>CM067542.1:36952822-39452822 GCA_034509755.1 Anisodus tanguticus
ACCAATTAGAGACTTATATAGAGAGCAATTCTTTCTATTCCCACCGATGTGGTAGATTTGTCCCACACCACATTTCCATGCCTCAAACACCTTACTTCGTGGACCAATATCTCTTTCATTTCTCAACGAAATTTGACGATTCTTGGCCCTACGGTCATCTACTCACTTCGTAGATCATGCATGTGTAAAGAGACAAGGTCTCCAACATGCGGAACACTAGTGTTTAATTCATCAAAGATGGGTGGACGCATCTCCCCGCCAAAGGCTAATTTCCAACACAAATTGTTATAGATATAGTACAAATTGTTATTTCAATTGATATAGTTTCATTTACCTCTTTGTTTTAGGCCGAACAATATAGACACACATCATATCTAATGTCAAATAGTCTTTAGACGAAGTGAAAGTAACTGATTCAACTTCATCTCATAATAATTTTCTTTTATCGTTTGTCGGCTTTGGAAATTGATACTGAAAGATGGTGATATACACGGTCAGTGTATATCATTGGGCCGAGTTTTATCTATATTATTACCATACTTGTAAAATTCTTATACAAGTGTAATTATGATATTAGTCTTGTATTAGGAAAATATATTAGAATTATATTAGGAAAATGTGGATTTATTTTCCATATTTAGAGATTGTATAGCATGTATATATACCTCTTCATTAATGAAAATAATCAAGAGATTATTTCTTTCACAGTATCAGCAGTCTAGGGTAAATTTTTCCTTCTCCAAAATCCCTCCTTTCGCTGCCCTACTGGCCATTAGCCGTCAGCCACCTCCTCATCCCTTCAACTTTTGTTTTTTTTTTCTCTTCCAAAAATACCTAATTATCCTCTTGTTCTTTCCTCATGTCTTCCTCAAAGAACATGATTCATCCTGCCCTTACAGTCTCCAACATCAAGAACCACATCCCCATCGTTCTTGAGATGGAAAACGTCGAATACGCGAAGTGGACAGAATTATTTAAAGTTCACGCACGCTTGCATCAAGTCCTTCATCACATCATCCCCTCGGTAACAGGCATAGAGAAGGTGCCTACCGTCGAGGATAACCCTGCGTTATGGACAACTTTTGATGCTACAGTTCTCCAGTGGATTTATTCCACCATCTCTACGGACCTCTTGCAGACGATTATTGAGCCCGAAGCCACTGCCATGAAAACTTGGAATATGGTGCGTGATATATTCCAAGATAACAAAAATTCCCGTGCTGTCACTCTTGAGCAGGAATTTTCCCATATTGACATGGAGGATTTTCCAAATGCCTCAGCCTATTGTAAAAGGCTGAAGGAGTTGGCGGATCAACTCAAGAACGTTGGTGCGCCCGTCACCAATGATCGTCTTGTTCTTCAGATGGTTGCAGGCCTATCTGAGGCTTATAATGGCGTTGCGACGCTTTTCCGTCAAAGTAATCCTCTTTCACCGTTCTACCAGGCCCGTTCCATGCTCATATTAGAAGAGGCCGACTTGGCTAAAAAGGCGACTACCAGAGCTAATTCCGTCATAATGATGGACATATCCGATAATCCTCGCTTGTTCTCGGATAATTCTAGCCAGAACCGTAATAATGTTTGCGGCAAAAAGGGTCAAAGTTATAAAATAGTGGCAAGAACCGCGGTGGCAGCCACGACAGTAATGGTGGCAATGGCGGTGGTCAGAGCAGTGGCGGCGGTGGCAGACGTGGTGGAAGTGGGCCGGCTGGGCCGCAACACCACTGGCCGCAACCTTGGGCCAACTAGCCGTGGGGCTAGGCCAGTGGCCAGTGGCCCAATGTGCCTTTCTAGCCTTATCCAACAAATTGGGCCAGTTTCCAGAGTTTGCAGAGGCCCAGTTTTCCTATTTCACAGGACAAACAGCCTGTTGGGCCTTGGCAGCAAGCTGGCTTTCTTTGGCCTCTGCCTCAGCAGTCCTTCGCTACTGCGGGCCCAACAGCAGTCCCGACACCCACGGATATTGAGGCCGCAATGCATACACTTGGATTAAATCCCTCGGACGCAAATGGGTATATGGACATCGGAGCCACTTTTCATATGACGTCCGCACAAGGTAATCTCTCATCTTATTTCAATTTGAGCAATAATCGTGGCATAATTGTTGGTAATGACAATTCAATTCTAATTAGTGGTTATAGTCACACAAATTTGCCCCATCCACAATCACCTTTCGTCCTTAAAAATGTCCTTCATGCCCCTCACTTAATTAAAAGTTTGGTTTCTGTCTGAAAATTCACGACTGATAATTGAGTTTCTATTAACTTTAGCCCTTTTGAACTTTTTGTGAAGGATTTCACGATGGGGATACCTCTAATGAGATGTAATAGTTGAGGAAAGCTTTATCCAATCACCACCACCACCACTATTTCCACGAGGCAAGCCACACTTTCAACATTTGGCGCTCTTGCTCCTTCTTTGTGGCGTGCACGCTTGGGTCATTCGGGGTCGTCTATTATTTCTTCTCTTAAAAATAATAATTTTATTGATTGTAAGAGTA
Organism: Anisodus tanguticus; assembly: GCA_034509755.1. NCBI lineage: Eukaryota > Viridiplantae > Streptophyta > Magnoliopsida > Solanales > Solanaceae > Anisodus > Anisodus tanguticus. The sequence goes on from CM067542.1 coordinate 36,955,323, forward strand.
CGCGTAGTACTCATATTTTTCCTTCTTGTCCTCTAGGAAAATATGTTAGATTATCGTTTGTAGCCTCTACTTCTAGTACGTCGATGTCTTTTGACATTATTCATAGTGATTTATGGACATCTTCCGTTTTGAGCTCTTTGGACCATCGTTATTATGTTTTATTTTTGGATGATTATTCTAATTTTTTGTGGACTTTTCCTTTGTCTAAAAAGTCTCAAGTTTTTTTCACATTCTTAAAATTTAGAGCTTTCATCCATACCCAATTCGTACGGGAAATTAAAAACATTCAATGTGATAATGGACCATTTCGGGAATTTTGTGACACGCATGACATATCTTTTCGGTTTTCTTGTCCTCATTCGTCCTCACAAAATGGGAAGGTCGAAAAAAAAATTCGTACCATTAATGATATTATCAACACCTTATTAGCCTATGCTTCCTTACCTCCGTCTTTTTAGCATCATACGTTACAAATGGCTACCTACCTCCTTAACATACTCACTAGCAAAGGTTTAACATATCAATCACCCCTAAAAATTCTTTATAATAAGGATCTCTCATATTCTCATCTTGGGGTGTTTGGGTGTTTGTGCTATCCGCTTTTCTCGTCCACTATAATTAACAAACTTCAAGCCCGTTCTACCGCTTGTGTGTTTTTGGGTTATCCGTCTAATCATCATGGTTACAAATATTTTGATTTATTTGCTAATAAAATCATAATTAGTCGCCACGTCATTTTTGATGAAACCCAATTTCCGTTTGCTAAATTGTCTAATTATGTGTCTAGTTTTTATATTTTTTTGGATGATGGGCTTTTACCGTATATTCTCCAACAGTGGTTTGCACCTCCCCGTGATCCGGTTCGGCCAGCAGCCCCACTGCCTACTGGCCCATAGAGCCTCGGTACGGTTCCAAAACCCAGTTAATCCTAAGAGACCCAGTTATTTTCAAAGCATCACAGTTCCTTAGTGTTCTTCACCCCCAAGTAGCGGAGAAATTTCTTTCCGGACTGACCGTGCAGAATAATTTGTCCTCTTCCTTGGTAAATTAAGTCGGTGAAATAGTTGATCTCTTCCAAAGTAGAAGTTATCTCAAAATCTCTAAATTTAAAGATAACCCGATCTAGATCCCAAAACCGAATTAGTGCTCTGACCAAGTGCTGGTCGGGGGAGATATCGAACAATGAAACGAGGCAGCCCAATCTCCTTCTAATTGTAATTTGGCTACCAAGGTCGAAATATGCCCACCATACTTTCAGCTTATCCGGAATCCCACTCACCATCCTGATTTGCGGAATAGATTCCATCCTATAATACAAATATACAAAAAATGAATATACATTTTCCAATTCCGTCATGTCATGATTAGGCTTGGATCCATCTATAATTATCACGCTACACATAATATGCTGATTGGTCGTTGGGTTGTGAGACCCGTCGATAATTAGTGGATTTCTTAAAAATGGGAGTTGATACCAGGGATCAACCAACCTAAGAAGTATGCATGCATGACTTAAGATAAAGGGTGGTATAGTTCTATCCTAAATTTTCTAAGATTTGTCTTATTAGACCCAAGGTTTCCGAGCGGACTGCTCGAGTGAGAAGGCTACACGGCCACCGGATGGTCCGGACAACCCACACATACGCCAACTCTCCTAAAATTTAGAAATTTGAAAGAAAATTTTGCGGGTGCGCGAAACACACCTCCCGTGTATGTGTGATAGTGTCAATTTTCCGAAGTGGAAGAAATATGAGCGGAATGCCAATTTAAGAAAAGCAGTAAAAAAAGTAGCAATCAAAGCAGTTAAGCATACAAAATTTCATAAAGAAAACAATTCAAAGCACAAAATCAAATAAGTTGAAAAATAAAGCGCGATAATAATTAACCTGAGTTTGCTATGGTTAAGAACATGATTCAGCGGAGTCGCCATGTTGTTGCACCCGTTTTTAACCGCTTCGTCGCGAAAGAGAGGGATCTGACACAGTCGCGACGTATGGGCGTTCCCTGAATTGATTAAGGGTTAAGGAGTCGCCACCTAATTATTCTATGGTGAATTAGGGCACCTAAATGTTAACATAAATGCTACAAAATAAACTCTGATTAGTGGTCTGCGAAACTATGAGATTCTGGGTAAGGGTTCTTTATTATCCTAAAGGGAAGGGGTTAGGCATCCTTTAAGATCCGCTAATTTGCGGTAGTCCAGTCAAACTTAGGTTAATTATTATTCTAAGGGAAAATACATGTTTAAAAGTACAAAGTTAATAGGATGTTGCAAGTAGTTAATTAAAAGATGCATTTTGACAACGTAAAAGTTTTTACCCTTATTCTTTTGAAGAGTCTCGCAAAGGTGATTGCGGTTTTGAGAAATAAATTCTCGGTATAAACTCTGAAAAGTAGGCATGACATTGTTTATAAAAATACATGAAAAGTATGCATTTATATGGCGTTGTTTATAAAATATATGCAAAGTTGATTTTTGGATAAAAGGCATGCATTTGTATGACATTGTTTATAAAATACATATTTTTGGCAATTGATAGTAAGGAGAAAAACAAATTGTTTGTAATGCAAAGAAGTGATTTTTTATGGAAGTCATTTTAAATTGCAAATCGGATGAAAAACAAAACCTTATTTGTATGATTAATAATGCGAGTAAAAGATGACCAAATTGTTTTGAAAAGTTTTAAAACATGTTTCACGAGACCCGATATTACTTATGTAGTGCAACATGTGTGTTTATTTATGCATGATCCGAGGGACGAGCACATGCATGCGCTCAAACGCATTATAGAGTACATACATGGCACACTTGATTATGGCTTGCATTTATATCCATCCTCCGCCTTTACTCTCGTGTCTTAGACAGATGCTGATTGGGGTCGATGTTCAGATACCAGACGTTCGACTTCTGGTTATTGTATGTTTCTTGGTGATAACTTGGTCTCGTGGTCAGCAAAATGTCAGGCTACTTTATCGCGATCCAGTGCGGAGGCCAAGTATCATGGGGTAGCCAATGTGGTGTCTGAGTCATGTTGGCTACGTAATCTTCTATTAGAGCTTCACTTTTCTATTCAGAAAGCCACCTTGGTCTACTGTGATAATATTAGCGTGGTCTATCTCTCTGAAAACTCGGTCCAACATCAGCGCACTAAACATATCGAGATGGATATTCACTTTGTTCGAGAAAAGATAGCCCGTGGACAAGTACGTGACTTGCATGTCCCTTCGCGATATCAAATTGCTGACATCTTTACTAAGGGTCTTTCCTTGATTTTGTTTGAAAATTTTAGGGACAGTCTCAGCGTACGACGACCGCCCACTATGACTGCGGGGTGTGAAAGATGTGGGCCGAATTTTGTCTGTATTATTACCATAGTTGTAAAATTCCTGTACAAGTGTAATTATGTTATTAGTATTGTATTAGGAAAATGTATTACTATTATATTAGAAAAAGGTAAATTTATTTTTTATATTTATAGATTGTATAACATGTATATATATCTTTTCATTAATGAAAATAATCAAGGGATTATTTCTTTCAGATACCCTCTACGCTGTATAAGATTGTGTTTGGTACGAAGGAAAATGTTTTTATAAAGTTGTTTTTCTTAAAAATAAGTGATTTTTTAATTTAGTTTTTGATATAAACATAAAATGTTATACTAAAAATATTTATATATAATATAGGTAAAATAAAAGTAATGGGTAGCGGTAGAGGGGATGAGAGTTGGGGGTGAGTTAGGGAAGTAAAAGGTTGAGGGTGGGGGTTGGGGTGCTCCATCTTGTGAGGCACATTTTCAGTTCAAAAATCTCCACATCTTTTGTGGAGAGAGTTAAAATAAATTATGTGACATCCTCCCAGTCTCCCACACATGAATCTAATAGGACTTACAAGGGTGGAAGGAAATCGTCAACTTTCATTAGTAAAATATTGTGTATCGATTAAGATGAACTAAAATTTTTAATTTAATAATTATGAATAAATTTTTATCATATTTTATTAATAAATTTATTGAGTTCAAAATATATTATTTATATTTATTTAATAAATTTATAACACATATAAAAAAGATATAAATTAAAATTAATGACTTCAGATGAACTCAAGCTAGCTCACTAAATCTAACCGGTTGTGAAGCACAAGTTAGAAGCTTCTTGTGCAACACAACATCTTAACCATCGTTATATACCCAAAAGGGGTATATGAAGGAAAAAACTAAGTGCAAAAGATCTTTTCCCATTTAGGGTAAAAGGGGTACCAAAATTAAATTAAATAATTAGAAAGAAAAGGGTAATAGGTCTCTACTATAAGTGATGAATGATGACAATAGCAAAAACACAACCACCCACTACTTAATACTTTAAACACTGCCCCCCCCCCCCCCACAACGCATTAACCCAACCAAATTTGCTAATGGACCTATGTGGAATCCTATGTGGCACTAATTCATTGGCCCATTTTGTAGGACCCCCTTTTTGTTCTTATATTAGGAGAATCTTTCACAACAGCCCAACCTCAAAAAAGAATCTACAATTGAATCTCTCAAAAAGTAGCCACACCGTACCGCACTCAAATCATTCAAAGTGAATAGTGTAATGCATTATTATTTTATCAAATATTTTAAGATATATTCTTTTTCAAGAAAAGAAATGGGAACAGATCACAACCTAATGTTTTCTTGTGCTCCAGCGCAAAATTTTCTTTAGAGGCAAGGTTTGATTATCACATTTTAGTCAAAAACTTGTAAAGCTTAGCTTCCGCCTTGTACAAGAGGTAAATTTATATTCAAAATTTAAACTTAATTAATTGGACACTTAAAATTTGATCTTTAGATTTGTTGTACTTTTAGATTGTAAGTTCAAATTTAATATTCATTGAAAATTAAATAAATTTGCACGGATACACATTTATTTCACGTCCTAAATAATGGATTTGGATGAACCTACCTTGCAGAATTTCTTTTTACAACCCATCAAGTGTGAAATCTGTGAGAATATTATTAAATAATATTATTATGTATTAATGTAGCATCATTTTATATATGGTAAGTAGTAAAATATTAATTAGAAATATTATGTTAATTAGGTAGAAGATTATTAAGGATTGATTAGGAAGATTAGGCATGATTTACTCTTCTCAATTAAATGTATATTGTGTATATATTGTTCCCTTTTGGATGAATACAATTGAGGAAAATACTTTCAAAGTCTTACATGGTATCAAGAGCTTAAGGAAAGATCCAAAATATTTCTTCCAATTTTTCGGTCCTCTTCCCCAATAGAAACCTAGTTGGCCGAAATTTGCACATTTTTTTAAACTCCATTATTGATTATCCTCCATCATAACCAAGCATGTCCGAGTCAAAATCATCATTTCATCCAGCCCTTACCGTCTCAAACATCAAAACATTTGTTTCTGTCAAACTCGAAATGGAGACCGTTCATTATGCAACATGAGCAGAATTATTCAAAATATGTTGTCGTTCTCACAAAGTTCTTCATCATATTATTCCTCCAAAAGATGGGAGAGGGAAGGAATTAACAACCGATGCGGACAAGGAATTGTGGGATACGCTTGATGCCACAGTTCTTGGTTGAATTTATGCAACAATCTCCACTGCCTTGTTGCATACTATAATGGAGCCAGATTCAACAACCATGGCAGCTTGGGAACGTTTGCGAGATATCTTTCATGATAATCAAAATTCTCGCGCTGTTACATTGGAACAAGAGTTCTCAACTATTGACATGGCGGATTTTTCTAACGTTTCTGCGTATTGTAAACGCCTCAAAGTGTTGGGAGATCAATTAAGAAATGTTGGTTCACCGGTTACTAATAACCGATTAGTCTTACAATTGGTGGACGGTCTCACCGATGCGTATAACGGAGTGGGGACACTAATCCGTCAAAGTAATCCACTACCTTTATTTTATCAAGCACGGTCGATGCTTGTACTTGAAGAATCGGGCTTTGCTAAAAAGGCATCGACTACTTCAAATTTCGCCATGATTGCCACTTCCTCAAATGATGGTAATTTTTTTGACCCCTCTCAACAAAACAGGGGACAAAAAAGACGTCATAATAATAAGAATAAGGGTGGAAATCGCGGAAACAACAAATGTGGAGGCCACCGAAATTCTGGTGGCGGCGGAAATAGCGGCAACACCAACACTGGTGGCGAGCAGTGGCAGCAGCATCGTGGCAGGAGTGGTGGACAGTGGCAACAACACGGTGGGGCAGAGAGATGGGCCTGGTAGTGGCCTTGGGCTGTTCCGCCCAGCCCAGTCCCAACTGGAAACTGGACCAGGCCGCAACAAAGGCCCAATGCCCAGTTTCAGCCCATGCTAAACCAGCATCATGGTGGACAGTGACAGCAGCGACAGGCCCAACAGGCCCATATTGCTGGGTCTACTCCAGCAGGCAGCAGTGTTGGGCCACTGCCGACCCAGTGGCAGGAGGCCCATTCAGCAGTGGCCCACCCCACATATATTGAGACCGCCATACACACCCTAGGATTAAATCCACCGGATTCAAATTGGTATATGGACTCCGGAGCGATGTCTCATATGACGTCATCCTAAGGTAATCTCTTATCCTATTTAATTTGAGCAATGATAATGGTATAATTATCGGAAATGGCCATTCAATTCTAATAAAAGGGTATGGTTCTAGCAAATTATCACCACCGAACCCACCTCTAATTTTAAAGAATGTGCTTCATGCTCCTATGTTAATCCAAAACTTGGTCTCTATTAGAAAGTTTACTACTGATAATTGGGTATCTGTTAGTTTTGACCCTTTTGGATTTTTTGTGCATGATTTTCATACGGGGAAGCTCCTCGTGAGATGTGATAGCAACGGGGATCTTTATCCAATAAATTCACCCAATCAATAGTCCAAGTTCCCATCTACTTTTGCAGCATTGACACCGTCTTTATGGAATGAACAATTGGGACATCTGGGAGAGTCTGTTTTGGCCTCTCTTAACAAAAATAAATTTATTTCATGTACCCAACCACATACTCTACATAAGTGTCAATCTTGTGCACTTGGAAAACATGTTAAATTGCCATTATTTCATCTACTTCGTGCACCCTTATGCCATTTGATATTTTACATTGTGATATTTGGACATCACTCATTTTGAGTTCTTCGGGTCATAGATATTATTTGCTCTTACTTGATGACTACTCTAATTATATGTGGATATTCCCTTTGTCGAAAAAATCACAAGTGTTTTCCACATTTCTCACATTTAGAGCATACACCCGAACTCAATTTGAACGAGATATCAAAAATATTCAATGTGATAATGGGAGGGAATTTGACAATAATCAGCTTTGAGATTTTTTCAAAACAAATGGTCTACATTTTCGTATATCTTGTCCTCACACATCATCAAAAAATGGGAAGGCAGAACGCAAAATTAGAATAATAAACAATATTAGTAGAACAGTCCTTGCTCATGCTTCACTACCCTCCACTTTTTGGCATCATGCACTCCAAATGGCCACTTACCTACTGAATATTCTCCTTCACAAAAATATGTCTTACCAAGATCCATTAAAAATACTTTATTTACGAGAGCCCTCCTATCTTCATTTAAGAGTGTTTGGTTGACTTTGCTACCCCCTCTTTCCATCCACCACAATTACAAAACTCCAACCCCGATCTACTCCATGTGTCTTCTTGGGATACCCTACTAATCATCGCGGTTACAAATGTTACGACATTTCTTCCAAAAGAATAATTATAAGTCGTCACGTAATTTTTGATGAAACTGTGTTTCCATTTGCCAAGATATATGAAACAGGGACCCATACTTATAATTTTTTGGATGATGATAAACTCCCGTATCTAACACATTTTTTTCACAGCTCGGTACCCATTGTTAGTGTTGGAAACCAGAATTCAGACCCATTGGACCAAATATCGATGGCCCAACTGATTGACATTTCAATGCAACAACTTGGGCCTTCGGATCCGAGGCGTAGTCCTAATGCCTCACAATCTTCTCGGTTCAGCATCTTGGGCTAGGCTACAGCTACAGGCCCAATTCCAGGCACACCAAACAGCCAGCCCACTGGACCGTCAGTTTCTCACCCCTCGGCCAGTGGCGTCCAGTCCACTGGCCCAATAAATCGTCTGGTTACTCGTAGTCAGCATGCAATTGTCAAACCCAATACCAAATATAGTCTACGCACCCAGGTCTCGAAATTACCTTTGTCTCGTAACCCAGTGTTCGCTCTAAAAGACCCGAATTGGAAAATGGTCATGGATGATGAATATCATGCTCTAATTACAAATAGGACATGAGATTTAATACCTCGTCCATCTAATGCTAATATAATTTGGTCTATGTGGATTTTCAACCATAAAGAAAAATCTGATGGAACTTTTGAGCGGCATAAATCCCGTCTTGTAGGTGATGGGAAGACACATCAGGTTGGTGTAGATTGCAGGGAGATATTCAGTCCAGTGGTCAAACCAACAACTATCCGAACAGTTCTCAGCCTGTCTCTCTCAAAAGGATGGCCACTTCATCAATTGGATGTCAAAAATGCCTTCATCTATGGACACCTCAATGAAACTGTATACATGCACCAACCGTTGAGATACATAGATCCTAAATATCCCAACCATGTGTGTTTGCTCAACAAATCATTATATGGCCTCAAGTAGGCCCCCAAGGCTTGGTATAAGTGGTTTGTAAATTTTGTGTCACACATGGGTTTTTCGCACAACCGTTCAGATAATTCGTTGTTTATTTATCGTCAGGGTAATCATACTGCTTATCTTCTTCTATATGTGGATGATATTATCTTAACAACATCTTCAGTCTCTTTTCGCAAAGGTATCATGTCACAGCTTAGTTCTGAATTTGCTATGAAAGATCTTGACCCACTACACTACTTTCTAGGAATTGCTGTGATAAGTCATACATGTGGGTTATTTCTCTCCCAGAAGAAGTATGCATCAGAAATCGTGGAACAAGTTGGAATGTTTTTTTGCAAACCTTCGGCAACTCCGGTAGTCACGAAGTCTAAATTGAGTGTCATCTCTAGCAAACCCTTTGTCAATCCAACATTATACCCAGCCTAGCAGGAGCTTTACAATATCTCACATTCACCAGGCTAGATATTACCTATGCAGTGCAACAAGTGTGTCTATTCATGCATAATCCAATGGAGGAACATATGCATGCTCTAAAACGCATTGTGCGTTATATTCAGGGCACTCTGGAGTATGAATTACATCTATACCCGTCCTCTGTTTTCAAACTTGTCACTTACACGGATGCAGACTGGGCAGGATGTCCGGACATAAGACGATCCACCTCCGGGTATTGCGTCTTCCTCAGTGACAATTTAATCTCATGGTCCTAAAAAAGGCAAGCCACGGTATCACGCTCAAGTGCTGAAGCAGAATATCGCTTTGTGCCCAATGTTGTCTCTGACTCATGTTGGATTAGGAACCTGTTACTTGAACTTCATTGCCCAATTCCGACAACAACAATAGTATATTGTGATAATGTTAGTCTATCTCTCAGGGAATCCAATCCAACATCAACGCACTAAACATATTGAGTTAGATATTCATTTTGTCCGTGAGAAGGTGGCTCGCGGACAAGTGCGAGTGTTACATGTCCCAACGCGTCATCAAATTGCAGATATCTTCACAAAAGGACTTCCGCTGATATTATTTGAAGAATTTAGGGACCGTCTAAGCATTCACCGCCCTCCATCTTCGACTGCAGGGAAGTGTTTGAATATTATTAAATAATATTATTATGTATTAATGTAGTATCATTTTATATATGGTAAGTAGTAAAATGTTAATTAGGTAGAAGATTATTAAAGATTGATTAGGAAGATTAGGCATGATTTACTCTTCTCAATTAAATTTATATTGTGTATATATTGTTTCCTTTTGGATGAATACAATTGAGAAAAATACTTTCAAAGTCTTACCAAATTCATGTTATGTTGATCAATGAACTCATACACGCCCTTCCAATGTATCAACTTCATACACCACTTGGTGGTTGCTTCCACTTTACTATTTTCATTTTTGAATTTAGTAAATATTGACAGGAAATTATAAATAATACATTTGTCACTTTTCACTTAAATAAGTCTAATAAAGTAATATTTGACTAAATATCTTTAGCGTCTCCTATTCCAGGGACTGAGACACGTACGGTTCCCCTTATTCACCTCTTTCTTTACTTCTCGAAAAATTAAAGAACATTTGAAATGTATTATATTAGTTGTATATCTTCTAATATCTAGATTTTGGTTTGAAAGATATGTAAGTATTTGTCTGATTTAATTCAATAGTTGAGTAAGACGATCCTTGATAAATGAAAGCAACAATAGTAATGTTGAAAGGACATGCAAATTTTGATACTAATATTCAAGTTCCAGTAATTTATTATACTTTTGTTTTCGCTTTATTGCTTTTATAAAACTTATTTTTCTTGAACTGTTAAAGAAAGGAAAAAATAAGTTGCCTAAAACTAGGATAGCTACACCTACCTACTTCCTCTTGCATTCTAATGGAGTATATTGCTATACCGTAAATCTTTTCATAGGCATGACTTCATGTATAAAAGATTTTGATTTCTTTGTGGCTTGTGGGGTTTCCACTTTTTTCTTTTCATTTTTCTAATTATTATTATTATTATCATTATCATTATCATTATCCGTTTGTTCGGGACATTCAGGGGTCATTTGGAGTACCGCATTAACAAAAATAATCTCAACATAAAAGTTAGTATAGGTTTTATAATCTAGGTAGGTTATGTAAGAAAAAAAAAATCGTCACATAACTTAGTATACTCCTTCCGTCCTAATTTATGTGAGACCATTTTTTTTAGTCTGTCTTAAAATAAATGTCACATTTCTTTATTTGACAACTATTTAATAGCACCATATCTATTTTACCCTTGTTGGTCCCATTTAATTTTAAGATGTACTTATTGTGAAAAAAAGTCAACAAAGTGGACACTAAAGTAAGAGTAATTTGGTAAACATAACAAAGTCTTCCCTTATTTCTTAAACTTCATGCTCGATCAAATTGTGCCACATAAGTTGAGACGGAAGGAGTAATATATTATTGGTTTTTACTGAATGCAACATTATTAATACCGGTATAATTTATGTGAAAATTTATATATTACTTTATGAAAAATGAAATGTAAAATAAGAATATATTCATTAGCAATCAATGAATAAGAGTAACTAAATAAAAATAGCAAGTTATACATTTGGCTGGTAGGCCAAAAAATAATTACATTCGCTAGCGAAATATACAAAAAAAAAATATATACTACTCCTATTACGTATCAAGATATATATTTATGTATATTATACATTAATACATTTGGCTGGTAGGCTAAAAATAATTACATTCGCTAGCGAAATATAAAAAAATAAATAAATATACTACTCCTATTATGTATCAAGATATATATTTATATATATAATTTTACTCTTATACTATTATTTACCGCATAAACAATAATCACTTCATTACTAATATGTGAAACAGACATCCTAAGTGTTTAAAAGTCGAAGTGGTAACCAGTTAATCACCTCCCTCCCCTCCCTACTCACATTATGCTTTGCAATTAATCATATCCTTGATAACTTAATCTCGATTAAAAATGAATTAATTGCACTTAAGGACACTACTAAGTGGAACATAATTAATTTCCATGCATGTTCGGATTCATGGTGGTCGAGTGATGATGCCATGATGCTATATTCATTGTTTATTCAACACTATTTTAATTAACTAAAATTGATTTATGCTAGTTTATGAACCTACTATATTATCATTACTGCTAGTGGACAACACTTTCTTTTGCAAGTTGCAACATAGACTATTGCCATTTGTTTTGCAATATGGAAACTATAATCTTAAGCAGTTGACCCATAGGCAAAGAACCAGGAGTACATTTTAAATGGTTTCTTTTTTGGCCCATGTTAAGACTATTCAGGTTTTGGGTGAATGATTGTTAAATGTCTTAGGTTTCTTTTCTCAATATCTTTAATATAATATTCTCTCCGTCTCAATTTATGTGACATTTTTTAAGTCAGTTGAAAAAAGGATGATATTTTTCTATATTTAGTAACAATAACATATCTAGTGTAATCTCAAAAGTAGGGTCTACATTTAGTAACAATTTAATTTATAATTTTCTCATTTTTCCCTAATGAAATGATTTGTTGTATATTAAACACAAATTTTAAAAGATTTTTTTAAGCTCCACGCCCAATCAAACATTTTCACATAAGTTGGAATGTAATAAGTACCATTTAGGGGGAGTGACTCTGTTAAAGGTGTGTTTGGATTTACCAGAGTATTTACTTAAAGAAAAAAAACATTTTACTATTAATTGAAAAGGTTAAGTTTCTACCAAAAGCTTTATAGTTTAATTTCATAGGGATAGTAAATTTTATCTTTATGATCCACGTCCTAGCGTAGTGCCCGACTTGCTTTGCAACCAAAGCTAGCTTACTAAGGTGGTTTGCTTTTTCATTTTGAAAAAAGAAGGCGAAGGCTTTTTTCCTTGATTGCACGAGCTAGCCAGCAAACCCCCCCCCCCCCCCTTACTCACCTCAACATCTATAAAAAAAGCTTTTTCTCCTTTTTATTTCATAATAATAAGGTAAGCATCCAGCTCTCGATCCAGAGCTACTACTTCAAGAATCAACTGAGCTCAGGAAGTCAGGTTAAGACGTCGACTTTGATAGAGGAGATGAAAAAGAATTCCTGTCTTTAGAAGTAAATCCCACTATACTAGACTTGTACACTTGACATGAAAAGTAGAGGCAAGCGGAGTCAAAGGCCTAGCCTCAACCAGCAAAGGGGCACAACCATGCCAATCCAAGCACTGGAAAAGTGTGCCCACTCTACCTTTCTTTATTTACCCTAGACTCCGTTCTTCAAGAAGACTCATGTGCATTTCCTCTGTTCTGTGCTCGCTATGCCTTTGTGCCTTTAGTTGAAGTATAGGCCGTCGATTCAATCTATCTTGATGAGATTTTTCTAGTAGGTAGCGAGAAGACTAGTAGTATCGAATTTCGGGTAGGGTAGACTTGGAGTCAGAAGTCATATTCTTCCCAACCAAATAAGCACTTTTGCAAAGTTCACCTTCCCGCGGTCAAAACAAGACTTACGGATAACAATCAGACCTTACCAGAGACAGGGACCAGACTATAGAGCCTAATTAAAAAGAATTCGGGCTTGCTTTTTCAATTCACATCTATGATCGAGGATTCCTCTATCTCTTGCTCGCTTCGATCGGACTCTGACAACTTAGGAACTAATGATGGGTCGCTAACAAGGCCCCTAAATGACCGCTCAGAAGGCCTACCTATTTTTTTCCCCAATCTGTCACTTGCTCGTCCCTCTCTCATGAAAATGGTCTCTCCTATCCTTCCTTATAGTCAAGCAAGTGGTTGGAGCGCCTCTCTTTCCTCATAGTCAAGAGAGTTGCTTAAAGCTCTTCTCTTTCCTTATACTAAAGGCGAGTGGCCTTCCGCTCCTTTCCTTCCTTACAATCAAGCAAGTGGCTGGAGCATCTCTCTTTCCTTAAAGTCAAGAGAGTTGCTTAGAGCTCCTCTCCTTCCTTACAATCAAGCGAGAGACTTTTCACGCATCTCTTTCCTTATAGTCAAGAGAGTTGCTTAAAGCTCCTTTCTTTATACTAGTTCTTACATAAGCAATTTGCAGGAAGTAAACGAAGTCTTTCCTTCTGAAATCCACTCTTGAAGTCACGTCTTTCAGGACTGGGACTGAAGTAAAGTACTTTCGAGTTTCTCTTTGCCCAAAGCCCTCCTTCCGAATTAGGTAGAAATACCAACTCTAAATAGCTTTAGCATTTCTTGAGTGGAAAATGTATTTATAGATTCTAGAGCTCAGGGGAAGGTTTGGAACCTTAGTAGTAGAATGGAATCAGTTTACCGGGCTGACTTTCATGCCAACATGAGTAGTTTAACTCATCACTAAAGCAATTTACGATCACTAAAATTTATACGGTAAAACGTGGCAACTAAATTGCTCAAGTTTGTCTTATTTTTGTTTCATCTCTCTTTGCCCTTTGTTTTGTGAACTACTGGGTTCTTTACCCATAGGGCATAGGTACTTCTATTGTTTCTACATTTACAATATTTAAATCATATGAAAGAAATAATTCCCTTGATTATTTTCATTAATTGAAAGGTATATATATACAAGTTACATATTTCCATAATAGGAGAATCCTATTCCAATTCTATTCCTAAAACCTTATTCTACCATAATTCTAACTATACAATTATGGTAAGGGAATAAGACTAATTAAGGCAACCTTTACACTACAATATTACATCAATATACCTTCCTAATATACTACATTTCTACATTGCCCGTGATGGGCTGCTGAACTGGGCTGTCCGAGACACTACTTTTAGCTCCATATTCCCCTGATATACACTATGTATACCAAGTGTATATCACGGGTATATACATTGTTTAACACACCACTGCAGTCATAGCGGGCGGTCTTCGAACACTGAGACTATCCCTAAAATCTTCAAAAAGGACCGAGGGAAGACCTTTTGTAAAGATGTCTGCAATCCGATATCTTGATAGGACGTGACAGACGTGTACCTGACCCCGATCAACCTTTTCACGGATAAAGTGAATGTCCATCTCGATATGTTTAGTGCGTTGGTGCTGAACCGGATTACCAGAAAGGTAAATGGCACTAATATTATCGCAATAAACCAAGGTTGCCTTTTGAATTAGACAATGAAGCTCTAAAAGCAAATTACGTAACCAACATGATTTTGAGACCACATTAGCTACCCCTCGATATTCAGCCTCGGCACTTGAGCGGGATAGAGTCACCTGACGCTTCGCAGACCAGGAGACGAAGTTGTTGCCAAGAAACATACAGTAGCCAGACGTAGACCGTCTGGTGTCAGGGCACCTACCCCAATCAATATATGTGTATGAGACAAGTGTGGATGTCGATGAAGAGTACAAATGCAAACCATAGTCCAGTATACCCTGAATATACCGAATGATGCGTTTGAGTGCATTCACGTGCTCAATTCTGGGATCATGCATGAATAAACACACCTACTGGACAACATACGTAATATTCGGTCTGGTAAAGGTAAGATACTGAAGGCCCCCTGCAAGACTGCGATAGCGGTTGGATCCTTGTAAGGGACGCCGGCCGCGGCACCAAGCTTGGGTTTAGTATCAACTGGAGTGGAAGTGGACTTACATAATGACATCCCAGCCCTCTCGATGATCTCGACTGCATACTTTCATTGAGACAAGAACAATCCATCGGAATGTCGCTTGACGGCAATTCCCAGAAAGTAACTCAAGGGCCCTAAGTCTTTCATAGCAAACTCAGAGCTGAGCATGGTCATGATAGACTGGCGTAAAGCATCGTAAAAGGCGGTCAAAATGATATCATCCACATACAATAGAATGTAGGCCAAGGACGAACCACGACGGTAGATGAACAAGGAATTATCTGACCTGCTGTGAGTGAATCCAATAGTCGAAACATAGTCAGCAAACCTTGTATACCAGGCCCGGGGAGATTTCTTAAGCCCATATAAAGACTTCTTCAACAAACAGACATGATGAGGACGGTTGGGATCCCTGAATCTCAACAGCTGATGCATATAGACTGTTTCCTTGAGATCATCATGTAGGAAAGCATTCTTGACATCCAACTGATGAATAGGCCATGCCTTCGAAAGAGCCAAGCTAAGCATAATGCGAATGGTAGCCGGCTTGACCACTGGACTAAATGTCTCCCCACAATCTATACCAACCTGCTGAGTCTTACCATCACCCACAAGCCGCGCCTTATGTAGAGCAAATGAACCATCTGAATTCTCCTTATGAGCAAAAATCCACATAGACCTGATAACATTAATACCAGAAGGACGGGGCACCAACTCCCACGTCCTATTATCAATAAGAGCATTATATTCATTAGTCATATCAATTTTCCAATTCGGGTCGTTTAAGGCAAATACAGGATTACGGGGCAAGGGGGATTTAGAGACATTAGAATGTAAATTAAAATGTCTTTTACGTGTAAAAATACCCCGCTGACTACGAGTGACCGGCCTATGACTCGAAGAAGAATTGAGTGGATTTCAGGAATTTGTTGGGCTAGAGACGGACTGGCCAGCAGGCAGTGAGCCTGCTGGCCCAACTCGGGATGCCGTAACAGAGGATTGAATCGAAACTAGACCAGTTCCAGTATTGGGCTGGATTGGCCCAATTGCTGAAACTGGCCCAGTGATCAAACTGGGCAGAGGGGACTGTGACGGGTCAGTAGGACCAGTGGGTAGTGGGCCCGTTGGAGAATTTTGGGTGCGGGAGATGTCCGAAAAATGTTGAATAATATACGGGGATATTTGTTCATCCAAAAAATTATACGAACTAGGCACAGGAGTATGACTTTTAGTAAATAGAAATTGGAATTCATCAAAAATTACATGGCGATTAATGATGATTTTATTGGAGGATAAATCAAAATATTTGTAGCCACGATGATTAGATGGAAAATCCAAAAACACACACGGAGTCGACCGGGCCTGAAGTCTATTAATTGTGGTGGACGGGAATAACGGATAACACAAACACCCAAAAACCCGAAGATGTGAATATGAAGGAATTTTATTATATAAAATTTGAAGAGGGGAAGAATATGTCAAACCTTTATAAGGAGTTATGTTAAGTAGATATGTAGCCATTTGAAGAGCATGATGCCAAAAATATGGGGGTACGGAAGCATGTATCAATAGGGTGCGGATAATGTTATTTATGAAACGAATTTTACGTTCGGCTTTCCCATTTTGTGAAGATGTATGAGGACAAGAGAAACAAAAATTTATCCCATTAGTAGCACTGAATTCCTGAAACACCCCATTGTCATACTCTTTTCCATTATCACACTGAATTTTTTTTATTTCACAGTCGAATTGGGTTCTGATGAATGCTCTAAATTTTAGAAAGATAGAAAAAACTTGAGATATATTTGCTATTGGAAACGTCCATAGAAATTTAGAATAATCATAAAAAAAAAGAACATAATATCGATGACCCACTAAACTAGGAACAGGAGATGTCCATAAGTCGCTATGAATAATATCAAATGGCATTAAAGTTTGAGATTTTGAGTCTACAAATGGAAACTTAACAATTTTTCCTAACGAACAAGATTGAAAAATTGGAGTACGACTCGTACCTTTACATGAAATAAAACTATTTTATCTAAAGTTGACAAAATAGAGGACCCCGGATGACCAAGACGAGCATGCCATAAGGAAGGAGAGATGGCTGCAAAAGCTGATGGTAGGGCTTGAGTCGATGGACCGGGACTGGGTGTGATAGGATAAAGATCTGCCCTACTATCACACCTCATGAGAGGACTCCCCGTCTTGAAATCCTTCACAAAGAAACCAAAATGATCAAATTCAATAGAAACGGAATTGTCAGTAGCGGAGCATGATAAATAAAGTATTGATCACCTCTTCATCAAAAGTGAGCTTGCTATGGAGGTTTGGAACCATTTTGATCATGAATTTACGGACAGAGACTAAGTTTTTAATCAATTTGGGGGCGTGTAGGGTATTTTTCAAGATAGGAGGGGGATGAGGGGGGAGATAATGTTTTATGACCATAACCCCAAATTGGAACAGAATTACCATTATCAATAATTATACCGCGAGGGTTGCTCAAGTTGGAAAAAGATGAGAGAGTACCTGAATCGAATGTCATGTGGGTAGTGGCACCGGTGTCCATATACCAATTTGGGTCCGGTTGAGTTAAACCCAGTGTATGCATCGCGACCTCAATATCGGTCTGACTGGGGCCTGCTGCACGGTGAGCTTGCGGAGGCCGACGCCCAAGAATTCCAGACCTGCGCTGAACTGGGCCGTAACTGCTGAAGCTGGGCGTACTAGGCCAGTGGGCAGTGGGCCGTTGGGGCTGATGGAAAGCCCACTGGCCAGTCGTTGGAACTTGCTGTGTAGGTGGGCCGTAGGGCCACTATCCACTGGTCCAAGCCCACGGCCCAGAGGCCCAAGGCTGAGACCAGTGGGTCGGTGGCCCACTGTAACCTGGATGGGGTCCATTGCCACTGCTTTGGCCACCTTGACTACCGCCGGAGCCGCCGCGTTTGCCTCTGTGATTTTTCCCATTATTTTTCCAGCTATTCTTGCTGCCCCCGTGGGATCGGTTTTGGTTCGAATTGTTACCAAAATTTTGAGGATTAGGGGAGGAAGTCATCATGACCACGGGACTAGCATTAGTAGCTGCCTTTTTAGTCAAACCGGCTTCTTCCAAGGTAAGCATGGATCAGGCTTGATAGAACATTGGGAGAGGATTACTTTGATGAAGGAGAGTTTCAATGCCACTATAGGCCAGCAACCATCTGTAAAACCAGACGATCTTCACTAACTGGCGCACCAACGTTACGGAGTTGGTCCGCCAATTCATTCAACCTTTTGCAATATGCTGAAATGTTCGGGAAAATTTCCATGTTGACGTGGGAAAAATCCTGTTCAAGAGTAACAACTCTAGAATTTTGATTATCCTGGAATATGTCACGCAGTCTATCCCATGCAGCTATCGTCGTAGCGTCTAACTCAATAATCGTCTGCAATAGGTCGGTGGAGATAGTAAAATAAATCCACTGAAGGACAGTGGCATCAAGTGTTGTCCATAACTTAGGATCATCCTCGCGTTTATGGACCTCTGTATCATCAGGAGCCGCGGGGATTATGTGATGGATGACTTGATGCGAACGAGCGTGAATTTTGAACAACTCGGCCCATGTCGCGTATTGGATGTTTTCTATTTCAAGAATTAACGGGATATAATTCTTGATGTTAGAAACAACAAGGGCAGGGTGAAACGTGTTCTTTGACATAGACATAACGAAAGAACAAGAGGTGAAAGAGGGATTTGTAAGAGAGATTGAGAGCGGAAGAACAACTTTGGTAAAACCCGAGAGGGGGGGGGTCTCGGCCGAGAGGAACAAAAATTTGTGAGAGAAAACTTTTGTTTGACCTAGACTCTTGATACCATGAAAGAAATAATCCCTTGATTATTTTCATTAATTGAAAGGTATATATATACAAGTTACATATTTTCATAATAGGAGAATCCTATTCCTATTCTATTCCTAAAACCTTATTCTAACTATACAATTATGGTAACTGTATAAGACTAATTAAGGCAACCTTTACACTACAATATTACATCAATATACCTTCCTAATATACTACATTGCTACACTGCCCGTGATGGGCTGAACTGCCTAGATGCCGAGATGGGCTGCTGAACTGGGCTGTCCGAGACACTGCTTTTAGCTCCATATTCCCGTGATTTACACTATGTATACCAAGTGTATATCATGGGTATATACATTGTTTAACATCACACATAAGGATAATAAAGCTATTTCACATTTAACATAACTCCTTTTCATACAGACTGAACTTTAAACAATGCCTTAATTTCTTATGTTAAGTTTTGTTAAAATGAAGGCACTGCATTTTCTCTAAACTTTCATCGTTAAGGAATCAAAAATGATTCTCCGCCTACTCCTTTCTTAACTTGAATTTTCAACTTATTAATTAAACGTTTAAATGTCTCATAGACTGATCAATCCACATTTGTAAGTAAATCTTCTAACAGCAATCTGTGGGAGAAAAGTGCAAATGATACTAGTAATATATATATATATATATATATATATATATATATATGTTCATTTTAAAAGTGCGACAAAAAAACGAATGACTCAACCAAATTAATAGTGTAAAAAAAAATAAAAATACAACCAATAATGTGAAAGCTTTTCTCTCTTTTGTTTAACACATATGAGACTATGGAAACCATGGTCACCGTTGCCACAAACCAGCAGAAACAGGCCCATCATATCAAAGATGGCACTTAGTTTAGTTTGTAAATAGGGTATTTATATTAGGAACTAAATAGGGTATTTATATTAGGACGGTTGAAACTTGTTTTAGTGTGTTCAGGTTTATTCATGTGACTTAAATAAAGGGTGATATATACTCCCTTTCCAAAATTTACGTGACATCATTTGATCGAACACGGAGTTTAAAAAATAAGAAAAATTTTGTTATGTTTATCAAATTGCTCATACTGTGGTGCCTACTTTTGTTGACTTTTCTTCAAAACCGCTACATCTTTAAAATTAAGTGGAATCCAACAAGGGTAAATGAGAGATAGTGCCATTAAATAGTTGCCAAATAAGAAAATGTGACATTCATTTTAGGACGGACTAAAAAGAAAATGCCGCCACATAAATTGGGAAGGAGGGAGTATGCAAATTAACTTTTTTGCCTCCCTAGACCCCACGTGTGGATCACAATGGGTTTGTTGTTGTTGTAGTAACTTCTTTTTTCCATGACTTTGACTGTTGTTGGCATTAACAAGAATGAAAAGGTTTGATTTTGATGATTGACAAACTGAATGCACAAGGTGAATGAACAATGTATGTAAACTTGATCTATCAAAAGGTAGATGAAGTACATAATTGATCGAATCAGACACAAAGCAGAAGTATAATGAATCAAGTCTCTGTATCAGACATAGATGTGAGACGTATTTGAGACAAAGTTGACTGGAACAAATGCAAGGACCATGTCCAAGAACTTGTTCATGCTCATAGTCCTTTCGCAAGTAGGATTTGTGATTTATGGTAAGACTTGGCGTACAAGGCTGCAGAATTTCTTGCCATACTTATCAATATACTTTAGAGTCCTACAAGGAAACTAAAGCTGCATGAAGATACAAGAATCCCAAACCCTACTTTACATGATCAGCCGTATCATGTAGGGTTTAGGGTAAGCGGACGTATTGAAGAATCAAAAGCTATAAATATACAAGCCCTACCATGAAGAAGTTTATAGCACTCACAAAGAGAGAAATTAGAATATTGAGCAAACATAATCAATGTCATATTGAGATTTTTGATTCTAGAACTGCCGCCTAGTACAGTGAGGACGATTGAAGAATCTGTTTAATAGAGTTTATGTTTTACAGTTCTTGAGTCTAGATTCTTGTATTAGGATTAATCATCGAGTTATACCTTTATCAGCTTTCATAGAAACATACTATTAGGTATAAGCATTAGTAAAATTCAACTTCAAGTTGGGATAACTTGAAGTGGGCTTACTAGTCTAGGGAGATTAGTGAGATATAAATTAGAGTTTATAGTTCCTAGGTTACAGAGTTTGTAACTTGAATTTGCAGAGGCTCACTTTGTAATGGAGTTTTGGGATAAATCCTATAGAGGTGTAAGTCGTGGTTTTTTCTACCCTTGTGAGTCAGATGATTTCCACGTAAAGATTGTTGTGTCCTTATGTTAATGTTCTTTATTATTCCACGGAAGCTATTCCTAGAACAAGTAGGGCAACGTGTTCCATCCTATAGGCAAAAATTAGGGATCACTTATGATAGATATCTGGTCGTGCATATTAACAATTAGTATTAGAGCATGTTCTCTTTAAAAGGCTAACACCTATAGAGAATATCACGATGAATGCTGCACAGAGAAGTGGACACAGAAGAGGACCATTTTCTTGCAAGCCATTTTTGATGGTAAGTTTTACACCTTGTGGAAAAATCGTATGGAAACCTACCTAAAGGGGCTGGACAATGAGCTCTGAGAGATCACTACAAAAAAAAACACTGGTTCCTACTAAGGTCAAACATAATGGCACAAAAAGATTAAAAAAAACCAATAAGAAATTTGTTGCTGAAGACTTCAGAATGATGGAATAAGCCGATGCAACAATAAAAATCCTATATTGTGGTCTTGAAAACGATGAGGGCCGTAGAGTCTCAAGATTCCAGTGCTAAATAGATTTGGAAATTCCTAAAACAGGTACATGAAGGCATGTCTAAAAAAAATGGCTTAGACGCAACGAGCTCATGAGCAAATATGATATATTTGCTATGCACAAAAAGGAATCAGTCAGGGACATGTTTATCAGACTTTATAGAATTGTCTACGGACTCAATAGTCTTTGAAGAGATTTCTCCACTGAAGATCTAGTCAGGAAAGTCCTGAGAAGCCTTCCGCACTCGTGGATGCTAAGAGTGATAGCCACTAAAGAAGCCAATGAGTTAAGCACAATGCAAATGGAAGATATATTCATAACATTGAAATCCTATGAACTCAAGGAAGTTAATAAAATCAAGAAGGCTCCTACATGCTCAATAGCTGCAAAATCTGAGTTAGACACAAATGTAAAGAAAAAAGGCTCTAAAGAAAGAAAGAAAGTCAGATGACAAAAACAAGTGCAACAACTGTTTTGTGTGTGGAGAATCTAACCATACAGTCAAGAAACACACACTATGGGGAGCAAGATGGAAAAAGGCTATGATAGCTTTTTGGAACTCAGATACTAGAGAAGACTCAGAAGATGAAACTGATCAGTTTAATGGTGTCACCATTAAGGCCTCAAGCTCAGACACAGGGGATGATACCAAGGTAAGGGTTCTAGATCTAAACAAGGTTGATCACCTCTCCAATAAAAGGCTAATGACCTCAAAAGTCTTGTTAATTGATGAATATCGAGATTTAAGTTCAGAAAGATATGAGTTTCTCAGCAGGCTTGCTCGGTTAAGAGGAGAGTTTGTAGATTGCAAGGCTAGTAAACATACAGATAAAAAGGAAATTGCCTACTTCAAAGAACAAGTAAAGCAACTTGATTCACAAGCCCAAACCGAAGATAATGAAAAGATAACTCGCAAAAGAGGTATCTGGGACTCTATCTGGCAAAACCAATCAATACAAAATCAAGCATCCAATCAGCAGAGGATACATGGTAAGAAAGCTAAAAGTTGCAAACAGACTCTTCAAACCTACGGGAGAGATGTAACAAATGCAGAAATCAAGATTTTGCTTAAATGGATCACGAATGAGTCAAGAAAATTCGATGAAAAGGAAAAAGGAACCAAGCTAATTTGGGTTCCTGAAACTAACCTTTGAATATTTTGCAGGAGAGAGTGATAGGAAGCAAGCCAAATTGATACATGAACAATGCTTGCTCAAATCTTACAGTTGAAGTTAAACAACAATTTTATTCACTCTCATAATTAAAAAGGAAGAAAATGCATATAGACAGGGGGAACATGGGCTGAAACCCCTTGTGAAGAACTGGCTTACTACTCTAAACCTTGTAGACACGTTAATACTCAGGCACTACCTAGAAAGAGTTGTATGAACTGAAAAGGTCTTGATCTTGTCATGACTAAAATGGATTGAATATTGGAAATAACTATAATTACATTAGTATTCCTCTATGATTGGTTAGATATGGTTGTATCATGATAATAATTCTTTAATTGAATAATGTTTTGCTCAGTCTTATACATTTTACTGTATGTCACATATCATTATAGAGCTTTATTTCATGAGAGATCTAACAAGTATTGGGGGATACAATAATTGTTCTGGATGTTGCGATTGCTGATTAATTAATTAAACTTTAAAGGCACATACATTATCTCTGTGTTGTAACCAAATATACAGGCCATAGAATTGGCTTCCTCTATCCCATCATCCAATAAGTTATTTAATATTGTGTGCAACCATCATTGTTCCTAAAAGAGCCCTTCACTATTATGACTAGATGTTACATATCGCAATTTCCATACGTTAAGTCACATTATGAGTTAGTTATCACACATTCGGAAAGCTAGGCTAATCTAAAATTTGTAAGTGGTTACAACCATGTATTGTATGAGTTAGAGTAGTTGGAGGTTAAATGAATCGAAGAAAGTAAGTTTCATCAGATTATACCCCATACTTTCGAGGTCGATTGCGTCGCGAGTTAACTAACATGAGCTTGGAGAGGTTAAAATTCCTCTTTAAAGTTAGGAAAGGTTTTAAACAAGTGTTAAGTAAGTCTTGTAAGAGTTCAGGGCTAAATGAATCGAAGAAATTAAGTTCATCGAAACTTGAGGGAAGGTAGAAAGAATTCTAGATAGAATTTTGGCCCAACTTTGTGGGGGTATATCTTCTAGTATATAAGGTATTATGGGGTGCATAACCTATCTAAATTCCAGTTCAGCGAGTCTACTTTCAATGCAACAAACTGTACATTAATCAGAGCTCTACACAAAAAGTTATGAACATTTTACAAAATCGCTGCAGAGTAGACAACTTTTACGGCAGGAGTATGGACAGTACATCAAAAATACGTCCCGTCATTCCCACTGTACTTTAGGGTGGTGGAGGCGGTGCTAGACTTATATAAAAGGAAGGCAGCGTATTCTAGTCCATGTTGACACATAAACTGATCTCTAAGCCCCCAAACTCTGTCTAATATCTCTTCCATCATCTTAGAAGAGATCTATAAGATTCTAGCTCCAATATTCCTTTGGAAAGATTGTAGTGCTCGTAGAAGCGTAGTTCTACCTTGTCATCATTGTACGGAGGATTTTTTAAGTTGAAGCCAGGTGTCCGAAGGTTGGATCTTGTATATTAAGGTAAGGATACACTTCTTATTATTGTATGTGAGTTAGTTTGATGATTAAATGTACTTAGTTGCTTTAAATTGTAAGTTGAAAGGTAAAAGATGTTGTTCAATCAATTAGTTAAGTTGTATAGTATGTTAGGGTTTGTTTTGTTGTGTAAAAATGCTGGGGATTTTTATGTACTTATATTCAAGTGTATTCATGGTATTACAAGGATTAGAAGAGGGGTAGGCGAAGTTAATGCCGTGGAATCATGTATAGGCACAATTTGGAAGATTGTATATGTTACTATTATTGTCGTGTGGGCTGGTTGATGGTTGTTCCAAGTTAATTTATGGCTAGAAATTGGTAGTGTGTATTTATTGTTGTTCTTAATGTTGAACTTGAGAGAAGTGAAAGAAATAGGGGAAATGTTGCCCGATTCATTATATGAGGAGTGTGTGGCTTGATATACATAGTATACTAGTATTTTCTTAGCATATCGAGAGTGTTATCATTATTATAGGTTAAAGTGTTAAGCGGGCTGCTTGGGTGGTGTTGTGATATGAGTCGGCAAAGGTATGCAAGACTTACCCTTTCTTTCATTTTAGCATGATCCTAAGAATAACAACATATATTGAAACGTCTTTTAAAATGATCTTGTTCTTGATAATTTGAGCTACAATGTCTTTCCATCCATTAGAGTATATGACTCTTGGTTGTCCCTTGTCGGGTGTACTTACCGCATTTTATAATATCTCCTTTATATTGTCATAATATGGGTCCTTGTTGATTTCTCGAAAGCTAGAAATGGTATGTTTATCCTTTATTATTGATTCATATGAGAAGGTAAAATGATATGTTATCCGCATAAGGATAGTCAGAGGTGTAACGACCTTACGTCACTCCGACAGGCTCAAAGAGTATTACATGTTCTTCGAATGGTTCTCATGTATATGTATGTATTATGCATTATGTTGCCTACAAAGGCCTACAACATTATAGACACGATATACTATATAGATGATATTTCCCATAAAGGCCTACAATGTTATATACGCGATATACTATACAGATGATATTGCCCACAGAGGATATACACAATCTAGACCGTCTATCAGTTGATTCGATGTGAAAATAAAGGAGTTTATTGAACTGGTGTTAGTCCACCAGGCAGAGGAGGAAGTAAAGATATTTAACAACCAAAGATTAAGCCGATTGAGAAAGCGAGAAACTAAAAATGAAAGGACGTCTTGCTGTAGTTCCCCAAAATAAAGTGAGATGGTAAAGATTAGCAAGAGATTGATTGAATAAGTGAAGTGTCACCAAAATTTGTAAAGCTGAGTATGGCAGTATGACAGGAATTATGGCCAAGTAGAAGAAAAAGACAAAATGAAGCAAGTGTTGGGAGTATAAAGGGGTACACGTATGTTCATACTTCAGAATTTCCAGAGAGCATATGCTAATATGCTACGCCGACTTAAAATATAAAGTTCACGCTTGAGTACTCCTAAAGGTTTTATTTTAAGAAGTGTAATAAGAGTTGATAAAAAAACAAACTTAGCCCCAGATACATCGGACCATATGAAACTGCTCAGATACCAGTCAGGTGACCTATGAATTTAAAATATCTCTAGAGATTAAATAAATTTCATTCAGCTTTTCATGAAGTGATATTATGTAAATATATAGGAGCCTTCTCTCCTAGGTCACTAATAAAAAATGTTTGAGTTATAGAGAATTTCACGAAGATATTTCAATTACTATCCCAGATTGTCAGATCCGAGAGTTGTAGATTAAGAGATAACCTTTTATTAAGGTATCGTGGAAAAACACTAAGATAAAAGAGATGATTTTAAAAGTAAAGGAAAATATGAAATCTAGACTCACTCATCCAGTTACAAAGTTTATACTAATACTCGTGTGATACAATTTTCCATATTCCTAACCTATATACAGAACTTATCTTGTATGCCTTATATAAGCAATGTCGTCGATGCAGATGTGATGGATGCAACCCAGATCTCGACATGTGACAGTCGAGGTGAGTTATGGCTAACCGTTTTGATTTTTGGATAAATAGACAGTCGTGTGGGGCTAATATTGTTGTATTATGCTATGGTATGGCCCTGTGTGGCATTGGATATATTTTCTGGCTGTTTGACAGGTTCTGGATAGTACTGTTTATAGAGGGAACTCTGCCAATTTTTTTAGAAAATCCTTAAGAGATAAGCTCCGAAAAATACATTATCTCTACATTTGAGGATGAATGTTCCTAAAAGGGGAAGGATGTTACACCTCATAGTTTTATGTCAAGTCATTCCGCTGACTAACTTAAGTACTCTGAGAAGGTATAGTACCTTACGAAATTTTAATGATGGTTCAAGACTTATTTATAGAGGTGTCACAAAGTATGGGAGTTAAATGAATTGAAGAGGATACATTTCGTCGAAGTTTGACAAACTTTTATCGGGGTCGTGTGAGGTATTAGTCATACATGTGGTCATACATTTTGTATTGGCCGTACATTTTGAATGGGCCGTACTTTCGGCCGTACATTGAGGTGGTGAAAAAATTTCAGCTTCTTTATATTCGTATTACTTGACTTAAGGTCTCATTTTACACCTTTCCTAGATCCTAACAACCCTAGATGCTCTATAAACAATCCCTCATCATCCTAGACTCAAATACAAAGGCAAATCAAGTAAATTTAACGTGAAGAATCCAGTAATTATCATCGTATCGTCTTCATCCTTGTTGTGTTGAAGTTAAAGAATTACTGGAGGTAAAGCAAGCTTGGACTTGAGGTGATTCTTGTGGTTTGAGGTGAGTTTTACCTTCATCATCTTATTTTTGAGATTATATGAGTAGTAGGAAGGTGAAATCTATGGAAATCATGTAGCACAACTCTTAGCCATCCTAAAACTAAGTTATGATATTGTTGGGCTGTTTTTATGTGAATTAACAATGTGATATGAAGTTGTTGGGATGTGATAAAGTTATGGAGTTGGTGTGAACCTTGTAGTGTGGAGACTCATGTAAATTTGGATGTAAGATCATATGAACTCTATGAATGTAAGGTGTTCGGTGAAATGCCTAAATGAATTTCTTGTAAGTTTTGAATCCGTTGTTGATATCAATCATTTATATAATGTAGATAATCACTCGTAAAACATCCGAGGACTTGTGACATCCATATAAGTTAAGCAACAATGTATGTATGGCTTACATTTCTTTCTTTCGGCATGATGTTAGAAAGTACGTTACGTGGTAACACGTCCTATACGCAAATCCCATTCTTGATCATGAAAGCTTATGTCGTGCCCTTTTTTCAACCCGCTGTAAAAGTGGAGCACAACATATTGGTGATTCCTGGGTCGAATTAAGGAGTCGCCACCTAATTATTTTACGATGAATTAGGACACCTAAATATTAAATAAATGATGCAATATAACTCCATTTTTTTTCTGCGAAACTAATGAGATTCTAGGTAAGGGTTCTTTATTATCCTAAAGGGAAGGGGTTAGGCATCCTTTACGATCCGCTAACTTGCGATTATCCGATCAAACTCAGGTTAATTAATTATTGCTAAGAAAAATGCATGTTTTAAAATATAAACTTAAAATGATGTTGCAAGTATTTAGTAAAAGGAAAATACATGTAAAGATGAAAAAATATGCATTTTGGGACAATTAATAGCAAGGGGAAAACAAATTACTTATAATGCCAAAGAAGTAATTTTTGGAAATCATTTTGAGTTGTACAATTAATAAAGTGAATAGAAGATGATCAAAGATTGTTTTGAAAATTTTAAATATGCATGACCAGCCTAAAAATAAATAAACTAGCGAAGGATTTCTATGTTTGAATTAACCGAGCATACAAGTAAATAAGCTAGCGACGGGTTTTCAGTCTTAAACTAGCCTATGAATTAATTCTAAGTCTACATATTCTAAGAATTTCAATAATTACAAGTGCAATAAATAATATTACAATACAGAGCGAGATAAAGCTGAATTAAAGAAAGTAAAAAAAACAACAACAAAATAAGCAATCTCCGAGGAGTATTTTGCCTTCGTTGACTTTGTTCTTTGCAAGCTGTCAAGAACAAACGGTTAGAAACAATTAAATATAAATAACTTTGAATCCGTATCCAAAACAGTAAATGTTTTGATTACGGAGGGCTCAGACTTAAATTTTGAAAAAAGACCATTCCAATCACGTCGTGGCTGCACACATATAACTTGGTGGTCATTTTAATTGCCTCACCTACTAAACATGTTGGTCTCTCGGATGAAATAAGAAAAAGATTTAAGTCTCATCCTTGCCCTGAAGTTATAATTCTGTCTTTTCGACTGTGGAGGCCTAAAAAATCGATGGATATTTTCATCGGCCAATGTAGTATCATGTTCAAATCAGTCAATTATACCAAAGCAGCAAGCCGAAACCGAGAGGCAATTTCTGAAGGGACACGACCTCAAATTCAATTTCATTGGCCTAAGTGTAGTATTTGTTCAAATCAGTAAAACAAACCAAAAACAACAAACCGAAATCGAGAGGCAATTTCCGAAGGGACGCGACCTCGAATTCAATTTCATTGGCCTAAGTGTAGTATTTGTTCAAATCAGTAAAATAATACTGAGACAACAAACTGAAACAGAAGGGCAATTTCCGAAGGGGCGCGGCCTCAAATTCAATTTCATTGGCCTAAGTGTAGTATTTGTTCAAATCAATAAATCAGTAGGACATCCATGCACGGATGTTTAAATGCCAAAATCAGGAACTGAAACAGAGGCAAATTTCCGAAGGGACGCGACCTCAAATTCAATTTCATTGGCCTACGTGTAGTATTCTGTTCAAGTCAGTAGACTTTTCAGAAATATTGCGGCTGTCCGAAACAGTGTTAAAGCGGCTGTTTTCAGCCAAGAAAACAGCATCAATTTGGGCTAAAATACAACAGTGATAAACATCAAATATGCTCAAAAGTGCAGCAATAATTTGACCAGAATGCTGTAATAATTAGCTCAAAAGTGGCAACAATTAAGCCCTTTTAGAAGCTTCAGAAGCAGCAACTGTTTTGTCCCCCAAAAAGGGGCACCAAAGAGCAACAACAATTGGTTCAAGATGCAGCAGCCATCTACCTCAGAATGCAGCAATTTAATCCCAAAAATGCAGTAACCAGCAGACCGAAAGATAGCGATAGCAAACCAAACGTAGCAACAGTTTTGAAGTCTCAAGTTGCAATAACAATTGGCCTTGCAGATGCAGGGATGATCTCAAAATGCCAACAGTCATCTGCTTTGCAGTGCACCAACAACAAGTAGCAACAATCCAATATAACAGACAAGTATATCCAGCGAGCCTAACAACCAAGCACAGCAGTAGATATAGCAAGCTCGTTGAAGCATCACAAGGTTATTTGATATTTGAAACTCCCTCGAGTTATGCAAAGAAATGAGGGGGTGAAGAATGAGTATCCAACAACCAAAGTTTGTCAAAAGCAATGATAAAGCACATATGAGGCATTTCCACTTTCTTGAATGAGGATCATAACCTGCTAAAGTAATAAATGAATTATTATATCAGATACATGTTAGGATATCCCAAGGAGTGGGTGAGCACACAAAATAACTTCATGTCACAACAAAGTGTCCAAATTTCACAAACAAAGACATGGCCTTTAATGTTAAGAATATAAGAAGAGCTTGAACTAAGAGTATATTTGAAGTAATCAATCCTTTGGGATGCAAGGCATGATACCAGATAACTTGAGAGGTTTTCATGCTAATAGGGATGCAATTCAGATTTAATAGAAAAGGCAAGGTACAGTCAATCCTGTAGACATGTAGGCATAGAAATGAACAAGTAACCAATCCAAAGAGGCAATTTCAGATATCTAGAGCTAAACTAAGCATACATAATTACATTCAGGCTATGTATTGGAAGTAATGACACTTCAAAACAAGTTCAGTATGGTCAAGATGATTGTCAAGCAGATCCTAAGTCAAATCATTATCATACCATAGTTAACCAACAAACTGGACACTTATCAGGATGATGAACTACTAAGCAAGAATTGAGGCATCATATCATGCTAAACACATATACATCATAATCTCTACTAAGCAAGTGTTGAGACAGCCTACACGTCACATAATTCCCAACACATCATGCATAGGCATAAATGGTCAAATAAACAAGTTAACATAACACAACATTCCACATTCTTTTAACCAAAAATGCATATGATATACGAAGGATATATGATATGCCTAGAGATTCGCGAGGATATACAATCTTAGTATACACTAGATATATACCTAGACTTTTATACCTTGTATACCTTGAGGTATATCATTGTATACTTAACAAAGTGGGTAGAAGAGATAAAACAAAGCTGGCCCAAATATAAACATGTTTTAAATATCACCATGATAGCACAATAACAGGCTAGGCATGGTCATATTTAGCTTAGAATAATGCTAACTGGCATAGCAAATACTGAGAGGTATATATTAACTAAACACAATTTCTAAAGGGGTTAACATGCTTCTCAGATCCCATTACAACAACATATTAAAACAACTTACTCAAATACACAAATTTCAGACCACATTTTGAACATCCTATTAGCTAAACAACCTAAGATTAGTTTAAGACACATTTGTAATTAACATGTTAATTGCTTCAAAGTCATTTGAACATACCACACATGATTAAACAAATCTAAAACTAGGTGTTTAAACTAACTGGACAACTTGTATATGCATAGAGTCAGCTTTAAACTAACATGTTAGGCATCTATTCACCTAAACACACATAAACAATCAATAATTAAGAACAAAATCAACTAAAGATGTCATCCTAAAATATGAGCAGCCTGGTAACAAGTTATATGACCTCTAATATTCATACATGGTTGTATGACCTTAAATCAATATGTTGAATATTCAACACATCAATAACCTTCAATATGAACTCTAACAGTGCCTAAGCATACTGAATATCCATATAATGAGCACAAATAACCATGGCAATGCACATTGACAACATATAACTCAATCTGCTGAATCTTATTCAAACAATCATTAGATTTTAATTAGACATATTTAACAGTGAGTCAAATGAGCATAAATTAAACCTAAAATAGCTAAACATGATTAATAATTAGCATAACAGATTCTAACATCAACCGTAATCTAATTAATCATGACGAACATTATTCCAATAGTCATAAGCAAGCCAACAAATCATGATTAAATATGCTTAACAGTTGAACTAAAGATCATAAACAACCATTAATATCTATTAAACATTCTCAATGCTTAGTCTAATGCACATAAACAAACCGTAACCTAATAAAATATAACTAATAATTAACTCTAACAATCGCCAACATCAACCAAACATGCTTTATAAACACTCAAACACGCAATATAAATTATATTAAGTTTAATTAAGCACGAAATTAAAAGGGATGTTGTGTTTACAGACCTTCTCCGGGTAGCGAACCGAGGCGTCGTTTTGAATCGTCGAATCCGCCCGAAAATGTTTAGAATTCAGATTTTCTTTTTTTTTTGGATTTTTAATTCTGATTTTCTCTGAAACAGAATTCTATTTTTTGTAAGTGTTTCTGAAATTTTGACCCGACCCGGAAGTGACCCGATCCGACCCGGAATCAAATCAAACCGGAATTGAGCGAAAATATGAGGAATGCAATGGAATTTTCAGATTGCAAAATTGAAGGCTAAAAGTAGTGTTTCGGATTCGGAAATCTAAGAACAAAAGGGATATTTTCGGATTTGGGAATTAAGAAACCAAAGAGATGATTCTTAACCAAAATTAGGAACAAAGAAACTTGAATTTAAAATCTTCAAACCCAAACTGGAAATCCGACTTTTGGGCCCGGTTTCGACCCGACCCGGAACCCGAAAAACAGTAAAAAAATAGTAAAATTTCAGATTCTCCAACACCAAAAACCAATAATTTCGACCTATATTTTCGAAATCTTTAAGTTGAAGAACACATGCAAGAACAAATACTCTTAAGCAGATTTCGGATTTTTGAAATCCAGAATCTTCCCAATAGTGAAGAACAATACAAACAAAATACAATTCAAACCTTTAAGAAGATTTCGGATTCTTAAACTTAAATTTTCGGACCTAAAATCGACCAAGAAAGAAATAAAACCTAAAAACGGCTCTCCAAAACCTGACCGAAAACTCGACTCGAAAACCCTAAAATTCGACCCCTAAAACAGTGAGCAAAGGGGGTTTTTTATAGATACTCACCCCAACGTTCACCCCCCCCCCATACCCCTTACAAAAAATCGAAATTGAATTTCAAAATAAAAAGGGGGGGGGGACAAAATCTGATTTTTGAGGCGATTTCTTGGGGCATGTATTGCGGATTTTGGGCGGTGTATTGGTGAGGTGATGGGTTTGGCGATGTCAGGGTAGGGTGGTGGCAGTGGTGAAGTGACGGGGGTAGGGGTGCGGCGACGAGTTGGGTTTTAGGTTTAGGGAATGGGGATTTGGGAATTAATGGGTGTTGGGTTTGGGGGGTAAAGGAAATAAGGGTATTGGGAGTTAAAAAGGGATGTGGGCCGAGTGGGTATGGGCTTCGGTGGGTTTGGGTTGGGGTATAAGGGAATGGGATTAGTTTGGGTTTTTAGGACGATGGGTGTGCGATTTTGGGGCCTTATGGTTTTGGTTGGGAGTTAAAAAGGTTTTGGGCCGACGGATTGGTTGATTGGGTTTGGCCGATTGGGCCTTTGTTTTGGGGGGGGGGTTGCGAATTTGGTTAGGGGTTTGGGCTAGTTTTGTGGGAATGAAATTAGTTTTGGGTTTGGAAATAAAACGGGTTATAGATTTAAAAATATAAAAGGGGTTTAATATTAAAATAGCTTTGAATAAAAAAATGTAAAATTATTTAGAATATAGTATAAGATGCGATAATAATAAAACATAATATTTGTTAAATGCTTAATGCTTAATAAAAAATAAAGAAATACGATGTCGTTTTTGCTAAAATAAAATAATATAGAATATTACAATAGAAACTACGATCATGATTTAAAAAGGTAAATGATTGTAGAAATACGAATAATAATAATAATAATAATTAACATTGAGAATAATAATATATATGTATATATATATGCCTATATGTATATATATATAAAAAAAAAAATTGAGGTGTTAAAAATATTTAAAATTGCAAATAAATCGAAATAGATGGGACAAAATTGGCTGTCAACAGCTTATTCCCTCTTGTTTAAGACATTATATGAACTTATCTATCCCTTGTCAGGATTAATTTTTGAACATTATGGTATTTCTTGGTTTGTGATAAATGCTGGGACTTTTGTTGGATTGTAACGATTGTTGTACAGGATTTCATAATGATTGCGGGGGTTAATGACTTTAGGCCACTCCTCCCCATTCATGTTGATATTCTGAGGACTTGCATGCATTGTATATATATGTATCCATTTTCTGTCGAGCCGCGCTATAGTCGACCGGGTACGACACTTATATGTGCACATCACTATAGTTGGGTACGATATTATCGAGTCCTATTATGGCCAGGTACGTTATGATGAGATTTGCCCCACAGAGAAGCTTGATATTATGGCCCCATAGAGTGACTCAATTTTACTATTATGCATATGATCATGGTTATGTTAGTTGTATGCCCTCAGTGGCCTTTCTGAGTTTTAGGTTGACTTATGTATCTCTTCTCTTGTATTGCATTCTTTATTTATATGTTTTATCTGCCTTACATATTCAGTACATTCTTTCGTACTGATGTCCCTTGTTGGGGCATTGTGTTTCATGCACGCAAGTGCAGATAGACAGGCAGACGCACCTCTACAGTAAGTATCTGATTTTAGCTATTGGTCGTCGCACTCCACTTATCTGGGGTTGCTGCACAGAGTCGGTAGGCTATGTTACCTATGCTTATAGCTATTTTTGGGTATGACGGGGCCCTTTCCCAACCTGAGGATATGATGTAGTACTCTTAGAGGCTTGCAGACTAGTGGTCAGTGTAAATTTGTTTTGTACGACACTGTCGGCATTTTTTAAGCTGTTAGTATACTCGATATGGCCTTATAGGACTTATGATATATGCACATATTGGTTGGGTTATCACTTGTACATGTTGTTACCTTCAGTTCTTCTATATGATTGTCTTC
The DNA here is from genome assembly GCA_034509755.1 of Anisodus tanguticus. Classification (NCBI taxonomy): domain Eukaryota; kingdom Viridiplantae; phylum Streptophyta; class Magnoliopsida; order Solanales; family Solanaceae; genus Anisodus; species Anisodus tanguticus. The sequence goes on from CM067542.1 coordinate 36,990,056, forward strand.
TGAGGCCTTGTCGGCCCAGATGGTTATATGTTCAGGTTATTATATACAGGTGGTACACTCGGGCCGTCCAGGCGGCGGGTGTCGGTCACCCCCAAGGTTGGGGTGTCATTAACTTAGTGGTATTTAGAGTTACAGGTTGTTTCTTCACTATCCTTATTTATATTTATGTGTCTATTTACATTTCTTGCCTTACATATTTAATATATTATTTGTACTGACGTCCCTTTGCTGGGGCGTTGCATTTCATGCTTGCACGTTCAGATAGACGGAGCGACGCCCACCTTTAGTAGGATCTCAGCTCAGCAGTGGTGTCAAAGCTCTCTATATGGGTATGGCAGGGCCCTATCCCGACTTATTAATACTCCGTGTTGTATTTAGATGCTTGTAGATTGGAGTCTCATTTTTACTCGCTTTGTATGGCCTTGCCGGTCTTTTAGATGGTCTATTGCACTTATGATGACCTTGTTAGCCTTGGTATATATATATGTTGTTGGATCCTTTCTGCTTATAGAATGTTGCATCATATTACTTACAACTATTGATTAGAGGCCTTGTCGGCCCAAATATTATCATTTCTTCTTCAGGTACTATGACTGGTATGCTTGGACCGTACGAAAGCAAGTAACGACTACACTCTCAAGGTTGTGGTGTGAAAAACTTGATATCAGAGCAGGTCTGTCCTAGGGAGTTTATAAGTCGCGTCTAGTAGAGTCTTGTTTATGGGTGTGTTATGCACCACACTTATAAACGGGAGGCTACCGGGCATTTAGGAGTGGTTACTATTCTTTGATATCCTAGATTGTGCAGTAGAACAGAGTCATAAGAACTCGATTCCAATTTACGCATGCGACAAACATATAAAATGTCTTCATCAAGTCATATGTACCCTAGGTATGCAACTACTATATTAGAGCCCTAAGGTGCATATGCCAATTTATTTCGTATGGAAGAAGGGTTGTGAAAGTATCCGATGGTGGCACGTGAAATTTGGTTGCCTAAGGATTGTAATGTAGGTAAATCTAAGGTATTCAGAGAAAGGGCAATGGTAGAGTAACAAAGGATCCAGACAGAGTATATGAGTGTTACGATGTCATGTATGTGAACAGAGTGTTGTTGATGATACCTTTACCTGATGTACGATTACCCTAGTGTCGGACGGAACCTAGCCATAAAGATCGGTAAGGACTTCTGTGTTTAGCAAAAATTAGGCCTTTATTAGAACTAGTAGATTATTACCATGGAATGGCCTATTTTAAGGATTATTGCAGGTCTGTTGATAGGCTTATCTTATATATATATAGGATTCACCCTGAGTCTGCATATGTTTCAAGAGACCTTTTAGGTACCTCAGGAGGTTGGAGATTAGAATTTACTACGTATAGTGTAATCTATATTGTTATCTATTTTAGCATGAATTATACTCTAGAATGACGAGGGATGAATAGGGAATGTTATGATGTTTAGTTTAAGGTCTCGGAATATAACGGGGAGTCTATTTTGTTAATACATAATTATGTAGATAGATATGGGTGGTACTAATAATTTGGAAGTATGAAAGGTCAAGGTTGTAAGGTCCCTAACAAGTAGGAAATAAGGAATAATGAGAGAGTAAATGGAAAGTGATAGAAATAAGTAAATCATGATATAAGTTCGCACTACAAAATAGGAAATTTCGATGTCGGTAGGTATAAGGGATTCGGTTACCACCTCGAAGGAAGATGTTCGTTACAAGTGGGAATTGTAGGTACCGTGAGTACAATGAAAGGTATAATTAAAATTAATACACGGGTAAGAAGTAGAAGAATAATTTTGAAATATAGGTAAACTGTCTAAGTCTCCATAACATGGAAGTGTTAATAGACTTAATCAATCTAGAAGTAGTAGGTATGACTAGAACATTTTGCTAAGTTGATTAGGGAAATACGAACGTGTAACTTTTACAAGAAGTAGGCAGTAATGGATACTAGGATACGAATTTGGGAAAGACATCAACCGGATTATAAACAAGTAAGCATAGGTAATTATCTCGCATGTGGTAAAATAAAACCCGTTAGCTATCCATGACCTATCTAAGTTCCTACGAATGAAGTACCGTGATTTCTGTGCACCTGTCCAAAATATATTTCTTTCCATATGAAGTTGGTAGCCATTATATAATTGGTGTTCCGATAATTGTTAGCGGATGATATAATGTAATCAAGAAGAACCATGTCGTGAATCTTCAGTTACTAGTACCCATGGGGGTATAGAGTTCTTTTAAGATGAATCACCATGAGATAACCAATCATAAACCTCCCTCTAAGGTAGGATGGTCCGCAGGCTTTGAAAATCCCTTACGTAACATTGTATGGGTTATAGTGTATGTAGAGCTATCTTCATATAGTCCATTATAGAACGACATGCGTACATAATGCACCTATGCGAGCTAGAAAAATAAGAAGTTATGGTGTCATATCGACACTATGTTAAGTATTTTGTTGGTTAGTTAAGGAGTGGTAATATGTTTTTGAGTGTACAGGCTCTGCTCGATTATTTAACTTATAGATTTGATGCTTCCAGAGTATTATGGTAGCAATATAGCAATTCCCATATCAGTAGCCTTACAGAATAACTTATTGAGGAGTTACAGTTCTTAATTAAGGTAAAAGACTTAAGTACGACCAAGGGACTCCTTAGGGGGCGTAGTTGTTACATGAGATAAATTATAGTAGTAGCTTCGAATACTCGGTGATGAGACAAGGTTTTTGCTAGAAATAACTATACTGATAATCTATGAGATCAAGATACCCTATCTAAAATAAGCGGTGTTGGGGAACCGTCGTTAGCAGACCATAGTATGTCATAGTTTTCAACATCCCTTAGACTCATTGGGTAAGAAAGAACCGTGAAGTCCCGTAGACCTTCTACCGTAGAAGATATTGACCTCCTCTCATCGTTAGGTTCTAGAGATTAAGAGGGAGCCGAAATTCCGGATCGTGGGTTCACAAATCAGATTAGAGTTATGATATATACCTATCCTAGACGTTCGATTCAAGTTTACAATTCAACAATTAAGAGGTAGTGTCTCTGATTAAGATGAATTGTACTAGTAACTCAAAGAAGGGGGGATGAGAAAGGAGCTAGAATGAGAGCGAGTGGTACGGGATTAAAGAAAATCTAGGGAGTCACATAAGCAAACATGTTATATGTCTATACAATGATTGTTGTTTAAGCGTGCTAGTACTAAAAAGTTGTCAAATTAGTCAGTATGATTTGGAGTCCGATCTTAGTGAACTAAAAGTTGGTATGTCAGTAGTTTTATGAGGATTGAGATTTGGGGTATAGAAATTCGAGTAGGATGACTTACGATGATGTCGATAACCATATAGGATGGTTAAAGGGTAATAGATCATTGACTAGGTAAATGCTATTAATAAATTCCATATGATCGTAACTTGGAGAAGGGAAGTTACTGAAAGAAATTACATTAGTAGCTTTTAAGGGTCGTAGATTGATGATGAGATAATGTGCACTGTTAAATGGATGGCTAGTTTCATGCGATTAATGTCTAGTTATAGATTATAAAACAGGACGAATGACATTAGTAGCTTAATTTGATTATTGTCAGGGTATAAAGAGTTGAGTAAAATGGGTCGTGTAATAATTCCTTAAGGATAACTATATTGACAATGGGGTAATAGACTACCACTCAAGTTAAATTGTACAGTTATTGTGACAATCGAAGAGATACTAAACCAATGCTTAAGAAGAATGATGACTCGTATAGTCGTCACTGGGACATAAATGGGGTAAATATACAAGTAAGATCGACCTTGTTAGTGAAATTTAGGAAACAAAGTGTAAATTAAGGAGTAGAACATCAGACGGGTGCATCAGTAATTTTAGATGATCACTGTAAAGTTCTAGCCTATAAGACGACCAGTATAAGCAACTCTAAGATGCGACTTAGTAGTAACACTCCTCCTAAGGTAAGTCGAGCTAGTAAGATTGTTTTAAGTTACTTAGGGAATTGATTTGTGAGATTGACATGTGTACAAGTTCTAGAATGTGATAACCGTAGCAACTTATAATCATTAGAACCTATTGATAGGATCTGCAACATGTCAAGCCTCCATGAAAGTATGTGAGTTCCACGTGCACCCTTGCAAAACTTCCTTCATTCGTGCCCATATCTAAGGTATTGTGCCCGTGTATGGAATATCCACATAAACATACAAGACCCTATCAGATAGACTACCCTACTATGTAACTACCAAAATATAGGTCGAGACCTTATAAGATACCCCATTTAAGTTAACCTAAGTACAATAGTCGATTCAACAAATTTAAGAACACTAATAAACGAACTAATGATGGATATGAGTTATTGATTATAAGCTAAAGTATGGAACCACGATGAATTTCTATATTAATAGAAGTACTGATATGAAATAATGAGTTAGAAAGTTACGAGGATAAGTTGACCTTGGGATTGAACCCGTTAGAATAAGTAAGTCGACAATTTTTGTGAGTTATAGGGAAGCCGGTGTTACTAGAATAAGATTAGCAGAATTTCAAAATAGGAAAAAATAAAAATGCCTAGCTTTTAGAGAATAGGCAAACTTAGAAGGAGTGGAATACCACCATGATAATAGAACAAGGGAATAAGATAAGCAATAAGAGGATATCCTTTGAGGATATAGTTTACGAGAGAAGTAACATGTTAATAAAAAAGGATCTCAAGTGTCACATGGGATTAGAGTATTCGACATAAGATGAATCATGATGAATAGTTCAAATAGCTCCAGATGCTCACTGACGAGATATGAGTCTTAGGGAGGATAAATTGTATAACGGGTACCATTAATGGATTATAGATTAGTATTTAATAAAATAATAGTACTTAGATTTTTCCTTGGGTGAGTTATAATGTAACGTGAAGTGAGTTGTATTGATAGTTCCCAGAGTACCGCCAATGCGTCATAAATTATTGCTTAAGACAAAAAATAGGATACAACCAAAGTTGTGAGGGTAGCATGCGAATAAGTCCAACATTCGAGGATGAATGTTCCTAAGGGGGAAAGATGCTACATCCCGCAATTTCCATACGTTAAGTCACGTCATCCGTTAATTATCACACATTCGGAAATCTAGGCTAATCTAAAATTTGTAAGTGGTTAAAACCATGTATTGTATGAGCTATGGTAGTTGAAGGTTAAATGAATCGAAGAAAGTAAGTTTCATCAGATTATACCAAGTACTTTCGAGGTTGATTGCATCATGAGTTAACTAACGTGAGCTCGAAAAGGTTAAAATCCATCTTCAAGGTTAAGAAAGGTTTTAAACAAGTGTTAAGTAAGTCTCATAAGAGTTCGGGGTTAAACTAATAGAAGAAATTAAATTTGTCGAAACTCGAGAAAGGGTAGGAAGAATTCTGGATAGGATTTTGACTCAACTTTGTGGGGGTATAACTTCTAGTATGTAAGGTATTATGTTGGTTATACCTATCTAAATTCAAGTTTAGCGGGTCTACATTCTAACTCAACAAACAGTTCATTAATCAGAGCTATATACAAGAAGTTATGAATGTTTTAAGAAAGCGCTGCAGATCAGACAACTTTTACGGTAGAAGTACGGACCGTACATCAAAAGTACGTCCCATCACTCCCACAGTACTTTAGGGCGGTGGAGGTAGTTTGAGGCTTATATAAAAGGAATGCAGCATATTCCACCCCATTTTTGACAGCCAAAATGATCTCCCAAGCCCCTAAACTCCCTCTATTAGCTCCTCCATGATCTTAGAAGAGATCTACAAGATTTCGTGGCGAATCTTCCTTTGGAAAGATCATAGTGCTAGTAGAAGCGTAGTTCTCCCTTATCATTGTACGGGGGATTCTTGAAGTTGAAGAAATGTGTCCCAAGGTTGGATCTTGTAGATTAAGGTAAGGATACACTTTTTCTTATTGTATGTGAGTTAGTGTACTTAGTTGCTTCAAATTGTAAGTTGAAAGGTGAAGGATGTTGTTCAATCAATTAGTTAAGTTGTGTAGTATGTTGGGGTTGGTTTTGTTGTATAAAAATGCTGGGGATTTTGATGTACTTGTATTCAAGTATATTCATGGTGTTAAAATAGGTTAGAAGGGGGTAGGTGAAGTTACTATTGTTGTCGTGTGGGCTGGTTGATAGTTGTTCCAAGTTAATTTATGCTTAGAAATTGCTAGTCTTGGTGTAGTTATTGTTTTAATGTTGAACTTGACAGAAGTGAAAGAAACAGGAGAAATGTTGCCCGATTCATTATTTAAGGAGTGTGTGGCTTGATATACATGGTATACTAGTATTTCCTTAGCATAACAAGAGTGTTATAATTGTTATAGGTTAAGGTGTTAAACGGGGTGCTTGGGTGGTGTTGTCATATGAGTCGGCAAAGGTATGTAAGGCTTACCCTTTCTTTTATTTTGGTATGATCCTAAGAATAACATGTATGGAAACGTCTTTTAAAACGATCTTGTTCTTAATAATTTGAGCTATCATGTCTTTCCATCCATTATAGTATATGACTGTTGGTTGTCCCTTGTGGGGAGTACTTTCTGCATTTTATAGTATCTCCCTTATATTGTCATAATATGGTTCCTTGTTGATTTCTCAAATACTAGAAATGGTATTTTATCCATTCTTATTGATTCATATGGGAAGATAAAATGATATGTTATCCGCATAAGGATAGTCGGAGGTGTAACGACCTTACATCACTCCGACGGGCTAAAAACGTATTCCATGTTCTTCAAATGGTTCTCATGTATATGTATGTATTATGCATCTATGTTGCCCACAGAGTCCTACGATGTTATATACGTGATATACTATATAGATGATATTGCCCACATAGGCCTACGATGTTATATACGTGATATACTATATAGATGATATCGCCAACAAAGGCCTATGATGTTTTATACGCGATATATTATACATATGATATTGCTCAGAGAGGCATACATTATTATATACGCAATATACTATACAAATGATATTTCCCATAGAGGCCTATGACATTATATACACGATTATATTATAATTACACATATTATGTTCCTTAGTGGCATTCTGAGTTACATGTTGTTTCTTCCCTATCCTTATTTACATTTTTGTATCCATTTATATTTTTTTGCCTTACGTATTCAGTACATTATTTGTACTGACGTCCCCCTGTTGAGGCACTGCGTTTCATGCTCGTAGGTTTATATAGATGGAGCGACGCCCACCTTTGTAGGATCTCAACTCAGTAGTGGTGTCAGAGCTTTCCACTTGTTCCAGAGGTGCTAGTCTGAGTAGGTATTTTGTTATATATATATATATATATTTATGGGTATGTCGGTGCCTTCTCCCTTCTTGTTGATACTCCATGTTCTATTTAAAGGCATGTAGATTTGAGTCCTGTGTTTAGTCACTTTGTATGGCCTTGTCGGTGTTGTAGATGGTTTGTTGCACTAATGATGGTCTTGCCGATATATATATATATATATATATATATATATATATATATATATATATATGTTGTTGGTTCCTTTCTGTTTACAGGATATTGCGTCATATCACTTATAACTATTGATTAGAGGCCTTGTCGGCCTATATCTTATTATGTCTTCTTTAGATACTACGACTGGTACGCTCGGGCCGTAGGACACCGGATGCCGGCTACACCCCTGTAACACTAGCTCTAAAAAAGAGGCACCATCAAATCAATCACATCCTAAGGCCCATCCATAGATTAAAGCCTAATAAAAACAAGTAGCTCTTTTATTTCCAAACATTTCTCATCTCTTCTCCATTTCCCGCCATTATTTTAATCTTGTGGATCACTCTTCTCTTAATCTTCTATCTCTGAAACCCTCGTCTCCTCCATTCTCTTTTTAAAAATCTCAAATTCTCAATACCCTTCTCTTACACCTAAATGGAATACTCAGTACTGACCTTCACCTCCCCCTAAAAATTTCAAGTTTCACTCTCAGCCACCCTCAACCCTAACCCTACCAATGTCACACCTAGTATAATCATTGACTCAATCAGTACCATAATCCACAGGGAATCCAAGCCAGAGCCAATCACATAGAGGAGCCCAAAAGATATGATGACTCTGATATTGGACCACCTTTGGTGGAATTATCAAACCATTATGATGTTTTGGAACCCTAGTGAACCTATGGATGTAAGGGAAGAAATAATAAAAAGTTTGGTTTACAGGAGGTCAGATGTACAAGGAATTTGCTATACAGGACCGCCTCAATAGGTAACCCCAACCTTAATTCGTAAAGTGGTGATTATAAAAGAGATTGGGTAGCCCATGTGGTATCTTCTATCGAAGATTTAGGGGTTGAGATAAAGAAAATGGAGGAAGACAAAGGTGAATCACACGGTGAGGAGGAAGCCTTGAGAAATTCCACAGTTTAAGTAGCTTCATTTGGTGGAGAAATGGAGACAGAAGAGAGGGTAAGCTCAGCTAGAAGTGGTGACAGAATTAAATCAGGGGAAGAACCAACAAAAATTGAATAATGCCTAAAAGAGAAAGAGGTAGTTGTGTTGAGGTGTGTCAGCGCACTAGATAATTCACCATATGTTGATACCCATGTACCCATGGAACAAGTTGAAAAAATTATTCCAACATCAGAAACATATGTTCCCATAGAGCGATGTTCTCACCCTGACACAAGTATGAACGTAGTTGATAAAGCAAACAGTGGTGATGATGATATGATCATTATTGAGCTTACAAATAAAAGGGTCAGGCATAAACTTCGAAAGACATCATGAGAGGCCATTCTAAAACTAGATAATGAGAGGAAAGAAAAAGAGAACCCTCAGTGTTTCCCAAAAACCCTCACACAAGGAGACAAAAGGTAAAAGCTGATGAGGAATTGCAGAAGGCAATGCTAGCTACAAAAAGGGGTAAAGCATACATAACATGGGTTACTAATCCAACTTTAGCATCCGTGATAGAACTTGTGAAAGAGACAATAGAGAAAGAAAGGAAAAATAAGGGAAAGGATGTTGCCAACACAAAATTGAGATCAACCACTATGAAGAAACAAGTTCACAAACCCGTTTCATCTAAGAAAATTTCTCACTATAAACTGGTGGATGAAGAAACTGAAAGGGAGAAAGGTGAGTCCTCTGAAGTCTCAGACTTTAAGAAGATTGATAATTACTGTGATTCGGAAGAAGTGCAAGATCCCGCTCCTAAAAAAATTATACTCCCTCCATCTCGATTTAAGTGTCTTACTTTCCTTTTTAGTTTGTCCCAAAAGAGTGTCTCTTTCTGTATTTAGTAAGTTTTTCAATTCCAAGGAAAATTCAAACCACAAGATTTAAAAGACCCCACACATCTTTAATTTAAGACCACAAAATTTAAAAGTCTCCTTTTATTTTTTAAACTTCGTGTCAAGTCAAACTAAGACACTTAAATTGGGACAGAGGGAGTAATGATTAAAAGGCAGATCGTAGTTAGAGGAAGAGTAGTCACTGGCCACGGAAGCCCTGAGATGTATACATTATTAAAAAAACTTGATCATCAAGAATGGAGCAACCTGTTCCTTCTAATAAAAGAAATGAGAAAGGTGTGTAAGTAACAAGTTATTGAATTCTACGCCAATGCCACTTTTACTGGAGAGCAACTCATCGGCATAGTGCCGGGAGTTAAGATTATCATGAGTTCTTAAATTTTGGGTAAGATTTTGCGAGTGCCCTCTAGGGGTTGGGCAAAATATATGAAGAATGATTTACCACCGCTCAAGGGGATGGCATCAGTACTAGAGATCATGAGGAAAAGTTCTGGGAATTCAGCAACTATAGAGCATAAGAGGGTGCAGAAAAAGGAGATGCCCAGGCTTTATCAGTTCTATTTTGAGGTGGTGAATCGTATGATTGTGCCTGAAAGGGAGGCAGGGACTAGGCAAGATTCTTATATATGGCCTTAATAGAACTTCTTGTCACTAAGTCTAAATAAACGTACCTAGTCTCATGATTCAACACATTCATAAGATCACTCTATAGGAGAATAAAATCCATGGGTTGGCTTTTGAGTTCTGGTTGGCTGACATCTTTAAACAGTACCAAGTTTCAGTTAAATTATGGCAATATCAAACCATGATGGATGTCATTGGAGTGTTGGGACATGGTGTTCAATTAACTTTGAATGCAGAAGATAAGATTCAAATCCTAAGAGTTATTAACTTGGAACCAAGGAGGCTGAAATTACAATTTAGCGAAGAAAAATATGAGAATAATATATATTATTGCATGTGAAATATGGGTGTGATGATGAATCTCTCAAAGAAGAAGTTCTAAGTTTGAAGGCCTTGGATAAAGGGAGGGCAGAAAACACAAAAACCATTCAAGATATGGTGTCTGCTCTAACCAAGAATTCTGCCTCAACTCCCAAATCCACCTCTTAGTTGTCCTTAGTCATATCTCACATATTTTCACCATCCTAACTATTTTTTTGTTCTTGTATGTTTGTTTTTTTTTGACTCGGTTGTGGTGATACTCTTAAGAAGTAATGGAACTTGTTCGCCCTCTTATATCTTTATGTCAAATTTTGTGCTTGAGAATATTCAAGAAGATATAATTTAAGTGTTCTAATATGTGTATATGATATCCCAGTGGCTATGGGATTAATATATATATATTCTTTTGAGTATTAACATAACATGATGTAACTTTTTAATGATGCCAAAAGGCAAAATAAAGTGTAAATGTAATAACCCATGTATGCTAACTTAGTTCATCTTAGCTGGTGTTCTATTCATTTTCTTTTGGCCTTAAGATGTTGGAATAGGGTTACATGGTGGCATCACATGAATAAGATTGTCATCATAAAAAAAAGGGGAATTTGTTGGTATTAGGAAGAAAGATAATTTTTAGTTTTGATGATTGATAAAGTGAATGAACCAAGTATGTGGACTTGATTTATCAAAGAAAGATGAAGTACATAATTGATCGAATTAGACACATAGCAAAAGTATAATGAGTCGGGTATAAGAACATGTTCTATATCAAACGCAGTAGCGAGACAAAGTTGACTGGAATAAATGCAAAGATCAGGTTCAAGAACGTGTTCATGTTCAGAGTCTTACCGCGAGTAGGATTTGTGTTTTTATGATAAAGACTTGACGTACAAGGCTGCAAGATTTCTTGCCATACTTATCAAGATACTTTAGAGTCCTACACGAAAACTAAAGATGCATGAAGATCCAAAAATCCCAAACCAACTCAAACCATATTTTACATGATGGATCGTATCATGTAGGGTTTAGGGTCAGCCAACATATTAATGAATCAAAAGCTATGAATATCCAAGTTCTATCTTGAAGAAAAACATGAATTCAGAAAGAGAGAAATTCAGAATCTTGAGCAAATCTTGTCAAGCATATTTGAGAGAGTTCTGATTTCATAAGCGCGACCTAGTACGACGAGACGATTGAAGAATTTATTTGATAGAGTTTATGTTTTACAGTTCTTGAGTTTAAATTCTTTTATTAGGATTGATCATCGAGTTGTACCTTTATCATCTTTCATAGAAACATATTATTAGGAATAAACGTTAGTCAAATTCAACTTGAAGTTGGGATAACTTGGAGTGGTCTTACTAGTCTAGGGAGATTAGTGAGATAGGAATTAGAGTTTATAGTTCCTAGGTTACAGAGTTTGTAACTTTCTACCCTTGTGAGTCGGGTGATTTCCACGTAAGGATTGTTGTGTCCTTATGTTAATGTTCTTTATTATTCCGCATACACTATTTGTAGAATAAGTAGGGTAACATGTTCTATCCTACATGTAAAAATTAGTCATCACTTAGGATAGATATTTGGTTGGGCAGATTAACAAATGTCGATATTAGAATAAAATGACATTGAAAAAGCAAAAAGAATTACTATACACGTTTCTTTGGGATATGCAATAAAGTTTGGAGTGCAATCCAATTATTAATTTGTGTTGTAAGACAAGTAGTGACTATAACAATTTTAGTTAAGTGAAGTCTTGTCTAGATTAATAATCATGCTTCGATTAAGAATCTTACCTGGTTAAGACAGGTGTGAAAACACTTATTGTGTATACGGTTAATCCATCTCAATTTCATTACTCTACATCTCTCGAACTACTCTTTCTTCTTCATCATCTAGGGTTCATATACCCTTCAATCTACGATTAGTTCCTGGTATTAGAACAATTAAGCTAGATATTTTAGCTTACATTTAGATTATGCTTTCGTTACACGCATCTCAATAAAATTGGTAGCCTAAAGCTAAATTTTATCAAGATGCCTTGATTTTTTTAACCTTTAATAAATATTATCATTTAAAGTTTATTATAGTTTTTTGAGGTGGAAAGTTATATTTATTACGTATTTCTCCTAATAATTCTTTTTCTACTGACAATATAACAACAGATCATTTAATTTTTCTTTATGCATTGTTTAGACCTCCTTTTTAAGATTGTACGAACGTTTTAATTCTTCTTTCTTTTTCTGAGTCTTGGGTAGCCAAACTCATATTTTCTAATTTGTGTATTTGATTGTTAGTGTATAATTGAAAATAAATAGCAAAAATATAAAAACATAACAAATGAATCAAGACTATGTCGTCTGTGAATAACATACACCATGGCACCTCCCATTGGATTTGTCGCTTTAGTCCATCCATCACCAAGGCAAATAGGAATGGGTTAAGAGCTGTGATCCCTGGTGCAGCCCCATCATCACTGGAAAGTGCTCCGAGTCTCCTCCTACTGTTCGTACCCTGGTCTTGGCTCCATCATACATATCCTTAATCGCCCTAGTGTATGCCAGATGTACTCCTCTTGCCTCCAAATATCTCCATAGAACCTCCCTAGGTACTTTGTCGTATGCCTTCTCGAGGTCGATGAAAACCATATGTAAGTCTCTCTTGCTGTTCCTATACCGCTCCACCAACCTCCTAATAAGATGAATGGCTTCGGTGGTCGAACGCCCCGGCATGAATCCAAACTGGTTATCAGAAATGGGCACGCCTCTTCTCACCCTCATCTACATAACCCTTTCCCAAACTTTCATAGTGTGGCTCACAACTTGATACCCCTATAGTTGTTGCAACTCTGGATATCACCTTTGTTCTTGTACAAAGGAATCATTGTACTCCACCTCAATTCTTCGAGCATTCTCGCCGTCCTAAAAATGATGTTAAACAATTTTGTCAGCCACTCCAAACCTGCCCTGCATGTGCTCTTTCAAAATTCAACTGAAATCTCATCAGGCTCGGTCGCTCGTCCTCTTCGCATCCTGCGCACATCACCCTTCACATCCTCAACCTTAATGCTTCTACAATACCCAAAATCTTAGTACCTACCAGATTGTTCCAGATCTCCCAGCCCAATGTCTCTATCTTCTTTTTCGTTCAAGAGTTTATGAAAGTAAGACTGCCACCTCCACCTAATATGCGTGCGCCCCACCAGTACTTTGCCATCCTCATCTTTGATGCACCTCACGTTGTCCAAGTCACGGGCCCTCCTCTCTTTCGCCATGGCTAGTCTGTACAACTTTTTATCCCCGCCTTTTTCCTCTAATTTCACGTATAGGCGTTCAAATGCTGTCATTTTCGCAGCCGTGACCGCTAGCTTTGCCTCTTTCCTCGCTATCTTATACAGTTCCCTATTCATCCACTTCTCTACCTCATCCTTGTTGTCTACCAATTTCGCATACGTCATTTTCTTAGCTTCCACCTTCTCTTGAACTTTACCATTCCACCACCAGTCCCCTCGATTCCCACCAAAGCTACCCTGCAAGACCCCTAGAACTTCTCTAGATATCTCCTGAATGCAGCTGGCCGTCCTGTCCCACATACCGGTCACATCCCCCTACTCCTCTAAGCCCCATTAGCCATCAATCTCTCCCAATCTCATCTGCACTAGCCATGGTCAAACTCCTCCATTTGATTCTTAATATGTCATTCACAACCCTCCTCTTCTTCTCTATCTTGATCACTAAATCCATCACCAGAAGCTTATGTTGGGTTGTAAGGTACTCACTCGGAATAACCTTGCAGTTTTTACAAAGACCGTTGTCAACCTTCCTAAGGAGCAGAAAATCTATCGGAGTCTTAGCCACTGAGCTATAGAAAGTCGCCAAGTGCTCCTCCTTCTTCAGGAACCTCGAGTTGGATATCACCATCCCAAAAGCTCTAGTGAATTCCAAGAGTGAGACGCCTCCCCCCATTCCTATCTCCGAGACCAAAACCTTCATGCACGTCGTCATAACCTCCCGAAAGTGCCCTGACATGTTCATTGAAATCCCATCCTACAAATAACTTCTCAGTGTGTGGTATACCTCCCACCACCTCGCCCAAATCCTCCTAAAAGCGCATCTTCTCCTCCTCGTCCAAGGCCACCTGCAACGCGTAATCACTAATAATGTTCATAGTGGACCTTCCAACTACCAACTTAATCACCATCATTTTGTCATTGACCCTCCTAACCTCTACCACTTGATCTCTTAGCTCCAGTCTACCATAATGCCTACCCCATTCCTATACATTGACCTACCCTAGAACCATAACTTATACCCGTTCATATCCATAGCCTTAGATCCTACCCATTTGGTCTCCTGAGCACATGCTATATTAATCCTCATCTTCTTAAGATTCTTAACTATATCAATGGACTTCTCCGATAAAGTCCCAATATTCCAAGACCTATTCTCAGCCTAGCACCTCATTTACCCCACTTACCCCCCCCCTAACCCTCTACCCCATCCCCGACCGAGAACATGACCCTAGTCTACCATTAGTTACCAAAGCCACTAAAGCAAGTATAAAATAATAAACTAGTTAAACCTTTACCCTAAAACAGGAAGGGATCAAAGTGAAAGCACAAGTTATCAAGAATTTAGAGGCAAGTAAAACCACTATGCCAAAGGATGCTATAACTAAGACAAGAAGAGTAGATGCAAGAACGTAAGGTCACAAATCAATATAGCAAAACGGCAAAATAGAACAACAAGAATAAGGTTAAATATGGATATGCGTAACCGGAGGTACCAACTCCAGTTGAATCAAACGTGTTCGCAGACGACAATCACTGTTCACCGGTGCCGGAAGTATTGTTCACTGTGTGTTTTCGCTGGTAAGTCGAGTCCCTGGTCGGAGCAGCGCCATACAATTGTATGGTTGCGTTCCCTACCGTAAGACTGTTCACTTCCGGGGATTATTGTTCACCAGAAAATCATTGTTCACCGTCGGAGCCTGTCGGAACAGTGAGACATGTGCAGATCTGACTGGAAAACCTACTGGGAAGGGGTTTCTGACAGAGGAGAAAAACAGCTAGTGGGGGAGAAAAGAGAAATGAGGGGGGGGGGGTGGCCGGAATGCTTCGCTAGCAGTCGGGAAAATCGTACCTGGTCGGAGCGCAGTGGTGTCCGTCGGTGAACGAGACCTGGTCGGAGCCGCGTCGTACAGTGGCCTGGTAACGTTTACTACCGTATGACACTATTCATTATCAGAGAAGACACCGGATAATCACTGTCGAATTATTGTTTGTTTTTGAAAAATCGATGTTCGCCGTCGGAGCCTGTCGGAGCAATTGAGACCAGTGCAGATCTGGCCAAAAAATATTGGTCGGAGCGTAGTGGTGTCCGTCGGTGAGCAGGGACCCTGGTCACTAATCACCGGCCAGAGTGGTGTCTGTCGGAACAGTGAGACCATTTGCACTTTTCCCCCTATTTTGTAATGGTCTTTAATTTTTGCCCTTCAAATGGGTTTGTCTTTATTTTTTTCCTTCAAAATTGAACTTATGACTATAAGGATATAGTTACGCATCATAATAATATCCACAAGTTATGTAAAGAACTTATGCCTATAAAGGCATAGGTTTAATTTGGAAGGGAAAAACTTAAAAACCAGTCCATTTGAAGGGCAAAAATTTAATATCAATCCATTTAAAGGAACACCGTGCAATTATTTGAAAACTAACTATATAAGTTTAAAATAACAAAAGATTGGGTCTTAATAGTTTGGGGCCTAATGTCTTGCGGGTCATTGGCACAAATGTCCTTATTTTGGGATGGTCTTTAATTTTTTCCCCTCACATTTGAATTTTTAAATTTTTTCCCTTTAGCTTTTAAGTCAATAACATTAGGACGAAACTTTCTCTCCCATCTCACATGGTCTAAGGTTCTCTTTCAATTGATCTTCTTTCCATTCTTATCTTTCTCTCCTTTTTTAGCTCTAAATTTCAATAACTCTTGATTAGTAGCGGACAATTGAAAAATGATACGATCCAGTTCCCTTCCACTCGTGGAAAAAAAAGATTTGCCTTTCACGCCTTCACTGTGCCGACCAGCAGCAAGATGCCACTTACGAGCTGGCATACAGAACAGGATAGGCATTACGCGAGTGTTAATCCAATTATCATTTGGTCAGATCAGTAACTTAGTGTAAAATAAATAGAAAGGAGACAACATATGCACGGAATAGAACGACAAATATATTGCCACATTAGATTACACGCGATGTAATACATATGTTAGTGTAAAGAGGAGCACTGTACTATTTTCAAGTTGGATGCTAACTATTAATAATTATAATAAAGCTAATTATGCTAACTATTGCCTTATGTTTGAAGGCAAATACTTGGATTCATCTATCATAATTCATAAGATCGGGATCTTGATGAATAATGACTCAGTTATTCCAATTAAGGCAGACTTTGCCTTCAGACATAAGGCAAACTCTGCCTTATAAGATAGAGTTTGCAGAAAAATTCTACCTTGCAAATTCAAACTCTAACTTAAGGCATGCAAAATCTACACTTGAGGCAAAATTTGTCTTCAAACATAAGGTAACCTCTGCTTTATAAGGCAGAGTTTGCAGGCAAATTCTATATTGCGAATCCAAACTCTACCTTAATGCATGCAAACTTTACCTTAAGGCAATGCACTAGTTCAAATCTAAAGTTTCCTCAAAGAAAGGAATGGACCCCATGTTTAGTGAACGGGTTTCCTCTGCTACACTTAGGGAGATAAAATTTCTTCCTGGTCTGTATTGTTAGACACTGTTGATTTACATTGGAGGTATTTCCTGTTGAGAGTTTAAAAATAGGTGTGTTTGGATACGCCTTCTACTTTCATCATCAAACATATTCTTCTGAAATAACAAGGAAGTGTGTATCGTCTATGAAAGAAGTAAAGGAAAACTGAGAATTCTAAAAGTCAAAACGACAAATTAAAATCAATTTAATAAAGCACAAAACCATCCTTGTTTATTCATGTGTGTTCATTTGTACATAGCCTGACTTTGAGCTGTTATCTACAGGGCATAACATTGTGGAAATTTTAGAATTTGGTTCACATTGTTGAGGAGGATATTGCATAGCAATCGTTTTAGCTTCTCTCATATTGTCGAGGTGAGGATTAAGAAAAAATGGAATTGTGTTTCTAGGTTGGAGGGCATTTTAGTCATAAAAAATTCATTAAATGCAACGTACACCTCGTACCTCTAAACTAAGTCAGGTTTATGATCCAGGAGTTTAGAAAACCAAAACGGGGAGTTTAAGTTGAAAAATATCAGTTTCAGCTCTACAGGGTCAAATTTGACGCCAGACTTTACTAACAATAAATTATTTTATGGTCCGTCAAAGCGAACTGTCAATTTCATTTTTTGGAAATTGACGGCATGTTGTAGATTCTACGGACAATCAAAAGTTTTATGGTCCATCGATTCCCACCGTCTCAGACCCTCGAGATTTATAAGTCTGTAGAAATTTTCAAGTTCATGATGGTCCGACTATACGGACCGTAAAAAGAATGACGAAACGTAAAAATATTAACGGCCTAGACTAAGACCGTTAAATTTTTTACGGACCGTCAATCTTGTCCGACAGCAAACAGTATAAATACGCCACTTAGACCCAAAAATCAGATTTTCTTATTCTTTCAAGCCCTAGAACGACATGCTCCCTTCTCATCATCCCCATAGCTCAAGGTAAGTCCTTTTCCATGTATTTTCATGCGATTCTAATATAGTATAATCAATTTCTAAGCGAAATTCACTACTCCTAACCCAGGATTTTCAAGATAAACCCAATTCAAGGTTTCAAAGTGTAATTTTTGGGGTTCTTCTTCAAAGTCCATATTTGTAATACAAGTTTGGAAGCGAGTAAGGTATGTAGTGCTTCTATCTACGTGTGAGAACATCATTATTCTTCCCCCACGCCATGTTTCTATGAAATCATGAAAATTTCATACTTAGGGTTTTAACTCTATTACCATGATAACCCTAGTTATATGTAATATTGTATATGTATCATATCTCTATTGCAATTAATCTATTGTATTTATGATATATCATTACGATTGTAATGAACCTGTCTGTAATCCATAAACGCATGCTTTGATTTTCAAGGGTTCTTAAATACAAGCTATAATCAATATTACTCAGTTTCATGAAGTTACATATATGTTTTCATGTTTTTACGCAAGTTATATTCTATATGTATGTACATGTGAAATTAAAATCATGAATCATGTTTACAAGTTATTTCATGAAATCCATGGGCTTACAAGCCACTATTTTCAAGTACAAATTTTTAGGGGTTACATAGTTACCGAGAGGGCTCTAGTAGCCTGAAACTACGTATGCCACCATACGATAAGGGTTGCTTCACTCAGAGGATGATACATTTAAATTTGTAGATTGGTTCCTTTCTTGCCATGTTTATGTCTCATACCCTGGCAAGGTATGGAAAAGCTCTACTGGTCGGGACATGTACTAGACTCCACATACCCAAGTGGTGATTCATGTTGTCGGTTATGCTATTGCTCTCCCTATAGATATACAGATATACAAGTTCACAAGTTTACAGATACATAGATTTTATACATGTTTTATACTCATGTCAAATCATTTTCAGTTTTAGTTCATGTCCTATTATTTCATGTGCATGTTTATTCTTTCAGTTGCTTTACATACAGTACAATTCAAATATACTAATGTCCCTTTGCATGGGGCCTGCATTTCACTGTGTGTGTGCTATGTTTCATGGAGACGGATCTGCTCAATAGGATTGCCTCAGTATCAATTTTTGGCAATCCCCTCTCATTCGGGGTGCTAGTCATTTATTTTCACACGTTATGACAATTAGTAGAAGTATGTCAGGGCCTTGTCCTGGTAAATAGTCTTGCAGAATAATGTTGTTAGAGGTTTCATAGACTAGTCTAGTATCATGTCATGTCAGTTTTTCAATTATTCATAATTATGATATTTTTAGACTATCTCCGCAATATATTTTCTAGACCATGTTTTAGTATATGTTTTACATATTTCAAAAGTCATTACTTTAGTATGTTTTGATGTCCATGATGAAAAGCAAGCCATGTGGTTTGCTCGTTCACATGCAGTCAGGCACCGAGTGCCGTGTTTCGTCCAAGTCATGATTCGGGACATGACATGCAAGAATGAGCAAAAATTAAAGACCAGTCCATTTGAAAGGCAAAAATTAAAGATCAGCTGGTTTGAAGGGCAAACCCTGCAAGTTTTTATGTCTTGCCTTAGTGGCTTGGGCCGTCAGCCGACCTTGACTTTTGCGATCACAGTCTCAATTTGTTTTGTGAGGATTCATCTTGTGAAATTTATTGAGATTCTTGAAAAATGGAGACAAATCTGAGTGCAATCAAATTAAGTCCCGAAATAGATGAAATCATCTACTATTTCTTCATTATTTCTGACATTAGTGAAATTCAGATTATTTTAATTGGGTGTGGGGCATTAATTTCAAGGGTAGAAAAGGCCAGAAAATTAATGTCGGGTGCATTTTTAACTCGATAGATGGACATAGGGCAATTTTTTTTATTAATTTCATTACTACAAGGTAAGTTTGGTCATTTTCTGTATATTAGATGGGCTTCAGATTATAGTCGTCTGATCTAAATGATCAGACGATTATGATTAATCCAAAGTGAAAACAAAATATATATTTAGAAAATAGTTTCTAAACACGGGTAAATGTTAGCTATTTGATCATATTTCAACGACCCATATTTAAAGTAAAGTAGCACAATCCGTGAGCTTTCTAGTGTGGAGAACACATATTGACATTAAGAGTTTTTGGATTGAAGTACAACAACATACTCAATGAAATTCCACAAAGTAAGGCCTGAGAGAGTAGAGTATACGCAAACCTTATGCCTATCTTGGGAGGTAGGGAGGTTATTTCTGGTAGACCCTCGGCCCATGCAATCCAAAGCAGTATAAGAAGTCATGACAAAAAATATTATAAAAAGCAGGATAAAATAGTGGATAAAAATAACAAATGAATACGATGATCGAAGTACAAGAACAAAAGTTATCAAGTCGAGATAGAAGGATAGGAAACTACAAGAATAATACTACGTCTACTAGTATGAATGGATAAGTCGGATAACACTCAACTACCCACTAGCCTTTTACCCTAATCCGTGTCCACCACAAGTTCTTATCTAAGGTCATGTCCTCAGTAAGATGGGCCTGCATCATGTATTGTCTGATTACCTCTCCCCAATACATCTTCGGCCTACCTCTACCTCTCCTGAAATCACCCATGGTCGCCGCACAGTTTGATTGACTCTAATGTTAAGAGATCTATTTAGCTGCTCACCCAACTTATGGCTACTCAGGCCTAATGCCAGGGAATGACTCTAAGTACGGGAACGAATGGGGAGTATCCAGTTCCAGGACTCGTCAGTTTCTTTGTATGGACCCTCCCGTGTTTACATGATCTTGTAAGAAGGAGGATCCGCATTATTTCATTGATGGGCTCCAGAAAATCTTCTGTGTCATGCATGCTAATGAGATAGAGGCAGCAGAGTTGGGAGCTTACCAGTTGCAGGATGTTGCCAATATTAGGTATGAGTTGTGGGAACAGTTCCGCGAGGAGGATGCATCTCTAGCAACTTGGGATGAGTTTGCTGATGTTTTTATTGAGCATTTTCTACCAATAGAGGTCAAGGAGGCAAAGGCTGTGGAATTTGAAAAGCTTAAGCAAAATGGCAGGAGTGTTCATGAATACTATCTTCAGTTTGTCTCTTTGGAAAAGTATGCTCCACATATGGTCCTAGACATGAGGGCTAGAGTTAGACGTTGCGTGTATGATCTTGATCCCTATTTGTATGATATAACCAATATGATAGCTCAAAATAAGGAGATGACTATTACGAAGATGGTTGCGTTCGTGCAGGGTAATAAGAGTAGGTTGAATGAAGAGAAAGCTTTGCAGAAAGAGAAGGGCAGAGAGTTTAACAAGAGGGATAAATCTTTAAGTCACTTCAGTCATGGGGTAGGTGGAGACAGATAGTTCTTCAAGAATAGGTCATTAGTACCTACTCCATCATCAGCCAATGCCCCAGCCCTAAAGTTCAAAAATGATAATAAGAGGTGAAACTTCAGAGCATCAGGCTCCCAGTCACAGGCTAGTGTGGGTCAAAACACCTTCAGTCACCTAGTTAGTGGTAAGTGTGGTAAGATTCATCCAGGGGAGTGCCGCTATGGCATGAATATCAGTTTGGGTATGGTCAGCAAAGTCATTTTCAGAAGGACTGTCCATCAGCGAGGCAGAGTGTAGGAGGTAATATGGCCCAGTCCACAAATTCTATAGTTCCTCATAATTCTCAGGCCTAGTTAGGGTGTGGTCCAGCCAAGTTATGTAACATGGGCGGAGGTCCAAACCACTTGTATGCACTATCAGGTCATCAAGATACAGAGGCCCACACATATGTGGTTACATATATATTAACCATTTTCACTCGATGTTTATGCCCTTATGGATCCTGGATCCACTCTTTCATATGTAACCCCTTTTATTGCTAAGTAATTTGGGGTAGAACCAGAAAAGTTGCATGAACCCTTTGAAGTATTCACTCCAGCTGGTGAGTCAGTTATAGCCAGGCGAATATATAGGGGTTGTCCAGTTAAAGTCTATCACAGAATTACAGTAGCTGACTTGGTAGAGTTAGAAATGGTAGACTTTAATGTAATTATGGGTACAAATTTGTTGTCTTCATGTTATGCCACAATAGGTTGTTGAACCAAAATTATAAAATTCGAGTTTCCTGGTGAACTAGTCATAGAATGGAAGGGTGATGTAGTGGCACCCATGGGTAGGTTTATTTCATATCTTAAAGTTAGATAGATGATATACAATGGGTACATCTACCATCTCATTCGAGTTAGGGATGCAGCTGCCGGACCCCAACACTTTAGTCCATACCAGTTATTAATGAGTTTCCATAGTTTTTTTAGAAGATCTTCTCGGAGTTCCTCTCAATAAGGAGATTGAGTTTGGAATTGATCTGCTTCCTAGCACTAAGCCGATGTCTATTTCGTCATATAGAATGGCTCAAACAAAGTTAAGAGAATTAAAAGCCTAGTAGAAAGATCTCCTTGATAAGATATTTATTAGACCAAGTATTTCACCATGGAGTGCATCGGTATTATTTGTTCGGAAGAAGGATGGGTCTTTGCGTATGTGTATTGACTACCGACAGTTGAACAAGGTCACTGTCAAGAATAAATATCCTCCTTCAAGAATCAATGATTTATTTGATCAACTTCAAGGTGCTCAGTGTTATTTCAATATTGACCTCAGGTCAGGGTACCATCAGCTTAAGGTTAAGGAAGTTGATATTTTGAAAATCGCCTCCAGAACTCGTTATGGTCACTTTGAATTTTGTGTCATGTCGTTCGGGTTGACAAATGCCCTAGCTGGTTTCATAGATCTTATGAACAATGTCTTTAAGCCTTATCTTGATCTTTTTATTATTATCTTCATTGATGATATCATAGTCTATTCCCGTAGCGAGGTTGATCATGCACAACATCTCATAATAGTGTTCCAGACACTTCAGGACCACGAGCTTTATGTTAAGTTTTCCAAGTGTGAATTTTTGGTTAAGTCAGTGGCATTCTTAGGCCATGTGATTTCAGGTGAAGGCATCCAGGTTGACTTTTAGAAAATAGAAGCATTTAAGAATTGACCCAGACCCACTTCTGCTTCAAACATACAAAGTTGCTTGGGTTTGGAAGGTTATTGCAGGCGATTCATAGAAGGGTTTGCTTATATCTCTGCTCCATTGACTAGATTGACTCAGAAGGTCAAATTCCAATGGTCGGATAATTATGAGCGTAGTTTTGAAGAATTGAAGACGAGACTGACTTTCGCTCCAGTGTTAACATTACCAGAAGGAACCGGGGGGGTTCGTAGTATATTGTAATGCTTCGGGAGTTGGTCTTGGGTGTGTTTTAATGCAGCATGGCAATGTTATCGCTTATGCATCCAGATAACTTAAACCTCATGAAAAGAATTAACTGACCCATAACTTAGAGTTGGCAGCCATGATCTTTTCATTCAAGATATGGCGTCACTATTTTTATGGAGTTCACGTTGATATATTCACATATCACAAGAACCTTCACTATATTTTCAAGCAGTGGGAGTTGAATCTCCGACAGAGAAGATGGCTCGAATTGTTAAAGGATTATGATATGGATACTCTTTACCATCCAGGGAAAGCAAATGTAGTAGCTAATGCTCTTAGTCAAAAATTCATAGGAAGTTTGGCTCATGTTAAGGAGGATAAGAGAACCATGACACAGGAGATTTATCGACTAGCCAATCTAGGAGTTCGATTCATGGACTCTAAAGATGGTGGTGGTGGTGTCCATAATAAGTTTGAATCCTCCTTAGTAGACGAAGTGAAGGAGAAGTAGTTTAGTGATCCCTACTTATTGCGGTTGAAAGAGATTCACAAGCATAAGACTACGACTTTTAAACAAGGGGGAGATGATGGTACTTTGAGGTACCGAGGCAAGTTATGTGTTCTAGATATGGATGGACTGAGAGAGAGAATCATGGCAGAAGTGCACAATTCCAGATATTTTATTCACCTAGGTTCTACTAAGATGTATCATAATCTTTAGGAAATTTATTGGTGAAATGATATAAAGAGAAATATGGCAGACTTTGTAGACAAGTATCCGAATTGCTAGCATGTAAAATTCAAACACTAGAGGCCTTGTGGGTTAGCCCAAAATATTGATATTTTTGTTTGGAAATGGGAGGTGATAAATATGGACTTCATCACAGGTTTACCTCGCTCAGCCAGAAGACATGATCAATTTGGATGATTATGGACTGACTGACCAAATCAACCCATTTCTTACCGGTTAAGACCACATATTCAATAGAGGACTATGCTAAGTTGTATATCCGAGAAATTATCAGGCTTCATGGGACCCTAGTGTCTGTTATATCAGATCGTGGCGCTCAGTTCATATCATATTTTTGGAAGTTATTTTAGAAAGGATTAGGTACCAAGGTAAATCTCAACACATTTTTTCACCCTCAGACATATGGCAAGGCAGAACGGACTATCTAGACTCTTGAAGATATGTTGAGGGCATGTGTTCTCAAATTTAAAGGTAATTGGGATGATCACTTAACTATCATTAAATTTGTTTACAATAACAGTTATCATGCTAGCATCCAGATAGAAATGTTCGAAGCTCTGTATGGACGCAAGTGTAGATCACCAATTGGTTGGTTCGAGGTTGGTGAAGCAGAGTTGCTAGGACCAAATTTAGTCAATCAGGTTGTGGAGAAAGTCAAGTTAATTCAGGAACATTTAAAATCAGCTGAGACCCGCCAGAAATCTTATTCAGATGTGAGGCGTAGAAACTTGGAGTTTCAAGTTGATGATTGAGTTTTTCTAAAAGTTTCACCTATGAAAGGTGTCATGAGGTTTGGAAAGAAAGGAAAGCTCAATCCCAGATATATCGGACCATGCATGATTTTGAGTAGAGTTGGCCAAGTGGCTTATGAACTTGAATTGCCACAAGATTTAGTTGTTGTGCATCTAGTGTTTCATATATCCATGTTGAGAAAGTGTGTGGGAGACCCGTTGTTGGTTGTCCCTACTGATTCCATTACAATTAAGGATAGTTTGACCTATGAGGAGATCCCTGTGGATATTTTAGATCGTCAGATTTGAAAGTTGAGAACTAAGGAAGTTGCCTCAGTGAAAGTGTTGTGGAGAAGTCAGAATGTTGAGGATGCTACGTGGGAAGCCGAAGAATACATGAATTCCAGATATTCATATTTATTTGAGGAGCGAGCAGAAAACGATCAAAGTAAATACCTTTAGTATTCATGTCATGTCCCTTGCGTATCCATGTCTCATGTTTCACGTTCATGCAATCAGTACTCATGTCCCATGTTTATGTTTTCATGCATGTTTCATGTCTTGTTGCTTTACGCTCACATACTCATGTTATGTCCATTTATATTCTTAACTATGACCCACCATTCAAGGACGAATGATCCCAAGGGGGAGATATTGTAACACCTCGTACCTCTAAACTAATCCGTGTTTATGATTCGGGAGTTCATGAAACCAAAACGGAGAGTTTAAGTTGAAAAAAAAATTAGCTCTACATGTCAAATTGGATGCCAGACTTTACGGGCTGTAAATTATTTTACAGTCCGCCAAAGCGAACTGTCAATTTCATTTATGGAAATTGACGGCATGCTGTAGATTCTACGGACTGTCAAAAGTTTTATGGTCCACCGATTCCGATCGTCTCAGACCCTTGAGATTTATAAGTCTATATAAATTTGCAAGTTCATGACGGTCCGGCTATACGGACCGTCAAAAGAATGACGAAACGTAAAAATATTGACGACCCAGACTAAGACCGTCAATTTTTTGACGGACCTTCAATCTCATAGTCAATCTTGTCCGACAGTAAACAGTATAAATAAACCACTTAGACCCATAAATCAGATTTTCTTATTCTTTCAAACCCTAGAACGACGTGCTCCCTTCTCATCATCTCCATAGCTCAATATAAGTCCTTTTTCATGTATTTTCATGCGATTTTAATATAGTATAATTAATTCCTAAGAGAAATTCACTACTCTTAACCTAGGATTTTCAAGATAAACTCAATTCAAGGTTTCAAGGTGCAATCTTTGGGGTTCTTCTTCGAAGTCCAGATTTGTAATACAAATTTGGAAGCGAGTAAGGTATGTCGTGCTTCTATCTACGTGTGGGGACATCATTGTTCTTCCCCCACGCCATGTTTTTTATGAAATCATAAAATTTTCATACTTAGGGTTTTAACTCTATTACCATGATAACCTTGGTTACATGTAATATTGTTTATGTATCATGTCCCTATTACAATTCGTCTATTGTATTTATGATATGTCATTACGATTGTCATGAACCTATCTGTAATTCATAAACGCATGCTTTGATTTCCATGGGTTCTTAAATACAAGCTATAATCAATATTATTTAGTTTCGGGGCGTGACATGCAAGAAAGGGGAAAAAATAAAGACCATCCCATTTGAAGGGCTGAAATTAAAGACATGATGGTTTAAAGGGAAAATCGTACAATTTTTTGATGTCTTGCCTTAGTGGCTTGGGCTGTCAGCCAACCTTGATTTTGGCGATAGCAGTCTCAATTTGTTTTGTTAAGATTCATATTGTGAAATTTATTGAGATTCTTGAAAAATGGAGACAAATCTGAGTGCAATCAAATTAAGTCCCGAAATAGATGAAATCATCTACTATTTCTTCATTATTTCTGACATTAGTGAAATTCAGATTGTTTTAATTGGGTGTGGCATTAATTTCAAGGGTAGAAAAGGCTAGAAAATTAAAGTCGGGTGCATTTTTAACTCAATAGATGGAAATAGGGCAATCTTTTATTAATTTCATTACTACAAAGTAAGTTTGGTCATTTTCTGTATATTAGATGGGCACTCGTATTATAGTCGTCTGATCTAAATGATCAGACGATTATGATTAATCCAAAGTGAAAACAAAATATATATTTAAAAAATAGTTTCTAAACACGGGTAAATGTTAGCCATTCGATCATATTTCAACGACCCATCTTTAAAGTAAAGTAGCACAATCCGTGAGCTTTCTAATGTGGAGAACACAGATTGACACTAAGAGTTTTTTTATTGAAGTACAACAACAACATACCCAATGAAATTCCACAAAGTAGGGTCTGGGGAGGATAGAGTATACGCAGACCTTACGCCTTTCTTGGTAGGTAGGGAGGTTGTTTCTAGTAGACCCTCGGCCCATGCAATCCAAAGCAGTATAAGAAGTCATGACAAAAAAATATTATTAAATGCAAGATAAAACAGTGGATAAAAATAACAAATGAATACGATGATGGAAGTACAAGAACAACAGATATCAAGTCGAGATAGAAGGACAAAAAACTACAAGAATAATACTACGTATACTAGTATGAAAGGATAAATCGGACAACACTCAACTATCCACTAGCCTTCTACCCTAATATGTGTCCTCCACAAGTTCTTATCTAAGGTTATGTCCTCGTAAGCTAGGCCTACATCATGTCCTGTCTGATCATCTCTCCCCAATACTTCTTCAACCTTCATTTACCTCTCCTGAAATCATCCATGACCAACCTCTCACACCTCCATTACACATGTCCAAACCATCTCAACCTCGTTTCCCACATCGTATCCTTTACCAAGGCCACTTCCACCTAATCATGCATATCATCATTTATAATCCTATCCCTCCTGGTATGCCCACACATCTACCACAACATCCTCATTTTTGCAACTTTTATCTTCTGAACATGATAATTATTGACTGGAAAACACCCCGCCCCATATAACATAGTCGGTCTAGCCACCACTCTATAGAACTTGCCTTTAAGTTTTGGTGGAAGTGATAAGAACTCCGGAGGCGAGCCTCCATTTCATCCACCCTGCACCAATACGATGTGTGATATCCTCGTCATATCTCCATTTCCTTGGATAATAGACCCAAGATACTTGAACATCTTTTTTTTTGAATGATCTGAGTACCAAGCCATACTTCCACACCATCCTCGTGTGTTACATCACTAAACTTGCACTTTAAGTACTCTGTATTAGTCCTACTCAACCTGAACACTTTAAATTCCAGGGTTTGTCTACAAATCACCAGCCTAGCATTAATGTCGTTGCGGGTCTTGTGACCATACAAGCCTGTTACAAGAAATGCACCAAAACCAAAGTAAGCCACCCCTGAGAGAAATAAATGAATTCCAAAGATCTTTGGCAAATCCAAAGAGGGTTTTCCTATACGTTCATCATAAAATATTTCTAGATCCCAATACACCTAATCAAAACTATGTCATCCGTGAATAACATTAACTATGGAACCTCACCTTGAATTTATCGCGTCAATCCATACATCACTAAGGCGTTGATCTTTGGTGCAACATTATCATCATTGGAAAGTGCTTTGAGTCTCCTCTAACTTTCCTTACCCTAGTCTTGGCGCTATCATACATATCCTTGATCGCCTTAATTTACGCCACGGGTACACCTCTAGCCTCTAAGAATCTGCACAAAACCTTCATCGGGACTTTGTCGTATGTCTTTTCTAGGTCGATAAATACCATATGTAAGTCCCTCTTTCTCTCCCTATACTGTTCCACCAGTCTTTTTACAAGATGAATGGCTTCTCTAGTCGAGCGCCCTATCATAAATATGAACTGGTTCTCGGAGATAGACATGCCTCTTCTCACCCTCATTTCCACCCCCTCTCCCAAATTTTCATAGTGTGGCTTAGCAGCTTAATACCCCTATAGTTGTTGCAACTTTGAATGACACCATTGTTCTTGTACAAATGAACCATTGTACTCCACCTTCATTCCTTAGCCATATTATCGTCTTAAAAATGACATTAAAAAGCCTAGTCAGCCACTCCAACCCTTTTCTAATCACGTTCTTCCAAAAATCTATCGGGATATCGTTAGGCCCGATCTTTTTTTCACTGTGCATCCTGCGAACAACATCCTTAACCTCTTCAGCCTTATACACCTACAATACCCAAAATCACGACACCTCTCAGAGTACTTTAAATTTCCCAACACAATGTCTATGTCCCCCTCTTCGTTCAAGAGTTTATGGAAGTATGATTGTCATCTCCGTCTAATAAGAGAGTCCTCCACCAGTACTTTGTCATCCTCTTTCTTGATGCACCTCACTTTATCCAATTCACCTACCCTACTCTCCGTTGACTTGGCTAGCCTGTACAACTTCTTATTCTCACCTTTTGTTCTCTAATTCTGCATACATGCATTCAAAGTTGTCGTCTTTACCGTTGTAACTGTTAGTTTTACCTCCTTCATCGCAAGCCTTTCCTCATCATCCTTGTTGTCTACCAACTTCGCATACACCACCTTCTTTGCTTCCACCCTTTCTTAGAATTCTCCATTCCACCACCAGTCCCCTTGAATTGTGGCTATAATTGAAGTTAAAACATGGCTCTTTTTGTTGCAATTGTAACAAGATTTTGCCAAAGTAACCGATTTGACTTAAATTAAAAATCAATTCTTGCATTCCAAAACCAATTTCAAATAATCCTTTAAACTCAATCAATTTGAGGTACAAATTGAGATTAATATTGAATTAGTTAATTAAGCTTTTTGAATTCAACAAAAAATAAAATATACATTGCAAAAATAGATCAAATATAGAAATTAAGTCGTAAAAAATATAAATCAACAATTATAAATATGTACATAATTAAACACTTATTTTCTGAAAATAATTTAAATTTTGAATTAATAAATACATTTTGTATTTTATAAAATAATATGTGATTAATTTATATAAGCAAAATTACTACTTTAAATTGTGTAATATTATGGTATTTTACCAAATAAAATGGGAAAATAGCACAAAAATAAATTAGAAAAATATTTTTGGCTTTATAAATAATAATTTTACTCTTTTTAAAATACAAAAATCTTGCCAAATTAATTAAAAATATGGAAAGTCAAAATTGAATGTCAACTCATAGTCCATAGACAGCGAGAGGTAGATATCCATGAGAGTAACACTCTAGAGATGGGGTACATGCTATTAATAATGTCTTTTCCCGTGAGCAGATCATGATTAGCAGTAGTCGTTTATCTTTAGTCATTTGAGATTATCATTTGTGTCTGATTTGAACTTTTATAGCTACTTAACTGGATTTGATTACATATTATTTAAGCTTTTTATGTCCATCATGTGCTATAATTTCTTAGAGGCTTACCCCAAGGGTAAGTTGAGAGGGAAAGTTTCGACTCAAACTTAACATTTTGTTGGAGGATCAGTTGAGGGTGATCTAATAGTCGATTCATGGTTCCATACTCGTTTCATACTTGACCAACTTAGGTGAGTTACCACCAGTCCGTAGAGGCCCTTCTAGTCTTATTTTATCTTTCATGTGTTTATGTATTATGGCTATGTCCATATATATTAGTAATCTAGATCGCTCCATGACTTGTACTGTCTTTTGGGTGTTATGGATTTTGTATTGACCTTATACTTTTGCCCTTCTTTTGCATTTATATTACGAGACTATCTTATTGTAATCTTTTTAATCACTCTATATCATGTTTAGAATAAATGATTCACCTGGCGAGGGTAGTGATTTGTTGGGTGCCCTGTCACTGTCTAAGTGCCAGATTTGGATCTTAATATTTACGAAGTTAACTCAATCACACACTTATTATATGCTTCTTTTTTTAATCGTACTCTAGTATGCTTAGTATAAATGGTTCACCTGGCGAGGGTAGTGCACTGCAAGAAGGCATAAAATTGTGACAAAATATTTATGACAGATAAGTCCGTCACAAAATTGAGACGGATTTATGTCAACAACAACAACATACCCAGTGAGATCCCACACCATAGGGTATGGGGATGGTAGAGTTTACACAGACCTTACCTCCACCTTGGTAGGTAGAGCGGTTGTTTCCGGAAGACCCTCAGCTCAAGAAAAAGCATAATCACAAGCAAGGTGATAAAAAAAAAAAGCAAGAGTAAAGCAAGACTAAAGAGTAAAGCAAGAGAAACAGTCAGACTCAGTTAAGGAATTAAAGCAGTATAAAGTGCATTCAAACAAAAGAGAGCAGTAGCTAACACAACTAAATAAGCTAAACAAAATACACAAAAGAACACATGGTAGTAGAAATCAAACTATGGTGGATTATAAAGCAATAGTGTGCCTATAAGTGTGATAGGTTAATTGGGCCTACAGTAATAACACTACAACTATCAATTTGTAAGCATAAGTATGACTATGCTCGAGTACCTACTACTCGTCTACCCTAATCTGTGTCCTCCACAACATCTAAGGTCATGTCCTCAGTAAGTTGCACATACGTCATATCCCGTCTAATCAACTCTCCCCAATACTTCTTCGTCCTACCTCTACCCCTCATGAACCCGTCCATAGCCAACCTCGCACACCTCCGTACTGGAGCATCTGTGTCTCTCCTTTGCACATGGCCGAACCATCTCAACCTCGCTTCCTGCATCTTATCCTCTACCGAGGACACTCTCACTCTATCGCGGATATCATCATTTCTAATTTTATCCCTCATTGTATGCCCACACATCCATCTTAGCATCCTCATCTCCGCAACTTTTATTTTTTGGGTGTGAGAAGTCTTGACCGACCAACACTCCGCCCCATACAACATAGTCGATCTAACCACCAACCTATAGAACTTGCTTTTAAGTTTTTGTGGCACTTTTTATCGCACAAGACTCCAGATGCGAGCCTCAATTTCATCCACCCTACCCCAATACGATGTGTGACATCGTCATCAATCTCTCCATTCTCTTGGATAATGGACCCGAGGTACTTGAAACTCCCTTTCTTTGGAATGACCTGAGTACTAAGCCTTACCTCCACGTCTATCTCAAAGTCGCTCCCATTGCTAAACTTGCACTCCAAATATCTGTCTTGGTCCTACTCAACCTGAACCCTTTAGACTCTTAAGTCTGTCTCCAAACCTCCATCTTGGCGTTCACTCCGCTGCGAGTCTCATCAATTAGGACTATGTCATCTGCGAATAACATACACCATGGTACCTCCCCTTAGATTTGTCACGTCAGTCCGTCCATCACCAAGGCAAATAGGAATGGGCTAAGAGTTGATCCCTGGTACAGCCCCATCATCACTGGGATGTGCTCCGAGTCTCCTCCTACTGTCCATACTCTAGTCTTGGCTCCATCATACATATCCTTGATCGCCCTAGTATACGCCACATGTACGCCTCTAACCTCCAAATATCTCCATAGAACCTCCCTAGGAACTTTGTCGTATGCTTTCTCGAGATCGATGAAAACCATATGTAAGTCTTTCTTCCTCTATCTATACTACTCCACCAACCTCCTAAAAAGATGAATGGCTTCGGTAGTCGAACGTCCCGATATGAATCCAAACCAGTTCTCATAAATAGACATGCCTCTCCTCACCCTCATCTCCACGACTCTTTCCCAAACTTTCATAGAGTGGCTCAGCAGCTTGATACCCCTATAGTTGTTGCACCTCTGGATATAAGGGAATCATTGTACTCCACCTCCATTCTTCGAGCATTCTTGCCATCTTAGAAATGACGTTAAACAATTCAGTCAGCCACTCCAAACTAGTCCTGCATGCGCTCTTCCAAAATTCAACTGGATCTCATCATGCCCGGTCGCTCGTCCACTGCGCATCCTACGAATAACACTCGTAACCTCCTCAACCTTAATGCTTCTACAATACCAAAAATCCCCGTGCCTATTAGAGTGCTCCATATCTCCCAGCACAATGTCTCAATCTCCTTTTTCATTCAAGAGTTTGTGGAAGTAAGACTTCCATCTCCTCCTAATATGTGTTTCCTTCACCAGTACTTTGTCGTCCTCGTCCTTGATGCACCTCACTTGATCCAAGTCACGGGCCCTCCTCTCCCTTGTCTTAGCTACTCTGTACAACTTTTTATCCCCGTATTTCTCTTCTAATTCCACATACAGGCATTCGAAAGCCGTTGTTTTCGCCACCATAGCTGCTAGTTTTGCCTCCTTCCTCTCTATCTTATACAGTTCCCTATTCATCTACTTCTCCACCTCATCTCTACTTTCTACCAATTTTACATACGTCGCTTTCTTTGCTTCCACCTTCTCTTAAACTTTACCATTCCACCACCAGTCCCCTCTATGTCCACCAAGATAACACTACGAGACTCCTAGCACTTCTATGGCTTCCTCACGAACGCAATTGGCCGTCCTATCCCACATACCGGTCGCATCCCCACTACTCCCCCAAGCCCCCTTGGCCATCAACCTCTCCCCTATCTCATTTGCACTAGCCATGGTCAAACTCCCCCATTTTATTCTTAACCTGTCATCCACAACCCTCTTCTTTTTCTCCAACTTGATCTCTAAATCCATCACCAAAAGCTTATGTCAGGTTTAAGATCCTCCTTCGGAAAAACCTTACAGTCTTTACAAAGACCTTTGTTAACCTTCCTAAGGAGCAAAAAGTCTATCTGAGTCTTAGCCACCGAACTACAAAAAGTCACCAAGTGTTCCTCATTCTTCAGGAATCTAGAATTGGCTATCACCATCCCATAAGCTCTAGCGAACTCCAAAAGTGAGACGTCTCCCCCATTCCTGACCCCGAGTCCAAATCCTCTATGCACGTCGTCATAACCCCCTGGAAGTGACCCGATATGTCCATTGAAATACCCTCCTATAAATAACTTCTCAGTGGGTGGTATACCTCCTACCACTTTGTCTAAATCCTCCCAAAATCATATTTTATTCTCCTCGTCCAAGACCGTTTATGGCTCATAAACACTAATAATGTTCATAGTGAACCCTCAAACTACCAACTTAATCGTCACCATCATTTCATTGACCCTCCTTACCTCTACCACCTGATCTCTTAGTTCACTGTCTACCAAAATGCCTACTCCATTCCTATACTTCGACCTACCGGAGAACCATAACTTATACCCGTCTACATAAGAATCTTAACTAGCTTTATCCACTTCCCCGTTAAAGTCCCAATATTTCAAGACCCTATTCTCGGCCTAGCATCTCTCTTACCCCACTTACCCCTCCTACCCCTTGCCTCCGTCCTCGACCGAGAATATGACCCTAGTCTACCATCATTCACCAAAGCCACTAGAGCAAAGACACAAAGAATACTAATCCAAGGTTAACGCTAACACACATGGGAAGCAATACTAGCACAAGTTGGCAAGAATCTAGAGGTAAGTCAAGCTACAACAGATCCGAATGATAAAACAAAGGGCAACAAGAATACATGCAAGAATGTAAAGTCCAGATTCAATAAAACATAACACGCAAATTTGAACAACACAGATAAGAATAAATATTGAGCACAAACAACTGAAGGTACCAACTCCAAGCTGATAAAACCTGTTTAGACGCCAGAAATTGTTGTTCACGCACTGGAAAACAATGTTCACTGCCTAAAATCATTGTTCCTACCGGAAACCACTATTCGCTACCAGACGAAGTCGCAGATCTAGTGATACCTCCACAAAAAAGAAAAAAAGGTTGCCGGAGACTGCCTGATGTAGTGGATGGCGGCAACATCGATGACGTGGAGGCACGGGCGAGCAAGGCTAGTGCGAGCAGAGAAGGTTGACGGCGGAGTCCAACAGCGTGGAGCATGGGTGGGGTGCGGTCGGATGAGAAGATTGGGGGAAGAGATTCGGCGGTGTACAGTGGCGTATTTAATCTCTGATCAGTTAACTGGAGAAGGTAGAGGCAATGGCAGGTACAAAGAGGAAGTTGACCAGAGATGGTACACTAGCCGTGCCAGAGAAAGAAGTCTTAGCGATGAGAATTAACTTATTTGTTATGAATTTGTGATGGAAATGATGATCTGTCACAATTTCATCACAAATTTAAGATGAAAAATATAATTTCTCATAATTTCATCAAAAAATTGTGACTAAAATAACGATTTGTCATAAATCCGTCACAAATTTATAACAGAAATGAAGATCTCTCACAAATCCATCACAAATTTGTGACGAACAGAATAATCCGCCACAAATTTTATGAAGATAATTTCTTTATTTCAAAAATAAAATTTATGACGGTCCTGTCCGTCACAAATTTGTGACATGTGAGTTATCCCTCATAAATTTGTGACAGAAATAAAAACTCCGTCACAAATTATTTAACAATATAAATTTTAATTAAATCTAATTGATTTTGTGATGAAAACATTCGTCACAAAATTAGTGACAAATTTGTGAAGGACTAATTCCTTCACAAATTTTGGCAAAACAACCTCCCACATCAAAAGACAAGCACATATGAAGGCAATGTGGTGTGTATAACGGAGCAAGATGGGTAACCTTTAGAAATGTGATTTTTCAATTGAGTTATTATTAATTTAATCGCCATTTAATATTAAATATTTATAATAAATTAAAATGTTAATTAATTGTTATATATGTTAAAAATATTTTTTTGTGATAGAATTTGTCCGTCACAAATTTGTTGCTGAATTTTCTGTCGTTAATCCATCACAATTTGGGTTGATTTTAATATATCTTATGTCAAATATTTTGTGACGAAATAACACATACGTCATAATCCGTCAGATATCCATCACTAAAATTTGTGACGGAATTATTTCTCGTAACAAAATTTTACAACGAGCGACTAGCATTAATGCCGCTGCGAGTCTTGTTAATCTGAGCTATGTCATCCGTTAATAACATGCACCGTGGCACCTCACCTTAAATTTACTACGTCAGTCCATCCATCACCTAGGCGAATATAAATGGACTACGAGTTGATCCTTAGTGCAACCCTATCATCACGGGAAAATACTCTGAGTCTTTTCCCATTGTCCTTATCCTGGTCTTGGATCCATCATACATATCGTTGATTGCCCTAATGTATGCCACATGTACACCTCTAACCTCTAACCTCTAAGAATCTCCACAGAACCTCCCTCGGGACATTGTCATATGCCTTTCTAGGTCGATAAATACCATATGTAGGTCCCTCTTTCTCTCCCTATGTTATTCCACCAGTCTTCTTACAAGATGAATGGATTCTGTAGTTGAGCGCCCCTGCATGAATCTGAACTGGTTCTAGGAGTTAGACACGTCTCTTCTCATCCTCATTTCCACCACCCTCTCCTAAATTTTTATAGTGTGGCTGCTTGATACCCCTATAGTTGTTGTAACTCTGAATGTTATCCTTGTTCTTGTACAAAGGAACCATTTTACTTCACTTCCATTTTTCTGGCATCTTTGTCGTCTTAAAAATGGTATTAAAAAAATGCTTAGTCACTCCAACCCTTCCCTGTCCGCGCTCTTCTAAAAATCTATCGGGATCTCATCAGGCCCGATCGCTCTTTTCCTGCGCATCCTGCGAAGAAAACCTTAACCTCCTCAGCCTTTATACTCCTACAATACCTAAAATCACGACACCTCTCAGAGTGCTCTTAATCTCCCAACACAATGTCTATGTCCCCCTATTCGTTCAAGAGTTTATAGAAGTATGATTGTCATCTTCATCTAATGAGAGAGTCCTCTACCAGTACTTTGTCGTTCTTGTCCTTGATGTACCTCACTTGATTCAAATAGCGTGCCCTTATCTCCCTTACCTTGGCTAGCCTATACAACTTCTTATACCCGTCTTTGTCATCTAGTTCTGCATACAGGCGTTCAAAAGTTGTCGTCTTTACCGTTGTAACTGTTAGGTTTGCCTCCTTCCTCGCCAGCCTCTTCTCATCATTCTTGTTGTCTACCAAGTTCGCATACACCACCTTCTTTGCTTCCACCCTTTCTTAGAATTCTCCATTCCACCACCAGTCCCCTTGAATTGTGGTTATAATTGAAGTTAATACATGGCTCTTTTGTTGTAATTGTAACACGATTTTGCCAAAGTAACAGATTTGACTTTAATTAAAAATCATTTCTTGCATTCCAAAACCAATTTCAAATAATCCTTTAAACTAAATCAATTTGAGGTACAAATTGAGATTATTACCGAATTAGTTAATTAAGCTTTTTGAATTCAACAAAACATAAAATATACATTATAAAAATAGACCAAATATAGCAATTAAGCCGTAAAAAACTATAAATTAACAATTATAAATATGTACATAATTAAACACTTATTTTTTGAAAATAATTTAAATTTTGAATTAATAAATACAATTTGTATTTTAGAAAATAATATGTGATTAATTTATATAAGCAAAATTACTACTTTAAATTGTGTAATATTAGGATATTTTACCAAATGAAATGACAATAGCACAAAAATAAATTAGAAAAATATTTTTGACTTTATAAATAATTATTTTACTTAGTTTAAATTTCAAAAATATTGGCAAATTAATTAAAAATATGGAGAATCAACACATAGTCCATAGACAGCGAGAGATAGATATCCATGAGAGTAACACTCTAGAGACGGGGTACATGCTCTTAATAATCTCATTTCCCGTGAGCAGATCATGATTAGCAGTAGTCATTTATCTTTAGTCATTTGAGATTATTATTTGTGTCTGATTTGAACTTTAATAGCTGCTTAACTGGTTGTGATTATATATTGTTTAAGCTTCTTATGTTCATCACGTGCTATAATTTCTTAGAGGCTTATCCCAAGGTAAGTTGAGAGGGCAAGTTTATGAACTTGCTAGGTCTTTCGACTCAAACTTAACATTTTGTTGCAGGATCAGTTGAAGGTGATCTAATAGTCGATTCATGATTCCATACTCTTTTCATACTTTGACCAACTTAGGTGAGTTACCACTAGTCCGTGGAGGCCCTTCTCTACCATGCTTAGTATAAAGGGTTCACCTGGCGAGGATAGTGATTTGTTGGGTGCCCGGTCATTGTCTAAGTGTCAGATTTGGATCATAATATTAACGAAGTTAACTGTAATGACCCGTCCAGCCATTTTTAGCTAAAGACCTTTATTTGTCTATTTTATCCTTCCCGTGATCTTTATGTGGGGTTTGTGAGGAGCGGGGATGGGTGGAATGGATCCCGAGGTCTGTTTATATGAGTTTCGGATGAAAAAAGCCCAAGTCTGGATCTTGAGGTCTGTTTAAATGAGTTTCGGTCGCTCTTTTTCGTCGCTTTCGGTAGTTCTTGAGGGTCATTTATGACTTAATTGAGTTTGGTTTGCTTCCCGTGATAATCAAATGTGTTTTGTGACCTTATTTGTGAAATTTGAATATTTGGTTTTGCCGGATGATTCTTTAGAAAAGTATGGCTTAGCTCGATTATTTTTTAAATTCGAGGGTACGAGCGAGTTTGTAGTACTATTTACCATAGACGAGCATATCTAGTTTGTGTCTAGGGGGTCCGAGGATTGTTTCAGGTGTGTGATTGAGGTTGCAGTTGATTTTCCCATTACCGATGTCTGGTGTCTGCTACGGCGGCACCAGGATCTGCTCCGGCGAGTATGCCTCGGCAGAAAGTTGGCTCTCCAAAGCGGAGGTTGGAGCTTTTTTATTATTGTTCAATCAGAGGTTCAATTGTATATAGATTTCAATTAATTGAAGGATGTGATTACTTAGTATGTAATAATGTTTTTTGAGTATTGAAGTTCAAGTCTTGGTTACATGGGATGGGGTCGGTATTTTAAAGTCATATTTGTTGTGGGTCCAAAGGATCGAGAAAGGAAGAACATTGTTGAGATTATGGCAACACTGAGATGATATTGATACGCGGGGATGGTTCGGTGTTGCACACCTGCAATATGATATAATTACAGCCAAGAGCTATGCTCCGTGATTCGATGAGTTATTTCAGAGCGGAGGGATATATGGACTTCGCGGGTCTCTCATGGGTCACTTTCATATGGCATACCCCTATGAAGTATGTATACCGATTGATAGAAAGGTACCTTGCATATGCATTGCATTCATATCATACACATATTTCCCATATCATTGATTAGTTGCTATTGAACTTGTATTTGAAGTGATTGTTGATAATTCGACTAAGTCTGGATATGGAAGGATTATACTTGTTTTGATACTTGAGTTCTGGTAGAATTCTTGAAAGCGGAATAGTGTGAATAGGTATGAACTTTTATGGAACAAGGAAGCATGCGAACTCTATTAACCTTTATATGGAATATATGACTTTATTTGGATTATTGGAGTGTAGCATAGGGCTATTTGGTGTCAACTTGATATTTATCTCTAATTATGTACTTCCGTCATTGTCGGCCTATGATGTCTACAGGGGTATGATGTGTACTCATGCTACACTTGCTGCATCTTTCCTTGATGCATATACAAATTCGACCATCAACTCGAGACCACATGGTTGTGTTCGAGTAGTTGTTCCTCGATATTCAGGGTGAGGATGCTATCTTCAACATACCCTTGGATGCTCCTTATTCACAGTCTTTTTTATTGCACGAGAGAGACTTGTTTCAGACTATGTATTTGGTTGTGGCCTGCGTGCCCATTTCTCAGACTTTTATCAGATTGTTAGTGCTCTTGTACCTACAGACTAGATCATTTGAGGGTGTTTGGTTGTGATAGACTTATCTTTTCTTCTCCATTATATATTATCAGACAACTTACGTAAAATTATGTTTTTTCATTTTTATTTATATCTTATCATATTTATGATGTTTGGGAGTGGTTCGCCTACATGGTGGGATTATGTAGCTACCACCACGATTCCTGAAAAATGGGTCCTGACAAAGTTGGTATTAGAGTCCTAGGTTAAACAGTCTTAAGTATGGGAGTAATGTCTAGTAGAGTCTTGTGGATCGGTGCGAAGATGTCTGTACTTATCTTCAAGAGGCTATGGGACATTTAGGAAATTTCACCTTCTTTATTTCGTTCATGCTAAGTTGAATCAAATTGATATCTGACCTTTGTTTCTATTTTCTCATAGATAGTGAGGACTCATGCCGATGCAGCGAGAGAGGAGACACAGGTTTTGGCGTCGGTTGTGCGTGGATGTGGTAGAGCACGTGCATGGGGTTGGGATAGAGCCAGAGCATGAGCACCAGCTAAGGGCGGAGCATAGAGAACCAGTCAAGCTCGTGCTAGGTCAGAGTCCCTAGAGCCTTATATTGAGCCTTAGGATGATATGCTAGAGGGGGAAATGGGACCAGCCCAGGATCAGCCTAGATTTATTACTACGATAGCGTTATTTGATACATTGGTCAGGATTTTGAGTGTTTTAGATGGCTTTGCTCAGACAGTCGCACATCCTACTACTCCGGGTGGTTCTCAGACTCGTGCATGAGAGGGGCAGACTCAGACCCCCGAGTTTTGTACGTCTGGTATTCAGTCTTTGACGATGTTAGCGCCACGTATTGATGAGGTTCATGCTCCAGAGTTTGGTCTCCGACCTATTAGAGGGAAAGTTATGACCCGCGATGAGCGGAAGATTTGGGAACACTTCTCAAACATGAAGAATCCTGAGTTCTTTCGGCAGCCCGATGAGGATGCATATGAGTCTATTGTGAGCTACCATGAGAGGTTGCATACTTTAGGTATTGTTGAGTCGCACAGAATTAGTTTTATGGACCTTCAGCTTAGAGGTGACGTAAAGTAGTGATGAAGGGTGTATGTTGATTTTTTTCCTATGGGGATGCATCCGTTGACATGAGTTCGATTCTACAAGGGTATTCTTGGAGAAGTATGTGTTGTTGAGATTGCATTGGTGCAAGCGTGATGAGTTTCAGGAGATCAGCCAAGGAAATTCTTCAGTTGCGCAGTATGAGACTCGATTATATGCCTTATACTGTTATGCGGCACCATTGTTACCTACCGAGGTAGAGCGAGTAAGATGTTTTGTCTGAGGATTGAGTATTTCGCTTCAGTTGTCCACGTTGTAGTTGGTGGCTTCGGTAGCTTCTTTTGAAATTGTGGCAAAGCATGCTATGATGGTGGAGTCCGTGAGATGTGGTTTGTCTAGCTATGAGCCCGATAAAAGGGCTAGGTGATTCAGTCAATTTAGTGGTTCTACTTCCCGTGGTTATATGTATCAGGGGAGATACCAGTAGTCGCAGCCCAATCGACCAGTCACGGTAGCTCTACAGATTTCTGATGGTTACAGTGGAGGACAGTCATCCACGGGTTCTCTGTCTAGATATTCTGACTGTAGTGGTTCAGGTTCTTCTATCTTTATTCATCAGCCTTCAGCAACCAGGACATGTTTTTAGTGTGGAGAGGTTGGGCATTTCCACAGAGATTGCCCCAGACTTACATTAAGTGCATCCCATACACCCAGGACTCCAACACAACCAACTAGAGGTGATGGTCAGGTTAGCCGAGGGGGATTAGTGTCGAATAGGTGGCCATCAATATGGTCATGGTGGATCCCATCCAGGGAGAGAGAGATCTCGTTCGGGCTGAGGTGGCTAGCAGGTTACTTAGTATGAGGTATGACACACCCATTGATATGCATTCCCTGGTAGGGACGAGGCTGAGACATCTGACGCAGGCATCACAGGTATCATGTCAGTCGATCATCGGTCTGCCACTGTATCATTTGATCCAGGATCTACATTCTCCTACGTCTCTGCCTACTTTTCTACTAAATTGGAGATGTGGTGTGATATGCTTGATATTCATATTTGTGTGTC
Source organism: Anisodus tanguticus (assembly GCA_034509755.1). Classification (NCBI taxonomy): domain Eukaryota; kingdom Viridiplantae; phylum Streptophyta; class Magnoliopsida; order Solanales; family Solanaceae; genus Anisodus; species Anisodus tanguticus. The sequence continues at coordinate 37,031,529 of CM067542.1, forward strand.
TACACCAATTGGTGATTCTGTGACTGTTGATAGAGTATATTGCATGTGTGTAGTTACTTTCATAGGGTTCAACACTTGGGTAGATTTGGTTATCTTATATATTGTGGATTTCGATGTTATCTTAGGTATGGATTGGTTATTACCATATCATGCGATTCTGGATTGCTATTCCAAGACGGTCACACTAGTTATGCCTGTTCTTCCGAGGTTAGAGTGGAGAGGTGCTCCCATCCCTGCTCCTAGGAAGGTTATCTCTTATATTTAGGCTAGGAAGTTAGTGGACCGGGGTTGTTTGGCTTATCTTGCTCATATTCGGGATATGAGTGCAGAGACTCCTTTTCTTGATTCTGTTTTGGTAGTTAGTGAGTTTGCAGAGGTCTTTCCTTCAGATTTATCGGGTATGCCACCAGAAAGAGACATTGACTTCTATATTGATCTCGAGTCGGGTACTTGACCTATATCTATTCCTCCATACCGTATGGCTCCAGCAAAGTTGAGAGAGTTGAAGGAGCAGCTTCAGGATTTATTGAGTAAGGGCTCCATTCGACCAAGTGTATCTCTATGGGGTGCTCCTGTCTTGTTCGTGAAGAATAAAGATGGCACTATGCATATGTGCATTGATTATAGACAGTTGAAAAAGGTCACTATCAGAAACAAGTATCTGATCCCGCATATTAATGACCTATTCGACCAGCTTTAGGGTGTTTCTGTGTTTTCAAAGATTGATTTAAGGTCCAAGTATCATCAGATGAAGATCTGAGTCGAGGATGTTCCCAAGATGGCTTTTCAAACTCGTTATGGGCATTATGAGTTCTTGGTGATGTCATTTAGGCTTACCAATGCCCCCGCAATGTTCATGGATTTGATTAATAGGATATTCAAAATGTACTTGGATTATTTTGTTATTGTGTTTATTGATGATATCCTAATTTATTAGAAGAGTCAGGAGGACCACGAGCATCATCTTAGAGTGGTCCTTGGGATTTTAAAGGAGAAGGAGTTGTATTCTAAGTTCTCAAAGTGTGTGTTTTGGTTGATTTCTGTGGCATTCTTGGGGCACGTGGTGTCCAAAGATGGGATTATGGTTGACCCTAATAAGATAAATGAAGTCAGGGACTGTCCTAGACCGACTTTTGTGATAAAGATTCGGAGTTTGTGGGTCTTGCTAGCTATTACCACTGGTTCGTCAAGGGATTCATTTATATTTCTTCTCATCTGACGCGTTTCACTCATAAGGAGGTTACTTTCCAGTGGTCTGACGAGTGTGAGTAGAGCTTCAAAAAGCTCAAGACTTTATTGACCACAACCCCGATTTTATCCCTCTCGGTTGAGGGGAAGGACTTTACTGTGTATTGCGATGCTTCTAAGATTGGTTTGGGTTGTGTGTTGATGTAGAAGGGTAAGGTCATTGCTTATGCATCGAGCCAGTTGAAGGTGCAAGAGAAAAATTACCCTGTTCATGATTTAGAATTGGCTGTCATTGTGTCTGCATTGAAGATTTAGAGGCATTATCTTTATGGTGTTCATTGTGAGGTGTCTACCGACTATCACACCCAACCTTGGGGAGGCATTATCTTTATGATGTTTAGGAGTGGAGGCATTATCTTTATGATATTTGGGAGTGGTTCGCCTACAAGGTGGGATTATGTAGGTGCCACCATGATTCCTGAAAAAGGGGTCGTGACAAAGTTGGTATTAGAGTCCTAGGTTAAACAGTCTTAAGTACGGGACTGGCATAGACCGACTTCTATGACAAAGATTCGGAGATTCGTGGGTCTTGCTAGCTATTACCGTAGGTTCGTCAAGGGTTTCTGTTATATTGCTTCTCATCTGACGCGTTTGACTGAGAAGGAGGTTACTTTCCAGTGGGCTAACGAGTGTGAGTAGAGCTTCCAAACGCTCAAGACTTTATTGACCACAACCCCGATTTTATCCCACCCGTTGGAGGGGAAGGACTTTACTATGTATTGTGATGCTTCTAGGATTGGTTTGGGTTGTGTGTTGATGCAGGAGGGTAAGGTCATTTCTTATGCATCGAGGCAATTGAAGGTGCAGAAGAAAAATTACCTTATTCATGATTTGGAGTTGGATGTCGTTGTGTTTGCATTGAAGATTTGGAGTCATTATCTTTATGGTGTTCATTGTGAGGTGTGTACCGACTGTCACACCCAACCTTGGGGGGTGTGGCCAGCACCCGATGACCTAAGGACCAAGCATACCGATCCTGATACCTGTGATATACATAATAACTCATAGGTCGACTAGGCCTCTAACATATACTCCACTAAATGAGGACATAACAACCTACACTCATAAAGGCCCAAACCATACATATATATATAACAAAGCGGACAAGGCTAACATAAGCCCACTGACTCTACTGGGGAGGCCGACAAGGCCACACACGACTATCACACAAAACACAACTGTCTAGAAGCCTTTAAAAAGTATTATGGCAACATCTGATCTAGACAGTGCCCCGCCATACCCAACTATATACGTTTGTACATCTATCATACCTATTAGCTCACTACAAAGCTTCGGAGGAAAGGAGCATGACAACCTTCAGTTGGATCGAGTACTATTATGAGGAAGGCATCTGCAGCCCTATCTGCACCTGCGACATAAAACACAATGTCTCTGGAAAAGGTACATCAGTACGAAATAATGTAATGAGCATGTAAAACATGAATAACAATATGAATCTGCAAAATGTGAAGAAAAGTATAGGACCAATGTGAAGCGAATGACTGTAAGGGAAAGCATAAGCAACCTGGGGGCCACACAGGGCAGAAAACAAAATTCTAAACTTAATACAACATGTATGACTAGGCTTTTACTGTATAAATGTCCTTATCTTATAGTGCGATGTATAATATGTCATTAATCTTAGGTGTATGTATGAATATGTAATGCAATATGCACCCTCGTTCATGTGTGTGTTGTGGACCGCGCAACCCAATCCATCATACGTATATGTTGCAGAATGTGCAACTCAATCCTCTATAAATATATGTTGCATAACATGCAATCCGATCCTCTATATGAATATGTTGCGGAACGTGCAACCCAATCCTCTATAAGGATATGTTGCGGAATGTGTAACCCAATCCTCTATATGAATCTATTGCGGAATGTGCAACCCGACATCCTTAAACACTTTGGGTTCTTAGACTTCATTACAAGGGATGCTTGTGTAATTCAATCCCACGGTTCAATCAAGAAAATACAATTCCATAGAAATTCATCTATGTGTTCTTTGATAATTTTAGAATATATGATTCCTTAAGCTTTTCTTATACGAAAATTCTTATGTGATTCAATCTCACAATCCTTCAAACCTTACTTTCCTTAATCCATAACATACACAATCAATTCCATCATCGCATTCAACTCATACTTAGGGTAAAACAGCTCAACAGATCATATTACGAAAATTTCACAATTTTGCAAAGTTTTGATCATGAAAACTTTTTCATAACTTCCTCCAAATCGACAACTAAGCAAATCATAAGTAGAGATGGGTAAAACATACCTTTATATATCAAATCCTTCTCAAAACAGTAGGTAATTTTATTCCCAAGGGTTCTCCAAACCCAACCTAATACGGAGAACAGTATTATTATGTTAATTACGGGCTTTATCATGTTATCCTTGCGTAATAGGCTTTGATTTCGACTTGGGATGTTGGGGTCTATTAGAGAGGAACTGGAGAGAGTATTAGGGCTGGGGTTTGGGGAAAATGGGCTGAAATTCAAGAATTATCAATTTAAACCCGTAACAGATCTGCACCGCCGTAATTTGACGGTACACTCGATGGACCGTCAAACTTCCAACGGTCCATCATTCTTCTCGTGAAACTGCCAAGAAGGTTGACGACTCACCTTGGGAAATTTGACGGTCCGTCAACTACACCGTCAAACTTCCCAGATTCCTATTTTCGTCGAAACTTACTTTCTTTAATCCATTTAACTCCCGGACACTCAAGTACTTCCTTAACCAAGATGTAAACCTTCCTTATTCTTTCGTAAGGTCATAACTTTTCCCAGGACTTCAATATCCATTAACATCATGGCGGAACGTAAAACTGCAGGTGTAACATCCCCCCCCCCCCCTTAGGAACATTCATCTGTGAATGTTGGAAATATTCTAACTCTCTAGTTTCTCAGAAACTTTGGCAGAGTTTTCTTTGTAAACAGGACTATCCAAAACGTATCAAACAACCCAAACATATGTCCAATGACACACAAGGCAACATAATATCAAGATAACATACATCGATTTCACACGACCGCTTATACTTATAAAAATCAAAGAGAGTTCAGCCATGACATACATTAATATCTTTTTGCTGACTTGCAAGCTGCATTCGCTACGTTTGCTTCTGAATCCTTGATTACATAGGGTACGCGGTTCACTTGATAAATCAAACGAAATATAGGAATTTTATCGCATGAATACTAGCATAATGGTAGAATCTGAATTATTCGAGTTGGGTGATTCTTAAGTTCCGTGACCATTCTGAAGGAGTTCGTTTTGAACTATAAGTTATACTAACCCTATTATTTAACCGGGCTACATTATGTTTCACTGCTGGTACATCCTCGAGTTTTCTCATATAGTCATGTAGTGTTTTTTCATTATTGGCTGGCGGCTGGACTTTGTCTAAGTTGTTGTGTTCTGACATCTAGACCACATCTTTCTTCCCTGGATTATAAGGTCCATCTTAGAAGAGAGCTCAGATTGCAGAGTTCATAGGCACAAAGCGTAAGATGATGATGAAGGGTTATGGTACGATAATCGCCAAGGTCGAGAACGTGGTAATAGTAGGATTGTCGAAATCCACGCACTTCTTTCTCTGTTCTTCTTCTTACTTTCTTGATAATATCCTTATATATTACCTGAGTTTAAACAGTTCACTGGCCTTAAGAAATTCTTTTGTCTGGTATTGTCTTTTCCATTTCCATTTGAAACAAATTCTAACTAAGTGTCTCTGGTTGAGACTACACTCTGTTTGCAGCTACTTTCTTTCTTAACTGAATTCGATATCATGATCTTGATTACGTTTAGATAGAATATTCTTTCCTCATCGAGTTGAATTCTGATTTTTACACCAAATCCCTTAGTTTATTTCCTTGCTAGTCCAAGTAGTCTCTCGTAATTTCTTTCCTCGAGTCTGATATCGTTACTTCGGATTCCATTCCATTTTTTTTGTAGTTTTAAGAAGAGTTCTACTTTCTCGCATATGTAGCTCCTTGTTTATTGCCTTGGTAATATATAACTTTAGTAGTCATCAATCCTTGTTCCGGACTCTTTCCAAGTTTCACACATTCTTTCTCTACCCGTGTCCGGTAGCTTAAATTGAGTTCCCTACTGGTCGCCTTAGGATGAGGCGAGTAAATCCTGGCTATTCAGAGCTTCTTTTAACTAATTTTTCCATTAGCTTTCTTGCCATAACGAGCGACTATATATTGTCTTGTAGTAGCCTTCAAGATTAGCTTTCAGTTAGTTTTAATTGTATAGATAGACTCGGTTGTTGTGGTATAGTCCGACGAGGCAACTAGGTGCAAATATTCCAATCCAAAATAGTTTTCAACGATAATGTGATAGTCCATAATGATCTTCGGGATTACTTAATAGTCTTTATGTGATAATTCAATCTCAAGGGCAATTCTTCTTGACTATCATTAATCAATATTCTTAATACTCAGATCCTAATAAGGCTTATATTATTACCTTTACTTTGCGTCACAATACTTGTTAATGGGCTTTAGACTGAGTGCTTTGCCTTGTCTCTTCTCATCATTCTAGTATAAGGAAGAATTCCTTTACTTATAGCTTTAAGAGAGGTATCATCAGACTTCTATTATAGCTGGCTACTTGTTACTTTTTTTTAGGCGGTTCCTTCTAGTAATTCCCTTAATGGCTCTCATTTTAATAGTACACGACTCTGTGGTCCATTATCATCCTTCTCATTACCTGGGGACTTCTTACCTTTCATAACGTTTCAAATTTGCATACTTCCTTGGCAAGGTTGTACATTCCCATGATAGGTTCAACCTTCCCTGGTTGTACTCAATATCCATTCGAGTATCATTTCTCGATCGGCATCGTTATCTAATTAATTTCTTTACCTTCCATTTTCCATTTAAATACTGAAAATAAGACATTCTTTCATGTCCATAGTTGTTTCTTCTTTTGTCGACCTTATTCCTTGAGGGTCTGAACTTGTAATTTTTTTCATTATTAGCATTCCCTTCATGCTAAGAGTGTATACTTACTTCTTATAACTCTGAAGTTCTTATGTGTTATTCACAATCCTTTATTGATTAGGTATTTCTTGCACTTATTCTCTTGAAGTGAACCTTGATGTGCTCTTGTTACCTCCTAGTATTATTCAGGATAGGAGTCATCCCCTCTCCTTTTTGGCTGAAAACTTTAATTTTACAAGGCGTTGATCCACTGGTTTTCCTTCTTCTCTATCATACTACAATCAACACTGTCATTTTTGTTCCTCGATTTGACTTCCGTTGTACTGATGTCCTTAACTTTGTGATCACGGTATTATTCTCCTTGTGAAGTCTTTAGTTCATTCGGCAGTCAAAAATTTTTGCCATCACCTATTCGTTCATCTCTTGCTTCCTCATTCTTATCCTTCAGCTCTTTTTCTTATTGTTTGTTTTGGACCATTCTTTACTACCTCATCATATACTCTAGTCGGACTTCGCTCATCCTTACTGTTACTCATATATCCTTAGATGTTTTATCGACATTCACGGTAGGACTAAGTTTTAACGTGTTCAAATTTGGATCGTGACTGGACTTGATATTTATCATTGATTCGAGCTTTCTCCCCTAAATGGGTATTAAAATCCTTCTCTATCCATCGTTCATTCAATCAATTTGGGTATTACTGATTGGGATTCCTTCAAGGATTCCTCATCTTAGCATACCTCTGGCATCGTCATTTATGGGCATCATAACCTATATCCTTGGCTCTGGAAGCTTAGATACCACCTCTTTACTTATATGCCTATCTTTCACTGGTACTCTTGTTGCTTAGAGGTCTCATTCCAGTTTCTTTATCGATTTTCTTGCCATTACCAACTCCCCGTCGATCCTCTTGTGAAATGTATTTCCTTAACTTTGTTAAGTTATCATAACGCTTCTTTCTTGTGTTTACCAGACATTCATTTATCATTTTTCACTGCATCTCTATTAATCATATCCTCATTGCTAATTATTTCCACTTAATGTCGAGAACTCTGCCGCTTGTCTTCGGTGAAAAAGGTATATCGCTTGCCTTTAATTGAAAAATCTCATTCCTTTCAATAGTTACTCCTGAATAGTTTAATCCTTATGAAGAGATTTGAGATTACTAATCAACGTAAAATTTCCCCGGTCCCTTTTTCTTCCTTTCACTGTTTTCTAAACAAAACTTTAGGTAACTCATTCTCAAAATTCATTTTCCTTATAACTCTTTTAGTGTCCCCCTTAGTTCTTTGGACTCGTGAACCCCCTTACTCGGGTCATGATTATATATCTTCGGCGTCCCTATATTACTCATGCTTTAGAGTCTAAGAGTGTTGGATACGTCCGTAGTCAATAAATGGTTGATCCTAAATCATCATCGTACTTAGATCCTTGAACATAATAGAAATTTCAATTACCACCTTCAAATCCTAGTATCAATTTATGGTTCATATACATCTTGTATAAAACAATCCTTATATCACTAATAATTAACCGCTCGCAGACATAAACACGACTATTTTTAATAAAATTATCAACATACTTGATTGCTTGCATAACCTAAAAGTAATATCAGAATCAGCTATTCTCCCTGACTCAACCTCGGGCATTCATACACTTTGTGGCTTTTGCTTCCACACTAGTAACATTCTTCTTGATCACCTGGGCATTGTCCATAATTTACCTTTCCACATTAATGGCATAACGACTGAAATCTCTCAGGACACTCCCTGGTCTTATGGCCTAAAACCCAACATCCAGAACATAACTCAATGTCGGATAAACATATTCCATCCTATCTTTCTCCATATTGCTGACATCGCTACCTACTACTTCCAACATCCTTCGGTGTTCACCTGATTTCCACCCGGGAACTTCGGTCTGACGCTTCTCGTTTTATAAGTTCTTCGATGTCTGCATCCATCATAAACCTTCTGGTTTGCTTACTGATTACTTTTTCCTCGCTTTTACTCGTTACGAGTGAGCCTTGGTTAACGGATGTCCATGATAATGGGCTTCTGAGTCTATATAAAGGTCTATCCTATGAGGGTATCTCAACATGACCCTGCTCTAGAAAGATAATTGAAGGTATTATTGCATACACAGGATAACTCACACCCAGCCTAAATAGGAACGACCATTGTGCCGATAGCCTCTGTATTGTACGGGCTTTTCTATAATTTGGCACTACTACTGGAATCAGTGGAACTCGGAAGGATGATTCCTCTGAGATCTTAGATGGGTCATATTCCATAGATAAATCCTCGGACCCATCTTCCTATATAGACAGTTCCTCATCCATGGATGAGTCTTCTTCTATTGAATAACTTACATTTCTATCTGGTGTTCTTATGTTCCTCGGATTCATACTGGCGGGTGGTTGTCGTCTAGTACCTTCTCCCGTATTCCTAACTCATTTCCTTCTTTCAGAACTTCCCCTAGATCACGGCATTACTAAAAACGAAAGGCCAAGAGGAGAAGATAGGGATTTAGTGACTTATGACTTTGCTTCTATCACACGATCTAGATTTTCAAGAAAGGTAACATCTTAAATGCCCTGTAGCCTCTTGTTTATAAGTGTGGTGCGCAACATACCCTTAAGAAAACTCTACTAGATATAACTTGTAGACATCCTTAGGACAGACCTGATCTGATACTAATTTGTCACACCTCAACCTTGGGGGGTGTAGCTTATACCCATGCCCTAAGGCCCGAGCGTACAGATCCTGATACCTATGATATACATAATAACTCATATGTGACTAGGCCTCTGACATATACTCTACTGAATGGGGACATAAACACATGCACTCATAAAGACCCAAACCATACATATATATAAATATATAACAAGGCTGACAAGGCCAACATAAGCAAACTGACTCTACTGGGTAGACTGACAAGGACACACACTACTATCAGATACAGCACACCTATCTACAAGCCTCTAAAGAGTACTATGACAACATCTGGTCAGAACATGGCCCTGCCATACCCAACTATATATGTATGTACATTTGTCATACCTATCAACTCACTACACAACTCCAGAGGAAAGGAGCGTGACAACCTTCAGCTGGGTCGAGTACTACTGTGAAGAAGGCATCTACATATCTATCTGCACCTGCAGCATGAAACGCAGTGTCCCTGAAAAAGAAACATCAGTATGAAATAATGTACTGAGTATCTAAATCATGAATAACAATATGAATCTACAAAACTATAAAGAAAAGCATATGAGCAATGTGAAGCGAATGACTATAAGGGAAACCATAAGCAACCTGGGGGCCACATGAGGTAGAAAATGAAATTCTAAAACTTAATACAACCAGTCTGGCTAGGCTTTTACGGTATAACTGTATTTGTCTTATAGTGCGAGGTATAACATGTCATTAATCTTAGGTGTATGTATGAATATGCACCCTAGTTCAGATGTGTGTTGCGAACCACTCTACCTGATCCATCATACGTATATATTGCAGAACGTGCAACCCGGTCCTCTATAAGGATATGTTGTAGAATGTGCAACCCGATCCTCTATATGAATATGTTGCGGAATGTGCAACCCGATCCTCTATATGAATATATTATGGAACATGTAACCCAATCCTTTATAAGGATATCTTGTGGAACGCACAACCCAATTCTCTATATGTATCCTCGTAATTGTATGCATGATATCAGCTGCTAACGAACAATATATCAACACCAAAGGGGGCTCGGGCGTGTGGACGATAGACTGTGACAACCATGGTCCTTTGGTCTCGTTTGGAACTTATAGATCTTTAGACTTTAACTTGACGTGACTCTTGATCGACTCGACGGTTCATTTTTAAAAATGCATCTTCTTGAAGACTTAGGATAAGTTCAGTAACCAACGACATGGATCATAAGAATATGAACAAGTAGTGAATATTTCTCAATAAGAGGTTGTTGATAGATAATAGAGTGGAACTCTCACGTTCCTTTTTAAAAATGATAACTTTCTGGATTCATGATTTTGAAAGAAAGGGATAGTCATACATACATGGTTCTTGTCGCTACACTCGTTTTACAAGTCTTCGCTCCTCTTACGGGAGATCATCTATACCATATAAGGAAGTAATATCAATATCAAATCTAAATTCCATAAAAACTTTGCTTAAGTATCTTATAGACATCCTTAAACACTTCGGGTTCTTAGACTTCTTTACAAGGGATGCTTATGTAATTCAATCCCACGGTTCAATGAAGAAAATACAATTTCCATAGAAATTCATCTAGGTGTTCTTTGACAATTATAGCATATATGATTCCTTAGGCATTTCTTATATGAAAATCCGTATGTGATTCAATCTCACAATCCTTCAAACCATACTTCCCTTAATCCACAATCAATTCCATCATCCCATTCAACTCATACTTAGGGTAAAACAGCCCAATAATTCATATTACGAAAATTTCACAATTTTACGAAGTTTTGATCATGAAAACTTTTTCATAACTTCCTCCAAATTGACAACCAATAAAAATCATAATTAGAGATGGGTAAATCATAACATTACGTATCAAATCCTTCTCAAAACACTAGGCAATTTTATTCCAAAGGGTTATCCAACCCAACCTAATAAGGAGAAAAGTATTACTATATTAATTATGGGCTTTATCACGTTATCCTTGCGTAATAGGCTTCAATTTTGACTTGGGATGTTGGGGTCTTTTAGAGAGGATCTGGAGAGAGTATTAGGGTTTAGGGGAAAATGGACTGAAATTCGGGAATTCTCAATTTAAACCTGTAACAGATCTGCACTGTCGTAATTTGACGGTACACTCAACGGATCATCAAACTTCCAATGGTCCATCATTCTTCCCGTCAAACTCCAGGAAGGTTGATGGCTCACCTTGGGCAATTTGACGGTCCATCAACTACACCGTCAGATTACCCAGATTCCTATTTTTATCGAAATATACTTTTTTTGATCCGTTTAACTCCCGAACACTCTGGTACCTCCACAACCAAGCTGTAAACCTTTGTTATTCTTTCGTAAGGTCATACTTTTTCCACGGACTTTGGTATCTATTAATGTCATGGAGAAACACAAAATTACGGGGTGTATCACCGACTACCGCAGTCTTCAGCATGTATTTAATCAGAGGGACTTGAATTCTAGGCAGCTTCGGTGGATGGAGTTATTGAAGGATTATGACATAACCATTCTATATCATCCGAGCAAGGCCAATATGGTGGCAGATGCTTTGAGCTGAAAGGTAGTGAGTTTAGCTTGTTTGGTTGTTTCCAAGCATTTTTTGGCATTGGAGGTCCATTATCTAGCCAACCATTTTATGAGACTCGATATTTCAAATCCGGGTAGGATTCTGGCTTATGTGAAGGTGAGGTCATCACTTTTGGATCAAATTCGGGCACACCAATATGATGATATAGGGTTGTGTAAGATAAGGTGAGGAGTGGTGAGGCCAAGGAGGCCATGATTGATAGTGAGGGTGTTCTAAAGATCAAGGGTAGAGTGTGTGTGGCTCGTGTGGGAGATTTGAGTAGATTGATTATGGAGGAGGCCTAGAGCTCTAGGTATTCAATTCATCCAGGTGTTTTTAAGATGTATCGTGATTTCAGGCAGCACTATTAGTAGGATAGGATGAAGAGAGACATTGCCAGCAGGTCAAGTATGAGCACCATCATCCTGGTGGTGTGTCTCAGAGGATGTCCATTCCTAAGTGGAAGTGGGATAGGATCGTTATGGACTTTGTTGTGGTATTGCCCAAGATATTGGGCAAGTTTGATGCTATCTATGTGATTATTTACAGACTGACCAAGTCTGTGAATAGCTACAACCTGTCAGTCGGAATTAAGTCATTCTGACACTAGGAGTGGCGACTGTAACCTTTCGGTAGAAATTATGTCACTCAGACTTTTGAATAACGACTACAACCTTTTGGCCAGAATTACCTCATTCTAACACATGGAGTGGCAACTGCAACCTTTCGGCTGAAATTATGTCACTCAGACTTTTTAATAATGACTGCAACCTTTCGGCGATAATTACATAATTCTAACACTTGAAGTGGTGACTACAACATTTCGACTGGAATTATGTCACTCAGACATTTGAATAACGACAGCAACCTTTCGATCGGAATTATGTCATTCTAACACTTGAAGTGGTAACTGCAACATTTCAGTCAGAATTACATCACTTGGACTTTTGAATAACGACTGTAATATTTTGTCTGGAATTTCGTCATTCTGACACTTACAGTGGCGACCGCAACCTTTCAGCTGGAATTACGTCACTCGTACTTTTGAATAACGACAGCAATCTTTTGGCAGGAATTATGTCATTCAGACACCTGTAATGGCGATTGCAACCTTTCGGCAAGAATTACGTCATTCTGACACCTAGAGTGGCGATTGTAACTTTTTGGATGGAATTACGTCACTCGGACTTTTGAATAATGACTACAACCTTTTGGGCAAAATTATGTTATTCTAACTCTAGACTCTCATGGTTAGGTTGTGCCTTTACCTTATGCCCTTTTATGGAATTTTCTTCAAGTTGTAGCTCTCATGTCCAGTGTTGTGTTTTTGCTTTATTGGTGGCTCTCAGGGTCTGTCAGTTGTCTTCCAATATCAGAATGGCTTTCTGTTGTACATGTTTCATTCATGAACAAATAACTTAGTAGAAAAACTCATCATCTTCTCGACGACATTTTGGTGACCTACAATCACAAAAAGATTTCTTAGTTTTCTATGCGATCGATCCGTATTGCTGACTCCTGTTGTATTGTTTCCTTATTTTCTAATATCGATCCCTCTTTCGACCCCGGCGTAATGAGAGAAATGTTTTGAAATAGAAATTGTTTGAAAATATCTTGAAAATAGAGTTTCTCTAAAATGTTTTATATGTTTCAAAATATCGTCAACTCATGTCATGACATATTCATTTGAGTGAGGTTCTTCGACCATCTTCGGTGCTCTACTTTTGTTCTTTATCTATCCTCGGTGACATTTTTGAGACCCCCTCTAAAATTTGCCTAGTTGCATATTTGAATCAGCCGACTCTTGTGCCGAGCTGCATTTGAAGGAAATTTTTTAGTCCCTCTAAAAATATTTACACCAATTTATGAGCTTGGACTGACTGATCCTTTGAGCCGGATTGTTGATGGAATTTTTGAGATCTTCTCAAAAATTCTGACCCAATTTATACTGTGTGAGGCGATTCTTTGAATTTTTAATGTCTTTGTGGTTTTCTATGGGTTTATTCAACTGTTTTGTTTGGTACGACCGAGCTCGAAGAGCGCCTACATATCCCATCTTGGGAATCAGGTCAAAATGTAGTTCCGAATAAAGTTGGTTGGATTTTTTGTAATAATGCGACCAAGCTCGAAGGGCGCCTACATTTCCCTCTTTAGAAATTAGGTCCTCGCATAGTTCATACTACAAAGAATGATGGATTCGGGTAATATTGTGGTCGAGTCCGTAAATGGACGCCTATGTATTTTTTTTTTAAGAATCCGGTCCTCACGTAGTTTGTTACAAGGAATGATTTTGTTTTCTAATGCAATTACAAGCAAAAAGTCTGATTACATGCAAAATAAAAGTTCTATTACAAGTAAAAGATGATTACAAACTTGAGAAGCATGTCTTCACGCATAGTACCGCTTGATTGCGTCTGAGTTGATTGTTTTGGGCTACTCTTGGTTGTCTATTTCTTCGAGGATGATAGTCCTTCCTTATAGTACCTTGTGCACTATGTAGGGCCCTTGTCAATTGGGTGCGAACTTTCCCTTGTATTCATCCTGGTGTGGAAACACACACTTGAGCACAAGTTGTCCTACTTGAAAGATTTGTACCCTTACCCGTTTGTTGAAGGTGCGTGTCATTCTCTGTTGATAAAGTTGACCATAACATACAATAACCATCTTTTTCTCATCGACTTGAGCTAGTTGCTCAAATCTTTTTCGAATCCACTATGCATTATCCAGATCTACTTCTTGTATGATTCTGAACGAGGGTATCTCTACCTCACTTGGTATCGCTGCTTCAGTGCCATAAACAAGCAAGTATGGAGTTTATCCGGTTGAGGTATGAGTGGTTGTTCAGTAACCTAGTAACGCTTATATAGTTGTTCATGCTAACACCTATAGTTATCGGTCATTTTTTAAGATTCTTTTGATGTTCTTGTTTGTTGCCTCTACGGCTCTGTTCATCTATGGCTTATATGCGGTCTAATTCTAATGAGTGATATGGAATTGTTCATAGATGCCTTTCATCAGATGGCTATTTAAATTCACTCCATTGTCTGTTATGATCGACTCTGGAATGCCGAATTGTCATATGAAGTTGTTGCGCACGAAGTCGGCTACCACTTTCTTTATTACCGACTTATGAGAGATAGCTTCAACTCACTTTGTGAAGTAGTCTATAGAGACTAGGATGGAGAGATGTCCATTAGATCAGGCTAGCTCTATGAGACCAATGACGTCCATGCCCTAGGCTACAAACGATCAGGGCAAGCTCATGATATTAAGCTCATTCGGTGGGACCTTGATCAGATCTACGTGAATTTGGCATTGATGACATCTTTGCATGAACCGGCTACAATCAGTTTCCATTGTCATATAATAGTAACCTACTCTCAAGATTTTCTTATCCAAGAAGAACATGTTCATGTGAAGTGCGCCAGTTGTGGTGTGTACTTCTTCTAACAGCTTTGTGGACTCTGCGGCATCGACACATCTGAGTAGCCCTAGATCGGGCGTCCTACTATAGAGCACTTGCTTGTTCAGGAATACACCATTAGATATTCTTCTGATTGTCTTCTTTTGATTGGTTGTTGTATTCTCGGGATACTCTCTCTTTTCCAGATATGTGCTTGGTTTTCCATCGGGTTCCGCTTCCACATGAGAATAGTAGGCATGTTCTTCCCTAATGTTGATCTCCAACAGGTCAATGTGACTGCTTTTAGGGTGCTGAATCATGGATGATATGGTTGCAAGACCATTGGAAAACTCATTATAGCCTTTTAACGTGTGTCGTAGTTTGATCTTTTTGAATTTGTTGCACAATATTTGTTCCAGGTTGACATATGGCAAGATCTTCTCATTCTTGGTGGCCCATTCTCCTCGGACCTGGTGAATTAGCAAGTTTGAGTCTCCGATTACCAAGAGTTCTTAGATATTCATGTCGATGGCCATGCAAAAACCTAGGATGCAGCCTTCGTACTCTGCCATGTTATTTGCGCATTGGAAGTTAAGTTTGGCTGCCATTGGATAATGTTGACCTATTTCTGAAACCAAAACCGCTCTAATTCTCGATCTTTTGTAATTGATTGCACCGTCGAAGAACATTCTCCATCATGAGTATGCTTCGACTGTTTCTTATTTGATTGCCATTACTTCCTCGTCCAGGAAATACGTCCTTAATGGTTCTAACTCGTCGTCGACCGGGTTTTCTGCTAGTAAATCAACCAACGACTGTCCGTTGATAGCTTTTTGGACCAAGTATTTGATGTAAAACTCACTCAAAAGCATTTTTCATTTGGCCAATTTCCCTATAAGCATTGACTGCCGAATGATGTACTTTAAGGGATCCAACTTGGATATCAGGTGAGTAGTGTACACTGATATGTAATGTCTCAGCTTTTGCGCTATTCATGTCAGCGCACAACATGTCTTTTCCACTAGAGTGTACCTTGACTCACAGGCGGTGAACTTCTTGTTGAGGTAGTAAATTGCTCATTCTTACTTTTCCATTTTGTCATTTTAATCCAACATGCATCCAAATGTATTATCTGATACTACAAGTACAACAACAGTGGGTTCCCTAGCTTGGGAGGAACCAAAACTGGTGGATTGGAGAGATATCTCATGATGGTGTCGAAGGCTTTCGGACACTCATCTATCCATTTGGTGGGCGCATCCTTTTTCAGTAGCTTAAGGATGGGTTTCAAATTACTGTAGACTGCGCTATGAAGCGCCTAATGTAATTTAGCCTTCCAGGAAGCTCATTACGTCCTTCTTAGTTACTGGTGGTGAAAGCTCTTAAAAGGCTTTGATTTTTGTAGAATCTAGTTCTATGCCCATGTGGCTGACTATGAACCCTAGCAATTTTCCAGCAAGCACTCCAAACGCGCATTTAACCAGATTTAATTTCATATTGAACTTCTGGAGTCTGTCGAAGAGCATTTGCAAGTGTATGATATGATCGGAGCCTTCTCGCGACTTGATTATGATGTCGTCCACGTAGACCTCAATTTCTTTATGCATCATGTCATAGAAGATGGCGGTCATTTCTCTTATGTTAATGGCGATGGCGTTCTTGAGATCGAATGGCATCACACAATAGTGGTATACTCCCAATGGAGTAATGAATGTCATTTTCTAAGCATCTTCTTCGCTCATCAAAATCTGATGGTAACCGGCGAAGCAATAAATAAATGATTGTAATTTATGTTTTGCACAGTTATCTATGAGTGTGTGGATGTTTGGAAGAGGGAAATTATCATTGGGACTAGCTCGATTGAGATCTCAGTAGTCCACACAGATTTTGATTTTTCCATCCTTCTTCGACACTGGCACAATGTTGGCCAACCACGTGGGGTATGGAGTTACTTGTATGACCCCTGACTTTATTGGTTTCTCGACATCGTCCTTGATTCTTATGCTAAGATCAGTCTTAAACTGTCAAAATTTCTATTTAACTGGGGTGAATCCCTCATCGATAGGCAGCTTATGAGATACAATATATGTGCTCAACCCGAGCATATCCGTGTATGACCACGCAAATATACCGACGTATTCTCTCAATAGATTTATTAATTCTTCTTTTCTAGGTGGGTCCAAATGTGCGCTTATTCTGGTTTTCTTAATTGTTTCCTCATCTCCGAGGTTGATTACTTCCGTTTCATCTAAATTAGATATCTTCCTATTCACATATTAATCATGCTCGTCCACGAGGTATTCTAGTATTTTGTGTCACTTGACTCGCTCGTCTCACGATATGTTATGACATTATGAGTTGTTTTAATGTTATTACTGAAAAACAAGGCAAAGCATCGTTAGTGTATAAAACATAATCTGTAACTTAAAGTCTTCTATATCTTGGTTTGTTGCTTCTATAGAGGATGTTCTTATAATATATATATATATATATATATATATATATATATATATATACAATAAAGAGACTATTTTGCATTAATGAGGCTTTCATTGATTTAAATAAAAGTGCAAACTATGGTCCTGACTCGGATCAATCATCGAGTCATTTCCATTTTTTGAACAATACGTGGAAGAGTAAAGACATAAAAGGTGAAGGCTCGGTCCGCAAGCCGATTTTCACTGATTTTGGAAAAGTGAGGTAGAGGTCCAGTTAGACAACTGCTCATTTGGATCAGCATCGTGGATTGTAGGTACTTCAAATCATTCCTCTAGTATGGCGTCACACTCTTCCTCTTGGAACAGCATCCCCAAACTTTCTTCTAAGTCCCTGCCGTTGTGCATAGGCATGCAGACCCGAAAATGACTGGTACAAACCCGGGAAAGGCTTTCTCATCTCCTCTTTTTTTCTTTTCAGACTCAGAGGTGTCTAAGGAGCTTGGTATGTACCCAAGGCCAAAGCGATACCCATTTTCTGGAAGTGACACTAGCTCTCGAATGCCTTGGAGCTCTCGTCATAAGCCTTTGTCGGGCTAAAACATGTTCTGTAGCATAGTAGCAGTGACCATTTTATAAGCCGGCGACATCAGAATATCTTCAGCGTCCCCTCAGTGGGCAGACCCCATAAGTTCTATCACATGAAAGGTTGTATCTATCGTGACTTTCTTAATTACTGGTACAGCGTTATCGGGATAGTTGTGAATACCTCCCGCTCCATGGATCACAATCTCGTGGTCCTTCCAGTCAAACTTCATTGATTGGTGAAGGGATAATAGCACAACTCCGACCATATATATACATGGTCTCCCCAGTAAGAGATTGTAGTTGGCATTGATGTTCATGACTTGGAATTCCATGGTGAATTTAGTGGGCCCCAATTGTATGTTGAGGTCAACTTCACCTGCGGGGTCAGGTTGTGCCCCATCAAAATCTCTCACATTGGTACGACTCTATCATATCTTTCCAATGTCATAACCCAATTACTTCAATGTTGACATAGGGCATATATTGAGTCTAACCCCATTATCGATAAGTACTCGAGAGATAATCTTGCCTCGGCATTTGATGGTGATGTAGAGGGCTTTGTTATGAGTCGTTTCTTCTCGCGACAATTCATCAGTAGTGAATGAAATCTAGTGCCTTCATTAAGGCCAAATGATGTTGTGTGGAGCTCAAAAGCAGTGACATCACTGAGATTCTAGCCGGTGTTTTCCGTATATGTTCGACAATGAAGTAATCTTTTGGCTGCATCCGGTGCCAAAAGTCCTCAGCTTCCCTATCAGTGATTGGCATTCTTTGATTGTTTTCTCTTTGAGGTGTTTCTTTCCCCACTTCTTTGGGAGCGTAGCATCTCCCTGATTTTGTCATACCTTGAGCCACGGCTGCAAGTTCCTTTTTAGGAGCCAGAATGACCACATATGGCATTTGGATTACGAATGGCTTCATTGGAGCTGGGATCAGTATCTTAAAGATAGGGTTTTCTTGCAGCGTGAGGGAGGCGACCGTGCTCTCCAGGCTTTCAATACCTTCTTAGACCAATGTTCGTCATACCACCCAATCTTTTTCTCTTTTTATCATGTGTATGTGATTGGCACCATGGTTTGGAAGGGGATTTGTATTCATATTGGGCGTTGCGGCCTCTAGAATGAGCTCTCGATTGTCAATCAAATCTTACAGCTTGTGTTTTAGATTAATGCAATCTTCTATTGAATGCACATTCCCCTGGAATAATAAGCACAAGTATGATCGGGTCGGTAAAATGACTATATGGGTTAGCAAGCTTTGGCAGCACGACTTTGATGAGACTGATGACGCTCAATTTAGCGAGCAGGCTGATTCGAGTTTCTGGAAGAGGCATGAATATTCGAGGCATTGTTTCTCAAAGTTCAGACGTGGTAGGTCGTATGTAGCCGGAGGCCGCTGATTACGGTGATTTTGCTATTTTTAGGCGTCTGATGCGCAGGTGTTGGATATGGTAATTTGGAGATGGGGCTTGGTAGATAGGTATAAGTGTTTGGTAATTTACTATGGAGCTTGGTAGTTCAGTTGTTCATAATATACCAGCACAGGGTTGTAGGGTGATTTTATGTTGTTGCTTGGAGGAGGAGATTTATATATGCTAAAGGATGACTGTGATCCTTCTCTTCTATGACTCCTCGGACTGGGGTTGTGAGAGACGTTTCACACGTCCTCTTTCTTCTTCTTCGCGACTCCAGTAGAGCTTGCTATGCCAGCTTTGTTGATAATGCTGAAAATCTTTCCAGTCTTGAGACCGTCTTCTATGGCCTCTCCCATTTTGACTAGATCAGCGAATAGCCTCCCGGCCATAGCCAACATTCGGTCATTATAGTGCCTCATTTTCTTTAGCGCCGACCAGTTGGTCGCAACAGGCTCTCAGATGAGCTTTGGGGTTTCCCGTGTCGTTAAAAGGTTTGAATTTGGGCACTTTAAAACCCTCTAAAAGTCTAAATATGGATGCATACACAAGTCGTCATATCTCAATCACATCGCTTTGCGAGAGCCTTTACTAGCTTTTTCGAACAGATCTATTATTTTTTGTTCTATTTCTCTATCTCTTCGGTCCTGCTCGGACCTCCATGTTTTTTCTATCTCCTCATAGTGATCCAATTTTGGCGAGGAGTCAATAGGAGTTATTGGGTTATGGAAGGATACAGTGGGGTATGCGGGGTGACTTTTAGGAGTGTCCGCAACTCTGGGGTAGTATGGGTAGTAGTGTTTTGATGTATGCTAGGATTAGCATAAGCTGGTGGCGCCGAAAAGGTAGGCACAGATTGAGAAGACCCAGCTATGTGTGTGGCATTTAGTGGATGTGGCATTTGGTAAGAGGCCCCTATGTGGGCATTTAGGAAATGTTTGGTGATAGGTGATTTTAGAGATGGAAAATATGGTGGAGGCTTTCTTGCCTCAGCAACAGCTACTTCCCTAGCAGCGTTGATTACTTCATTTCTTGTGACCTATTCCTGGAGGTCAGCGATTTTCTTAAGTAGCATAGTGATCACGTCCTTGGAATATGAGGTGTTCTAGAGGTCTTGAGGCACAATGTCCTTAATCATAGCAGTCTTGTTGCGAGTATCTTCATGAGTATCAGTCTTGTTTGCCTATTCTTGTTGGTTTAGGGATGTTGTCGCGGCTTTAGATCTGGTGAAGTGTGCCAGTGTTTCGCGATGGATAGACTCTTTTCTATAAGAAGGAAAATAACTCAAAAGCAAACTACATTAGTCAAAAATCATTATACAAGATATCATACATAAGTTGCACATAAGCTCATGTATGCGATCAGAACGCTTGATTGATTTTCCATTCTGGGGGTATTTTGGTCATTTTGGTTTTATGATTTCGGTTTGAAGGCTTGTGGTTGGTTTTCCGCCATGTCATCATTGAACTAGAAACTGTCCTATAAATAGGGGTATGGGATTATAATTTATATATTATAGGGGTTAAGTCTTATATAGACTGCCTACGTATCCCTCCTCGGGAAATCAGGCTCTTCCATAGTTCGGGTTACATAGAAATTATATCCTAATTTCTTCTAACCGAATCTTAAATTTACCCTGACCAGGACCGATATGGGCTTCCCACGTATCCCTTCTCAGGACATCAGGTCAGACGTGGTTTCATTACAAAAAGTGGGACGGGGATATCTTTGATTGAAAGCTAGAAAAGAGGGATGCCTAAGCTACCTAAAAGATGACTTCTCCTCAAAGCCATGGCGGATCTTCGTCTATACGACCGCGTATTTTCCGGTGGCTTTTCTAAAAGCGGCCTTGTATCACGTGCCAATTCTGGCCGGTGTTAACCAAATGCTCCAACTCAAACTTGAAGGCTTCACATTCTTCAATGTCATGTCCGGGAGACCCTAAATGGTACAAGCATATCTTCATCCTCAAAGTGCTTGTGAAAAGTTTGTAGGTGGTCTTGAGAGGTTGAACCTTGTCGGTGCGGCACAAACGTTAGAAGATGTCTGCGTACCAATATTCAAAAGCAGTGAAGTTGTAGCGTCAAAGCCTTATGTCTATGGTAATTCTTTCACTAGGCATAATGGAGTAACAGAGTAGCAACGAGTGAGGTCCCCAGAGGTTGCGGATGACTTTCTCGTTAATCAGTCTGATGGCTCTTTTCTTGAAGGCCACACATTCATCATTGTCGTGACTAGGCTGGCTTCTGTGGTACATGCACCTTTTATGAGAAAAAAGAGGTGCACAAGTCGAAAGAACATGGGGGTTAGTGCGCGCCAGCCCGACACTTTCATCCCATCATAAACTTCAATGTTTTACACTTCTTTTAGTGTGACTCTGAAGTAGGATCCATAGGCTTCGAGGGAAATCACCCACCACATTAGAGATGACCTACGGGAAGGCCCTTATAGCGTCCTGTAGTGATTAGCAGCTTCATTGACGATCGGGATAACTCCTTTATGTTCCACGCTTGTTCCCCATATGACATTAGGTCATCCTGAGGTAGGTGCATCATGAGACATAGTCGTCCACCATAGTCCAGACTTCCTCAGGGCGGTTCTGGTATTGGGATTTTCCCTTGGGAGATTTCTTAGTCAGCTTTCCTATAAACTCTAAGATCTCATCGACCTCTTTCATCTTGGCATTGGCCACGTCAGTTTTGTAGTTAACTTCTTCCATCTTAGCCCTTGCCAACTCAATCTTTGCATCTATTTTGCGAATCTTATCCAAAGAGAATCCTCGGTCTCTTCGTCACTAACCAAGGCGATGGCAGGTGATGTGGCATTTTAATTGTCTGGCGTTTCCATGGCAAATCAACCTTTAAGAGGAGGTTAATTTAGTCAGCTTTGGTATTTTCTTTTGTTTCTCTTTGGGGTTGGAGTCCAGAATGTAATACCAATCAAGAGTTCACGACGAAAAACATGAAAACACATAAGCAGTTTATATCACAGAAGCATATAAACAGTTATAATATTCACGTTTTTATGCCTCGTTATCTAATTATTTGAAGCATTAGTGCGTCAAATGTTGATAAACTATTACCCCATAATAATTTCATTAATCATAATATCTTCCCCGATGGGGATTATAAAGCATGAGTGAGAAAGCGGTAAAAATCAGAAGAAATCTCCTCCAGTGATTGATGACAAAGCTCTGTCAGTCCGAGCTCTCTTGGCCCTTCGAATGGTGGACTGGATCCTGAGGTGGGTAGATACCATAAATGAACTAACCTATTGACCCTTCTCTATGGGGGTTATCTGTGCAACGTCATCCATAGCTTCCTTCATACGAGTGTCTAAGTCCTCAAGATACTCGTTAGTGAAGTCTACCCCCTCAGTCAAGCTGGCTATGATAGTCTGGTCATACTAGATCATTTTTTTTATATCAGGTATCTCAATCATCCGCTTGTCTTTGAATGCAGCGAGCTATGATCTTGGCCTTGGAATCTCAATCCTATTTGGTTTTGTAAAGGTTAGGCCCTGGTGTGAGGGTGCCTTGCAAATGTGCTCTCAGCTAGTCTACATAGTCTTTATAATGACCCAAGCGAAGAGGATTATTGGCTAGGGTGCCTGGATCCTACTTGATTCGGTCGCTCCACTCTCGAACGATGTTGGCAACCCCTATGATCTTGTCGCCATCATAGTCAACCACATACTCCCTTATATTCCCTATTTGGGGGATTACCTGTTCTCTTTCGAACTTTCTTAAAACCCTAAGAGGTATGTATGGTCAGATTCCCTGGATCCTCATAAATAGTAAGAAAGGGCATTTTCGGCCTCTCATAGATATGGTCTCATAGTAAAAGTCAGGAAACCTCCACTGGATACTATCCTCTCAGAGCACAGAAAAGACGAAAGACAACCCCTCTTTGGATTGGGTCCCGAATTTTGGAGAAGTGACTTTTAGGTCGTCTTCTCTACGCTCGGGGTCTCGGTATGATGGAACCTCGGTTTTGTAGAGGTGTTTAATGATCCACCATTGCACTAAGAGGTTACAATATTGGAAGTACCCATGCAGGTTTCGGGATTGACCTATGTCTCGGTAAATGTCAGACAAGATGACTGGGACTAGGTCATAGTATTTGATTCCCCCGCTAGTGATTATTCCATGAAAGATAGCATGAGTGACAAAGATGACCCGGGTATCTATGGCTTGGTAACGTTCTTTGAGAAACACCATGGTTCTTAAGAAACATATGGCGAAGGCTAGGGGTCGAGTAGCTTCCCAAGCGGAAAAGGAGTGGAACTCTACAAAATGCTCTACGTAACCCTGGGTAGACCCAAATCGAGTATGGAGGTCCCTAAAAGATACGATCGGATCGAATATCCAATCGGCGCTAGCTAGGGATAGCATCTTAAGAATCTCACCGGGAGTTGGCTTATGGGGTACTAGAAGGTTGCGGTCGAGTTTCTTTCTCTGCCTCATACAAGTACATATGTTGTCTATGCAGTCTCGGATCTCCTCTAAGGTTGGGGTTATCTCAAAGTCTCCGAATCTAAAGACCATTCTTTCATTATCCTAATACCCAGTAAGGACTTCAAGGAGGTCAGGATTGCCTTTCGTGGTCATAAGAG
The DNA here is from genome assembly GCA_034509755.1 of Anisodus tanguticus. Classification (NCBI taxonomy): domain Eukaryota; kingdom Viridiplantae; phylum Streptophyta; class Magnoliopsida; order Solanales; family Solanaceae; genus Anisodus; species Anisodus tanguticus. The sequence continues at coordinate 37,055,485 of CM067542.1, forward strand.
AGGGAAGGTATCCTAGACAATTCGTTACTTCCTTTTGTTGTGCGGTACTTAGACATGACCACCAAATTTTCAGCATCTCAAGTGCTTCTACAACCATGTCAAATTTCAAATGATGAGGCATCTGCAAAACAAAACACGGTTAGTTTCCCCCCCCCCCCCCCCAAGGAGCAATGGTTCATCACATAAGCCACATAAATTCTTACACGTAGCAAGTAGTTAGATACAGTGCCTTCGGGTCAGAAACTATTAGGACATGAGGGAGTCAGCCTGTTAGGTCCAAGTAAGTTTGAGATACCCGAACCAGTCTAAGTAGTATGCGCTAATTCAAGGGATGTGGCTTCTCTCTATCCTAGTTGTACTATAGTGGTTTAGCAAATGACTCAGGGACCCGAGCGGACAACCCAGGGTGAACCGTTGTCGACTGTTGGAACGACCGCGTACCAACTCCGTCTTCAATGTGCTCTAAAGAAAAAATTTTGGTTTTTTATTGGAGAGTGACTGCGAAATCCGCATGATCACCTTTGTGCACAGATGCAAGTGTGTGTACATGTCATTTGGCGGAAGATGAATGCATAATTGACAGTTATTATTGCAGTATTTAAACACATAAGAAACTTTATATTATTTCAAGAAAATCATGTTGAATTAGACCCTTATAGTTAGAACCTAGATTTGTCCTCAGTAGAGTCGACATCTGTTACGGTTCCTTTTTTATACGGATTAACGCATAAAGAGCTACTAAAATTTTGGATGGTGCTCTAAATGGATAATGTGTTTTTAGAGTCGCCACCTAATTTATAGGTAAATTAGAAAAACTAGTGTGAAAGAGTTTATTCAGATTCCTTTGAAAAATCCTATCTAAATCAGAGTCGGGGTAAGGATTCTGGTGATCCCCCGAGAAAGGTATTATCACTTCGGTATTAAAGATCCGTAGAATACGATTGACCTACGAGTTCCATAGCATGCTTTCAAAATTATTTAAATTGCTTAAGCTTTAAAATCTGCAAAGTAACTTGTCATTTCATGTATTCAAAACTATTTCATTTCGAAACAATGAGTTAAATCTATCACCAAAAATAGTATGCACGAGATGTTTACTCAATTTAGCTTCAGACTAAGAACACTCAAATGCAAATTTGAGTAAAACTCCACATTTAGTCCAACTATATTGACTATTTTTTTCACTTGCATCTTTTGTTTTAAAAAAACTTCCAAATTTTGAAAATAGTATAATTCCACTTAAAATGACATTCATAGTTTTTTGGAAAAGAGATAATAAAAATGGTATTCAACATGCTATATTACCCGAAGTTAACCATATCTACACTCCAAAACCTTCAACTTTAACGTACAAAACAAAATTATTTTATCCAAAATCACTTAATCCTATTTGGGCTTAGCCCAGATTTTAAATTAAACAAAGTTATTCATTTTTAGTCCAAGTTCAAGTTCAGCCCATTTATACATTTTTCAGTCACTCAGGCCCATAATCTAGGTCCTTCAATATCATTCCAATTCAAATTCTTAATTCAAATCCCAAGTCATATCTTTAAAATCTAACAATCAGTTTTGTTACTCGGCCCAAAAATTTGTTTCTTTTCCAGTTGAAACGTCCCACAGTTTCATTTTAAACCAAAATAGTCCGTCACTTCAATTTTTCAAATTTACAACAAGGTTTAGGAAATTCACATACTAAGTTCCAATATTTATCAAACTATTTTATTACAAACTATATATATATATACATATATATTGAAATGGAGATTTGAGTATAGGCTGGTGGGCCTACCAAAGCCCACCAGTTGGCTACGTTAAAACCGTAGGCCTTCTTGCAAATATTAGCTTCCTTGCATATATTGTACTCGTCAAGAATAATTTTGATTGGGCCTCATCCCAATCGGCTAAGGTTGACCCACATATGGACTCGATCTCGGCTGAATGGGCCTAATGCAGCAGATGCAAAGAAGAAAGGGAAAAAGAGAGGCCCAGTTAGACGTACCAATTACTTATCATTCAATCGACTCATAAAATAAACAAAGTAAACAACCCACAACAAAGAGAATTTAATTCAAGCAATTGGGCTGGGCCCAAATCAAACATTAGCACGGAAGGAAAAGAAGACAAAATGCAAACAGCGGGCCAAAGCCCAACATGTAGTCATGAATAAAGAGAGTAGGAGAGGTCATCAGAAATGGGTCAGGCCCAACAAACATATGACATGATATTGAGTGGTATACAAAATGATATACAATCTATATACTTTTGTATACTAGATATATTCAGTGTATAACCTGTATATCATGATGTATATCAACATGTATTTCAAATGACAAAGCAAACACTGGGTATAGGCTAAATAGACAAGTATATCATTCCCTATAGCTCAAAAGCAGTAACACTTATCCAATAATGCAAGAACAATAAACTGATGTATGTGCATATGGTTCTATGTCACAGCAGCAAAGAAGATCACTGATCTAGCAGTCCTAAACACTATCGGGGTGGCATACGAACAAGCACAATATTCCATTTTTAAGTGTTCAACAAGATATCTTATGTCCTACCAATTTTGGTGAGAGCACATAATAAAAGGGACCATCCTTTATTTACTCAAATAAACACAAAATATTACAACCTACCAATCTCAAATCGTAGCACATACAGGTATCTAACAGACTTATCGTATTAATATGATAAAAAGGGCTCTAAGTTTATCTAGTATGCTTGCTAGACCAGTTATCGAGATCAGTTTCAACCTTCAGCATAATTCAAATAATGCACAAGATACTTTACCATGTTAAAAGATCATCTAGGCACAGAATAAAAGAATCATGAACCTCCAATAATCCTAAAGCAGACTACTCTAGAACTTGCAGAATTCTCTGAAGGTATATTGAGGCCATTTCTCTGTCACTTGTGTATTTATTTTAACTATAGCTGATGCCCAGGTCAGCATTATAGCCATTTTTAGGATTACTTGAAGGCTGTTGGGGACATGCTAGGATGGGATTAACAATTAAAAACACCTAACAGCTCATGCAATGATTTAGAATTTCCATGTCATTCCTAGATGTGTATCTAACTAAGTGATAAGATGTTATAAGCATGCAATGGCAACATGGGACACTTAGAGAGATGCAAGCAAATTCTTGTGAGGTATCCAACACACAGTTTTGACTATATGAGGACTGAGAGGAGTATGATCCTCCCTCAAGGATAAACTAGAAGCAGAGCATTTGGCAGAGATCAAAACACACCAAGGTAAGAGGCATAGCATTCCACAACTAGATGGACCTAGCAAGGACCAATTACATAACATGGGGAGGGAACTAGATTATCTAGGGAGCAGCGGTGGTGTAAACATGTAGTAAGATGCAAAATAGTCTTCTGTAGTATCCAAGATGGATCTAATTAACCAGAACTCCAAATACATCTAACTAAATGCAGGTAAAGGGTACTTTATGCATAACCTGGTGTTGTGACTGAATATACACAGTTTCTGGGCCAAATAGAGACATATATGAACACATAGTAAGCCATTTTAATTATGGTGGGGGCAGAACATGCCAAACATCCATTTCATGATCTCTTAAACAGTCATTGAGACTCAGACAACATTCATTTTAAATTGGTACACAACCAGAACAGGTTTAACCTATCATTTTTTGGACAATATACTACCTCCATTTTGTCTCAAATAGCTATATATGTCAAATAGGTCTTAAGCCAACAATACTAAGCATTAAACCAGCCAAACAGTACACAAATTAACTAGACAGGCTTCACATTTAACATGTTGGTTAGTTTAACTCAAGACTTACAGCTAGTCAAGTTCCGAACTCAAGCAATAACCATCCTATATCAGTTCCCCTTTGCTAAGCAGGTCCCAAAACTAACACGGTAAACATCAAATCATGTTTATAACATCAAACAATGTTAACAATAACCTAAACACCACTGATGATCATGATAATCACATATAATGATTTCTTAACAATCAAACATGTTGATTATTGCTCTAATGTGCACAACCCACCACTAGCCTTAGTTTAAAAAGGCTTAACAGTCACTCAAATAAGTTCAAATAATAATTACTATAGTTAATCATGCTTACAAACACATAACAAGTGTCAACAATGGCTTAAACATGCTGACAATAGTAGTTATGAACACTGACCATACTCAGCTCAATTAAACATGTTGGCAACAACATTAAGTACTAATCAGAGGTCTAACATACTAACAATCATCATTATAAACTCTAACAGTGATTGATACTTAACTGAACATGTTTGATATCAATTTAGTGAGTATAAACAACTCTAAGAATGAACATTATTATCATTTAATCTAACTGAACATGCTTAATAACCTATCAAATGATCTTAAACAGTCAAAATCATACCGGATAACTAACTTAATGGATTCAAATAACAACTAATTAAAGCTAAAACAGGTTTAACAAATACATAAACATACAATACTAATCCTACTAAACTAACTAAATAGAAAATCGAAAAGAAATAGCATTTAACTTGTGTGAAGGCAGCCGAAAGGTAGAAGGTGAGCTCGTCTTTACTCCGGGGTCCTCAAAACACATAAATCACATGAAAAAGGAAGGTTTTAGTAGTGAAAGGACTAATTAAGCTAGGTCTAGGTTCCATCAAAGGGCTGGATCCCAACTTAAGAAATAACTAATCGAATTTAACTTGATAATGGATTTTAACAATGTAAAAGCCAAGAATCATATTTTGGACCCTTTAACAATGAGAATAGGGGTCTGTATTTATAGAGGAGATTGAACCCTAACAGAGCCCATGAAATCGATGTGGGAGAACAGCAAATTAGGGGGGAAACTCCCTCCAATTCGATTCTCGACCAATGACAACCGAGAGTCTGAAAACGTAAAGAGACAAAGAGCAATTAAAACTCGCAGAAGCATAGAGCAAAAAGGGACTAAACCCTTACATGCATTGGGTAGTACCATGGTGGCGGTTAGGTGAAATTTGGCACGAGCAATTAATGCTCTTGCCTTTTAAGGCAAAACCACACTGCAAGAATCCATCGTACAAGGCACAGATGCCATTTTTGGGATGAGTGAAGACGAAGCCACTGCGGCTAGGGTTTCAAGTTGACCCTTAAGCAAAAAAATGGCAAAAGGCAAATGGCCTTGGTCGTTTAAGACCGACACTGGGCTGGTCTTGGGACTTTAGTCCTAGGCTAGGCAGAAATTGAATTAAATTGGACAGGCCCAATGCATTTTAAGTGGCCTTAATTAATTCTGGTCACATTTTGCAAATGTGATCATAATAAATTAAGAGACGGTCAAATATTTTCATAAATAGATTAAACATATTTAAAGGTTCATTTTCTGTCTAATTTTGATACTAATTAAGATTAAAGAACTTAAAATTATGCCAACACCCTTTTGAATTAAAAACATGATTTAAAATTGAGACGTAATTACATTATCATATTTAATTAACAATTTTCTGAATTTTGACGGAGCGGCACATTAATTCTTTTTTCTAAAGACAAATACATTCATAATGATTGGTTAAAATCTATAAATCATAATTAATCATCAAGTTGTAAAAATTAAGATATATATATATATATATACCAAGTGATATTTTGTCAAATGAAATGAAAAAATACTCCCGGAATAATTTTGTAAAATTGTATTTGCTTTGTGAACAGTGTATTTCATTTCGTCTACGACTCGAGAACACTAAATAATTAAATAAAATTATCGGAGGGTAAAAATTAGGTGTCAACATCCATCACATGGTCATGGCTCTCTAATCGCGAAAGGTGGTCTGCAACCTAATTTTTATCCCATTCCGATCTTTAATCTCTATGTCAAATTCTTGCAACAAGAGAATCCACCGAATCAGCCTAGGTTTCGCGTCTTTCTTGCTGAATAAGTACCTGAGTGTGTCATGATTTGTATAAACCATGACATGAGTTCCCACAAGGTAAGACCGAAACTTATCAAAAGTATACACCACGGCCAATAATTATTTCTCGGTAATCATGTAATTCATCTGAGCAGCGTCTGGAATGAAAATCTTCTCCTTTCTCTGGCCCAGAATAGCCCCCACTACAATATCACTAGAGTCACACCTTAATTCAAATGGCAAGTTCCAGTCCGGTGCAATCATTACCAGTGCTATCACCAATCGTCGTTTCAATTCCTCGTACATTTTCGGACATGCGTCGTTGAACACAAACTTTACCTCCTTCTCCAATAGATTATACATTAGACTAGATATTTTGGAAAAGTCCTTTATAAGTTGTTTGTAGAACCCTGTGTGCCCAAGGAAGCTATGCACCCCCCCCCCACAGACACAGGGGTTGGTAGTTTCTCGATGATCTCCACCTTAGCATGATCAACTTCAAGACCTCTATTTGACACCTTATGTCTGAGAAAAATACCCTCTCAGACCATAAAGTGACATCTCTCCAAATTCAGCATTAAATTAGTCATTTCACACCTTGCGAGTACATGATCTAGAGTTCTCAAGCATGCTTCGAACGAGTTCCCGAATATAGATAAGTCATCCATAAAAACTTCTATGAAGTATTCCACAATCTCATAAAATATTACCATCATACACCTTTGAAAAGTGCATAAGCCGAATGATATTCTTTTGAAGGCATACGTACCGTAGGGGCATGTAAATATAGTCTTCTCCTAATCTTCAGGAGAAATGGTTATCTGATTATAACCTGAGCACCCATCAAGGAAGTAATAAAACTTTTGTCCGGCCAATCTGTCCAGCATCTGATCAATAAAGGGAATCTGGTAGTGATATTTTCTAGTGGCCTAATTCAACTTGCGATAATCTATGCAAATCTGCCACCCTGTTATTGTTCTCATTGGAATGAGCTCATTTTATCATTTTTCACCACAGTCATCCCTCCTTTCTTAGTGACACATTATACTGGGCTAACCAACTTGCTGTCAGAAATCAAATAGACAATGACTGCGTCTAACCACTTAATCACCTCCTTCTTGACCACTTCTTTCATTACCAAATTTAACTTTCGTTGATGTTGTATACTATGCTTATGATCCTCCTCTAGAAGTATTTTGTGCATGCAGAATGTAGGGTTGATGCCTTGAATATCAGATATATGTCAACCCAATGCTCTCTTGCAATTTTTACAAGATCGCCAAAGACATCTCTCTTTCTGCCTCATTCAACTCAGCTGCTAAAATAATAGGGAGAGTTTCACCCTCACCCAAGTATGCATATTTGAGATGTGGGGGTAAGGGTTTCAACTCTTACTTCATAGCTTATTCTATTGATAGCTTTGGTGGAGGTCCAATCTCTCTGTCAAGTGGTGAAAACTCACTTTTACGAACATAGATCCCAGCTAGATCAAGAATCTTCACTAATTTGAATGCCTCAGTATCTCTAAAGATATCATCACCCACTAGATCTCTTTCCAACGAATCACTTGACGGAATGGTGGCTCTAACGTCATCCTTTGACACCACTATAATAGCCGAAAGCTCTTTATAAATTGCATGTAACTTGAGAGTCTTGTACTCATTAAAAACTTCAACTTTATCATGTACTCTCATAGTCAACTCTCCAGTTGCCACATCAATCAAATCTCTTCCTATTACCAAAAACGGACGCCCCTAAATAAATGGGACAGTCGGATCAAGCTCAAAATCAAGAATCACAAAATTTACCAAAAAAATAAGAGATCCAACTTGTACAAGCACATCTTCTATAATTCCCTTTCTGAACATGGATAATGGCATAAGATTAATACTGGCACCCAAATCGTAAAGTGCTCTCGAAATAACATACTTCCCAATAGTGATCTAGATTGTGAAGCTACCTGGATCCTTCAATTTTATCGGTAGTTTGTTCTGAATTGGAGATGTGCACTCCTCAGTAAGTGCGACTGTATCAGACTATGTGATGCGATTCTTATTAGCAATGATGTCCTTGATATACTTAGCATATTTTGGAATCCCTTGTAGCGTATCTACCAATGGAACATTCATGTGCACCTATTTAAGTAAGTCAAGAAACTTTTTATATGTAGTCTCTTCTTTCTGCTTAGACAACCCTTGAGGAAATGAAAGTGGTGGTTTTGCAACCACTGGCGCTGACTACTTTACCTTAGGCATCTTTGCTACCCTCTCTATATCAATAACCTCATCTTCGATGGCTGTCTCTCCATCTGCTACTGCCCGAGCTGCTTTCTTTGGTAATAGTTCTTTAAGTTGTATCCCTTTTAGAAGAGACACGACATTATAAGGTTTTGGGTTAAGATTAGTATCACTTGGAAGTCCCCCTTGTGGCCTCGTATTCTGAGAACTAGCTATTTGCCCAATCTGTCTCTCTAAATTTCATACCGGTAGATCAAGGTTTTTATTTTCATCCATTGTCTTTTGCTCGAATGCTTGTTGATTCGCCATCATCTTTTGTATAACCTCCGTCATCTGTTTCATCATATCTTCTATACTACTTTGATGAGCTTATGGCCTAGGCTGATTTTCCTAAGTCTGTTGATATTACCCTTGTGCCCTGTTTTGGTTACCGCTACCTTAATTATCAGCCTAAGAGAAGTTTGGGTGATTCTTCGAGGAGAGATTATACAAGTTGCCATATCCATTTTGATTACCCTGGTCTCTGGTTGCATTGCCCATGAAAAAGATATTCGGATTTACCAGACATACATCACTAGTGTGTTATTCACCGCACACCTCAAAAAACACCTGGGCTTGATGCACTGGTTGCACCTATGATTGATTTTTTCCTATTACGAAGTCCTTGAATTCTTTGCACATAGATTTAATTTGTGATGTCATTCATGTGTACAAGTCTAACTCGAGTGCTCTCAGAGTCTTATTGATAATATTATCCATGTGATCACCCTGCCACTCGGAGTCACTCTGAAACCTGTTTAATAAGATAAATAACTCATTATAGCTCAAAACAAGAGCTTGCCCCCAGCTACAGTACCTAGCAACACTTTTTTATGGTGATCCAAACTCTCAATAAAAGTGTGTGCCAAAACTTCATTCGTTTGATGATAAGGAGGACAATATCTAAGCAAGGCTTTGAACCTCTCCCATGCCTGATATACCCCTTCTCCATGTTTATGCCTAAAGGATATGATTTCCCTCCTTAGTCTCGTTGTCTTTCTCGATAGATCATCCCAGAATGTGATAGAATTCGTTGGTTCTGCATCCAACCATTTCTTAGCATCCCTAAGTAGAGAGAATGGGAACAGTATCAACCTTACATAATTAACAGTGACCCTGGTGGTCATATAAGTATACACAATCTCTAAAAAAGTTTGAATGTGTCGCTGAGGATCCTCGTATGGCAGACCAGTGAACTGTCTGCTAGAGTGAAGCAGCTGAATTATAGGATGCTTAAGATCAAAGTGCCCATCGATGGTCGGTTTGACAATGCTTGAAGTGATATTACCCACTAGAGGTACTGCCACCTCTTAAACTGTCGTTGGTGGTGCGTTAGTTGTCATTACTTTAGGTACCACAATGATTGCTTCTTGATTTGCCCAAAAATTAGCTTCCCTCCTACGCTGGTGGAACAACCATTCAGGTTCAGGTTGAAACTCCGCAAGGTTGTTTTGAATGGCAGACCTTCGCATTCGATTGTATTACTTGCATTCAAATAACAGCTAAGATCAGGACGTTAATACTTGGATAATTAAAGCAGTAATAGATTATTCTAATAAAACCGTTAATTTCTAAGTCCCCGGCAACGACGCCAAAAATTTATTGCTCCCAAATGCACATGCAAGTATATATGGTTGCCAAGTAATATAGAGACTTGTAACAGTTGGATGTCGAACCCATAGAGAATTATGATTAACGGTTGTAAAAGATTTCACTATCACTACTAATTATGCAAGTATGAAAGAGGATGTTTGTTTTGTTTACAACTAATTCATAAAAGTAAATGACCAAATAATATATGCTAATCGTTTTCTCGAACGTTTGTAAGACTTGAATTTATCACATAGAAATAGGTATTGCAGGGTCGTGGTTGGTTCACCAATCTTGTTGCGTTGTTTAAGTAACTAACCTTAGTAGATTTATTCACAATTGCTAATTAACCAGAATATTAATTGTGCAGCATTCTCCCAAACTACTACAAGCCAATTCAGAACAGTTCGCTGCCTATATTCCAATGAAATTAACCTGTTAAGAATGCAATTTGTTCACGATATCTAATTGAATGCGGGGACTAGGTATATTCCTACCCTAAACACTAATCCTAGCCCTACTTTAGGGGTAATCAGATCACACTTTCCTTACTTCTTCTCTAATCTAATAACGTCTTTCCCAAGCACAATATTAAATAGTAAATAGAACTCAATTGTTACACAAGCAATCAAGCAATTAAGAACAGAAGCAAGGAAATAATCGTATACGAACAAACTACTAAGATTTAAATACTCATAAAACGTCAACACTCATGGCTACGCCACAACCCTAGAATTATAGAGTTTAGCTACTCATACTCGGGGTACAAAAACTAGAATTCATGTTTAATCTATGATAGGATGAAAGGATCAAGAAAATGAATAAACCCTACGAAGAATTAGCTTTGCTCGTGCCATCTTTGTGATAAAACTTCTAAAACAATCAGAAAATAACATATTTATACTGTCTCCAAACAAATATGGACCAAACTGCCCTTAAAATTTAAAAACTCGTATGGTATGCTGGCGCGGCGCGGGGCATATGAAAGTGGGTGCCCTGAGCCAGGTGTAAATTCCAGAGCCTTTAGAATTTGAGAAAAATTCGTCCACTTCTTCAATGGTAACAGGCGTGTGGAACCAGGCGCCCCGCGCCAGGCTTCTTTCAAAGGCATCCTCTTCATTTTGATATTTCTTCACATGTATACTTGGTTTTTTAGCATGAATTCATCTTTCTTTGAGTTTTGGGACTTCTACTCAGACTTCAAAGCCATCCCACCTTCGTCTCTTGCTTTTTCTACTCCAAAATCGAATCATCGTCACATGTCAAGCACCTACTTTCCACAAAAACACACATATTAGTCCGAAATGCAAGAATCATTAATAGTTAGGTGTATTTAGTATAATTTGTCCTCCAAATACGATACAATTATAGGAAAAATACGGTGGATAGGCATATAAATACACCTAATATCACTAACGTAACCACTTAGGTGCAGCAGAAACAACTAAACGTACAAATGCAAAGAACCAATTTTAGTACACTTATTTATATATCTCGATATCATGGTAATCTATCTTGTACTTATAGAAGATCAAGTGTACTTATAGCACTAGTGAGGAAGAAAAACCAACAATCAACTTACCGCTTTTGATGTCCCACGATTCTGCTAGTTTAGAAAGAAAGGAGAAGGATACCACCGGAGGCAAGCGCTAGGTCAGAAAAGCTAAAACAAAATCTATGAGATTGCATTTATTAATGCAGGTCCAAAGTTTAGAAGCTCTATTAGGTTTGATAGGTCTACCTCCAATTTTTCAGTAGTTTGCATGACTTCATTGAAGCCACATCCTATTAACCAGGGTCCTGTATAACTACAAGAGATATTATATAACTCATTCCATAATGCATCTCTATTAACTTTAATATTACTAGCATAGATAGAAGTAAAGAGCCATGTATATGAGTTAGGCTTTACGTCAATATTTGCATGGATAACTTGATATTTCTGGTGAAATTTGTAACACTGACTCTAGTATGATCCCACATAACAACCATCCCCCTGCTTGCCCAATAACAGGGATCTCAATCATTTCAAAAAATTCAAAATTCTCCAGAAGTGCTAGATGATTATCCATCTTAGTTTCATTTAGAGTAACTAGACAAGGCTGATGAGTATCTATCATTTCCCTGAAGTTTCTCCTAAAATTCTCATTGTTAACACCCCTGACATTCCAAATTATAAAACTAGTTGGAAAGCCCATCATCATTTGAGGATTGTTGGGTTTCCCATTCTCCTTTAGTTCCATCACTAGGGTGGGATTCCTCTTCAAGGATGGTACCAAGATCATTACATGACTCCCTACTGTTGGATCGTGTGGTTGCCTCATATTCAGTGTGCACTTGTACAGTGCATAAGAACAACTGAGCACATGTCTCTTCTCTAGCATTTCCTCGAAGAGAAAAACCTTTACTTCATTTAGATTTGAGTATTCTACCAGATATTCGTTCCCTAGGTGGAGATTTTCTTTTTGTTCTTCTGGAACTTGAATACATAGGTCCACCTGTAGTGGATGGTTGTTTTCTTGATTTTCCATGGGATCTGGTTGTTCTACTGGTTCTTCTTGGGGTGGGGGGGGGGGGGGGGTTCTCCGAGGTATCACCCAAGGCACAAATATTGGGTTCATTGTAGCAATCTCCTTTGATGGAAAGTGTTACATCCCGATTTTTATACGTTAAGTTTCGTCCTAAGTTAGCCGGCCTAAAATCGGGGATGAGATTACCTCTGAGGTTATGAGGGGTTAAATATGTTTGTCCTAAGGCTTTAATGATCATGATTGGTAAGTACTAGAAGATTTAGAGATTAAACGAATCTAAAAGTATAAGTTTTATCAATATGATGCATATATCTTCGGGCTATAATTTGAACTGCTCGATATATGTAAGTAGACCTAAACTCCGGAGAATTTGTCATATTCAAGTACGGAAATAAAAAAAATTGGTATATATATTATAATGATGTTCTGAAATAATATTTTGTGTGTGCAAAAGGAGGCTACGAACTATTATGATATCATAGGATCCTTGTTCATGATTGGACACTCCTATACACATGTTGCACCTAAAAATGATTAACTGCCACAAGTTTTGACAACTTATATTGATAAACTTGGACAAAGCCATGCATTGGAAATTGTGACAAACTTTTCATTTAATATGACAGCAATGCATTAAGAGCATTATGGACCTAATAATGGATAAATGGAGAGTACAAGTCAATATCAAAACTTATCCATATAACTCCACCGAATTTAGACTTAGTGGGCCACAATAATTAATACTTTTTCTCTTTCTTTGGGCTTAAGCCATATATATCACTTATAGACCTTTATATATATATATACGCGCAACAACTGAATGGTTTTTTGGTGTTCCAAAAGAAAAATATTTGTCCATTAAGTTCAACAGCAACATAAATTCAACATTTCAATTTCCTGAAATTTTTCCGCATTTTCCTTAAAAATCCATTCGGGGATGGGGATTTCTTTTTAATGAAGCGAGGTGACGGGAAGCTCTAAAGAAGGTATAATTCTTGATATTTAAGATTAATGAGGGTTGCACAAACTGTTTCACGGTGATTATTAAAGTGTCAATATCCAATGTATGTAATGGGTATTCTTTCTTTTTGGCATGTTTTCTAGCGATTATCAGTTTTCTAAAAAAAATATTTAAAGAAGCATTATATTCCTTCTATTATTTTTCCCTTGTTGGGAGTACTTTTACGCACTTTATATGATCTTTCATTATGTGATGTCTATGCTTCATATTGGTTTTACGACAGCTGACATACATAGCTACATAACGATAGTCAGAGGGTAACGACCTTATGTCACTCCAACTGTTCATCTATTCATGATGTTTTTCTGAGGTCATTCATGCATTATATATATATATATATATATATATATATATATTTATATATATTGTGACACCGAGTCGCGCTATAGTTGGTCGGATACGAAACTTATATGTGCACACCACCGTAGTTGGGTACGATAACACGAGTATTATTAAGGTCGTGTACGATAACACCGAGTCCCATTTAGGGTATGTATGATATGATATTGGCATTGCCCCAAAGTGTGGTATATATATATATATATATATATATATATATATATATATATATATATATATATGAAACCGACTTTCAAAGTGATATTATGCATTTGCATACGCCCACAGTGGTTTCCCGAGGTTCATGTTGTTTCTTTACTCTCGCGAACTTGTTATTGTCTTTAATTATGTTCACATGTCTTACATATTCAGTACATCTTTCGTACTGACGTCCCTTTGTCGGGGACACTGCGTTTCATGCCCGCAGGTTCAGATAGACGGGTTGACGACCTCACCAGTAGGTTCTCAACTCAGCTATAGTTGGTGCACTCCTTTTGTTTTCGAGTTGCTGCTTTTGAGTCGGTATGATGATATGTACACATTATGGGTAGGCCTGGGTCCTGTCCCAACTATGTTATGTCATTCAGATGTTCTTACATGCTTTTGTACACATATGCATGCATGTGGTCAATTTTAGTATGTTGGTACAGTGTCTGTATATGTCGATGCCTCGTAGGCCTATGCGGATCATATATATATATATATATATATATATATATATATATATATATTTGCTCGCAGGTGTGTAAATCAGTAAGTTTAATAATTTTATAAGATGGATCACTCACGTACATAAGACACTAGGTGCTTGTCCACCTCACCAAGAATGAAAGATCCATCAGTGGAGTCCGTTGCATATTTATTTGGATAGGTTGAGGCATATTGTAATGAGTACCCATCATTTTGAAAAACTGATTGCTTGCATTTGGTGCTAGTGGGTGGAGGATATTGGTGATCCAGAGCTGGTTCTGGTAGTAGTTCATAGCTAATCCCATACCCTCGCTTACTAGTTAAGCTAGGTAGTGACGATTCTGTAGGATTACTATTGTTTCTTGGCCATGCACTACTATGTTGAATGTTATTGCATAATGTGTCAATCCCAGTTCCACCCAAGACAGTGGGTGATGATCATGTAGTAGAGGAGGGGAAGTGAAAAGAAGTGGATTGTTGAGGTTTGGTGGTAGAGGGGGTGGAAGATTCTCCATTGCATGTGCTCTTTAATGTCTTATGACTTGGAGAACCATGTGTCTTCTCCTCATAGTGAATGGTGTTCGAGGCATAATGGCTTAGAGTAGTTTCATTTATAGAGGGAGTAATGTTATTTGGATTTGAAAGAAATAATCCCTTGATTATTTTCATTAATTGAAAGAGTATATATACAATTTACATATTTCCACAATAGGAGAGTTTTATTCCTATTCTACTCCTAAAACCTTATTCTACTTGAACACTAACTATACAATTATGGTAATACACATATTATGGTAAGTGTACAATACTAATTACACCACAACATTACCTAAACTAGGAAACTAAAATATTACCTAAACTATACACGGACAAATAGTAAAACCGAGAACCAATATACATAGGATATACACATGTATATCCTATGTATATTTGACACACCCCCGCAATCATAGCGGGCGGTCTTCGAATGCTGAGACTGTCCCTAAAATCTTCAAAAAGGACCGAGGGAAGACCCTTTATAAAGATGTCGGCAATTTGATACATTGACGGGACATGGCAGACGCATACCTGACCACAAGCAACCTTTTCGCGAACAAAGTGAATGTCCATCTCGATATGTTTAGTGCGCTGGTGCTGAACCGGATTACCAGAAAGGTAGATGGCACTAACATTATCACAATAAACCAAAGTTGCTTTCTGAATAAGACAATGAAGCTCCAACAGTAAATTACGTAACCAACATGATTTCGATACCACATTAGCTACCCCTCGATACTCGGCCTCGACACTGGATCGGGATAAAGTCGACTGACGTTTTGCAAACCATGAGACCAAGTTATTGCCAAGAAACATACAATAGTCAGACGTAGACCGTCTGGTGTCTGGACAGCCACCCCAATCAGCATCTGTATACGAGACAATTGTGGACGTCGAGGAAGGATATAAATGCAAGTCATAGTCAAGTGTACCCTGAATATATCGAATGATGCGTTTGAGCGTGTTCATGTGATCAACCCTAGGATCATGCATAAACAAACACACCTATTGTACGACATACGTAATATCTGGTCTCGTGAATGTGAGATACTGAAGGGCCCCTGTAAGACTGCGATAGCGGGTCGGGTCCTCGTATGGTGCGTCGGATGCAGCCCCTAATTTGGGTTTAGTATCAACGGAAGTGGAAGTGGAAGTGGAAGTGGACTTACAGGATGACATTCCAACCCTCTCAATGATCTCGGCTGCATACTTCCTTTGTGATAAGAACAATCCACCTGTATGACGAGTGACTGTAATCCCCAAAAAATAACTCAAGGGCCCCAAGCCTTTCATAACAAACTCAGAAGTGAGCATTGTCATGATAGACTAGCGTAAGGCATCGGAAGTGGCAGTCAAGATAATATCATCCACATATAATAGTATATAAGCCAAGGACGAACCACGACGATATATGAACAAGGAATTATCCGACCTACTGTGAGTAAACCCAATAGTCGAAACATAGTCAACAAACCTTTTATACCAGGCCAGTGGAGACTGCTTAAGCCCATATAAGGACTTCTTCAACAAACAAACATGATGAGGATACTTGGGGTCCCTAAACCCTAAAGGCTGATGCATATACACTATTTCCTTGAGATCTCCATGTAAGAAAGCATTCTTCACATCTAACTGATGGATGGGCCATGCTTTCGAAAGAGCCAAGATGAGTACAGTGCGAATGGTAGTCGGCTTGACCACCGGACTAAACGTCTCCCCACAATCCACACCAACCTGCTGAGTCTTACCATCACTCATAAGTCGAGCTTTATGCCTTGCAAACGAACCGTCTGAATTGTCCTTATGAGCAAAAATCCACATAGACCTAATAATATTAACATCAGATGGACGGGGCACCAACTCCCACTTCTTATTATTAATAAGAGCATTATATTCATCGATCATAACAATTTTCCAATTCGAGTCATTTAATGCAGACACGGGATTACGAGGTAAGGGTGATTTAAGAACATTATAATTTAAATTAAAATGTCTTTCTGGTTTAAAAATACCCCGTTGACTATGAGTGCTATGACTCGGGGAAGAATTGGGCGGATGTTGGGAATTTTCTAGACTCGGGACGGACTGGCCAGCATACAGTGAGCCAGTTGGCCCAATTCGGTAACTAGAAACAAAGACTGGATCACGGGCGAAGAAAGAATCGGGCTAGGCGGGCCGGGGGAGGCGGCCCGATTCTTCGGACCGACGTTGTTGGACTGTAATGTTACTGGAGAACCAGCGGGCAGTGGTCCCACTGACAGATTTGGGTGCGGGGTACGTCCAAAAAATGGTGAATAATATACGGGGATATGCCATCATCCAAAAAATTATACGAACTAGGCACGAGATTACTAACCTTAGCAAACGGAAATTGAGATTCATAAAAAATTACATGGCGACTAATGATGATTTTATTAGATGACAAATTAAAACATTTGTAACCACGATGATTAGAATTAGACGGATAGCCCAAAAACACACAATGGGTAGACCGAGTCTGAAGTTTGTTAATTGTGGTGGACGAAAATAACGGATTACATAAGCACCCAAAAACCCGAAGATGTGAATATGAAGGAGACTTATTATATAAAAATTGAAGAGGGGAAGAATATGTCAAACCTTGGGAAGAAAGAATGTTAAGGAGATATGTGGCCATTTGTAGAGCATGATGCCAAAACGACGGGGGTATGGAAGCATGAATTAATAAAGTGCGGACAATGTTATTAATGGTACAAATTTTGCGTTCGGCTTTCCCATTTTGTGAAGACGTATGAGGGAAAGAAAAATGAAAATTGATCACATTAGTTGCACAAAATTCCCGAAATACCCCGTTGTCATATTCTTTGCCATTATCACATTGAATATTTTTTATTTCTCGTTCGAATTGGGTTCTAATGAAAGCTCTAAATTTCAAGAAGATGGAAAAAAACTTGAGATTTTTTCGCTATCGGAAAAGTCCATAAAATTTTAGAATAATCATCCAAAAAGAGAACATAATACCGATGACCCAAAGAACTAAGAACAGGAGATGTCCATAAGTCACTATGAATAATATCAAATGACATTAAAATATGAGAATTAGAGTCTACAAACAGCAACCTAATATTTTTTCCTAAAGAACAAGAATGACAATTCGGAGTACTACGCGTACCCTTACATGAAATAAATTTATTTTTATCTAAGGAAGACAAAATAGATGACTCCGGATGACCAAAACGAGCATGCCACAAGGAAGGATCAAGGACTGCAAATGTTGACGGCAAGGCTTGACTCGATAGACCGGAACTTGATGTGATAGGATAAAGATCTCCCCTACTATCACACCTCATGAGAGGACTCCCCGTCTTGAAATCATTCACAGAAAAACCAAATGGATTAAATTCAATAGAAACAGAATTGTCAGTGGTGAATTTACAAACAGACACTAAGTTTTTGATCAATTTGGGGGCATGTATGATATTTTTTAAGATAAGGGGTGGATGGGGGGAGACAAGGTTTTATGACCATAACCACAAATTGGAATAGAATTACCATTACCAACAATTATGCCACGAGGGTTGCTCAAATTAGAATAAGACGAGAGCATACATGAATCGGATGTCATGTAGGTAGTGGCACCGGTGTCCATAAACAAATTTGGGTCCGAAGGATTTAAACCAAGTGTGTGTATTACGGCGTCGATGTTGGTAGAAGTGAGTGCTGCTACGTGATGGGCCTGCGGGGGTCGAGGCCCAAGTACCCATGCTTGATGCCTCGGCCCAGAGGACTATAAGTGGGCCAAGTCGTGTTGGGCCTCGACTGCTGGTGGGCAGCCCAATGGCAGTGGGGTTGAAACTGTTTGGCCCAAACTGTTACTGTGAGGCCCACTGCCACTGCATAGGGGCCCACTGCGGGGCCCAAAACTGCTACTACTGCTGACTGCTGCGAGGGCCACCACCGCCACCACCACTGTTTCAGCTGCCGCCATGATTCTTGCCATTATTTTTCTTATTTCCTCTATTTTGCCGTCACCGTTGTTGCGGTTTTGGCCCGAGTTATTGGAATCAGTAGGATGAATAGTGGTCTCGGTCATCATGACCACGGGACTAGCACCGGTAGCCGCCTTTTTTGCCATGCCTACTTCTTCGAGTGTAAGCATAGAACGAGCCTGATAAAATTGCGAAAGAGGATTGCTTTGATGAAGAAGCGTGCCAACACCACTATAGGCCTCGGAGAGGCCGGAAACCATTTGGAGGACCAAATGATCATTCGAAACTGGCGCACCAACGTTGCGGAGTTGGTCCGCCAATTCCTTCAATCTTTTGCTGTAAGTCGAAACATTAGGGAAATCATCCATGTTGACGTGGGAGAAATCTTGCTAAAGAGTAATAGCTCTAGAATTTTGATTATCTTGAGATATATCACGTAGTCTATCCCAAGTTGCATGCGTCGTAGTGTCAGGTTCAATAATCGTTTGCAAAAGGTCGGTAGAAATTGTGAAATATATTCACTGAAGGATGGTGGCATCAAGAGTCGTCCACAACTTAGGATCATCCTCGCGTCTTGGCACCTCCGTATCCTCATGAGCCGCGGGGATTATGTGATGGATGACTTGATGCGAGCGTGCGTGAATTTTGAACAGTTCGGCCCACATCGCATATTGGACGTTTTCTATTTCAAGAACAAGAGGGATGTTATTCTTGATGTTAGAAACTGTAAGGGCATGATGAAACGTGTTCCTGGATGTAGACATATTGATAGAACAATATGTGATTGAGGGATTTGGGAGAAAATTTTGGGAAGAGAGGATCGTCGACACAAAAACTGAGATGGAGGGCTCAGTTTTCGAGGCTTAGGACGAGAAGGAGGAAGAAATTTTGGAGAGGATTTTAAGACCTAGACTTCTGATACCATGAAAGAAATAATCCCTTGATTATTTTCATTAATTGAAAGAGTGTATATACAATTTACATATTTTCATAATAGGAGAATCATATTCCTATTCTACTCCTAAAACCTTATTCTACTTGAACACTAACTATACAATTATGGTAATACACATATTATGATAAGTGTATAATACTAATTACACCACAATATTATCTAAACTAAGATATTAAAATATTACCTAAACTATACACAATCAAACAGTAAAACCGAGAACCAATATACATAGGATATACACGTGTATATCGTGTATATCGTGTATATCCTATGTATATTTAATCGAATTTGTGATAGTAATGTCATAGGAAGGTAGAGAAGTGATGATTGGATTGTCTATTTACATGTTCAGATATTGGGATAGCGTATCCCTTTTAATAAGATCAGTCTCAAATTTTATTTGGGACACGTGGTATAGTTCAGCTGACATTTGTTGATTTGGGGTAGATTGTGGATTATGAATAAGCAGTTGTTGGTTAGTAGAAATTGAGCTATTAGAGTTGTTATTGTTAATAGTATTAGAGTCATTAGTGTTCAAATTTTTAGAGTTATTGGTGTCCTGCTGATATGAGGACACGTTGTGAGTAGACGTGCTGTGTTGGTCGATTTTTTTTCTCCATGCAGAAAGAGGAATTTGTATTTTTATTATTTTTTGAATTTAGGCAATCATTAGGGTTTTCTGAAATCATGGACTGGTCTTCTACACCTCAAAATGATTTTGGGTAAACCAATCTGATTGGGGAGGATTTGAATTGAAAGTAAGGCTGGTCAGTGGGCCGGGACGGCCCGACTCCGACCCGAGCCCGCCCCGGTCCCGCCACGACCCCGCTTAAAAAAAAAAAACGGGGGCGGGACTCGAACTCGGGACGGGACGATGTCTCGTCCCGCCAGACCCGAGCCTGCCCCAGGCCCGCCTGACCCGACCCCGTCCCGACCCCAACCCCGCCCTTTTCCCCCCTTTGCAAAAATGGCCGTTGCACCAACGGCCATTTTAGATTATGGCCGTTGGCCAACGGCCATTTTAGATTATGGCCGTTGGCCAACGACCATTTTAGCCCCCCCCCCCTCCCCCAACCCCCCTACCCCTTAATATTTATTTTTAACCCATAAGTTATTATATTTACACTTTAACTCAGTTTTTCAACTATAAATAACTCATTTTCTCTTCATCTTTCTCACAAATCTTCCTACAATCTCTCTAATTTCTCAATATATCTCTCTACAAGTCTACATTGTTTGCTAAATATTCAATTTTATTAATTCATTTGGAAATTGGGAGTGAAGTTGGCAACTAGCTTGAGGATCTTCCATCGAGCAAAGTTTCAATTTTCAACCTCTCGAGTACAAGTCGACGTTACGTCGGCGTTTGGTACATTCGTTCCTTCATTAAATTATTATTGTCTGTTTATTTTATATTTTTATTTAGCGCACTTAATTTTATTGTCTTTAATTATTTATTATCATAATTAAAATGGAAGGATTAAAAGGTATGTTTAAGGGTAAGGGTAAGGGTGCTTCTTCTAGTAGGGGCAACCATGGCAAGGGTACTTCTTCTAGTCATCTTATTCCTACACAGGATGATTTTGTTGATACTCAACATTTTCCTACAATACCATTAGATTTAGACCAGGAGCTATTTTTTGGAACTCAAGAAGACTTTAATTTAGACGATGATCTAGATGATATACCCACTAATGTTGATGACAACACACCCACTAGTGCACCTTCAACTGAAATACCTCCTATTCCCCCTAGTATGAGACGAGGTCCAGCAAAACGACCATTAAAATCAGATGCATGGACATTTTTTGATAGGGACGTAGAGAATCAAGTAGCCATATGTAAAATTTGTAAAAATGTTTTAAAATTTAAAAGCGGAAAAGGTCACGGTGGGACGGGGGTTTAATTAGACACGTAGTAAGTGCTCATCCAGCTAGGTATGCCCAATACCAGGCTTCAAAACCGGGTGCGCAAACACCCGCTCCATCGGGACAAGGTTCACATACTGATATTGTCCTAGACCAAGTACAGGGTTAAATTAACCCTATGACGGGGGGAATTGTAGGCTCTAAATACAATAAACATAGAGATAGGAAAGCAATATCAAAATTAGTTGTTGTGGAGGGTTTGCCTTTTTCATTTCCTTCATCTCCCGGTTTTATTCATTACATTAGAGATATATATAATTCTGCTTTTAACGGTTTTCCTAGATCAACTGTTAAGAGAGATGTATTTAAATTCGCGCATGAATATCAACAATATTTACGTTTTTCATTATATCATTTTAATGGCAAAGTATCTATCACGTCTGATATAGGTCGTAGTACTAACGGCCATGATTATTTAACTGTAACTTGTCATTGGATAGATTATAAATGGTCTATGCAAAAACGTATTTTAGCGTATAGATATATAGATGATAGGCACACTGGTACTTTTATTGCAGAAAATATTTATCAAGTGTGCGATTATTACGGAATTACCGATAAAATTATGACTATTACATTAGATAACGCTTCTAATAACAATTACGCAATTACAATGTTAAAAAATAGTTTAACTCCATCTTTTCCAGACCATTTTCATATAAAATGCGCTTGCCATATATATAACTTAATTGTAAAGGATGGTCTATCACTTTTTGAAGACATTCTTAGTAAAATATAATTTGCTATAAACTTTATTTTTAAAAGTAATAAAGTACAACGTAGAAAATAATATAAAAAACTTGTCACGATTGTGGACTACCTTATAGAAGAATTCCACAAGAAGTATCCACTAGGTGGAATTCTTTATACGAGCAACTACTTGTTGCTTATGACTATAAATTACCTATAACTTTATTTTTTAACTCTCATAATAAAAAGCCAACTGATATGATTTTAGATAGTGATTGGGTAAAAATTTCCGAACTTATTGTATTTTTAGAGAAATTTTTTCAAGCAACAAAAGAATTTTCCGGTATATATTATCCTACTATTTCAACTATGTTATTTTATATAACTCTAATATTTTTATTACTTAGTAAATATATGGAAAAACCAGCTTATAAGGCAGCTATTAAAAAAATATTTGTCAAAATTAAAAAATATTTTATTCCTATTCCCTCTATTTATATTATTGGTTATGTATTAAATCCTACTATTAAAATAAACGGTACTAAATCACTAATTGAAACTATTTACGATTGTATAGAAGTACTACCACCTCCAAGTCCCAAAAATCTAAATCACCCACCACCTATTGAACAAACTAAAGAAGAAGTGGTGTCTAGCGTAGAACACCAATGCAAAAATATATATAGATTTTATCAACAAGAAAATGCTAGTAACTTACCGGCTTCCATACCATCTTCTTCATCTTCAACACAACCTCACAAAAGACATCTTTGTTTTGCGGCTAGTATTGAAAGCCTCGGAAATAGAATGTGCGGTCGTACCTCTACTACTAACCAAATTAGCGAGTTGGATATTTTTGTTTTGCATGGTTCGTACCGTATCAAGAAGTTATCAATGAAGATGGACAAGAAGACTTTTCGAAATCTTTGGAGGGGAATGAGAAGACCTTTTCGACACTTTCATTGATGGCTCGAGATGTTTTGAACATTCAAGAGTCATCAACTCGCGTCTGAAAGCGCTTTTTCTCGCAGCAGATATCAAATAGGAGACCACGAGACACTCATTGGCCGGAGACGACTTGAAAATTGCGGTATTATTCAGAGATTGGATACGAGCGAAGCGGAGAAGGTGCGGTCAACCGGAGATCAACGAAGAAGATGATGAAAACTACAACGAAATCTTAACCGAAGGTAGTGGAAGCGACGTGGATCAATTTGACCAACAAATACCAATTCCAACCGAAGAACCACATGAAATCATCAAGCAATTAGAACAGGTTTTTTTGATAATGTAATTTTTTTTAATTGCAATTTTATTATGTAATTTGCAACTTTTGGACAACACCACAAAGTTGCAATTTAGATTTTAGACAATTGTATTTGTATTACAAAAAAATCATATGTCTATTAAATAATATAAGAGGCACAAAAACAGCCTTGTGATATTTTTATTACACTATCTTGTTTTGTTTATTGAGTTTTTTTTATACATATGTTATTTTTAAAAAAAAAAGGAAAACCCGACCGTACCCCGCCCCGAGCCCGACCCGACCCCACCCCGCCCCGCCCCGATACCGACGGGATCAGGATCGGGACGGGACTGGAGCAGGTCCCGCCAGACCCGACCCCGCTAGGCCCCGCTAGACCCGACCCCGACCCCCTGGCTCGTCCCGCCCCGACCCCCACCCCGCCAGACCCGAGCCCAGCCCACTGGCCACCCTTAATTGAAAGTACAGGCAATAGATTTTGAAGATTTAATGATTTCATGGAGATGCAGTGCCGCACTTTTGGATCTTGGAGTAACTTTATCACATAGGGTTGAAGAGTGCCCCAATCTTCCACAAATAGTGCACAATGTTTTCTCTCCTTTATATAAAGTTTGTTGTTTATATGTGTAAAAAATGGATCTTGAGTCTAACTCAACCCCAAAAGTTAGCTTGTAGGGTGAGGATTGTCCAAATCTATGTTCCCATTCTATTTTTGATGTGAGAGCTTTTGGAGTTGAGTTAGGCCCAAGATCTATTCTTTACATGGTATCAGAGTCAGACTTATTCCAATTCTTTGTTCACCGATGTTGGGCCCCCAAATTATATTATTCACGCTCCAGTTAATCAGGTTTGAACGTGCGGGGAGTGTTAAGAGTCTCACATCGACATCAGAAATGGAATGTGAACATGGACTAGTTATATGGACTTGGACAATCTTTACCCTATAAGCTAACTTTTAAGATTGAGTTAGGCTCAAAATTCATTCTTTACAATATGATTCAATCATCACAAATGGTAGAATCGTTTTCCTAAATGTATTTCTACACATAATCTAGCATAACGTCCTCTAAAGGTCGCAGATGTGCAGACGTCAATTTTTAAGAGCCTACCCACTTTATTCCCGATTTTTGCTAGAATATGCACATCATAAAACTCTGTTTATCCTCAGATGCAACAAAAACCGGTTTCCATCTTTGCATCGATAATTTTACATCCTTTTAAGTATTGTGGTACACTAAATAATCATGAAAAGATACCTTTAAAAAGAATAACATTCACCATGTTGAGTCTGTGCTCAACACGGATTTCATCTTAACAGAATGTTTACTTTTATATTAGTCATGTTTTCAACATACGAATTTAGTGTTCGGGTAATTGTCATCAGAAAAGTGAAGAAATGATGACAGTTTATTATTTAAAATAAGATCGGAAAGAAATATTTAGCAAAAATAAGTTAAAATATTTAGTTTCTGTGAAACTTTAAAACTAATTTAAGTATTTTTGGTAGAATATTAAACATTAGAAATTGTTATAGTCTAAGATTACTCATTAAATAAGATAACAAAATGAATAGTCAGCCAAAATAAGAGTGGGGACGTGTTAAAAATATTCAAACAAATACCGGGAAAATAAAATAGGACCCACAGGTAATATTGTAAATATCATTGAGAGTGAGGGCTTTTCCGCCAATTCACGTTGACCGGAAGCTCCTCCATTCTCTCTTATTCATAGTACTAGTTAAGAATAGCCCATGCTAAGCACGGACACAACAACACCTAATTTTCTTTTCATCATAAATATATTTTCACTATATACTCTTTTGTAGATTGATTTTAATTCCGTTTATATTTGTTTAATTAATGATGGATTAATTTATTTCGCATACAAAATAGTACTTGGGATGTAATTTCTTTGTTACGAAAGAATTTGGTCCATTGAGCTAATGGAATCAATTTAATTTTGTTGGTCCCAACTATTACGTTGAAGCTAAAATTCAGTAGTAAGGCTTATATAACATCATTTACAAATTTTATATAGTAGTATGAAAAGTTTGATTGGTGCTTTGTATAGTTTGAGAATATGTTGAGCGAAAAAATGGTGAAGTGCTAGGAAATATAAAATATCATTATTTATATGAGACTACTCTCTTTCTTCATTTCTATGTGCCAAAGCTGAAATATATAGAAACATTTAATTTAAAAATTGATGATTTTAAATGTCATAATATTTATGTAATTATAAAATTTCTTATTAAGTGAAAATAATTTGAGTCAAAATTATTATCTGTTATGAAATACATATCCTTTGTATGGATGTCCATACACATTTACTAACCTTTTGTATGTTACGTGTACCTATTAATTTGCGCACTTAATATTTATAACCTCCATTGGGTGGTTACATGTACCTATTGATTTGGGCACTTAATATTTGTAACCTTCATTGGGTGTTATCATCCTATAAATTGGGATGTTTTTGAGCTTTGAAGGAAGTGAAACATACACTTGAAATAAGAAGAAAGTCTCATCATCCTCTCTACTTCTTTGTCTACATCTTTTGTCTTATATTGCTATTACTATCATTTTATAACACGTTATCAGCACGAGACTCTGTCATCTTGAGCAGATATTTTGAAAAGACTAAAGGAATTTCCAGATAAGTATCATATTATCTAGTATTTTAATTATCATTAATTATGTACAAAAGAACATGTATGTTTACTGACTATCCATGATAACTGTTTATCTGACTGTGGTTATCCATATATAGATATTACACCTCTCCCTTTTTCCATTTCTTGAAATCTTGTTGCTGGAATTTTCATGTCTATTTCCTAATTTATTGGAAATTAATTTTATGATTCTTTGGTCCTTTGTTTCTTTTTGGGTTGAAATCAGAAGTGATCACCTTTCATTATTTTCATTATAATAAAATTTATTTGTGTGTATAATCATCAGAAGTTGTAATATTTTTTATAGGTCTATTATGATTACAATTAAAGATGTGTTAGAGAAACATTCTCTACATCGTATGTACGCCTTGATTTTCTCTTGAAGTGGCAATATCTTAAAAGAGGTTCTAAGTCATCACGATTTGATATGCTTAACAGCTTAAGACACGTTCGGATGATTGTGTTCTATTCCTGAAGAATGAAAACTTGATAAATGTTACAAATACAGATCCATTCCTTGAAGTGAATATGATAGTATATAATAAAGCTTAGAAATACGAACGTGTGTTTGGTTGTGAAGTTATCACAACTCACCTCCAGAAGAGGTAGAATAGTTGAGAAAAATATTCTAAATATTTTATGTTTTACTCCCAAAATAGTAAACTCAGAAATCTGCTCCCGAAGTAGCAAATTTTGAACTCTACTCCCAAAGTAGTAGAACTTGAAACTTTACTTCAAAGTAATAGAACTTTGAACTCTACTCCCGAAGTAGTAGAATATTGAACTCTACTCTCGAAGTAGAGAAATTTTAAGTTTACTCCTGAAATAGTAAGACCTTGAAATCTACTCCTTGAGTAGTAAGACTCTGGAATTTACTCTTGAAGTAGTAACCTGAAAGTTACTCTCGAAGTAGTAATTATGAAATTTACTCCCAAAGTGGTAAAAATTTGAACTTTACTATTGAATAACTTTGTGGCTTTGCAGGTTATAACAATGATTTGGTTGGTTATCAAAATTTGGCATCCTTACTTTTATTTTTTTTCATTCAGAGGCAATCGTGTGTACCAAGTCAAAAGATTATGCTACCGCTATAACTTGATGCATATGAAATAGTCACATGATCTATGCTAAAAAGAATGACTTGTCACATAGCAATTATTTTTCATGAAATCATTTAAGATGTTCTAGTAGATATTGTTATATCTACGATATATTTATGTTGGGTAATTATTACCTCAATCTGATAAGCACCATATCTGTTCAAAGTGAAGTTATAATATTTTAAGATGCATGTCGTACTGCTAAGTGATAAAGTACCGACTAATTATCATCTATGATGTGATAACATATTTATGGAAATAATGCACTTCTTAGTAGATTAAAAATTACTAAACAATTGATAATGATTATGGCAATTGATAATGATTATGGCAATTGATTACAACTACAACAACCCTTTTGACAATAATTATTAGTTTAGGTCCTTTTTTATTTTTCAGATATAAGGAGATATTTATGGATAGCCATTGAAGTATATTACTAAATTATTATATTACTAAATTATTACATTGATCATATAAGTAAATTGTTGTATCCTAATAGGACTTATCATGATGTGTCAAAATTTCTTTAAGATGGATAGAGAGAGTTGTTATATTTTAATAGAACTTGTCCAAACTTATAAGTTTTAAATATATGACGCAATTTGTTATATATTTAGTCTTCACTTTGTATTTTTTGACAATCTACTTATTTTATTTTGTGCATGTCATTTCATTTGAATATATGGATAAGATATGAATAACTTTCAAAGCAAGTTTGGATTATAATTAAATTATGCATTTATTATTTCTAAATATTCATTCGTTTACCGTTTCTTTTTATGACATCAGAAGTGTCTAATTAAATTTTCTTCATGACACCAACAGTGGCTAAGAAATATTTGATAGTGCAAAACCAATTAAGGGTTCTAGAAGAGCTAACTA
The DNA here is from genome assembly GCA_034509755.1 of Anisodus tanguticus. Classification (NCBI taxonomy): domain Eukaryota; kingdom Viridiplantae; phylum Streptophyta; class Magnoliopsida; order Solanales; family Solanaceae; genus Anisodus; species Anisodus tanguticus. The sequence continues at coordinate 37,083,833 of CM067542.1, forward strand.
TTTATCAAGAAGATCGTGTCATTAGTAGTGTCCAAGCAATATGTGATTATGGAGAATAGATTAAATGCACCTGAAGAGCTTATATACTATTATGTCATTCGTTCTAGATTGTAATATACAAAGTTGTTATGATCGAATCACAAGTTATAGTAAACCCGAAGTTTACTAAAGTAAATGGCTATCATATTGAAGCTATAAATGATTGGATGGCTAAATATCTACAAAATCACAGTGGGTAAGAAATATGTATTTGAAATGTTACCCTATTTATTCTCCAAATTGTATTGCACAAATATAAGCATGGTGAAATCACATGTCACGATAAACCAGAAGTTTATTGTACAAAATAGAATTCATGTCATAAATAAATAGCACATGACATGGTAAACCTGAAGTTTACTAGTACAAAGAATTTTATCAATTGACGTGATAATTTTGGTTGTCCTGATTTAAATCTGATGTGATAAGTTTGTATTCGAAATATATTGAAGAACTAGAAGATTCTTCAAGAATTAATTTGTTTGTTCTCATGATAAGTTGATTATATTGACTAATGTTGGGATTGAATTTTCTAAATTCTGAAAAATATAAAAGGTGAATAAGGGCCCGTTCACTTATTATGTGATGTCTTAAATATATGCATCGATAAGACGGTCACATGTGCGTTTATTGTCAACCCGCAGTTTGACATATGCAAAATTGCTTGCTCAAAATAATTTAGTTGAGAGCACAATTTTTAGATTATGTAATCAAGATAATTCATCTTGTTAATACCAATTTATATTCAAGTTGGTTTAGCGTTGAATGCCTCCGATAAATAGCTAAACCATTGCGAATGAGAACAAAGCTTCATGTGTTGATCTGAAATATGATACATTGCATACAATGACGTTTGTATGCTTCAGATTAATAAATTATGATAAATTATCCCCTCACAATTGGTTCAAGGTCAGGAACCAAATGTTTTCATCTAATTGTTTTATTGTGCGGTAGATGATTAATGAATCTACCACAATGCACACAGATGGATTTTCCAAAGAAGGTGAAAATGTATGTTAGTTTTTCTAACATAAGGGTAGAGAGAATAAACAGCTAAGAAATATATTGTGAATTATCACCAGTATGATCCTTGTTCAAACGATAATTCAAGTCAAATGCTAGAAGCATTTGCTGACCCAACTATTTCACATTTCAGCTGTAAGATGTTCCTGAATGTCCTTGAAGGACATGGTTTACAACATGTGTGAAGTATGGTAGACAAATCGATTTCAAACACAATAATCCTTGAAAAATGAGAGGAGCAAATGATCAAAATGATCATAATAAGGAGGCAATGTGCTCTTGAAAATCCTACGACATAACACTTCATAAAACGGTACCTGAAAAATAATGAAGTGATAAGATCTCAGTAAGTTGTGTCTAATTGCAAACCGATACAAAATGATATCTCGTCGACGATAGTGCGCACTATTGTATAATATTATGAGGATCTGAATTCTACGTCTCTTAAAGCATATTGATGTAGGAATAATTACCAAGTAGATACATCTTGGTAAATTTACTGGACCTGTAGTCCTGACATGAGAAGATGTCATGTAAATTAAATACTAAATGAAAATTGTCTCAGTCTATATGGCTCACATGATATATGAATTTTTTTTGAATGATTCAAAATGCCTGAAGCATATACAAGTTATTGAAAAACTTATTTGTAATCCATAAATGGATTAAATGAACTAAGGTTGATGTACTGAAATCACCTTAATAAATATTTATTGATGAGGGGTATAAAGATTACTCTGTTTACCCTTATCCCTTTACGATATTCAAAATCTTTCATAAGGTTGTGCAAGTTGCTGACTTGAATGTGATTAGAGATTTTTAAGAGTTTTCGAAAAGCAGTAGACTACCTGCTAAAAGAAGTTGAAATGAGAAAGTTAGATTGGTCCTAAAGTACCATATATTTGTTTAATTGATACATTTATTTGTCTTGCTATAACTATGAGCATGATATAGTTTCTTCCTTACACAGAGATACTGAAATAAGATCAATTGCATATTGTCGATTTGATGAGAGAATTTTTCCAAAATTAGGGGGAGAGAATAATGAAATAAAAAGGGAAATTTTGTGGAAATCATCGTCTCATCTTGATCTACGTGCTTTTACTAGTGAGAAAGAGGTCCAAAATATTATTCACTTACAGAAAATAGCAAATCAAATGCTAGATGCATTTATAGATTTGAAAAGGATTATCGAATCACATATCCCTGCAGAGAATGTCCCAATTCTGATTGATGTCCATGTAGGACCATCTACTAGTGTCATAGCGAATGAGTCCAAAAGCACGCCTGAAGCGTGATAGACCATTGGGTTCTAAGGATCGGAATCCTAGAAAAAGAAAAATAAATGGTCATGATGACAGTATGACACTAAGAAAGAATCTCATAAAGAAATTCAAGATTTGATCAATCCTGATATTCGTGAAGAAATCAATAAGCCGCAAACTCAAGAAAATGAAGAAATATCAATAAATTCAATTGATGTTATGACTATTTGAATCGCTTGGAAGTAAATGTGATTTGAAATACCCACAACCTTATATGAAGATAATGCAACATGCATTGCTCAATTGAATGGAAGATTCAGAAAAAGAGATAGGACAAAAACACATTTCACCAAAGTTGTTCTTCACACACGAGCTCCAAAAGAATGGTGATATCAATGTGAAACAGATTCATTCAAGTGATAATATAACTGGTTTGTTCACTAAGTCTGTACCAACTGCAACTTTCGAGAAGATGGTGCACACGATTGGAATACGAAGACTCAAGCATTTGGACTGAAGTTCTCATCAGGGGGAGTTAATACATGTTGAACTCTTTTTTCCATATAAGGTTTTGTCCCACTGGGTTTTCCTTGTAAGATTTTTAATGAGGCAACCAAAATATGTATTATTAGAAATGTGTACTATTTTTCCTTCACTATAATTTTTCCCACAGGTTTTTTTTTCTAGTAAGGTTTTAACAAGGCACATTATCTATGAACATCCAAGGGGGAGTGCTATGAAATACATATCCTTTGTATGGATGTCCATACACATTTACTAACCTTTTGTATGTTACGTGTACCTATTAATTTGCGCACTTAATATTTGTAACCTCCATTGGGTGGTTACATGTACCTATTGATTTGTGCACTTAATATTTGTACCTCCATTTGATGATTTCATCCTATAAATTGGGATGTTATTCACCTTTGAAGGAAGTGAAACATACACTTGAAATAAGAAGAAAGTCTCCTCCTCCTCTTTACTTCTTTGTCTACATCTCTTGTCTTATATTGCTATTGCTATCATTTTATAACATTATCAAAGTTTTAAAAATTACTATTCTTCCAGAACGACCTAAAGAGGATATGTTGTACATAAAATAGAAAGGATCGGAGTGCGTATTGTTTATTTTGTATAAGAAGTCCTCAATCATGTTTATTTGAAAAGTCAAAATACAATCTGAAGATGAAAGAGTATCATTTTACAATTTCACCTTTGTTAATCACAAACGTTACTCAAAATTAAACTTTAAAAAAACTTTTAGAATATAATTATGGCTATAAAATATGTACGATTATAAGGCAACTACGAAATTAATTGTATTTAAAGCTCTTCAAATGTTACGGAGAAAAATGTTAAAGTTCAACATTAGAAATTTAGAATGGAAATTTAGAAAGGGAGTCTTGGAGAGGTCATGGATTCAAGCCGGAAACAACCTATGACAGTAATGCAAGGTAATGTTACGTACAACTGACTTTTGTGGTCCGTCCCTTCCCCAGACCCCGCGCATAGTGGGAGCTTAGTGCACTGGAGTGCCCTTTATGCTTACCGTAAGATATGCATTGAGTCCATATGATCCTTATTCATACTGAAATTTTCAACTCTTTACTCTTCGGTACGTATGATGAATTTTACAAAATCTTGAAATTCTAATACAACAAAGTAACATGCAGTAAATCAACTATTTTAAATAGGTGTTTGGACGCAATTTCGATTTTTGTAAAAAAAAAATAAAAAAATAAAAAAATCAAGGAAGTTTGACTTGAAGACCAAATTATGTATGACTATCATTTTGTGCGAAGAATATTTAGAATATAGTTCATGTTTGAATATATTTTTTCTCATAAATATGAAATATAATTTTTAATTTTGAAAGAAAATATTAAAATAACCTCAACTTAACCATTCTATCTGAAACAAACAAACAAATCTTTTTATAAAATTATTGATGCTTAACTTGAATGAAATAATATAATTTATAATTACAGTAAATTATTTTCCTTTTAGTCATAAGATTGTAATCCTTATTAACTTAACAATTGTTTGGAGGAAAAAAATTGTAGATCACCTTTGCAAGCCGGAGTACCAATTCTGTAGTGTTAAACATTGTAAAATTGAGTTAGCTGAAAGTGCAAATTTTTATTTAATATATTACTATTAAAATTTCAAATGCTCAAGTTGGAATTATATACTATAACCAAATGTAATTAACTTACCCACACAAAAGCATTTTCACTCAAAAAACGATTAATAGGAAAAATGGATTACACCCAAAAGAGCCATGTAGAGAGAATGTAAATACTTACACGTATTTTACAACTTGAGCAAAACTAAAATGATGGGGAAATGTTAGTATCTCTTAGACAAAGCATGACAATGGGGTAAGCAGACATGTGGTCTTCATAAAAGTTAAATGGACCCCACGCTATAGAAAGCTGCATTTGTATTCCTAAGGGACAAAGTAGTCCACAGATCAAAAAAAAAAAAAGAAAAGGAGGGCGGCTAAGTAACTCCATTTGATAGGCAACTAAGTTACTTAATCTAGTATCCGACATAGCTGAATGACAAAAAATAAAAAAATAAAAAATTAAAATTCAGCTGGAGGCCTATAATGTGAGTTTGAACTCTGATGGAATTAATTTACTCTTTTATGTGGTAAGACCTTGTAGGTAATATCTGTTGCTCTGTTCTCAAACCCTGATCATTCAGGCATATCTCGCGATTTACTGATAGTAGTGTCGAGGGACCGAGACTATTATATCCAGGAATAGTCTGCCGGGAAGCTGGATATCAAACTGAAAGTACTAAAGTATCCTTTATAACCCAATGGAATAAATTGAAATGTTGTGGGTTTTTAGTAATTTCAATTTGACAACAAGCTCCTCACTTTCTCGCTTATTAATACTCCACCCGTCTCAATTTATGTGATATAGTTTGATTCGACACGGAGTTTAAGAAATAAAGAAAGACTTTTGAATTTTGTTGTCTAAAACAAGTCAAAGATATTTATATGGTTATAGATTATCTCGTTAAGAGTAAAAGGTAAATGTTAAAGTTAAATTGTTGCAAAATAAGGAAATATATTATTCTTTTTGGGACAGACTAAAAAGGAAAGTGTATCACATAAATTGAGACGAAGAGAGTAGTATATATATATATATATACCCCTAGTTAAGATGGAAATTTTCTTTTCCAAAGAGTAGTAAAAAAAAGACTATTAGTGTACAAATATTACGAGTAAATAGAAAAATTGGTAATAAGTTTTACAATTAAATGGTGAATTTTGAAACTATAATATATCTTACCAACCAGTCGCTCTTTAAATCTGAATACTAAAATTATAATTATAATTTCAACAATATCATGATGAAAAATTTTGTTACTTGGCAGCTAAAGAACAGGTAAAAAGGATTTAATCTGTATACGTAAGTGTATCAATAAATTTTAACATGTTAGTAGATAATTTATCTCATTTTTTCACATTACTAATCTTGCTATTTATAGACAGCTAGTTATAGTTATCTTTGGAGGGAGTCTAACAATGTAAATATTGTTTTACACTATTAGGGATTTTTTCCTCATTAGAGTTATACATGTATTCGTAAGGTAGACATTAATTATGTAGAATTTAATTATTCACGTATTAGTTATTATATTTTCTATTCTACATAAAATAATACATAAATTGACTCATACGTTATGTACATATTTTATTTATATGAAAATGATAACCAAAATACCGTATTTACTATATTGAATTTTACACAAAGCAATCAAAAAGCTGTCAAATAAAGTACCGCTAGTACTATTAGTTATGCTAATTTTATACCTGAATAACTCTATTCCGAACCATAGTATATTGAATAAAGTTTTTTTTAAAAAAAAAAAGAGGAAGAGAGAAGGTACTAACATAGAGATCATAGCTGACAGTCCAAGTGTGCTGGCAGGAGTCAACACGGACCAGCTGACACAAATCATCACATATCGAATTACACTGCCACCACAGAGAAAGACAACCTTGATTTCTTGCTTTCCTTCTATTTTAATCTTTCCAATTGTTCTTGCACAGTACATCCACCAATCAACTTTCTTGAATTTATTTTGTACAACAACTATGAGTGATCAAAATGATCAGGTCGACACAGCTGATGTAGGCTCTGATCTCCCTGCTGGTATGAAACTTTTTATCTTAGTGAATTTGGATCATTTCATTTTCTAATTGTTCACATTTTGATTGTTTTATCTGTTAATGTTGTTGTTTTAGCTCTCTCTGCTGAGGATCGTGCAGATCTTGTGAATGTCATCAAGGTGCTCAGATTTTTCCTGCTTAACTTATTTTATCTATACTATGCATGTGGCTTATGAATGTGGATATTGAACTGAATGTTTTCAGTGATTTATGCTTTCTTTTTTCTGTCAATTTATTTTTTTAATGTATTTTTTTTGTTAATGTGGTGCAGAACAAGCTTCGTGATTTGGCAAGGGATCACTATGGTTTTCTGGACACACTTCCGCCAAACATTAGGATACGTGTTGATGTCCTCAGAAAGATTCAGGTTTTACTCTAATCACAAAGACTTTTATCTATCTATTTTCTCACTTGACAATGATTATTTGATTATTTCAAGATGTATATGTTGAGCTTGATCCTAATTGCACTTTGTTATTTGCATTCTTTATAGTTATAGATAGTAGCGGGAGCTTAGTGCACCGGGCTGCCCTTTTATGGCTATAGATAGTGTATGAGAAAGTTGATTCCTTATTGGGTTTCTAGTTATTTCTTTCCCTTCTTTACCAATGCAAGTATATTATTCGATAAAAATTAAGCAGATTTGTTTGTAACCATTATTTGCATCATCTAATTGAGTTTAATTTGATAATTACTGAAGTTAGACTTATGGTTACCCTATAGTTGGTGTTGAGACCATCAAGATAAAGCCGCATTGTTGCCTAGTTTGGTTGTCATTTTTCTCCTTTTTGATTGCTTGAATAGGATAGGAATTCAAAGCCTAGTTGGGTATAAATATTTGGAAAACTTGTTTTCCTTCCCATATTCTTTTCAAATCCTGAATCTCTGACATGATCTATGCAGAGTCAATATAATGAATTAGAGGCACAGTTCCTTGAGGAGAGGGCAGCTTTGGAAGTAAAATTCCATAAGTTGTATGAGCCACTTTACAACAAGGTAACGTGTGTGTGTGTAGTATACATATATGTATAGTTGATGTAACATACACTTGGGTGCATTTGCAGCGATATGAGATTGTGAATGGCGTTGTTGAAGCTGGAGATGAGAGCACAGTAGATAAAGAAACCAATGAATCAGCAGGAGGTATTCTTGCAAGTCAATCATCTTTTCAGTCCTATGTTTGCTAGCTTTCTGGTTTTATTTCTGATAAGTAATGAATCTTGCATGCAGATAAAGGTGTTCCCCATTTCTGGCTGCTGGCAATGAAAAATAATGAAATACTTGCCAAGGATGTAATGTGTGTTTATTGTTCGATTTAATTCTCTGCCTATATAGCTTGTTCAACTAACTGATCAGTCTGCATATATTTCCTCCGCTCAGATTACTGAACGAGATGAAGATGCCCTCCAGTATCTCAAAGATGTCAAATGGAGTAGACTTGATGATGCCAAGGGTTTTAAGCTTGAGTTCTTTTTCAATACAAATCCCTATTTCAGCAACAGTGTGCTGACAAACACATATCACATGATTAGCGAGGATGAGCATATCCTAGAGAATGCAATAGGGTACAGCTATAGTTTTCTTTCGCCATTATGAAAATTCTCTCTGAATTCCTTCTAAATGCATGTGATTGTTGGGTACCTTTAGGACAGAGATCGAATGGTTTCCGGGGAAAACCGTGACACAGAAGATCCTAAAGAAGAAGCCAAAGAAGGGATCCAATGATACGAAGCTAATCATAAAAACTGAGGAATGTGATAGTTTCTTTCATTTTTTTGATCCACCTCAACTACCCGAGGATGCAGAGGAAATTGATGAGGAAACTGTAAGTGGCTTTGGGGAATAAATAACTTCAACATGTAAGTTGCTTTCCATTTCTTGCTGCTAATTAGCTTCACTTTTTGTGCTGTATTTCAAGGCTGAATTGCTTCAGGGTCAGATGGAACAAGATTATGAGATTGAGATCACCATGTAGGAAAGCATTCTTGACATCCAACTGATGAATTGGCCAAGTCTTCGAAAGAGCCAAGCTAAGCACAGTGCGAATGGTAGCCGGTTTGACCACCGGACTAAACTTCTCACCACAATCGATCCCAACCTGCTGAGTCTTACCATCACCAACAAGTCGCGCCTTATGTCGAGCAAATGACCCATCTGAATTCTCCTTATGAGCAAAAATCCACATAGACCTGATAACATTAATACCATATGGACGGGGCACCAACTCCCACGTCTTATTATCAATAAGAGCATTATATTCATCAGTCATAGCAATTTTCCAATTAGGGTCATTTAATGCGGACATTGGATTGCGGGGCAAGGGGGATTTAGAGACATCAGAATGTAAATTAAAATGTCTTTTAGGTGTAAAAATACCCCACTGACTACGAGTGACCGGTCTATGACTCGAGGAAGAATTGAGGGAATTTTGGGAATTTTCTGGGCTCGGGACAGACTGGCCAGCAGGCAGTGGGCCTACAAAGGTAACTGGAATCATCGTCTGGACCAGTTCCAGAATTGGGCTGGACTGGCCCAATTGCTGGAGCTGTTCCAGTGGCTGAAACTGGGCACGGAACTGTGGGGCCAACGGGCAGTGGGCCCGCTGGAGAATTTTGGGTGCGGGAGATGTCCGAAATTTTTTGAATAATATACGGGGATATTTGGTCATCCAAAATAGTATACGACTTAGGCTCGGGAGTATGAACTTTTGTAAACGGAAATTGGGTTTCATAAAAAATGACATGGCGATTAATTATGATTTTCTTGGAGGATAAGTCAAAGCATTTATAACCACGATGATTCGATGGATAACCCAAAAATACACACGGGGTAGACCGAGCCTGAAGTTTGTTAATTGTGGTGGATGGAAATAACGGATAACACAAGCATCTAAAAATCCTAAGGTGAGAATAAGAAGGGTTCTTATTATATAGGATTTTGAGGGGGAAAGAATATGTCAGACCTTTAGACGGAATTATGTTAAGAAGATATGTGGCCATTTGTAGAGCATGATGCCAAAAATATGGAGGTATGGAGGCATGAATTAAGAGAGTTCGGACAATGTTATTTATGGAACGAATTTTGCGTTCGGCCTTCCCATTTTGTGAAGATGTATGAGGACACGAAAACTGAAAATTGATCCCATTATTAGCACAGAATTCCCGAAACTCCCTATTGTCATACTCTTTCCCATTATCACATTGAATATTTTTTATTTCTCTTTCGAATTGAGTACGAATGAACGCTCTAAATTTGATGAAGACGGAAAACACTTGTGATTTATTCGCAATTGGAAACGTCCATAAAAATCTAGAATAATCATCTAAAAAAAGAACATAATATCGATGACCCAATGAACTAAGAACAGGAGACGTCCATAAGTCGCTATGAATAATATCAAATGACATTGAAGTATGAGAATTGGAGTCTACAAATGACAACTTAACAATTTTCCCTAAAGAACAAGACTGATAAAGTGGAGTACGACTCGTACCCTTACAAGAAATAAAGCTATTTTTATCTAAAATTGATAAAATAAAAGATCCCGGATGACCCAAACGAGCATGCCACATGGAAGGAGAGATGGCTGCAAAAGTTGATGGCAAGGTTTGACTCGATGGACTGAAACCAGGCATGATAAGATACAGATCCCCCCGACTATCACACCTCATGAGATGACTCCCCGTCTTGAAATCCTTCACAGAGAAACCAAAAGGATCAAATTCAACGGAAACGGAATTGTCAGTAGTGATCTTGAAATCCTTCACAGAGAAACCAAAAGGATCAAATTCAACGGAAACGGAATTGTCAGTAGTGAACTTTCGGACAGACACTAAATTTTTAATCAATTTAGGAGCATGTAAAGTATTTTTCAAGAGAAGGGGTGGATTGGGGGGAGACAACGTTTTCTGACCATACCCTAGAATTGGAATAGAACTGCCATTTCGAACAATTATCCCCCGAAGGGTGCTCAAATTGGAATAAGATGAGAGAGTACCTGATTCGGAAGTCATGTGAGTAGTGGCACCGGTGTCCATATACCAATTTGGGTCTGATTGAGTTAACCCCAATGTGTGCATCGCAACCTCGATATCGGTTTGAGTAGGGCCTGCTGCATGATGGGCTTGCGGAGGTTGGGGCCCAAGGATTCCGATCCGTGATGGAGCTGGGCCGTAGCTGCTGCTGCTGCTGCCGCCACTGTTGGATATTGGGCCTGAACTGTTGGCCAGCCCACTGGCCGCTGGAATTTGTTGATGGATGTTGAGGACTGCTTGCCCACGGTCCACTGCCCCAGCCCCACTGCCATGGGCCCCACTGCTGGGCCCAGGGGGTGGTGGGCCACTGTTTCCTGGATGGGACCCACCACCGGCTTGCTGACCACCGGAACCGCCACCAGAACCGCCGCTTTTTCCCCCGCGGTTTTTGTTATTATTCTTGCGATTATTCTTGCCGCCACCATGATTATGGTTTTGGCCCGAATTATTAACAAAACCCGAAGAACTAGGAGAGGACGCCACCATGACGACGGGGCTTGCTCCGGTAGCCGCCCTTTTAGCCAAACCGGCTTCTTCCAAAGTAAGCATGGAGCGGGCTTGATAGAAGTCGGGAAGAGGGTTGCTCTGGCGAAAGAGAGTTCCAACACCATTATAGGCCTCCGAAAGACCGGCGACCAACTGTAGAACGAGACGATTATTAGTTATCGGTGGGCCAACATTACGGAGTTGATCTGCCAACTCCTTGAGTTTCTTGCAATATGCAGAAACGTTTGGAAATTCATCCATTCGAACTAGAGAGAATTCCTGCTCGAGTGTGACGATACGTGAATGTTGGTTGTCTTGGAATATGTCACGCAATCTATTCCATGTAGCCATAGCCGTGGTATCCGGCTCAATAATCGTCTGTAGAAGGTCCACTGAAATAGTGGCGTAGATCCACCGGAGAACGGTAGCATCAAGAGTAATCCATAACTCAGGATCCTCTGCAGGAAGGGGTCTAGCGGTCGGAATGATGTGATGAAGAACTTGATAGGAGATAGCGTGAATTTTAAACAACTCTGCCCACGTCGCATATTAGACGTTTTCCATCTCAAGGACAATAGGGATACAACTCTTGATATTGGAAACCATGAGGGCAGGATGATAATCGTTCTTAGACATATTGAAAGAACAAAGAAGGAAGGGAAATTTAAGAGAGGTGTTTTTGAGAGCGGAAGATGAATTTTGGAAGAGAAACCCGAGGGGGGGTGGGGTGTCTCGGCCGAAAATCAAAGAGAGGACAAAAGTTGAGAGAAAAACTTTTGTTTAGACCTAGTATCTTGATACCATGAAAGAAATAATCCCCTTGATTATTTTCATTAATTGAAAGGCTATATATACAAGTTACATATTTCCATAATAGGAGAATCCTATTCCTATTCTATTTCTAAATCCTTATTCTACCATAATTCTAACTATACAATTATGGTAAGTGTATAACACTAATTAAGGTAACCTTTACACTACAATATACTACAAATATATATACCATATATACTAGATTGTATTATCAACAATCTGTCCGAGACTGGGCTGGCTTGGCCACTGCCGAGGCCCACTGCTGCCACTGCCAAGGCCCACTGCCACTGGCTGCTGAAAAGCCCACTGCCGAAATAGAGCAATATACTTGTGATATACACTGCTGTATATTGGGTGTATATCACTGGTATATTGCTCTGTTTAACAAAGACTGAAATGGATTCCTTGGAGTAGTAATCTATAGTTGCCATTAAGAATAAGGAATTAGTCGAAAGTTCCAGGATGACATTCGTCATTTAAAATATCAGTTGAGAAAAAGAACAGGAAGGATGCCCCCTATATTTGCCAAGTAGTAGCAGGTGAAAAAAATCTTTATAAAATATCTTTATAACCATAGAATTGTCAGGCACTTGAACTGTTTGTTAGCATTTTCTTTCTGAAAATGGATTTCCGTGCATTGATTGCTAGGCTATTTTCCTGATCAATTGAGGAAAAACACTGAGCTGTTCTAGTGATTTGTTTTTGTAGGTCAACCATTCGAGAGAAGATCATTTCTCATGCTGTATCTTGGTTTACTGGAGAGGCCGTTCCCATTGATGAAGAAGAAGAAGGTGATGACAATGAGGAGGAGGAGGAGGAGGAGGAAGAGGAAGAGGAAGATTATGTGGAAGAGAATGACGAAGAAGAGGATGATGAAAATGAGAATGAGAATGAGAAAGGCGATAAAAAAAATGTAAAGAACACCGGTGAGGTATAATATTCCTTCCCACGTGAAAGAGAGAAAGAAATCCTCAGCGTTTAAAGTTGAAGCATTTGCATTCAAGTATACAACTGCTAAGTAGTTTCAGTAGATGTTTGACCTTACAGCTATTCCAGTGATTGTTCGCGAATGTTGCATGCTAAATCTGGATGTTAGTTCATCTTCTTGTTATGCTTTAGCATACTGTTATTATAGTGATAGTACGCCAAAGAGCATATTAAATTTGAAATTTGTGTCATTTTCTTGTTATTTTTCCTTCTCTTAGTCTAGATAACACACTTCTTCACTTTTGGTAATTGCAGGATAGTAGTGCAGAAACTAGAAGACAGTAGAGGTCTCAGAAGCTGCTCAGAATCGTACCTCGTGTTGTGGAAGTGACTTGCTAAATATATTGATTTTATTTATCTATTATTTGTTTGTTTATCTGTCTTATATGTTACTCTAAAATAGGACTCTGGCAGGAAGACAATTCATATGTTTGAACAAGCAGTTAAAATGGTTTATTCAGCAATTTTGTTGGTTTATGAGATTGCAATTTGGAATTTCCAACAATGCGATACAATCCCTGTATTATTGATGGAGTATTATTCATTTTTTAGTATTCTATATTCTCACTATTTACTACTTTAAATTTAGGGAGTAGCTTCTTTTTGAAGAATTTACGCATGCAGAGTCCTCCAAAAGAAGCTTTAGATATAAAGCAACAAAATCCCTTTGGTCAAGGAAAATGCTTTCAAGTGTCTGGCTACCTTGAAGTTTGTCATGTTTTCCACCAAACTGGAGAAATGACTTTGTTTCTTTACAATTATTCCAACTCTTACGCAATTTCACCTGTGACAATCAACAGTTGGAAACTGTCAGCATTCTTTAATGTCCAAAATATCACCAAAACATTGTCCACATACAATACAAATCACCTTGCACAATCACAATTTATCACCTGCTTCTATATCCAACCAAATAATATACTATAAGGGAAAACATTTTCTACAAACAGTATTTCTGTAAAATTATTCCTCCATACCAAACACAGCTTTTGCAAGAAAATAGCATACTGGAAACGGAATGGAACTGCAATGAACTTAACTTTGATTGTAAGAAAGTATCTTTATTGTGAACCAAAAGTGAAAAGAATCTGGACATGTTTTACAACATTGTATGTTTGTCACCTTTGAGGCTATCAAAATGCATCCCTACCAAGTAAGGCTAATATAATTTGGTCTTTGTACCATAGTTGATACTCCTAATCCCATTTGTGTGATGATTAATACTGACCTGAGACACCCTATGCTATAATCCACTCCAATTCATTAACTTTTTCACCTCATCATATAACACTAAAACAGCTGCTGCGCCAGTACTTCTGAAAATATTTGACATAGCTCCACGGTAAAATGAAGTAAATCCTTCTGTCTTGTAAATCCTCCGCCAACAATCAAATGTGCTTCTGTACATTGGCTTTTCTAAGCCAGATTGCATCATCATTCGCCTCCGAACTGTATCCAAAGGATAGGACAACAGGCCAGCAGATGTTGTGACTGCTTGAGCGACTACCCAGCGTTTCCATAATGGCACCTCTGCTTCAGAATTTTCAGCCATCCTGTCTTTTATGGTGTCAAAACCCCCAAAGTAAAGCCCTCTGTGAACAATCATTCCATGAAGAGAGGCGGAAAGCCCACTGTAAATGCCTCGAATTCCATCTTTCTCATGTATTGTCCTCAGAAAGTGGTAAATGCCACGGAACTGACGAGCTTCATACCGACCAAGGTCAGCTGCGAGTCGTGTATGCGCAATATCTAGTGGATAAATGATGATCAACGTTGTACAACCAGCTGCCGACCCAGCAACAAAATTAGCTGATGAACCAGCCAAAAAGTGACCATCTCGAAAGTTGCTGTGTAAGATATTCCTATAGAGATCCTGTGTTCAGAAAGTATGTGATTAGTTCTTGAGACAAAATAGGCAGTAATTGTACTCTTTAATCCTCTCAAAGTTGTATGATACATTACAGAAGCTCTAGAGCATATCACTGGAAAAGGTAACGGAAGATCTAAAAGAATAGCCACGTCCCTCTCTACAGGAAGCATCCACAATTCCATATTCAACCACTAGAGGTAATTTCTATGGTAAATCATACCTCCATTGAGTCAGGGAATTGTATATATTGTGCAGAAAAATATCAACAATCCTGTTTGCACATGACATGGTTGGTTCTGTAAACCAGAAATAGTTGCAGATGTCTTCGGGTGGTTGTAAGTTTAATAAAGACACTTCTTTATTGAATGTGTTTGGGTGCGCTAAAAGAGACAGGAAAAGACTAAAGAGGTAGCACATTTGAAATTCCTAGTTAATCACAGAATAAGGAGAGTAGTTTCTTGTTTGAAATTAAAATTTTAAAAAAACTGTTCCTGACTCAACTCTGTGCCCGTGGAAGGACAAGTTGGAGTGAGAATAACAAGATGTCATACAATATGCTGATTGTAAAAACTATACCTAAAGAAAAGGCAATATAAGATGGATTTAACCAGTCAGAAAACAACCAAGTAGAAACGGGTCTCTTTTCTTTCAACAAACAAAAGACTTGAAACTTCTAAATTTTTTGGTCTAATCAGTTTCCAATTATAATACGAGCAGACTATCAAGGAAACAATTTTCAATAGACTATTATATTGTAAACTAAAGCAGCAAGCCATTAAAATGCCTGTTTTCTAGTGTACAAACAAGGGATCCTAATTCTCCAATGACCTCCCACATCAGATTCCAGAAGGCTGAAAATAAAGAAAAAGGTAAAACATGTAGCTCAGAACTCAAAAATCTTCTCATAAAGAGTCATCTCTTGATGCTGTAACAAGATCATTGCTAGCAAGAAGAACAAGTGTGCCATATTTCAGCTTTACAACCCTAATTCAGGCAAATCAGCAAAGGATTGTGTTTGTTGGAGACTTTATCTATCGCATCTAGAAATATCTCCAATCCATCCTTAATCCTCTCAGTTCATCTTTTAATTCAGATTCAGCACTGGAATATGATAGTTGATGTGCTAGTTAGAGTATTAGCAAACTAACTATATTTACACAAACTTTTCAAGCAAAATTCAATTATTCTCATAGTAAGCACAAACTAGGAATTATGGATACCATTAAAACATGTTGATGCTTCCACCACAGCTACTGCTTTATCTTGTCACTCAACATTAATTGTTGTACACATTGGTCCGTAAATCGGTACCACATTTAGGGGTTCAATGGTTTGAGGGAGTAGGAAGGAAAGAGAAGGACCCATTTTTCCAAATCATTCCTTCTGTTTCCATCCGAAACAATTGACCCTGAGGTAGCCTACTTGAGCTGTACTTGAGTCCGAAACCAGAACCAGTTGAACATGATTTTAGCAAGACCACAGTTAGAAGGATATGATGAGAGCTTCCTAATAAATTACACATGCAGTGTAGCGTTATTTCATTCAAGATTTGCGGAATTTCTGATATCTCAGAGAAAATAGATGAACTGGAAAAGAAATAGGGAGATAACTCAGTGGAGCAGGGTATTTGCAAAGTATACAGGGAAGCATCAGTGGCTAATGAGCCTGTGGGGCAGGGTTTTGTTGAAGAGGGGTAAGCCAAAACCGCCCCACTGCCATTGTTACCTAAAAACTCTTCCCAAAAAGCAACTCAGTGTTTGAGAAAACAGAGAAACTATATATGATCGAACTGTCACATATCCAAGAAGGAAAGTTGCACTGAACACATCTAATTAACAAAGACGAAGTTTCAGAATTCTCACTTTTCTTCCAACAACTCAGATGGAAGGAAGTTGATTTTGTTGCTTAAAGAAAGCTAATTTTGTTTCCAGATACAAATCCCTGTGGATTTTGGTTTTCGGATACCTCAGAAGCAACAACTTTGTCCTAAGCTTTTAGAAACAAAAATAATGGAAAAATTAGATTGGACTTGACGTGTACAGGTAGAGATATAGGAAGGAGTTGGAAGCAGGCGTCAGGTTACTGTTAACTATTGGGAAATACAAAAACAAGAGACTAAAACTAGGATCTTACTCGCAGTTGATCCCAGATGAAGTCCACTTCTGTTGGCAGATCTGCTAATCCAAGAAATAAAATAATAAAACGTATTGTATGCATATGATCTTAGACAACGCTATGCTAGGCCTCATAGTGTCTTAGACCAAAGCAGTTGTTCCACGAGTTTTGAGCTGCTTGAAAGAAATGGAAATAGCTAGGGTGGTAAATAGCATGTATTATCAGGTTATTCATCAATTCCTGGTGCTGTATGACAAGCCACCCCCAATCTTTTTACATTCATGCAATTTGTATTTCCTTCCATATGGTACTTCTGGGAGCCAGGATAAAGGTGGAGAAATTTGGTAGGTTGTCTTCGGTTATCGTATTATTTGTCGTTAGTACTGTTCTTTTCAACATGGCTTCTTCACTACTGTCTTTCCTTTTCAAACCTGTTTTGATATACTTTACTTGAGCCGAGGGTCTATCGGAAACATCCTCTCTATTATCTTCACAAGGTAGGGGTAGGGTGTGCGTACACACCACCCTTCTCATACCCCACTTGTGGGATTACACTAGGTATGTTATTGTTGTTGTATAAGCCAACGTAAAAATAGTTAAATATAGTCTAAATATGATGGATCCTCTAATCCTAAATTCAATACCCAACTAATTCAGGATTGAGGGTGGTTGATATATTGATACGCCAATGTTGGAGCATCACACCTCTAAAAGAGCACAATACATGTAAATGTAAAAACACCAAAGACACAAAATGACATGAGACTATATCTACAGATCCCTCTGACTATCTACAGCCTCAACCTCCAGAAAGCAAGTTTAAAACCTAATAGAACATGAGTGCTTATCCTTCTTTATCACAAAATCAGATATGATGGTCTTCTTTTGAAAATAGATCCTTGAACTTATTCATCTCTATCTAGGATAGAATTTGAGTTTTCATTATTCCCCAATTATCCTCGTCTTATTTTCATCAGTGAAAGATTGCCTTTGACTCAACTTGAGGGGAAAAAAGAACTTTTAAATTCTCAAAAATCCATCTTCTCCCTACTCAACCCATTTAAGAGATCAACCCACAGTTGATTGCATCCGCTTGTTTGAATCTCCAGAGTTTTCATTCTTGTCATGAGTGAATAGTAATTTAACCATGATTCTTGAACTAGGACTAGTTAGAGTCGTTTAATTTCGTAAATACTAATGGTATCCAAGCTTGAAATACAAGGTAGATGTCAAAGCCAAGTGACTCTACCGATGTACCTCATTACTGGAGATGGCAGGCTAAGTTGTGCAATGCTTTATCACCTTTCTCTCCTCATTTTCAATCATCAATGCTTCCATCTAGATAGCACTTCTCCTTACTTCTTATTCTGCTATTGCTTCGGTGGAGAACTTTCATTTTAGGTATATTTTATCTAGAACTAAATTAGTCTATGGCTTTAGAGTTGGAATCAATCAGCTTAATCACTAACACAACCTGTTTCGACACACAACTCTCACCATCATATCCGTCCAGGTTATAAATAGGGATTGTTTGATAAAATTGAAAATGGAACACTAAATTATCATGACTAAAACTATATCACTAACAATTCGACATTGAATATCAAGTATCGGATCCATTCAACCTATATTATCAGAAATGTCATTTAATTATCACAAGTCCTCTGTAAGATAACGTGAAATGAAACTCCAGAAGACGCTCGCAAATCACCTATTGTGCTAATAATTGAATATAATTTAGGCACACCTAGTTAATTAATATCATTAACTATAAACTCTTAAATTGACAAACTTAATAAAAACCTCAACGGCTGATAATTGACAAATTCACACAAAATTTTTGAAGCAAGAGATCTTAGTATTGATCGGCACTTGATAGTTCATAATAGCTAACATTTTCCCAATAAGCATTTCCAAAATCAAACCCTAAATAATAGTGTGGACCTCTATCATCCATTCAACAATCACGGCTACCCTGTCCTCCGAACTTTTCTTTTTGATAAATCAATTAATTTTATATATATGCACCAAGATGGTTTATGAGTATACAAACACTGTGTAACAAGTGTGTAGTAAGCATCCCAGAAACGAATCCAACAATCTATGAATATCCTCAATGGGCCAAAAACTAAATTATATAAGAGGGGGTTCCTTGACCTTAACAAATAGTTCTCAAATCTGTCAAAAAACTTTTTATTTCTCTCATTGACACCAGCCAAAAAATGCATAATAGAAATGTCTTAACATTTTTCCTCGCATTTTACTTGTTCAATCTCCAACCATTTATGAACTCACCTACTGTTCTTGGAAGTACTGATTTCACATTGAAAATGACAAATATTGTGGCTCTTGTTCAAGGTAAAACTACAATGAAGTAGTAACACATCCACATCTTCCTCCTGGTTCTTACACATGCAACACCCACTGCCAATAATATAACCCCTCCTTAAGTTATCAGCTAGTCTTATTGGAAACAGCCTCTCTACCTTACCCAAGGTAGGGGTAAGGTCTGCATACATCCCACCCTCCCCAGACCCCACTTATGGGATCACACTGGGTATGTTGTTGTTGTTGCAAGTTATCAGAGAGTAAAATGGCTTCCCATACAATAGACCATGAAGGAAAAAAAAAAACTCTTTAAAGACCTTTGTTTTTCATAACGACAATAATATGAAACTTGTATCACCTCCTTCAGCCAATAACTCAGTTTGTAGTATGACTTATAGAGACATTTTAAGAAATTTACCTCTAAAAGTTTCCCTGAGAAGCCAAGCTACCCTGACTAAACTATACAAAAGTAACACATTATGTACACATTTGTTACTTTCTTCCAGCACAACCAACATTAATGGATCAATAAACTTTAACATACTTTTGCTCAAGACTACCAAGGAAAAATATAGCTACCATTTCATGATATCAAGCGACATTATGCGATAATTCACATACACATTTAATGTCAAATGACAACAATCACCAACTGGATATCAAAGTCGCCTACATGTAGGTTACTTTTTAATCTTCAATCCTCACATAAATTACTATTTCTTGTTAGCTCTAACAAATATCACCATATATTTTAAACAAACAATTGGAAATATCTTCACAAAATAATCAGTTCAGCAGTTCACAGAGAAAAGCAAATGTTCAATAAGGATATCCATTTCTACAAAGATAACCAAAAGTATAAATATAAAAAGACATACAACAACAACAACATACCCAGTGTAATTACACAAAGTGGTGTTAGAGGAGGTTAGGATGTACGCACACCTTACCTCTACCTTTGTGGGATAGAGAAGTTGTTTCCAATAGAGCTTAAAGTAGTCGATGCAGGATTGTAGGGAAAATAAGACAGCAAAATATCAAGATATAAAGCAAATGAAGCAACACATAGTAATACACATAAAGAGTAGGGAAATATAAAAAGACATATGAGTTGAAATATGAATGACAAAAGTACCTTACCTTAAGAGAGAAGTTGAGAGCAACAGAAGGATAGTATCGAATCACACTGCTACCATTGCCTCTCCAAAGAGAAAGAACCCCTTCTTCCTTAACAGTGCTCACTAGGCAATCAACCATTCCCTTGAACCTCCTATGAGGACCACTCAATATAGCTATATTGCTTTCTTGGGTCTGTAACAATAGCTTTGCTCTCTCAATTGGAGCCACAATCGTATGCACAGCACCCCCCATCACTGCCCCAGCCATTAGATCTCGATTGAATGTTGCCCACCAATTGGATGGCTCATATTTTCTTGAAATTAACCCTTTACCCTTCTGCTGTTCCCCTTCACCATCCTCTTCCACCATTTTTCTTGGATTAAAGGTAAAAATGCAATCTTTGCAAGGTTTGCGATATGGGTATTGTGTATTCTTGATACAAAAAAGATAAAGACAAATTTATGGGGTTGCTTTAAAGCTATAAAAGTACAATCTTTGCAAAGTTTCCTATATGGGTATTGGGTGTTCTTGGGATTTGATTTCTTGGAACAACGATTGGGTGTTGTTCCTTTTGTAATGTTATTAGTGGTTTCACTTTTTGTCTCTTAAGACTGTTTTTCTTGGTAGAGTCATGGCTTGGCCCCTAGAGTCGTGTGTATAACAGAATTCCAAAGCGCGGTTCATTTGACAATTGAGAATTGAGAATTGAGATTGAGATTGAGATAGAGATAGATATTCGGGTTGGGTATAATATTGAGTTTAGCTTTATCTTGACCCCCTTCACTTCCCTTTCCAATATACACTTTTGACTTTTTCTGCTTTATTCAGTTTCTATTATTTATATTGAAGCTCAATTATATTCAGATTCGCATCGATAAAGCTTTTATCTGAAAATTTATATCTAAAACTCGAATTTGAGATCTCTAATAATCAACTCCATTTAATGCACGCATGTATATATAGTTCGACTTCTTGTGATTTAATTTTGGGCTATGGTAATAGAGTAGTAAAATGACACAACAAGTCCCATCCCTAATAAGTAATACCTATATTATGTTTTTTTCTGTTAGAAGAGATTATTTTATTAAAATATAAATACTATTATCAAAGAGAAATTGCTATGTTATCTTCTTCTTTTCTGTTAGAAAAAATTATTTTATTAAAATATAAATATTATTATTATCAAAGAGAAATCGCAAAGAGTTAAGAAATGCAAAATTGGAGTATAAGGAATGCGGTAATAGGTACATATGATAAATTCTCTCTCGTGTTTCTCTTTTTTGTGTTGGTTGAAAAAAGGGAGCACGCATAAGAAACGCAAATCATAAATAAATATAAATATAATATAAAGCTAGACATAAATAAGAAATGTAGCACCCTCAATTTTTTTTTCTTTTTTGATCTTTTTTCCATTCTGTTTCCATTTAAATGTCATGTTAAAAAAAAATAAAAAGATACTCATTTAACTCTCTTACTTATATCTTAATTATGTTAAATGCGCCACATTTAACACTGGAGTAACATTTATAAGAGAAACCTGTATTGTAATAAGAATTCTGATATCATAACCCAACCTTTCTCATTCCTTATAACTAGTATATTTGACCGTGCTTTGCGCGGTTATAAAACAAATTCTCTTAAAAAAAAACTAATGATAAGTAAAATAGAATGTATAGACATCGATTCCTATATTTAGCTTCAAATATTTGTTTCTATAAAAAAAAAGTTACAATATAAATGCCAAAAAGTATAAATAAGATGCTAATAAACATATAAATTGTAAATCTACTAAAAAGAAAGAAAGAAGCAAAGAAATATAGTGAAAAAGGAAAAGAGATGGATACTAAGTATATAAGTGTTGGATATGCAAAGCAATACGGAAAATAAATAAATATTACAAATGTTCAAAATGATAAACAAAATAGGCAATTCAAAACTGCGGCAAGCTTGTTGAGTCTTGAATCTTGATAACCTGAAATCAAGAAACACTAAATCTGGATTGTTATAACTGTGGGCTGAGTCGAGAGATGACTCTCTGTCTTTAAGACAAGATTGCCCCGTATATATGCTTTTACGTTAACGGGCAATAGACTCCCAAGATAAAACAACAACTAATCAACACTACAAAGCAAATAGGTTGATTCTAACGAAGAAAACAAACACGAAACGACTTGCTGAAGAATGGAAAAGGAAGGAAGAGTTTCTATTTTTGACACTGTTTTTGCTCACGGTTTTTGATAGAATGTGTGTTGTTTCTCTCTTCTGTTTGTCTCTATGTTTATATGTTGTTGTCTCATTTCTGCTGTCACACAATTGAGCCAAAAGGCTCCAATATATAGCATAAGGGAGGGACTCCTCAATTGCCAAATAATGGCTGTTAATGGCCATTGAAGGAGGGAGTAATTCAGCCAAGTAATGGCTGATTAAGGCCATTGAAGGAGGGTTGTTTATGGAGGAGTTAATCAGCCAAGTAATGGCTGGTTAATGCACAATAACACCTCTGCCTTCCGTCGTTCCCAATTTCATCTTTCCAGAAACTCTAGGGACCAAACTGTAAATATTAAGCAATTTGGGGTCCAAAGAGATAATATCAGAAGAAGCCTAAGTCCCAAGTCCCACGATCCGTGATCCGAGCCCGAGCCCGGACCAAACGGGATGGGCGCGCGGGCGGCGGCGGCGCGCGTGTGGGCTTAGCCTTGAACCCAAGCACATTTAGGTCCCCTCTCCTTCAAACACATGAGATACCCCTTGGGGTCCCAAACCCTTAGCCAAATTTGAGACTTATAAAGAGAACAATTCTTCCTTTTCCCACCGATGTGGTAGATTTATCCCACACCACATTTCCATGCCTCAAACACCTTACTTCGTGGACCAATATCTCTTTCATTTCTCAACGAAATTTGACGATCTTTGGCCCTACGGTCATCTACTCACTTAGTAGATTATGCATGTGTGAAGAGACAAAGCCCCCAACATGCGGAACCCTAGTGTTTAAGTAATTAAATATGGGTGGACGCACCTTCCTACCAAAGGCAAATTTCCAACAATCCCCTCTTGAATGAGATTTTGGCGCACACACAAGGTGCCTACTTTCAGCAATCTTTCAGCGAAAGAATATTGCATCAGGAGAGGTAGCTTCTGATTTGAACCTTCCCTAATTGAATACCACTGGACTTACTTACTGTGCGGTGAACGTGATGTCTTGAACCGTCAGTGTTTAGTGTAAGCCAAGACAATGATACCAACACAATAACTCTCCTTATTCGTTTTCTTCTTATTGTTTTATCCGTTGTGGCCGTGGAAACACTTGGATTCTTAAGTGCGTTTATTTGAGGCGGCATGTCCTCGCACTTAAATAGGTGATCTCCTACAAGGTATCCTGCTATACCTCACTTCACAAGTGTTAGGAATTATTAAAAGTTTCTCCAACCTTAACCTCAACCGTTTGAGGATCGTTAAAGGTTTGGAAGCTTAACCTTTACCCACCATGCAGGTAGCACTTTAATTTCTATCGCGGGAACAACTTTGGATTCATGTTTCCCTACAGAAATCATCATCCGATGTGCTCTTGCTTCCACCAAAGCGCTCAACTGAACCTTTTGCAGCTTAGTTTTCCCATTGAACCAAATTCTTGGGATCTCCAGTCAGTATGGTTGGGTTACCACCGCAAAGGTTAGTATTGTTTGGCTTTTAAGCCCATTCCCCTAGACAGGCAGAACACTTGATCTCCTGGTAGTCCCTTAGTTAAAAGGGTATGCTATATCCTTTGATTAGTAATCAAGGAAGTGACACCCGTGATGATTAAATGACATACGGTCTTATGTCTCTGACAGATATGTCCAGACGCCATCATCCGTGACCTTTCTAAAGACGATCGACTAGCCACTGTGTATAACTGCTGAAGGCACATGTTTCTCCCAATAAGGAACGTCCTCTAAGGAGTCATGAAGTTACTCAACTTCTTTCATGCTTTTTATAAAGCGATGAACTCCGATTCCATCATGAATTGGCCGATGCAAGTTTGCTTAGAGGATTTTCCAAGACCTACCATACACATTTACTTGTGACTTTGGTGTTCTCCGTAGATAAGCGAATATTTCAGATATCATCATATCCGACTCAACGCCTCATTTATTAAAATCATCAGTGAACCTTAGTTCAACTGATCTACTTTGTAGGACGATACCAGGTCGGTTGTAGTGTGTAACATACATTGAACTGCATGTGACCTACGCATATTGCTCCTTGTATATTGGTGCACCATGATTTCAATCAATTATATGATTCATATCCATTGGTGGCTTCAACGAGACTATCAACTATCTCACAACTAGGTTTGGAGTTAGACCAGTCCGTTAGATGTCTTAGAAATCCAATTTCTAAGATGTCATATGTGATACCCATATCTTTTGTTTCAATATAATTTCCACTCTCAAACTGTTGGTTTTCCAACTGTTGGCTTTCTAACTTCAGAGTCAATGTTTCTGTGGTCAGATTCATTATTTCTGTTTTATCTGAAACTTCCAGGACCAAAATGTAAATATTTCAGGGACCAAAATGAAAGTTCAGGAAGAAGCCCAACAGTCCAGCAAACCAACTCTGATTCTCCCTTTTCAACTCTCCGGTTAGGAAGGTTGTTTCAACATCCATGCCACGCAAGACTGCAATGGCCCTGGATGTTACGTTATTCACAGGGAAGCACATGTACAAGTAGTCGAGGCCTTATACTCGTCAGTAGATCCATCTACTTTGTACTCACTTTTGAGTATCCTTTTTTCACAACCCAAAAGTTCTTTTCCCGGAGGAAGATAAACCATTACACAAGTATGGTTCTATATGATGGAATTTATTTATCTCTTTAGCTTCTTTCCAAAGCAGCGCTTTTGGAGATGACAATTCTTTGTTAATTGTCCATGGTTCATTCTCAACCATACAAGCTAGAAGGCCTGGAACAAGTCTTTGTCCCCTCTTTGCTCTGTCTCGGTTCAACATCTAGAATCTCTGTCTGTAGATCTGGATTATTAAGTTCCAGATAGACAGCAACTTCCGAGTCCTGTATATACAGAACGTCTAGTTCTGTACAGTCAGGCCCTCGCGGGTTCTTGTTAACCTCGAGCAATTACTCTTTTTTTCCTATTCAAGGAAAGTTATCTTCAGAGAATTCAGCATTCTTTGACGCCAAGAGGCGATAAACACTACTGTTATTTGCAAATCCAGTGGATATGCAATCTACAGTCTTAGGTCCAACTTGACCTGTTTCGGTATTCCAACTTCTATCAAGCCACCCCACATCACAACATTTGTATGTGAGATCCTTTTCATGTTTCACATGGAGGGTTATCCTTATCCTTATGCGGAGTTCTATTGAGAATCGCATTAGCGGTAAGGATCGCCTTGCCCCACATAATTTGGGCATATGACTTTGCGATTGGCTAACACCGTTGGACTG
The DNA here is from genome assembly GCA_034509755.1 of Anisodus tanguticus. NCBI lineage: Eukaryota > Viridiplantae > Streptophyta > Magnoliopsida > Solanales > Solanaceae > Anisodus > Anisodus tanguticus. The sequence goes on from CM067542.1 coordinate 37,109,553, forward strand.
AGGTGAGTAATGAGCAGTCGTTTAATGAACGATGCTTCACATTCTCCCCCTCTATCACTATGAATTCTTCAATCCGTAGGCTTAGTTGATTTTCAATTTCTGCTTTGTAGCGCTTATCCACTTCAACAACTTCATCTTTGCTTTTCTACAAACAAAGAATGCAATACGTTGTACCATCATTAATAAAGGTCACAAAGTATTTGTCTCCCCCCTCTATTTTGTATAAACTTCAAATCACCCATGTAGGTGTGACTAAGTTCTAGAGGAGCGGTGCTTCTTTCGCTATTTCTTTGATGGAATGGAAAGATGATTTTGCCTCTTCGTCTACCTCACATTCATTTTGAGGGTTTATGTCGACAGATGGCAACAATCTCAACTTCGTTAGCTTTTGAATGACTTTCTATTTAACATGTCTTAATCTATGATGACATAAATGCACGGATTACAAATATATCATTCATTTGGCTACATACATACTGTACCATTCTTAGTTATTACAGACCTGTTGGACTAGTCTCAAACCAGCTTGATCAATAATGTCCCTTAAACCAAGTTTGGGACATGTATCACCTCATTTTAGAGTGATCACATTCCCTGAAGTCCTATGAGACAACCTCTCCAACCCCTTCTACTTTAGAGGTGGCGTTGCTTCACATGAACAACATTTTGCCCGTGGTTAGGGCGTAACCAGATCATTTGTGATCTGGATACTTTGGCCCACTCTAGTTGATTTGGCAGACTGAGTGTCCAATTTCTTTTATGCCTTTCTTTTGGCCTTCAGATCATTTAATACCTGGAAACTCTGGCCCACCCCACTAGGTGTCCATTATTTTTCCTATGAAATGAATTCTGGCCCCACTCCAGTCGCCCGTAGGCTTTGTATGACTGAGTGTCCAATATCATCCTATCAAAGGAATTTTGGCCTCCCTCCAGTCGCTCGTAGGCTTTGTATGACTGAGTGTCCAATATCATCCTATGAAGGATCTTCTTCCAAATAGTGTGACAGGTTCAACGTCTTTAGCTTTTAGTCTTCTTCCCTTATTCTTGGTGCCCAAACAATTCTTGGTGCTTACTTAAGAGTGGTAACAGTTTTCGCACAGTCAGTGGATCTTTCTCCCTCGTATGTGTGAACATACTTTACACATTTTTAATAATTACACTTAAAAGAACGAATCTTTTTAAGTCGTTTACAAAATCCAATATTTAAACGGGAAGGAAGATGAGATTAAACTTCTAATTTTAAAGCGTAAGGAATATAAATTATTTCGGAAAAGATTTTCATATTCCTCCTTACTTTAAGCCCTTTTCAATCAGACATCATTTAATCTTACTTTTGACAAGGAAGGAAAATTACTTATCCCAATTTCGGATTCTGGCCCACTTCAGCCACTTCATCGGAATGAGTGTCCATTTCCTCCTTACCATAATTCGGATCATTTGTCTGCGATAGATATATGCCTTCTACTACAAGATAGAACCACATATTCAGCCTTCTCCTCTTGTCCCAGTTGACATCTCCAGGCTCTCGTGGGCGCTTGTTCCCACCACTCTCAGGAGCGGTGACACCATGAACACATTGATCTTTAACAACATAATCATCACTATCTTCTACCAGAAAACCACAGCCATATCCAGATTTGGTGACACAACTTTTGACCGACATCTTTCAATCACTAATACAAATCTTGTCTTAAAACTGTTGGATATGCAAAGCAATATGGGAAGTAAATAAATATTACAAGTGTTCGAAAGGATAAACAAATGGCAATGTTGAGAACTGCCGCAAGCTTGTTGAGTCTTGAATTTTGATAACCTGAAATCAAGAAACACTAAATCTGGATTGTTATAAATGTGGGCTGAGTCGAGAGATGACTCACTGTCTTTAAGACAAGATTGCCCAGTATATATGCTTTTATGTTAACGGGCAATAGTCTCCCAAGATAAAACAACAACTAATCAACACTACAAAGTAAATAGGTCGATTCTGACGAAGAAAACAAACACGAAATGACTTGCTGAAGAATGAAAAATGAAGGAAGAGTTTCTATTTTTGACACTGTTTCTGCTCACGTTTTTTGACAGAATGTGTGTTGTTTCTCTCTTCTGTTTGTCTCTGTGTTTATATGTTGTTGTCTCATTTCTGCTGTCACACAATTGAGCTAAAAGGCTCCAATATATAGCATAAGGGAGGGACTCCTCAACTGCCAAATAACTTGCTGAGTTGTTGTATCTTGGGAGACTATTTCCCGACAACGTAAAATGATATATACGGGGCAATCTTGTCTTAAAGACAAAGTGTCATCACTCGACTCAGCAAATCACAAGGAGTTTGTAATGTTCTTGATTCCAGTTTGTTGTAATCTTTAGTTTATCCTTTCTAGGAATTTGTAATATTTACTTACTTTCCATTTTCTGCAATTGTTGTACCCACAATTTTAAGACATGATTTACTTTGTAAGTGCTTAGAAAGATGACTGGAGGAGAACAACTCATTTCTGATTCTACTGATGGTGCTACTCAAGGCAAGCCCTCTGTCTTCCTCACTGCTCAAGGCACACCCAATGCCTTTCCGGTTGCTCAAGGGAACGTTACTGTTCATCCACCCTCCGATTTCCACAATGAACGCCCAGAGAAGTTTGTGGGCTCCAACTTCAAGAGATGGCAGCAGAAGACGTTGTTTTATCTGACAGTTATAGGAATGACTCATTTCCTAACAGAAGATCCTCCACAAGTTGGAGATGAAGTGGACCCTCAGCCTAATGAAACGGCTGGAGGGGGCCAAGGTATCCATGTCGTCAATGACATGAAGATGGTTCTTGATGCTTGGAGTCATAGTAACTTCATGTGTAAGAACTATATTCTGAACTGTCTGTCAGACCCACTCTACACGGTGTATTGCGACGTAGGCACCGCCAAAGAGTTATGGGAAAAGATGCAGAAGAAGTACAACGCACAAGATGCTGGTACTAAGAAATTCATCATTGGGAAATTCCTGAAATGTTGATCACAGGGAGAAGTCCTAGCTTGATCCTAGAGACTAAGAACATGTTGAAACAATGCTTCGACATAAAGGATATGAGTATCACAGATGTCATCTTAGGGATAAAGATCTCTAAGACGTCTGACGGACTGGTCTTATCTCATTCTCACTACATCGAGAATGTGTTGAGAAAGTTCGAGATGTTTGACTGTTGGCCTATGAAGTCACCACTGGATAGAAATCAAAAGCTTATTAGGAAGATCGAACGATCGATATGCACCCGTATTCCAAGAGCAATATGCACAGTTGATTGGGAGTTTGATGTACATAACAAACTGCACCCGACCTGATATTGCTTATGCAATCAACAAGTTGGCTAGGTTTACCCGTAATTCGAATAATGATCATTGGAAGGCATTGAATCGGGTACTACGATACCTGAAATACATGCTAACTTACGAGTTGCATTATTTGAGATATCTAACTGTACTAGAGGGGTACAGTGATGCAAACTTGATATCTGATATAGAGAACACCAAGTCCATCAGTGGGTATATATTTACAATTGGTAGTGGGGTTGTGTCTTGGAAATCCTCTAAGCAAACTTGTATCGCCCGATCCACGATGGAATCGGAGTTTATCGCTTTAGATAAAATAGGAGAAGAAGCTGAGTGGCTTCACGACTTCTTAGAGGATGTCCCTTGTTGGGACAAACCTGTACCTTCTGTGATCCACTGCGACAATCAGTAGGCTCTAGGAAGGGCACGAAGTTCTATGTACAATGGCAAGTCTCGTCATATTCGACGGAGATATAAGACCGTTAGGCAGCTGATCACCACGGGTATAATATCCATTGATTACATAAAATCAAAGGATAACATAGCTGACCCGCTGACAAAGGGCTTACCCAAAGATCATATATTCTGCCTGTCTAGGGGAATGGGCTTAAAACCCAAGCTATAAGGACCAACACGGTGGTAACCCAACCTTACTGACTGGAGATCCCAAGAATTAGGTTCAATGGTAAAACTAAGCTGTAAAGGTTCAGTTGAGCGCTTTGGTGGAAACATGAGCACTTCGGATAGTGATTTCTGTAAAGAAACACCAAATCCAAAGTCTATCCCGTGATAGACGTTAAGTGCTATCTGCAGTGTGGGTAAATGTTTAGTTTCCAAAACCTTTAATGATCCTCAACGGTTGAGGTTAGGTTTTGGGAAACTTTTAATGGTTCCTAACACTTGCAAAGTGGGGTATAGCATGATACCTTGTAGGAGACCACCTATTTAAGTGCGAGGACATGCCGCCTCAAATGAACGCACTTAAGAATCCAAGAAGTGTCCACGGCCACAACAGACAAAACATTACGAAGAACATAGTAATAGAAGTTGTTGTGTTGGTAACATTGACTTGGATTACACTAAACACTGACGGTTCAATACATCACATTCACCGCGCAGTAAGTAAGTCCGATGGTATTCAACTATGGAAGGTTCCAAGCTGAAGCTACCTCTCTTGATGCAACATCGGTCCACTGAATGATTGCTGGAAAAGACACCATGTGAGTGCGCCAAAATCTCTTTCAATAGGGGATTGTTGGAAATTTACTAATGTGGAATTAAGTTTATCCCATTATTTATGACTCGAACAATTTGGGCCCCGCACGTCGGAAACGTCATTTCCACACACGTGCACTCGTAGTGCCAAGTATCGCAAATTTCATTAGTGAAAGAGATATTGGTACGTAAGTAAAACGTTTGAGACATAGAATGATGGACAATTATTGGCCAAATGACAAGTATTCCACGTTGGTAAACGAAGGAAGAAGTGTGCGAAATGTAAGATGAAACGAGTCAGAAATCGTCGCGGAGCCGCGAAGGGCCGTGGCGCAGCCCCGTCGGAGTCGAGGCGCTAATTGGGTGTTCAGCCATTGGAGCCGCGGCGCCGCGATGCTAATTCTCAGAGTCGCGGCGCTTCGGAGGCAGAATGCTGCGACGGGAAGATTGAAAGTTCTGACTTTTGGGCTGGTTTTGGAGCATTGAATCTCCATTATTTGGCACATGAATTCAGCGATTATTTGGTTGAATGTAACCCCTCAATAAGTGTCATTACATGACTATTGACGGCCATTAGTTGGCTAGTTAAGGGGTCATCTCCTTACACTATAAATTGAGGCCTTTGGCTCAATTGTTAAAAACACTTACAGAATTTTCTGAAATCTTCTTCTTCCTCTCTAGCAAGTTTACTATATTCAAAGTTCTTCAAGAGTAACACTTGAGTTTCTTTTTCTCATTTGTTAAGTTGTTGTTGTATCTTGGGAGACTATTGTCTGACAACGTAAAATGATGTATACGGGGCAATATTGTCTTAAAGACAGAGTGTCATCACTCGACTCAGCAAATCACAAGGAGTTTGTAACGTTCTTGATTCTAGTTTGTTGTAATCTTTAGTTTATCCTTTCTAGCAATTTGTAATATTTATTTACTTTCCGTTTCCTGTCATTGTTGTACCCACAGAATTATCATACTTTGATGGCCAAAAAAATGGAAAAACAAATACTCTCTTGTACAAAACGTAACAGCCACATTTTATATATATTGATGGATAAAGATGGAAAATAAAATGCAGAAAGAGGGACGAAGAAGAACCTATATGAGTTCCATGACAAAGTGAATTAACATCATTAGCTTTGCCATGGTTTGCGAGGACGGAGTATTATAATTGTGACCATTCTCTTCATTTAATTAGTAGGAGAAAAGGAAAAGACACCACATAATCTAGACAACGAACAGTTACTTACAGTTGAAAGGTTTAGGAGAAAATGAAATTAAAGGCCCCTAGTAAATTCTAGAAAATGAACATTTAATAATTGAAACGTCCTAGAAATTGTCTTAAATATTAGATTTTTAAAATAAAAAAATTGAGGAAAATGAGGAAAAAAGCCCCAAAAAAAATGAAAATAGATAAACAGGATCATTGGCCATAGAGAGGTGCCACATATGATTGCTTATTCATAGCTTTATATTATATATAGATATAGATTTACTCTCATTATTTTTTCCAATTTTGTGCTCTTTTATGAATTAAAGGCGGAATATAGAAAGATCACTAACTTTCTAATTAAAATGAATAATTAATTTATATTAATGTGTATGCCTTTTCATCTTGTTTCTTCGTTGTTTCATAATATTATTTCATGTGTATTGTTGTGCTTCTTTATGAGTGTTTGTTTTATTTTTCTTCTGATTTCAGAACGGGATTCTCTATTGTGGTGGTGCAAAGATATATCCTGGGAAGAGCAATATACTCATTCAGATTCTCAGGTAATTTTCTAAAATGTTAATATGTAGTCGTAATTTGTTTTCTTTGTGGCTTTGATTTTCAGGCATTACTTTTAAAAAAATAGAAATTAGCAATGGATAAATTCCGTAACGGAAAGTAATAATTTCTTGATTCTTTTCATTAATTGAAAGAGTATATATACAATTTACATATTTTCATAATAGGAGAATCATATTCCTATTATACTTCTAAAACCTTATTCTACTTGACACTAACTATACAATTATGGTAAATATACAATACTAATTACACACAAATATTACCTAAACTAATATGTTCAATTCGTGACCTCCATATGTACAGCAAACCGAGACCAACCAATATACATATGATATATTGTATATCATATGTATATTTAACACACACCCGCCGGAAGACCATCTAAGAGTATTGCCGGAAGACCTTTGGTAAAGATGTCTGCAATTTGATACCTGGAAGGGACATGGCAGACGCGTACTTGTCCATGAGCAACCTTTTCGCGAATGAAGTGAATGTCCATCTCGATGTGTTTAGTCCGATGGTGCTGAACCGGATTACCAGAAAGGTAGATGACACTAACATTATCACAATAAGCCAAGGTAGCTTTCTGAATAGGACAACGAAGCTCTAATAGAAGATTAAATAACCAACTGGATTCAGAGACCACATTGGCTATCCCTCGATACTTAGCCTCGGCATTAGAGCGTGATAACGTCGACTGACGCTTTGCAGACCAGGAGACCAAGTTATTACCAAGAAATATACAATAGCCAGACGTAGACCGTCTGGTGTCTGGACAGTCACTCCAATCAGCATCAGTATACGAGACGGGTGTAGATGTCGACGAAGGATATAAATGTAAGCCATAGTCAAGTGTCCCTTGGATGTACCTAATAATGCGTTTGAGCGCATTCATGTGCTCAACCCTGAGATCATGTATAAATAAACACACATGTTGTACGTCATACGTAATATCTGGTCTCGTGAATGTAAGATACGGAAGGCCCCTGCAAGACTGCGATAGCGGGTCGGATCCTCATAAGGTGAGCCAACCGCAACACCTAACTTGGGTTTAGTATCAACCATAGTGGAAGTGGACTTACAGGATGACATCACAGCCCTCTCAATAATCTCAGCTGCATACTTCCTCTGGGATAAGAACAACGCATATGCATGACGAGAGACGGTAATCCACAAAAGTAACTCAAGGGCCCTAAGTCTTTCATAGCAAACTCAGAACTGAGCATTGTCATGATAGACTGGCGTAATGCATCAGAAAAGGTAGTCAAGATAATATCATCCACATACAATAATATATAAGCCAAAGATGAACCACGACGATATATGAACAATGAATTATCAGACCTATTGTGAGAGAAACCAATAGTCGAAACATAGTCCGCAAACCTCTTATACCAAGCCCGTGGAGACTGCTTAAGCCCATACAAGGACTTCTTTAACAGACAGACATGATGAGGATATTTGGGATCCCTAAACCCCAAGGACTGATGCATATAGACGGTATCCTTGAGATCACCATGTAGGAAAGCATTCTTCACATCTAACTGATGAATGGGCCATGCTTTCGAAAGAGCCAAGTTGAGCACAGTGTGAATGGTCGCCAGCTTGACCACTGGACTAAACGTCTCACCACAATCCACACCAACCTACTGAGTCTTACCATCACCTACAAGACGAGCCTTATGCCTCGCAAAAGAACCGTCAGAATTGTCCTTATGAGCAAAAATCCACATAAACCGAATTATTTTAACACCAGATGGACGGGGCACCAACTCCCATGTCTTATTATCAATAAGATCATTATGTTCGTCGGTCATAGCAATTTTCCAATTAGGGTCATTTAACGCAAACACAGAGTTACGGGATAGGGGTGATTTAAGAACATTAGAATTTAAATTGAAATGTCTTTTTGGTTTAAAAATACCCCATTGACTACGAGTGACCAGTCTATGACTCAGGGGAAAATTAGGTGGATTTTGGGAAATAGTGTGACACGTGATGGACCGGCCAGCGAGTAGTGGGCTCGGTGGCCCAACACTAGAATTCAATGCCTGAACTAGACTGGATACCGTCACTGGAACAGTGGCGTTGCATCGGGCGCGTGAAGCCGGCCCGATTCTGTCACTAGTCCGATTACACGGAGCGTGGCTGGAATTGTGGGGCCAACGGGCAGTGGGTCCGCTGGTGGATTTGGGGTGCGGAACACGTCCGAAAAATGGTGAATAATATACGGGGATATATCATCACCCAAAAAATTATACGAACTAGGCATGAGACTATTTACCTTAGCAAACGGAAATTGGGATTCATCAAATATTACGTGGCGACTAATGATGATTTTATTAGATGATAAATCAAAATATTTGTAACCGTGATGATTGGACGGATAACCCAAAAACACATATGGGGTAGACCGAGCTTGAAGTTTGTTAATTGTTGTGGACGGAAAGAGTGGATAACACATGCACCCAAATACCCTAAGATGTGAATACGAATGAGTCTTATTATATAAAATTTGAAGAGGGGACGAATATCTCAAACCTTTGGAAAGAAGAATGTTAAGAAGATATGTAGCCATTAATAGAGCATGATGCCAAAATGAAGGGGGTACGGAAGCATGAATCAATAAAGTTCGAACAATTTTATTAATAGTACGAATTTTGCGTTCGGCTTTTCCATTTTGGGAAGACGTATGGGGGCAAGAAAAATGAAAATTTATCCCATTATTAGCACAAAATTCCCGAAAGACCCCATTGTCATATTCTTTGCCATTATCATATTGAATATTCTTTATTTCCCGTTCAAATTGGGTTTTAATGAATGCTCTAATTTTTAGGAAGGTGGAAAAACTTGAGATTTTTTCGCTATTGGAAAAGTCCATAAAAATTTAGAATAATCATCCAAGAAAAGAACATAGTACCGATGACCCAATGAAATAAGAACATGAGACATCCATAAATCGCTATGAATAATATCAAATGACATTAAAGTATGAGAATTAGAGTCTTCAAATGACAACTTAACAATTTTTCCTAATGAACAAGATTGACAATTCGGAGTACTATGCGTACCCTTACAAGAAATAAATCTATTTGTATCTAAGGAAGACAAAATAGACGACCCCGGATGACCTAGACGAGCATGCCACAAGGAATGAGCTAGGGAGGCAAATGTGGATGGCAATGCTTGACTCGAAAGACCGAAACTTGGGGTGCTCGGATAAAGATCCCCCTACTATCACACCTCATGAGAGGACTCCCCGTCTTGAAATCCTTCACAGAAAAACCAAACGGATCAAATTCAACAGAAACAGGATTATCAGTGGTGCGTTTACGGATAGACACCAAATTTTTAATTAATTTAGGGGCATGAAGGGTATTTTTCAAGACAAGTGGAAGATAGGGGGAGATAGAGTTTTATGACCATAACCCCGAATCGGAATTGAATTACCATTACCGATAATTATACCACGATTACTGCTCAAATTGGAATCAGACGAGAGAGTACCTTGGTCGGATGTCATGTGGGTAGTGGCTCTAGTGTCCATATATCAATTTGGGTCCGGAGGATTTAATCCAAGTGTGTACATCGCGGCTTCGATGTCGGTAGGAGTGGGGGCCACTGCGTGATGGGCCTGTGAGGGCCGAGTCCCAAGCACTCCTGCTTGCTGCCTCGGTCCAGAGGGGTTATTGAAATTGGGCCACTGCGTGTTGGGCCGAGACTGGGGCTGGCCAGCCCACTGCCAGTGAGCTGGAAACGCTGGACTGCTACTATTTGGCCCAAACTGCGGGGCCCAAAATTGCTGCTGCTGCTGACTGCCCCGAGGGTCACCACTGTTCTGGCTGTCGCCAGTGTTGCCGCCGCGATTCTTGCCATTATTTTTCCTGTTTTTCCCCTTTTTGCCGCCACCGTTGTTGCGGTTTTGACCCGAGTTGTTAGAACCGGTAGGAGGAAAATTAGACTCGGTCATCATGACTACGGGACTAGCACCGATAGTCGCCTTTTTAGCCAAGTCTATTTCTTCGAGTGTAAGCATAGAACGAGCCTGATAAAATTGCGAAAGAGGGCTACTCTGACGAAGAAGTGTGCCAACACCATTAAAGGCCTTAGATAGACCTGCAACCATCCGAAGAACTAGACGATCGTTCGAAACGGGCGCACCAACGTTGCGGAGTTGTTCCGCCAATTCCTTCAACCTTTTGCAGTACGCTGAAACGTTCAGGAAATCTTCCATATTGACATGTGAGAATTCCTGCTCCAAAGTAACAACACGAGAATTTTGATTATCTTCGAATATATCACGTACTCTATCCCAAGCCGCCATTGTCATAGCATCTGGTTCGATAATCGTTTGCAATAGGTCGATAGAAATAGTGGAATAAATCCACTGAAGAACAGTAGCATCAAGTGTGGTCCATAATTTAGCATCATCCTCAGGTTTTGGCACATCTGTATCTGTAGGAGGCGCGGGGATAATGTGATGGAGAACTTGATGCGAGCGTGTATGAAATTTGAACAGTTCGGCCCACGTCGCATATTGGACGTTTTCTATTTCAAGAACAATAGGGTTGTGGTTCTTGATATTAGAAACCGCTAGGGCATGGTGAAACGTGTTCTTAGCCATAATAGAAACGCAAGACGTGATGTAGGGAGAAAACTTTGTGAAGAGAAAACAATTTCTGGGCACGGAAACCGATGAAGGGGGTCGGGTTCCGGACTGGTTTGGACGGAATTTGTGAGGAGAGTTTGGGAGAAAATAGTAACCTATACTTCTGATACCATGAAAAAAATAATTTCTTGATTCTTTTCATTAATTGAAAGAGTATATATACAATTTACATCTTTCCATAATAGGAGAATCATATTCCTATTCTACTTCTAAAATCTTATTCTACTTGGACAATAACTATACAATTATGATAAGTATACAATATTAATTACACCCAAATATTACCTAAACTAATATATTTAGTTCGTGACCTCCATATGTACAACAAACCGAGACCAACCAATATACATATGATATATTGTATATCATAGGTATATTTAACAGTAACAAATAGAGGGGATGGTTGCATAGCAAGCTCATGAGAAGAAGATGAAACATTTTACTCCCGTCGAGGAAAGGGGAATTGTCCCATTTAAAATAACATACAGGTGATCCATATTACGGTTTCTTATTATTTTTCAATTGAAGTTTGGACTCCTCACACCCTCTTATAATATCCTACAGTTCTATGTTTACTAGAAAAAACAATCTGTCATTTATCCCCCATTATGATTTATGAATGATTTTCTTGCTAATGAATATGTTTGTATTTCATTTATCACCTCAATATACAACGTAAATAATAACAATAATTTAAATTTTTTATTTTCTAATTTGTAGTTTTAAAATGAGTCTATGTAATTTAAATTTAAATTTAAATTTAGGTTATTTATTTTTCTAATACTCCTTTAGAATCTTTCTATGTTAGATAAAAGTTAAACAGGCTTCATTTTTATTTATAATTAACTTTATATTTTATATGTCGAGGAAAAATTAAATTTATGAATTAATCTAAACGTATGTTGTTTATAAGCGTTTTTCTATTTCGGAAAAATGGATAGTATTTGACTTTGTAAGTATCCTGCTGATGTTTTAAAGAAAATCGTTGATATTTTTTATAATCGCGCGAAGCGCGGGTAAATTTACTAGTTGAAGTATAAAACTTGCAGTGGTAAGTACTAATCTACCATCAAGGATATTAAATTTCATCCATTTCAAATAAGGGTTCAAGCTATATTATCCTGAAAATAGAGAATTTTACTGTGTGAATTTAAATAAATTGAGTCAATAAATATCGAATGACGAATGATAATGGATAAAAAGTATTACTAATATGTTTACTTCTTCTTCGTTCTCCTCTTAAAGAAAAGGGTAACATATATATCACTTTTCTTTTCTTTTACCTCTAACAAAATAAAAAAAAATTATCGCGAGAAAGTACTTTAATTTAATCTATGTTTTCTTTTTCTTTTTCCCATTTTCTTAGGTTTGTTTTCAGCAATAATTTTTCTGTGTATAGGAAGTCTTCTTCTCCTTAAATGCTTAAGCATTCCATTTCCGGATAAATTTAGACAAATAGAATAGAGTTTGGAATTTCTTTTTTTCCTTCATAAATAAATGAATAAAATTCACCAATAATTATTTTTTAGTCATATAATTGAAAAATAACCATTGTCATGAACTTTAAAATTTTAGAGGAAAAACTTCAAGACATTATTATAAAGTTTTGACTGTGGAATTTCAAACTCCATGAAAGTGATTAATTCTTAATTACATAACATAGAAGTAACTAGCCCGCACTATTACTACTAAAAATAAGAATCATATAAAGTTCTTCGAGGCATAACTGGATGGCAAATGAGGGAAACTTAAAATCCAGCTGGAGGCATGCAGTGTGGGTTCGAACCCTGATGTGAGTAATTTGCTCTCTTATGGGGTAGGAACTTGTAGGTGATATCAGTTGTTCTGTTCTCAAAACTCGAAACCCTGATCATTCAGGCACATCCCGCGATTTATTGGTAATAGTGCTGAGGGACTGGGACTACCGGGAAGCTAGATATCAAAAAAAATAATAAGAATCATATAGCAAACTTTTATGCACCCTTTTCTCTGTTTTGTTTCTTTTCTCTTACATCTTCCTAGGATGCTTTTTGTAATTTTTCGTTGTTTTGTTTTTTCTGCTCCAACAGAATATATGCTTAACAATCAACTTATAGAGGTATTTTTCTTTTGTTTGTTGGGGCCAGGGGGAAGGAGGGAAGGTGTTTGTGTTAAGGTTTATATATTCGTTTGTTAATGGTTAGATGATCAAAGTGAGAAGTTGACACAAAAAAATATTTATTCCATAACAGTTAAAAGAGTATTAGTGAAATTTGGACCGTGATACCTTAAGTCTGAATATCAGTCATCAGCTTTAAAAATTTGATTGGCATTATGTTAAAGAGTGGCTAAAATGGAAAGAACAAGAAGCGATATAATCGAGAAGCCTCATCTCCTAAGATCTTTTTACTTTTACCCATAGTAAGGCATTTCATGTGAAAAGTCATTCATTTTACTCCTCAGATTTGCACATCACTGTGGATGTAATGGAGGAAAGAGCATCTCCAGAAATGGGCTCACCCGGAGTGAATGCGGATATAACTAAATTTCAATGCGGATATCGAACACCGAGTGAAAAATAAATAAAAAAACTTTAGCTTCGTCATGTCTAAAATTGATCAAATTATCATAATTACGCAAAACAAAATATAAAATTAAATATTAAAAATTTGAAACAATCATATCGTGATGCATTTTTTGGTATTTCTTCTAAGCGTTTAAGATTGCCAAAAGTCTATGAGAAACAACTTCTCTACCCCACCAATGATATGGGTAAGATCTGCAGTAAGTAATATTGTTATTGTTGTAGTGTTCTTCTTAGCGTGCCCTTTATACGCATGCTCAAAATTAGTATTATCCTTCCTACTACCTTGAAAATGAAACTAGAAAATTTTTAAAAATCATAATGTGATGACTTTCTTCTCTTTCTTCTAAACAACAACAATAACAACAACATACTCAGTGAAATCCACAATGTGGGGTCTGGGGAGGGTAGAATGTACACAAACCTTACTTTCATTTTGATAGGTAGAGCGACTGTTTTCGGGAGACCATCGGCTCAAGACAAAGCATAATCAAAAGCAAAGCAAAGCAAGACAAAACGGTCAAACTCAGACGAGAAATTAAAGCATTATGAACATACAAATAATAAAATCGAATATGTCATGATAGTACGTTCTAACAACAGGAAGCAATAATTAACACAACTAAATAAGATAGAGTTTCATCAATTATTGGATACCTAAATCCAATTCATTGAGAGTTTCATCAATTATTTTTTATTTATATATTCATATAATCGAACATCATCCCTCGAGATCCAAATAACCTCATTTTTTATATATTGAACTAATAATTCATATCCTTTTTGAGAACAAACTTCATCCCCATGAGCATGTATCTTATCATACATTTACTCATTTTGTTGCAAAGGCCCTAAATACAGGGTTTGGATTTCTCTCTCTATCTATGTATCTCTCTCTCTATATATATATATAGTTGACAGCTATACATTATAAAAATTCCTATTTCTTATGCGTCCGTTATATTTAAAGGAACTTTTAAATGACCTTTTTTAGGTCTTGTTTTAAGATTTGAAAATTTAGAGAGAAGCAGTTATTTTCAAAAGAGGAGTGTTCCATTTGCTAAAGAATTTTTTTTGTGCAATCAGCAAACCTGAAGGTTGTGTTTTCTCATTCTTCACTATTGGATCCGGCTGAAATTTGAATCGGACGTTCTTAACATTATATTTTTTAGGGAAAATAGTAAAAAATATTCTTTTACTTTATTTTTGTCTTTCGTCACAAGTTGAGATTATTTATACTCCTGCCGTTATCAAAGTTAATAAAGCTAACCCTCGATTGGATGGAATTCCCCCAATCAACCTCAATTTGCCAATTTCACTTAAAATTACCCGATTTTCTCTTTTTAACCCGACCCACTAAACTAATTTAACTAATAAAATTCAAAACCCATTTTACCATTTCATTTCCCTTAAAAACGACTGAATCTGCCATTTTCATCTAAGAATTCAAGCAAATTAAACCGTTTTCTTGGTCATCAAAATTTGAAAAGAAAATGAGTTTGCGTGTTTCGCTGCAACTCTTTCAGCTTTATTGGTATTAATATTAGATGTTATTGTTAAATAGAATAAGTTGGGCCTCTCGGCCAGAAATATTTGTAGTATTTATGGTATATATATTTGTAGTATATTGTAATAAAAAGGATACCTTAATTAGTGTTATACACCTACCATAATTGTATAGTTAGAATTATGGTAGAATAAGGATTTAGAAGTAGAATAGGAAAAGGATTTGTAGTATTATGGAAAGATGTAACTTGTATATATACCTATTCAATCAATGAAAATAATCAAGGGGATTATTTCTTTCATGGTATCAAGAGACTAGGTCTAAACAAAAGTTTTCTTCTCTCAAACTTTTGCCTCCTCTTTGGCCGAGAACCCCCCCCCCCCCTCCCTCGGGTTTTTCTCTCCAAATATCTCGTCTTCCGCTCTCAAAAACCTCTCTTAAATTTATCCTCCTTCTTTGTTCTTTCAAATATGTCTAAGAACAATTTTCACCCTGCCCTCACGGTTTCCAATATCAAGCTCAGTGTCCCTATTGTCCTTGAGATGGAAAACGTTCAATATGCAACGTGGGCGGAGTTGTTTAAAATTCACGCTATCTCTTATCAAGTCCTTCATCACATAATTCCTCCCGCTAGACCCCCTTCCTGCGGAGGATCCTGAGGTGTGGATTACACTTGATGCTACCGTTCTTCGGTGGATATACGCCACTATTTCAGTGGACCTTCTACAGACGATTATGGAGCCCGATACCACGGCTATGGCTGCATGGAATAGATTGCGTGACATATTCCAAGACAACCAACATTCCCGTATCGTCACACTCGAGCAGGAATTCTCTCTCGTTCGAATGGACGTATTTCCAAACGTTTCTGCATATTGCAAGAAACTAAAGGAATTGGCGGATCAACTCCGTAATGTTGGCGCACCGGTGACAAATAATCGTCTAGTTCTACAGTTGGTTGCCGGTCTTTCGGAGGCCTATAATGGTGTTGGCACTCTCCTTCGCCAAAGCAACCCTCTTCCCGAATTCCATCAAGCCCGCTCCATGCTTACGTTGGAAGAAGCCGGTTTGGCTAAAAAGGCGGCTACCGGAGCAAGTCCAGTTGTCATGATGGCATCCTCTCCTAATCCTTCAGGTTTTGTTAATAATTCGGGCCAACACCATAATCATGGTGGCGGCAAGAATAATCGCAAAAATAATAACAAAAACCGCGGGGGCAAACGCGGTGGTAATGGTGGAGGTTCCGGTAGTCAACAAAACGTCGGTGGGTCCCATCCAATGAACAGTGGCCCACCACCCCCATGGGCCCGGGCGGTGGGGCCCATGGCGCGGGAGTGGCGGTGGACCGTGGGGGCCGGCACCCCATACCGGCGAGGCGGTAGGATATTCCCGGCGGCCGGTGGGTGGCCACGTCCCGGGCCCAATGCCCGGCGGTGGCGGCCCACCGGCCGGTGGCCCAACGGCGGCGGTGGGAGCGATTACGGGCCAGTCCAAAGCACGGCCGGGAGTTCTTGGGCCCCGACCTCCGCAAGCCCATCATGCAGCAGCCCTACTCGACCGATATCGAGGCGCGATGCACACGTTGGGATTAACTCAACCGGACCAAAATTGGTACATGGACACCGGGGCCACTACTCACATGACTTCTGACTCAGGTACTCTCTCATCTTATTCCAATTTGAGCACCCCTCGGGGGATAATCATTGGTAATGGCAGTTCTATTCCAATTCTAGGGTATGGTCAGAAAACGTTGTCTCCCCCCAATCCACCACTCCTCTTGAAAAATACTTTACATGCTCCTAAATTGATTAAAAATTTAGTGTCTGTCCGAAAGTTCACAAATGACAATTCTGTTTCTGTTGAATTTGATCCTTTCGGTTTCTCTCCGTGAAGGATTTCAAGACGGGGAGTCATCTCATGAGGTGTGATAGTAGGGGGATCTATATCCTATCATGCCCGGTGTCATCCATCGAGTCCGGCCTTGCCATCGCTTTTGCGTACCATCTCTCCTTCCATGTGGCATGCTCGTTTGGGTCATCCGGGATCTTCTATTTTATCAGTTTTAGATAAAAATAGCTTTATTTCTTGTAAGGGTACGAGTCGTACTCCAATTTGTCGATCTTGTTCATTAGGAAAAATTGTTAAGTTGCCATTTGTAGACTCCAATTCTCATACTTCTATGCCATTTGACATTATTCATAGCGACTTATGGACATCTCCTGTTCTTAGTTCAATGGGTCATCGATATTATGTTCTCTTCTTAGATGATTATTCTAGATTTTTGTGGACGTTTCCAATTGCGAATAAATCACAAGTGTTTTCCGTCTTCATAAAATTTAGAGCGTTCATTCGTACTCAATTCGAAAGAGAAATAAAAAATATTCAATGTGATAATGGGAAGGAGTATGACAATAGGGAGTTTCGAGAATTTTGTGCTACTCATGGGATAAATTTTCGGTTTTCATGTCCTCATACATCTTCACAAAATGGAAAAGCCGAACGCAAAATTCGTTCTATAAATAACATTGTCCGAACTCTCCTAATCCATGCCTCCATACCTCCGTATTTTTGGCATCATGCTCTACAAATGGCCACGTACCTTCTTAACATAATTCCGTCTAAAGGTCTGACATATTCTTCCCCTCTCAAAATCTTATATAATAAAAACCCGTCTTATTCTCATCTTCGAATTTTTGGGTGCTTGTGTTATCCGTTATTCCCATCCACCACAATTAACAAACTTCAGGCTCGGTCTACTCCGTGTGTATTTTTGGGTTATCCGTCGAATCATCGTGGTTATAAGTGTTTTGATTTATCCTCCAAGAAAATCATTATAAATCGTCATGTCATTTTTGATGAAACCCAATTCCCTTTTACGAAAGTTCATACTCCCGAGCCTAAGTCGTATAATTTTTTGGATGACCAAATATCCCCGTATATTATTCGGAATTTTTCGGACAACTCCCGTACCGAATTCCCCCAATGGGCCCACCGCCCGCCGGCCCCACGATAACGTCACTCCCTCTTGCTCCCGACCCACCGGAACAGTTCCGGTTATTGGGCCAGTCCAGCCCCATTCGGAACCGGTCCGTAAACGAACCCGGCTTTGTACCGATTTGGGCCAGCAGTGCCCACCGCCGCTGTGGCCGGTCCATCCCGAGCCCGAGAAAATTCCCAAAATTCCCTCAATTCTTCCTCAAGTCATAGACCGGTCACTCGTAGTCAGCGGGGTATTTTTACACCTAAAAGACATTTTAATTTACATTCGGATGTGTCTAAATCCCCCTTGCCCCGCAATCCTGTGTTCGCATTAAATGACCCTAATTGGAAAATTGCTATGACTGATGAATATAATGCTCTTATTGATAATAAGACGTGGGAGTTGGTGCCCCGTCCATATGGTATTAATATTATCAGGTCTATGTGGATTTTTGCTCATAAGGAGAATTCAGATGGGTCCTTTGCTCGACATAAGGCGCGACTGGTTGGTGATGGTAAGACTCAGCAGGTTGGAATTGATTGTGGTGAGACGTTTAGTCCGGTGGTCAAACCGGCTACCATTCGCACTGTGCTTAGCTTGGCTCTTTCAAAGACTTGGCCAATCCATCAGTTGGATGTCAAGAATGCCTTTCTACATGGTGACCTCAAGGAAACAGTCTATATGCATCGGCCGTTGGGTTTCGGGGATCCCAACCGCCCTCATCATGTCTGTTTGTTGAAGAAGTCATTATATGGGCTTAAGCAATCCCCACGTGCTGGTATACACGATTTGCGATTTTGTTTCGACTATTGGGTTCACACACAAGCGGGTCGACAATTCTTTGTTCATCTACCGCCGTGGTTCGTCATTGGCCTATATTCGTTATATGTGGATGATATCATCTTGACCGCCTCCTCCGATGCTTTGCGTCGGTCTATCATGGCCATGCTCGTTCGAATTTGCTATGAAGGACTTGGGGCCGTTGAGTTATTTTTGGGGATTGCCGTCCGGCGTCATTCGGGTGGCTTGTTTCGTCTCAACGGAAGTATCTTTCGCCGAGATCATCGAGAGGGCGGGATGTCATCCCGTAAGTCCACTTCCACTCCGGTTGATGCAAACCCAAAGCCGAGTGCCGCAGCGGGTGCACCATACGAGGACCCGACTCGCTATCGCGATCTTGCGGGGGCCCTCCAAGTATCTTACCTTTACCGGACCGGATATTACATATGCGGTTCGGCAGTGTGTTTATTCATGCATGATCCCGGGGTTGAGCACATGAATGCAATCAAACGCATCATTCGGTATATTCGGGGGACACCGGACTATGGGTTGCACTTGTATCCTTCGTCTACATCCACACTTGTCTCTTACACGGATGCTTCGATTGGGGTGGTTGTCCCGACACCGGACGGTCGACTTACGCTCTTGTATGTTCCTTGGCAACAACTTGGTCTCATGGTCGGCAAAACGTCAAGCAACTCTGTCACGCTCCGGTGCAGAGGCGAATATCGAGGGTAGCGAATGTGGTCTCCGAGTCATGTTGGCTACGTAATTTGCTTTTGGAGCTTCATTTTCCCATTCGAAGGCAACCTTGGTATATTGCGATAACATTAGTGCCATCTACCTTTCGGGTAACCCGAGTTCAACACCGGCGCACCAAGCATATCGAAATGGACATTCACTTTGTCCGTGAAAAGGTTGCAAAGGGTCAAGTTCGCGTATGCCATGTCCCGTCTCGTTATCAAATTGCGAGACATCTTTACAAAGGGTCTACCGGCGGTTCTCTTTGAAGATTTTAGGGACGATCTCGGCGTTCGAAAACCGCCCGCTATGACCGCGGGGGTGTGTTAAACGAGAATAAGTTGGGCCTCTCGGCCAGAAATATTTGTAGTATTTATGGTATATATATTTGTAGTATATTGTAATAAAAAGGATACCTTAATTAGTGTTATACACCTACCATAATTGTATAGTTAGAATTATGGTAGAATAAGGATTTAGAAGTAGAATAGGAAAAGGATTTGTAGTATTATGGAAAGATGTAACTTGTATATATACCTATTCAATCAATGAAAATAATCAAGGGGATTATTTCTTTCAGTTATATCAAAAAATTTAAAATAAGACCAGTTAATGTGCATTTGTTGTTTCCAATTCCTGATGCTACTGCTTGTGTGCTAACTGTGGAAAGTTGCTTTTATTGCATTGAGATTTCCAGAAGCTTTATCTGTTTTCTTTTGCCTTATGAATCTCATGTTTAGTCCTTAGGCTTCAGTCAGTCACTTTGATGCATTTGTGGGTCTTTGATTTTTCATTCTTAAAATGTTTATTGAGGCGTTAAAGTGATCGTATCACTAAAATTTTAGAGCTGTTAAAGTGATCAAATCGTTTAATTCTTATGATTAAATTAGTTTAGTGGGTCGGATCGGATTAAAAAAGAAAAATTGGATAATTTTAAGTGAAATTGGCGAATTAAGGTTGATTTGGGGGATTTCATCCAATTGAATGGTAATTTTGTTAACTTCACTAACGGCAGGGGTATAAATAACCTCAATATTAGCTAATAAAATAAAGTAGAAATGTATTTTTTTACTCTTTTCCCTATTTTTTAATTTGAACAATGTAGATCATTTGTAGAAGTATGTAGATTTGAATTTCAAAGCCGCGAACACCAACTCTATTTTGGGTGACCAATTCTTTCAAATTCTTCGGTACTTAGTTGATTGTTGTTGTTCTTGTTATTATAAAGGGTTGTAAATATCTAGGCTTACAATTTCGATAATAATAAATTTAATGACATAATTAATGTGCCCCAAAGGTATATATAAGGATCCACATGGTCTAAACAAAGTGTTGGAAATATGCTAATATATTCATAGATATGAATTAGAAGTGATTTGAAATGGTAAAATATCCAAAGACAACACACAAAAATATGTGATGCAATTAGGCTAAAGCCGCAACACAGAAAGCAAAGGGATTTTCTCATATTTTCCGATGAACATTAATTCTAAAATCTCTACAAGAAACCATTAATTATGATAAGTTTTTTTTTACCCCTCCCCAAAAGCTCCCCTTTGCTCCTTTGGCGATTCGAACTCGCAACCTTAGGGTTGAAAGTGAGGACGCTTACCATTTGAGCAACTCCCTCTTATCAATTATGATAAATTTAGGTTAATTAGTTTTAAAAAAAAGACATGTTATAATCAATTGATTGAATTGTAGGATTTTTGTTGGGTTGCTGTACGCAACAAATATTGAAAACTTGTTTCAAACCCAATAAACGTAGAACTGTTTGACTATAGGGTAATTTAAAACCGTAAACATAAGACTTAAATGGTACTTACATGTTTACAATATCTGGAATCTTTATCAACTGTGGGTGCGCATGCAAATGCCCTTTCGATTGCAAGCTCCAAGCTTCAATGTATTCCTCCTTTGGAAAGCTAGGAAATCCGGCAGAGATTCGAGAGAGTTTTTTGATTTTGAGTCTCTAAGACTTAGAATAATGATATGAAAATCAAGTGTCATGAATAATGAAGTGTAGGTCTGTATTTATAAGTGAAAAATTAGGTCAAACCGGATTAGGGTTTGACCTTTGGCCTGGCCCAAAATTCGAGACAAATTAGGTCATGGCGCCGCAGCCCTATGGTGTGGGCGCCGCGGCGCTGATGTGGCCCTACACTGTCTCATTTTATTTTTCGCACATTCTTAATTAAATCTAAAATCCAATTTTGACTTAATTAAAACAATCATTATTTATTTAAATATCTCGATTCTAAATCGAATATTTAATATTCTCTCAATACATCCTTAGATCGAAAAGACAATCGATATAGTGTGACCCTACAGGCCTTCACATATCGACATTAATCAAATTAAGGTCTACGCAGAACTCCTAGACGGCGCCGCAAGACGAACTCAATATGTGAAATACGTTTACACGAATCCAATAAACTTAACATCTATATGGTAAGATAAAATCCTCTCATTCACGACACACCCGATCAAGTTTAGGATTTGTCAAGTGTCTATCCAAATGGCTTAATCATTGTATCTTATCTATATTAGTTTATAACTAGACCATATTCTAAATATGTCTATTGTGTTGGCCAACGACTTAGTCAACCTAATATAACTGAGAAGCTGAGTGTTCTCTCGAATATACATTCGAGGAATGAATCCTAATCTTGGTTCAACTACCACATTTAATCCACATCGTAATGTACCCAATACAAGCCGTATCTCAACCTATAAGGCATTTGAGCTTAGGACAGGATCAAAGTATATTACTTTGTAGACAAGGTGCGCATTGACCTCAAGTCTAAGGACTTCTATCTCCCATACGCTGATCATACTTTAGACAAATATAACAAACAATATATCAACATGGTATACCAATACTTCCAAAGTATCCATGTGTCCATCACGAGTAGCCAGTACTCGTAGCAGGTGAGACATACTACATCCTCTAAGGATGTGATGCAGACCACATGTCGACTTATCACATATCATCGATATCCCATTCTCGATGATCATTAGTCGAGGCTATTGTAAGAGTTACGTTATAATATTAATATCTCACATTATTAATAAGAACGTAACTTCTAGGGATGCATATTATAGAATATTATAAACAATCAACTAATAATTCAGTAATTGCAAATGCCAAAATATTAATCTTCATTAATAATAATACGAATGTGTATAATGTACATTTGTCCTAATACAGATTGACTCTAGGACATAAATATACTTTCAATCTCCCACTTGTCCTAGAGACAATCTCCAACATATCTAATACCCATATTCTCAAAATGACCATTATGCTTGACTAAGGTTAATGGTTTAGTGAATGGGTCAGCTAGGTTATCGTCTGTGGGAACATAGTCTAATCTAATCTCTTCAGTCTCCACCATCTCCCTGAGTATGTGGTACTTCATTGGTACATGCTTGTTTCTGTTTGTTGATCTTGGTTCTTTAGCCTGTGCAATCGCACCAGTGTTGTCACAATAAATAGTTATTGGACAACTAGCACTCGGAACTACCCTTAGTTCCTTCAGGAACTCAGAAATCGCGACAGCTTTTTTACCAGCTTCCGATCCAGCAATGTACTCAACTTCTGTTGTCGAATCAGCAGTTGTAGCTTGTTTGGAACTTTTCCAGCTCACTGCTCCACCATTGAAAATGAACGTGTACCCAGACTGAGATTTAAAGTCATCAAGATCCGTCTGGAAGCTAGCATCAGTGTACCCAGTAGCAACTAGCTTTTCTTCCCCACCATAGACTAAGAAGTAATCTTTAGTTCGTCTAAGATACTTAAGAATACTCTTGACTGCTTTCCAGTGTTCTTCACCAGGATTCTGCTGGAATTTGCAAGTCATACTAAGTGCAAAGGCCACATCTGGCCTAGTACATGTCATGGCATACATGATCGATCCTATAGCCGAAGCATATAGGATCATCTTTATACGTTCAAGTTCTATAGTATTAGAAGGATGGTCCTTCTTAGATAACTTGATGCCTTGTCTCATAGGTAGACCGCCTTTCTTGTAATTTCCATAGAAAAATGTCTAAGCACTTTGTCTATGTAGACTGATTGTGACAACCCCAACAATCTATTAGGTCTATCTCTATAGATCCTAATTCCCAGAATGTAGCAGGCTTCACCTAAATCTTTCATCATGAAGGTACTGGACAACCACTCCTTGACTGACTGTAGGAGAGTCTTATTGTCTCCCATTATCAATATGTCATCTACATATATAATAATGAAGACAATACTCTCATCCTTGCGTTTACTATAAACACATGGATCATCTTTGCTTCTGATGAAATCAAATGACTTGATAGCCTTGTCAAAGCAAATGTTCCAACTCCTCGAGGCTTGCTTAAGCCCATAAATGGACTTTTGTAGCTTGCATATAGCATTTGGTTTGGACTCAAGAGAAAAACCCTCAGGTTGTTTCATATACACCTCCTCAACTAGATTACCATTGAGGAAAGCATTTTTGACGTCCATATGCCAAATGTCATAGTCATAATCTGCAGCTATTGCAAGCAAAATCTGAATAGACTTAATCTTAGCAACAGGTGAAAAGGTTTCATCATAATCGACCCAGGCCGTTGATTATAACCTTTAGTCACCAACCTTGCTTTATAAGTCTGTACATTTCCAAATGCATCAATCTTCTTCTTGAAGACCCATTTGCATCCTATGGGTTTAACCCCAGCTGGCAAATCAACCAAGTTCCACACTTAATTGATGTACATAGATTCCATCTCGGATTTCATGGCTTCTTGCCATCTCTTCAAATCAATGTCCAACATTACTTCGCTATAGGTTGTAGGCTCATCATTATCGGGAATATCTATCTCACTGTGTGTTTTCACAAGTAGATTTAGTTTTTCAGGAGGACGATGAGTCCTAGTGGACCTACGAAGTTGATTGTTTTGCAGTTCAGTGCTTGATATGTTCTGACTGTGAGACGGTTCTTGTGTGTTGGATAATCCACTAACTTGAGAGCTTTCAGGAATATCATTTTTATGTATTTCCTGAATGGGAAGAGGTGCAACCATTGCATCTACTCCCAAAAGCTGTGTAGGAGGATCTTGCATTTCTGCATTGTTCCTCATAACACTCCCACTGGTCAAAGGGCGTACTTGAAATACCCAATCTTTTCCAAATACTCCCAATGTATTCTTGCCTTGGTCATTCGGCAATGATTCAACATCTATGTTATCTTGCGGTTCTTGAATTTCTTCAAGTTCTATCTCTATGCAACTATGTTCCTTGTAGACATATTCTTCTTCAAAGAAAGTTGTGTTCCTGGAAACAATGACCTTACGTTCTCCCATTCAGGATATAAATTGAGATTTGCAATACATAGCCCCAAAGGTATGTTGGTAGAGCTGAGAAACTCATCATGGATCTAACCATATCTAATAGGGTTCGATTTCTCCTTTCAGCAACACCATTCATCTGTGGCGTTCCAAAGAATGCTCCATCCGAATTCCAGCATGTCATGAATGACATTTTTACCCCTTATAGTGGTTTTATAATTGTATATATTGATGACATACTAGTTTATTCAAAAACTATACAAGATCATATTAAGCATCTTGATATTTTTAAGAAAATTATTATTTCAAATGGTTTGGTTATATCAAAACCAAAAATGAATATTTTCCAGACTAAGATTAGATTTCTTGGTCATAATATTGAAAAAGGGAATATTATCCCGATTCACATAAGCATTGAATTCGCGTCTAAGTTTCCTGATGAAATTCTTGACAGAACACAATTACAACGTTTCTTAGGGAGCCTTAATTATATTGCTCCTTATTATAAGGATTTATCTATTGATGCAGCTGTTTTATATGACAGACTGAAGAAATCTGCCAGTCCCTGGACCAATGTTCATACTGAAGCAGTTAGAAAGATAAAAAAGAATGTTCGAGCTTTGCCATGTCTTATGCTTGCCAACCCAAATTGGGGAAAAATCATCGAAACAGATGATTCTGACACTGGCTATGGAGGAATTCTGAAACAGATAAATCCCCAGGCTAAACAGGAATATTTGGTCCGATATTATTCCGGAAAATGGACTAATAGTCAAAAGAACTATGCTACTATAGCCAAAGAAATTCTTGTTATAGTTAAGTGCGTCCTGAAATTTCAGGATGATCTTTATAATACGGAGTTCTTAATAAGAACAGACTGCAATGCAGCCAAATTCATGTTTCAAAAAGATTTTAAGCATGATGTATCCAAACAAATGTTTGCAAGATGGCAGGCACATTTAGCCCCATTTGATTTTGAAATTCAATATCTTAAAGGTGAAGATAATTCACTCCCTGACTTTCTCACTCGTGAATATTTACAGGGATAAGATGCGTCCACAATGGACACCACCTACTCCTAATAGGGGTAGAGGCAGAGGCTCGGGACGAGGCTCTGGCAGATCCAACACCACTGGAGATAATATTTCCAGCACTCCAAGAGTAATACTCGTAGACAAAGCAGGCTCTTCTAGTAGCCAGCAGCAAGGCTCATATGCCGAAAAGCTCCTACAAACGGAGAAGGAAAACAGAGACCAATATTTGGTCAAGGGTCATGAAGAGACAATTCTCTACCTACATCATGAAGATAAAAATTATCTAAATGATCCTTGGATTCTTATGAATCGCTATGTGGAAAGTTTCTACAATCCTTTCCCAGATGGAAAAGATAGGATGTATTATGAATATATCCTTATTGCAACCAGCACTGCTGACATCACATCATTCCCGGATAATAAGCCTGGAGCAGAAAGAAAATTTTCAAAATTTTATTTCAGGAAGATTATATCTCCTTATGAATGGGGAATTAGTCCATTCAGATCTAAGGAATTTATAATTCCTGGGACGACCATTAAAATGTCGTTCAATTATTATGATTATATCAATGCCTTTACCCAGGTTTTCTACTATGAAAATCGTAAACATGGCCATTCATGGTGGATTAAAATTAATCCTGAAATTTTTAAGAATAGCCAAAATGGTTTATTACTCCCAGGATGGATATTCCCATGGTGGAGCGTCATCGGACCTGAAATTCAGGTGTTACAGGAGCCTTATATGGAGTTTTACAAAGAATGGGTTCAAGTAACACCATGTGTTACCCCAGAAAATCCTTCTGATTATATCGAATGATCTGCTTCATTATTTTTCTTTATGCAGGCAGGAATCCCTTGGATATGGAAATGGATTCCAGAAGCAGGTAGAAACCAGCAAGGCATTATATGTCTGAAAAGGAAATTCATTTGTACATTGTGGTCCAAATTATTGGATAAAGATCCAGAAGATAAAACTCGCCACTATGGATGGCAGTTGGAAAGCGATATTTCTTCGCTTATCAAAAGTCTTAAAAGTATCCATCATATGGAAAAGAAGACTAAGGAAGATGAATCATCTTTCTTTTCCAAATTGGAAAGAACTATTAAAATTCGAAATCCCCAACCATCGGATGAAGATCTCATGTCTGCTTACCTTGATTAAGTAAAAGAAGATTTCATAAAGAATTTTAAAACAAAAGTAGATGATAATCCTTATTCTGAGACATCTACCGCATCTATGAAAGATGTTCCCAATGACAACCAATATGCTTGTCTGAAAAATTCACAGCCGTTGGAAGATTATTCCTACCAACCATCAACAGAAGATCTGTTTGACAGCCTAATAGAGGCAATCCAGCAAAGGCACAGGTCTAAGAAAGAGGACGACAACTCAAAAGGAAAGGAAAAAATGTCAGAATAAAGTGACATTGATGGGGCCACATAGGATCAATAATGATCGGACATGACAAATGTCATTTTCAAACTTTAATAAAGTTTTTAACTTTTTATAAAAGTTTTCTTATTTTAAGATAAGAGTCCCCGACATACGTCGCTTTCTTATCTTACTTTATGTAAAGTTTTTTACTTTCCGTAAAGTAGTTTGTTTTTTGTAATTATTAAGATTCGTTTACTATTTATTTTGTAAACTATAATCTGTTTTGAAGTCCGCCTTCGTCTATAAAAGGGGACTTTCATTCATTTGTAAAGTATCAGAGAAAAACTCAGAAAAGAGCACTGTATATCTCCTTTCAATAATAAGATTGGAATTCGCTCAACTCTCTCTCTTGGTTACGACTTCGGTATACCTCCCTCTCCCTTTTAATTTCTTGTTTTAATATTCATGATAGGCTAATAGCCTATATTGTCTAAGAATGCTCTGAGAATATGAATTGAATAAGTAAGGTTTTAAGATTCAAGTTCTAAAGCAGTTCATATCACTGTGAGTCATGTTAATACTTGGGTAGGCTATCCTTAAAGATGACCGTACACCTGCTCGTACCAGTCGCAACTGTGGATAGGCGTTATGATGTTTTCTTGAGCTACAGTACAAGTCTGGTGGATAGCTAACGTGCTGGTATTAATAGGGTAAATCTTATGTGAACAGTTCTGTTTAAAGCTTGAATAATGAAGTAAATCCCTTACTTGTTTCTTATTTCATAATAAGATCCTTACAGACCTACGTATCAGGTCTTATTATATTGTGTGTTCTTCTTGGTTTGTTTTAATTATGATATATATATATATATATACACACGGATATACACCATGATATATGGATTGTATAACAAATATGTTCAGTATATCAAGGGGGTACATGCCTGACATATTGCTTGTGTATATCGAATGAAACTCTCCTTTTAGAAGTCATTTGGTCTTAGCCCATCCCTTTTGTATGCAATTCCTGCGAGTGTTGTTAAATGCATGGGTTTAGCCCATTACTTGTTTCTTTTTTTGTTGCTACTATCTACCGTTTTCCTTGGATTGTGCTGGCTATTTTTATTTCAATTTGGCTCATATCATAATTAGATAGTTCATCTTGTTTAAATTATTGCATTAAATAATAGTAGATACTTTCTAACTTGCGATTTTATTTTCTCCTCTTCCTCTTCACTGGTGAACCACGTCGAGATGGGCTCCTTTGGGCTCATCACTCCTCTCCAACCAGTTGGGCCAAGGTCCAACTAATATTCTTTGATCGAGTCCGTGAGCAGTAGTTGCGCATTAAAGACTCAATTATGGGTGAAAATAGTAACTGGTGGGCTTAGGTTGGACCACCAGCCTAAGCTCAACCTCTTTCAATTCGTATATGTATTATATGTAATAAAAGTACTTTGTATAAATATTGGAATCCTTATAGTTTCGACTTAGGATAGACAAATGATACGTACATCGTTTGGTTTTGAATAGCCTTAAAATGAATTTTTAATCTAAAAATTGAATAAAAGCGGACTGTTTTGGTGTTGTAAAAAAATCTGGATAATAAATTATTTAAACCTGGGTTAAAGTAGTTTGGACTTTAAATTCATGACTTGAATCTTGAAATTGAGTTGGACCTAGTTTAAATTAACTAGGACTTTGGACAAACTGCTGATAATTTTGAAAGGACACAATGTTGAACATGAGTGACATAAATTAGTAAACGGGCTGCTGAAATGATCTCGGACCAAAAGGAATATATTTGCTAAGGTTGATTTCCTGGGCTAGCCCAACTAGATTAATTTTGAACAAAGACAAAGCCACCTATCTTGAACTTGAGTTTAAAATTTTAAATTGAGGGTTTTGAGTAGAGATGGCAGTGGATCCTGGACCCGGTTCGGATCCGGTGGATCCCGGTCTGTTTTATAGGATATGGATCTTCAAAATTTGGACCCGACGGATCCGCATCGAACCCGGATCCGTTTCTGACATATCGGATATGGATCTTGTATTTGAGATCTGTATCCGGTCCAGATCCGACTCGTGGATTCGTTTTTTATTAAATTTTTTCATAATCTAGAATGTAATTTTATAAGTTTTCTTAAAATTGCTAAGCACATCCTTGCAAGTTTAATTCTCAAAACAAGTTTAATTTATTCCCGCGTTAACTCAAAAATCAAAAAACAAAGAGGTAACTTCGATAATAAAATCAATGTTATATTAGTGAATGACTAACATCTTCATAGACAAGTAGTTAAAATTATATTCACTTCATTTGTGAAGATTCCAAGCACATGCAAGTTCTGCATTGTGGAAATACTAGTCAGCATTTTCCACAACTATTGTCATTGTCCAACATTTTCAATTAATAGCTCACAATCAAAACGAGACAACGAACAAAATATCTCATATGAACATTTCAAAATTGTAACACAGTAAACTGTTAGCTAAGTAAAATTGTTTGTCAGTTCAAAAAAAATTCTTAGCAAGACAATTTTTTTACATGTGGATCCAGATCCGATCCGTGAACCCGGTGGATCCGATGGATCCGAATTTGGATATGATTTTTATGGACCCGACGGATCTGGATTCAGGTATGAAAAACGGATCTGGATCTGGATCTAGTAGGATCCGGTTCAGATCCGATCCGTTGCCATCCCTAGTTTTGGGACAAGTTAGAATATGAATTGACTTTAGGGTATATGGCATGCAAAGAAACAAAAAAAAATCATTTTTATACTATCTCTTTTCAAAAGCCAAGCTTGTCATTTCAAAAATGAATTATACTCATTTTAAAACTTTGAAAAGATTTTCAAAAGATACAAGTGTGAATTGGACAAAATTATCGAATTAAATGTGGAGTTCTACTCGAATTAACATTCGGGTGTTCTTAGTCCGAAAACAAATTGATCGTAGTGCATATTATTTTGGTGGAAATTTAACTCTTTTGTTTTAAAAAATAAAACTCTTGAGTTTTGAATGAATGGACGACAAGTATTTTACGGATATTTTAAACACCTTAAGCAATTCAAATCATTTAAAGCATGTTATAGAACCCGTAGGTCAACCGTATTCTATGGATCCTTAATATGGGGGTGTCTAACACCTTTTTCGGGGATCACCACAACCCTTACCTCGACTCTGATTTTGATAAGATTTTTCAAAAAATTTGAATAAACTCTTTCACACTGATTTTTCTAATTTACCTATAAATTAGGTGGCAACTCAAAATATATTATCCGACTTAGAGAACCATCCCAAATTCATAGTAGCTTCTATGCCTCTGCGTAAAAGTAAACCGTAACAATGAAAACATGTGGAGGAGAGAGTTATAGCAATTTATGTGAGCTATATCTTAGTAATACGATTTAGATATTTTTAAATATGACGTTATACCGGTTTGTTCATTTGTTCACCTCTTTAGATGTCGATGCCTCCTAGAAAAGATCATGCGTACGCCACTGAATGTACGGAGTATATTCTACGTATGTAATCTTGATATTTTTTAGATCAAGTAAAATCACAAAATCCAAAAAATATATAAATTTATAAACAATATTTACTAAATATATGTGATATATTATGTATATATTTGTATTTTGTACCGAATATAAAGTATTAACATACTATATCTATCTATCTATTTATCTATCTATTTGTCTGAATTTCTTAGATATTATATTCAACCTATACTAAAGTTCCAAACTATACCAATTCTATACGGACAAAATCACTTAGAATATATGAAAGGTAATTCCTTGCCTCATTAAATTGTTAACTTTAGCCTTTATATCGATCCACAAATATTAGTTATACAAAGGTTTTTCATCATTGCCAGCCATTATAATCACCTAATTTTTTTTACATGTTATAAAATAATAATAAAAGTACAAGACAACAAGAGATATAGCCAAAAAACTGGGGATAGAGATTTTTATTGCTCTTCTAAATTGATGTACAAATGAAATGAATATGCGAGGCTTTTCAGGAAGCTGCTGCAAGGAATTTTCAGGAAGCTGCTGCAAGGCTTTTCAGAAGCTACTGGCAAACTGCCTGCTTGAGTGCTTGCAATCTGTCTACTTGAGCTACTTGTAAGCTGCCTGCTTGATTGTAAGCTTATCCAGATGATTGTGTATTTGATTGTAAGTTTATCCACATGACTGTGTAGTTGAATGTACATCCATACAGTGTAGTTATGACACTCCCCCTTGGATGTTCATTAATAGGAAAAATCCTAGAAGGAAAAAGAGTACATATATATATATATATATATATATATAGTAATACGCATTGCTAGTTGTCTCATTAAAAACCTTACCAGGAAAACCAATGGGACAAAACCTTGATTAAGAAAAAAAGAGTACAACGCGTATTTCACCCCCCCCCCCCCCCGATTTAAACATCACATAATTCATGAAGATGACATACTCCGACCTTGTATACCAACTTATCATATGTTGAGGTTGGCCGTGCATTTGTGATCAAATATGTCAAATTATCATTTGATAAACTTATTGATCATTTATATGTGCATTCTTTGATAGATTTGCATCATCGTCATATGATGTTTGTTGGGATTACGCCAAGTATATTTTTAGCTTGTCCCATAAATTATTTTTATCTTTGTATGATTTGAGTGACGATATGGCAATACCTTTCATGGAATAAATAACATGTCTGGATCGAACTTTAATGTCGATCAGATGAATGTCATGTATATCAAAACAAAACTTGACAATATTTGTTAAGATAAACTCATTCATATAAGGACTTTCTTTTGCAATATGCAATTGATCTCACTTCATTATCTCCATGTAGGAGTGAATCCATAGTCATAGCAAGATCTATAAATGCATAAATTCCATAAATATATGGTACTTCGGGATCAATCATTTCAACTTCTTTTAGTAGATAATCCACTGCTTCTGGAAACTCTTCAAGAGCTCCAATAATATTTAAGTCATCAACTTGCACAACAATATGAGAGATTCTTATTATCATAAAGATACAAGGGTAAACAGGGTCATATTTGTACCCTTCGTCGGTGAATATTCATTAAGGTGATTCCAGTGCATCATCCTTGATTCATTTAAGGATTATAAACAAGTTTTCCAAGAACTTGTGATGTCTGGACTGCAGGTCTAGTAGAATTTTCACTTATCAAGTTGCATCCTTTCAGTTGGTAATTATTTCTTCGTCAGCATGATTTAAGAGACGAATAATTCAGAGCCTCACAATCTTATAAAGTATTGCGCGCCATATTATATCAAAGATATCATCGATGATATATCATTTTGCATCGGTTCGCAATTCGATATAACTTACTAAGATCTCATCACTTCGTTATTTTTAAGGCACCTGAACCTACCATAAGGTTTTATGAAGTGTTATGTCGTAGGCTCTTTAAGAGCACATTGCTTCCGTATTATGATCATTTTCTACTTTCCTTTTTCAAGGATTATTATTTTTGAAACCGATTGGTCTACCATGCTCCATGCATGTTGTAGACTCTGTCCTTCAGGGACATTTTAGAAGCATCTCGCAACTGAAATATAAAATAGTTGGAACAGCAAATGCTTCCAGCATTTGACTTTAATTATCTGAGGATCATACTGATGATAATTCACAACATATTTTTTAGCGACTTATTTTCTCCCCCTTATATCCTGTCATGACCCAAATCACGGGCGTCGTGGTGGCACCTACACAATTCTCCTGGTAGGCGAACCAATTTTCCAAAAT
This sequence comes from Anisodus tanguticus, assembly GCA_034509755.1. Lineage (NCBI taxonomy): Eukaryota > Viridiplantae > Streptophyta > Magnoliopsida > Solanales > Solanaceae > Anisodus > Anisodus tanguticus. Next base: position 37,142,626 of record CM067542.1, read on the forward strand.
AGCTTTTAAGAAGGTTTAAAATAAATGCGGAAGAAAATTAAGTTACAATCATGAATAATTTTATTAAATCATAAGAACGAGGAATTCATACAATAACCTTTCATCTCCAGAATCTGGTCTGATGTATACAAGAACTCTAAAATACAATGTCTGAATGCGGAATATACAATATTGTCCAAATGAAGGGAACAATTACAAAGATAGAAACTAAGGCCATTGAATAAGATAGCCTACCTCATCTCCTCGTGCTCCAAACTGCAACCTGATAGATCGAATACCTAAATCCAGAAAAGATGCAGCAAGTGTAGCATGAGTACACAACATACTCCTATAGACATCATAGGCCAACAACGACGGAAGCTACACAATTAGAGATAAATACCAAGTTGACACCACATAATTCTATCACTAGTAATTTAATAAGACAAATAAATCATATTGTTACACAGTAGATCAAAGAAATTACAAATCAACCTAAACATATAACAGTTCACTAAAACATGTAGAATTCTTATTACACAAGTCTACTATTCATAGTGGCACCAAACACATCAGATTATACAATTCATGTAACTAACATTCCTCAAGCAAGTCATGAAATACTCAATTTCATATACAATCTTTTCCCAAGAAATTCTCTCATCTTTAGACCTCCCACAATATAATCATTAGTATAAGAACACCTTATTCACAATTATTACCCCTAGTATTAACCTAAGTGTGGCCAATTCCATTTACAAATAAACACTCTTTTAGTACATTAGACTCTTACCACGGTTATCAACTAGTTTTCTAACATATACCTTTACCGGCCAACATCAATAACGCATTAGACATCCTTAAGCTTGACACACAAAGGTGTATACACACCACCAATCCATAGAGAGCAAGAAAATCAGTCAATCGTGTAAGTCCGCATAATCAATCAAATCAATGTTCTCAATTATGACTAAATCATTCCTAGTATCGATTACCAATCCAAGTCACGTAAACACATCACAAGAATCAATGTATGGATGAATGTATGAATGAGGATGCAATGCATATGCAAGGTACTTTTCCATCAACCGGTATACACACTTCACAGGGGTATGCCATATGAAAGTGACCTATGGGGGACCCACAAAGTCCATATACCTCTTCGCTCTGGAATAACTCATCGAATCACAAAGCCCAGCTCTTTGCTATAATAATATCATGTTGCAGGCGTGCAACTCCGATCCATGTATATCAATATCCATTGTAGCGTGCAACCCGAGTCATCCGTATCATCATCATCTCAATGTTGCCATAATCTCACAAGTGTTCTTACCTTTTGGCCTCTTGGGCCCATAATATATTCATACCATTCTCATATCAATATTATAAGAACCATGAGTGTATGAATGTAAATGACATATATATGGCAAGATATCATGATACAATATGATGTAACCAAATAAGAGATGAAATATCACATGCTTTCAAGAATTTCAATACGCATACACAATCTAAGTAAAATCCAACATATCAAATCAAAAGCATGTGTGATGAGTAAACATATCAAGCAACTATGGTGACAAGCCCACATATGGTGACAAGCCCAAATAATCAGCAGTCGAAACCAACACGAGACTGATTCCCCAAACCCCATCATCATAGTTCAACATCGGTACCCACTCAGACATCCATCAGAACTGTCTGAGTGGGACCCCCAACACGCCTAATACTCCTCGATATTTATAAATAATTACGCACTTCTATCGAAGTCTCAAAAATTAAATTGTAGCCTACCTCAATGCTGAGCAGGAACCACGAGCGGTCGATCCTTAAGCGCGCGTCTGACTCTTGGGCTCTTCGTGGCGAATGTAGTATAACACGTAATTTCTACATATTAATACCAAGCAAGCATATACAAGGAACCAAATATTAATCAGACGTAAAACACCCAACCGTCAACATGGGCCCATGATGCCAAAATTCATCCTTTATTACCTCAAAAGCTTCTAAACATGATTATTAGTCATAACTCGAAATTAATTTGAAAAACAACTTCATTTAGACCTCCAATTGTATGTCACCCAAGAAAACCCAATGAATAACCCTAGGTTCTTCCCCAATTTAAGAAAAGGTTTTCTAAAATCAAATTAATCATTACAACACGACTATTGTGTCCACCCACCAACTTATTTAGAAGAATTTAGTCTTCATCCACTCATTTACATCACAAAATCAATATTTCAAGATTTCAACCATTAAAGAGTCTTTACTTCTTTTTCTTCATTCAAAGCTTTTACCCCCAATTACTAGAACATTAAAGAAATATAACAAATGAAGGAATAGATTACCTTCCATAGAGGAATATTAGGCCAAAAATACAGAAAAGCTATTTAGGGTATCCCCCAACTCGAGGTACAAAAATTTGGGTAAGTGGGCTAGTTTTAGGGCATTTATATCAAGGGACTGTCAGCACTTTTGCCGCGGTGGACACGATTCTGCTGGTGCGGACTCGCTGCGGCAAAAAATGGGCTGCTGGGTCAAAGGTACTTGACACCTCACACAGCGCCGAGGTAGAACAAGGCTCCGTTGAAGGAGAAACTTCTTATCCGTTGGGGCAGAAACTACTCTTTTCAGCAACACTTCACTTCACACAATATTCTTTCCAATCCGTAGGAGCCATTCAACTCATAATTTCCGCTAGAATGTCATTAGCAAATGCTCGGGGGAGAGTTAGAACAAGAATTCGGGCGGAGAGTTCATAACGACCAAATGGGTCATTATATCAGATACCAATTAAACAAACGTTCATCCTCAAACGGGGACAATGGAAAATGGTGCATACAATGGACAAGGCTTGGAAACTAGTTCCACAAATTCTTCTTATCGATCTCGCACAACACGGATGGAAAAACTCATCACACAACTTAACTAAGCCACCATGATATCAGCTAGGGTCTACCACACAGATCTCGTTATCGACATTTGTGGACTGGTCTATGGGAACTACTTATTATAACCGCATTATAGGGAAAGAGTTACTTGCTCGGAAGATTTCAACTTCAAGGATTTGCGATATCACATTATTCCATCGGTTACATTATTGCACATCACAATGCGTCATTAAAATTGATACTACTGAATTCGTAACATTATTCGTTCACACAGTCTTGTTAATTAGTTTCTGTCAAGGAACATATGGTAAGCAAATATGGCGGGGGCCTGACGCCTTGTCAAAGTTATATAAAGCCCTAAATGAAGATTTGTCATACAAACGGAAGAGGCACAACAGTCTCCAAGAGAAATATCGCTTCCGACTAATATCGCACACACAACAATCTTAATTTAGGGACTCCGCTATAATGGAAGATTCATCCGCTGAAGCGCTTCTGTGCACGCGAAAACAGGTTCACCGAAGTAAACGGCAAGGAAGATGTGAACTTTGCTGGAGTGGCACAGACACTTGCTCGTGCGAACTTGCTGGGGCGGGAAAATGGTCCCCCCCACTTTCCCCATTCTCCCCAAACTCTCAACCCCTAAGCCCACTTACAAACCTCTCTCTCCCCACTACCCTGCAAGAATACTCTCACAACCCTACCCTTACAAATTCTTTTCTACCTCTTACCCACAATTTCGCCCATACCCACTGCCCTACTTCTCTCCCGACATGACGAAGCCAACCCGATAGAGTCACGTATACCGAGGCACCTAAAACTCCCCCACAACTCTCACCACTCAAGTTCGCCCCTCGGTAAGTTTCTAAAACTTTGTACTACACACTATGACTTCACGTGATAGGGTAGTAGTATGGTAGTGGGTATATAATTTCATGAAATTGATGGAAAATTTAGGGTGTAGGTTTTCACAAGAGTAGATTCATAGATCGGGTAAAATAAGTGTGTAACGGATTCTACACTCATGTCCACACATCCACGAACTAAGGGGAGGAATGTTTTGGCCCAAAATAGAGTAAAATCATCAAATTTTTCCGGTGGGACTGTTTGGGATGACGGTCTCGCTCCAGTGGACGTCCTTCCGCTGGAGCGGATTCGCTAAGGCACAAAAGGGCTTAATCGGAGCGGAATGATTGGAGACACAACATTTCTGTTAAAGCGGATACTTTCCTTGCTGGGGAAGATTCTCTCTAGCGGAAGGCCACTCCACCAAAGCGGAAACAAAACAATAGCAGAGTTATAATAGTAGCTTCGCACTGACCTACTCGGGTCGAATTTTATCAATTTCTTTGGCTTATTAGACACGTAATATCATGGTACATATACTTCCATCACTGAACTGACATAGACTTGATACTTGCAGGTGTATCTGGGGAAACAAATCAAACTCAAATGGAAAACCTTGCCCAACAACACGAACTTGTCGATGGGGAGCCTGCAAATGGCTACGATGTATTTCGATTCATGTCTTGGGACTGTCAGAACCGTTATTTTGAAAATCTAAGAATCAAGAAGTTGTTAAAAGAGAGAGGCATGGACTTGACCCGTGTGGAAAAGCTTCTTCCAGACTTTTACAATCGGTTGGTATAAATAGGCTGGAAATGCTTTGCTCCAGCCCCATGCAAGGCCAATAAAGATTGGGTAAGAGAGTTTTATGCAAACTTAAATAGGGTGAGGTTGTCGGAGCCAAATCTAGTGATAAAAATCTGAGGCAAGATAGTACCCATCGGGGCAGAGGTAATTAATTATATTTATGGGCTGCCAAACCATCCACCTGAGCTTATGAGAGCCAGAGAGGATTATGGAAATGGGGAATGGTTGGTGTCACATCTAGTGGGGGAGGAGCACAGGAACAAGATCACCTGTGCAAATAAGAAATTGGGGATCACAAATGAGTATTTCACGGCTGAGGTAAAAAGGTGGCGGAGTATCATTTTCAGGAGGGTACAACCCTCTAGTAACAAGTCTTACTGCGCATACATTCGCTCTCTCATGGTAGTATGCATTCTTGATGATGTTCCAGTGAATGTGGGCCATCACATCATTTTAGAGTGGATGGATTATTTGGACAAGATAGGGTCAACCCTGAAGTTTCCTTCTTTGATAACTAAGTTATACCGGAGGGCGGGTGCGATGTATAAGCCTGATGATGACTGGATAGATCCTAAGGGGGTATTCCACCATCTGAAAGTGTTAGGAGCGGGCACACTGGTGAAGAGTAAGAAGATGATGGTAGACCTAAATGTGAGAGGTGATAGTACTGATGATGGGTGATAGTCACATTCGCAGTCGCAGCCATAGGGGCCACTTGGTGCCGTGGGTTTGTAGTTGTAAGAGATTAGGGACTTAGTTACTGGACTTCCTAAGCCTTCTATCGGGGCTAGTTCTTCGGGTGTTCCTGCCGACTACTTCTCTTGTGAGGAGATAGAAGAGTATCTTGAGTAGCATAAGGCCCTACAAACCTCGGTTAGTACATTGGAGATGACATATAAGGGTTTGGCCAAGGACCATAGTGATCTCAGCATGAAATTTAAAAATGTAGAAGAAGAGGAGCAAGACCCGGGGCAAACTTCTCATTAAGGTGTGGAGAGGTATCAAGGGCTTGTTCAAACACTTGGATTATAAGGACCTCCTTCTCATCGAGGACGTGCATGATGATGAGGATTACTCATTCCTGCATAAGGAGTATGACAGAAGCAACAACAACGAGGGAGGTGAGGAGGTGGCCAGCTCGATGAGACAGGATTGAGCCCATGCTTGATATTTGTGGTTAGCCCGTGTTGGGCTTGTTTCCAACAATTTATTTTTCTGGTGTTTGTTGGATGTTTTGGATAATTTGTTTTGGCTTGCTTGCCTTTATTTTCTGCTGCTTGGTTTGATGGATGATTTGGGATATTTATAGCTAGTTTCTCATCTTTGTTTGGGTGATATTATCGAATATATAGGCGTTTGGGCTATCTAAATATTCTTGATGGTTTTGCTATGATTTTATTGGTAGAGGTATATGTTTATCAATGCACAGGTAAATGATCTAAAAAACAGAGGCAAAAGTCACTGGTTTCTGCCCAATGATTACTCTGGGGCGGAGATGATATTCACTGAGGCGGACTCTCCTCAGCGGGAAAATTTACGTAGGGGCAGGTTCCAACAGAGCACATATTTCCACCGCGGTGGAAGATATTACGCGGGCGCGAGTTCAACAAGGTGGAAAATACCTCACTGAGGCAGACTCAATGACACGATAGAGCAGTCGTTCATGCGGCCCACCATTCGCTGGTGAGGGCCTACAGGCGCAGAAATTCCTTTCGCTGTGGCAGAACCCCTGAACTAGAATAGAAAATTAGATTTACAGCTTCCAAACTTTGCGTTAGTCTTCAGACATAATTACACATACGACCCACCCCAAAGGAGGGTCAAGATCATATACCAATTGGGATCGATTAGATACCAATTTGAGTTAACCAAGTGTAGAATTTAAATGAAGGAGCACGATAGGGGTGGAAGAATGGAATAATTCCTAAAATGCTTCATAGCCTCTCGAGGATGGATACAGATGTCATCGTACCAATCCGCGAGTCTCTACTACACACTATCTTTGTATTCGTGAGACCGGTAAACTTAGAGCTCTAATACCAACTTTGTCATGACCCAAATCACAAGCGTCGAGGTGGCACCTACACAATCCCCTCGGTAGGCGAACCAATTTTCCAAAATAACTTTTAAGAAGGTTTAAAATAAATGCGGAAGAAAATCAAGTTACAATCATAAAGAATTTCATTAATCATAAGAACGATGAATTTGTACAACAACCTTTCATCTCCAGAACCTGGTCTGACTTATACAAGGACTCTAAAATACAATATCTGAGTACGGAATATACAATATTGTCTATATGAAAGGAACAATTACAATGATAGAAACTAAGGCCATTGAATAAGATAGTCTACCTCTGCTCTCCGTGATCCAAAATACAACCTGATAGACCGAATACCTGCATCCAGAAAAGATGCAACAAGTGTAGCATGAGTACACAAAGTACTCCCGTAGACATCATAGGCCGACAACGACGAAAGCTACTCAATTGAAGATAAATACCAAGTTCAGACCACATAATCCTATCACTAGTAATTCAATAAGCCAAATGAATCATATTGGTACACATTAGATAAAAGAAATTACAAATCAACCTAAACATATAATAGTTCACTAAAACACATAGAATTCACATTACGCAAGTCTACTATTTCATAGTGGCACCAACCACATTAGATTGTACAATTCATGTAACAAATACTCCTCAAGCAAGTCATGAAATACTCAATTTCATATACGATCATTTTCCCCATAAATCCTATCATCTTACACCTATACTACGTAATTGTCAAAAATTTTATTAGACCTTAACTTATCGGTTTGACAACACAAGTAAGTTGGACACACGGTTATTTGTTCCATCTCCTTAGACCTCCCACAATATAACCATTAGTATAATAACACCTTATTCACAATTATTACGCCTAGTCTTAACCTAAGTGTGGCCAATTCCATTTACAAACAAACACTCTTTTAGTATATTAGATTCTTACCATAGTTATCAAGCAGTTTCCTAACCCTTACCTTTACCGGCCAACATCAATAACACATTAGACATTCTTAAGCCAGACACACAGGTGTATACACACCACCAAACCACAGAGAGCAAGCAAATCAGTCGATCATGCAAGTCCACATAATCAATTATATCAATGTTCCCAATTCTGACTAAATGATCCCTAGTACCAATTACTAATCCAAGTCACGTAAACACATCGCAAAAATCAATGTATGAATTAATATATGAATGAGGATGCAATGTATATGCAAGCTACCTTTTCATCAACTGGTATACACACTTCACAGAGGTATGCCATATGAAAGTGACCTATGGGGGGCTTGCGAAGTCCATATACCACTCCGCTCTGGAATAACTCATCGGATCAAGGAGCTCAGCTCTTTGCTATAATAATATCATGTTGCAGGCGTGAAACTCCGATCCATGTATATCAATATCCATTGTAGCATGCAACCCGAGCTATCTGTATCACCATCATCTCAATGTTGCCATAATCTCATAAGTGTTCTTACCTTTCCGGCCTCTTGGGCCCATAATATAGTCATACCATTCTCATATCAATATCATCAAAACTTTGAGTGTATGAATGTAAATGACATATATACGGCAAGATATCATGATACGATGAGATGCTACCAATTAAGAGATAAAATATCACATGCTTTTAAGAATTTCAATATGCATACACAATCCCAGTACAATCCAACATATCAAATCAAAAGCATGTGTGATGTGTAAACAAATCAGGCAACTATGGCGACAAGCCCACATATGGCGACAAGCCTAAATAATAAGAGTAGGAATCAGCACGGGGCTGTTTCCCTAAACCTCATCATTACAGTTCAACACCAGTACCCACTCAGACGTTCATCACAACTGCTTGAGTGGGATCCCCAATACGCCCAATACCTTTTGATATTTATAACTCCTTACGCACTTCTATCAAAGTCTCAAAAAATTAAAATGTAGCCTACGTCAATGCCGAGCATGAACCATGAACGGTCGATCCTCAAGCACGCGTCTGACTCCTCAGGCTCTTCGTGGTGAACATAATCTAACACATAATTTCTACATATTAATACCAAGCAAACATATACAAATAACCAAATCTTAATCAGACGTAAAACACCTAACCTTCAACCCGGGCCCACGGTGCTAAAATCCATCCTTTATTACCTCAAAAGCTTCTAAATATGATTATTAGTCATAACTTGAAATTAATTTGAAAAACAACTTCATTTAGACCTCCAATTGTATGTCACCCAAGAAAACCCAATGAATAACCCTAGGTTCTTCCCCAATTTAAAAAAAGGTTTTCTAAAATCAAATTAATCATTACAACACGACTATAGATGCATCTATTAAAGGTTTTCTTAGCCGTTAGGGTGGACACTATTTTGCCAAGACATAAACTACTATTTTCATCAACATTCACTCTACGCAATATTCTTTCCAATCCGTAGGAGCCACTCAACACATAATTTCCACTAGAATGTCATTGGCGAATGCTCGGGGGAGAGTTAGAACAGAAATTTGGGCGGAGAGTTCATAACGACCGGACGGGTCGTTACATATCCCCACCTTATTTGGAGAATCCATCTGTGTGCATCATGGTAGATTCATTAATCATATACCGCATAATAAAAACTATTAGCTGAAAATATTTGATCCTGACCCTAAATCAATTATGAGGGGAGAATTTATCATAATTTGTTGATCCGAAGCATACACATGTCGTTGTATACAATATATCATTTCTCAGACCAACACATGATTCTTTATTCTCATAAGCAATGATTTAGCTATATTATAGAGGCATCTAATGCCAAACCAGCTTAGATATAAACTAGCATTTTCAAGATGAATTGTCTTAATTTCATAATCTGAAAATTGTGCTACTAACTCAATTATTTTGAGAAAGAAACTTCGTAAATGTCAAACCGCGGGTTGACAATAAAAGCACATGTGACCGTCACATAGATGCATCTATTTAAGACATCACATATCAGGTGACGGGGCCCACATTCATCTTTTATAATTTTAGAATTTAGAGGATTCAGTCTCAACATTAGCTAGTGTAATCAACTTATCATGAGAGCAAGCAACACAAATAAATTTTTGAAGAATCTTCTAGTTCTTCAATATATTTTGAATAACTAGCACATCAGATATAAGTCAGGACAACCAAAATTATCGCGTCAACTGATAAAATTATTTCTACTAGTAAACTTCAATTTTACAATGACGAGTGCTATTTATTTTAGTAAACTTCTAATTACTATGACATGAGCTTTTATATCAACAAACTTTTAGTTTATTGTGGTATATGCACAGATAACGTTTCATATATGTATTTCTTATTCATAGTAATTTGAAGATATTAAATCTACCAACCACTTGTAATCTCAATAAGATAACCATTTTATTGCTAGTAAAGTTCAGGTTTACTGTAATTTGTATTTTGATCGTAACAATTATGATCTAGGATGAATAATGCTATCATATATAACTTCTTTGAGAGATTTTAGTTATTTTATAATGAGATGTTGTCTGAACTATGCTAATGTCATAATTTTTGTAAACAAATAATTAGCTCTTCTGGAGCTCCTAATCATTAGTTTGTACTGTCAAATATCGCTTAGATACTATTGGTATCATGAATGGAAATTTGATTAGACACTACTGGTGTCATTAAAGAAAATAATAATCGAATGGACATTTAAAGATAATTATAAATTCATAATTAACGAAAAGTAAACATTAATTTCAAAACTTCAGTACTTCAATGTCTCATTCAGGGAGATTAGCCATTAACATCTAAATATTTTGTATCAAAGCGGTAATCACATAGTAATCACATCCTTCAGGAAGAGATATATTAATGTTTATTTCCTTCGGGGAAATCATAACAACTAACCATGATGTATCAATGTGGTTATGGTAGAAAATATTCTACTATGCTTCCTTTTTGTCTTAGAATGATATTTAATAAACGTATTCACGATGTTTCTACGTACGACGGATATGTGTTGCAATGACTTTTATACCACATGTAATTCTTTTGTTATTTTATCTCTCCAGGAGCTAGGTTGTGGTATATCTTCATTTGCTTCAAGTAATCAAACCAAATTATTTGAATGTGCTTGATATACAACGTTCATCTATAACTCATTATTTTGCTTAAGCACAAAAAGACATTACTTTAGAATAATGTCTTACTACTCGAGGAGTAAGTTTCAGATTTGCTACTTCAGGAGCAAATTTCAAAGTCTTACTACTTTAGGAGTAAATTTCAGAGTCTTACTATTTTGGGAGTAGATTTCAGATAATATTTACTACTTCAGGAGTAAATTTCAGAGGCCTACTACTTCAGAAGTACATTTCAGAATATTTAATACTTCATAAGCAAATTCCAGATTTCTACCACTTCGGGAGTAGATGACAGAGTTCTACTACTTCAGGAGTATAGTTCTACTACTTCGGGAGTAAAGTTCAAAGTTTTACTACTTCGGGAGTAGAGTTCAAAGTTCTACTACTTCAAGAGTAGAGTTTAATATTTGCTACTTCGGGAGAAAATTTCTGAGTTTACTACTTCGGGAGTAAAGCATATAATATTCAGATTATTTCTTCTAAATATTTCTACCTCTTCTGGAGATGAGTCATGATATTTTCACAATCAATGCACGATCTTATTTATAGGCTTTATTACATACTGTCACATTCACTTCAGGGAATAGATCTATATTTATAGCTTTTATAAAAAATTCTCATTCTTCAGGAATGGAACACAATCATCTGAACGTGCCTTAAGCATATCAAATCGTGATAGATTAGGACCTCTTTTAAGATATTACTACTTTAGGAAAAAATCAAGGCATACATATGATGCAAATAATTCTTCTCAACACATGTTTAATTATAGCCATAACAATGCATAGAAAATATTATCACTTATGGTGATCATATATTTCTTGCAAACTCTCATTTAGTCATTAAGGATATGAAATTAACATCATAATCCCTTTTAGCAATATTGTTCTTCATGAACAACTTTGATGCATAAATAGTCCAGAACCAATTAGGTTCCCTCAAATCCAATCACAACATTCTTGTGGAAGAATGATCTTCTTCAGGTGGTCATGTCTATATTTTAAATTATTTCATAGCATAAGAGGATCTTTAATAGTGAGATATTCCAATTTCAAGACCTTATAAAGGTGATGGCGGAGGAATATCATTGCATTGGTACGATATTGATTTGATGTCTGATTTTTATCTTTGATGGTTCCTGCTAGACCAATCACATCAAGATGGCTTTCCGCATCAAGCACTCAAGTCAGGTAGCTTTTGCCCGATATATCCAGGGCAACAAATTCACGTTTAGAAATATTTGTCGTTAATGAAGAAAAGGAAAGTCAATACCTTCGAGGCTTTCAAAGTATTTGCTCCAGATGGTAGAGTCTCGTACTGATAACGTGTTATAAAATAATAATAAAAGTATAAGACAACAAGAGATATAGCCAAAGAAACTGGGGGAGATATATTTTTATTGCTCTTCAAAACTGATGTACAAATGAACTGAATTGGCTTCCTATTTATAGAGAAAAATAAGCAGTTGCGAGGCTTTTCAGGAAGCTGCTGCAAGGCTTTTCAGAAGTTGTTGGCAAGCTGCCTGCTTGAGCTACTTGCAACCTGTCTACTTGAGCTACTTACAAGCTGTCTGCTTGATTGTAAGCTTATCCAGATGACTGTGTATTTAATTGTAAGCTTATCCAGATGACTGTGTATTTAATGGTAAGCTTATCCAGATGACTGTGTAGTTGAATGGACATCCATAATACATTGTATTTATAACACCACAATGTTTCTTCTTTCTTATAGTCTATTTGGCAAATGTTTTGGAAAACTAAAAATAGTTTTCTTATTTAAAAAAATATATTTTACGAAACTAAGATGTTTGGCCAAGCTAATTTTAGAAATAAAATAAGTGTTTTGATCAGTAGCAAAAGTTATTTTCATAAGCTGAAAGGTACTTTATCCCTAGAATCGCTTTTGAAACCTTAGTCAAGCATAAATTAGTACTTTAATATTAGCAAAAGTACTTTTCAAACTTGATTAGTCAAACACAAACTGCTATTCCTTAAAAATATGTGTTTGAAAAACACTTTTAATAGATAACACTTTTTTCAATAAGCAAATTTTGAAGGTTTGGTCAAATAGACTTTTATTTTGGTAGTATACTACTTAATTAATAAGAATTAGAGTTCTTAATAAACACTACCTTTGTGTAATGACCCGGTCAATCGTTTTGAGAACTGATACTTTATTTTGCGTGTCGTCTAATTCAGAAGCTTCATAATAATTATTTTGACTTTCTTGCAAAATTTGAAGTGAAACGAATATCATTTGGTTCACTTTGGGAGAAGGTTTCATTATGGAAATCTCAGTATTTAATTATTTGGATTAATTATTCATTTTGCGAAAACATGCTCTGACTGGCAACTTGAAGATTTTGTTGGATTTTTAATATTATTTATGACCTTCAGAAATTGACAGAACTAATTCTAGAGTTCGTTCGGTTAGTTTTTGACAATTAAGTCGGTTTTAGTATTTAATATACTTATTTGTGGCGAAAAGATGGTCCCAGAAAGAAATAACACTCGGATTAAAAATGTATTTTTCTTTTAGCTTCATGTTGATGTTTAAGTTTTGGAATTTTGAAATTCTAAGTTCGAAAAGTTTGACCAAAGGTTGACTCTTGGGTAAACATGATGTCGCGCCCGTTTTTCGACCCGCGGGGGTCAAAGCGGTGTGCAACGTATCGGTGATTCCTGGATATTGGATCAAGGAGTCGCCACCTAATTATTTTATGGTGAATTAGGACACCTGAATATTAACTAAATGCTGCAATGTAACTCCAATTTTAAGGTCTGCGAAACTAATGAGATTCTAGGTAAGGGTTCTTTATTATCCTAAAGGGAAGGGGTTAGGCATCCTTTAAGATCCGCTAATTTGTGGTTATTCGATCAAACTTAGGTTAATTATTATACTAAGGAAAATGCATGTTTTAAAAGTAGAAAGTTAAAATAATGTTGCAAGTATTTAGTAAAAGAATGCATTTGTACAAGTATGCATTTATATGGTATTTAAAGAAAAATACATGTAAAGTTGAAAAAAGTATGCATTTGGGACAATTAATAGCAAGGAGAAAAATGAATTACTTATCATGCCAAAGAAGTAATTTTTGGAAATCATTTTGAGTTGTACAATTAATAAAGTGAATAGAAGATGATCAAAGATTGTTTTGAAAATTTTAAATATGCATGACGAGCCTAAAAATGAATAAACTAGCGAAGGATTTCTATGTTTGAATTAACCGAGCCTACAAGTAAATAAGCTAGCGACGGATTTCCAGTCTTAGACTACCCTATGAATTAATTCTAAATATACCTATTCTAAGCATTTCAATAATTACATAAGTGCAATAATTAATATTACAATACAGAGCGAGATAAAACTGAATTAAAGAAAGTAAAAACAACAAAATAAATAATCTCCGAGGAGTATTTGCCTTCGCTGACTTTGTTCCATGCAAGCTGTCAAGAACAAATGGTTAGAAACAGTTAAATATAAATAACTTCGAATCCGTATCTAAAACAGTAAATGTTTTGATTACGGAGGGCTTAGACTTAAATTTTGAAAAAAGACCATTCCAATCACGTCGTGGCTGCAAACATATAACTCGGTGGTCATTTTAATTGCCTCGCCTACTAAACATGTTGGTCTCTCGGATGAAATAAGAAAAAGATTTTAAGTCTCATCCTTGCCCTGAAGTTATATTTTCGTCTTTCCGACTGTGGAGGCCTAAAAAATCGATGGATATTTTCATCGGCCAGTGTAGTATCATGTTCAAATCAGTAAATTATACCAAAGCAGCAAGCCGAAACCGAGAGGCAATTTCCGAAGGGACGCGGCCTCAAATTCAATTTCTTTGGCCTAAGTGTAGTATTTGTTCAAATCAATAAAATAATACCAAAATAGCAAACTGAAACCGAGAAGCAATTCCCGAAGGGACGCGGCCTCGAATTCAATTTCATTGGCATAAGTGTAGTATTTATTCAAATCAGTAAAACAGTAAGATATCCATATACGGATGCTCAAATGCCAAAAACAGTAAACTGAAAACAGAGAAACGAAAAAAGCGCGGCCTCGAATTCAATTTCATTGGCCTAAATGCAGTATTTATTTAAATCAGTAAATCAGTAAGACAATCCGTGCACGGATGTTTAAATGCCAAAACAGAAAACTGAACATAGAAAAGAAAAAAATGTGGCCTCAAATTCAATTTCATCGGCCTAAATGCGGTATTAAAGTTTAAAACAGTAAAACTCCATATACGGATGCTCAAATGCCAAAAACAGTAAACTGAAACCAAGAGCAATTTCCGAAGGGACGCGACCTCAAATTCAATTTCATTGGCCTACGTGTAGTATTCTGTTCAAGTCAGTAGACTTTTCAGAAATATTGCGGTTGTCCGAAGCAGTCTTAAAGCATCTGTTTTCAGTCGAAAAAAACAACATCAATTGGGTTCAAAAGATACCGCAGCAGTGGGCTTGAAAACACAGAAGCAGTGGACTTGAAACACAGCAGTGGGCTGTCCAAAGGAGTCCTAAAGCAGCTATTTTTTAGCCAAGAAAATAGCAACAATTTGGGCTAAAATACAGCAGTGATAAGACATCAAATATGCTCAAAATGTAGCAGTAAAATATTTCCGAAAAGAAGTGTAAATGGTCAAGATTGCAGCAGTTATGCGCGGCAAACGCATCATTAGAATAATGGCTCAAAAGTGCAGTAATCAGCCCAAGTATTGCAGCAACTGGCAGTCTCAGAATCAGCAGCCAAAAGGAACAAACCCATAAAGAGAACTATTTAAAGATGGCATATATCCAGAATCTCAAGGTGCAACAGGATACCACAACCACTGGTAGCACAGCAAAGACATAAAGGGGAAGGTAAACTTAAAGACCAATCACACTAAACCGCAAATTTGAAAGGATAAGAAGACAAAGGGGACTACCACCATTCATTTCCGATGCCGCAACAAGATTCAAAGGGTTTCTAGAACCTTAGGCATGGCAGGCTATCGAAGAAGGCTAAACCAAACCCGAAGCTTGTCTTGGCTTTCAACCAGCATATTAAGATAAGTATAAAAACTCACATATATACATTCTGAAAGTCTCAAATAAAGACAGGAAAAAGGCATAATATGGAAGGAAGGAGTGGAAACATTATGCATAGACGTTTAGAGGGCTTTGTATACTTTGAGGTATATCATGATAGATCCAACAACTTCCCCTTAAAGAGAAGTAATAATCAATCTCAATCCACAAACAAGAGCAGAGGCTTATTTAGGGGAGTTCTTAAAGAAAAACAGTGAGCAATTTAGGCAAATAATGGTGAAAAAAGAACTGAATACCAATTAGAGGAGAGTGCACAACAACTTGATTTAAGCTAAACAAATGAAACATGTTCAGTCTTCAGAGCTTTGGCTAGACCATTTATAGGCATGGAGAGTATTCATACACAATGTCAACTTGGTCCAAACATATAGGGTCTGGTATCTAACATGATGCAGATGGCTTCATACAAGACATAAGAGGCAGGTAAGTGCTTCCGGTAACCTATGGCTATGACAAGAAAGTTCGGGGATGCTATAATATGTGAGGAAAGGCAAATAACACTTGAGCATATAGGCACAAACAAATGACCAGTTACAACAGAACATGAGAACCCATACCATACAAACATCATTCTGAAACTCATACCCAGATTAAGATAAGACCACCTAAGGTGTCACTGAATATACAGAAAGCTCATGCATGCTGCCATCAAGGATTTTAATACTTGAAATAAAATAACATGAGCATGCAATCAGCAAAGGACACAAATATGAACGTAAACATGTAACACAAGCACTATGAATCATTCTGGACATGCTTGGATATCGAGACCTCTCAACAAAGGTATATGTTGGTTCTATTGACCCTTAACAGATTATAGTAAATGCAGATGTATCAGGCAATGTAGATGGCAGTGAGGGATAGTTATGCATTCCTTATAAGAATGGACCACTAAATATTCAAGATTATTCTCTCATAATATACTATACATACTGACATTTAGACGAATGAGTCCTAAATATGAATACCCTGGTAGTCATGCTAAGCTATTAAGGGTCAAATAACCAAGTCATTTAATCTTTCAAGCAAACAAACTCAAAGTCCCAAATTATAAGTATATTGATAAGTCAAAAATTCCCAATTGACTAAAAATACAAGATCACATAAGAACATAATTAATAGTCAGACAGGACAACTGGGCATGCTCATCTTTAACTAGACATGAAGTAGGTATAGGCATGTAATTGCTCAGACAGACACCAATGGCCATGAGACCCAAATATAAGTTCAAAACCTCATTTGATTAGGTGATCTATCCTCTCATCCATAACCTAGACAGTAGGCATTAAAACAACAAACTCACATTAGTTGCACGTAAGTTACCGATTTTACTTAGAGACAAGCTCACACAAGAAATCAAAGGTAGTCATGATGTTTATACAAATTCAAGATTACCAATTTCACATGAACTGAGAACACAAAGAAATGCACAGAGCAGCTCCAGAGTTTTGTCAAAGTATATGCCAACTAATACAAAATTCGAGTCCTTTTGTTTCTTCACCCGAGCATGCATTAAAACTAGGTGGATGAACTTGTGAATAGGCAGTAGCAGCATGACACACATGAAAACATGCAAGTATTCTTCCCTAAGCATTCATGAGAGACTTGGCTAATTGAAAACACAAGAAGGGACTTTACCTAATGCTAGACTTGTGCCAGTAAGTGTATTTATGCATAGTATGGATGACATGACTTTAAAGAAAACTGAACTTACAAACTAGACAAGGTTACATTATGACAGGTGGGGAGCTATTCTGCTATATGACATGAACATGATTCTACAATAAACACACACCAGTCATACACTTCAAACAACATGCTATAATATCACATTTTTTAGCTAAATCTACTACTGGATGACATAACAAGCATGATATGACTTAATTAGACTAATTCATACTTCTAATTCTGCATTCAGATCCTGAATCAGTTCATAGTAATATTAATACTGTGAAAATAGAATGTAATACATTACAATATCACATATTAACATAAACTTACTGCATTTAAGCAACGTAAATGACAAAGGATTTGAATTACAGAAATCTACCACTTGATCAAATAAACAACAGTAATCAACAGTAATCATCCATCAAATATTTCTAAAGCATAAATTAACTAACAAACTCAACATGCTTAAACACTAAGCGTAACAACATAAATAGACTACATTATCACTAAATCAGTAATAAACAAGCAAACACAGAAAATAAGAAAAATGGGAAGACTTGGAGTTTATGGACCTTCTCTGGGCAGCGAAGTGAGGCGTCATGTCGAATCGTCGAGTCCGCTCGGAGAAGTGTGTTTATGTGATTGAAAAGAAAATGAGCATGACTGTTTCGTGGTTGTGTCGAGCCAGAAACGAGAGTAAAAGAAAGGATTTTTCAGAATCGAAACTTGTTCAAAATAACTTGTGAGAATGTTCAAAAAAGGTCCCTTTCTATATCTGAAAATCCCCCCCTAAACACGACCCAAAAGGTTGTATTTATAGCCAAGATTGAGGGGTTTCGGCAGCTTCTCCAATAAGCTTTTGAGTTTGAAATTCAAATTCAAAAAGAAGGGAGAAGGTCTGAGAATTCTGGGATTGAAATGAAAAGGGGATGGGTTTTTTCCAGGTTTTGCAGAGATTGATTGTCAAGAGAGAGAGACGTTGGAGCCGGATTTATACTCGGACTCGATGGAATCAACCTTGAATCCGAAGCATTTTGGGGTTTCCCTCTTTTGCAAACCCTGGGTTGATTTGGACAAGGCTGTCAACTTTGTTGGCTGCAAAAGGAGTGAAAAGATGGGGGAATGTGGTGATGGTGTTTGTCCGGCGGGTAAAGGGAGGCGATGGGTGGAAGGCCGCTAGTTTTTTCGGAGGGGTCTAGGGTTGTTGGTCGATGGGTGTGTTTGGGATGGTTTATCGATGGGGAATGAGAGTTGGGCTATTGGGCCAGGTCGGGTTGATTTTAGGGATTTGGGGATTGGGTTGGTCCGGTTGTGTTGGTTCAGGAATAAGGGGAATGGGGAGTTGGGCTGTTGGGTCTGGGCCGATATTTTAGGTGGTTTGGGCTGGTTATTGGGTGGCCGATTTGGGCTGAAATGGGCTGCGAATTTGGAGGAGGTCAATTGGGCTGCCCTTTTTTAAATTGGGTGTTGTTTGTTTTGGGTAGAAATTGTCTTGGGTTGGGAAATAAAATGGGTTATGGATCTAAAAATATAAAAGGGGTTTAATATTAAAAAAAGCTTTGAATAAAAAAAATGTAAAATTATTTAGAAAATAGTATAAGATGTGATAATAATAAAATATAATATTTGTGAAATGCTTAATGCTTAATTAAAAAATAAAAAATACGATGTTGTTTTTGCTAAAAAAATATATATGGAATATTAGCATAGAAACTATGATCATGATTTAAAAAGGCAAATGGTTGTAGAAATACGAATAATAATAATAATAATAATAACATTGAGAATATATATATATATATATATATATATATATATATATATATATATATATATATATATATATATATATATATATATGCCTATATGTATATATATAAAAAATATTTTTTGAGGTGTCAAAAATATTTAAAATTGCAAATAAATCGAAAAAGATGGGAAAAAATTGAGTGTCAACACATGCCCGTAATCAAATTCCTACAGTTTCATGATGCCTGAAACATGATTTATGACTTAGTTGGCCAGTTGGTCACATCCCGAGGGGTTCGGGAAGGTTTTGGACGTTTTGTCGCAAAGGTCAAAATTTTGAGAAAGTTAGAGTGTTTTGTGGAAAAGCACACCTTAACGATGTCGGATCGATGTTTTGAGTGCGCGAACAACTTTGTGGCATCGTTTATACTCGAGTTACAAGTTTGGTTTGTATCCGGGAGGTTCCGAATGAGGTTTGATGCGTTTGGAGGAAGTTTGAAGAAAATTCAAAAGTGCTGAAACTTGGCTTTTTCTTACTTTAGTAACGAATTTCTCAAAAACTATAAAGAATTTGGAGATGATGTCTTGATGAAAGTTGTAGCCCCTTGAATATAGTCTCTCGCGGTTTAAGTTGTTCATGATTTTGACATCCGTACAAAGAGTTATGGCCATTTTAGCACAGATTGTTGTGCTGGTTTTTTTTACAGCAATTGCAATGCTTTTGAAAATGCCGATTATGCCTCTATTTTCATCCATATATTTCAGACATCCTTTAAAACTTCAAAACATCATATCGCTCTCATTTTAATGCCACATTGAGTGATTCAAAAGTCCATCTTGAGTGAAATCTCGGAAGGATCATAATAGGCTTGTAAAAGTTGAGTTTCGTAATTATCTAACATCTGATTCGGGTAGGGACAACTGTTGAATTTTTTATTTTGTTCCAGAATTTAGTCACTTTCTCTCACAAGTTTGCGAGCATGGATTGGGGTGATTTCAGTGTATATGAATTCGTCTTGAAGAGGGCTTAAGTTCCTAACCTCTGTTTTGCATTTTCCCATGAACCCCGAGGCTTATTTGCATTTAGTCTTGATTTTCGTTGGGGGAAAATTGGGGTTTTGAACCCAGAAGTTGAAAAGTGGTAATTCATGGATTTGAGGATCAAAATAATGGCTTTTTGAATGGTTTTTTTTTGAATTTAGACTAATTAATCTATGGTAAATTAATTTTAATAAATTTTCCGTTTCGCCTTAGGGGCTCGGGCTACCTTTTTGGGTTCATTTTGGGTTCTGAATTAAACTATACCAATATGAATATCGTCAGACTCGTTTAACCTCGTAAAATGTTATTTTGACTTTATTAATTCGATTTCATGATAAAATTACAGTTTTAACCTCTGGAGCTCGGGATTGGCTTTTTGAGTGACTTTTTGAACCCAAATTATTAGCATAAAATTATGGGTGTCTAGAGACTCATTTTCTTAATAATAGTGCATATTTGATAGATTGGTAGTGTTCCGAAACTCTACAGAAAGGAAAGACAAAATCTTGAGGTTCGTGGCACGTGCTCAGCCTTCGAGGTAGGTTATGGCTTACCTCTTTAGACTCTAATTGGTGGTACGTATATAGAATATAATTGTTGTCGGGGGTGTGCATTTGAGCCTTCGGGCATGGAGGTGGCGCGTAAATCTAGTTAGGATTGGTGTGGTTGTTGTTAGGTGTGCTATGTTAGCCGTAGAATCTTATTTGCAAATTGACTTGCTTTGTATTCATGTTTCACCCTTGATAATATTATGAGAATGGTTATTGAGAGAAAGGAAATGTTATTATGAAATGACTTGATGTTGCTTACCTCTTCGTACTCTCTTGGTTTTCTGGACATATGACTCTATGCATGCATCATTCATTCATACATACAACTGGTTCATGTGAAACTTGATTTTGAAATACGAAAAAGAGGTAAATTGTAAGAGGGAAAAATCGTGAGTGTAGTAAATTATCTACCATTTTCTTAGCGATCTTGAGAGTAGTAATATAGGATGACTTGGCATAGCAAGATCATGAGCAAGTTGTGCAAGAACATGAGCGAGTGTTCAAGTGCTTCATGTGCGCTTAGTTGAAGACTAAGGATGTGACAATGTGGTATCAAAGCGCATGTTGATACTAAGGGAATAGAAAACAACGAAGAAATCAACGCTACTAAACAAATCCAACGTCACCTAGGATGCCGCTGGAAAGAAATATCATAACAAGAAGAGGAATGTTGCCAACAAGAGCCAGGAGGTGCCACCATATGTTGTGCCAAATGAAGGGCTTATATCCCAAGAGCCATCTACCACTGAGACGGACGAAGATACTGTGGAGGTCCTATACGAGGACGTATCGCTCGGTAAAGAGTGGATTATGAAGGTTAATATGGGGATGGGTGCCGCTAAAATCTTTGGCCAACGATTAGGGAAGGTGGAGGGCACCCTTAGCGTTCTTGAGGGGCATACCTTTGAAGAAATTGAGAGCGTCCAGAATAACTTAGAGAGTCACAAGAAGGCATAATTTGAGTTAAGGGAAATCGTCACTGCCTTAGAGTGCAAACTCATGGAGGCATTGAGTACTATCAATGATATGAAGGCAAAGATAGAGGCACTCGAGGAGTAGGTCGACACCGGCATGACCAAGGAAGCCATCAATGTTGTTGTGAATTCCTGCCGGAAAGACACGAGAATATATTGCCTGAAGGAGGCTAAGATCGAGGCTCCTAAGCCACCAGTGTTCAATGGGGTTCGTGATGCACAAGAAGTGGAGAACTTTCTTTGGCACTTGGAGAACTATTTCAGGCATGGAAAAGTGAGGGACGATGAGGCCAAGATTAAAACTGTTGTATTGTACCTATCAGAAACTGCCATGCTATGGTAGAGAAGGAAGGTCGTTGATGCTAAGAGATATTTATGAACAATAAGCATGTGGTATCCGTTCAAGAATGAGTTCAAGCGACAGTTCTTTCCCAAATAATGTCTTGTATGAGACAAGGCGCAAACTTAGGGAGTTGAAGCAAACAAGGAGCATATGAGACTCGGTCAAGTTCACCACCCTTACGCTTCAAATTCTCAACCTCATCAACGATGACTTATTGTTTCACTTTATAGACGGGTTGTAGAATTGGGCTAAAAAGGAGTTGCAACGCTGTCAAGTCGCAAACACAGACCAAGCCATAGTAGAGATCGAGTCATTAATGGACTTCAAGAATGAAAAGCACGACAAAGGCCAAGACAATGAGTCAAGGGGTAGCGATACCAAAGGTGGGGGAGACCGTGGCGAGTGTAAGGATTCACAACAACAATACTCCAAGTTTCAAAATGCAAAAAAATTCGACGGCAAAAGGTCAAGTTTCCATCAGGGCTATGCCGAAAAGAAGGCATAGACCGAGAAGAAGGGATGCTACCTATGGGGAGGGCCGCACAACTTCAGAAATTGCCCTGACCTGAAGAGCCTCGTTGCTATGGTGCGTGAAAAGAATGAGTGTTGACACCTAATTTTTTTCCTTCTAAACTTTATTTAATTATTTAAAGTTTCCGAGTCACAAACGGAGGGAAATATACATTTTACCAGACGAAAATTTATTTTACAAAATTTATCTCGGTGGTATTTTGCCATTTCAATGGCAAAATCTCATCAAGTATATCATTGTATATCACATTATATGTTTTGTATGTTTTTGAAAAATATTTATCAAAATTGTAATTCAAATAATGAGGACAATTATTTGATTGATTGTCTAAATTTATTTGGTAATTAATTAACAAATACTTCTCTCCGTATAATTAGAAAATTTGATTAATTGAATGAAATATCAAATGGGATCTCAATGTCATTATCAATTTTGGTTTAATTTTAAAAAGAATTTTATGTTCTGACTATTTTTGAAAAGAATATTTTACTGGTTCGTAAGACTGACTTTCATACTTGTCTGAGATATCTTTGGTCTGTTGGTTTTTAAAGCTGCACTTGCATCAGCATGTTATAGCTCATAGTTGACATATGCTATGTTGTATCGATGATCTTTGTTTTACTAACCTGAATGTAAATGGCCCTCCTCCCATGTAGTAGATTGAACTGGTAAGGTACCCCTAAGGTATAATCAAGTATTAAAATTGACTAAATAAAAGGTCGTTTAGTAAATGGCACTGATAAGTTTATCTAGGGATAAAAAATGACCCCTATCTGATTTTGTTACTAAAAATACATGCCTGAGTTATCAAATTTAGAGTTCTTGTATATGAGTATGCACTAAGTATTGGCATAGTTCTGTAGTTAAACATTAAGCATAAGTGGCAAAGGTCCTTACCCTTTCCATGATTGTCTACCTTCTCTGCTGTGTGATAAAACACTAGAGATGCCCTGCCTAGTTTCCTCTTTTTTCATGTCTTGCTTGAAAAAATCTGAGAAGTGTTATCACCCCTCCTTCCTTTTGACTGAAAGCATGAATAATAATGCATTGATTTGGGAAACACCCTGCATTTTTCTCCCTTGTGTAAAAGTTGTATGTGAACTTTGTGTATGTTTTTCCCTGCATATATGTGAATTGGGTTCTCTTTGACTCATGTATGAATTTGATACCAAAACCATGAAGCATGCCATTCCCCTTAGTGTATTTGATTCATTCCCTGCACATTAGTTCACCCCTTCCAAAATGCTAGTTTGAAACTGAACAAAAGAGGGGGTCTGGGCATAAAAGGGGCTATAAATTGATCTGTCTAGTTGCTTAATTGTTTGAATCATACTCAAATCCTTGTGTTTTTCCTCTTTCTTGCCTATTGATTTGTGGAATTGTCTATATGGCCTGATAGTTCATTTTTCTGCCCATCTGTTATTGATTGAACTGTAAGTGTGGTATATCTCGAGTATACAAGGTATACAGATCCTCAAACATACCCTATATATAAGAGTTGTATACTTTGTATATTTTCAAGTATATCGTGTATACCTTTAGTATACCAGGTATACTGGCCCTTGTATATGCTTAAGCATATATGAGACCTTTGAATATGGCATGTATATCTTTATGTTTTGCTTCGTCCGGCTCATCTTGGGCTGAGAATCTTTGATCTCATAATCATGTTGTTTGGGCCTTTATTGCTGACTTCTTCTCTGGATTTGAAGCCCAACATGTGCTTTGCTTTCACTCGGTTATCATGTGTTCATCTGAGATGAGCTTCTTGGAATTTATTACCCTTCTAATTAGGCTTGCTATTTTCTGTATTTGCCATATTATATCCGATGGCTAGTTGAATGTTTGGGCTTGCATGAACTGACCCATATCTGTTGTGTTAGTTCAATTTGGGCTTAAGCCGACCTTACTTCTTGTTTTTTATCCGCTTGTAATTACACTTATATCAGTGTTTATTTATTTGTTTGGGCTTAATGAATATGGATACCTTCTAACCCCCATCTTCTTTTTCCCCTTCTCTTTGCATGGTCCGTGGCTCCGTATGGGCATGATTGGCCCAAACCCCTAGGTCTGCCTCTTCTATTGGGCCTAAGGCCCAACTCACTTATGTTCATCGAGTTCGAGCAGCCTAGAAGGCTCAGCCATGGATAAAAATGGCATGCATATTTAACTGGTGGGCCTAGTATGTCCACCAGCCTAATTCGGCCTTTCAAATTCGTGTATTGTATTATTTGCATTATGTATTTGTGACATGTAATGTATTATTGAAACTCTAGATTAGAATTTATTCGAAATAGGCTAGGAAACGATACTATATCGTTAGAACGGATAAGATCCGATATTTGTAATTGTGACCCGAAAAAGATTGGATTAATAAAAGAGTTTTTTCATTAATCGGCTTTTGATTTTCTTAACTTTTTATATATATACTCTTTAAAATAAAGGGGGGGAAAGGTAACAAATCAATTCCTTTAAAATAATTGGGATTTTTTCTCAAAGATTTTATATAATTGCTTTTAAAGGAAAAATTGAAAGAAGGTTTCTTCTTCAAATGTAAAAAATGGAGTTTCTTTAGTTTTGAAAGATTTTTTTTTAGTTATGTGTATAAGTTTAAGCATTACTACTTTAAAATTTGGTTTGTAATGAAAGATTTCCTTTTCATCTGAAACCTTAAGTATGGAAAGGGTAAGAAAGCGGTTGATCTTCTTTCAAAGAATAAATTTTCCTTTCTTTAATAAATTGCAACTTTTTAAACCCTTTGTCAAAACCTTAAAAAAATGAACATAAATATTTTTTTTTTCTAAAGAAACAAATGGACTATAACATTTTTTGGACTAAATTAAGTCGAACTCTACTTGAGGAAAACCTTAAGTGGTTTTAGTCGGAGAAATGGCATAGATCATTCAAATTCTTATTCGTATTTTTTGAAACACTTTTAAAGAGCTCTTTTCTTGGCGGAAAATAATTTTAAATGTCATGACTTTATATATATATATATATATATATATATATATATTCTTAAACACATTTTTAGACAATTAAAAGCAAATTCATATTTTGAAACCCGAAGGTCAACAACATTCTACGGATTCTTAATACTGGACTCTGGAGTGCCTAACACCTTCCCTGAGGAATCACTTAAATCCTTACCCGAACTCTGGTTCTAAAATAGGGTTTTATCTTTTGTTTTGAATAAACCGTATAAATTTGGTTTTCCTAATTTTTCTTAGATAAATTAGATGGCGACTCTAATAATAAACAAATCCAAGAGTCCACAAGTTATGAATTATTTTTTATGTCTCGCGTAAAAGTGAATCGTAACAACAAGCAAACACAAGCATAGAGTTCGGGAATCGCACAGTTGGTGGAGTTGTCAAGAAGCAAGATAGCCAAATCAACTAGAATAACAACCAGTACGTGGACCTCACCATCAACAACAAGCTGGCTCGTGCACTGATAGACACTGGGGAGACTCATAACTTTGTCACCGAGGTCTCAGCAATGAGACTAGAGTTGAAGCTCACTCCAATTAATGCTCGCGTTCAGACCATGAATGTTGAGTCAAGAAATGTCCGTGGTGTAGCCAATAGTGTTGGTATCAAATTAGGCTATTCGAAGGGTACGACAAATTATACCGACATTACTATGGATATATTTGACATTGTTCTGAGGCAATAATTCTTTAGAAATTGTCACGCGATAATCGATCCCTACCTCCATTGTCTCTTGGTCATGGAGTGAGAAGGAGCTTGCATTGTGTCTACAATGACTATGCCGCATGCACAGGCCCAAGCACAACTTTCAGCTATGCATCTTATCAAAGGGCTCAAGAAATAGGAGTAGACTTTCATGGCAACCATTGCAAGTTTGGATAAAGATAATGGTGCCCAAGAGACACTACCACCTTGGATAGATAATTTACTCGAAGAGAACAAAAATGTTATTCCCAATGAGCTACCTAAGCACTTGCCTCCTAGGCGCGAGGTGGATCACAAGATTGAGTTGAAGTATAAGCCGGGCAAGGGTAATGTTGTGGCCAATGTTTTGAGCCAAAAGGCTGAGTTTGCTGCCATAACTTTAGCAAGTTGTGACATTCAAGAGGCTATAAAAAAGGGCGTGCAACATATCTAACAACCAAGCAACTCATAGAGTTAGCCACCCGGGAAAAATCAGAAACGTTTGGGTGGAAGATGGACTGTTGCTCACCACAGGCCGTAGGGTAAACGTGTCAAAATTTAGAGATGATAGACGATGTATTATGAAGAAGATTCATGACACCATGTGGGACGATCATCCAGGCAAACGTTGCACTAGGGCCTTGGTTGAGTCGATCTATTATTGGTTGCGTATGCGAGATGACATAGAGTGTTATGTGCAGACTTGTCTTGTAAGCCAACAAGACAAGGTTGAGTAGAGGAAATCACCGGAGGAGACCGCATGGGAACGATACGAAGATAAAGACAATATCCGAGAGTTTATGCAGCACCAATGTGCTATCGTCGCAACATCATGGGGGAGAGTGTGAGGAACCATCATGTCATCATGCCACCTAGGTGCCACTTTGCACATATATTTTCCATGTGAAATGGTCGCATAAAAAGAAGATTAGATATTATGGGAAGATTCTAGAGTCATATAGAGATTTCCCTTTAAAGACCCTAGAATTTCATGGATTCGCATGGAAGGTCCTTGGTACACTCTAGTTGCGTAGAGATTTCTAGAATAGGAACTTATGTTGTAAGTATTAAGGGACTTGTACAACAATTAATATTTACATTATAGCCCCTAGGTGAGTAGTATAAATAGAGGGAATTCATTTGTAAAAATCATCAATCAAAATTAACAAGTTCTCTCTAATACAAAAGTTTATCTTCAACAAATTTCTCGTCTTCCTTATCTTCCTTTTCCTTAGTGATCTTGAGTGTAGTAATCTAGGCTGATTTGACATAGCATGATCGTGAGCAAGTTGTTACTTTTTGTATGTAAAAAGGCCCCAGTTTTCCGTTTTTCAGCTTTTAAAAAACTCCTGCTCGAGCTACTCGGCTAACTATGGTTCTTTCGAAGAAGACCTTGATCAAGAACGTGAGCAAGTTGTCAATTGATGCACGTGCGCTTAGTTGAAGACTAAGGACGTGACATTTATCTCTACTTAATGTTTCTTTTCCTAATTTTTTTTACATAAAAGGGATGGAGTCTCAAGACGAATAAAATGCAATTTGTTCATCTTCTAGTACTGTTCCTATTGAGAATGAGAATCAAACGCCTTCACAAGCAAATCAAGCTACTGATGAAGTTATTTAACTTGACAAAAGAAAATTTACTTCTAAAGCTTGGAAACATTTTAAACCGGTGAAGATTAATGGTGCCTAATATATATGGTGTTTGTAAGTATTGTGGTGCTCGTCTCAAAATAACTAAAAATTGTGGGACATCGTCTATGTTAGAACATACTCCTAGAAATCCCAATAAGCCAAAAAATATGGAAAACGAGGATGGTTAGGAGGGAGATGACGGTAGCCAACAACATTACTTTGATGAACAACAAAGATCTACAACAACAAATTCAAAGCGTCAGATGGGGGCTCCTCTCCATTTCTCACTTTCTCTATTTCCCAAGTTCCTACTTAAATGAGAGACACATGTCATACTTAAGAAATAAAGGTTAAGATTTAATTACCCAAAATATGATCATATTCCTAACCATAGTTAGAATAACAAATATTTTCTTTATTTACTTTATTTTTTTTTGACAATTTCACAATTCTAGCTAAAATATTATCTCAATAACATATAAATTTAAAAACTATTTTTCTCCTACTTTATTATGAGTTCTACCCAACAAAGGTAGGGTAATGTATGTGCACATCTTACCTCCCCGGCTCCCCTTCTGCCCCGGCCTAATTTATGAAATTACACTGATATGTTATTGTTATTGTAGTTTCTTTTGAACATTTTTTTTGTGCAAGTACTACACATCAAGTTGAATCAACATTTAACACTTAAAAGTTTATTAGAATAAAAAGATATTTGTAAATCATAAATTAAAAAATATATATAATGTTAATTTCTTTATTTTGCTATAACTTAGAGTTACGGAAATTCTTTTAGCAATAAAAATGAATAAAAGAGTGTCCATCCAATTTGTTCGTCGAATTAATTTATCGCTGTAAAAAGAGTTATT
The DNA here is from genome assembly GCA_034509755.1 of Anisodus tanguticus. Taxonomy (NCBI): domain Eukaryota; kingdom Viridiplantae; phylum Streptophyta; class Magnoliopsida; order Solanales; family Solanaceae; genus Anisodus; species Anisodus tanguticus. The sequence continues at coordinate 37,171,450 of CM067542.1, forward strand.
TCACAATTTGACAAGATGCAAATATCCATGATATGTATAATTAAAAACAAGATCTCGTAATAACGTTGGAAAAGTGTGAAACTTTTTAAATATATTTATGTATGAGATAATATTTTAGTTAGAATTGTGGGATTGTCAAAAAGAAATTAAGAGTAAATAAAGAAAGTATTTTTTATTCAAACTATGGTTAGGATCTTACATTGGGTAGTTAAATCTCAACCTTTAATTATTAGTTATAACATATGTTTCTCATCTAAATATGAACTTGGGAAAATGGAGAGGAGCCCCCTCCCAAAGCACCACTATGATCCATAATTTCATAATTTCCACATATGAACGGCGTATGAACAAGTAAACCTTTCATATATGACAACAATCAAGAGGTGGAGTATTATTACAGTAAAACCTCTCTATAATAGTATAATTGGGTCCGTTTTTATTTTTTATTTTTATAGAGAAGGGTTGTTATACATCTATAATAGCATTTGACATTTAAATAATACTTGGCTATTATTGATAAAAAATATGCATAAAAACAATTTTTTTATATTTTGATATTATAAAAATATTAAAATTATTTAAATTTTAAATCTCATAGATATGCATACTTCACTAACTAAACATTAAAGAAAGTTAATACACTTTCAATAAATGCATAACTGAATGTATAAAGTTTTAAGCTCTAAAGCACATATTTTAAATATACTTGAAAATTAAATTCTTTCAAGATTGATGGAGGAACTTTATAATTGTAGCTTGTTTAGAAAATATTAGAAGGAATCAAATATTTGTCTCTTTGCTTGCTCTAAAGAATAGAATTCGTACCCCTTATTCACATTGTTTTTCTTTTAAAAAATTATTTATAAATAAAAATAGCAGACAATGATATTTTTAGATTGCAATATGTATTCATATGTAATATTTTTTTTATAATTATAGAATATTAACGTATCAAATTAAATATTTAGTCAAAATCTCTACATTTATTATTGGTAATCATAGATATTCTATTTAATTATTATATTACCAAAAATAAGATAGTTGGGGTAATTTTACAAAGAACGTATTGTTATAAAGTTGGTTGTTGTTGTTATAGGTAAAATGTTGTTATAGAGAAGTAAAATATAACATAAAATCAGTTTAAAAAAACATAGCTGTTATAGAGATGTGTTGTTATATGCGACTGTTATAGAGATGTCTGACTGTATATGAATAGATACTCTTAATTTTTAGTTTTTAAAAAATCCTATAAATCTATCTATCTATATATAATATAAAGTTAGGCATATATAAGGTAATGTGACACCTCTCTATGGCCAATATTAGTATTTTTTTTCTCCTTTTTTGATATTTTCTCCCTCCATTTCTCTACATAATCTACTAATTAATTAGTTAACAAAAGCATCATAAATTAAAATAACAACACCAAATACCCCTAAAAAAATAAAAAAAATTACCCGCCCCATACCCCTCACATCTGACTATTAGAACGTGGAAGATGGGACAAAAAACTGAAATGTATATTTTTTTTGGAATGTAATTTTAATAGCGATAAATTGAAAAAGAAAATTAAAAAGTAAGAAGTAAACTATGCTAATTATAGCCTAAATGGTACCTACTTGCTAAGCATATTACCGCCAAAAAAAAGTGCAATATGTAGCTGAACAACTTTGATAAAATGGAAAAAGTAGGAAACACATAAGAAATCATTAACCCATAGTCCCATACACACATAGAGAAATGAAGACAAAATTATGAATATATTCCCTTCTTCACGTATTACTTGATCACTCTCCCTTTTACATCCTTTTTAAAAAATCATGAATAAAAAGAGTATTTTTATTATATTATTCTTATCTTTTTTTAATTAATTGCACTCTAATCAATATTATGTTACTTTATAAACAATTAATGTCAAGGGCAAAGTAGGAAAAACACAATTAATTCTATCTTATTTTTAGAAAATGACCAAATAATTTGGGATATATATTTTTTTAGTAATGTGACCAAGTAATATGAAACTGAGGGAATAATTGTTGCAGAATGTAGTACACACGAGTTTAAAAACCGAGTCTTTTAAGAGGTGTGCACTTTTATAGGATAAACTATGGACTATAGAATGTGAAAATTTATTGGTATAGTGGAAGATGAAAGAAATTGCAACACTTGTATGAAAAAAGAATTTTAAGAACATTCGTACTAACCACTAAATACTAAACTACAATACACTAATATGAAAATGCATTTAGAAGACGAATTCCCTGCAAGAATCTAAAGCCCTTTACTTGATTGCAATGGGTTTTTTTTACAAGAAATAAATGATCGATTATTGTGTTATATATATATATATATATATATATATATATATATATATATATATATATATATATATATATATATATATATATATATATATTGTTGGTTACAACGGTGCAGAAAACGGAAATAAGTAACTGCTAAGTATTACAACAAACTGAAATTACAATAAACTTGAACAAGAAATTGGAACAATTTTTGGTATGCTGAGTCGAGTGATTGCACTCTGTCTTTAAGACAATATTGCCCCGTATGTCTCCTTTCTACGTCTTGGACAATTGTCTCCCAAGAAAATGAACAAATGAGCAAAGGAAACTCAAGTGCTACCGTGAAGAATTTTGAGTAATGAAATGATGTTGGAAGGTAGTAGGAAGAACTGATTTCGTTTTCAAGTTTCTGTGTGTCTCAACAATTGGCAAAGGGTCCTTTATATAGTTGAAGGAGAGGCTTACCAACTGCCCACATAATTGATGTTGTTACTGGTCAAGTAATGGCAATTATGGAGGTAGTAATTCACCAAAATAAATGGTGAATTGATGTGCAACGGATTGACATTTAGGAAGATTAATTCAGCCAAAATAAATGACTAAATTGAGTACTGGTTGACGTTCCAGAAACAAAGTTCTCTGCCCAATTTGACTTTCTTTAAACTTCAGGGACCAAACTGTACATATGAAATAATTCTGGTCCAAAAAGATAATATCAGAAGAAGCACAGCCCACGACCCGAGACCCGGACCCGGACGGGCGGGCGGCGGCGGCGCGTGTGTGGGCTTTCCTCGAACCGAAGCACATCTAGGTCCTCCCTCCTTTAAACACATGGGATACCCCTTGGGGTCCCAAACGCCAAACCAACTTTGAGACTTATAAACAAAACAATTCTTTCTTCCCCTTGGGGTCCCATGCTTCAAACACCTCACTTCGTGGACTAATATCTCTTTCATGTCTCAACGAAATTTGACGATCATTGGCCCTACGATCATCTACTTACTTAGTAGATTATGCACGTGTGAATAACCAGATTCTCCAACATGCGGAACACTAGTGTTTAAGTCGTTAAAGTAGGTCGGACGCAACTCCCGACAAAGGCAAATTTCCAACAATCCCCTCTTGAAAGAGATTTTGGCGCACTCACATGGTGTCTTTTCATTTGCAGCAATATTTCAGCGGACCGATGTTGCATAAGGAGAGGTAGCTTCAGCTTTGAACCTTCCATAGTTAAATACCATCGGACTTACTTACTGCGCGGTGAACGTGATGTCTTGAACCGTCAGTGTTTAGTGTAAGCCAAGTCAATAGTACCAACACAACAAATTCCCTTACTCTCTTCTTCGTAATGTTTCGTCTGTTGTGTCCATGGACAACTTCTTGAATTCTTAAGTGCGTTCATTTGAGACGGCCCGTCCTCGCACTTAAATAGGTGGTCTCCTACAAGGTATCCTGCTATACCCCACTTCACAAGTGTTAGGAACCATATAAAGTTTTCCCAAACCTAACCTCAGCTGTTGAGGATCATTAAAGGTTTTGAAAACTTAATCTTTACCCATACTGCAGATAGCACTTAACGTCTATCGCGAGAACGACTTTGGATTTGGTGTTTCTTTACAGAAATCACTATTCGAAGTGCTCATGCTTCCACTGAAGCGATCAACTGAACCTTTACAACTTAGTTTTCCCATTGAACCAAATTACTGAGATCTCCAGTTAGTAAGGTTGGATTACCACCGTATTGGTCCTTATACTTTGGGTTTTAAGCCCATTCCCCTAGATAGGCAGACCATCTGATCCTTAGGTAAGCCCTTTGTCAGCGGGTCTGCTATATTATCCTTTGACTTAATGTAATCAATGGATATTATATCCGTGGTGATCAGCTGTCTAACGGTCTTATGCCTCCGTCGAATATGACGGAACATCCTCTAAGAAGTAATGAAGCCACTCAGCTTCTTCTCCTGCTTTGTCTAAAGCGATAAACTCCGATTCCATTGTGGATCGGGCGATGCAAGTTTGCTTAGAGGATTTCCAAGACACAGCCCCACCACCAATTGTAAATACATACCCACTGGTGGACTTGTTGTTCTCTATATCAGATATCCAGTTTGCATCACTGTACCCCTCTAGTATAGCTGGATATCTCGAATAATGTAACCCGAATGTTAACGTTATTTCAAGTATTGTAATACCCGATTCAACGCCTTCTAGTGATCATCACTCGAATTATGGGTAAACCTAGCCAACTTATTGACTGCATAAGCAATATCAGGTTCGGTGCAGTTTGTTAAATACATCAAACTACCGATCACTTGTGGATATCGCTCCTGGTATACGGGTGCACCAAGATTTTTATCAAGCTTTTGATTTGTATCCATTAGTGACTTTATCGGTGAACTGTCTAACATCTAGAACTTTCTCAAAACATCCTCGATGTAGTGAGACTGAGATAAGACCAGTCCGTCAGACGTCTTAGAGATTTTTATCCCTATGATGACATCTGCGATACTCATATCCTTCATGTCGAAACATTGTTTTAACATGTTCTTAGTCTCTAGGATTACCCTAGGACTACTTCCTGTGATCGACATGTCATCTACGTATAGGCATATCATGACGAATGAGTCAGAGTTACCTTTCGTGTAGACACATTTATCACACTCATTAATGGTGAAACCCTTCAATAGTAGAGTACTATCAAATTTTTCGTGCCATTACTTCGGGGCTAGTTTCAGCCCGTACAGAGATTTGACAAGCCGACAGACTTTCTTCTCTTGCCCTTGAACCACATACCTCTCGGGTTGGTCCATATAAATTTCTTCTTCCAAATCACAATTTAGGAATGCTTGACATCCATTTGATGTATCTCAAGGTCACGCAAAGCTGTGATCGCAATGAATACCCGTATGGATGTCATCAGAGATACCGGGGAGTATGTGTCAAAGTAATCAAGACCTTATGTCTGCCGATATCCCTTGACTACCAACCTGGCCTTGAACTTGTCTATAGACCCATCTGCTTTATATTTTCGTTTGAATATCCATTTACAACCCAACAGTTTATTTCCCGGAGGAAGATCAACCAACTCCCAAGTATGGTTATACAGAATGGAGCCTATTTCACTCTCAATCGCTTCTTTCCAGAGTGGTTCTTCTGGAGTTGACAACGCTTTAGAAATTGTCCTTGGTTCATCATTAACCATATAAGCTACAAAGTTAGGATCGATGGATTTATCCTTTCGGGCCCTTTTACTTCGCCATAGTTCCATCTCCGGGTCTCCAAGTTCTGAGAATCTGGAATACTAGATTCCAGATATTCAGCCACTTCGAGATCCGCTAGATCTGAACTATCTAGATCCGGGCCGTCAACGACTCCCGATTCCTGAGAGCTTTGTTCATAACATCGTTTGCGAAAGGTTATGTCTTTTTCCTTTATAGGAAAGGTACCTTCAAAGAATTGAGCATTCCTTGATTCCATGATTGTACCCTGGTGGATATCTGGAATATCTGACTTATGAACTAAGAAGCGATAAGCACTACTGTTATTTGCATATCCGATGAATATGCAATCTACAGTCTTAGGCCAAATCTTGACCTGCTTTGGCTTGGGTACTTCAACCTTTGCCAAACAACCCCACACCTTAAAATATTTATAGGTGGGTTTCTTTCCCTTCCATGATTCATATGGAGTTTTGTCCTTACCCTTATGTGGATCTCTGTTAAGAATCGTATTAGCAGGAAGGATGGCTTCTCCCCACATGTTTTGGGGAAGACCGGAATTGATGAGCAAGGCATCCATTATTTCTTTCAATGTGCGGTTCTTACGTTCCACCACACCATTCGATTGAGGTGAGTATGGAGCCATCGTTTGATGAACAATGCCTTTTTGGGCACAATATTCCTCAAATGGCGCTACGTATTCTCCCCTTCTATCGCTACGAATGGATTTAATCCACAGGCTTAGTTGGTTCTCAACTTCTGCTTTGTAACGTCGGAACTCTTAAAAGGCTCCATCCTTACTTTTCAACAAGTAAAGGTAACAATACCTTGTGCTATCATCAATGAATGTCACAAAGTACTTGTTCCCCCCTCTAGTTTGTGCGAACTTCAAATCACATATATCTGTGTGAATAAGTTCTAGGGGAGCGGTATTCCTTTCGACAGATCGAAAATGAAGCTTGGTGAGTTTTGCCTCTACGCACACCTCACACTTATGTTGAGGGATTACGTCGACAGACGGAAACAACTCCAACTTTACCAGCCTTTAGATATACTTGTAGTTAACGTGTCCTAATCTATGATGCCATAAATTAGAAGACTCAAGCAACTAAGAAGAAGGTTCAACTTTATTACTTGGACGCATTACAGACATGGCATTCACTTTGAAGAGGCCTTCACGGAAGAAGCCTCTCCCCAAAAAAGTGTCATTCTTAGTGAGTACAAACTTATTCGATTCAAACACTAGCCTAAAACCAGCATTAACCAATAAAGGTCCTGAAATTAAATTTCTTCTAATCTCATGGATGTGCATCACTTCCTTCAGAGTGAGCTCCTTTTCGGAAGTCATCTTCAGGACTACCTTTCCTACCCCCAGCACGTCAGAGGAAGCGGTGTTGCCCATGAACAGCTTCTTATCGGTGACCGGTGTGTACGTGGAGAAGGCATCTCTGTTGGAACAGATGTGTCTGGTAGAACCTGTGTCCACCCACCACTGCCTCAGATTCTCGACCAAGTTTGCTTCAAGCACCACTGCTGAGAACTCATCAATCATGTCATCCAGGAGCATGTCCTTGACGACGTTAGCATGCGCCTTGCCTTTAGCCTTGGCTTTCTGTTGTTGCTCAGTCTTGAGCTTGCAGCATTCCTTGATCTTATGACTAGGTTTCCCACAGTGGTGACAATTACCTCTGAACATCTCCATTGTGTGGGCCTTGCCGTCTTTCTAGAACTTCCGCTTCTTGCTTGGGTTCCCTTTGGCCTCAGCCAGATTTGCCTTTGCCTCAGCAGGTTGTTTACCTCTAGGCAAGGCTTTCTTATTATCTTCTTGAATTTGAGTTTGATAATAAGCTCTTCAAAGGTCATCTATGTTGTCTTGAGTTTTAAGTAACTCATAAACTCATTCCACGACGGAGGTAACTTTTCAATCAGCGATGCAACAAAAAACTGCTCATTTGGTTTCATTCCTTCCAAATCCAGGTGATGTAGAATCATTTGGAATTCCTGGACTTGGGACATCACTATCTTACTATCCACCATTTGGAATTTTAGAAATTTCCCAACGATGAACTTCTTAGTACCCGCATCTTGTGCGTTGTACTTCTTTTGCAGTTTTTCCCACAGCTCTTTGGCAGTGCCAACGGTGCAATAGACCGTGTAGAGAGGATCTTCCAAGCAATTCAATATGTAATTCCAACACATGAAATCGCTATGATTTCATGCATCAAGAACCATCTTCATGCCATTAATGACATGGATACCAAGGCCCTCTTCACCCATTTCAGAAGGCGAAGGGTCCACTTCATCTCCAGCTTGTGGAGGATCTTCTGTTAGGAACCGGGCCATGCCCACAACAGTTAAGCAGAACAACATCTTCTGCTGCCATCTCTTAACGTTTGAGCCTATGAATTTCTCAGGGCGTTCATGGTGAAATGCGGAGGGTGGAGCAATAAAGGCAGCGGACGTGCCTTGGGCAGCAACGGCGAAGGTGTCAGAGTTGCTGCCTTGGACAGTAATGGCAGCAGCAGTGAAGGTAGCAGAGTTGCTGCCTTGGACAGGAGCGGCAGCAGCAGGGAAGGCAGAATTGTTGCCTTGAGCGGCAATAGCAGCAGCAGCAGAATCAGTCATGTTTCCAGCCATGTTGCAACAGTTACAGTAAGCAAAATATTGTCTTAAACTTTGTTGGTTACAATGGTGCAGGAAATGGAAATACGTAACTGCTAAGTATTACAACAAACTGAAATTACAATAAACTTGAACTAGAAACTGGAACAGTTTTTGGTATGCTGAGTCGAGTGATTGCACTCTGTCTTTAAGACAATATTGCCCCGTATGTATCCTTTCTACGTCTTGGACAATTGTCTCCCAGGATAAAACAGCAAATGAACAAATGAGCAAAGAAAACTCAAGTGCTACCATAAAGAATTTTGAGTAATGAAATGATGCTGGAAGGTAGTAGGAAGAACTGATTTCATTTTCAAGTTTCTGTGTGTCCCAACAATTGGCAAATGGCCCTTTATATAGTTGAAGGAGAGGCTTACCAACTGCCCACATAATTGATGTTGTTACTGGCCAAGTAATGGCAATTATGGAGGTAGTAATTCACCAAAATAAATGGTGAATTGATGTGCAACGGATTGGCATTTAAGAAGATTAATTCAGCCAAAATAAATTACTGAATTGAGTGCTGGTTGACGTTCCAAAAACAAAGTTCTCTGCCCAATTTGACTTTCTTTAAACTTCAGGGACCAAACTGTACATATGAAATAATTCTGGTCCAAAAAGATAATATCAGAAGAAGCACAGCCCATGACCCGAGACCCGGACCCGGACGAGCGGGCGGCGGTGGCGCGCGTGTGGGCTTTCCTCAAACCGAAGCACATCTAGGTCCTCCTCCTTTAAACACATGGGATACCCCTTGGGGTCCCAAACCCCAAGCCAACTTTGAGACTTATAAACAAAACAATTCTTTCTTCCCCCACCGATGAGGGAGAATTGGTCTTAATACCACACTTTTCCATGCTTCAAACACCTCACTTCGTGGACCAATATCTCTTTCATTTCTCAACGAAATTTGACGATCTTTGGCCCTACGGTCATCTACTTAATTAGTAGATTATGCACGTGTGAAGAACCAGATTCTCGAACATGCGAAACACTAGTGTTTAAGCTGTTAAAGTTGGTCGGACGCAACTCCCGCCAAAGGCAAATTTCCAACATATATATATAGTGTTAAACAAGGTAATATATCCGTGATATACACTTGATATACAGAAGTTTTTATCACGGGTAATGACCCATCTCGGACCGCAAGCCCAATCTCGGTCAAGAGCCCATCACGGACAGAATGCCCATCACGGGCAGAATGCTCATCACGGGCACACTTGTATTTTTGGTATATATTTGTAGTATATTGTAGTGTAAAGGTTACCTTAATTAGTTTTGTACACTTACCATAATTGTATAGTTAGAATTATGGTAGAATAAGGTTTTAAGAATAGGATTCTCCTATTATGGAAATATGTAACTTGTATATATAGTCTTTCAATTAATGAAAATAATCAAGGGGATTATTTTTTTTATGGTATCAAAAGTCTAGGTCAAACAAAAATTTCTCTCCCAAATTTTATTCTTCCTCTCGGCCGAGACCCCTCCTTCGGGTTTACCAAATTGTTCTTCCGCTGTCAAAAACTCTCTTACAAATCCCTTTTTCACCTCTTGTTCTTTCATTATGTCTACGTCAAATAACACATTTCACCCTGCCCTTGTTGTTTCTAACATCAAGAATCATATCCCGTTAATTCTTGAAATAGAAAACGTCCAATACGCGACGTGGGCCGAGTTTTTCAAAATTCATGCTCGTTCACATCAAGTCATCCATCACATAATCCCCGCGGTTCCTAATGATACCGAGGTGCCTAAACGCGAGGATGATCCTAAGTTATGGACAACACTTGATGCCACTGTCCTTCAGTAGATTTATTCTACTATCTCCATCGACCTATTGCAGACGATTATTGAGGCAGACACTACGGCGATGGCTGCATGTGATAGATTACGTGACATATTCCGGGATAATCAGAATTCCAGAGCTATTACCCTTGAACAGGATTTTTCCCACGTCAACATGAAAAATTTCCTGAACGTTTCAGCATATTGCAAAAGGTTGAAGGAATTGGCGGACCAACTCCGCAATGTTGGTGCGCCAGTTAGTGAAGATCATCTTGTTTTACAGATTGTTGCTGGCCTATATAAGGCCTATAGTGGCGTTGGAACTCTCCTTCGTCAAAGTAATCCTCTTCCAAGATTTTATCAAGCCCGATCCATGCTCGTTGGAAGAAGCCAGTTTGGCTAAAAAGGCGGCTACTAATGCTAGTCCCGTGGTCATGATGACTTCCTCCTCTAGTCCTCAAAATTTTGGTAACAATTCGAACCAAAACCGATCTCACGGGGGCAGCAAGAATGGCCGGAAAAATAATGGAAAAAATCGCGGGGCACACGCGGCGGCTCCGGCAGCAATCACGATATAGCGACTTATGGACGTCTCCTGTTCCTAGTTCTGTGGGTCATCGGTATTATGTTCTCTTTTTGGATGATTATTCCAAATTTCTATGGATGTTTCCAATAGCGAAGAAATCTCAATTTTTTTCCATCTTCCTAAAACTTAGAGCATTTATCAGAACCCAATTCGACTGTGATATAAAAAATATTCAGTGTGATAATGGAAAAGAGTATGACAATGGGGTGTTTCGGGATTTCTGTGCTACTAATGGGATAAATTTTTGTTTCTCTTGTCCTCAGACATCTTCACAAAATGTGAAAGACGAACGTAAAATTCGTTCCATAAATAACATTATCTGCACTCTATTAATTCATGCTTCCATACCCCCATATTTTTGGCATCATGCTCTTCAAATGGCTACATATCTGCTTAACATAACTCCTTCCAAAGGTTTGACATATTATTCCCCCCTTCAAGTTTTATACAATAAAATTACTTCATATTCACATCTTCGGGTTTTTGGGTGTTTGTGTTATCCGTTATTCCCGTCCACCATAATTAACAAACTTCAGGCCCGATCGACTCCATGTGTATTTTTGGATTTTCCAGCTAATCATCGTGGCTACAAATGCTTTGATTTATCCTCAAATAAAATCATCATTAATCGCCATGTCATTCTTGATGAATCCCAATTTCTGTTTGCTAAAACTCATACTCTCGTGCCTAGTTCGTATAATTTTTTGGATGAACAAATATCCCCGTATATTATTCAGCATTTTTCGGACATCTCCCGCACCCAAAATTCTCCAACGGGCCCACTGCCCGCTGGTCCCACTGGCCCGTCTCGGTCATCTCTGCCCAGTCTTTTCACTAGGCCAGTTTTTCAGCAGTTGGGCCAGTCCAGCCCAACACTGGAACTGGTCCAGTTCCTGTTTCCGACTCAATTTCTGCTTCCAGAGTTGGGCAGAGACCCACCTGCCCGCCGCGCTCCGTCCCGAGCCCAGCAAATTCCCAAAATCCACTCAATTCTTCCTCGAGTCATAAATCGGTCACTCGTAGTCAGCGGGGTATTTTTACACCTAAAAGACATTTTAATTTACATTCTAATGTCTCTAAATGCCCCTTGCCCCATAATCCTGTGTCTGCCTTAAACGACCCGAATTGGAAAATTGTTATGACTGATGAATATAATGCTCTTATTGATAATAAGACGTGGGAGTTGGTGCCCCGTCCATCTTGTATTATAGTTATCAGGTCTATGTGGATTTTTGCTCATAAGGAGAATTCAGATGGTTTATTTGCTCGACATAAGGCGCGGCTTGTGGGTGATGGTAAGACTCAGCAGGTTGGTATAGATTGTGGGGAGACGTTTAGTCCGGTGGTCAAGCCGGTTACCATTCGCATTGTTCTTAGCTTGTCTCTTTCAAAGGCATGACCTATTCATCAGTTGGATGTCAAGAATGCTTTCCTACATGGTGATCTCAAGGAAATAGTCTATATGCATCAGCCGTTGGGATTCAGGGATCCCAACTATCCTCATCATGTCTGTTTGTTGAAGAAGTCCTTATATGGTCTTAAGCAGTCTTCACATGCCTGGTATACAAAGTTTGCTGACCATGTTTCGATTATTGGGTTCACTCACAGCAGGTCAGATAATTCCATGTTCATCTACTGTCGTGGTTCGTCCTTGGCCTACATTCTGTTGTATGTGGATGATATCATTTTGACTGCCTCTTCCGATGCCTTACACCAGTCTATCATGACCATGCTCAGCTCTGAGTTTGCTACGAAAGACTTAGGGCCCTTAAGTTACTTTTTGGGGATTGTCGTCAAGCGTCATTCCGATGGATTGTTCTTGTCTCAACGAAAGTATGCAGCTGAGATCATCGAAAGGGTCGGGATGTCATTCTGTAAGTCCACTTCCACTCCAGTTGATACTAAGCCCAAGCTTGGGGCCGTGGCCGGCATACCTTACGAGGATCTGACCCGCTATTGCAGTCTTGCAGGGGCTCTTCAGTATCTTACCTTTACCAGACCGGATATTACGTATGATGTCCAGCAGGTGTGTTTATTTATGCATGATCCTATAATTGAGCACATGAATGTACTCAAACGCATCATTCGGTATATTCAGGGTACACTGGACTATGGTTTGCATTTGTATCCTTCATCGACATCCACACTTGTCTCATACACAGATGCTGATTGGGGTGGGTGTCCAGACACCAGACGGTCTACGTCTGGCTACTGTATGTTCCTTGGCAACAACTTGGTCTCCTGGTCTGCGAAGCATCAGGCGACTCTATCCCACTCAAGTGTCGAGGCTGAATATTGAGGGGTAACCAATGTGGTCTCAGAATCATGTTGGTTACGTAATTTGCTTTTAGAGCTTCATTGTCCAATTCAAAAGGCAACCTTGATTTATTGCGATAATATTAATGCCATTTACATTTCTGGTAATCCAGTTCAGCACCAACGCACTAAACATATCAATATGGACATTCACTTTATCCGTGAAAAGGTTGCTCGGGGTCAGGTACGCGTTTGTCATGTCCCGTCAAGATATCAGATTGCAGACATCTTTACAAAGGGTCTTCCCTCGGTCCTTCTTGAAGATTTTAGGGACAGTCTCAACGTTCGAAGACCGCCCGCTATGACTGCGGGTGTGTGTTAAATATACACAATATACACACAATATACATGTGTATATTTGGTCTCGGATTTTTGCCTATTAGAACTCTCGGAATTGGCTGTTTAGTCAATGTAATTTATGGTAAATATTTAGTATCCTAGTTTAGGTAATGTTGTAATATAATTAGTAGTGTATTACCATAAATGTATAGAATAAGGTTTTAGAAATAGAATAGGAATATGATTCTCCTATTATGTAACTTGTATATATAACCTTTTAATTAATGAAAATAATCAAGAGATTATTTCTTTCAGAGAATATATCTTTAACAATTTTCCGCAATCTCAAGATCATGACTTTGATTTGTATTTCTCTATTTTATTAATTACACTGCATCTTTAACAAATTTTTCTGACAAGGCAATCTCAAAATCATAATTTATTTAAGTAGTGACATTAATTACTTAAAAATATATTTAATCTTTCTTATAATTGCCCGAAAAAGTACACTAGTTAAGCATATAGACATGAATTATACTGGGCCATTGCGAGAATATTATCTTGCCGAGAAAATTGGAACGGGAAAACAAGGGATGCATATGCTGTAAATTGAACTAATAAACATTAGCAAAGCTGCAGAAACATATACTAACAAATAAATTGAAAGACCGTATATATTGGCCGTGTATATGGCCCATATTTACTTACCTTATTATTAAAATTCTTGTACATGTATAATTATGGTAGTAGTCTTGTATTAGGAAAATGTAGTAGTCTTGTATAGGAAAAGGTAGATTTAATTTCCATAATTACATATTGTATATCATGTATATAAACCCTTTCATTAATGAAAATAATCAAGAGATTATTGTCTTTCATTGTATCAGCAGTCTAGGGCAAAATGTTTCCTTCTCCAAAAACCTTTGCTTCCGCCCCCTACTTCTTGGCCGTCGGTCGTACCTACACCTCCCCTCCCTTCAAAAAAAATTTCTGAATCCCCATTTCTCCTCTTGTTCTGTCCTCATATCTACCACAAAGAACACATTTTATCCTGCCCTTGCAGTCTCCAATATCAAGAACAACATCCATATTATTCTTGAGATGGAAAACGTCCAATACGCGATGTGGGCTGAACTGTTTAAAATTCACCCCGGTCTAATAGAGTCCTCCATCACATCATCCCACCGGCAAAAGGCAAGGATAAGGTACCTTCCACGGATAATGAAATTGAGATGTGGGCAACTCTTGATGCTACGGTCCTTCAATCAATCTATTCCACCATCTCTACGGACCTCTTAGAAATAATTATCGAACCCGACACTACGGCAATAGAAGCTTGGAATATGTTGCGTGATATATTCTAAGATAACAAAATTTTCTTGCTGTGACCCTTAATCAAGAATTCTCCCACATAAATATGGAGAATTTTCCGAATGGCTCTGCCTATTGTCAAAGGCTCAAGGAAGATGCAGAATTGGCTAAAAAGGCGGCTATCGGAGCCAATTCCGCCATGATGATGGCCACATCCAGCAAAACTGATGACTCTCAATCATTCTCCAAAAATTATGTTCAAAACTGTAACAACGAGGGTGACAAAGAGGGTCAAAATCGTGGGAAAAATCACGATGGACGTAGCGGTGGCAAGGGTGGTGGCCGCGGCGGCAGTGGCAGACGGTTAATCAGCGGCAGTGGTGGTTAGCAGGGGACCGAGCCACTGAACCCTTGGCAGGCTTGGGCTACTGGGAAGTGGCCCATCTCGGTACCTAACCCTTTTCCTTCAAATTGGGCCGCTGGACAGAACAGGCCCACTGGACAATACAGGCAGCAGGCAGGCCTGCTTGGGCCTCGGCCTCATCAGGCCTTCGCTGTTGCGGACCCAACAACAGCAGTCCTGACCCACATGGATATCGAGGCAGCGATGCATACACTTGGATTAAATCCTCCGGATGCAAATTGGTACATGAACACCGGTGCTACTTCTCACATGACGTCTGCACCAAGTAATCTCTCATCCTATTTCAATTTGAGCAAAAATTGTGGTATAATTATTGATAATGGTAATTCAATTCCAATTCGTGGTTATGGTCACACAAATTTATCTCCCCCGAACCCACCTTTAGCCTTGAAAAATGTCTTTCATGCTCCTCACTTAATTAAAAATTTGGTGTCTGTTCGAAAATTTATAACTGATAATTAGGTTTCTGTTGACTTTGATCCTTTTGGATTTTCTGTGAAGGATTTCATGACGGGGATACCTTAATGAGATGAAATAGTCGGGGCGAGCTCTATCCAATCACCTCCACCACCACTACCACTAATCATGCCACATCGTTAACGTTTGCCGTTATAGAACCTCATTTGTGACATGCGCGTTAGGTCATCCGGGAGCGTCATTTCTTTCCTCTTTTAAAAATAATAAATTTATTGAGTGTAATAGTACGCGTAGTACTAATGTTTGTCCTTCTTGTCCGCTTGGGAAACATGCTAGATTACCGTTTTTAGTCTCTAATTCTAATACTTTAATGCCATTTGATATTATTCATAATGATTTGTGAACATCTCCCATTTTGAGCTCTTTGGGCCATCGTTATTATGTGTTATTTTTAGATGATTATTCTATTTTTTTGTGGACCTTTCCATTGTTTAAAAAGTCTCAAGTTTATTCCACATTCCTATCGTTTAGAGCATTCATCAGTACCTAATTTGAACGGAAAACTAAAAACATTCAATGTCATAATGGAAGGAAATTTGATAATGGGCCGTTTAGGGAATTTTGTAATGCTAATAGCATATCTTTTTGACTTTATTGTCCTCATGCGTCCTCACAAAATGGGAAAGCCGAAAGAAAAATTCGTACCATTAATAATATTATTCGGACATTACTAGCCCATGCTTCATTACCGCCTTCATTTTGGCATCATGCATTACAAATGGCTATTTACCTTCTTAACATACTCTCTAGCAAAGGATTAGCATACCGATCTCCACTAAAAAATCTTTATCATAAAGATACTATGTATTCTCATCTTAGGGTGTTTGGGTGTTTATGCTATCATCTCTTCCCATCCACTACAATTAACAAACTTCAAGCCCGTTCTACCACTTATGTGTTTTTGGGTTATCCGTCTAATCATCGTGATTATAAATGTTTTGAATTATCCTCTAATAAAATCATAATTAGTCCCCATGTCATTTTTGATGAAACCCAATTTCCATTTGCTAAATTGTATAATTCCATGTCTAATTCTTAGAATTTTTTAGATGATGAGCTCTCACCATATGTGGTCCACTATTGGTCTCGGTCCACACACCATCCTCCGGTTCAGTTGACACCGACAACCATTACCTGCCATCTTAGAGCACCGCTCTTCCATAATTCCGCCAGTAGGCCCTCTGCATGCTGGCCCACTTTCGGACTGTGTTCTCGATCTACCAGCAGGCCCACTGCCTGTTGGCCCAGTTTCTACATCGCCTTCCTCTCGGCTAACAGGCTAACTACTTGCTGGTCCGCTGCATCGGTCCACCTCCGTCAGCCCACTCCAATCTCATGACGTCCTAACACCTTCCATTGCCTAAAACGCCATGAAGCCTTTATTACTATACCTATCAGTCACTGAAACCACTATGGGGTCTATGTTGGCTTAATACGATGAAGCTTAATACGATGAAGCGGAAGTAAAGGGCCATATACTACCAACGTAAGAAAATGACTGACTACAAGACCAGGTATACCAATTTGGAGAAAACCTGCTTGGCTTTGGTTTGGGTAAGGCGGAAATTGAGGCATTACATGCTGTCTTACCCAGTACATTTAATAGCTTCCATGGACCTACAAAAAAAGTACGAGTCAAGGGCCCATTACTCGTAGCCAACAGGGTATCTTTAAACTGAAATGATATTTTAATCTAAGTTCTACTGTCACTAAATCACCCCTTCCATGTAACCCCGTGTCTACCCTTCATGACCCGAATTGGAAAATGGTTATGAATGAAGAATATAATGCTCTTATTGAAAATAAGATGTGGGAGTTGATGTCACATCCGCCTGGTGTTAATGTGATTCGTTCTATGTGAATTTTTACTCATAAGGAAAAATGTAACGGTTGTTTTGAGAGACATAAGGCCCGTCTTGTAGGTGATGGTAAAACTCAACAGGTTGGCGTGGATTGTGGAGAGACATTTAGTCCGGTCGTCAAACCGGATACCATTCACACTGTTCTCAGTCTGGCTCTCTCGAAAGCATGGCCTATTTATCAACTGGAGGTAAAAAAATGCTTTCTTACACGGTGATCTCAATGAAACAATATATATGCATCAACCCTTGGATTTCAGGGACCCCGATCATCCTAACCATGTATGTTTGTTGAAAAAGTCCTTATATGGGCTAAAACAGGCCCCTTAGGCCTATTACAAAAGGTTTGCATATTATGTGTCTACTATTGAGTTTTCTCACAGCATGTCTGATAATTCTCTGTTCATCTATCGTCGTGGTACTTCTCTAGCATACATTTTGTTATATGTGGATGATATTATATTGACTGCCTCATCTGATAAGCTGCGATAGTCTATCATGTCTCTTCTCAGCTCTGACTTTGCTATGAAAGACTTGTGGCCTTTGAGTTATTTTTAGGTATAGTTGTAACTCGTCATGCATGTGGTCTATTTCTATCCCAGAGGAAGTATGCAGCTGAGATTATTGATTGGAATGACATGTCATCCTGTAAGCCATCTCCTACTCCGGTTGACACTAACCGAAGCTAAGTGCTAATTCTAGCACACTTTATGAGGATCCCCCCACTATCGCAGTCTTGTAGGGGCTCTTCAGTATCTTACATTCACGAGGTCCGATATTACTTATGTAGTGCAGCATGTGTGTTTATTTATGCATTGATCCGAGGGACGAACACATGCACACTCTCAAATGCATTGTGCGTTACATTCAGGGCACTCTTGATTATGGTTTGCACTTTATCCATCCTCGATATCTACTCTCATGTCTTATACAGATGCTGGTTTGAGGTGGATGTCTCGAACGTCTGGTTATTATATGTTTCTTGGTGATAACTTGGTCTCTTGGTCGGCTAAACGCCAGACTACTTTATCGTGATCTAGTGCGGAAGCCGAGTATCGAAGGGTAGCCAATGTTGTGTCTGAGTTCTGTTGGCTGCGTAATCTCCTATTAGAGCTTCATTTTCCTAATCAGAAAGCTACCTTGGTCTACTGTGATAATGTTAGTGCGGTCTATCTCTCTTGAATCCGGTCCAACATCAGCGCACTAAAATATTGAGATGGATATTCACTTTGTTCGCGAAAATGTAGCTCGTGGACAAGTACGTGTCTTGCATGTCCCTTCACGGTACCAAATTGCTGACATTTTTACTAAGGGTCTTCCCTTTATTTTGTTTGAAGATTTTAGGGACAGTCTCAACGTACGACAACCGCCCGCTATGACTGTGGTGGTGTGAAAGACCGTGTATATGACCCATATTTACTTACCATATTATTAGAATTCATGTACATGTATAATTATGGTAGTAGTCTTGTATTAGAAAATTTTAGTAGTCTTGTATAGGAAAATATAGATTTAATTTTCATAATTACATATTATATATCATGTATATAAATCATTTTATTAATAAAAATAATTAAGAGATTATTCTTTTTCATAAATCACTTACTCCTATAATGGGACTGCAAGGCATAAAAGTGACAAAATAAAACTAATAAACAATTACAAATTGAAACCTTTAAAATATTTTATTAAGACATGAACATATTGAGAACATGAATAAACAGAAAGACAATGTCGTTTCTAGAGATGGCAGTGGATCCTGGATCCGGTGGATCCAGATCCGTTTTATAGGATATGAATCTTCAAAATTTGGACCCGACGGATCCGGATCGGACCCGGATCCATTTTTGACGGATCGGATCTGGATCTGGATCTGGATCTTGTATTTGAGATCCGTATCCGGTTCAGATCCGACTCGTGGATCCATTTTTTTTATTAAATATATTCATAACCTAGAATGTAATTTTATAAGTATTTTCTTAAAATTGCTAAGCACGTCCTTGCAAGTTTAATTCTCAAAAAAAGTTTAATTTATCCACGCGTTAACTCAAAAACCAAAAAATAAAGAGGTAACTTCGATAATAAAATCAATGTTATATTAGTGAATGACTAACATCTCCATAGACAAGTAGTTAAAATTATATTCACTTCATTTGTGAAGATTCCAAGCACATGCAAGTTCTGCATTTTGAAAATACTAGTCGGCATTTTTCACAACTATTGTCATTGTCCAACATTTTCAATTAATAGCTCACAATCAAAACGAGACAACGAACAAAATATCTCCTATGAACATTTCAAAATTGAAACACAGTAAACTGTTAGCTAAGTAAAAAATCGTTTGTCAGTTCAAAAAAAATTCTTAGCAAGACAATTTTTTTTACATGTGGATCCAGATCCGATCCGTGGACCCGGTGGATCCGATGGATCCGAATTTGGATCTGATTTTTATGGACCCAATAGATCTGTATCCGAATCTGATTTCAAGTATAAAAAATGAATCTGAATCTGAATTTAGTAGGATTTGATCCAAATCCGATCCGTTGTCATTCTTAGTAGTTCCATAAGGAAGTCACGTTATTTGTTTGGGTTTGAATAAGTTTATTTCTTCAATCAATCTTGGGGGCCACTGAAAAATAATCTACACCTTTTTTGGGGGTTAAAATAATATAGAATGCTTCGTTTTACTCTTACCTATAGACTATAGTGTCAACTCAAGTAGGATGCCCCATTTTTATGCATTTGTTTCTTTCCTTAAGGAACTGTAAATTCAAAGGAAAATTTATTTTCACTTTTAAATACAAAAAGTGCTACAGTATTTTAGAGTAAAAAACTATATTGTCAAATTAAAGATTTACATGTGGTTTTAATGTCTCTCTTCCATTTCTGTCTAAGATTTACTTGTAAATAATGCGAGCCATTCAATTTTACTTAAAATCTTAGACAGAAAAGTAAAAAACAATTGACAATATATCATTTTCCCACTCTTTTTGCCCTTTATCAGAACTATAAAAGAAGAGAAAAGGCAAAGAATTGACTTAAGCTCAATTCCTCCCTCATTTTCTTGATTTATGCATCAAAATAACAAGATAAGAGAATCATGGTTCTGATGGAAGGCATAGGGGACCAATATATATTACTTGTATCTTTCATTCCCTACTCTTCACAAAAAAGGTGTCAAAACATTGAACATTTAATAAAGAAGCTTTGATTGTACCCAATTTATTTACAAATTAACAAACAGTATAAAGTTGATTAACATGAATGGGACCAAGTTTTTTTTTTAAACCAGCAGGAAAGAAAATTATAAAATATTTATGAATAAATTTGAGGAGGAATATTACAAGAACTTTCATGAGCATATATGTTTCTTGGAAGTTAATCAACAACAAACCAATCATGTGAAGATGATGTTGAAGCACGAGTATGAAAAGTCATGTTCCTTTTTGGTACTGCTACTCACAGGGTAAACAGTATATACTGTTTTTTTCCATTTTATATCCGCACACAATTAAACTATCAACCCCAATATTGATTCAATTATTAAAAAGATATACTTTCCCCTATTTTGATTGGAATTTTTTCGTGATTATTTAGGCGGAATAAAACATTTAACTGCAAGTCCATTTATAAAAAAGTTCCCTTAAAAGATTCACAGCAGCAATTACGTATGGTGCCTACCATCAGGGTATACAATTCATATTTTATACTATACATTAATGGTATACAGTAAGAATAATTGAATCACAACACATGAATACTGAATTGTATACCTTGAAGGTATACAACATACTTACGGCGTATTTTGTATTCCCTCCATCTCAAATTATTTATCATTTTTTTTATTTATACGCCGTATCAAAAATATTAATGAAGTTATAATCAATCTCAATTAAAACGAGTAATTATTTTTCCGTGAATAGATATGAAGTGTAATATCCTTGCAGATACACATTTTCGCGTAGCTTGTTTCAGCCGCCTTGGAACTCCGCGTAAATGACCCATTTTATTAGCTCACCTTGGTTACTTTTACAACCATACCAATGGTATGATACCATATAGCACTACCAATAAATTCAATCCTGATTTCCATTAAACGCTCAAGAATTAAACAATACCATGGAAAGAGATTGCAAAGTCGCCGAAGTTCATGAAGTATTTGTTGGAAATTTGCCTTTGGCGAGAGTTGCGTCCAATCAACTTTAATGGCTTAAACACTAGTGTTCCGAATGTTGGAGAATCCGGTTCTTCACACGTGCATAATCTACTAAGTAAGTAGATGACCGTAGGGCCAAGGATCGTCAAATTTCGTTGAGAAATGAAAGAGATATTGGTCCACGAAGTGAGGTGTTTGAAGCATGGAAAAGGGTGGTAAAGAGCAATCCTCCCTCATCGGTGGGGGAAGAAAGATTTGTTTAGTTAATAAGTCTCAAAGTTGGCTTGGGGTTTGGGACCCCAAGGAGTATCCCATGTGTTTAAAGGAGGGAGGACATAGATGTGCTTCGGTTCGAGGATAAGCCCACACGCGCGCCGCCACCGTCCCGTCCGGTCACGGGTCACGGGCTATGGGCTGTGGCTTCTTCTGATATTATCTTTTTGGACGCAGAGATGGTTTCTGGAAACATCTGCCTTCCACCACGAACGCCCTGAAAAATTCATGGGCTCAAACTTTAAGAGATGGCAGCAGAACATGCTGTTCTACTTAACTGTTATGGGCATGGCCCGATTCCTAACGGAAGATCCTCCACAAACTGGAGATGAAATGGACCCTTCGCCTTCTGAAACGGGTGAAGGAGGCCTTGGTATCCATGTCATTAATGGCATGAAGATGGTTCTTGATGCATGGAATCACAACGATTTCATGTGTAAGAATTACATATTGAACTGCTTGGCAAACCCTCTCTACACGGTCTATTGCACCGTTGGCACTGCCAAAGAGCTGTGGGAAAAACTGCAAAAGAAGTACAACGCACAAGATGCAGGTACTAAAAAGTTCATCGTTGGAAAATTTTTAAAATTCCAAATGGTGGATAGAAAGACATTGATATCCCAAGTCCAGGAATTCCAAATGATTTTACATCACCTGGATTTGGAAGGAATGAAACCAAATGAGCAGTTTTTGGTTGCATCGCTGATTGAAAAGTTACCTCATTCGTGGAATGAGTTTATGAGTTACTTAAAACTCAAGACAAAGGAGATGACCTTTGAAGAGCTTATTATCAAACTCCAAATTCAAGAAGATAATAAGAAAGCCTTGCCTAGGGGTAAACAACCTGCTGAGGCAAAGGAAAATCTGGCTGAGGTCAAAGGGAACCCACGCAAGAAGCGGAAGTTCCAGAAAGACGGCAAGGCCCATGCAGCGGAGATGTTCAGAGGTAATTGTCACCATTGTGGGAAACCTGGTCATAAGATCAAGAAATGCCGCAAGCTCAAGACTGAGCAAAAACAGAAAGCCAAGGCTAAAGGCAAGGCGCATGCTAACGTCGTCAAGGACACGCTCCTAGATGACATGATTGATGAGTTCTCAGCAGTGGTGCTTGAAGCAAACCTGGTCGAAAATCCGAGGCAGTGGTGGGTGGACACAGGTGCTACCAGACACATCTGATCCAACAGAGATGCCTTCTCCACGTACATACCGGTCACCGATAAGAAGCTGTTCATAGGCAACAACACTTTCTCTGACGTGTTGGGGGTAGGAAAGGTGGTCCTGAAGATGACTTCCGAAAAGGAGCTCACTCTGAAGGAAGTGATGCACGTCCATGAGATTAGAAGAAATTTAATTTCAAGACCTTTATTGGTTAATGCTGGTTTTAGGCTAGTGTTTGAATCGAATAAGTTTGTACTCACTAAGAATGACACTTTTGTGGGGAGAGGCTTCATCTGTGAAGGCCTCTTCAAAGTGAATGCCATGTCTATAATGCGTCCAAGTAATAAAGTTGAACCTTCTTCTTATTTGCTTGAGTCTTCTAATTTATGGCATCATAGATTAGGATACGTTAACTACAAGTCTATCCAAAGACTGGTAAAGTTGGAGTTGTTGCCGTCTGTCGACGTAATCCCTCAACATAAGTATGAGGTGTGCGTAGAGGCAAAACTCACCAAGCTTCTTTTTCGATCCGTCGAAAGGAATACCGCTCCCCTAGAACTTATTCCACAGATATATGTGATTTGAAGTTCGCACAAACTAGAGGGGGGAACAAGTACTTTGTGACATGCATTGATGATAGCACAAGGTATTGTTACCTTTACTTGTTGAAAAGTAAGGATGAAGACTTTGAAGCGTTCCGACGTTACAAAGCAGAAGTTGAGAACCAACTAAGCCTACGGATTAAATCCATTCGTAGCTATAGAGGGGGAGAATACGTAGCGCCATTTGAGGAATATTGTGCCCAAAAAGGCATTGTTCATCAAAGGACGGCTCCATACTCACCTCAATCGAACGGTGTGGTAGAACGTAAGAACCACACATTGAAAGAAATAATGAATGCCTTGCTCATCAATTCCGGTCTTCCCCAAAATATGTGAGGAGAAGCCATCCTTACCGCTAATACGATTCTTAACAGAGTCCCACATAAGGGTAAGGACAAAACTCCATATGAATCATGGAAGGAAAAGAAACCCACCTACAAATATTTTAAGGTGTGGGGTTGTTTGGCAAAGGTTGAAGTACCCAAGCCAAAGCAGGTCAAGATTGGGCCCAAGACTGTAGACTGCATATTCATCGGATATGCAAATAACAGTAGTGCTTATCACTTCTTAGTGCATAAGTCAGATATTCCAGATATCCACCAGGGTACAATCATGGAATCAAGGAATGCTCAATTCTTTGAAGGTATCTTTCCTAGAAAGGAAAAAGACATAACCTTTCGCAAACGATGTTATGAACAAAGCTCTTAGGAACCGGGAGTCGTTGACGGCCCGGGTCTAGATAGTTCAGATCTAGCGGATCTCGAAGTGGCTGAATATCCGGAATCTAGTGTTCCAGATTCTCAGAACATGGAGACCCCAGAGATGGAACTAAGGCGAAGTAAAAGGGCCCGGAAGGATAAATCTTTCGGTCCTGACTTTGTAGCTTATATGGTTAATGATGAACCAAGGACAATTGCTAAAGTGTTGTCAACTCCAGAAGCACCACTCTGTAAAGAAGCTATTGAGAGTGAAATAGGCTCCATTTTGCATAACCATACTTGGAAGTTGGTTGATCTTCCTCCGGGAAATAAATCGTTGGGTTGTAAGTGGATACTCAAATGGAAATATAAAGCAGATGGGTTTATAGACAAGTACAAGGCCAGGCTGGTAGTCAAGGGTTATCGGCAGAAAGAAGGTCTTGACTACTTTGACACGTACTCCCTGGTGTCTCGAATGACATCCATACGGGTATTCATTGCGATCGCAACTTTGCGTGACCTTGAGATACACCAAATGAATGTCAAGACAGTCTTCCTAAATGGTGATTTGGAATAAGAAATTTATATGGACCAACCCGAGGGGTATGTGGTTCAAGGGCAAGAGAAGAAGGTCTGTCGGCTTGTCAAATCTCTGTACGGGCTGAAACAAGCCCCGAAGTAATGACACGAAAATTTGATAGTACTCTACTATCAAAGGGTTTCGCCAATAATGAGTGTGATAAATATGTCTACACGATAGGTAACTTTGACTCATTCGTCATGATATGCCTATACGTAGATGACATGTCGATCACATGAAGTAGTCCTAGGGTAATCCTAGAGACTAAGAACATGTTGAAACAATGCTTCGACATGAAGGATATGGGTATCGCAAGATGTCATCTTAGGGATAAAAATCTCTAAGACGTCGACGGACTAGTCTTATCTCAGTCTCACTACATCGAGGATGTTTTGAGAAAGTTCGAGATGTTAGACAGTTCACCGATAAAGTCACCAATGGATACAAATCAAAAGCTTGATAAAAATCTTGGTGAACCCGTATACCAGGAGAGATATGCACAAGTTATCGGTAGTTTGATGTATATAACAAACTGCACTCGACCTGATATTGCTTATGCAGTCAATAAGTTGGCTAGGTTTACCCATAATCCGAGTGATGATCACTGAAGGCGTTGAATCGGGTAGTACAATACTTGAAATAACGTTAACATTCGAGTTACATTATTTGAGATATCCAACTATACTAGAGGGGTACAGTAATGCAAACTGGATATCTGATATAGAGAACAACAAGTCCACCAGTGGGTATGTATTTACAATTGGTGGTGGGGCTGTGTCTTGGAAATACTCTAAGCAAACTTGCATCGCCCGATCCACAATGGAATCGGAGTTTATCACTTTAGATAAAGCAGGAGAAGAAGCTGAGTGGCTTCATGACTTCATGACTTCTTAGAGGATGTTCCTTGTTGGAACAAACCCGTACCTTAGGTAATGATCCACTGTGACAGCCAGTCGGCTCTGGGAAGGGCACGGAATGCTATGTACAATGGCAAGTCTCGTCATATTCGACGGAGGCATAAGACCGTTAGGCAGCTGATCACCACGAGTATAATATCCATTGATTACATAAAGTCAAATGATAATATAGCAGACCCACTGACAAAGAGCTTACCCAAGGATCAGATGGTCTGCATGTCTAGGGGAATGAGCTTAAAACCCAAAGTATAAGGACCAATATGGTGGTAACCCAACCTTACTGACTGGAGATCCCAGTAATTTGGTTCAATGGGAAAACTAAGTTGTAAAGGTTCAGTTGATCATTTCAGTGGAAGCATTGTAGCACCCGTTTTTGACCTGCGGGCTTTGCGACGCGATGGCGTCGATTCCCTCTGGATTAGACAAAAATGCTTGCTTGAGGAGTCGCCACCTAATTATTCTAAGGTGAATTAGGAAACCTAAATGCTAACTAAAAATGCAAAATAACTCCAATTTTGTGATCTGCAAAACTAATGAGATTCTAGGTAAGGGTTCTCTATTATCGTAAAGGGAAGGGGTTAGGCGTCCTTTAAGATCAGCTAACTTTTGGTTATCTGATCAAACTCAGGTTAATTATTGTACTAAAAATGCATGTTTAAAAATATAAAGTTAAAATGATGTTGCAAGTATTTAATGAAATGATGCATTTGTACAAGTATACATTTGTATGGCATTAAAAATACATGTAAAGTTGAAAAAGTATGCATTTGAATGAAAATTGATAAAAATATATGCAATGTAAATTTTATGGGTGATGAGCCTAAAAATAGGTAAACTAGCGATTTTCGGTTTTAAAACTAACCGAGCCTAAAATAAATAAACTAGCGATGAGTTTTCAGTTTTAGACTACCCTATTAATTAATTCAAAGTCTAACTATTCTAAACATTTCAATAATTTCAGAGTACAATACTATTACAATACAGAATGAAATAAAGAAGACAAAAAAACAACAACAAAATAAATAATCTCTGAGGGGTATTTGCCTTCTTTGACTTTATCCCTTCCAAGCTGTCAAGAACAAACGATTAGAAACAATTGAATATACATAACTTCGGATCCATATCCAAAACAATAAATGTTTTAATTACTGAGGAATCAGACTTAAATTTTGAAAAGATCATTCCAATCACGTCGTGGCTGCGAACATATGACTCGTTGGTCATTTTAGTTTCCTTGCCTACCGAACATGTTGATCTCTCGGGTGAAAAAGATTTAAGTTTCATCATTGCCCAGAAGTTTTATTTTCCGTCTTTACAACTGTGGAGGCCTAAAAAATCGACGGATATTTTTTCATCGGACATGGTTCATTATTTATTTAAATCAGTAGAACAGTAAAGAAAACAGAAACTAAGAAAACAATTTCCGAAGAGACACTGCGTCGAATTTAATTTCATTGGCCTAAATGCTGTATTTATTCAAATCAGTAAAATACCAAAACAACAAACTGAAATAGAAACAATTTTCGAAGGGGCGCGGCCTCAAATTCAATTTCATTGGCCAAAGTGCAGTATTTGTTCAAATATGTAAAACAGTAAGATATCCGTGTACGGATGTTTAAATGCCAAAATAAACCAACAGTTTGCAATTAAAACGTCTGACCCGAATTCTGAAATTTTCGAACCGAAGCAGGATTTGGAATGTTTCTGAAAAATCCGACCCGAGACTGAATAGTGACAAAATCTCTTTCAAGAGGGGATTGCTGGAAATTTGCCTTTGGCGGGAGTTGCGTCCAACCAACTTTAATGGCTTAAACACTAGTGTTCTATATGTTGGAGAATCCGGTTCTTCATACGTGCATATTCTACTAAGTAAGTAGATGACCGTAGGGCCAAGGATCGTCAAATTTCGTTGAGAAATGAAAGAGATATTGGTCCACGAAGTGAGGTGTTTGAAGCATGAAAAAAGGTGGTAAAGAGCAATCCTCCCTCATCAGTGGGGGTGAAAGATTTGTTTAGTTAATAAGTCTCAAAGTTGGCTTAGGGTTTGGGACCCCAAGGGGTATCCCATGTGTTTAAAGGAGGGAGGACCTAGATGTGCTTATGTTCGAGGATAAGCCCACACGCGCGCCGCCGCTGCCGCCCGCCCGTCCGGTCCGATCTCGGGTCGTGGGCTGTGGGCTGTGGCTTCTTCTGATATTATCTTTTTGGACCCAGAATTGTTTCAAATTTACAGTTTGGTCCCTGAAGTTTCAAGTAAGTAAAAATTGGGCAGAGATGGTTTCTGGAACGTCAACTAGCACTCAATTCAATCATTTATTTTGGCTGAATTACTCTTCCTAAATGTCAATCCGTTGCACATCAACTCACCATTTATTTTGGTGAATTACTACCTCCATAATTGTCGTTACTTGGCCAGTAACAGCAATTATATGGGCAGTTGGTAAGTCATCTCCTCCAACTATAGAAAGGACCCTTTGCCAATTGTTGAGACACACAGAAACTTGAAAACGAAATCAGTTCTTCCTACTACCTTCCAACATCATTTCATTACTCAAAATTCTTCACAGTAGCACTTGAGTTTCCTTTGCTCATTTGTTCATTTGCTGTTTTATCTTGGGAGATAATTGTCCAGGACGTAGAAATGATACATACGGGGCAATATTGTCTTAAAGACAGAGTGCAATCACTCGACTCAGCATACCAAAACCTGCTCCAGTTTCTTGTTCAAGTT
This sequence comes from Anisodus tanguticus, assembly GCA_034509755.1. NCBI lineage: Eukaryota > Viridiplantae > Streptophyta > Magnoliopsida > Solanales > Solanaceae > Anisodus > Anisodus tanguticus. The sequence continues at coordinate 37,199,787 of CM067542.1, forward strand.
TATTGTAATTTCAGTTTGTTGTAATACTTAGCAGTTACTTATTTTCGTTTCCTGCACCATTGTAACCAACAGTATATATAGATGGCAAACTGAACTTTTAATTAACATTTATTTTATTCTCTTTGGTAAAATGGGAAAGGTGGTGAAACTAGAATATCCTTAATTAAGTTTGTGGCAAAACGGTTAATAAAGTGGGTGAAAATCGTGATCATTGTTCAAATCCCAATAAAAGAAAATATGCTAAATAGGACAAGTTGATTGAACACCGCGGTATTATCGAAAAAATGAAAATAACTTATTAATAATAAATAAAATTTGTACGTAAAAGGGAATTAGAATGAGAGAAGCAAATTACAATAATGCAAAGAGGTAACATTTGTATGATTTGAGAAGACTACATAGCAAGAGACAAAATGCAACGTCAGACCAAGCTTCCTGCCCTTTGGCTATGGTTTTGATGGGGGTAGAGGACTACTACAAATGATACCTTCTCATCCACAACATCTCTCTCTCTCTCTCTCTATTGAAAGTTTCCTTTTATCTATAAAGAATCTTATATTTTTGCTTGGTTTCATTTGTTTTCATGTGTATGGCCTTTATTGAACCTTGCTAGCTAGCAACTTTCACTCAGACCTTTGGTTTTCTTAAACAAGATAGGAGACTGTAAGATTACCAGTTTTTCACAGACTATTATTACTCTTTGCTTTCTTACATCTATTCTTCTTTCAGCCTTTGTTATCTTTTCAGTTCTCCTTAGGGTTTCAGACAAAGCAAAAGATATATTATAAAGTAGAAACTACACATATAGCTACACCCTTCTCTTCACTAACCAGCTCTCATCATCTTCTTTTTTTCCTTTTCAAAAAGTTATTGGGTATTAAGGGATTTTTTAAAACTGAATCTTTAAGTTTATGGAGAAAAATCCATAAAGAATGATAAAGGGTATACTAGGAGATGATAGTATGTCAAATTTAACATCAGCATCTAATGAAGCAAGCATATCTTCAAGTAGTAATAGAAGTGCTCTCTACCCACACCAGTTTCTTGTAGCACCAGCAAACATTCAAACACAACCAGCTGCTAACAAGAAGAAGAGAAATCTACCAGGCAATCCAGGTACCTATACTATTTTATTTGGTTATATAAAAGGATTTACATGTGAAAATTGTTCCTAGTAGTATGTTATAGCAAGTCACTGGTTGTTAAATAGAGTTATCTGCAATTATCTTTTAAATGATTTGTCAGTTCACAAAACTTAAACTCTATATATGTCTAATTATGTTGGCTTAACTTAAATTATCTTGAATTAGATCCAGAAGCAGAAGTTATTGCATTGTCTCCAAGAAGTCTATTGGCAACAAATAGATTTGTATGTGAGATCTGTAACAAAGGATTTCAAAGAGAACAGAATCTTCAACTACACAGAAGAGGGCATAATTTGCCATGGAAACTAAAGCAAAGAACAAATAAAGAGGTGAAGAAGAAAGTATATGTGTGTCCAGAGCCTTCATGTGTACACCATCACCCTTCAAGGGCACTAGGGGATCTCACTGGGATTAAGAAGCACTTTAGTAGAAAACATGGTGAGAAGAAATGGAAGTGTGAGAAATGCTCAAAGCGTTATGCAGTTCAGTCTGATTGGAAAGCTCATTCCAAGATTTGTGGTACCAGAGAGTATAGATGTGATTGTGGAACCCTTTTCTCTAGGTAAGCTAATTACAATACACCAACAAATATTTTCAAACCAATTCTACAAATTTAACTAGTACTCAAATATTGGTTCTTGATCACTTAATTTGGCTACCTAAGTCAATCCTTGTTGTCCAATTTCCTTCTCCTCTATCATTCTCTTTAATTAATTGTTACTACTATTTCAATTGGATTATTTAACTTATATACATTGGCATGACAGATAATTTTTATGCTATCAGCATAATTTAACGCGTTGCAGTAACAAGTTGTCATCCTTATTTTCAAATAGCTAGTTCCACCTAGTAAGGTTACTATTTTCGCCCCAAATTAATTATCATGTTCCTAGTCAAACTATGTGAACGTCTTTGACCTATATTTTAAAATGTATAATATTTTTTATCAAATTGACATGGAAAAAGTTGTACTTATAGTACTTTTCATAAAAAAATTCAATATCTAAATATTATTTTAAAATATTGAGTTGATTTAATACAATTTAACTTTGAAATAGTAAAATTGACTCTTGAGATAGCGAAACATAACAAATAATTTGGGACTTAGAGTATCTTTTTAAAATTCTTTTATTCAGATTTTAGTGTATCAAAGTTGAAAAAAATCAACAATGCTTCTCATTCTCAATCAAGAAGATCTTTACGTCCAACACTTGGCTAGTCAGAAATTATATTCTATGGCAATGGAGTTTTAACTTTGAACACTAATATTAGAGAGGAAAGAAGACGTTTTGAATCAAAACGAGCAATAGACACTGAGCAGCAAAGTTCACGTGTGTAAGACTAAATAAATGAGTGTGTCCATTTGTGTGTGTGTGTGTGTGAGAGAGAGAGAGAAAAGAAAGTTCATGCACTTTATCAGTAGTACACTGACACTCTAAGCTATACTGCATAATTATTCATGTGTGATGGTTTCTTCTTTTTGTTTGAAATATGTATTTTGTTTTTGTTCTCTACAGGAGGGATAGCTTCATCACTCACAGAGCTTTTTGTGATGCTTTAGCAGAAGAAAATTCAAGAACAATTCCACCACCAAATCCTCTAATTTCAACTTCCCATCACCTTAATCTCCAAAACTTCCAACTGAAACAAGAACATCAACAAAGTAATTTCAACCTCGTTCCACACCCTTCAAACGAGCTTTCTTCTCAGTTATTCATTCATCATCAAAACCCTAATAACAACCTGCCTACTAGCAGTAGCGGTAACATATTTGGATCAGCTCCTCACATGAATGCAACTGCATTGCTTCAAAAAGCCGCGCAAATTGGGGTAACTTGTTCTTCTGCTACTAGTAATAGTACAACAACTGGCATGGTAGATTTAGCCTCACGTGAATATCAACAGTTTGAAAATAGTGCTAATAATAATACTGGTCATGGCTTGGCTTCATATGGGGACAATAATAACAACAAAGCTGGTACTTTTCATTTTAGTGCTAATGTCAACCATGAGTTCATGGACATGCAAAATATGATGGCTACTCCTTGTACTAATTTTGATGATGGATTTGGTGGTGGTGGCACCAATTTGATGAGAGGTAAAGAGAATAATGAACGATTGACAAGAGATTTCTTGGGTCTAAGAGCATTTCCACATCATAGAGATTTTCTCAATACTACAGCAGCTGGTCTTCATCAGATGGGTTCTTCTTCTTCTGCTTCGTTTGATCAACATCATCACCAGAATCAATCACCCTGGCAAAATTAGCTAGCTAGTCTGATTTTGAATTTTAGTTAATTTAGACAACAATACTTAGTATTTTGTTGCTGTTTTGTATGTCTACTATAAAGTCCTTTTGGGAGGGAGCTAAGCATCCTTCCTTAATTAACTCGCTTTATCTATATATACTCATCCTTTCCGTTTCAGTTATTCACTTTAATTCCCTTTTCCCCCTTTTGAGATATTGTCGTCGTTCTAATTTAAATGTTTTAATTTGATTTGACACGAAATTTATGAAATAAAAGAAATTTTTTGAATCTTATAACCTTAAATTAAGATGTATAAAGTAGCAAAAAGTTATTTAAATCTTGTACTAAACAAAAATAAAACACTTAAATTGAAATGAAGTTGGAACGGAGGGAGTAAAAAGTTCACTTTTGATGCATTGGTGTAAAATAATTCACACAATATTAAGAGTGTATGTTTTATTCGAAATATATTGTATATTTTTCTTACAAAATAAGATATTTAATTTACCACATATCCCTTATAAAAAACGCGATAAGATAATTCCCCCTTAATTTATGGCATTCTTTTTGTTGTGGGAGACATTGTAAAATTTCTCTCATTAAACCCACATCATTACAATTTTACAAATCAAGTATTCGTTAATTATTTTCTTCCGCCAATTGGTGTGACTGAGGGTTTTTCTCTCTCTCTCTCTCTACAATTGAGAGCTTCTTCTTCCTTGCGGAAAATTACCAAATTTACAGTTCCATCTCTATAATCAGGGTTCGGAAGCGTATCAAACCGCTACTTTCATCCTCTCTATTAAACCAAAATTAATTACTCCATGTTAGAAGAACCTATAGTTTTAGGGCAATTAAGCTACAGAGATTGCTGATTCAAGTGTAGTGGCGGGAAGAAATTACAGATCGACTTCGTAAATTCATTCTAACAGCGGAAGAATAAGGATATCGTCGCAATTGAATTGCCATTGCGAAGTAAGTCTTCTGGTACTCCATGGTTGTATGATAAATACCTTCAAAATGTCCATCAGTGAATCTCCAATTTTTAATGTATGTAATATGTGGGTTCAAGTTTGGAACATTCCTTTACAATGGATGTCGAAGGATGTTGGTCACAAAATAGGACAAGCTTTGAGAGGTAGTGTTGGAAATTTGCCTTTGGTGAAGAGGTTCACCCATATTTAATGACTTAAACACTAGGGTTTGGAGGCTTTGTCCCTTCACATGTGCATAATCTACTAAGTGAGTAGATGACCGTAGGGCCAAAGATCGTCAAATTTCATTAAGAAATGAAAGAGATATTGGTCCACGAAGTAAGGTGTTTGAAGCATGAAAATATGGTGTGGGACAAATCTACCATATCGGTGGAAAAATGAAGAATTGTTCTAAAAATTGGCTAAGTGTTTGGGACTTCAAGGGTAACCCATGTGTTTGAAGGAGGGAGGACCTAGATGCGCTTGGGTTCGAGGCTAAGTCCACGCGCCGCCCATCCGGTCTGGGCTCGGGGCTTTGGGCTTCTTCTGATATTATCTTTTTGGACCCAAATTGCTTAATATTTACAGTTTGGTCCTTGGAGTTTCTGGAAAGATGAAATTGAACAACGGATTTCTGCCTGCCGTTTGGGTTGATTTTTGGAGCGTTAAAACTCCATTAAACTGCACATAACTCCTCCCTAAAAGCTCCTTTATATTGCACATTAAATCAGTTATTTGTTTGGCTGATTAACTCCTCACTAATGGCCATTACTTGGTCATTAACAGCCATTAGTTGGCAGTTGAGAAGTCCCTCTCCTTATACTATATATTGAAGCCTTTGGCTCAATTGTTGAAACTACAGGAAAAAGACACAAACAGAAGAGAGAAAAACTCTGTCCAAAAACGTGAGCAGAAACAGTGGACAAACAAAAAACTCTTCCTTCCTTTTCCATTCTTCAGCAAGTCGTTTCGTGTTTGTTTTCTTCGTCAGAATCAACCTATTTGCTTTGTAGTGTTGATTAGTTGTTGTTTTATCTTGGGAGACTATTATCCGTTAACGTAAAAGCATATATACGGGGCAATCTTGTCTTAAAGACAGAGAGTCATCTCTCGACTCAGCCACAGTTGTAACAATCCAGATTTAGTGTTTCTTGATTTCAGGTTATCAAGATTCAAGACTCAACCAGCTGACGGCAATTATAATATTGGCTTGTTTATTTATCATTTCGAACACTTGTAATATTTATTTACTTCCCGTACTGCTTTACATAGTCCAACAGGTAGTACTGATATTGTAATTCCTCATAATGGAATTAAGATATGAAAATCTATAACGTTTGTTACTACTGCGGCACGCTGGGACATAATGATAAAGCCTGTGTACAAAGAGAGAAGGATCTTCTATCAGGAAACCTTAGAAGTGATCAGTTTGGGACATGATTACGGGCAGAGAATCATCTATCTTTTTCAGAAAACCCAAGGCGTCAAGATGTTAACAATAACAACGTTGGGAACAAAATGGCAAAAATTCGTAACACTAATCTGGCCGAGGGAAGAAGAGATAAAGGAACGACGAAAAGCTCGATAAATCTAGAAGAGGGAATTGAGTCAACTGAGGCGCAACCTGACAGAGGGAAAAAAGATCTACTAGAAGTGGATCAAAGTGGCTTAAAGGGGAAGGAACTTCAGGGGTCTAATCGGAAAGATGATGTACTGAACAAACAAGTGGAATCAAATCAGATGCAACCTATTGATATAACAAACTATGAGCATGTTGATACAAGGGACAATATAAAAGAATGTCATGAACCAGCAAAATTAAGTTCAAATTCTCAAGTCAACGGCTTCGGAAAGTGAACTTATGCTGGTAAGAAAATGAATCCAACAGTCATTGGCCTTTGATGTGGAGACAGAAGTTGTGAGCTCAAAGATATCATTTGTTGAGAATAAGGGGTTGTGTGGTTGCATTGACAAGGAAATAAATCAAAAATCAAAAATCAAATGAAGATCGAAATCAAAATTTGTCAGATGCGACCTCACAACCAATTGATGTTGAAAAGCTTAACCCAAGGACGCTGCACGAAAACAGAAACATGACTGATAGTGAAGGGATTCTGCAAGAGGCGTTCATAAATGATACAGGTAAGCTGGCTGAGGATTTTACAAAGAGTATTGACAAGGAAGGAAAAAAAGAGGCTTCTAGGGTGATGGTGCAATATCAACGGAAGGTTACAAAAGAAAAAACGAGCATAGAATTTGGGATAATGATGGTACTCTTCACGTCGGCACATGGAATACATCACTTAATTTAGAAGGTAATGATATGCTAATTGATGTGCCAATCCTGAATGATTCTGCTACTCTTAGGTTAAAAAGAAATAGCTACACTAAGTACTACTGGAAAGCGTCGAAAGAAAGAGGTGGTGCAGGAGACCAGCCTGAAATGGTCTCCTTTAATACAACGAAGTTGATGGCTTGGAATTGTCGAGGGTTGGGGGAATCCTTGACAGTTTTCTGCTTAAAGGAGACAATGTATCTTCACTCCCCGAAATGTATTCTTTTATGTGAGACCAAAAATTGAGATGCAGAACTCTTATATTGTTGATCCGGTGGGACTCTCCGGTGGATTTGCTTTATTTTAGAATGAAGAACTTGAGGTACGCAACATCTTCTCTTCATTTTATTTTATTAAACTCTTGATACATGATGCTGACAAAAAAAAATGATTTTTACTGTGTATTTGTCTATGCTAGCACAAATAGAAATATTAGGAGAAAGCAGTGGTTTGATTTGACTGCTAGGTCTATGGATTGGGGAAATAATTGAATAATGTTAGGAGATTTCAATGATATTGTTAATATGACAGAAAAATCTGGGGGAACTAGTAGGCCTCTATCGACCTTTAGGGACTTTAAATATTTTATCTATAAGTTAGGTGCATTAGACCCTGAGTGGAGACTGAAATATGATCAGGCTGTTGTTATGCAAATACAAAATGATGTCTCAGATCATGTAATAATGCTCTGTTCAATTGAAGGTTTTCATGATAGGTGGAGAAAAAGATTATATTTTTATAAGAGATGGGTAGGAAATTCTGATGCTCGTGAGCTAATAGAGCAATCCTGGGAAACACAATTTAACGGGAATAGCCAATTTCAGGTAAGTTTAAAAATTAGAAAATGTAAAGGAGTCTTAATTGATTGGAGCAAAAAGGGTGAGTCGAACTCAAAAATCAAGACTAAGTCCTTAATAAATCAGCTCACTATGGTTAAAAATGATCCAGATGGTCCTGATCTTTCTCTTATTCTGAAGTTAAGAAAAGAAGTGAGTGTTGCTTATAAGGAAGAAGAGACTTATTGGAAGCAGTGGTTAAATGAGGGCGATATAAATACATCCTTTTTTCATATGTCTACTGTCCAAAGAAGACATAGGAACCTCATTAAAGGTTTGAAAAATGATAATGGGCAGTGGATTTATGATAAACCTGATATAGTGAAGGAATTTGAGAGCTTTTATAGAAAACTATTTCCTACTAATCCTTTTTCTTTATATGATACCCTCTTCTATTACGGAGCACATGAATCAAGACCTGGTTGATGTAGCTTCTAATGAAGAAATAAAAGATATTATTTTTTCAATGAACCCTACTAAGGCTCCTGGTGTTAATGGAATGACCGCTTTATTTTTTCAGCAATTTTGGTCATTAATCTCTAACGACGTCTGTCAAGCGGTTCGAGGGTTTTTTGAGGCAGGTCACCTTTTGCCTGTTTGAAACAAAACATTAATAACTCTAGTTTCCAAAATCAAGACACCTACCACTTTCCAGCAGTCTAGACCGATTAGTTTATGTTCTACTCTATATAAGATAATTAGCGACGGATGAAACCGCTGGTGCCCTTGATTATCTCTTCAAATCAAGCAGCCTTTATAGGAAAACGTCAAATAATTGATATGTTGTGTTGGCTAAAAAATTTATGGGGTTATTAAAGAATAAAAGAAAAGGGAAATAAAAGATTATGGCTTTAAAATTGGATATGTCTAAAGCTTATGATCATGTCGAACGGCCATATATCCAACAAGTCATGATTAAAATGAGATTTCACAATAAACTTGTTGATTGAGTCATGACTTGTGTAACAACTGCTTCTTTAGCCTTTAACCTGAATGGAGATATTAAGGGGTTTGTTAAACCATCTAGGGGCTTACAACAAGGGGACCCTCTATCACCCCATTTGTTTCTTATTTGTGCGGAAGGACTATCAGCATTATTACGTTCAGTTGAGCAACAAAGGACTCTCAAAGGCTTGAAGTTAGGAAGGAATGGATCTTCAGCTTCACTTTTTTTTTTTTTTGCAGATGACTCATTTATTTTTGGTAAAGCTGATATGAATAGCATTTATAAAATTAACTCTATCTTAGACATATATGCAAGGTGCTCGGGTTAAGTGATTAATTTTGAGAAGTGTGTAGCTTATTTTTAGCAAAAATACTACAGAGGAGGAAAAATCAAGAATATGTTCCTCACTTGGTAATATTAAATTGTGTACAAGAGGGACATATTTAGGATTGTCTGCTATGGTGGGAAGATCAAAAAAGGAAATGTTGTCTTTCATAAAAGAGAGAATTTTGTCTAAAATAAAAAGTTGGAAAGAAAAGTTCCTGAGTCAGGCTGGGAAGGAGGTCCTATTAAAATCTATTTTAGTCACTATCCCTTCTTATGCGTTATCCTGTTTTCAAATGTCTGATGGATTATGCAAGAAAATCACTAGTATTTTTTTAAAATTTTGGTGGGGTCAAAATGATAAGAGACAAAAAATGCATTTTAAAAGATGAAAAAAAATATGTGAACCAAAATTTAGAGGTGGTTTAGGATTTCGAGATATAAAAGCTTTTAATATGGCCTTTCTAGCCAAACTAGCTTGGAGAATTTTGACTGAGCCTGACTTGAGTCAATTTCTCGAGTGCTAAAGAGTAAGTATTTTCTAAATGAGTCTCTGTACATGTACAGTCTCATAGGTCTCTTGGGGTTGAAAAACATCTTGTGGGGACGTGATCTATTATTCAGAGGTGTCAGATGGAACATCTTCAATGGTGCATCAGTGAGAGTGTGGAAGGATCCATGACTACCAAGAGAAAGCTCCTTTTTTTCTGTTTAGTATGATTAGTGGTGTTTCACAGAACTTAAAATTTTCAGATTTGATAGATGATAATACTAATTCTTGGAACGGATCTCTTGAATATGTTATTTAATGAGGATGATGTCAAAACAATTCTAGTTATTCCATTATCTCTTACGGAAAGCAATGATAGGCTTATTTGGCACTTTACAAAATCTGGTAACTACGAAGTGAAGTCCGGTTATCATCTTGCGAAACTAGTCTTATCAAATGATAGAAATTTGGCTAGTTGGCCTGAAAGTAGTTCTCGGTGTTTCCCAAAGTCTTTCTGGAATCATCTTTGGTCCTTGAAGCTGAAAAATAAGTTGAAACATTTTTTACAAAAATGTATCTTAAATACTTTACATGTTAGAACCATTATTGCAAAGAGAATCCGGACCATAGATTCCACTTGTCCTATTTGTGGTATGGAACCTGAAACTTTAGAGCACATGTTTTTTAAATGTTTAAGATTTGTTAAGGTATGGAAAAGCAGTCCTATCATTTGGCCTGACTTGCACCTTATTTCAGATTTTTCAGCATGATGGTATAAACTATATTTAGATACTAAAAAGTTTCCCGATACTAATATTTTATTGGAATTATCAGTATCTATTTTATGGATGGTTTGGAAAGATAGATATGAGTATGTGTTTAGTTCCTCGTTGTGGTGTGATGCTGAAATTTTATCAAAAGCGTTATCTGACTTTCATGAGTTTACACAGATGAAACAACAAATGCAAGCTCTATGCAACACGAGTGACATGATATTAACCCAACTTCACTAAAATTTGCTCTAGAAAGTGTGTTGCTTTATGTTGATGTAGGTATAACTCCAAATATACGAAAAGCAAGTATCGCTACGGTAGCTTTGAGGGCTAATGGTTATATGTTTCATGCCTATGGTAGTCTAACTCATTTTGTTGGAAAAGTCGTAATAGCTGAAGCGTTAGCAATTCGAAAAACAGGCCAAATTGCGGTGGAGCAAGGATGGGGAACATACGAATATTGTTAGACTCGTTAACAATGACTCAAATACTCAATGAAGAATAGCTCCTACTTGGGACGTGATTACTATTTGTGAAGATATTTGGCATCTCAGTCATTACCTGGATGATGTAGCTTTTCAATATATAAGTAGGCGTATTAATAATTGTAGCCATAGATTAGCTAAATTAGCTTTATCACTACTCCATGAAGTCTCTTGGCATGAAAACTTTTCCGTTTGGATTGTCAAGGAGGCTTCAGACGGCTTTGTACAACTGACTAATGGTTGATTTATGCAATTTCAGTTTGTGGGAAAAAGAGTATTCGTTAGTTTGTTCTAATTAATACTTCATTCGTTCCAATTTAAGTGTCTTACTTCTTTTTTAGTTTATCCCAAAAATATTGTCTCTTTCTATATTTAGTAAGTTTTTCAATTCTAAGACAAGTTTAAGACCACAAGATTTAAAAAAAATTACACATTTTTAATTTAAAATCACAAAATTAAAAAAAAAATATTTATTTTTTAATCGTCAAACTAAGATAATTAAATTGGGACGGAGGGAGTAGTTGAATGGGACAGAATGCATCATCCTACGATGGGAGTCAACATCGCCATCAAACCCATTTCGGCAAACCGTGTTACGAAATTCATTTTCCAAAAAAAGGTGGTACTCTCACCCTAGGAGCCCCACACCCCGGTCCGACATGTAGGTAAATCATGGTGACTCAATTGATTTCAAAGGTTAGACCAGTACCACGCTACGCACAAGGGCCCCTCCTTTATTCCAAGAAGTAACCCCCACACTGCCGCTGACGGGATTCGATCCTTGACCATTTTCCAAATATCCACCTTGATAACCAATTGAGCTGCCCAAGCGGACGCGTTACGAAATTCATGATTTGATGACTTTGGGAGTTTAACAATATTTTTAAAGCAAAGTTTATATCATATAGGGAGTATAGTCTATTCTCTTTTTAATTATTTGAGTACATGTAGTAAAATCTCTTTGAATCACCAACTGAAGAAATTAGTAGCTAGTGTAATAAGCAGTTATTCATTTCTCATACTATATAGTATATACTATAAGGATACTATATTATTTGAAGCGTCGTTTGGCTTTCCTTTTACTATGATTTTTTCATACATTATGTATTTTTAAACTAAAAAATAATAGTGATTTATAATATTTTTTGTATAAATTTTAAGTTCATAAAGTTATTTCAAAAAAATTGAGATATCAATAATATTTGTATTATTCACATGAGAAAACTAAAGTTAAATGCTTTGATTAGGGCCGACTCTAGCCATAGGCCAGTAAGGCATATGCCTTAGGGTCCCAAATTTTACCAAACTCGAGTTATGTGTTAAATTTTTCATAAAGAAAATTAATTATTTATGATAAAAAGTACAATATTTTTTTATAAATTTATATTATTTTATTCTCCTTAACCTTTTTCAAATAGAAGAAATCAAGAAAATGTTGTTTTGCCTATTTATATTCTGTCCGCTAACACTCACATTATTTTATTATTTTGAACTCCTTTTGGCATCTCTTTCTTCAAATCTCTAATAAATTAGAGTAATACTCTGTTAAAAATAAGAGTCAATTTTCGTGAAGTGTTTGAACAAAGTGATTGAATTGCAAATTCTCTTTTTGTTTTTTCATAGGTTTTCAAGCATTGCAACAAGCATATTAAAGTGGGGTACACCAAGTTATTAATTTGTTAAATCAGATTCTATCATTCTAACTCCATTATTTTTATTTAAAATTTATCAATTTTCTGCTTATAGAATTATGTTAACATTTACCGTAATGATTGCATCAGTGGAAGAATGTTTTTTAACATTGAAAAATCGATAAAATCTTAACAATATAATTGAACAATAAAAAATTATTAAAAGAATATAAAAAATAAGTCTTGAGCCGAGGGTCTCTCGGAAACAACCGCTCTACCTACCAAGGTAGATGTAAGGTCTACGTACACTCTACCATCTCCAGACCCCACATTGTGAGATTTCACTGGATATGTTGTTGATGATTATAAAAAAATAATTAAGTAATAATTTTACATCTAAAAAAGGGTTAGAAAACTAGATTTCAAATAAAATATATACTATGAAGTTTGTTTAAGGTTTAGACCTCCAATTAAAGATTCGTTTTAGGCTTCTAATTCTGTTGAGCCACCCCGACTTTGATCCTTGTACTTTCTGATTTTCCTTGTGCCGATGGTCTATCAGAAGCAATCTTTTTACCTCATAAGGTAGGGGTAAAGTCCGCGTACAATCTACCCTCTCTAAACTTCACTTGTGAAATTATATTGGGTATGTTATTGTTGTTCCTACTTTTGATCCTTGTACTTCAAAGTTCAAACTCATTATTCTTTTTGATAAGACAAGTATTAAAATCATGTTTAAATCAGGAAGAAAAGGTGTAGGATAACTTTGTTTTACGTGTGGATAAATTACTTATACTCCAACAAAAAAGCCCAATATTCTGGGCAGAGTACCATGCTTCTTTGGAGTGTCATAGCTGGTGATGATGAATTTTTGAACCTGCAACTACCAGCTTTGTCTTTCTTTCTTAAAAATACAAGAAAGAAGAAGAAACAAGTCAAAATATTGGCAATAGTACTATACTAAAGCTTTGACTACTGCCGTAGCCGGGCATAGTTGGATGACAAAGGAGCGGGACTTAAAATCTTGTTGGAGACCTGCAGCGTGGGTTCAAATCTTGGTGGGAGTAACTTGCTCTCTTCTGGGATAGGACCTTGTAGGTGATGTCAGTTGCTCTGTTCTCAAACCCTGATCATTCAGGCACATCCCGCGATTTACTAGTAATAGTGCTGAGGAATCGAGATTACTATCTCTAAGAATAGTCTGGCGTAAGCGAGGAAGCTTGATATATATATATATATATAAAAAACTTTGACTACTATCAGAAGAGATTCTACATGAAGTAATATGCTTTTGTCACCTCATGGTTTTGGATTCCCATTTTTAGTCACTTACTCTTCCATTTTAATTTATGTGATGATATTTGATTAGATACAAATTTTTTTTTAAGAAAGTCATGATCTAAAACAAGGTATAACTATTATATCGTTATAAATTATTTTATTTAATAAAAAATAACAAATTAAAATTAAATTATTTTATATATAAAACGAAAAGAGTCAAAATTGCCCATATACTTTACATCAAAATTAAGGGCCCTTTTGCCCTCCATTAATTGTTGAACTATGTTTTCTCCACATTGTTATCAGAAAATGTCGGTTTTGCCCTTTCAGTTGATGGAATCTTAAAAAATTCAAAAATTCATACTGAAAAGGACAAAAGTGTTCTATTTGTATACCTTAGGGGCAATTTTGGCCCTTTTCATTTCTCTCATCCTACTTGTTTTCTTTTTCTTTGTTTTTCCCCCTAATCTTTCTTTCAACTAACCCAATGAAACTAACTGATGAATATTAGTTTGATCTTGATTTTAAACAAAACAAATAATAACAAAATCAACTATATAAATACTTATGAAAAATAATAGTAACACCTATATATGTATATTTTTATATAAAAAAATAATGATACATCTTTAATCTTTTGTACTGTTATTTTCTAGTCTAGTTCTTTGCAATTATAGTATTATCTTTTCTTATATTAAGCGGACCCGCCTTCATATATATGATCAAGAAAATTCATTTTTGTTGTATTACCATAATATAATTTTCTCATAAAAAAAAATCAATTGAACCTCTTGCCTCTTTTTAACTCCGCCCAGCCTATACTCCACTATAATATTTCATATTTGAGTTTAGAAAGTAAAAAAAAGTAGAGAAAATGTCTAAAATACACCTCAAACTTTGACCGAATTTACTGTAACACACATAATCTCTACGGGGATCCTATTGAAAGTATATTTATGTCCTAGAGACAATCTGTATTAGGACAAATGTACTTTATACACATTCGTATTATTATTAATGGAGATTAATATTTTGACATTTGTAATTATTGAATTATTAGTTGATTGTTTATAATATGCATTCCTAGAGGTTACGTTGTTATTAATAATGTGAGATATTAATATTATAACGTAACTCTTAAAATAGCATCGACTAATGATCATCAAGAATGGGATATCGATGATATGTGATAAGTCGACATGTGGTCTGCATCACTTCCTTAGAGGATGTAGTATGTCTCACCTGCTACGAGTAATGTCTACTGGTGATGGACGCATGGATACTTTGGAAGTATTGGTATACCCTGCTGATATATTGTTTGTTATACATGTCTAAAGTATGATCAGCGTGTGGAAGATAGAAGTCCTGCAGCAGCTAGTTCCGGGCTCCATTTGCAAGCCTCGCGAATAATCTCATTACCTTCCTGAGCAAGATCACGTCCTTCATTACGAGCATTTACACATGCTTCTAGAGCTACTCGGTTAGCTATGGCACCTGGCGCATTACCCCAAGGGTGTCCTAAAGTTCCTCCACCGAACTGTCAATACACACCTTGTCTACATAGTAATATACTTTGATCTTGTCCTAAGCTCAAATGCCTTATAAGTTGAGATACGACTTGTATTGGGTACATTACGATGTGGATTAAAGGTGGTAGTTGAGCCAAGATTAGGATTCATTCCTCGAATGTATATCCGAGAGAACACTCAGCTTCTCATTGATATTGGGTTGACTAAGTTGTTGGCCAACACAATAGACATTTCTAGAATATGGTCTTGTTGTCAACCAATATAGATGAGATATAATGATCAAGCCATTTGGATAGACACTTGACAAATCCTAAGCTTGATCGAGTGTATCGTGAATGAAAGGATTTTATCTTACCACATAGATGTTAAGTTTACTGGATTCATGTAAACGTACTTCACATATTGAGTTCGTCTTGCGGCGCCATCTAGGAGTTCCGCGTAGACCTTAGTTTGATTAGTGTCGATATGAAAAGGCATGTAGGGTCACACTATATCGATTGTCCTTTCGATCTAAGGATGTATTGAGAGAGTATTAAACATTCGATTTAGAATCAAGATATTTAAATGAATAGTGATTGTTTTAATTAAGTCAAAATTATATTTTAGATTTAATTAAGAATGTGCTGAATTTTTTTGGGCCAGTGTCACGACCCGACCCGACGGGCCGCGACTAACCGCCCTAATGACGTCATTATACTAACCTGTCATACATAATCCAACTAACACTTAATGAGTCTGAAATCGGCGGCATAACGATAACGCTGCAATAACAACATATGCCAGGGTAGGCAAGCTGACAAGGCTGCCTTTACCCCCGAATGTACCTGCCTCCTAAGGAGTCACAACTAGCCAACACAATATAACAAGCAAGCCGACAAGGCTGCCAACAGATAGTACCACAGGCAAGCCGACAAGGCTGCCAACAGATAATATCACAATACACGGGGACACCCCAACACAGAGTACAATAGCATGACTGACCAAAACAGAGTTATAACCCTTACATAAGTACAACCCATAACTGTCTACAGACCTCTACAAGAAGGATAACGACATATGACGGGACAGGGCCCCGTCGTGCCCCTAAATATACAAAAGTTAAAATAATAGGGTTCTGTACCCAAAATGACAAAGCTATGAATCAAAGGAGCTTCCCAACCTGCTGAGTAGGAACCTAGGCCTGAGGTTCACCAAACTGAAAACCTGTACCTGCGGGCATGAAACGCAGCCCCCCGAGGAAAGGGGGTCAGTACGAAATAATGTACTGAGTATGTAAAACATGAAATGCTGTAAAAGAAGTCATAAGTGGCCAACAGAAAACAGGAGATCAACATAAAAATCAGGATCCAAATCCAACTGTGCTATAAACAATAAAAGTCAGTTGTGCCTTATAAAAATGAGAGTCAAGTCAAGAAAACATGAGTGCCTGTCCATATACATATATATATATATATATATATATATATATATATGTAACTTAACCCGGCCCACTAGTGCGGGACTCGGTGGAATCATATCATAACCCGACCCATAATGGGACTCGGTGAAGTCATATCGTAACCCGGCCCATGCTGGGACTCGGTAAAGTCATATCTCATCTATGGATCCATCCTACGTAACCCGGCCCTCTAGTGAGGGTCTCGGTGAAACATGCAAGGTTGTGCACGAACGTAACCCGGCCCGGGACTCGGTGAGGTGAAGTAGTAACACTTAGCACGAGTAGATATCATGAGTAACCATATGCAAGTAAAAATTATTATTTGACTCTCAATAAAATCATTATAATAATGTCATAATAAACTCTTTGCTGAAAAATCATAGGCACTTCTCATAACAATCATCTTTAGGAATTAAATTGTATACGAATCAAGTACGTCCGCCGTACTTTCATTAAATTATGCCAAAAGAAAGAAGTAAGGGTTTCACATACCTTTTAGACGAACTAATCCACCCAATATTAGAATATACCTCGTAATAGAACTTCAATCTATAATAATGGTAATACGTTCGTCAATTCTATGATTACTAGCATACTTTATATCGAATAACAACTTCTTATTCTATAAAAATTCGGGCAGCACTTCCCCTGTTTATACATGTTTCCACAACTTTCAAACGAGGCTAATAACATCAATAACCAAGCACCAATTAAGGGCACAACCAAAACAACAATAAAGGGAATTTACACACCCACTTCTCATGTAAATTTAGCCTCTTAATCCACCTTAAAAACAGCCCACAAAACAGTCCATGTTCCAACAACAACGAGGGTAGAATGTGAAGCCTTTCTACACCCTTATTCCTTTAGGACTTACATTAGCAATTACCACACTTAAACATGCATAATGGTAACTAAATTTTCAGCATTAAAACACCACAAAACAGTCCCTAAAACAGTCCATATACATCACAACATGTCCAACAATTTCATGCAAGTTCTTGGCCACAACATGTCATAATTCCATAATGCTTATCTTAATTCCTAAAATTCAATTTCGTATTTCAATACTTCCATATAACTAATTCCAACTAAATCTCAATGTTTTCTTTCAATTTCATCATGCAATTAGTGATAATAATAACAACAATAACCAACGAATCCAACAACACCAAAATCTGTCCCAAATTGGCAACTAGCCCAAAATTGCCACATGCATTGCTTAAATTCCAATTTTTCCTTAACACAAATTCATTACCTTAATTCTAACAACATGCATTCCAATTATATCATAGAAAGAAGAATTTTATACCTCAAATTTTGCCCACTGTTTGTCCGAAAATCCCCACTATTTTGTAATTTTTTACCTTTTTTTGTTCACTTCTTCAACTCTAATTGACATGCAAGTGTTCTACAATGTTAAGCCATCATCCCTACACGTTTTTCTTCCAAAACTTCATCCCAAAAATTTGAAATTTCTGGGCATAATCTCGGCCCAGCAGTAGCTGTTTTGCCACTATTTTTGGTGTTGTTTGGCTTCCAATTTTTGGTGAAAAATGTAGTCTAAGAAGATGAAATAAAAATCTTAAATTGGGTATGGGGTTGGGTATTTTTCGGCTGAGCTTTGGAGGAGAGAATGAGAGTTTTTTTGGTTAAGTTTAGAGAGAAGATGAAGATGAAGATGAAGATGAAGAGTGTAGGTTATTAAAATCTGATTTTTCATTTTTACACTTTGGCCCCCAAGTTCTTCAATTAATAAATATTAAACCCACCTTTTTTGATTCCCGAGAATTTCATAAAGCCTCGTATCCTCAATGTCACAATTTTATAATACAATACTATTCCATAACTCCATTGGAATAAATTCAACTACTAGGATTAATTCTCGTCGTCACATGTATAGCACTAAAGAAAAACTATTCCGGGATAACATCCGTTTATACACTAATTTCCCGTATTAACATATGTAAGCGTTCCTTATATTCAATATCCGAATCTTACTTCCTTAATGACGTTCTTTATTATCGTCTTAATCTTACGAGGTGTAACATTCTTCCCCCCTTAGAAACATTCGTCCTCGAATGTTCATAACAAGTCTTATGCTAGAAAAATTTCGGCAGAGTCTCATTTATATCTATGTCTATCCACCTATATTCAGCAAACCAACAGGTGCCACACAGGGCCACAATATATCACTCATATACAATTCCCAATTACCAGAATCAAATAAGGAGTTAAATTACATTACCTGGAGGCACAGGGAACAAATGAGGATACTTCTTCTTCATCTCATCCTCTGCCTCCCAAGTCATTTCCTCCCTATTGTGGTTCCTCCACAATACCTTGACGGAAGCCGCATCCTTCGTCCGTAATGTCCTGACCTGGCGATCAGGTATGGCTACGGGGCTTTCCTCGTAGGACAACTCCTCTGTCACCTGGACGTCATCTACCGGGAAGACTCTGGAAGGATCACCAATACACTTACGCATCATAGATACATGGAAGACTGGATGTACTGCTTCCAAATCAGGCGGTAGATCCAACTCATAGGCAACCTTGCCTATCCTACAAATGATCTGGTAAGGCCCGATGTACCTTGGGCTAAGCTTCCCTTTCTTGCCAAACCTCATCACACCCTTCATGGGTGACACCTTTAGGAACACCCAATCATCAACCTGAAACTCTAAGTGTCGACGTCGATTATCAGCATATGACTTATGTCGACTCTGTGCTGCTAATAACCTCTCCTGAATGAGTCTCACCTTATCAACAGCTTGCTGAACCATGTCTGGGCCGATCAACATAGTCTTACCTACATCAAACCAACCAATAGGTGACCTGCACTTCCTCCCATATAAAGCCTCATACGGTGACATCTGGATGCTAGAATGGTAGTTGTTGTTATAAGCAAACTCAATGAGTGGTAAATGGTCATCCCAACTACCTCTGAAGTCAATAATACAGGCCCTTAGCATATCCTCTAATGTCTGGATAGTACGCTCTGCTTGCCCGTCCGTCTGAGGGTGAAATGTTGTGCTGAGACTCACATGTGTCCCCAATCCCTTCTGGAATGATCTCCAGAAGTTAGCTGTAAACTGAGCTCCTCGGTCTGATATAATAGAGGTGGGAACCCCGTGCAGTCTCACTATCTCCCTGATGTACCGCCTAGCATAGTCCTCAGCGGAGTAAGTAGTCCTCACTGGAAGAAAATGGGCTGATTTCGTCAGCCTATCCACGATAACCCATATGGAATCACACTTCCGCTGAGTGCGAGGTAAGCCTGTAATGAAGTCCATATTGATCACTTCCCACTTCCAAGTCGGGATCTCAATCTCCTGTAATAATCCACCAGGCTTCTGATGTTCAACCTTAACCTGCTGACAATTCGGGCACTGGGCAACACATTCTGCGATGTCTCTTTTCATGCCATCCCACCAATACAAGCATCTAAGGTCATGGTACATCTTCGTCGACCCTGGATGAATGGAATAACGGGCATTATGTGCCTCTCCTATAACCTGCTGTCGTAGCCCTGCAACATCAGGTACACATAATCTGCCCACATACCTCAGCACATCATCAGGTGTAACCTCAAATAAAGTCTTTCCCTTTCGGAGAGCTTCATCTCTATACCGGGCCAGAACAGGATCCTCATACGACGTTTCTTCACCTCTTCCACGATAGAGGACTCAGCAACATCCCGAATAAGAACCCCGCTATCTCCCGAATCCGCCAACCGGACTCCAAGACTAGCTAGCTTGTGTATCTCACGAACCATCTCCCTTTTTTCTGACTGCACATCCGTCAAGCTACCCATGGATCTACGGCTAAGAGCATCTGCCACAACATTGGCTTTCCCCGGGTGGTGCAAGATATCAACATCATAGTCCTTTAACAACTCTAACCACCGCCTCTGACATAGGTTCAACTCCTTCTGCTTAAAGATATATTGGAGACTCTTGTGATCCGTATAAATATCAACATGAATCCCATACAAATAATGTCTCCAAATCTTTAAGGCATGAATCACCGCTGCTAGCTCTAAATCATGAGTGGGATAATTCTTTTTATGCTTTCTGAGCTGTCGGGAGGCATAAGCTATAACTTTGCCATGCTGCCTCAACACACAACCTAGCCCAATGCCTGAAGCATCACAATAAATAACATAACCATCCGGTCCCTCAGGAAGAGTCAGAACTGGAGCCGTAGTCAACTTATCCTTCAAAAACTGGAAACTGTGCTCACAAGCATCCGTCCACTGAAACTTAGCTGCCTTCTGGGTTAGCCTAGTCAAAGGCGCTGAGATTGAGGCAAACTTCTCCACAAACCTTCTGTAATACCCTGCTAGCCCCAGAAAACTGCGCACCACAGTAGGTGTCGTAGGTTTGGGCCAAGTCTTCACCGCCTCAATCTTCTGTGTATCCACCCGAATACCATCAGCCCCGATAATATGCCCCAAGAATGCCACCGAAGTTAACCTGAACTCACACTTGGAAAACGTGGCATACAACTGCTAGTGCTGGAGGACGCCAAGTACCGTCCTCAAATAGTCTGCATGCTCATGCTCTGAACGGGAATAAACCAGGATATCATCAATGAATACAATGACGAACATGTCTAAGAACGAACTGAATACCCGGTTCATCAAATCCATAAACACTGCTGGAGCATTGGTCAGTCCAAAAGACATCATCCTAAACTCATAATGTCCATATCGGGTTCTGAATGCTGTCTTTGGAATATCTGTCTCCCTTACCCGCACCTGATAATAACCTGACCGCAAGTCTATCTTCGAGAAACACTTAGCACCCTGCAACTGGTCAAATAAATCATCAATCCTGGGAAGGGGGTACCTGTTCTTGATGGTTACCTTGTTCAGCTTCCTATAATCAATACACATCCGCAGCGATCCATCTTTCTTCCTCACAAATAACACTGGTGCTCCCCATGGAGATGTACTTGGCCTAATAAAGCCTTTCTCTAACAAGTCTCTTAGCTGCTCCTTCAGCTCTGCAGGTGTCATTCTATAAGGAGGAATGGATATAGGTTGGGTACATGGTAATATATTTACACTGAAATCGATCTCCCGCTCTGGAGGGAGACCTGGAAGATCATCTGGGAATACATCCGGAAACTCACTAACTACCGGGACTGACTGAAGAGTCGGTACCTCCACTTCTGTATCATGCACCCGAACCAAATGATAGATACAACCTTTTTTGACCATTTTCCTTGCCTTGAGGTATGAAATAAACTTATCCCTCAGCGATGCTGCATTCCCTTTCCATTCTATAACTGGCTCGTCTGGAAACTGAAATCGAACCAACTTCTCCCTACAATCAACATTGGCAAAACAAGAAGCCAACCAATCCATACCCATAATGACATCAAAGTCGGTCATATCCAACTCTATCAAATCTGCTAAGGTATGACGGCTATATATCACCACCGAACAATTTTTATACACACGCTCAGCTATAACTGAATCTCCTACCGGTGTAGCTACCTCAAATGGTTCTATCGGCTCAGGTTCTATCCCTATTCTATTAGCAACAAGAGGGGATATGTAGGACAAGGTGGAACCTGGATCTATCAAAGCATATACATCACATAAAAAGACCGATAGTATACCTGTAACAACATCTGGTGACGCCTCCTGATCATGTCTACTGGCCAAAGCATATATGCAGTTCGAAGGACCGCCGGAACTAGAAACTCTGCCACGACCTCTACCACGGCCTGCTGGCGTCTGAATACCCCGCCCGGTGGGGCGCATAGCCATAGATGACGATGAACCATCACCCGACCCCGTAGGCCGAGCCATCCCACCTGAACCACCCATGTTGGGACACTCTCTCATCATATGGCCTTGACGGCCGCAAGAGAAGCAAGCACCTGTGGTCGAACGGCATTCCCCAATATGAAACTTACCATACTGAGAGCACCGAAGATAAGGTGGCCTCCACTGACTAGAGCCCCTGTTCCTCTGAGAACCCGAAGCCCTGGAGCTCTGTCCGGCTCCTGAATACCCGGGGTGGTCGAACCTCCTGCCCGTAGACTGTAGAGGAGCACTATGTGCTGGCTGAGATGAATATCTGACCTGCTGCTGGAATTGTCTGCCTCAAGACTCACCGGAATAAGCTACCGACCTAGCCCTCTTATGCTGGTCCCTGTCATGACCTCTGTCTGGCTGTTGCCCTCTATGTCGGTCCTCAACCCCCTGTGCGTATGCCTGGACACGAGCAATATCCATACCCGGCTGAAGAGCTATTGCCATACAACCATCGATCAGATAATGGTCCAGCTCCATCACAAAGCGATGCACCCTGTCTGCCATATCTGCTACAATAGTGGGTGTGTATATGGCCAATGAATCAAACTCCAGGCTATACTCACGAATGGTTCTGCCACTCTACCTCAACTGTAAGAATCTATCCACTCTAGCTCTCCTCATCTCTGGAGGCAAGAAGTGACCAAGGAAGGCCTCTGTAAACTCATCCCATATAGCTGGAGGAACATCCTCTCCCCTGGATAACTCCCAAGACTCATACCAGTTTGTAGCTATATCCCGCATCCTATACGAAGCCAACTCTACAGACTCAGTCTCTGAAGCCTTTATTACCCTAAAGGTACGCTGCATCTGTCAGATAAACTCCTGCGGGTCCTCCTCGGGCTGATACACAAAAAACTCTGAAGGGTTACAACTCAAGAAATCACGAACCCTCAAACTGCCAGACCTAGGGTCGACTCCTGGTCCCTGTCTGCGGTTCTGCCCTACCACCAATCTAGTCAGCAGCTGAACTGCATCTCTCATGGCCCTATCCTCTGCCACTGACTGAAGAACTGGAGGCTCAGGTGCTGGGGCCTTAGATACTGGTGATGTTGCCCCCTGAACTGGAGCCTCTGGTGGTAGCGACGAAGCAGAGCTCGTCGACTGGGGCACAATCTCCGGCATAGACTGAGTACCGGACCTGGTAACTCTCTGAATCCGACTAGTATCTCCCGCTGTAGGCTTTCCCTTCTGGGCTGCTATCGCCTTCTTCGGAAGCATAGTTGTAAACATAGTAAGTCGTCAGAAAGGGATTATCCTAAGAACATAGCTCTATTGCACGATCTAAGAGATGAAAGAATAGAAACCAATCCTAAATACCCTGCAGCCTCCTGCGTATAAGTATGGTGCACAACATACCCATATGCAAGACTCTACTAGACACGGTCTGTAGACATTCCGAGGACTAACTGCTTTGATACCGCTTTTGTCACGACCCAACCCGACGGGCCACGACAAACCGCCCTAATGACGTCATTATACTAACCTGTCACACATAATCCAACTAACACTTAATGAGTCTGAAATCTAGCAGCATAACGCTGCAATAACAACATATGCCAGAGTAGGCAAGCCGACAAGGCTGCCTTTACCCCCGAATGTACCTGCCTCCTGAGGAGTTACAACTAGCCAACACAATATAACAAGCAAGCTGACAAGGCTGCCAACAGATAATATCACAATACACGGGGACACCCTAACACAGAGTACAATAGCATGAGTGACCAAAATAGAGTTATAACCCTTACATAAGTACAACCCACAACTGTCTACAGACCTCTACAAGAAGGATAACGACATATGACGGGACAGGGCCCCGTCGGGCCCCGAAATATACAAAAGTCAAAATAATAGGGTTCTGTACCCAAAATGACAAAGCTCTGAATCAAATGAGCTTTCCAACCTGCTGAGTAGGAAACTAGGCCTGAGGTTCACCAAAGGCGAAAACCCGTACTGCGGCATGAAACGCAGCCCCCCGAGGAAAGGGGGTCAGTACGAAATAATGTACTGAGTACGTAAAACATGAAATGCTGTAAAAGAGGTCATAAGTGGCCAACAGAAAATAGGAGATCAACATAAAAATCAGGATCCAAATCCAACTGTGCCATAAACAATAAAATTCAGTTGTGCCTTATAAAAATGAGAGTCAAGTCAAGAAAACATGAGTGCATGTCCACATATATATATATATATCTGTAACGTAACCCGGCCCACTAGTGCGGGACTCGGTGGAATCATATCATAACCCGGCCCATACTGGAACTCGGTGAAGTCATATCGTAACCCGGCCCATGCTGGGACTCGGTAAAGTCATATCTCATCAATGGATCCATCCTACGTAACCCGGCCCTCTAGTGAGGGTCTCGGTGAAAAATGCTAGGTTGTGAACGAACGTAACCCGGCCCGGGACTCGGTGAGGTGAAGTAGTAACACTTAGCACGAGTAGATATCATGAGTAACCATATGCAAGTAAAAATTATCATTTGACTCTCAATAAAATCATTATAATAATGTCATAATAAACTCTTTACTGAAAAATCATAGGCACTTCTCATAACAATCATCTTTAGGAATTAAATAGTATAAGAATCAAGTACGTCCGCCGTACTTTCATTAAATCATGCCAAAAGAAAGAAGTAAGGGTTTCACATACCTTTTAGACGAACTAATCCACCCAATATTATAATATACCTCGTTATAGAACTTCAACCTAAAATAATGGTAATACGTTCGTCAATTCTATGATTACTAGCATACTTTATATCGAATAACGACTTCTTATTCTATAAAAATTCGGGCAGCACTTCCCCTGTTTATACATGTTTCCACAACTTCCAAACGAGGCTAATAACATCAATAACCAAGCACCAATTAAGGGCACAACCAAAACAACAATAAAGGGAATTTACACACCCACTTCTCATGTAAATTTAGCCTCTTAATCCACCTTAAAAACAGCCCACAAAACAGTCCATGTTCCAACAACAACGAGGGTAGAATGTGAAGCCTTTCTACACCCTTATTCCTTTAGGACTTACATTAGCAATTACCACACTTAAACATGCATAATGGTAACTAAATTTTCAGCATTAAAACACCACAAAACAGTCCCTAAAACAGTCCATATACATCACAACATGTCCAACAATTTCATGCAAGTTCTTGGCCACAACATGTCATAATTCCATAATGCTTATCTTAATTCCTAAAATCCAATTTCGTATTTCAATACTTTCATATAACTAATTCCAACTAAATCTCAATGTTTCCTTTCAATTTCATCATGCAATTAGTGATAATAATAACAACAATAACCAACGAATCCAACAACACCAAAATCTGTCCCAAATTGGCAACTAGCCCAAAATTGCCACATGCATTGCTTAAATTCCAATTTTTCCTTAACACAAATTCATTACCTTAATTCTAACAACATGCATTCCAATTATATAATAGAAAGAAGAATTTTATACCTAAAATTCGTCCCAAAACAGTCCGCAATTTTCTACCCACTGTTTGTCCGAAAATCCCCACTGTTTTGTAATTTTTCCCTTTTTTTGTTCACTTCTTCAACTCCAATTGACATGCAAGTGTTCTACAATGTTAAGCCATCATCCCTACACGTTTTTCTTCCAAAAATCCACTCAAAAATTCAAAATTTCTGGGCATAATCTCGGCCCAGCAGTGGCTGTTTTGCCACTGTTTTTGGTGTTGTTTGGCTTCCAATTTTTGGTGGAAAATGTAGTCTAAGAAGAGGTGATAAAAATCTTAAATTGGGTATGGGGTTGGGTATTTTTCGGCTGAGCTTTGGAGGAGAGAATGAGAGTTTTTTTGGTTAAGTTTAGAGAGAAGATGAAGATGAAGATGAAGATGAAGAGTGTAGGTTATAAAAATCTGTTTTTTCGTTTTTACACTTTGGCCCCCAAGTTCTTCAATTAATAAATCTTAAACCCACCTCTTTTGATTCCCGAGAATTTCATAAAGCCTCGTATCCTCAATGTCACAATTTTATAATACAATACTATTCCATAACTCCATTGGAATAAATTTAACTACTAGGATTAATTCTCGTCGTCACATGTATAGCACTAAGGAAAAACTATTCCGGGATAACATCCGTTTATACACTAATTTCCCGTATTAACATATGTAAGCGTTCCTTATATTCAATAACCGAATCTTACTTCCTTAATGACGTTCTTTATTATTGTCTTAATCTTACGAGGTGTAACAGCCAGGCCCAAGGTCAAACCCTAATCCGGTTTGACCTAATATCACCTATAAATACAGACATATACTTCATTATTCATTACACTTGATTTTCATATCATTATTATAAGTCTTAGAGTCTCAGAATCAAAACACTCTCTCGAACCTCTGCCAGATTTCCTAGCTTTCCAAAGGAGGAATACATTGAAGCTTGGAGCTTGCATTCGAAAGGGCATTCGCGTGCGCACACACAGTTGATAAAGATTCCAGATATTGTAAACATGTAAGTACCATTCAAGTCTTATTTTTACGATTTTAAATTACCCTCTTGTCAAACAGTTCTACGTTTGTTGGGTTTGAAATAAGTTTTCAATATCCGCTGCGTACAACAACCCAACAAAACACTATAGTGGTATCAAGAGCCAGGGTTGTTTTGTATGATTATAAGGTAATTAGTTAATAATAATATATATTAGAAGTTGTTTAAATCTGAAATTTATGTCGTTTAAAGCTTGAAAACCTAATATCTTAAAAGTACATCATCCTTGTCTCCCAAACTATTAAAAAATGATGTAATCGAGGAAGTCATTCCGATCTAACTCTTCTAAGTCAATGTGTGTAACCGGTTCATTGCGAACATGGTGCACTGAAGCGAAGAACGAGAAGAGATTGGATGATGGTCGATGAACGTGTTGTTTAATAGTGAAGGGTAACGAAGATGAATCTGCAAATCTGACCCTGAACCAGTTTTAGGGTTTCGGAAATGCGAATTTTGTGCTTCTGAGATGGAGGCGTCACGACACCGAGGCTCCAATTAATATATATATATATATATATATATATATATATATATATATATATATATATATATATATATATATATATATAACCGAACATTATTCTAGTATTTTAAAAAAAAAAATTGGAACAGTGGCGGAAGTCACTATTCCAGCGTGAACAGTGCGGCAATCACTGTTCCGGCGGGGCAGTGGAGATTTCCAAAATTGCAATTTAGCCCTTGGGGAAAATCTGAAAATTTTAGAAGTATTTGGAATTGCAATCTGGTCCCTGGAAAAGTTTTTTAAATCATCAGATTGGTCCTTGGGGAAAATCTGTAAATTTTAGAGAAGGGGACCAAATCTGTAATTAATTTAAAATTCTGGAAATTACAGACATGTCCCTGAAATCTGAAAATATTTTCTGAAAATTAAAATTGGATTTTCTGAATTTAAAGGGGTTCAAAATTGAAATTTTAAATTCTTAAGGGACTAAACTGAAATTCTGAAAATCTGGAACTTACAGAAATATCCTAAAATTGGTTTTTAAAATCAGAAAATGTTTAAGGGACTATTTGGATTAGACTTAAATTTTAGAGTTTAGACAAGTTAACCCATGATTATTATTAATTGTATATTACTGAATAATATACGAACTATATGCTAAGTGTTTAAATGTTTTCATTTAATAATTAGCATAGTGTCCGTTATAACTGTCTGGGCAGGCGGCGCCCAGTATTTGATTAAACCATCTTATATCATGCCTATTGGGTTGACAGTTCCCAACTATATGTGTCTTTAGTTTTGCATGATATTAAGATGTCATATTGGATATGGCATAAAAGAGTTGATCTTGGTTAAAACCCTGAATTAAAATATTTCCCAAAAATTTAAATACAAGTCTAAATTAAAACGCATCGTCCATTATAATTGTTAGAGTGCAAAATCCTTTTCGGCGATACGAGTATTTATGCTAAAGCATTTGCTCTAAGTCTACGAGGACTCAGACTCTTTCATAGATGTGTTTTAAATGTAAAGGTAAACGATAAACTTTTGTGGGTATTTACACCAAACTGTTTGCTCACAAAGGCCAAATTTACTTAGATACATAAACGCAGTTGTGTAATGGGGTTGACTTGCTTAGATAAATCTTGGCGCCAAAGTGTTGGACTAATCTAAGGACGCAAGATTAAATATAATATTTGATCAACCAAGAGTTGCAAAAAAGTTTTGCAATTGGTTTAGAACCTACCAAGATGTGTTGTTGAAGTTATCAGCCAAAACAAAAATAGGTTTGTATTCTACCATGGGGTCGTAGAAGTATGTTAAAATAGTGAGAGCTAATTAAACAAAAGACCATGTTGATTAGCCTAAACGAATGTGTATAATAGAAGATAAATTTTTAGTTTGATTTCCAGTATATCTAATTCTTCAGATTATCAAAGATGTCGAGCTTATCATTTAAAATATTGATTGAAATGAACAAACTTACAGGACCTAACTACCTTGACTGGCTAAGAAATTTGTGAATAGTGTTGAGACAAGAGAAATTAGAATACATATTGGACACGATGTTCCCAACAGTCCCTGCGACAGACTTTGCTGAATATGCCTCTTTTGATAAGGATGCTTACCAAAAATACCTAGATGATGTCACTTCAGCACAGTGCGTGATGTTGTCTTTCATGTCTATGGAACTTCAGAGACAACATGAGAACATGGATTCCAATGAGATGCTCGAACACTTAAAGAGTCTCTATGACTCACAATCCCAGACTATAGAATACGAGTTACTAATAGAACTTTTTAAGTGTAAGCTCAATGAAGGGGGTCAGGTCTCGCAGCATGTGTTGAAGATGATAGGGCTCATAGAGAGACTTGCTTCAATTGGAACGAAGCTGCAAAAGAATGTCGCTACCACCCTCATCATGAACTCTCTCCCTCGTTCCTTTGAAAACTTCATAGTGAATTACAATATGAATGGAACGAAGACGATTCTGCCGGATCTGCACAACATGCTAAAGACCTTTGAGTCTTCCACTTCCAAAGGCAAAGTTGTGCTCATGGTGAGCTCTACTGGTCGACCCAAGCTGAAAGGTAAGGAATGGCAGAAGAAGAAGGGCAAAACGGTCGTTGCGCCCTTAGCTATGAAGCCTAAGGGAGGTGTGAAGAAGAAGGTGAATCCGGCTAAGGATGTATGCCTCAACTACAACAAAAAGAGGCATTGGAAGAAGGACTGCACTGCACCAGGAGGAGGAAAAGCACCAGGTGCTTCTATGCTTCTACCTTTGGTGGACAAGGTATGTACGTCATTGAAATAAATATGTCTATAAATAACTCTCATTCCTAGGTATTGGATACCGCTTTTGGCTCACACATTTGTACCAATGTGCAGGGGCTAACTGATAGCAGGAAGGTTGGACCAAGAGAGGTGGACCTACGCGTTGGAAATGGAGCACGAGTGGATGCTGAGTGCGTAGGAACTTATAGATTAAATTTGCCTTCTGGCTATTGTCTAGTATTAAATGATTGTTACTATGTACCCTCGTTAACGATGAATATCATTTCTATCCCTGTTTTGGACATTGAGAGTTTTTCCTCATATATTTATAATGGCAATCAAGTACTGTCTTTTGATAATGTTATATATGGAATTGCTCCTCTTTTGGATGAATTATATACACTAAATTGTAGTCAAGAAATATTCAATGTACAAAATAAATGAGCTAAGATAAGTAATAGAAACTCTACCTACCTATGGCATTGCAGACTTGGTCATATCAACGAATCAAGGATAGCAAGGTTGAGGAAGTTAAACTACGTCGAACCATTTGACTTGGATTCTTATGGTAACTGCGCATCTTGCTTGAGAGGAAAGATGACCAATAAGTCACTTTCTGTGAAAGGTGTGCGAGCCAAGGAGGTGCTTGAGTTGGTCCATACTGATGTATGTGGGCTATTTTTGACTCAAGATAAAGGAGGTTTTCCATACTTCATCACTTTTATTGACGACTTCACAAGATATGTATATGGGTATCTTATGAGACATAAATCCGAGGCTTTTGAGAAGTTCAAAGAGAACAAGTCGGAAGTAGAGAAGCAACTTTCAACAAGTATCAAGACCCTTCAATCGGATCGAGGAGGTGAATACTTGAGCAAGGATTTTCTAGATTACGTAAAGCTACATGGAGTCCAATCAGAGTGGACACCTCCTGGAACACCACAGATGAATGGTGTTGCCGAAAGGAGAAACCGAACCTTATTAGATATGGTTCGATCTATGATGAGCTTCTCAGCTCTACCGACGTACCTTTGGAGACATGCTATACAAACCTCAATATATGTTCTGAACAGGGTTCCTTCCAAGTCAGTAGAAAATACACCCTATGAGATATGGTGTGGCAAGAAGCTAGCTCTTAAACATATGAGACCCTGGGGGTGCCCTGCATATGTTAAGAAGATGCTCACTGACAAGTTGGAATCCAAAAGTGAGAAATGTTACTTCGTGGGGTAACCAAAGGAAACTAAGGGATGCTACTTCTATCTTTCTGGAGAACGTAAGGTCATTGTTTCCAGGAACGCAACTTTACTTGAAGAAGAATATGTCTACAAGGAACATAGTTGCACAGAGATAGAACTTGAAGAAATTCAAGAACCTCAAGATAACATAGATGTTGAATCCTTGCCGAATGACCAACGTAAGAATTCAGTGGGAGTATTTGGCGAAGATTGGGTACTTCAAGTACGCCATTTGGCCAGTGGGAGTGTTACGAGGAACAATGCAGAAATGCAAGATCCTCTTACACATCCTTTGGGAGTAGATGCAATGGTTGCATCTCCTCCCATTCAGGAAATAAATGAAAATGATATTCCTGAAAGCTCTCAAGTTAGTGGACTATCCAACACACAAGAACTTTCTCACAGTCAGAACATACCAAGCACTGAACTGCAAAATAATCAACTCCGTAGGTCCACTAGGACTCATCGTCCTTCTGAAAAACTAAATCTACTTGTGGAAACACACAGTGAGATAGATATTCCCGATAACGATGAGCCTACAACCTATAGCGAAGCAATGTTGGACATTTATTCGAAGAGATGGCAAGAAGCCATGAAATTCGAGATGGAATCTATGTACATCAATCAAGTGTGGAACTTGGTTGATTTGCCAACTGGGGATAAACCCATACGATGCAAATGGGTCTTCAAGAAGAAGATCGATGCATTTGGAAATATACAGACTTATAAAGCAAGGTTGGTGGCTAAAGGTTATAATCAACGGCCTGGGGTCGATTATGATGAAACCTTTTGACCTGTTTCTAAGATTAAGTCCATTTGGATTTCGCTTGCAATAGCTGCATATTATGACTATGACATTTGGCAGATGGACGTCAAAACCACTTTCCTCGATGGTAATCTAGTTGAGGAGGTGTATATGAAACAACCTGAGGGTTTTTTGCTTGAGTACAAACCAAATGTTGTATGCAAGATACAAAAGTCCATTTATGGGCTTAATCAAGCTTCGAGGAGTTGGAACATTTGTTTTGACAAGGCTATCAAGTCATTTGATTTCGTCAGAAGCAAAGAGGATCCATGTGTTTATAGTAAACGCAAGGATGAGAGTATTTCCTTTATTATTATATATGTAGATGACATATTGATAATGTAAGACAATAAGACTCTCCTGCAGTCAGTCAAGGAGTGGTTGTCCAGTACCTTCATAATGAAGGATTTAGGTGAAGCCTGCAACATTCTGGGAATTAGGATTTATAGAGATAGACCTAATAGATTGTTGGGGTTGTCACAGTCAGTCTACATAGACAAGTGCTTAGACGTTTTTCTATGGAAAATTCTAAGAAAGGCGGTCTACCTATGGGACAAGGCATCAAGTTATCTAAGAAGGACAATCCTTTTAATACTATAGAATTTGAACGCATGAAGATGATCCCATTTACTTCGGCTATAGGATCGATCATGTATGCCATGACCTATACTAGGCCAGATGTGGCCTTTGCACTTAGTATGACTTGCAAACATCAGCAGAATCCTAGGGAAGAACATTGGAACACTGGAAGCTGGTAAAGAAGCTGTCGTGATTTATGAGTTTCTGAAGGAACTAAGAGTAGTTTCGAATGCCAGTTGTCCAATAACTATTTATTATGACAACACTGGTGCGATTGCACAGGCTAAGGAACCAAGATCAACAAACAAAAACAAGTATGTACCAATGAAATACCACACACGCAAGGAGATAGTAGAGACTGAAGAGATTAGATTAGACTATGTCCCCCACAGACGATAATCTAGCTGACCCATTCACTAAACCATTAAGCATAGTAAAGCATAATGGCCATTTTGAGAATATGGACATTAGATATGTTGGAGATTGGCTCTAGGCCAAGTGGGAGATTGAAAGTATATTTATGTCCTAGAGACAATATGTATTAGGACAAATGTACTTTATACACATTCGTATTATTATTAATGGAGATTATATTTTGGCATTTGCAATTATTGAATTATTAGTTGATTGTTTATAATATTCTATAATATGCATTTCTAGAGGTTACGTTATTATTAATAATATAAGATATGAATATTATAACGTAACTCTTAAAATAGCCTCGACTAATGATCATCAAGAATGGGATATCGATGATATGTGATAAGTCGACATGTGGTCTTCATCACTTCCTTAGAGGATGTAGTATGTCTCACATGCTATGAGTAATGGCTACTCGTGATGGACACATGGATACTTTGGAAGTATTGGTATACCCTACTGATAGATGTTTGTTATACATGTCTAAAGTATGATTAGCATGTGGAAGATAGAAGTCCTTAGACTTGAAGTCAATACACACCTTGTCTACATAGTAATTTACTTTGATCTTGTCCTAAGCTCAAATTCCTTATAGGTTGAGATACGGCTTGTATTGGGTACATTACGATGTGGATTAAAGGTGGTAGTTGAGACAAGATTAGAATTCATTCCTCGAATGTATATTCGAGAGAACACTCAGCTTCTCATTGATATTGGGCTGACTAAGTCGTTGGCCAACGCAATAGACATATCTAGAATATGGTCTTGTTGTCAACCAATATAGATGAGATATAATGATCAAGCCATTTGGATAGACACTTGGCAAATCCTAATCTTGATCGAGTGTATCGTGAATGAAAGGATTTTATCTTATCACATAGAGGTTAAGTTTACTTGATTCATGTAAACGTACTTCACATATTGAGTTCGTCTTGCGGCGCCGTCTAGGAGTTCCGCGTAGACCTTAATTTGATTAGTGTCGATATGAAAAGGCTTGTAGGGTCACACTATGTCGATTGTCCTTTCGATCTAAGGATGTATTGAGAGAGTATTAAATATTCGATTTAGAATCAAGATATTTAAATAAATGATGATTATTTTAATTAAGTCAAAAATGGATTTTGGATTTAATTAAGAATGTGCTAAAAAAATTTGGGCCAGGCCCAAGGTCAAACCCTAATCCGATTTGACCTAATTTTTCACCTATAAATACAGACATACACTTCATTATTCATTACACTTGATTTTTATATCATTATTCTGAGTCTTAGAGACTCAAAATCAAAACACTCTCTCGAACCTCTGCCGGATTTCCTAGCTTTCCAAAGGAGGAATACATTGAAGCTTGGAGCTTGCAATCGAAAGGGCATTCGCGTGTGCACCCATAGTTGATAAAGATTTCAGATATTGTAAACATGTAAGTATCATTCAAGTCTTATGTTTACGATTTTAAATTACCCTATGGTCAAACAGTTCTACGTTTGTTGGGTTTGAAATAAGTTTTCAATATCCGTTGCGTACAACAACCCAACAAAACCCTACACCTATCACCCACCCCATGATATATTTTCATGTCATTTCACTCTTCGAACACAATAAAAAATTAGAATTATCTCCTACATTTTTAATTTTTTTCATGGAGAAAGCAGTTGATTCTCAATTTGATCTTATGAATCATTATATTATTTCATAATCGAGTCTTGGTTTGTGTTGCATTGGATTTTGATTCGATTTTTTTAAATAATGTCAAAGAAATGCTTTAAAAATATATTCAGATGGATAATAAGACCACCGTAATGATTAGGTGTGTTACAGTAAATCCGAACAAAGGTTGAAATGTATTTTATGCATGTATAAGATAGGAATTGTTTTACTCCATTAGTAGACCACTCCAATGCAAATCAGACTAATTGGTTCAATAAATTTTCATTGCTGGATAATTTAAAAAGACATTCACATGTACTTGATCATATTAAATTATTTCACCTGCCATTATTTGCTCATCACAACATAGAAATAAAATTGACAGAATTTAAAACTCTCTCCGATAGAGTTTAGCTAAAAGAAAGATTTCAATGAAAAAAAGCGAAAGAAAAATGAGTAGGACGAGAGAACTGAAAAGAGCCAAATTTATCCCTAAGCTATACAGATAAAACACTTTTGCCCTATTACATAATCAATATTTTTAAATCAGAGAAACCAATAATTTAAATTCAGACTCTATCTACAGAAGAAGAAAAAAAGAATAAAATGGCTCACTGCAAGATGTTGGTCCCAAACACCATCTCCAGCATCAACTTTTCGAGTTACTTCATACCATCAAATCCATAGTATTATATGTTTCTCTCAAGTTCATCATCCTATTTTTCATTTTAGTCTTATCTAATTTGTCCCCATATAGCTTATCCATTTTTATTTTTACCCCAACCCATCTCAGTGGTTAAGCCTCCTTGTTGCGTTCTTTCCAACTTAACTTGTTGAGTAATAAAATAAATGAAATGTTCTTCTTAAACTTCACTCCATTTGATGTATGATTTTCCACCCTTAGGTGTTTGGTTGCTTGTCATCCTACATAAATGAAATTATAAAAGAAAATTACATGATTCTGCAATTCCCTTTTTAAGCCTTACTCGATCAACCAATTAAATAAAATATATGATAAATGTAAGATTATAACATGTACATCATGTAATTTGATTTTCTTGGACCTATATGTTTAAGGTTGAATACCTTGGATCCAGATGTTGTTGGGATACAATTGTTGTAGGGAACGGGAAGTAAGTAACTATTACAATAGTAAGAAAGGATAAACTAATTATTACAATAAACTGAAAATCAAGAACTTAACTGATTGCTTGTGTAATTCGATGAGTCGAGTGATAACACTCTTTCTTTAAGACAAGATTGCCCCGTATATCTCTTTTTACGTTATCGAGCAATAGTATTCCAAGATACAACAACAACTTAACAATTGATTAAAGGAAACTCAAGTGTTACTCTTGAAGAACTTTGAGTATAGTAACTTTGCTAGAGAGGAAGAAGATGAATTCAGAAAATCTGTAAATATTTTCTAAGTGTTGAGTGTAGTGTTTCAATTGAGCCAAATGTCTCAATTTATAGTGTAAGGAGAAGACCCCTCAACTAGCCAACTAATGGCCTTCAATAGCCATGTAATGGCACTTGATTGAGGGGTTACATTCAGCCAAATAATGGTTGAATTCATGTGGCAAGTAATGAAGAATCAATGCTCCAAAACCAGCCCAAAGGTCAGATTTTTCCAACTTCCCGTTGCAGCATTCTACCTTCGAAGCGTCGCGGCGCTGTGAATTAGCGCCGCAGCTCCAGTGACTGCCGAACCAATTAGCGTCGCGATGCTTCGGCGCCACGGCTCCGACGTTGTGGCGTCGCGGCCTTTCACGGCTCCGCGGCGATTTCTGACTCGTGTCATCTTACACTTCGTACACTTCTTCCTTCTTTTACCAACGTGGAATACTTTGTCATTTGGCCAATAACCGTCCATAATTCTATGTCTCAAACGTATTACATACGTACCAATATCTCTTTCACTAATGAAATTTGTGATACTTGGCACTACGTGTGCACGTGTGTAGAAACGACGTTTCCGACGTGCTTGCCCCAATAGTTCGAGTCATAAATTAATGGGATATACTTAATTCCACATTTTGTAAATTTCCAACAATCCCCTCTTGAAAGAGATTTTGGCGTACACACTTGGTGCCTTTTCCAGCAATTTTTTAGCGGACCGATGTTGCATCTGAATAGGTAGCATACGCTTTGAACCTTCCATAGTTGAATACCATCGGATTTACTTACTGCGCGGTGAACGTGATGTCTTGAACCGTCAGTGTTTAGTGTAAGCCAAGTCAATGGTACCAACACAACAACTTCATCTACTCAGTTCTTCGTAATGATTTGTCCATTGTGGTCGTGGACACTTCTTGGATTCATAAGTGCGTTCATTTGAGGCGGCCTGTCCTCGCACTTAAATAGGTGGTCTCCTACAAAGTATCCTGCTATACCCCACTTTACAAGTGTTAGGAACCATTAAAAATTTCCTCAAACCTAACCTCAACCGGTGAGGATCATTAAAGGTTTTGGAAACTTAACCTTCACCCACACTGCAGATAGCACTTGTAGTCTATCACGGGAACGACTTTGGATTTGGTGTTTCTTTACAGAAATCACTATCCGAAGTGCTCATGCTTCCACCGAAGCGATCAACTGAACATTTACAGCTTAGTTTTCCATTGAACCTAATTCCTAGGATCTCCAATCAGTAAGGTTGGGTTACCACCGTATTGGTCCTTATACTTTGGGTTTTAAGCACATTCCCCTAGACAGGCAGAACATCTGATCCTTAGGTAAGCCCTTTGTCAGTGGGTCAGCTATGTTATCCTTTGATTTTATGTAATCAATGGATATTATACCCGTGGTGATTAGTTGTCTAATGGTCTTATGTCTCCGTCGAATATGACAAGACTTGTCGTTGTACATAGAATTTAGTGCCCTTCCTAGAGCCGACTGGCTATCGCAGTGGATCATTACAGAAGGTACGAGTTTGTTCCAACAAGGAACATCCTCTAAAAAGTCATAAAGTCACTCAGTTTTTCTCCTGCTTTGTCTAAAGCGATAAACTCCGATTTCATCGTGGATCGGGCGATGCAAGTTTGCTTAGAGGATTTCCAAGACACAGCCCCACCACCAATTGTAAATATATACCCACTGGTGGACTTGGTGTTCTCTATATTAGATATCCAATTTGCATCATTGTACCCCTCTAGTATAGTTGGATATCTCGAATAATGCAACCCGTAAGTTAGCGTGTATTTCAGGTATTGAAGTACCCGATTTAACGCCTTCCAGTGATCATTACTCGGATTACGGGTACACCTAGCCAACTTGTTGACTGCATAAGAAATATCAGGTCAGGTGCAGTTTGTTATGTACATCAAACTACCAATCACCTGTGCATATTGCTCCTGCCATATGGGTGCACCACAATTTTTATCAAGGTTTGATTTCTATCCATTGGTGACTTTATAGGCGAACTATCAAACATCTCGAACTTTCTCAAAACATCCTCGATGTAGTGAGACTGAGATAAGACTAGTCCGTCAGACGTCTTAGAGATTTTTATCCCTAAGATGACATCTGCGATACCCATATCCTTCATGTCGAAGCATTGTTTCAACATGTTCTAAGTCTCTAGAATTATGCTAGGACTACTCCATATGATCAACATGTCGTCTACATACAGACATATCATAACGAATGAGTCAGAGTTGCCTTTCATATAGACACATTTGTCACACTCATTAATGGTGAAACCCTTCGATAGTAGAGTACTATCAAATTTTTCGTGCCATTGCTTCGGGGCTTGTTTCAGCCCCTACGGAGATTTGACAAGCTGACAGACTTTCTTCTCTTGTCCTGGAACCACATACCCCTCGGGTTGGTCCATATAAATTTCTTCTTCCAAATCACCATTTAGGAAGGCTGTCTTGACATCCATTTGATGTATCTCAAGGTCACGCAATGTTGCGATCGTAATGAATACTCGTATGGACGTTATCCTAGACACCGGGGAGTACGTGTCAAAGTTGTCAAGGTCTTCCTTTTGCTGATAGCCCTTGACTACCAACCTGGCCTTATACTTATCTATAGACCCATCTTTTTTATACTTCCGTTTGAGTATCCATTTACAACCCAACGGTTTATTTCCTAGAGGAAGATCAACCAACTCCCAAGTATGGTTATGCATAATGGAGCCTATTTCACTCTCAATAGCTTCTTTCCAGAGCGGTGTTTCTAGAGTTGACAATGCTTCAGCAATTGTCCTTGGTTCATCTTCAACCATATAAGCTACAAAGTCAGGACTGAAGGATTTATCCTTCCTGGCCCTTTTACTTCGCCTTAGTTCCATCTCTGGAGTCTCCAAATTCTGAGAATCTGAAACACTATATTCCGGATATTCAGCCACTTTGAGATCTACTAGATATGAACCATCTAGATCTGGGCTGTCAACGACTCTCGATTCCTGAGAGTTTTATTCATAACTTCATTTGCGAAAGGTTATATCTTTTTCCTTTCTAGGAAAGGTACCTTCAAAGAATTGAGCATTCCTTGATTCCATTATTGTACCCCCGTGGATATCTGGAATATCTGACTTATGCACTAAGAAGCGATAAGCACTACTGTTATTTGCATATCCGATTAATATGCAATCTACAGTCTTAGGCCCAATCTTGACCTGCTTTGGCTTGGGTACTTCAACATTTGCCAAACAACCCCACACCTTTAAATATTTTTAGGTGGGTTTCTTTCCTTTTCATGATTCATATGGAGTTTTGTCCTTACCCTTATGTGGGACTCTGTTAAGAATCGTATTAGCGGTAAGGGACGGCTTCTCCCCACATGTTTTGGGGGAGATCGGAATTGATGAGCAAGGCATTCATCATTTCCTTCAATGTGCAATTCTTACGTTCCGCCACACCGTTCGATTGAGGTGAGTATGGAGCCGTTGTTTGATGAACAATGCCTGATTGGGCACAATATTCCTCAAATGGCGCTACATATTCTCCCCCTCTATCGCTATGAATGGATTTAATCCACATGCTGAGTTGGTTCTCAACTTCTGCTTTGTAACGTCGGAACGCTTCAAAGGCTTCATCCTTACTTTTAAACAAGTAAAGGTAACAATACATTGTGCTATCATCAATGAATGTCACAAAGTACTTGTTCCCCCCTCTAGTTTGTGCAAACTTCAAATCACATATATCTGTGTGAATAAGTTCTAAATGAGCAATATTCCTTTCGACGAATCGAAAATGAAGCTTTGTGAGTTTTGCCTCTACGCACACCTCACACTTATGTTAAGGGTTTACGTTGATAGACGGCAACAACTCCAACTTTACCAACCTTTGGATGGACTTGTAGTTGACATGTCCTAATATATGATGTCATAAATTAGAGGACTCAAGCAAGTAAGAAGAAGAGGCTTCAATATTATTGCTTGTACGTAATACAGACATGGTGTTAACTTTAAAGAGGCCTTCACAGACGAATCCTCTTCCAACAAACGTTCCATTCTTAGTGACTACAAATTTATTGGACTCAAACACTAGCCTAAAAACAGCATTAACCAATAAATGACCTGAAATTAAACTTCTTCTAATCTCATGAACATGCATCACCTCCTTCAGAGTGAGCTCCTTTCCAGAAGTCATCTTTAGGACTACCTTTCCTACCCCCAGCCCGTCAGAGGAAGCGTTGTTGTCTATGAATAACTTTTTGTTTGTAACCGGTGTATAAGTGGAGAAGACATCTCTGTTGGAACAAATGTGTCTTGTAGCACCTGTATCCATCCATAATTGCATAGGATTCTCAACAGGTTTGCTTCTAGCACCACCGCTGAGAACTCCTCAATCATGTCGTCCAGAAACTTATCCTTGACGACGTTAACCTGAGCTTTGCCCTTAGCCTTGGCCTTCTCTTGTTGCTCATTCTTGAGCTTGCGACAGTCCTTGATCATGTGACCAGGTTTCCCACAGTAGTGACAATTTACTTTGAACTTCTCAGCTACTTGGGTCTTGCCGTCTTTCTGGAACTTCCGTTTCTTGCTTGGGTTCTCTTTGGCCTCAGCCAGATTTGCCTTTGCCTCACCAGGTTGTTTACCCCTAGGCAAGGCCTTCTTATTATCTTCCTGAATTTGGAGTTTGATAATAAGTTCTTCAAAGGTCATCTCCTTTGTCTTGAGCTTTAAGTAGCTCATAAACTCATTCCACAAATGAGGTAACTTTTCAATCGGTGATGCAACCAAAAACTGCTCGTTTGGATTCATACGTTGCAAATCCAGGTGATGTAGAATCATTTGGAATTCCTGGACTTGGGACATCACTGTCTTACTATCCACCATTTGAAATTTCAGAAATTTCCCAACGATGAATTTCTTTGTAACTGCATCTTGTGCGTTGTACTTCTTTTACAACTTATCCCACAACTCTTTGGCGGTGCCAACGATGTAATACACTGTGTAGAGAGGGTCTGACAAGCAGTTCAATATGTAATTTTACACATGAAATCACTATGACTCCGTGCATCAAGAACCATCTTCATGTCATTAATGACATGGATACATAGGGCCCCTTCACCCATTTCAGAAGGCGAAGGATCCATTTCATCTCCATCTTGTGGAGGATCTTCTGTTAGGAAACATGTTATTCCCATAATAGTCAGATAGAATAGCATCTTTTGTTGCCATCTCTTGAAGTTTGACCCCATGAACTTTTCAAGGCGTCCATGGTGAAATCCAGCGAGTGGAAGAACGACAACGTTCCCTTGAGCGGCATTAAAGGCGTTGGATGAGCCTTGAGCAACCGGAAAGGCATTAGGAGTGCCTTGAACGGTGGGGAAGGCATAGGGATTGCCTTGAGCAGCAGCAGTAGAATCAGAAGCAGTTTGATCTCTTCCAGTCATCTTTCTTAGGTACTTACAACGAAATCTTGTCTTAAAATTGTTGGGATCCAATTGTTGTAGGGAACGGGAAGTAAGTAACTATTACAATAGTACGAAAGGATAAACTAATTATTACAATAAACTGGAAATCAAGAACTTAACTGATTGCTTGTGTGATTCGTTGAGTCGAGTGATGACACTCTTTCTTTAAGACAAGATTGCCCCGTATATCTCCTTTTACGTTATCGAGCAATAGTCTCCCAAGATACAACAACAACTTAACAATTGAGTAAAGGAAACTCAAGTGTTACTCTTGAAGAACTTTAAGTATAGTAACTTTGCTAGAGAGGAAAAGGATGAATTCAGAAAATCTGTAAATATTTTCTAAGTGTTGAGTGTAGTGTTTCAATTGAGCCAAAGGCCTCAATTTATAGTGTAATGAGAAGACCCCTCAACTAGCCAACTAATGGCCTTCAATAGCCATGTAATGGCGCTTGATTGAGGGATTACATTCAGCCAAATAATGGTTGAATTCATGTGGCAAGTAATGGAGAATCAATGCTCCAAAACCGGCCCAAAGGTCAGATTTTTCCAACTTTTCATCGCAGCATTCTGCCTCTGAAGCGCCGCGGCGCTGTGAATAAGCGTCGCGGCGCTGTGAATAAGCGTCGCGGCTCCAGTGACTGCCCAACCAATTAGTTCTGCGGCTCCGACGGTGTGGCGCCGAGGCCCTTCACGGCTCCGCGGCGATTTCCTACTCGTGTCATCTTACACTTCTTCCTTCTTTTACCAACGTGGAATACTTTGTCATTTGGCCAATAACCATCCATAATTATGTCTCAAACGTATTACATACGTACTAATATCTCTTTCACTAATGAAATTTGCGATACGTGTGCACGTGTGTGAAAACGACGTTTCCGACGTGCGGGCCCCAATTGTTCGAGTAATAAATTAATGGGATATGCTTAATTCCACATTTAATAAAATTTCAACAGATGTATCCCGAGAACTAATACTATACAACTATATTACTTATAAATTAGATAGCTTCTTCCAGTAATTTAAGAAAATTGATAGATTTTCTAATTAGAAATGACAATTTGCAGAAGCTAGGAGGAAGAGAGAGGATGAAATTATAAGCATAGGCAAAGTAAGATTAAGAGAGAGAATTTGACTAACATAATATTCTTGTGTGTTAATATATACATATAGACTCAGAGAGCAAATATATTAGGATTGAAATTATAGCTTATTACTGCTCCTATTAGTTTACTACAATCTAGTATGAATGACCTTAACTCAATGGCTTACGAAATGATTTTCCTCGCATAATTGGAGATCGCAACCCTTGAAGGTCATATATAAGTGTCTCAAAAATTGGAAGAACATACTACAAAAAATTCTATACTAAATGAAGGGATTTTGTTGGATTGTTGTATGCAGTGGATATTGAAAACTTGTTTCAAACCCAACAAACGTAGAACTGTTTGACTATAGGATAATTTTAAACTGTAAACATAAGACTTGAATGTTACTTACATGTTTACAATATCTGGAATCTTTATCAACTGTGGGTGTGCACGCGAATGCCCTTTCGATTGCAAGCTCCAAGCTTCAATGTATTCCTCCTTTGGAAAGCTAGGAAATTCGGCAGAGGTTCGAGAGAGTGTTTTGATTCCGAGTCTCTAAGACTTAGAATAATGATCTAAAAATCAAGTGTAATGAATAATGAAGTGTAGGTCTATATTTATAGGTGAAAAATTAGGTCAAACCGGATTATGGTGTGCGCGCCGCGACGCTGACGTGGCCCTAAATTGTCTCATTTTATTTTCCGCACATAATTAAATCCAAAATCCATTTTTGACT
The DNA here is from genome assembly GCA_034509755.1 of Anisodus tanguticus. NCBI lineage: Eukaryota > Viridiplantae > Streptophyta > Magnoliopsida > Solanales > Solanaceae > Anisodus > Anisodus tanguticus. The sequence continues at coordinate 37,242,705 of CM067542.1, forward strand.
TAATTAAAACAATCATTATTCATTTAAATATCTCGATTCTAAATCGAATATTTAATACTCTCTCAATACATCCTTAGATCGAAAAGACAATCGACATAGTGTGACCCTACATGCCTTCACATATCGACATTAATCAAATTAAGGTCTACGCGGAACTCTTAGACGGTGCCGCAAGACGAACTCAATATGTTAAGTACGTTTACACGAATCCAGTAAACTTAACCTCTATGTGGTAAGATAAAATCATTTTATTCAAGTGTCTATCCAAATGGCTTAATCATTGTATCGCATATATATTAGTTGACAACTAGACCATATTCTAAATATGTCTATTGCGTTGGCCAACGACTTAGTCAACCTAATATCACTGAGAAGCTGAGTGTTCTCTCGAATATACATTCGAGGAATGAATCATAATCTTGGCTCAACTACCACCTTTAATACACATCGTAATGTACCCAATATAGGTCGTATCTCAACCTATAAGGCATTTGAGATTAGGACAGGATCAAAGTATATTACTTTGTAGACAAGGTGCGCATTGACCTCAAGTCTAAGGACTTCTATCTCCCACACGTTGATCATACTTTAGACAAGTATAACAAACAATATATCAGCAGGGTATACCAATACTTCCAAAGTATCCATGTGTCCATCACGAGTAGTCATTACTCGTAGCAGGTGAGACATACTACATCCTCTAAGGATGTGATGCAGACCGCATGTCGACTAATCACATATCATCGATATCACATTCTCGATGATCATTAGTTGAGGCTATTTTAAGAGTTACGTTACAATATTAATATCTCACATTATTAATAACAACGTAACCTCTAGGGATGCATATTATAGATTATAATAAACAATCAACTAATAATTCAATAATTGCAAATGCCAAAATATTAATCTCCATTAATAATAATACAAATGTGTATAAAATACATTTGTCCTAATACAAATTGTCTCTAGGACATACATATACTTTCACTAAAAACCTAAGTTAGAACTTAGTTTCAATTCAAACAGATTTATAAATTGTGTTCAGTGACTGGCCTTTCTCTTTAAAGAACAATCCTTTTCCTGGAGTTTTCTTGAGATTTCTGTTTGCACGATTTTCTAATTAGAAGACAATCTTGATTCACTATTATGTATTTTTTCGGCTTGTGATTCAAGTTGCTATACTAATGAGTAACACATAAATCTTCTTTGTATAACATATATGAATGAAGGTAAAAACTCTTGTTGTATTATTGATTATAGAAGGTTATTTATAACAATAAATGAAAGAAGAAAAGAATCGGGGATATTATTTACAGAGATCAACATATAAGGAATGCTATTAATAGAGCAAGATATCAGGAGAAACTATAGCAATCATGTATTGATTGAATCTCTACTGGAAGATATTTCCTTATTACGCCACCTCAAGATGGTGGGTCGTTTGAGCCACCAATATTGAAGCAATTCTTCTCAAAAGTATAACGTGACAGAGCTTTGGTAAACAAGTCTGCAAGCTAGTCACCAGAACTGATGTGGACAACACAAAGAACTTCACTTTGAATCTTCGAGGGGACAAAATGATAGTCAATCTCAATATACTTCATTTTGGAATGAAAGACAGGATTGGCACAAAGGTAAGTAGCACCAAGATTGTCACAGAAAAGTGCAGAAACATCAGTCACATGAAAAATTAACTCTCGAAAAAAGATTAATAATCCAGCAAAGTTTAGTAGTAGCAGAAGCCACAACACGATACTCGGCTTCAGTCGAGGATCTTGCAATAGACCTTTGTATGCAAGAACATCAAGATACTGGATTTTAACCATGAAAATAATAAAACCACTTGTTGAGCTACGATCATCTTTTTTTCCCCACAATCTGCATTTGAATAAGCATGCAAAGTAAATAGAGAATTGCGACTAAGAAAGATCCCCTGGTCTACGGTGCCTTTAAGATAACGTAAGACCCGTTTGAGAGAAGACCAATGACGTTCAGTTAGTTAGCTTGAAAATTGAGCAATCTTGTTTACAACAATGCGATATCGGGATAAGTGAATTGAAGATATTGGAGGCAGCCAAGAAGTACTGAAAATTGAGTTGGATCGGTCAAAGAGGAGCTGTCAGCAAGGCCTAAGTTACGAGTGACTGAAAGTGGAGTTGAAACTGCCTTGGCTTCTAGCATCTGAGCACTTTCAAGAACATCCAAGATGTACTTATGTTGGGATAAGAACAAACCTTCAGTAGTTCGATGCGCCTCTATGCCAAGAAAATAGTCCAGATCACCTAAGTCTCTTAAAGAAAACCTATTGCCAAGACGCTCAACAAATTGGTTAATGGCAAGAGAAGAAGAACCAGTAATGATCAAGTCATCGACATAAATCAAGAGATACAATAAGACAACTAAGTATGTATAAATCAAAAAAGAATTACCTAAGTGTGCCATAGTAAAACCTGAGGCTAGCAGATATGATTTTAGTTCAGAAAACCATGCACGAGGTATCTGTTTGAGGACATAAATGGACTTATAAAGACGACAAACATGAGTTGGATTAGAGGAGTCAACAAATCCTAGTGATTAATTCATGTAAACTTCCTCTTGTAGCGTTTCTTGAAGGAAAGCATTATTAAAATCCACTTGTCAAAGAGGCCAGTTATTGGTAACGGCAAGAGATAAGAGTGTGTGAATAGTTGTTTATTTAGCTACCGGTGAAAAGGTATCACTGTAATCAAGCCCTAGTCTTTGATGAAAACCTTTGGCAACAAGTCGCGCCTTGTACTTGTTGATGGAACCATTTGGATTATATTTGATTCGAAAGACCCATTTGCATCCGACAAGATTTTTAGATACATCATTTAGAATAAGAGACCATGTGCCTTGGGTTTTTAAAGCATCAATTTCAGCTTTCATGGCAGCTTGCCATTGCAGATGCTTTAAATCCTCAGAAGCAGTTCTTGGCTCTAATGAAATAGAGGAAGATAAATTGTGGTCAGTAGATGGATCCAAGGTAGGCGGTTGTGAAGGTGAAATATATGACGCACTAGAAGAGATAGTTTGGGTGTGGTATAAACGGCTAAGGAAAATCGATTTATAGGTTTGGAAATGTTGTCATTTGGGTGAGTAATTATGTAGATCGTCGATACGGGCACGGGACATGGAGGACTGGAGGAATCCAAATGAGAAGATGATATTGTTCCTATATTATGGGTAGAGTTTTCATTTACCTAAGAGGAAGGACCAACAATTTGGGTGTCCAAATGGCAAGGTGATGTTGTTGAGAGTGAAGCAGATGTGGCCACTGAATCTATTTAATGAGTAGGGAGAGAGGGAATATATTGTGTGCTAGTTGGAGATTGGTGTCACGCCCGATTTTGACCTGGCTCGAGGTCCAAGCGGAGCACGGACTTATTCCGGTGATTCCTGGGTAAAGAATTGAGGAGTCGCCACCTAATTATTTTTTATAGTGAATTAGGACACCTAAATATTTAAACTAAATGCTGCAATGTAACTCCAATTTTAAGGTCTGCGAAACTAGCGAGATTCTAGGTAAGGGTTCTTTATTATCCTAAAGGGAAGGGGTTAGGCATCCTTTAAGATCCGCTAACTTGCGGTTATCCGGTCAAACTCAGGTTAATTATTACTAGAAAAATATATGTTTTTACAAGTATAACAGATTTAAAGATGTTTGCAAATAATTAGTAAATGATGCATTTTAAAAAGAAAGATACATGTAGAGATTTTTTAAATATGCATTTGTATGGTATTTAAAGAGAAATACATGTAGAGTTGAAAAAATATGTATTTGACAATTGATAGTAAAACAAATTATTTATAATGCCAAAGAAGTAAAATTTGGGGAATCAATGAATTGTAAATTGACAAAAGATAAACTTATTCGGTATGATTTAATAAAGCAAATAAAAGATGACAAAAGTTGTTTTGAAAATCTTGAATACGCGTGACGAGCCTAAAATAAATAAACTAGCGAAGGATTTCTAAGTTTGAATTTAACCGAGCCTACAAATAAATAAGCTAGCGACGGGTTTCAAATCTTAAACTACCCTATGAATTAATCCTAAGTTTGCCTATTCTAAGCATTTTAATAGTTACATAAGTGCGATAAATAATATTACAATACAAAGCGGGATAAAAGTGAATTAAAGAAAGAAATAAAATAAATAAACACCGAGGAATAATGCCTTTATTTACTTTAATCCCCGCAAGTCGTCAAGAACAAACGGTTAGAAACGAGTTAAATACAAATAACTTCATATCCGTATTCAAAACAAAGTGAATGTTTTGATCACGGAGGGCTCAGACTTAAATTTTGAAAAGAACATTCCAATCACGTCGTGGCTGCAAACATATGACTAATGTGGTTTATTTTGATTGCCTCGCCTACTAAACGTGTTGGTCTCTCGGGTGAAATAGAAAAGATCACTATAATCACATCGTGGCTGCGAATATATAATTCACCTCGCCTACTAAACATGTTGATCTCGGATGAAATAAAAGGTTTAAGTCTTCATCATTGCCCAGAAGTTATATTTTCCGTCTTTACGATTTGTGGAGGCCTCAAAATCGACGGATATTTTTCATCGGCCAGTGTAGTATCGTGTTCGAATCAACCAATTTTGATCAAGTGTAACAATATGTTCTTTTTTTAAATAAGGCAGTAGCCAAACTGCATTTCTCAGAAAATGGGAAAACTGACAGCAGCTGCTATTTCTTAGAAAATGAGAACTCCTCAAATTCAGCAAAGTTTTCCTTAAAGATCAGTAATAAATTCACTCAAAGTACAACAACTTACCAGCCCAAAATGACATTCCAAAGATGCATCAATTTAGTAGAAACATATAGTAGCAAAGCAACATCAAACAAGAGTGAGAAGAGAGCAGCAGGAAATGTCAAAGAGCAGTAATTCATCTCACAATGGACGATAATATAAGTCAAGCATGTAGTAATCCCAAAGTGCAGCAACTTATCTCAATAGATAACAGCATAATGGCTCAAAGTACAACAATAATTATACTCAAAATGTGGCAGCAACTTAACTCAATAGGCAGTAACTCTTGGCGATAAATACAACAGCAAATGGCCCATAAATGCATCAACAATTCACCCAAAATGGGATATTAAAGCAGGGGCATTGATTTGCCCCCACAACATGCAACAGTTTGCCTCTAAAGTAGTAACGACAGAGTATGCCAATAGCACAGCTCATGCAGCAACTACTTTATTCTCAAGTATGGTAGTTGCTTCAACATATAAAAGATCATAGGATTGTAGAATTTGGAACTCCCCCCATATCATGCAAAGAAAGAGGGGTAAAAATGAGTATCAAGAATTACATATCATTTAACAAACTAACAACTTAAGAGAACACTTCGTAGTCAATTATTAAAAACAGTTATCAGGTAGCAGAGACATCAAACAACTCAATGCTTTAAGAGACAATGAATTTAGAGACCGATTATAATCAAGCTAAGCCTCAAAGTTAAAAGACAAGAAAACAAAGGGGGGCTATCACCATCCATATTTCGATGCCGCATCAAGATCAAAAGGTTCCTAGAACCTTAGGCATGGCCGGCTATCGGGAGGCTAAACCTAACCCAAAGCTTGCCTTGAATTTCAGCCAGCAGGACATCATAAGAGAAAAATCAGGTAAGGAGACAACCTAAGAAGCCAACATACACAAATCAATCCTTACTGATCTTTGCAAACATACAAACAAGTTTCACGTACAGGGGAAGGGCAAAACAGAGCACATTGGATTGGTAATAGCATTATGTATATAGGAATGATCACATGTCTGGTCAACAACATTATTTTAAGGATGCAAAAATTATTTAGAGAGGACATAGACTAGCATGAGGATATTATCCATCCAGATATGCAAGGCAAATATATAAATAGTCCAACTGGCATATGAGGCAAAGTGATGAACAAGTGATCATTTTAGAGTAGCATCTTGAAAGGCAACATAATCACTAGCTTAGGCAGCACACACACAAGGCCCTATTCAACAACTTAATAACCATGACATTGTACCAGACAGCCTAAAACAGCTTTACATGCTAGTGGATGAATTTTGACACTTAAGCAAGCAGGGAGAAATGTGGTTAGTTTAATTGACACATAGAGACATGAAACAAGCAGATAACTAATCAAGAGCAGCATTTTAGAGATGCAAACCCGTTTAAACCAAACCAAATAATACACAATCACAGTCATGCTATGTATTAGGCATAATGATCCCTCCAAACAAGATCATATAAGTATGCAGTTAATGCAATAGTCAGGAGAGGCAGACATGGATGATCAAATGATCATTCAAAGGTAGCATTTTTTAAAGCAAGTAATGACATATAATACATGATTCACACATAATCCTATTCATGTTGTTCACTAAACATAATAACATCTTAAGACGGAACATAACATGACTAGTATGTTTACACAGTACATCTCAAGTAGAACAATCACATGTAGCAGCTAATAACAAACGGCTATGAACCTATTAAGAGAGCTGGATTAAGATTAGCCAATTTTATATTTACAACCTATATCTAACCAAACAAGAATTTAGGATTCCCAGTCATACACGAAACCTTCGAATTGATTATCCTAGACTTGATATTTAGCAGAATCAAAACATGCTAGGAGTAAGTAATAATCATACACTGAGAACTGGATAAACTCAAACCAAGACTTAGGGACAGAACAGACGCCTCATATTTCAATCCAGTAGACAACTAATTAGATTATATTAACTAGATTAAAACATGCTAAAATAATAGAACCAAAAACAACCAAATTAGCGACAAACACACATAGCACATAAAAATAAAAGAAAGACAGGGAATTTAGGCTTACTGACTTTCCGATTTTTTTTTGGACTCGGACCCAACCCGAAATCAGATATTTTCGCCAAATTCGGATAACCAACATACAAAAATATGAAATGCGAGAATTCTGGAAATATTTCCAAACCGGGTCGACCCGACCCGAATCAGATACTCAACCGAAATCAGATTTTTGAACTAATTTCAGATAACAAACATGCAAAAATGTGAAATGCAATAATTCTAAAAACATATCCAATTCGGGTCGACCCGACCCGAAATCAATGAAGAACAACAACAAAAATGCAAGCAGATTTTCGGATTCGGTTTACAAAGCCAAATAGAAGTATTTAAAACCCAAGTTCAAGAACGAAACTCACCTCTTTTCTTTCGAATCTTGGACCTATTTTCGGACTTGTATCTTGAACAACCAAAGAAGGCAAATGCTTAAAATCAAGAACACAACAAATATTTTATATATGGAATTGTCTTCCGAAAAATCCTCCGAAAATCCTCTCAAAATCCGTTTTAAATTTCTCCCTTTTTTTAATGAAGAACAACATGGGGTATTTATAGATGGATTCCCCCCCAAGAACGAGTTTGAAATTTGAATTAAAGGTAAAGAAAATTCTGAATTTTGGAAGCGGATTTTAGGGGTATGGGTATGGTGAAGTGATGGGAGGGGTGTGGTGGTGTCAGGGTTGGTGGCAGGGAGTGGGTGGTGGCAGTGGGCGAGGTGACCGGTCGGGTATGGGGGGTATGGGGTGTGCGGCGGTTGAAGGTTTTGGGCTGGTGCGACGGGTTAATGGCCGGTTGGGCTTGGAGTTTTGGTCGGTGCTTGGTGAAATAAGGGAATGGGCTTGGGAGTTTATTTTGTGGGTTTGGTTTAAATGGGATTGTGGGAGTTGGACTTGGAAGGTGGGGTGGCCGATTGGGCTTGGAAATGTTTTGGGATTTTGTTTTGTGGGTTTGGGTATAGGGGAATTTAATTGGGGAGTTTGGGCTTGTTTGTTTGGGTAGAATTTGTATTGGGTTGGGAAAATGAAATGGGTTAGAAATTGTTTTGGGTTTAAAAATATAAAAGGGTTTTAACATTATATATATATATATATATATATATATATATATATATATTTTGTAAAAGATGTGAATTATTTAAAATAACATAACGAAGTGATAATAAAAAATATAATATTTGCGAAATGTTCAATGCTTGATAAAAAACGGAAATGCGATGCCATTTTGCGAAAAATAAAATAACATAGAATATTATGGATAAAACTATGATTATGATAAAGATGCAAATGATAGTAAAAAATGCGAATAATAATAATAATAAGATATATACACATACATGCCTATATTTTAAAATTGTTTTAAAAGTGTCAAAAATATTAGAAATTACGAATAAAATCATAAAAGATGGGACAAAATTGGGTGTCAACAATTGGTATGAGAAAGTAAGGTGGGAGCCAACTTGATAAGTCTGGAGAATTAAATCTTGGTGACTCAGAATTCAAATTTTGAAAAGGAAATGTATCTTCTACAAAGTTAACGTGCCTTGAGATAAAATTTTAGATTTGGCTAGATCATAGCACAGATAGACACTTTGGTTCTTAGAATATCCTAGGAAAATGTAAGGAGTGGATCGAGTCTCTAATTTGTGTCTGGCATATGGCCTATGCCATGGTAACACAAACATCCAAAAATTCTAAATTTGGAATAATTGGGTTTAGACCAAAAAAATGTTCAAAATGACAGTCATGATTGAGAATAGGAGTAGGCATATGATTGATATGATAAACTGCCAGACCAAAAGGAGATGGGAAGGTGAGATAGATCTAGCAATGTGAGTCCAGTTTCGACAATTTGGCGATGACGACGTTCTACTGTGGCATTGTGTTCAGGAGTGTATGGTGGAGTTAAGAAATAAGAAATTCCATATTGCTCAAATTAAGGCTTAAGATGAATAAATTCACCCCCATTGTCAGAATAGACAGAGATGATTTATTTCTGAAAGAACTTTTCTACAGTTGGCTTAAATTTTGCAAAAAATAATGGAGATGTCAGGTTTTTGTTGCATGGGAAGAAGCCAAATATACTTTGTGAAGTGATCCATGAAAATCAAATAAAAATTAAAATTGTCAACAGAAGATATTAGGGCAGGACCCCATACATCGTTGTAGAGAAGTTCTAACGAGGATGAACTTGTAAGAAAAGATACAGAGAAGGGAAACTTGTGCATTTTATTGCATTTGCACGGATTACAAACAAAGTCCTTATTTAAAATTGAATCAAAAAGGGAAAATTACTTCAAAACATGATATAACATTTTGGAAGAAGGGTCGAGTCGTTGATGCCAACGTTGAGCAGAGACTTTAGAAACAACATTAACATTTGGTGATATATGGGAAGACATGGTTTCATGTGAGAATTATGTTGGCCACTCATATATACCATCTCTAGGCGTCCCCTCCACCAGTGGCTTGCCAATGGAAATATCTTTCACAACAAAGTAAATGGTGAGAACTTGGCAGATTCATTGTTATCACAACACATATTATACACAGAAACAACATTTTTCTTTATATTTGGTACATAAAGAACATTTTGAAGGGTTAAAGGTCTAGCAGCTGAAGTCAACATAAAGGATCCAGTATGGGTTATGGGAAGAGTATTACCATCATCGACCACTATATCTTCATTACCATCATATCCAGAGTGTAAAGAAAGACTCTGAAGATCATTAGAGACATGGTGAGATGCACCTGAATCAAGTAGCCACTTGGTAGGATTACCAGAAGAAGCCTTCACAATATTTGCCTGAGGAGCATGAGAAGATTTTGACAGGTGGGATTGTTGCTATTGCATCCAAGAAAAGATCATAAGGAGACAGCGACATGTGTTTTACTGTATGACCAGTAATGTCACACAATTGGCAAACGACATGATTGGAGGGGTTCTACCCTGCCTTGTTGGTGCCCAAAAAATAAGTAGAGGAATTTCCTTATTTGTGATTATGCTGCCTAGAATTTATATCGAAATTGAAAATTCCTTGCTTTTGTGCAACATTTATCGTTATTGGTGTGGTAATGACGGCTTTCTTTTTATTCAGTCAGGCTTCAAAATCCAAAGGTTTGTGATGCAATTCTTCAATAGAGATTGGAGTATCTCTTGCTTGAATGGCAGTGGAGATTAGATCAAAATCTGAAGGTAAACCATTCAGAATATGTAAAACAATATCGTCAAGAGATACTAGTACGCTAGTGTCACGACCCAACCCGGAGGGCCGTGACGAGCACCTGGACCCTACCTCTCGGGGGCCACCAATCACCTACTTAACATACATATGTAATCTCAAACATGGCCGCAAGGGCCGTTACCAAATATTTGGTTGACACATACATCACAACCGACAGGGCCATACACAACTACTACACACAGGACAATTGTCTACAAGCCTCTAAAGAATACATGACATCACAAGGGCGGGACAGGGCCCTGCCATACCCAAGCACATATGCAAAATAACATACCACGACCAGACTGCAACTCTGAAACAAATAGAGTGCTCCAACATCAGCTAAACCAGCAACCTACTAGTGCGAAGCGTCACCTTCTTTAACTGAACCTGCGTGCATGAAACGCAGCGTCCCCCGATAAAAGGGACGTCAGTATGACTGATGTACTGAGTATGTCAGGCATGAACAATAGCATAATAGGAATATAACAATAAACTGAAACAAAAACAGCCGACAACAACAATAACCGACAAAAACGACTGACCAGCAGTAAATGCCTCTGAGGGCCCTAATACATATGCCTAAATGTTATGCAAAATGCAAATGCGGTATACATATAAATATTAGCCACACAAGGGCATCTTCCTTCCCATAACCGCCTCTGTGGGCATCAAGTTATATCGTATTGGCCATACAAGGGCATCAATATTGGCCTCTTCAAGCTCTTTCGTGATAGTCTGTACCAGCTGCAGGTGGTGTGCGTATATAGAGCCTTCCCTTTCCCCATATCCTCTACATATATACAATATTTACCATATAGTAGTGTGCATAGCACAAGTGGGTCCAGGGTAATATATGAATATAATGCAAATGAAAATGCATGAATGACAATAAAACATTCTGAACTTACCGGATGACATAATATCTTTGTACCTTCGGCTAACACTGTGAATATCAACATCTTTTATGTATGCCTCAATAAGGACTTAGGAACATATTTAGACATACTTTTAACATAGGAATCAATAACATGAATATTCTTAAACACTAGGAGTAGAATAATTTATGGAATAATATCACAGTTATATTTCGTCACATGGAACATGCCAAAAGAAGAAATAATTTGCCTTAACATACCTCGATTCCACTTAATTATTCGAGCTAAGAGGGTTACTGTTGTTGCTAACACTGTCCGAAAATATAAAAAAATGGACTTCAACTGAATTTTAATGGCTGTAACGAATTTGATATAGGACCATTACAAACAGTGGATGAGTTCCTTTTTTTTTTTTGAACGTTTGATTCCCTTTTTCCTCTTAACACCTACTAATCAATTGGTCTTTGTCCTACACGTTTTTACCTCTGTAAAGACATAAATACTAATTATAGCAAAAGGTAGACTAACATATTAGATAGATGTAACCACAATCTTATCTACTCAACATGTGATACCCCACTACAGATGCCACCAAACTCTACTAATGCCTAGTCAATTCGTTAATTTCCCTCATGGTGACAAGTGGACATGTTGTCTCCTTACTACTTATCCAAATATAACTTTAATTAATACTATGCCCCAACACCTAATTGATTATACACATAATTAATTCTTGATATCAATTCACTTAAATATTGATAACTTATAAAACTTTCATATACTCAATGTCATAATCGTGCAATATAGCACTAGTCCATAACCTCCTTGGGGACATACAACTATTATAACTAATCCCTATCGTCACCCTTATTAAGTTCTAAATTATTTCGGAACTGCGTCCTTATTTATACCAAGCTCTTTATTTACGTACGTGAATATGACATAAATCCTCCAACGCCAGGGTCTATTTACATACGCCTAGCAATTCAAACCATGACCCAAAAGTACGGGATGTTACATTCTTCCTCCCTTAGAAACATTCGTCCTCGAATGTCGGGGTGACATATCTAATCCCCGCCACATAGCCAGAAACACAACCACCGCTTCACGGGGCCATATAATATAACATATGTAATAGTCATATACGGCCTCGTCGGCCTTGGTGTATATACATATAAGTTGGGTTTCTAGTTTACTGTTTCTATGTTTATATATGTCAGCAGAGTACTGAGTGACAGCCCTTGTGGCCGCGGATAATAACAGGCAAATGTTAAATATATGGCTAGTGGTACCCGGCGGGTAAGGTTCGGATGCCCATTGCCACCATCCGATTTGGGTCGTGACAAACTATATTCGGTAACGGCCCTTGTGGCCATGATTGATTTCGGTTAGTTGGTTAGTATGTGAAAAGTGGTGCTCGACAGGTAAGGTCCGGGTGTCCGTCATGGCCCTCCGATTTGGATCGTGACAGTCAGCATTGGCAAGCTGATCGGAGAGTTGCCTAGTATTTTGAATATAGACGGCGATTGACATATTCTCCTTGGAAGCTTTGGAAAGGCTTTCACAGAGACTCATAAAGTGAGAATAATTTGGGGTGACATATATGCTTTTAAGGGTTTACCAGACCTCATAAGAGGTTTTGGCCGAGATTACAAAATGAACTATCTCAGGTGAGTAAGTAGAGACAAGGGCACTGCGTAGCAAGCGATGTTGTCATGTCCATAGGGATTTTTTGGGTGATCAGATGGTTTTGTAGTAACATAGCATTCAAAGTCATATGCAACAAGAAGAGAATCCCAATGAGTATGCCAAGAGTAGTAATTGGTGGAGGTGAGTTTGATTGGAGCAAGAGTTGTGGTATTAATTGAGAGAATTTGGGTTGGGTTGGAGTAATTTGTGACTAGTATGACAGAGATAGGAGAAGAATTTAAAGTGTTGTTAACAGTTTCGTTGGACATTTTTTGTGCACTTTGGTTGTGACGGAAGAAAAAAATGGCCTTGATGGCTCTGATACCATATAACAGATATGAATGAAGATAAAAACTCTTGTTGTATTATTAATTATAAAAGGCTATTTATACAGTGATTACATGAGTACAATAAAGGAAAGAAACAAAGAATCAGGGATATTATTTATAAATATCAATAAATAAGAAATGCTATTAATAGAACAAAATATCAGAAGAAACTATAGCAATCATATATTGACTGAATCTCTACTGAAATATATTTTCTTATTACTTTGATATAATAATAAATGAAAAAATAATAAGAGCATAGTAAGTTGGCCAAAAACATAAAATTTTACTTGGTTTAATTTCTTTCAAACAAACAAAAAGAACAGAAATCAAAACAATACAAACAATTTTTTTTTAAATAAAAACTTTTCCAAAATTGTGATATGTACAACATATAGGGAAAAACTAGCTCATGGACAGGAGTCCCAAGAGTCCAGTACCATAAAACAAATAAGGAAGCTACAATCAATCTAATCAAGGGTAAAAATTAAGCTCTTGAAGTTTCCTAGCTAGTTTGGGTTTGAGACTGCCTCGCATGACTGATTCTTGAATGACCAATCTAGAAATCAAATCTGGTTCCTTCTTACTACCTTGAAACACTCTAGAATTCCTCTTTAACCATAGAAAATATACATAACCAGCAAATACAATTCTGTACACCTCAACTACAACACTATTACCACCCATATAATCCATGATCCATTGAAGTTCTTCATTCCATGGCATAGAATGCCTTTGAAAATTCTACCCGACTAACAACTTACCTCATACAACTGTGGAGAAAGTGCACTGGAAAAAAAGATGATGAACTGTATCCTCTGCAACTTTACACAAAAGGCAATTATTCTGATCAATAAGCTCCCTTTTCAATAGCCTATCTATGGTATAGAGTCTCCTTTGAATCACCAAATATAGTATACACACTCATTTGGGTGCCCCGTCATTATTGCAAGTAAGTTTCCTCCATGGACCCTTCTAAACGTTGCCTCTAACGGCCTTATACATGTGTTTAATTGAGAAGGAGATGGATTACTGAACTTGCATCTTGTCTAACTCCTGCTTCAGTCATAGTAGCAGTGAATTTGAAAATCTTCCTCAGCATCCAAGATGCTTGTTGAGGCATGTAACTCCAAATATCTTGCCCTTTTATGTAATACACATGCACCCACAACTTGTCTTTCTTTTTGTACAAGTTCCATGACATCTTACAAGTAGCAGCCTTATTCTAAGTGTAAACATGTAGTATGTTGAGTCCACCAGCAAGTTTAGGCAAGCATAACTATTCCCAATTCACAAGAGCCTTCTTAGAAGAGACATGACTACCAGTCCGTAAGAAAGTTCTACAGATAAACTCCACTTTCTTTAGGAATTTTTTTGACAATAATTATCTGAGCCCAGAAAGTTTGGATGACAAATAAAAATGTCTCCATTAATTACAACCTGACATCATAGGATAATAGTTTTGAAGTCCAATGAGTTACCCTTCTAACAATTTTATCCAGCAAGGGAAGACATTGAGCAGCTGAGAGTCTTTTAATAGTGAGTGCAGCTCTCAAATATCTGAAGGAAAGGCTACCCTCAGAGAATTGCAGCAAGTCCAAAATCCCATCATTGGTGACAGTGTCAATACCCCCAAAGCAAACAGAATGTTTGTTAACATTTGCTTTTAAACCAGAGACTTCAGAAAAGTGTAGGAAGCAGACAATAAGTTTACTAACTGAGGTCACATCTCCTCTACAAAACAACAATAAATCATCAGTAAAACCAAGTTGGATGATAGTTAGATTTGAACATTAGAAATGAAAGTTGAAATTAGGATCCCTTATAAGTACTTTAAAGGTTTTGTTCAGGTATTAGCACAAATAAAAAGAGAGAAAAGGGGTCACCCTGCCTCAAATCTCTCGTAGCAGGAAAGGCCCTAGTGCATTTTCCATTAACAACAATTGCATATGAGACAGTTTTGACACAACACATGATCCACTTTACGAAAAATATCAGGTAAATTCAAACTCATCAAAACTTGTTCTAGGAAAATCCACTTAATTGAGTCATATGCTTTCTACATATTAACTTTGAGCATACACCTGGGTGAGGTGCTCTTTCTCCCATATCCCCCCACTAATTCATGACTTAGGATGATTTTATCATAAATCAGCCTCCCAGGCACAAATGTTGTTTGATTATTCTCAACAAGAAAGGACATGCCAGTTTGCAACCTCTTAGTCAAGATTTTAGAGATAAATTTATATTGCACATTGCATCAAGAGATAAGTCTATACTGTTTAATAAAGGAAGGACACTTAACTTTAGGAATAAGAGTTGCACTAGCGCAATTTACCTCTCATGGCATACTAAGAGTGGTAAATAAGTTGAGTACAACAGTAGTAACATCTCATCCAATAACTGACCATGACTTCTTAAAGAAACATGCATTGAAACCATCATGGCATGGGGATTTTAGATCATCAGTATTGACCTATAGCTTACAAAACTTCCTCAACAGTAATGGGACTGGTTAGTTGAAGTTGAGTAGATCTATGTAGTATGTTACCATCACGCATAACACTAGTATGAATAGCAGGGATAAATGATGCACATAAATCCAGAAGACCTTTATAAAATTTACAAGCCTCATCCTCAATGGCCCTTTCAGTATGCACCTGAGAACCATTATCAGTAGGAAGGCAAACGATCTGTTTTGTGCAGTTCTACTCTTCATATTTGCAAAGAATGACTCTGAATTTGAGTCACCAACTTTAGTCATTGCACTCTGGATTTCTGTCTAAATACATTTTTCTCAATTGTAGCTCATTTCTCATATTGTAATCTAAGCTCTTTCTTAGTATCAGCCAGTTCTAGTTGGTTACCATTAATTATCTGATGTTAAATTGTTAGTAGATTATCCTTTGCAGCTTTAACTTTCTCATCAATCCGATAGAACTCTTCCTTTTTCAAGTGTTTCATGCCCCTTTCAACAGATATCAACTGGTGCCACACCTTTCTTAATGAAGGTTCAGAATGTTACCTATACCAGTACTCCTCAACATTAGAAATAAAATCTTTGTGCTCAGCCATATAGTTAAGGAATTTAAAGGGTCTATGAATTTGCACAATAGGCTCAACTAATGAGAGACTCAATAGTGAGTGTTCAAAAAACAATAGATCCATAGCATTCACTCTAGTAATGCTCATTTATACGATCCAAGCAGAGTTGACTAAAGCTTTGTCAATCCTGCTAAGTATACTACCATTACTCCATGTATATTTTCTACCAGTAGTGGACAATTCATTGTGTCTGGTGTCTTGTAGCAGCTGCCTAAATTCTATCACCTCTATTTCCTGCACCATGTTACCATTTAGTCTGTCATCAAGCTGAGTGACAACATTGTAATCACCCATGATGATCTATGAATATTGTATTCTAGTGTTTAGCCTGTTTAGCTCAGCCCAAAGTGATCTTCTATCAGCTACAGTGTGAAGGCCATAAACTGTTGTAAGAAAGAAATTAAGAACCATCACAGAAATAGAACAGTGTATATACTGCCCATGGGTTTTTTCTCACATTCACATTGAGCCTGTTTGCATTCCACAAGAGCCACATTATCCCTTGTCCATTTGCATTGTAATTAGCATGCCAGTTCCAACCTTGAGCCACATTTCTGACTATTTTGTAGAAATATTTTCAGTTACTCTATGTCCAGTGATGGTTATTAAGCTCACATTATTCTCTCTAAGAAACTTTATCTCCATTTTCTTATAAAGCTTATTAAAACCCCTTACATTATATGTGACCAGCAAGATTAAGGAGGTGGAGAAATTTGGTCATATCCAAAGGTACCTTACCAAGACACCAGTTTATATTGTGGCTAGCAATCCAAAAGAGACTTGCAAGTGTGGGTAGACTAGCAAAATGAGGGATTCAACTTTCACAAGATTGTGTCCTATGAAACTTTGTGACTGTGGAAACTTTGAAATATTTGTTCTTAGAATGCAGGTATATCAGATTTATTTGGACCAATCTTCTTAAGTGGATGGGAATCACAAGACATGTTGGATCATGGACTGAGGAAACAGAATGTCTAACCAGGCAGATGACCAATAATTTTCCAAGAGCAGTTGTGATGGGGTTCATCTTTGCTACAATAGTGTATCAAGCATGGGCAGAAAGGAATGTACGAAGATTCAAGGCTAAATGCAAATCCAATGTGTTGATTATTAGAGATATGATATTACAATTGCATATTAGAGGACATAATTACTATAAATGAAATAGGTTACTAGCAAGCTTAGATAGTTATACTGTATAGGCTATACTTTTCATTGTTATGGTTATATGATAGCATAGAAAGGGAAATAATGAGAGACTGACTCTAGAGTCCAAAAGAGTTGGATGTGTATAATGTTTTACTGATTGAATAAAATTTTAATTTGACAAAAAACATTAAGAAGGTTTAGGGGGGATGAGGCTCATCTCTTCTGTTTGCCTTGCTACCCTGTCCAACCTCCTTTTACACTATATGTTTCCCTTGGGAAGTGAACTCACACCTTTTGTCGGAGTGGTAGAAATTTTCCATTAACTTGCCCAGCTATTGTCTTAGGAGACTTCCTACAAATATTTTGCCATGTGTCCTCCTTTGGAGATATCATACTTTGTATATAAGTTGTTTCTCTGAAGGTTGTGGAACCTCTAATGTCATAGGCTGAGTACTCTTTACCACAACAAATTTCTTTGAAGTTTGAGTTGTAATAGTTTGAGCCTGAGTGACATGAGCATCCTTTACCATAGCTGATTCCATTGGATTCTTAGAAGTAGCCTTTCATTCTTGTCTAGGCTTAGTCTGGTTGAGTTTAGGGATCCCAACCTGAGCTCTAGTTTGCTTTGGAGCTTTTGACTTTTTTCCCCTTCTCACGAGATTTATCAGATGTTGCAACTTAGTTCTGCACTGCAAGCTTAGTCTGAGGATGAGGTTTGGATTTTGAACAAATCACATCCTAGTTGACAACATATATGACAATAAAGTGACTTCCAATCATATGTGACAGGTTGATCAAGTTTATTTCCATTAAGATCAGCCACCTTAACAATTCCTGGTAAAGGACTTGTAATGTCCACCTCAATGAGTAGTCTAGCATAAGCGATCATCTCCATTTGTGTTATGCACTCGTTAGCATAGAGAGGATTACCAAGTCCAATTCCAATCCTACTTAAGGATTCCACTCCCTAGCAATTGAGAGGCGAGTTTGGAAGCTTAACCCAAAGTGGGATGATCTTCAACACCTCCTTTGCAAAATCAAATTCCTCTAATCAGGGCTTAATAACTAGTTGCCTATTATTGAGAAATTGAGTTCCAGAGTAAATGACCTCATTCCTATCAGCAATACTATGAAATTTTACTATGAAATATCCATCATTGTGGTAGTATAATTTAGGCTTCGATGCAAAATTCCATTTAACTGAAATAAACCCGTCCAAAGCTACTACGATTGGTGAAGCAACGATAACATATAGAATGATAGCTTGTTTCGACTTTGCACTTTCCTTGTCAACTTCCGCTTTGTATAGTTCAAACACCGTAATTCCATTCTAAGTCTTAGGAGGAATAAAAGTGAGACTCATACCTGTTGGTTGCTATTGTAAAGCAGTACGGGGAGTAAATAAATATTACAAGTGTTCGAAATGATAAACAAATAGGCAATATTCAAAACTGCCGCAAGCTTGTTGAGTCTTGAATCTTGATAACCTGAAATCAAGAAACAACTAAATACGGATGGTTACAATTTGTGTCTTTGAGTCGAGTGATTGCACTCTGTCCTTAAGACAAGATTGCCCCGTATATATGCTTTTACGTTAACGGGCAATAGTCTCCCAAGATAAAACAACACTTTAATCTCAACACTACAAAGCCAATAGGTTGAATCTGACGAAGAAAACAAATACGAATCGACTTGCTGAAGAAATGGAAAAGGAATGAAGAGTTTCTGTTTTCGTCCAACGTTATTGGACTTTCTCTTCTGTTTTGTCTCTGTATATATAGTGTGTCTCTGTTGTGTATATCTTGTGTATATGTGTGTGTTTGCTCACTGTTTTTCGTCACTGTTTTGTGCTGCTATTTTCGTGTATGTTCTTTTTTTCACAATTGAGCCAAAAGGCATCAATATATAGCATGGAGGAAGGACTCTTCAACTGCCACAAACATGACTGTTAATAGTCATTGGGAGGGTTGTTAATGACATTAGAGAGGGTTGTTAATGGCCATTAGAGAGGCTGATTATGGAGTAGTTAACAGCCAAGTAATGGCTGGTTAATGCTCCAAAAAACAGCCCAAACGGTAGGCAGAAAGTTTCTGTCATCCGTCATTCCCAAAATCAACTTTCCAGAAACTCTAGGGACCAAACTGTAAATATTAAGCAATTTGGGGTCCAAAAAGATAATATCAGAAAGTCCCCACAGCCCACGACCCGTGACCCGAGCCCGAGCCCTATTCGGACCGGACCGGACGGGCGGCGGCGGCGCGCGTGTGGGCTTAGCCTTGAACCCAAGCACATCAAGGTCCTCCCTCCTTTAAACACATGAGATACCCCTTGGGGTCCCAAACCCTTAACCACTTTAGAGACTTATAAAGAGAGCAATTCTTCATTTTCCCACCGATGTGGTAGATTTGTCCCACACCATATTTCCATGCCTCAAACACCTTACTTCGTGGACCAATATCTCTTTCATTTCTCAACGAAATTTGACGATTCTTGGCCCTACGGTCATCTACTCACTTAGTAGATTATGCATGTGAGAAGAGACAAAGCCTCCAACATGCGGAACACTAGTGTTTAATTCATTAAATATGGGTGGATGCGCCTCCCTGCCAAAGGCAAATTTCCAACAATCCCCTCTATGAAAGAGAGATTTTGGCGCACACACAAGGTGCCTACTTTCAGCAATCTTTCAGCGAAAAGATATTGCATCAGGAAAGGTAGCTTCCACTTTGAACCTTCCTTAGTTGAATACCACCGGACTTACTTACTACGCGGTGAATGTGATGTCTTGAACCGTCAGTGTTTAGTGTAAGCCAAGACAATGATACCAACACAATAACTCTCCTTATTCGTTTTCATTCTTATGGTTTTGTCCGTTGTGGCCGTGGACACACTTGGATTCTTAAGTGCGTTCATTTGAGGCGGCCTTCCTCGCACTTAAATAGGTGATCTTTTACAAGGTATCCTGCTATACCCCACTTCACAAGTGTTAGAAATTATTAAAAGTTTCTCCAACCTTAACCTCAACCGTTTGAGGATCGTTTAAAGGTTTGGTAGCTTAACCTTTACCCACCATGCAGGTAGCACTTGAATGTCTTATCGCGGGAACAACTTTGGATTCATGTTTCCATACAGAAATCATCATCCGAAGTGCTTCTTGCTTCCACCGAAGCGCTCAACTGAACCTTTTGCAGCTTAGTTTTCCCATTAAACCAAATTCTTGGGATCTCCAATCAGTATGGTTAGGTTACCACCGCAATGGTTCGTATTGTTTGGTTTTTAAGCCCATTCCCCTAGACAGGCAGAACACTTGATCTCCGGGTAGTCCCTTAATTAGTAAACAAGAAAGTGACACCCGTGATGATCAACAGCCATACGGTCTTATGTTTCCGATAGATCCTGACAGATATGTCCAGACGCTGTCATCTGTGTCCTTCCTGAAGCCGACCGGCTAGCCACAGTGTATAACTGCTGAAGGTACGGGTTTCTCCCAATAAGGGACGTCCTCTAAGGAGTCATGAAGTTACTCAACTTCTTTCATGCTTTGTATAAAGCGATAAACTCTGACCCCATCATGAATCGGTCGATGCAAGTTTGCTTAGAGGATTTTCCAAGACCCACCATACCCATTTACTTGTGGCATTGGTGTTCTTCATATCTGATGTCCAGTTTGCATCATTGTGTTCTCCCAGAACCGATGGACATCCATAATACTATAATCCGTAGATAAGCAAATAATTCAGATATCGCCATATCCGACTTAACGCCTTCTATTGATCATTTATTAAGATCATCAGTGAACCTTAGTTCAACTGATCTGTTTGTAGGCCGATACCAGGTCGGTTGTAGTGTGTACAATACATTGAACAACACGTTACCTGTGCATATCGTTCCTTGTCTATGGGTGCACAATTATTCCAATCAGTTCTATGATTCATATCCATTGGTGGCTTCAACGAGACTGTCAACTATCTCACAGCTGAGTTTGGAGTTAGACCAGTCCGTTAGATGTCTTAGAAATCCAATTCCTAAGATGTCATCTGTGATACACATATCTTTTGTTTCAATATAATTTCCACTCTCAAACTGTTTGTTTTTCAACTGTTGGATTTCTAACTTCAGAGTCAATGTTTCTGTGTCAGATTCATTATTTCTGTTTTATCTGAAACTTTCAGGACCAAAATAAAAGTTCAGGAAGAAGCCCAACAGTCCAGCAAACCAACTCTGATCCTCTTCTTCCAACTCTCCGATTGGGAAGACTGTTTCAACATCCATGCCACGCAAGACTACAATGGCCCTGGATGTTAAGCTACTCACAGGGGAGCACATTTTACAACCCAAAGGTTCTTTTCCCGGAGGAAGATCAACCATTACATAAGTATGGTTCTATATGATGGAATCTATTTCTCTCTTTGTAGCTTCTTTCCAAAGCAGCGCTTTTGGAGATGACAATTATTTATCAATTGTCCATGGTTCATTCTCAACCATACAAGCTAGAAGGATTGGAACAAGTCTTTGTCCCCTTCTCTGCTCCGTCTCGGTTCAACATCTAGAATTCCTGAGTTCTGCAGATCTGGAATATTAAGTTCCGTATGGCCAACAACTTTTGAGTCATGTAGATACGGAACATCTAGTTCCGGACAGTCAGGCCCTCGCGGGTTCTTGCTAACCTCGAGCAATTACTTCTTTTTCCTTTTCAAGGAAAGTTATCTTCAAAGAATTCAGCATTCTTTGACACCAAGAGGTGATAAGCACTACTGTTATTTGCATATCCAGTGGATATGCAATTTATAGTCTTAGATCCAACTTGACCTGTTTCGGTATTCCAACTTTTACCAGACCACCCCACATCACAACTTTTGTATGTGAGATCCTTTCCATGTCTCACACGGAGAGTTATCCTTATCCTTATGCGGAATTCTTTTGAGAATCGCATTAGCGGTAAGGATCGCCTTACCTCACATAATTTGGGTGTAAGGCTTTGCCTTTGACTAACACCGTTGGACTGGGGTGAGTAATGAGCAGTCGTTTAATGAACGATGATTCACATTCTCCCTCTCTATCACTACGAATTCCTCAATCCGTAGGCTTAGTTGATTTTCAACTTCTGCTTTGTAGCGCTTATCCGCTTCAACAACTTCATCTTTGCTTTTCAATAAACAAAGGATACAATACATTGTACCATCATCAATGAAGGTCACAAAGTACTTGTCTCCCCCCTCTATTTTGTATAAACTTTAAATCACCCAAGTAGGTGTGACTAAGTTCTAGAGGAGCAGTGCTTCTTTCGCTATTCCCTTGACTGAATTTGGAAAGGTGATTTTGCCTCTTCATCTACCTCACATTCATTTTGAGGGTTTATGTCGACAAAAGGCAACAATCTCTACATCGTTAGCTTTTGAATGACTTACTATTTAACGTGTCTTAATCTATGATGGCATAGATGCACGGATTACAAATATATCATTCATTTGGCTACAGACATACTGTACTAATCTTAGTTATTATAGACCTGTTGGACTAGTCTCAAACCAGCTTGACCAACAACGTCCCTTAAACCAAGTTTGAGACATGTATCACCTCATGTTAGAGTGATCTCATTCCCTGAAGTCCTATTGAGGACAACCTCTCCAACCCCTTCTACTTTAGAGGTGGCATTGTTTCACATGAACAACCTCTTGCCCGTGGTTAGGGCGTAACCGGATCATATGTGATCTGGATACTCTAGCCCACTCCAGTTGCTTTGGCAGACTGAGTGTCCAATTTCATTTCTGCCTTTCTTTAGGCCTTCAGATCATTTAAGACCTGGAAACTCTGGCCCACCATACTAGGTGTCCATTACTTTTCCTATGAAATGAATTCTGGCCCCACTCCAGTCGCTCGTAGGCTTTGTATGACTGAGTGTCCAATATCATCCTATCAAAAGGAATTTTGGCTCACTCCAATCGCCCGGAGGCTTTGTATGACTGAGTGTCCAATATCATCCTATGAAGGATCTTCTGCCAAATAGTATGACAGGCTCAATGTCTTTAGCTTTTATACTTCTTCCGTTATGATTGGTGCCCAGACAATTCTTGGCTCTTACTTAAGTGTGGTAACAGTTTTCGCACAGTTAGTGGATCTTTCTCCATCGTATGTGCGAACATACTTTACACACTTTTAATAATTACACTTAAAAGAACGGATCTTTTTAAGTCGTTTACAAATCCAATCTTTAAACGGAAAAGAAGAAGAGATTAAACTTCTGATTTTAAAGCGTAAGGAATATAAATTATTTCGTAAAATATTTTCATATTCCTCCTTACTTTTAAGCCATTTTTAATCAGACATCATTTAATCTTTATTCTTGACAAGAAAGAAAATAATTTATCCCAATTTCGGATTCTGGCCCACTTCAGTCACTTCATCGGACTGAGTGTCCATTTCCTCCTTACCATAATTCAGATCCTTTGTCTGGGACAGATATGGGCCTTCTGCGCAAGATAGATCCACATCTTCAGTCTTCTCCTCTTGTCCCAGTTGACCTCCGACAGCATCATCATCACTCTCTTCTACCAGAAAATCACAGTCATATCCAGATTTGGTCACACAACTTTTGACCGACATCTTTCGAACACTAATACTAATACAATCTTGTCTTAAATTGTTGGTTGCTATTGTAAAGCAGTACGGGAAGTAAATAAATATTACAAGTGTTCGAAAGGATAAACAAATAGGCAATATTCAGAACTGCCGCAAGCTTGTTGAGTCTTGAATCTGGATAACCTGAAATCAAGAAACAACTAAATCTGGATGGTTACAACTGTGTGCTGAGTCGAGTGATTGCACTCTGTCCTTAAGACAAGATTGTCCCGTATATATGCTTTTACGTTAACGGACAATAGTCTCCTAAGATAAAACAACACTTTAATCTCAACACTACAAAGCCAATATGTTGAGCCTGACGAAGAAAACAAATACGAATCGACTTGCTGAAGAAATGGAAAAGGAAGGAAGAGTTTCTATTTTCGTCCAACGTTATTGGAGTGACTTTCTCTTCTGTTTTGTCTCTGTGTATATAGTGTGTCTCTGTTATATATATCTTGTGTATATGTGTGTGTTTGCTCATTGTTTTTCGTCACTATTTTGTGTTGCTATTTTCGTGTATGTTCTTTTTTTCACAATTGAGACAAAAGGCATCAATATATAGCATGGAGGAGGGACTCCTCAACTGCCACAAACATGGCTGTTAATAGTCATTAAGAGGGCTGTTAATGGCATTAGAGAGGGCTGTTAATGACCATTAGATAGGCTGATTATGGTTATTGAAGGAGGGTTGTTTATAGAGTAGTTAACAACCAAGTAATGGCTGGTTAATGCTCCAAAAACAGCCCAAAGGGTAGGCAGAAAGTTTATGCATTCCGTCATTTCCAAAATCAACTTTTCAGAAACTCTAGGGACCAAACTGTAAATATTAAGCAATTTGGGGTCCAAAAAGATAATATCAAAAAGTTCCCACAGCCCACGACCCGTGACCCGAGCCCTATTCAGACCGGACCGGACGGGCGGCGGCGGCGCGCGTGTGGGCTTAGCCTTGAACCCAAGCACATCAAGGTCCTCCCTCCTTTAAACACATGAGATACCCCTTGGGGTCCCAAACCCTTAACCACTTTAGACACTTATAAAAAGAGCAATTCTTCATTTTCCCACCGATGTGGTAGATTTGTCCCACACCATATTTCCATGCCTCAAACACCTTACTTCGTGGACCAATATCTCTTTCATTTCTCAACGAAATTTGACGATTCTTGGCCCTACGGTCATCTACTCACTTAGTAGATTATGCATGTGAGAAGAGACAAAGCCTCCAACATGCGGAACACTAGTGTTTAATTCATTAAATATGGGTGGATGCGCCTCCCTGCCAAAGGCAAATTTCCAACAATACATTTGTCAACATATTTGTTATCAGTAAACAAAGATGACCAGGCTTGACCTTGAGCTGTTGTTGCATTGGGAATCTTGCTTGTCGTTATTATTCTCACTATAATAGACTATATTTCTCCCAGAAGGTTAAAATGCAGGGCTTGGGGTAGTCACTTCGTCAGTTGTCGTCTTTGTAATCCCAGAGCTCGAATTGCTGATTGGACAGCCACCGACCCAGTAATGTGTAGTCCCTTTCCAGCAGAAGGGATTTTCACACCACTCTTATTCGGCAAAGTCGGCCATTGGTCCAAAGTTTCTTTCTTTTGCGTCTGCTTGAGACCATATTTTCCAGCAGAAACAAGTTTTTGATCCATCATCACCACCTTAATCCTAGTTTTCTTGGTCGTCCCTTTTCCATTCCGGCAAGGGATGCATTATAGTCAGCACACTAATGTGCACCAAAATGAGAGAGAAAACACTAGGTTAATATGGCATATAGGATATATGAGACAAAGATTTAACCTAATAATATACTCTAAAGGCATTCATGCCAAGAGCGACCAGAAGAGTATTTTTTTCAGAGAATGAAAAAATATCTTGCTGTATCCAACTTATATAATCTGGATTCGACTTTATTAGAATAGTTTAGGTGTATTTATGGTAATATAGGATTTGATAATATAGGATTTGTAGTCCTATTAGAAATAGAGTTACACTTTACCCTATTAGACTAGAAAAGAAAAAAATCTTATCTCTATATAAGGAGGTCATTATGACGAATGAAAAATAGAAAAAATTCTTCCATTATTCTTGTCTCTCTAAATTCTCGTTCTTGTCTTGATTTTAACAGGATATCAGATCCACATTATAAAGAATACCAAAACGCTAGAATAATGGCAGGTGATGGTAAGGAAATTGGCGATAACGACAAATGAATCGCCGGTGAAGAAAACAAAATCCAAAGAAAAACAATATCTCCCTACGATATTACGTCGAATGATAACCCTAGAATCCAATTGAAGGGCGAAAATTATGAAGAATGGGCTAGATCCACAAGGACAGCCCTAATAGCAAGAAAGAAGTTTGTCTTTGTCGACGGTATAATAAAAAAATTAGACGAAGAGTTACCGGACTTAGAAAATTGGTGGACTATAAACTCATTGTTGGTGTCGTGGATTTACAACACCATAGAACTGACGCTTCGCTCAACGATTACACATAAAGAGGAAGTGAAAGAATTATAGACGAGCATCCGAGAGCGGTTCGCCGTTATTAACTGCCCTCGGATGCAACAACTAAAGGCAGAACTAGCAGAGTGCAAGTAAAAGAAAAGGACCATAGTGGATTACTATGGAAAACTCACTAAGTTGTGGGAGGAATTAGCGAATTACAAATAGATCCCAATTTGTACATATGGAAAGTGCACGTACAATCTAGGAATAGTCCTGGAAGCCAAAAGAGAAGAAGAAAAAGTGCAACTTTTCCTCATGGGATTGGATGAGGGAACGTATGAAACGGTGAGGTTGAACATACTATACCAGGAACCGGACATCATTAAAAAGGGTCTATTCGAAGTTGGTGTAAGAAGAGCATGTGAGAAGAGTCACAGGGAAAACAGAGGACCGGAGTGAAACCGTGAATTTTGCCGTATAGGAAAGAAACCCTTACTGTGACCAAGGTAAAGGAAAAAATGATGGTGCATTCTGCACACATTGCAAGAGATTCTGTTGTAGACGATGTTCGTTGACTCAAAAATCACTTACCGGTTGGTTTATATCCCTCGGGAATTCACCCATATCATGAAAAACCAAGAAGCAACACATTATCTCTCGCTCGTCAGTAGAGGTGAATTATCGATCAATGACAATGACAGTTTGTGAGTTAAAATGGTTAAAGGGGATTTTACATAGTTTGGGTGTTGAACATAAATATCTGATGAAAATGTATTGTGATAGTCAAACAACATTGTATATTGCACGAAATCCGATATTTTCATGAACGGACTAAACACATTGAAGTCGACTGTCACTATGTCCGGGACACACTCCAATCCGGAATAATACTTCCTAGTCATTTGTCAACTAATGAGCAATTGGCCGATGTGTTTACAAAGACTTTGGGCAAATCACAACATGAATATTTACTTGTCAAGTTGGGCATTCGAGACCCTCATACTCCAATTTGAGGGGTATTATAATAGGTTAGGTCTATTTATGGTAATGTTAAATATACACACAATATACATGTATATTGTGTGTATATTGTGTCTCGGATGACTCTCGGTTTCTAGTCCCCTTTGTACCGTGTATATGGGTAAATATTTGGTATCAGAAGTTTAGGTCGTTTATTCCTCTCTCCACAATTCTGTCGACCTCTCCCTCTTTCCGTCACTTTGCCTCGATTTCTGAGCCTTCTTTCTCAAATTTCGTGCCCGACGGTACCTCATCTCTTCCCAAATTTCTCTTCCCAATCCCTACATCACGTCTTGCATTGCGATTATGGCTAAGAACACATTTTACCCTGCCCTTAATGTTTCTAACATCAAGAATCACATCCCTATCATTCTTGAAATAGAAAACGTTCAATACGCGACGTGGGCCGAAATATCAAAGTTCACGCACGCTCACATCAAGTCCTTCATCATATTATCCCCGCGGCTCCTACGGATACAGATATGCCCAAACCCGAGGATGATCCTAAGATATGAACGACTATAGATGCTACCATTCTTCAGTGGATTTACTCCACTATGTCTACTGACCAATTGCAAATGATTATCGAGCCGGACGCTATGACGATGGCGGCATGGAATAGAATACGTGATATATTCCAAGATAATCAAAATTCATGTGTTGTTACACTGGAACAGGAATTCTCCCACGTCAACATGGAAAAATTCCCCAACGTTTCAGCATATTGCACAAGGTTGAAAGAATTGGCAGACCAGCTCCGCAATGTTGGCGCACCCATTAAAAATGATCGTTTGGTCCGACAAATGGTTGCAGGCCTATCTGAGGCCTATAGTTATGTTGGCACACTTCTTCGTCAGAGCAGTCCTCTTCCACAATTTTATCAGGCTCGTTCTATGCTTATGCTCGAAGAAGCCGGCTTGGCCAAGAAGGCGGCTACCGGTGCTAGTCCCGTAGTCATGATGACGTCCTCTCTAAATTCTCCAGGTCGTGTTGATAATTCTGGCCAAAATCGTGGTCACGGTGGCGGCAAGAATAGTCGAAAAAATAATGGCAAAAATCGCAGGGGCAAATGCGGTGGTTCCGATAATGGTGGCGGTAGACATCCTCCGGGCAGTGGGCCCTAGTCAGCCTGGTCCCAGCAGTGGGCCCCCTCGCCATGGGGCTGGGCCGATAACCCTTGGCCCAATAGTCCCTACGGTTAGCCAGCATATTTGGCCCAGATGCCACCACAGTTTCGGCCCACTGCCCAGTTTCCGCAACGGCCCACTGCCTAGTTTCCGCAAAGGCCCACTATTTTTTCTCCAGCCCAACGCTACAGTGGCAGTTCCAGTGAGTAGGGAGGCACCTTTGGGCCCCACCAGGCCAATCATGCAGCGAGCCCCACACCCACCTATATTGAAGCCGTGATGCACATGCTTGGAATAAATCCTTCGGACCCAAATTGGTACATGGACACCGGCGCCACTACTCACATGACGTCCGACTCAGGTACTCTCTCGTCTTATTCCAATTTGAGCAACAATCGTGATATAATTATTGGTAATGGTAATTCAATTCCAATTCGTGGGTATGGTCAGACAACATTGTCTCCCCCCCATCCACCCCTTATTTTAAAAAATACCCTTTACGCTCCAAAATTGATTAAAATTTGGTGTCTGTCTGAAAATTCACCACTGATAATTTCGTGTCCATAGAATTTGATCCATTTGGTTTTTCGGTGAAGGATTTCAAAACGGGGAGTCCTCTCATGAGGTGTGATAGTAGGGGTGATCTTTATCCTATCACGCCACGTTCCGGTTTCTTGAGTCACGCAATGCCATCCACTTTTGCCGCTCTGGCTCCTTCTTTGTAGCATGCTCGTCTAGGTCATCCGGGGTCATCTATTTTGTCTTCCTTAGATAAAAAAAACAATCTTATTTCTTGTAAGGGTGTGCGTAGCACTCAGAATTGTCAATCTTGTTCTTTAGGAAAAATAGTTAAGTTGCCATTTGTAGACTCCAATTCTCATACTTTAATGCCATTTGATATTATTCATAGTGATTTATGGACGTCTCATGTTCTTAGTTCTTTGGGTCATCGGTATTATGTTCTCTTTTTGGATGATTATTCTAAGTTTTATGGACTTTTCCGACAGCAAAAAAATCCCAAGTTTTTTCCATCTTCTTAAAATTTAGAGCATTCATTAGAACCCAATTCGAACGGGAAATTAAAAATATTCAATGTGATAATGGCAAAGAGTATGGCAATGGGGTGCTTCGGGAATTCTATGCTAATAATGGGATCAATTTTCGTTTTTCTTGTCCTCATACTTCTTCACAAAATGGGAAAGCCGAACGCAAAATTCGTACCATTAATAACATTGTCCGAACTTTATTGATTCATGCTTCCGTACCCCCGTCTTTTCGGCATTATGCTCTACAAATGGCTACATATCTCCTTAACATAATTCCTTCCAAAGATTTGACATATTCTTCCCCCCTTCACATTCTATATAATAAAACCTATTCGTATTCACATCTTAGGGTTTTTGGGTGTTTGTGTTATCTGTTATTCTCGTCCACCACAATTAACAAACTTCAGGCCCGGTCTACTCTGTGTGTGTTTTTGGGTTTTCCTTCTAATCATCGTGGTTACAAATGCTTTGATTTATCATCTAATAAAATCATCATTAATCGCCATGTAATTTTTTATGAAACCCAATTTCCGTTTGCTAAGGTTAAGACTCTCATGCCTAGTTCGTATAATTTTTTGGATGATATTACATCCCTGTATTATTCAGCATTTTCGGACGTCTCTCACACCCAAAATTCTCCAGCGGGCCCACTGCCCGCTGGCCCCACTGGTCCGTCACCCACTGCCAGTACCGCCACTGGGCCAGTCCAGCCCAATTCTGGAACTGATCCAGTTCCTGCTCCTGTTTCCCGACTTGGGCCAACAGGCCCACTGCCTGCTGGCCAGTCCACCTCGAGCCCAACAAATTCCCGAAATCCGCTCAATTCTTCCTTGAGTCATAGACCGGTCACTCGTAGTCAACGGGGTATTTTTACATCAAAAAGACATTTTAATTTACATTCTAATGTTCCTAAATCCCCCTTACCCCGTAATCATGTGTCTGCCTTAAATGACCCAAATTGGAAAATTGCTATGACTGATGAATATAATGCTCTTATTGATAATAAGACGTGGGAGTTGGTGCCCCGTCCATCTGGTATTAAATTATCAGATCTATGTGGATTTTTGCTCATAAGGAGAATTCAAATGGTTCATTTGCTCGACATAAGGCGTGGCTTGTGGGTGATAGTAAGACTCAACAAATTGGTGTAGATTGTGAGGAGACGTTTAGTCCGGTGGTCAAGCCAGCTACCATTCGCACTGTGCTTAGCTTGGCTCTTTCGATGGCATGTCCTATTCATCAGTTGGATGTAAAGAATGCTTTCCTACATGGTGATCTCAAGGAAACAGTCTATATGCATCAGCCGTTGGGATTCAGAGATCCCAAACATCCTTATCATGTCTGTTTGTTGAAGAAGTCCTTATATGGGCTTAAGCAGTCTCCACGGGCCTGGTATACGCGGTTTGCAGACTATGTTTCGACTATTGGGTTCACTCACAGCAGGCCGGATAATTCACTGTTCATCTACCGTCGTGGTTCATCCGTGGCCTATATTCAGTTATATGTGGATGATATTATTTTGACTACCTCTTCCGATGCCTTATGCCAGTCTATCATGACAATGCTAAGCTCTGAGTTTGCTATGAAAGACTTGGGGCCCTTGAGTTATTTTTTGGGGATTGCTGTCACTCGTCATTCCGATAGGTTGTTCTTATCTTAACGGAAGTATGCAGCTGAGATCATCGAGAGGGCTGGGATGTCATCCTGTAAGTCCACTTCCACTCCAGTTGATACTAAGCCCAAGCTTAGTGTCGCGGCTAGCGTACCCCTACGAGGATCCGACCCACTATCGCAGTCTTGCAGGGGCCCTTCAATAACTTACTTTTACGAGACCGGATATTACATATGTTGTCCAGCAGGTGTGTTTGTTCATGCATGATCCCAGAATTGAGCACATGAATGCGCTCAAACGCATCATTCGGTATATTCAGGGTACACTTGACTATGGTTTGCAGTTGTATCCTTCCTCGACGTTTACACTTGTCTCGTATACGAATGCTGATTGGGGTGGCTGTACAGATACCAAACGCTCTACGTCTGGCTATTATATGTTCCTTGGAAACAACTTGGTCTCCTAGTCTGCGAAGCGCCAATCGACTCTATCCCGCTCAAGTGCCGAGGCTGAATATCGAGGGGTAGCTAATGTGGTCTCGGAATCATGTTGGTTACGTAATTTGCTTTTGGAGCTTCATTGTCCCATTCAGAAAGCAACCTTGGTTTATTGCGATAATATTAGTGCCATCTACCTTTCTGGTAATCCGGTTCAGCACCAACGCACTTAGCATATCGAGATGGACATTCACTTTGTCCGCGAAAAGGTTGCTCGGGGTCAGGTACGCGTCTGTCATGTCCCGTCAAGATATCAAATTGCAGACATCTTTACAAAGGGTCTTCCCTCGGTTCTTTTTGAAGATTTTAGGGACAATCTCAGCGTTCGAAGACCGCCCGCTATGACTGCGGGGGTGTGTTAAATATACACAATATACACACAATATACATGTATATTGTGTCTCGGATGACTCTCGGTTTCCAGTCCCCTTTGTACCGTGTATATGGATAAATATTTAGTATCCTAGTTTAGGTAATATTGTAATGTAATTAGTATTGTACATTTACCATAATAATTGTATTACCATAAATGTACAGTTAGTATCCAAGTAAAATAATGTTTTAGGAATAGAATAAGAATAAGATTTTCCTATTATGAAAATATGTAACTTGTATAAATAGTCTTTCAATCAATGAAAATAATCAAGAGATTATTTCTTTCAGGTAATATAGAATTTGGTAATTATGATAATACAAGATTTATAATCCTATTAGAATATGGTTATCCTTTACCCTATTAGACTAGAAAAATGAGGATCTTACCTCTATAAAAGAAGGTTATTATGATGAATCAAATGTAGAAATAATTCTCTCATTATTTTTGTGTTTCTAAATTGTCGTCCCTGTCTCGATTTTAACTAGGGCTGGCCAGTGGGCCGGGACAGCCCGACCCCGACCCGAGCCCGTCCCGAGCCCGTCCCGAGCCCGCCCCGGTCTCGCCCCGACCCCGCCAAAAAAAAAAAAAATTACGGGGGCGGGACTCGAACTCGGGACGGGACGATGTCTCATCCCACGAGACCCGAGCCCGCCCCAGGCCCGCGAGACCCGAGCCCGCCCCAGGCCCGCGAGACCCGACCCCGCCCCGACCCCGCCCCGGGCTCGCGAGACCCGACCCCGCCCAGGCCCCGCCCCGACCCCGACCCCGACCCTTTGCAATAATGGCCGTTGCACCAACGACCATTTTAGATTATGGCCGTTGACCAACGGCCATTTTAGCCCCCCCCTCCCCCAACCCCCTACCCCTTAATATTTATTTTTAACCCATAAGTTATTATATTTACACTTTAACCCAATTTTTCAACTATAAATAACTCATTTTCTCTTCATCTTTCTCACAAATCTTCCTACAATCTCTCTAATTTCTCAATATATCTCTCTACAAGTCTACATTGTTTGCTAAATATTCAATTTTATTTATTCATTTGGGAATTGGTAGTGAAGTTGGCAACTAGCTTGAGGATCTTCCATCGAGCAAAGTTTCAATTTTCAACCTCTCGATTACACGTCGACGTTACGTCGGCGTTTGGTACATTCGTTCCTTCATTAAATTATTATTATTGTCTGTTTATTTAGTTTAGATCACTTAATTTTATTGTCTTTAATTATTTATTTATTTATTTATTTATTATCATAATTAAAATGGAAGGATTAAAAGGTATATTTAAGGGTAAGGGTAAGGGTGCTTCTTCTAGTAGGGGCAACTGGGGCAAGGGTACTTCTTCTAGTCATCTTATTCCTACACGGGATGATTTTGTTGATACTCAACATTTTCCTACAATACCATTAGATTTAGACCAGGAGCTATTTTACGGAACTCAAGAAGACTTTAATTTAGACGATGATCTAGATGATATACCCACTAATGTTGATGACAACACACCCACTAGTGCACCTTCAACCGAAATACCTCCTATTCCCCCTAGTATGAGACGAGGTCCAAAGCAAAACGACCATTAAAATCAGATGCATGGACATTTTTTGATAAGGACGTAGAGAATCAAGTAGCCATATGTAAAATTTGTAAAAATGTTTTAAAATTTAAAACTGGAAAAGGTCACGGTGGGACGGGGGTTTAATTAGACACGTAGTAAGTGCTCATCCAGCTAGGTATGCCCAATACCAGGCTTCAAAACCGGGTGCGCAAACGCCGCTCCATCGGGACAAGGTTCACATACCGATACATTGTCCGGACCAAGTACGGGGTCAAATTAACCCTATGACGGGGGGAATTGTAGGCTCTAAATACAATAAACATAGAGATAGGGAAGCAATATCAAAATTAGTTTTTTGTGGAGGGTTTGCCTTTTTCATTTCCTTCATCTCCCGGTTTTATTCATTACATTAGAGATATATATAATCCTGTTTTTAACGGTTTTCCTAGATCAACTGTTAAGAGAGATGTATTTAAATTCGCGCATGAATATCAACAATATTTACGTTTTTCATTATATCATTTTAATGGCAAAGTATCCATCACGTCTGATATAGGTCGTAGTACTAACGGCCATGATTATTTAACTGTAACTTGTCATTGGATAGATTATAAATGGTCTATGCAAAAACGTATTTTAGCGTATAGATATATAGATGATAGGCACACTGGTACTTTTATTGCAGAAAATATTTATCAAGTGTGTGATTATTACGGAATTACCGATAAAATTATGACTATTACATTAGATAATGCTTCTAATAACAATTACGCAATTACAATTTTAAAAAATAGTTTAACTCCTTCTTTTCCAGACCATTTTCATATAAAATGTGCGTGCCATATATATAACTTAATTGTAAAGGATGGTCTATCACTTTTTGAAGACATTCTTAGTAAAATACAATTTGCTATAAACTTTATTTTTAAAAGTAATAAAGTACAACGTAGAAAAGAATATAAAAAAATTTGTCATGATTGTGGACTATCTTTTAGAAAAATTCCACAAGAAGTATCCACTCGGTGGAATTCTTTATACGAGCAACTACTTGTTGCTTATGACTATAAATTACCTATAACTTTATTTTTTAACTCTCATAATAAAAAGCCAGCTGATATGATTTTAGATAGTGATTGGGAAAAAATCTCCGAACTTATTGTATTTTTAGAGAAATTTTTTCAAGCAACAAAAGAATTTTCCGGTATATATTATCCTATTATTTCAACTATGTTATTTTATATAACTCTAATATTTTTATTACTTAGTGAATATATGAAAAAACCAGCTTATAAGGCAGCTATTAAAAAAATGTTTCTCAAAATAAAAAAATATTTTATTCCTATTCCCTCTATTTATATTATTGGTTCTGTATTAAATCCTACTATTAAAATAGACGGTACTAAATCACTAATTGAAACTATTTACGATTGTATAGAAGTACTACCACCTCCAAGTCCCAAAAATCTAAATCACCCACCACCTATTGAACAAACTAAAGAAGAAGTATTGTCTAGCGTAGAACACCAATGCAAAAATATATATAGATTTTATCAACAAGAAAATGCTAGTAACTTACCGCTTCCATACCATCTTCTTCATCTTCAATACAACCTCACAAAAGACATCTTTGTTTCGCGGCTTGTATTGAAAGCCTCGAAATAGAATGTGCGGTCGTACCTCTACTACTAACCAAATTAGCGAGTTGGATATTTTTGTTTTACGGGGTTCTGTACCGTATCAAGAAGTTATCAATGAAGATGGACATGAAGACTTGTCGAAATACTTTGGAGGGGGAATGAGAAGACCTTTCCGATACTTTCATTGATGGCTCGAGATGTTTTGAACATTCAAGCGTCGTCAATCTGCGTCGAAAGCGCTTTTTCGCGAGCAGATATCAAATAGGAGACCACGAGACACTCATTAGCCGGAGACGGCTTGGAAATTGCGTATTATTCGAGAGATTGGATACGAGCGGAGCGGAGAAGGTGCGGTCAACCGGAGATCAACGAAGAAGATGATGAAAACTACAACGAAATCTTAACCGAAGGTAGTGGAAGCGACGTGGATCAATTTGACCAACAAATACCAATTCCAACCGAAGAACCACATGAAATCATCAAGCAATTAGAACAGGTTTTTTTGAGAATGTAATTTTTTTAATTGTAATTTTATTATGTATTTTGTAACTTTTGGACAACACCACAAAGTTGCAATTTAGATTTTAGACAATTGTATTTGTATTACAAAAAAATCATATGTCTATTAAATAATATAAGAGGCACAAAAACAGCCTTGAGATGTTTTTATTACACTATCTTATTTTGTTTATTGAGTTTTTTTTATACATATGTTATTTAAAAAAAAAAAATGAAAACCCGCCGTATCCCGCCCCGAGCCCGAGCCCGCCCGACCCGAGCCCGACGGGATCGGGATCGGGACGGGACTTGCTCCAGTCCCGCAGACCCGACCCCGCCCCTTCTCCCGTCCCGCCCCGACCCTGACCCCGCCAGACCCGGCCCGCCAGACCCGAGCTGGGCCCACTGGCCACTCTTAATTTTAACAGACTTAGAAATATTTGAACCTTTGAGAGGGACAAAGTTTTGATCCATGGATAAAATATTGAAGGTTTTGCCCGTGGAGAAAATGCACCAATTGAGTCTCAAAACAAGTAAACATTTGGAGGTGAGTTTAATCGAAATAACATGATGAGCATGGTTAAGGGGGGTTTGATGGCGAGGAAGGAGTGTGTTAAAGAATTAAAGGATGCGTATGAAGAAGACAGTGGTGATATCATGTCAATGCACAACTCACACAAATTAAAGGAGCACAAAGTGTGAGAATGCTATACACTGCTGTGGTATACAACTATACATATAGATTTCTAGATTAACTTGTAAACAATAAAGTCTTACATAGTTCTAATTGTACATGACATTGGAGTCCTTTATGGACAGGGACTCTGATTATTCGATACTTCTAATACTAGTATGTGAAAACTTTATTCAATTTACTGTCAATATATTGCAAAGGAGTTAATTTTTCTTCACTGAGATCTCTAAATGAAGTAAAGGAATTGAAAGAGAAGGCCGTACATTAGTACGGTGCATTTCAATTTTACCAAATTTAGCTTTAGATAAAGTCTATTTGTTGGAGTAACTTTTTTATTTATCTGGTCAACAAAGAAAAGAAAAATGATTATAAATTATAAGTAAAGACTTTATATTACATAACATAAGACACTAATTATTTCATTAGTGAACAAGTTATATTTATATCAAGATTATAATTCTGAGACTGTAATACAGGTATCAAACAATAACATAAAATTTAATGAATTTTATTAGTGGTTTATTGTCTTAAAATTGAGATATACAACGTATAATATGAAATATGTGTTTGGTTTACCCAAGATAAACTTGCTTTAGAAGACCTTGAGATAAAGCTTTGGAAAAGAAAAAATGTGTACTTTTATTATTTTATTTCGAAATTAATTCAAAAACTTATTGTCCAATATAGAGTGTGGGATAAAAATAATATCACAATTATAATATAAAAAATTTCGAAATTACTAGTTTCAAATTTAAAAATTCTACCAAATATAAAATAATCCCATAATTAATTCTAAAATTAGTATTTCTTATCTCATCAGTCAAATAGATAGTCAGAAGATCTCATATATCACACAAAAAACGTACCCAAACCATAGGATTTAATAAAAATACAACCTTTTGGTTTTCTTTAACGAAAAGGTAACAATATTCACGACTTCAAAAATTTAAGATACTAGTTCTTTCAAATTGTTAAGAAAAATGTACTAAGGAATATAGCAAAATGGATGGAAATTCATCCACCTTTAATTTTCTTGAATTTGAACTTTAAAACTAGTGATAAGTTTTTAGAGAGAGTTATTTACTACTCCATTCGTCCCAAAATATTTGTCACATTACGTATTTCAAAAGTCAAACTGTATGAACTTTGACCAACATTTTAAGATATATTTTTTCATCATATTAATACGAGAAGAATTGCAACTTATAGTATTTTTCGTATAGTTTTCGAATATTTAAATTTAAATTTTAAAATATTGAATCAATCTAATCTAATTTAGCTTTAAAATTTAATCAAATTGACTTTTAAAAAGAGAAAGATGACAAATATTTTGGGACGGAGGGAGTACTAAATAAGCTTTATAGTTTATTAAGCTAGTAATAAATATTGAATATCAAATGATTATAAAATAATGAAGTTAAGAGTAACAAATGATAGTACTCCCTCCAATTTATGTGATATAATTTAAATGGTCATGGAGTTTAAAAAATAATGGAAGACTTCTGGAACTTGTTTTCTTTTTCAAATAAGCTAAAGATATTTATGTGGTTATAAATTATCTTGTTAAGTGTAAAAAGTAAAATTTAAAATTAAATAAAAAAATAAATTTAATTAATTTAAAAAATATGTTATATAAATTGGGAGAGGGGTTAATTGGGTATGTAGAGCTTTCAACACTTCTTCATTTTTGGATTGTTATGTGACCTCCTCTAAATGTAAATAAATTTTAGAGGTGCACTTTGACGCACGGTGTACAAGTTAGCACCTCCAATTAGTACAATCTTTCCCTTCTAAGTTCTACCCTTTCTGAGATATCACCAAAAAATTGTTTCTTTTTTCCAATCCAAAAATTGCTCATTTACTTATATTTGTTTTTATCAAACAGTAGCAATAAATATTTAAGTACTACTACTATTTCTCTGGGAAGAAAAAAAAAAAAAAACCTCCCCCTTTCCAGTTTTCCCTGCCTCTCTCCATTTTCGATCACCAAAAAAAAAATCACAATAAATCATTGTAGAAACTACATAGAGCAAGTTTCTGAGACAAGGGGTTCAAGAAAAGATCAATCTTTATGGCTTTAATGCGCCTTCTCACACAGGTCACTTCTTTCACTCTTATCAGATCTTTCTTTATCAAAGATGTAATCTTTATCTTCTGTTATTTTTGTTTGGTTTATTGATAATTGGAGATTCTTGGTGTGTTCAGGTATAAAAACCCTAATATTAGTACTCTTTTTTAACTGTTTCTAAGATTAGAGATTTGGTCCCTTTACCTTGTAGACAAAGATTGGATTTTTAAGAGTAATTAGCCATATTTTCTGTTATATTAGGCTCAAGATTGTGTAGCTTTACTTTGGTGGTTGCTATATTGGGCTATGAAACTGAAAGGTTGGTTTTTTATGTGTATAATTAGCTTAGATTGCTCAATATGTAGCTTTACAAAGTCTATATTGCACGTTTACTACCACAACAACAACATACCCAGTGTAATTCCACAAGTGGGGTCTGGGGAGGGTAGAGTGTACGCAGATCTTTATCCTACCTCTAGACCTTACCCCGAGAGGATGTTTCTGATAAACCCTCGGCTTAAGAGAAAAACATCAGTGTTCCATGTTCTATGTCAAAGAAAGAAATAAATCTTAAACTGTAAAAATGGGGGTATTGTAGTTTGGCATTTATCTTGTTATATTTTTTTTTTCTCTTACACTGCTTGTTTTCTTTGTGAAGGTTTACGTAGTCTTCGTCTTGGTATGATGGGTCTTTCTCCTTGCTTTCTCCTCTGTTATGCATTGAATTTTAATTTTACCGTACAGGTTGAAAGGCAGCAACCTCAATTGAAGCAGCTAGGCTATTTGCTGAATAGAACCTATCTTACGTCTGGAAAGGCGATAGGAGGTGAAGGTATGCTCTAAACATTTTGTACTCATGAAGTGGATGCTGTGTCCTCCCCCCTTGTGTAGAGATAATAGTAGTGTTTGATGGTTGACAAATATAAAACAATTGAATGGTTGGCTTCATGGAATTATTGCTTGTTATTTGTATGGAATTTTCACCTAGATGTTTCTGGTATCAACAAAGAGCCGAGCCTCTATATTATTTTAACCGAACTGTGGTCATACCTACAATGTCTAGAACACCGTAGATATTCATACACTGATAACTATTCTCTATTAGCGATTTAGGCAAAACTAATCAAGAAAAATGCAAGGTAAGACTGTGTAATAGAACCTTGTGGTCCATCCCTTCCCCGGACCCCGCGCATAGCGGGAGCTTAGTGCACCGGACCATCTATACATTTAAAACCAACAATCTCAAAGTGAAAAAAATGTGCCCAAATAAGAGTCTTTAAGGAAAGACCTTGAGGATAGCAGATTTAGAATTAAGTTGCAGGCTTGCAGCACCCAATGGACTATAGTGGAATGTGAAACAGAGCAGACGATTTGAGATAAAAAAGGGAACAACTTTAATAATGAAGACATAGTTGACAATGCTAGTAGGTAGAAGAGTGGGATAGGATCCTGATGTGGCTGACATATGAAAGGGATATAAAATTTTTATTGAGGTGGAAATAGTTTTTACCTTATATTAACCTGTGCAAACTGCTTTCAGTTCAAGATTTCTAGCAGCTCATACTTATTTAGAAAGTCATAATTGGTACCACACAGTAATTGAGAAGTGTGATTTCTGGTGAAATCTCCCTGCAGTGTCGGCCTCCTTTGTTGCATGTTACTGAGAAGAATTTCGATGTTGTACTCAAAATCCATTTATTATATCAAAATGGATAAATTTTCTGTAACATAGGTTTCATAGTGTTGACGTTGCCTAGATTTGGCTTCATAAGATCTTTCTTGTGCTTACAAGAGAAAGTTGAAAAGCAATTTATGAGTAATATGCTTTATGAAGATGAAACTAGCAATCTCTTGAGTTTTGTGTGATCATCTTTTTTCTATACTTCCAAGTCTTTTGAACCAATAGCCGACATTTAGACCTTCTGACAGTTTGTTGATTGAGTAAAATGTACATTGAATATTGCAAGTTAAATGTTTTAACTCCTTAAGAAGCTTCCGTCTTCTTCTGGTTTAATCATTTTTGCATCACCTTTCTGAATGTTTGCGTTGACATTCTGTTTCATTTAATAATAGATGTACAGTTATGTGATAAATTCTCTTTCTAAATTATACTTACCTTGCTGACATCTAGGCAAAGCATGTTGTAATCCTCTAGTGTGTTCCTTCTTTGTGCAGCACATGGATCTGCAAGAACCAAGGGAAGGTTTCAGTCCAGTTATGTGGGCAGCCTGGCCCGCCGAGTACGTGATACGGAAGAAGTTACTGATGCGGCGTATCTGAGAGAACTATATCATAAGAATGATCCAGAGGCAGTCATAAGATTGTTTGAAGGTCAACCTTCACTTCATAATAATCCAGCAGCACTCTCAGAGTATGTTAAGGCACTGGTTAAGGTTGATAGATTAGATGAAAGTGAGCTGCTCCGCACATTGCAGAGAGGTGAGACCCAATAAAAG
This sequence comes from Anisodus tanguticus, assembly GCA_034509755.1. Classification (NCBI taxonomy): domain Eukaryota; kingdom Viridiplantae; phylum Streptophyta; class Magnoliopsida; order Solanales; family Solanaceae; genus Anisodus; species Anisodus tanguticus. Next base: position 37,283,601 of record CM067542.1, read on the forward strand.
AGTCTTATCTCTCATTAGCTTGGACTGTTGATTTGTCTGGGCTTTGAGAATTAGTTATTTTACGTACTTGATACTGGGGCTTCTGATAAGCTTATAGGAGATATACTAATTAGTGTCTGACTAGTGGTCTTTCAGGGATTGGTGGTACTGCTAGCTCTCATGCAGAAGAAGCAAATGTAGGAGCTCTTTCAGCTTTTAGGAATGTTGGCAAAGCTACGAAAGATGGTGCTCTTGGTACTCCTAATGTTCCTATACATATGGTGGCTGTTGAAGGGGGTCATTTCAAAGAACAGTTGTGGCGTACATTTCGCGCTCTTTGTATGGCCTTTCTCTTGATTTCAGGTGTTGGTGCACTCATTGAAGATAGAGGAATCAGCAAAGGTATAGAAGCTCTGTAATTTTTTCTTGGTCTTTGTTCAGATGATATTATTTGTCAATAGAAGTTATTTTCTTGTTAATGATGTTAGCTGCCTCAGGACTTGGTTTAAATGAGGAAGTGCAGCCGACCATGGAAACCAATACAAGATTTGCCAACGTGAAGGGTGTTGATGAGGCGAAAGGGGAGTTGGAAGAGATTGTTCACTATCTCCGAGACCCTAAGGTGAGTTGATATGGGAGGTTTATTAAGTAACCACCAGAGTAATATATTCTCCCGTCAGCATCTAAATTAAATTTGAAATTATCATTTGGGTCGAAGTTCATGCAGGTCAGTAAAAGTAATGCTGGAATGCCTGAGATTGCTCTTGACATTACAGCTGAGATTGTGGAAATGCAGGACCTAAGTATATCCCTTCTGACAGTGTTTTCTCTACGCCTCTTTTAATTTGATCTGACCCTTCCCACCAAAAGTTCAATGAAAGACAGCAAAGGAAGACGGGAATGACCTGACAAGGATATATATGACCTGAGAACATCAGTTATCTTTTGTTTGTTATATGTACTAACTCTACATTTTCCTTTTCCTTATTAAAAAATGAATATGGAAATTGGCAGTAAGCACTTCCTCCCCTCATTGTGTGGAAAAGCTTCTGAAAGTCTATCATTTGTTAATCATATCCCCTATGTTAGGTGTTGGGGGGGAAAGGCAGGATAGAAGGAGAACTGACAAAACCATTATAAGGGTTATTTTCCTTGAGTTCATACGTAGCTTCTCATCATTCAATTCCTCAATTGGATTTCCACATGGTTGAATACCGCAAAATTTCAGTTATCTGAATTTTTCTCATCTATTTAAGCTTTTTGGGGACAAAGTTAATCAGTACTTGTAGTAGCAAGTACCCAATGGATTAGTCGAGGTGCACGCAGGCTTGCACGGACCATCGTTATAAAACAATAGTTGTAGCTGAGTGTAGGTTGGCAGCTTTAGTTAATTTGTTTGATAAGTTGGTAGCTTTCAGTTATTTAGAAGCAGTTGATATGGTACTATCTGCTAGGGAGTTGAACAAGTTGGGCAAGTTGGGTCCGCCACATAGTTGAGCCACGCAAGGACGTGGGTGAAAGTCAAATTAATTGGTTAGTTTGGCAGTTATATTATCTTTTTTTATGAAAACTTTTACCCAAAATGATCCAAATTTTTACTGATTGGGACCTACCTAGCTCAAATTAGAACACCATCATGATCACATTTCTGCTGGTAAATTCCTGTATTTTTTAATTTAATTTATTTATTAGGCTGAGCGACTATGCTCCTAGGCCATAAAAGAGGAGATAAACTAGTATAAGAAGGCTTTCCAACCTCTCCGGTACACCTTTTGTCGACCTCTCTTAAAGAAAGGTGGTGACAATTCTGATTTTTACTCACGTTGCGTCATACCAAAGTTTTCGTGCTGTTGGCTAATATATGACTTTCTACTTTGGTTGGTAATTGCATTATGACTTAATTGTGCCAATTTCTTTTTAAATCTTATGTTTCCCTTAATTTCCCTTTCTGTTTGTTTAGCATTGTCCTTTTTGCTCGGTCTTGACGGGAGTTTTCCAATGATTGTTTTAATACTGTGAGGTAGATGTTTTTACAGTTACTTATTTTGACATTTGCAGCGATTCACTCGTCTTGGTGGCAAGCTCCCAAAGGGTGTGTTACTTGTTGGTCCCCCTGGAACCGGTAAGACCATGTTGGCAAGAGCTATAGCAGGAGAAGCTGGGGTTCCCTTTTTTTCATGCAGTGGCAGTGAGTTTGAAGAAATGTTTGTTGGCGTTGGAGCCCGGAGAGTAAGAGACCTTTTTGGAGCTGCTAAGAAACGATCACCCTGCATTATATTTATTGATGAAATTGATGCCATTGGAGGAAGCCGTAACCCAAAGGACCAGCAATATATGAGGATGACTTTGAATCAGTTGCTTGTTGAGCTGGATGGCTTCAAACAGAATGATGGAATCATTGTGATTGCCGCCACTAACTTCCCAGAGTCATTGGATAAGGCACTGGTGAGACCTGGACGCTTCGATCGCAACATTGTTGTCCCAAATCCTGATGTTGAAGGTCGGAAGCAGATCCTGGAATCTCACATGTCAAAGGTATTGTTTCCAGGTCATTGCTCTCATGAACTATTTGTAGTGATACACAGCTATTCTTATGCTTTCTAATAGCTGATAGATTTTCCGTACGCCTATCTCTTTTAGCATATTAGACGAGAAATTTGTAATGCATGTTCACGCCGTTCTTCCTTTTTTTTTATTGGTGAATATATTTTCATTGACCTATACTGTGGATCAATCAAAGTATTTGATCGTCTGACCTGGTAGTTAAAGTTGCCTATTCGCGAAGGTTTCCCATGTGTTTCTTTGTGGCACTTTTGACCTGCCACATTTTACTTGGACATCGTTTGTGAGCGGCTACTGTTTATTTATGTGGTGTTAAATCTCTTCTGAGTGTACACTTATGAAAACTTTGTTACCATGTCAAACTGGAGTTGGCAGCCTCAAACACACCTTTGTTTCCCGCATGCATGGTTGATTTTGACCATCTTTCTCAGCACATGCAACTGCAATGTTCAAGGGTTTTATTTAAGCATCATTTCTAATCTGTGTCAAAAACGCTATCTGGCAGATTGTGAAGGCAGATGATGTCGACCTTATGATCATTGCTAGGGGGACTCCTGGATTTTCCGGTGCTGACCTTGCGAATTTGGTTAACATTGCTGCTGTGAAGGCTGCAATGGAGGGTGCGAAAGCTGTAAGCTTGGCTGATCTAGAGTATGCCAAGGACAAGATCATGATGGGAAGTGAGCGCAAATCAGCTTTCATATCCAAAGAGACAAGAAAGCTTACAGCCTACCATGAAGGTGGCCATGCTCTTGTGGCTATTCATACAGATGGGGCTCTTCCAGTGCACAAGGCAACCATTGTTCCACGTGGAATGGCTCTTGGTATGGTTGCTCAATTGCCAGAGAAGGATGAGACTAGTATGTCCCGTAAGCAGATGCTTGCTCGCCTTGATGTTTGCATGGGTGGCCGAGTTGCTGAAGAACTAATTTTTGGAGAAAGTGAAGTAACTTCTGGCCCTTCTAGCGATCTCAACCAAGCAACCAAGCTAGCTAGGGCCATGGTTACAAAGTTCGGTATGAGCAAAGAAGTAGGGCTTGTCACCCACAACTACGATGATAATGGGAAAAGTATGAGCACCGAAACAAGGCTTCTCATTGAGAAGGAAGTAAGAGAATTACTTGAAATGGCTTACAACAACGCGAAAACGATTCTCACCACCCACAACAAAGAGCTTCATGCTCTTGCCAATGCATTGCTTGAGCAGGAAACAATGACTGGAAACCAGATAAAGGCCCTGCTTACCCAGGTCAACTCTCAACAAACACAGCAAAGGCAACCTCAATTAGTCACAGAGGAGAGCACATCAAAGTCCAATCCAGCTCCTCCATCAAATCCGACTGCAGCTGCAGCTGCAGCCGCCGCCGCTGCTGCGGCCACTGCGGCAGCCAAAACCAAAGGCATTGCGCCTGTAGGATCTTAGCATGATAATTTATTGCTAGTTTTTTATCAATCCATGTGCATATAGTGGATCATTCTCATGCAAGGCTATCAAGAAGGTGATTGATGTATGGAGGTGAGTTAATTGTCAAGTGTCATTTTTAGTTGTCCTATGACCTCTTTCTTCTGGTGTTATAAGCCACCTAGCTGACCTTACAGATATTAGTTTAATTATCTGCAAACTCATTGCCAATTTGAGTTGGATATTTTTCATGAGTATACAGAAATGTGAGGTATAGATCCTTGTGGTTCGGCTCTTCTTCGGATCCCGCGCATAGCACGAGCTTAGTACACCGGACTGCTCTTTTATATGGTAAAACTTAGGAGCGTCAGAACTAAAATAGTTTTCCAATAATACAGTTGAGAAAATGGCCAATTGCCTCCCAACATATGGCCGGATTTTCAACTCCACACTTTTCTTATACGGGTCCTATCACCCCCTTGAACTAATTTAAAATGAAATATTTTACTCCCTCAATGAACTAATTTAAAATGAAATATTTTACTCCCTCAATGCTAAGGTGGTACGTATTTCACGGTCGTTGAGATTATTAATTTTTGATTTTTAAGTCTTCCGCGTCCTTTTTCATTTTCTTTTTAGTCATATTGGATATTATCACTATCCAATACATATCATCACCTCCCCAACTACCGCCGCCGTTGTCGTTATCCACCGGCACCAAAATCCTCCATCAATCCTTTTTTCTAGTAGTTGAGTGTCCTCGAAATCGTCAATCACCGAGAAAAGAAGTGTCTAGAACCGACTGGAAGTCAAGTACTCCCCCTTCGGATCTAACCCATAAACCACCTTTCTCAATCTTCACCTAAACAAATAGAACCAATCCCTCCATTCACCAATTTACCAAAGCTCCATTTTTCTTGAATTAAAATAATCTCTGAAATAAAAAATACACTCTAAATCATTTGATGAAGTGGAGATAAAGATGATGAGCGAGCTAAAAATGGGATAGAGATGGGGCAAGCGACTATAAATAACAAAGAAGGGGTAGCCCACAGTTAATCTTTTTCTATGCAGGAGCATTTATGTAATCATCCCAAACAAAAATCAGAGATAACAGTGGAGTTGTCGGAATTAATGGAGTTCGCCGGATCTTCTCTTTTCCGGCAAGAATCGTCAGATCCAGACTTTAATTAATTGTCATCACCACAAAAATCACAATTAAAGAATATAGAATAAATAAATAATAATAATAATAATATAGAATAGGAGAGGCAAAAGCATTAGGATGACAACACCACAAAAATCACAATTAAAAATAAATAATAACAATAATAATAATAGTAATAATAATTAATAATTAATAATCTATATATAATATAAAGCTAGAAATAAACAATGCACCTCTCTATTGCCTAGAAAGTCATTTATCTTTTTTTGACATTTTTCTCATTTATGTGTCATGTTAAAAATCTCAAAAGTCACTTATTTAACTCTCTTAATTATGTTAAATATACTATGTTAATATATATATATATATATATATATATATATATATATATATATATATATATATATATATATATATATATATATATTCATTCACTGTTCATTTAAAAGCACAGAAAGTCCTTATTAATAAATATTAAAGTTGTCCGTTATCTTTCCATAAGAAAACCTAAATAGCTTCAGTCTAGCAAAAACAATGGAGTAATCACTTGTGTCTTTTGGTTATCGGCCTCTATTATTCTCTTTAAAACACAATAAAATACTATAAATACTAATTATACCTAAACGAATAGATCTTGTGCATAACTCAACCCCAAAAGTTAGCTTGTAGGGTGAGGATTGTTCAAGTCCATATAAGAAGTTTATGTTCCCATTCCATATCCGATGTGTGACTCTTAACACCGCACGTCCAGACCTTATTAACTGGAGCGTGGATAATATAATTTGAGGGTCCAACATCGGTAAACAAAGAATTGGAATGTGCATGACTTTGATACCATAAATGAATAGATCTTGGGCTTAACTCAATCCAAAAATTTGCTTGTAGGTTGAGGATTGTCCAAATACTAAGGAGTTCATGTTCTCATTCCATATTCAATGTGAGTCTATTAATAATACATTTAGTCTCTTCAATTACCAACCTTTATTGTATCATTTAAACCACAATAAAATCTGAAAATACTTTTAAGTTTGGCAAAGGGCGTGTTTTTGAATCCAATGCACTTATTTCTTCCTCCCAAGCACAACGGAAGCCTCCAAATCTCTATTTATTTTTCTTTTCCCATTGAGATATGAAAGCTGATGAAGGAAAGTTTCCAAAAATTGCTCCTTGGCGAAGATATGTCTGGTGGAGGAAAGAGTACTATATCATCAGTTTTAGCATTGTCTAATGCAATCATAAACCTAGCAGCCTAGTAGGTAATTTTACTATATTAGGGTCGTGTTTCATGAGAAAAAATAATAGAAAAAAAGACTTAACTTTTTTTGTCAATGACTGGTCTGTAATTTTTTGAGAAAGATTATATGAAGTTTTCTTGTATATAATTATTATATCTTTCTTTTTCAGAATGAGGGTACGTTTTATTGAGAAGGAAGAAATTAGAGCCAGTGTCACCTAGGAGAGAATAGCCAAAATGTAAACATAGATCACATTGTTGAGTTATTTCCTTTGTGATTAAATAAAGAAACTCTTAGCAGACCATATATGTAGCTAGATAGTATTTTTTTCTTTTATTTTCCGTTAATAGTTATTTTCTTAAATGCTATGATTTTTTTTCTTTTCTAAAAAAATTGAATTCATTCTAAATTGGAGCTCTTAGTGCACAAGTAATAACATATCAAATGTAATTCAACAAAGTAGGGTATGGAGAGAGGGGTATGTAAACAGAACTTACCTCTACCTTAATGCACAAATAAAATTTTCTAATTGATGTATTTATGCAAATGCTTTGTTTTGTTTTACTATATACTTCTGAAGACCCGATATGAAAAATTTTGGTTTACAATTCAAAAAAATAAAATAATATACTGATAAATAATTTAAAAGGAACAGATCAAGGTTCAGTTCACAACCATCTATTACCTGTAGCACTATAGAACTAGATTCCTAAATAATTTCGGAAAAGATGCATGACTTCTTTTCAACCAACACGACGCAAAATGCAAATTTCCTCTTTGACTCTATGGAACGCATTTCATGTTTACACTTTGGTCACCTTTATACTTCCTTAAGATAATCAAAATTATCTCTAAAGGAATACATTCAAGAATTGTAGTGCCAGGAGTTGTGCCTTTATTAAATGTTTCTTATTTTATATGTGAAACAAAAAAAAGTAATCAAAATTATTATTGTACTTAAACAATAAAGGTTTAAAAGAACCTTATATCATGGCTTTGGCAGAGGAACAACAGGAGAATTAGGAAAAGTAAAAGGAAATGAAGAGGATGGAAAATTTACCACTTAGAATGGCGTTTCATCTTGAATCTCTTAGGGAATCCAGCAAATCGAGAGAGCAGATTCAACCCCATTATGGGTGCATTTGGAGTTGTGAACTAAAAATATCTTTACAATATGTTTAATATTTCGGCTTTAGAAAAAGAATATTTCATAAATTAAATAAATATTTTGAAACCGTGCAAAGCGCGAACAAATTTTGTGCAGTGACAGTACCAATATCCATTAATCATTGTTTTCAGATACGGTTGCCGATTAACATCTCTTCTAATTCGTCGATACGAGAAGTAAATTATTGTGTGAATGAATCAATATCTATACATAAGCCAAGAGACAGATGTTGTGTCACTCCATCTGATCGTATGAAACTGGCATGGCTCAAATTCACTAGTATTATTACTAGCAGTAGTAATTTGGATAACCATGAGTTTGAATTGAAAATCAGTTGTTTGGTTATGAGTGCTCCTAAATATTTGCATCATTTTGTCTTCTGTATAGTTATCCTCCTTTTTAGCACGTTATGGCTAAAAAGAACGTGTATGGCTCCTCCTTTTTAGCAACTAAAATAGCAGTGCACTTTTTTTTTTTATCAAAACAAAATAAAAAAACCTGCAAACTCAAAATAAAAATAAAAACCGCAAACTCACAAAAAAGTAAAACTGCCAACTTAAAATTTGAATTTAAATCTATCCATCATTTTAAAAGATTAACTGAAATATAGAGTTTTAAACGTGCAGTTTTTGTCTCCTGATTTATATTTTTTTAAAATAATTTTCTGGGCTCATTCCTTATAGCAGTTTTTGTTGGAAATTTGTCTTTGGTGGGGAGGTTGCATCCATCCATATTCAATGACTTAAACACTAGGGTTCTGCATGTTGGAGGCTTTGTCTCTTCACACGTGCATAATCTACTAAGTGAGTAGATGACCGTAGGGCCAAGGATCGTCAAATTTCGTTAAGAAATGAAAGAGATATTGGTCCACAAAGTAAGGTGTTTGAGGCATGAAAATATGGTGTGGGACAAATCTACCACATCGGTGGGAAAAAGAATTGTTCTTGTTATAAGCCTAAAAATGGATAAGGGTTTGGGACCCCAAGGGGTAACCCATGTGTTTGAAGGAGGGAGGACCTAGGTGTGCTTGGGTTCGAGGCTAGCACCACACGCGCGTCCCGTCCCGTTCGGGCTTGGGTCGTGGACTTCTGGGCTTCTTCTGACATTATCTTTTGGACCCCAAACTGTTTAGTATTTACAGTTTGGTCCCTGGATTTCAGGAAGCAGCCAGAAAGCCAACAGTTTATGGCATTAAACTTCTGAAATGTTTTGCACTTACTACAAAATGTTTCTGGCCATGAATACCCATGATTACACCTCTTAATCACCTCTCCTCCTCCTAAACACTATATAAACTTCTGAAACAGATTTGAGGGAACAAGAGAGAGGACGAAAAAACAAGAGAAAATATGGCCAAAAGTGAGCAACAAAAACAGAAACTCTTCCTTCCTTTTTTCTCTAAATCAGCAAGTCATTTCGTGTTCGTTTTCTTCGTCATAATCAACCTATTTGCTTTGTAGTATTGATTAGTTGTTGTTTTATCTTGGGAGACTATTGCCCGCAAACGTAAAAGCATATATACGGGGCAATCTTGTCTTAAAGATAGAGAGTCATCTCTCGACTCAGCCACAGTTGTAACAATCCAAATTTAGTGTTTCTTGGTTTCAAGTTATCAAGATTCAAGACTCAATAAGCTTGCTGCAGTTATGAATATTGGTTATTTGTTCATACTTTCGAACACTTGTAATATTTATTTACTTTCCGTACTGCAATTATATCCATCAATTTTAAGACAAGATTGTATTAGTGTTCGAAAGATGTCGGTCAACAGTTGTGTCACCAAATCTGGATATGGTTGTGGTTTTCTGATGGAAGACAGTTCTGATTATGCTGTTGAAGGTCAAAGTGTTCATGGTGTCACCGCACCCGAGAGTGGTGGGAACAAGCACCCACGAGAGGATGAGGATGTCAACTTGGACAAGAGGAGAAGACTGAAGATGCTGTTCTATCATGTGGCAGAAGGCCTATATCTGTCCCAGACAAAGGATCCGAATTATGGTAAGGAGGAAACGGACACTCAGTCTGACGAAGTGACTGAAGTGGGCCAGAATCCGAAGTTGGATAAGTAATTTTTCTTCCTTGTCAAAAATAAGATTAAATGATGTCTGATTAAAAAGGGCTTAAAGTAAGGAGGAATATGAAAATGTTTTCCCAAAATAAATTATATTCCCTACGCTTTAAAATCAAAAGTTTAAACTCACCTTCCTTCTCGGTTAAAGATTGGACTATTGTAAATAAAACTTAAAAGATCTGTTCTTTTGAGTGTAATTATTAAAAGTGTGTAAAGTATGTTCGCACAAGCGAAGGATAGAGATCCACTGACTGTGCGAAAACTGTTACCACTCTTAAGTTAGCGCCAAGAATTGTCTGGGCACCAATCTCAAGGGAAGAAGACTAAAAGATAATGGATTATCTTAAGACGTTGACCATGTCACACTATTTGACAGAAGATTCTTCATTGATAAGATGATATTGGACACTCAGTCGTATAAAGCCTACGGGCGACTAGAGTGGGCCAGAATTCATTTGATAGGATGATATTGGACACTCAGTCGAACAAAGCCTACGGGCGACTGGAGTGGGCCAGAATTCCATGTCTTAAATGATCTGAAGGCCAAAATAAAGGCATAAAATAAATTGGACACTCAGCCTGCCAAAGCAACTAGAATGGGCCAGAGTATCCAGATCACATATGATCCGGTTACGCTCTAACCACGGGCAAGAGGTTGCTCATGTGAAGCAACGCCACCTCTAAGGTAGAAGGGGTTGGAGAGGTTGTCCTCAATAGGACTTTAGGGAATGGAATCACTCTTGAAGGAGGTGATACATGTCCCAAACTTGGTTTAAGGGACGCTGTTGGCCAAGTTGGTTTGAGACTAGTCCAATAGGTCTGTAATAACTAAGAATGGTACAGTATGTCTATAGCTAAATGAATGATATATTTGTAATCCGTGCATCTATACCATCATAGATTAAGACACGTTAAATAGAAAGTCATTCAAAAGCTAACGAAGTTGAGATTGTTGCCTTTTGTCGACATAAACCCTCAAATGAATGTGAGGTAGGCGAAGAGGCAAAATCACTTTTCCAAGTTCCGTCAAAGGAATAGAGAAAGAAGCACCGCTCTTCTAGAACTTAGTAACACATACATGGGTGATTTGAAGTTTATACAAAATAGAGGGGGGAGACAAGTACTTTGTGCCATCATTGATAATGGTACAACGTATTGCATCATTTGTTTGTTGAAAAGCAAAGATGAAGTTGTTGAAGCGGATAAGCGCTACAAAACATAAGTTGAAAATCAACTAAGCCTATGAATTAAGGAATTCATAGTGATAGAGGGGGAGAATGTGAAGCATCGCTCACCTCAGTCTAACAGTGTTAGCCAAACGCAAAGCCGTACACCCCAAAATTTGTGGGGCAAGGTGATCCTTACCACTAATGTGATTCTCAACAGAACCACACATAAGGATAAGGATAACCCTCCGTGTGAAACATGGAAAAGATCCCACATACAAATGTTGTGTTTTGGGGTGGCTAGGTAGAGGTTGGAATAGCGAAACGGGTCAAGTTGGACCTAAGACTGTAAATTGCATATCCACTAGATCTGCAAATAACAGTAGTGCTTATCGCCTCTTGGTGTCAAAGAATGCTAAATTCTTTGAAGATAACTTTCCTTGAGAAGAAAAAAGAAGTAATTGCTCGAGGTTAACAAGAACCCGCGAGTGCCTGACTGTCCGGAACTAGACATTCCGTATGTACAGGACTCGGAAGTTGCTGACTATCCGGAACTTAATATTCCAGATCTACAGAACTCAGGGATTCTAGATGTTGAACCGAAAATGAGCAAAAAATGGACAAAGACTTGTTCCAGGCCTTCTTGCTTGTATGGTTGAGAATGAACCATGGACAATTAACAAAGAATTGTCATATACATAAGCGTTGCTTTGGAAAGAAGCAACAAAAAGAGAAATAGATTTCATCATAGAGAACCATACTTGTGTAATGGTTGACCTTCCTCCGGGAAAAGAACATTTGGGTTGTGAAAATGGATACTCAAAAGTGAGTACAAAGTAGATGGATCTACTAACGAGTATAAGGCCTCGTCTACTAGTACATGTACTCCCCTGTGAATAGCTTAACATCCAGGGCCACTGCAACTTGCGTGACATGGATGTTGAAACAGCCTTTCTAACCGGAGAGTTGGAAGGGGAGGATCAGAGTTGGTTTGTTGGATTGTTGGGCTTCTTCCTGAACTTTCATTTTGGTCCCTGAAATGTGTACATTTTGGTCCTGGAAGTTTCAGGTGAAACATAAATAATAAATCTGACAACAGAAACATTGACTCTGAAGTTAGAAAGCCAACAGTTGGAAAATCAACAGTCTGAACGTGGAAATCATATTGAAACAAAAGTCTCGATATGAAAGATATGGGTATCACAGATGACATCTTAGGAATTGAGATTTCTAAAACATCTAACAGACTGGTCTAATTCCAAACTCATTTGTGAGGTAGTTGACAGTCTCGTTGAAGCCACCAATGGATATGAATCATATAACTAATTGGAATCATGGTGCACCCATATACATGGAGCGATATGCGCAGGTCACATGTAGTTCAATGTATGTTACACACTACAACCGATCTGGTATCGGCTTACAAAGTAGATCAGTTGAACTAAGGTTCACTCGTGATTCTAAAAATGATCGGTAGAAGGCGTTAAGTCGGATATGATGATATCTGAAATATTCGTTTATCTACGGATTATGGTATTTTGGATGTCCAGCGGTTTTGGGAGAACAGAGTGATGCAAACTGGATATCAGACTTGAAGAACACCAAAACCACAAATAAACGTGTATGGTGGGTCTTGGAAAATCCTCTAAGCAAACTTAAATCGGTCGATTCATGATGGAATCGATGGAATCGGAGTTTATCGATTTAAACAAATCATAAAAAGAAGTTGAGTAACTTCACAACTTCTTAGAGGATGTCCCTTATTTGGAGAAACTTGTGCCTTTGGCAGTTATACACTGTGGCTAGTCGGTCGGCTTCAGGAAGGGCACAGATGATGGTGTATGGACATATCTGTCAAATCTGTCGGAGACATAAGACCGTATGGCAATTGATCATCACGGGTGACACTTCCTTGATTACTAATCATAATGATATAGCGGACCCTTTAACTAAGGGACTACCCGAAGATCAAGAATTCTGCCTGTCTAGGAGAATGAGCTTAAAACCCAAATAATACGAACCTTTGTGGTGGTAACCCAACCATACTGACTGGAGATCCCAAGAATTTGGTTCAATGGGAAAACTAAGCTGTAAAAAGGTTCAGTTGAGCGCTTCGGTGGAAGCAAGAGCACTTCGAATAATTATTTCTGTCAGGAAACATGAATCCAAAGTTGTTCCCGCGATAGACATTAAAGTGCTACCTGCATGGTGGGTAAATGTTAAGCTTTCAAACTTTTAACGATCCTCAAACGGTTGAGGTTAAGGTTGGGGAAACGTTTAATAATTCCTAACACTTGTGAAGTGGGTATAACAGAATACCTTGTAGGAGATCACCTATTTAAGTGCGAGGACAGGCCGCCTCAAATGAACGCACTTAAGAATCCAAGTGTGTCAATGGCCACAACGGACAAAACAATAAGAATGAAAATGAATAAGGGGAGTTATTGTGTTGGTATCATTGTCTTGGCTTACACACTAAACACTGATGATTCAAGACATCACGGTCACCGCGTAGTAAGTAATTTCGGTGGTATTCAACTAGGGAAGGTTCAAAGCAGAAGCTACCTCTCCTGATGCAATATATTTTCGCTGAAAGATTGCTGAAAGTAGACACCTTGTGTGTGCACCAAAATCTCTTTCCAGAGGGGATTGTTGGAAATTTGCCTTTGGTGGGGAGGTTGCATCCACCCATATTCAATGACTTAAACACTAGGGTTCCGCATGTTGGAGGCTTTGTCTCTTCACACGTGCATAATCTACTAAGTGAGTAGATGACCGTAGGGCCAAGGATCGTCAAATTTCGTTAAGAAATGAAAGAGATATTGGTCCACGAAGTAAGGTGTTTGAGGCATGAAAATATGGTGTGGGACAAATCTACCACATCGGTGGAAAAAGGAAGAATTGTTCTTGTTATAAGCCTAAAAAATGGATAAGGGTTTGGGACCCCAAGGGGTAACCCATGTGTTTGAAGGAGGGAGGACCTAGGTGTGCTTGGGTTCGAGGCTAGCACCACACGCGCGTCCCGTCTCGTTCGGGCTCGGGTTGTGGACTTCTGGGCTTCTTCTGACATTATCTTTTGGACCCCAAACTGTTTAGTATTTACAGTTTGGTCCCTGGAGTTTCAGGAAGCAGCCAAAAAGCCAACAGTTTATGACATTAAACTTCTGAAATGTTTTGCACTTACTACAAAACATTTCTGGCGATGAATACCCATGATTATACCTCTTAAAGGGCCTCTTAATCACATCTCCTCCTCCTAAACACTATATAAACTTCTGAAACAGATTTGAGGGAACAAGAGAGAGGACGAAAAAATAAGAGAAAATCTGTCCAAAAGTGAGCAACAAAAACAGAAACTCTTCCTTCATTTTTCCTCTAAATCAGCAAGTCGTTTCGTGTTTGTTTTCTTCGTCAGAATCAACCTATTTGCTTTGTAGTGTTGATTAGTTGTTGGTTAATCTTATGAGACTATTTCCCGCAAACGTAAAAGTATATATACGGGGCAATCTTATCTTAAAGACAAAGAGCCATCTCTCGACTCAGCCACAGTTGTAACAATTCAGATTTAGTGTTTCTTGATTTCAGGTTATCAAGATTCAAGACTCAACAAACTTGCGGCAGTTCTGAATATTGATTATTTGTTCATCCTTTCGAACACTTGTAATATTTATTTATTTCCCGTACTACAATTATATCCATCAGTTTTCCACCAGATTATCTATATATCATGTGTATGCCGTCGAAAAGAACGATCTCCTCTCGGTGTTCCACTGTGGAAATTCCTGTCACAACTCGAAAATATCTCTCTCAAATATGCCTCCCGATATTATACTATTGAAGAACTCCAAGAACTTTTTGGAAGCATCAGACAAATATATATTCCAAAATATCTTTTGGTTATGATTTTATTTCAAAGTTATTTCTCTGTTAGCAGTACATTGTTTTCTTTTACTTCTCAACTCCATGTTACTTACTGTAGTATTGGTCGACTATAACATATCCAGATACTTTTATTAAAATATATATATTTTGTTTTTTAATTATCATAAATTTATTGCCTTGACTTTTTCATCACAATGAAGTGATTGTTTTTGGGAAGGGATGATACCAACAGATTACTTTTTTTAAAATGATTTTTTGGCTATTATATGGTTTGCATTACTCTATTTTTTATTTTAGTTTAGCAGTTCACTTAAGTTAATAATGTTTGTGAATGTTTTAGCCGTATGGCCCGAGAAGAGGTACGACCTTATGGAAGGGTAATAAGGGTTTACGACTTGTTTATGGAAATTTTGGGGTATTTGGAAGTCAAAAGATCGAAGAATACGTTTCGGCCAAAATTAGAAAACTGGGCAGTTTGACGGCGGAGTTGACGGACCGTCAAAGTGCTTGACGTACAGTCAAAGTGCTTGACGTACAGTCAAAAGTGCATTTCTAGACCGTCAAATTTTCTGATCTCTGGAGACAATTTGACGGGAAGGTTGACGGGCCGTCAAAGTTCCCCACCATGAGCCGTCAATTTTCCCTGGCAGTTTGACGGGAAGTCAAATGAACCGTGTTTTTACAGCGGTGAAGATTTTTTCCGGGTTAAATACGGGGTTTGCGATTTTTTCAGCCATTTCACTCTCAACACTAGATCCCAAGCTCTCTTTAACCCTTTCAATCATACCATATCATTCCTAGATCAATTCAAAGCTAAAATCCGTGTGATTAACGTGATAATCCCCGTGGATATCGTAAGAATCCTCTTCTCCGTAAGGACGGAAACCCTTGAAGATGGAATAGCCCACTGTTTTATGGAAAATTTGAGGAATAAAGGTAAATTTTAACCTCATTTATTTATAATTGTGATTAATTGATGATTCAGAGTAAGTTGTGAAAGGATTTTCCTAATTGAAACCCGTAGCCCTATGAAATCATGATGATAGGATTTGTGGGTTGTTTTGCTTGGATTAGGAATTGATATTTATAAGTAAATCGATTATTGGTATTGTGAGATTAAGAAGGGTTCTTTCGGAGAATCGTGGGATCAAACTACATAAGTATCTTTTGGTTAAAGAATTTAAGAACCCTTTGTGTTAAGATTATCGATAATATACTTAAATGAGGTTTCTTTATGGAATATGAATTCGATATTGATTTCGACCCCATTGTTTGCTATAGATAACCATCGTAAGGAGTACGAGGACTTGTAAGACGATTGTAACTTCAAGGATAAGGTATGTAAGGAAAACCTTCTTTCTTGACATGACTTGATACATCGTTTCTTTGATTGAAAATCTTTTTGGTAAAATAAAGTAGCGAAAGGCCTTCTTGAAAAATCAATCATAGTTCTTGAGTACTTTCTTATCCATGGCATCTCTCGGGTTATATAAGTCCTAAATGTCCATATCAAGATTCTTGAAAGTAGCGCCAATAACAATAGTCGGAGGATATTGATGATAAGTCACTCTGACTTTGCTTGTGGTATCTGATAGAGTTTGTCTTTCATCGCTATAATCGGCCGGGTACGACACGTAGATGTGCACCCAACTGCAGTTGGTATGTAGTGACCTTGTTGGTCCTTTTGTTTTAGAAGTATACTCACATTGTGGCCTTGTCGGCTTTGGTTATCTGTTCATATGTATATATCCTGCTGGGACTCTTCTCTGTGCAGGTT
The DNA here is from genome assembly GCA_034509755.1 of Anisodus tanguticus. NCBI lineage: Eukaryota > Viridiplantae > Streptophyta > Magnoliopsida > Solanales > Solanaceae > Anisodus > Anisodus tanguticus. The sequence goes on from CM067542.1 coordinate 37,300,011, forward strand.
ATCTTTCAATATTTTCATATATGGTTAGTTGGAGGCCTTGTCACCCAAATTTCATGTTTCAGAGTTTGAATACTATAGTGGTACGTTCGGACCTTCGGGCACTGGGTGTTGGCCACACCCCAAGCCTGGGGTGTGACGGGCTGAATTGGTATTTCACCTTTTTTTTCCTTCACAAATTGGTATTTACCTCAACTTTTTTTATTTTGTGCAGTGCCACCAAATACTTGGAGAAAATACATCATTATCCCCTGAAGTAAAACCATTTTTTCAAAAAAGACACTTAAACTTTGTGAGTTACTATTAGCCTCCTAAACAACTTTTGAAGTGATATAGTAACCTCCTTTTTCGTCCAACCCCAATTTTTAAAAAGAAAGTGTTAAACACGCACCAATCCTTGCTTCACACGTGTTAATTTAACTAAAATTACATTTTTTTAGTTTTTCTTTTTACTCTTTATCTTTCTAACCCCTCCCCCCCACGCCCATATTCTTTTTACTCTTTCTGTTTCTGACCCCTCCCCTACCGTACCTTCTTCTTCAGCTAATCCCTCCCCCCATATTAATTCTTTCTTTTCGTCTTCTTCTCTTCTTTTTCTTGTCTTTATTCTAACCCCCCCACCCCTATTCACTGATACTTCGACCAAGATAAATCGAAGAGAGAGAAGAGAAAAAGATAAACTTTTCTACAAAATTTTCATTACCTTATATTTAGCACTATATTTGAAATTATCTCCGCAATTTTATCACTCAAATTTATTTTCTAAAGATCAGCATAAGAAAGAAACTTGAAATAATACTGCTCGTGATCTAATATAATGAACCAAAATTAGAAAATCGGGAATATCTATATGTTTGATCTAATGGGTTTTGATGAATCCTTTAAAATGTAACGGAAATTATTTAATAAAATTTTGGATTGAAGAAAGAGTTGAAGAGGTTATAGTAATGAAAGTATACCGTGATATACACGGCATATACAATGTCTTGTGTATATCGTGTATATCACGGAAACACAAGACAAATTGGACAAAACAGTCTGTGATATACATGCCAAGTATGTATATCATGGTTTGGAGCTATATTTGGTAACATGTATTTATATTTAATTAACATTGTACACTTACCATAATTGTAGAATTTTTGTACAAATAAAATATGATTTTTGGAGTAGAATAGTAATGAGATTTTTCATATTATGGAAATTATAAATTGTATATGTACTCATTTATTAATGAAAATAATCAAGGGATTATTTCTTTCATGGTATCAGAAGTCTAGGTCTCATATACCTCCTCCCCCAAAAACTTCCGCTACTCTCGGCTTCCTCGAATTCCGAGACCCTTCCTCGGTTTTCGAGTCGATTTCTTCCTCCTTTCTTCCCAAATTTTCTTCCAAAATCCTTCATTCACCTATTGTTCTTTCGTTATGTGTACGTCAAAGAACATGTTTCATCCAGCCCTTATTGTTTCCAACATCAAGAACCACATCCCTATTGTTCTTGATATGAAAAATGTCCAATATGTGACGTGGGCGGAATTGTTCAAGATTCACGCCATCTCACATCAAGTACTCCATCACATCATTCCTCCCGCTGTTCCTACACCCGCGGAGGATCCTCAGCTAAGGATCACTCTTGATGATACCGTCATTTAGTGGATTTACTCCACTATTTCTACCGACCTTTTACAGATGATCATTGAACCGGACACTACGACTATGACTACCTGTAATAGATTGCGTGATATATTTCAGGATAACCAACATTCCTGAGTGGTCACTCTTGAGCAAGAATTTTCACAAGTCAGCGTGGAAGATTTTCCGAATGTTTCAGCTTATTGTAAACGACTCAAGGAATTGGAGGACCAACTCCGTAACGTGGGAGCGCCTGTTACCAATAATCGTCTTGTTCTCTAAATGGTTGCAGGCCTATCTGAGGCCTATAATGGCGTTGAGACTATACTCCGACAAAGTAATCCGCTTCCCCCTTTTTATCAAACCCGTTCAATGCTCACGTTAGAAGAAGCCAGCTTTGCAAAAAGGCGGCTACCGACGCAAGTTTCGTGGCAATGATGACTTCATCCGATAACTCCCACGATTTTGTTGACAATTCAGGTCAAAACCGCAACAACGGTGGCGGCAAGAAGGGCCAAAACTGTAAAAATAATGGCAAAAATCGCTGCGGCAGCAACGGTGGCGGACGTAACAATAGCAACACCATGAAGTGGGCCTCGGGGTACTGGGCCCCAGCCTATCTGGTCTCAGCCCTGGGCCCCTTGGCAGTGGGCCTCGACCAGTGGCCAGTGGCCCAGTCCAGCCTACTACCCGCGCAGGTATTTCTCAGGTAGTTGGGCCCCGATCCAGCCCAGTCATTGACCCAGTTTTTCTGGTCCTTTAGGCGTCACCCAACATCGATATGGGTCGGGTCAGCAGGGCGGTCTGCTTGGCCCTCGGCCCCCGCAGGCCTTCACTGTTGCAGGCCCGACTCCGATCGCGATACCCACCAATATTGAGGCCGCCATGCATACACTTGGATTAAATCCTCCATACGTGAATTGGTACATGGACACTGACGCCACTTCTCGCATGACGTCCGACCAAGGTACTCTCTCGTCTTGTTTCAATTTGAGCAAAAATCGTGGCATTATTGTTAGTAATGACAGTTCAATTCCAATTCGTGGTTCCGGTCATACAACTTTGTCTCCCCCCATCCACGTCTTATCTAGAAAAATATCCTTCATGCCCCTAACTTAATTAACAATTTGGTGTTTGTCCGTAAATTCACCAGTAATAATTGGATTTCTGTTAATTTTGATCCATTTGGATTTTATGTGAAGGATTTCAAAACGGGAATACCTCTCATGAGATGCAATAGTATGGGAAATCTTTATCCAATCTCGCCCGCCACCAGTTTCTTGAGTCAAGCCATGCCTTCGACATTTGCAACTCTAGCTCCTTCATTGTGGCATGCACATTTGGGTCGTCCGTTATTTCTTCCTTACATAAAAATAATTTTATTTCTTGTAAGGGTACGCGTAGTACTCCAATTTGTCATTCCTGTCCTTTAGGAAAACATGTTAGATGATCATTTGTAGCCTCTACTTCTCGTACTTTGATGCCTTTGATATTATTCATAGCGATTTATGAACTTCTCCCGTTCTAAGTTTTGTGGGCCATCGTTATTATGTTATATTTTTGGATGATTATTCTAATTTTTATGGACCTTTCCGTTAACGAAAAAATCTCAAGTTTTTTCACATTCTTAAAATTCAGAGCATTCATCCGTACCCCAATTCAAATGGAAAATAAAAAATATTCAATGTGATAATGGCAAATAATATGATAATGGGTTGTTTCGGGAATTTTGTGATGCTAATGACATAGTTTTTTATTTCTCTTGTCCTCTTACGTCTTCACAAAATGGAAAAGCTGAGCGAAAATTTGTACCATTAAAAATATTGTTCTAACTTTATTGGTCCATGCTTCCGTACCCCCTTTCTTTTGGCATCATGCTCTACAAATGACTAATTACCTCCTTAACATACTTCCTACCAAAGGGTTGACATATTCATCCCCTCTTAAAATGCTCTATAATAAGAATCCTTCATATTCACATCTTAGGGTCTTTGGGTGTTTATGTTATCCATTATTTCCGTCCACTACTATTAACAAACTTCAAGCCCGTTCTACCGCTTGTGTATTTTTGGATTATCCATCTAATCATCGTGGTTACAAATGTTTTGATTTATCATCTAATAAAATCATAATTAGTCGCTATGTTATTTTTGATGAAACCCAATTTCCGTTTGCTAAAGTGAGTAGTCCCGTGCCTAGTTCGTATAAATTTTTAAATGACGGAGTCTCACCGTACATTATGCATCACTTAATTGGCCAATCCAGTACTCCCGGAATGCCAGCAGGCCCACTGCCTACCGGCCCGCCAACACCCACAGCCCATCTATTCCCCGTCCCAAGTCCAGCAACTGAGCCAATCGTCCAGCCCAATTCTGCCCATGTTTCTTTTCCAGCCCGATCCAAGTTCCAGTGTTGGGCCAGCAAGCCCACTGCCTGCTGGTCAATCCATCCCCCATCTGAATTTTCCCTAAAATCCACCCAATTCTCCCCCGAGTCACCGACCTGTTACTCGTAGTCAACATGGTATTTTAAAACCAAAATGACATTTTAATCTTAATTCTAATGTTCTTAAATTCCCACTACCCCGTAACCCAGTGTCTGCCTTAAATGACCCAAATTGGAAATTGGCTATGAACGATGAATATAATTCTCTTATTGAAAATAAGACGTGGGAGTTGGTACCCCATCCTTCTGGCATTAATATTATTCGGTCTATGTGGATTTTTACTCATAAAGATAATTCTGATGGTTCTTTTGCGAGGCATAAGACTCGTCTTGTAGGTGATGGTAAGACTCAACAGGTTGGCGTGGATTGTGGTGAGACATTTAGTCCGATGGTCAAACCAGCTACCATTCGCACTGTTCTCAGTCTGGCTCTTTCAAAGGCATGGCCCATTCATCAGCTGGATGTAAAGAATGCTTTCTTACATGATGATCTTAAGGAGACAGTCTACTGTATCAGCCCTTGGGTTTTTGAGACCCCAAATATCCTAATCATGTCTGTTTGTTGAAGAAGTCCTTGTATGGGCTCAAGTAGGCCCCACGGGCTTGGTATAAACGATTTGCAAACTATGTATCTACTATTGGGTTTTCTCACAGCAGGTCTGATAATTCTTTGTTCATATATCATCGTGGTACTTCCCTGACTTATATTCTCTTATATGTGGATGATATTATCTTGACCGCCTCTTTTGATGATTTACGTCGGTCTATCATGACACTACTTATTTCTGAGTTTGCTATGAAAGACTTGGGGCCCTTGAGTTATTTCTTGGGGATTGCTGTCACTCGTCATGCAGATGGGTTATTCTTATCATAATGGAAGTATGCCGCTGAGATAATTGAGCGGGATGGTATGTCCTCGTGTAAGTCTACTTCCACTTCAGTTGATACTAAACCCAAGCTGGGTGTTGCGACTGGCTCACCTTATGAGGACCCCACCCACTATTGCAGTCTTGCCGGAGCTCTTTAGTATCTTACTTTTACGAGATCAGATATTACGTATGCAGTATATCAACTGTGTTTGTTTATCCATGATCCTCAGTTTGAGCACGTGAATGCGCTCAAACGCATTATCCGATAGATCCAGGGAACACTTGACTATGGCTTGCATCTATATCCATCATCAGCCTCTATACTTGTCTCATATACATATACTGATTGGGGTGACTGTCTGGATACCAGACGCTCCACGTCTGGTTACTGTATATTTCTTGGTGATAACTTGGTCTCTGGTCTGCAAAGCGACATTCTACATTATCATGCTCCAGTGCAGAGGCCGAGTATCGAGGAGTAGCCAATGTGGTCTCTGAATCATGTTGGTTACGTAATCTTCTCTTAGAGCTTCATTGTCCCATTCAGAAAGCTACCTTGGTTTTTTCTGATAATATTAGTGTCGTCTATCTTTCTGGTAATCCTGTTCAACATCAGCGCACTATACATATCGAGATGGATATCCACTTCATTCGAGAAAAGGTAGCTCATGGATAAGTACGCGTCTTACATGTCCCTTCTATGTACCAAATTGCAGACATCTTTACTAAGGGTCTTCCCTCGGTTCTGTTTGAAGATTTTAGGGACAGTCTCAGTGTATGACGACCGCCCGCTATGATTGCGGGGGTGTGAAAGTATACCGTGATATACACGGCATATACAATGCCTTGTGTATACCGTGTATATCACGGAAACACAAGACAGTTTGGACAAAACAATATGTGATATACATGCCAAGTATATCACGGTTTAGAGCTATATTTGGTAACATGTATTTTTATTTAATTAGCATTGTAAACTTATCATAATTGTAGAATTCTTGTACAAATAGAATAGGGTTTTGGGAGTAAAATAGAAATGAGATTTTCCATATTATGGAAATTGTAAATTATATATATACTCATTTATTACTGAAAATAATCAAATGATTATTTCTTTCAAGTAAATATAAGTGGGTGGAGTTATGGAATGATGACATTGGATTTGTGAAGAAGAGAAAGAAAGAAAAAAGAAAAGAAACAATGAATATGGAGAAAACAATTAAAATAACATGAAAAATAAAAATAAAAAATTTATAAAAAAAGTAATTGTAAAAGTTACAATTGCTATCTTTTAAGAGAGTGCACTATGCCAGGTGGCCATGAAATAAGGTAATTATATCATTCAAAGTTGTTTAGGGATAATAGAACCCCTTCAAAGTTCAAGTGTTTTTTTTGAAAAAATCGTCCTACTTCGATGGGAAGGGAGGGGGTAATGCTGTATTTTCTCCCTAATACGTGAGAGAATATATTGAGGTTGTCTAAGCAAAGACCCATCCCGAAGATGAGACAAATATAAAATTTCTTCACAATGTACGTTAAGTTATCACTTTACTCAACAATTTATTGAACACAGAAGAATGCATTCTAACATCTTATTCTAAAAGACTCTGATAGCAATTCTCTTCCGATCAATGGTAGAATAGTATGATATTAACATCTAATTTCAGGTAGAAGTATCTTCACTATGGAATACGGGTTAACACCATGTATATTAACAAGGGAGAGGCAAACTTTTTACACTCAAAAGTAACGTGTTTATGTATTTGAAGCTTGGATACCATGAGTAAACTTTAACCACAATTTAAACTAAATATATATTGATTGTGATTTTTCATGTTATGATATTTTATTTAGAAAAATTTTCATGCAAGAGAAATATGGTTTCTGCTATTGTTTTAAGGGAATTCATAAATCAGATTATACAACAACAACATATCCAGTGAAGTCCCACAACGTGGGGTTTGGGGAGGATAGAGTGTACGCAGACCTTACCTCTACCTTGGTAAGTAGAGAGGCTGTTTCCGAAAGACCCTCGGCTTAAGACAAAGAATAGGCACAAGCAAAGTAAGAGAAACGGTCATACCCGGACAAGAAATTTAAAGCAATATGAAAATGAGAGTAACAAAAGAGAATAAACCATGATAAAACATTCTGAAAAAATAGGCAGTAACTAACGCAGGTAATTATGATAAACAAAGTACACAAACGAACATACAACAACAAAAATCGAAGGACAGGGGGCTATAAAATAATATTGCGCCTACTAGTATGATAGGCTAAGCAGGGCTACCATAATAACACTACAACTACCAGTATGTAAGCGTAAGTACGACTACGCTCAACTACTTACTACCCTAATCCATTTCCTCCACAACCCCCTATCTAAGTCATGTCCTCAGTAAGTTGCACCTGCGCCATATCCCGTCTAATCACCTCTCCCCAATACTTCTTCGACCTACCTCTACCCCTCTTGAACCCGTCCATAGCCAACCTCTCAGACCTCCGCACTGGGCATTTGTGCCTCTCCTCTGCACATGCCTGAACCATATAAACCTCGCGTCCCGCATCTTATCCTCCATCGAGGTCACTCACACTCTTTCTCGAATATCATTTCTAATCCTATCCCTTCTCGTATGCCCACACACCCATCTCAGCATCCCCATCTCCGCGACTTTTATCTTTTAGATGTGCGAAGTCTTGACTGACCAACGCTCCGCCCCATACAATATAGTTGGTCTAACCACCACCCTATAGAATTTGCCTTTAAGTTTTAGTGGCACATTTTTATCGCACAAGATTCCAAATGTGAGCCTCCATTTCATCCACCCTGCACCAATACGACGTGTGACATCATCATCAATCTCTCCGTTCCCTTGGATAATGGACCCGAGATACTTGAAGCTTCCTTTATTTGGAATGAGCTGAGCACCAAGCCTCACCTTTATGCCTGTCTCAAGGTCGCTCCCGTTACTGAACTTGCACTCCAAGTATTCTATCTTGGTCCTACTCGCCTTGAGCCCTTTAGATTTCAGAGTTTGTCTCCAAACCTCTAGCTTAGCATTCACTCCGCTGCGAGTCTCATCAACGAGGACTATGTCATCTGCGAATAACATACACCATGACACCTCCCCTTAAATCTGTGGCGTCAGTCCATACATCACCAAGGCAAATAAAAATGGGCTAAGAGCTGATCCCTGATGCAGCCCCATCATCACTGGAAAGTGCTTCGAGTCTCCTCTTACATTCCGTACCCTGGTCTTGGCTCCATCATACATATCCTTAATCGCCCTAGTGTACGCCACATGTACACCTCTAACTTCCAAACATCTCCATAGAACCTCCCTAGGGACTTTGTCGTATGCCTTCTCGAGGTCGATGAAAACCATATGTAAGTCTCTTTTCCTCTCCCTATGCTGCTCCACTAACCTTCTAATAAGATGAATGAATTTTGTAGTCGAACGCCCCGGCATGAATCCAAACTGGTTGTCGGAAATAGATATGCCTCTTCTCAACCTTATCTCCACGACTCTTTTCCAAACTTTCATAGTGTGGCTTAGCAGCTTGATACCCCTATAGTTGTTGCAAATCTGGATGTCACATTTGTTCTTGTACAAAGGAATCATTGTACTCCACCTTCATTCATTGGGCATTCTTGCCGTCTTAAAAATGACATTAAACAACTCCGTCAGCCACCCTAAACTTGTCATGCCTGCGCTCTTCTAAAATTCAACTAGGATCTCATCATGCTCGGTCGCTCGTCCCCTGCACATCCTGCGAACATCACCCTTAACCTTATCAATCTTAATGCTCCTACAATATCCAAAATACCTGTACCGTCCGGATTGTTTCAGATCTCCCAGCACGATGTCTCTATCTCCTTCTTCGTTTAAGAGTTTATGGAAGTAAGACTGCCACCTCCGTCTAATATGTGCATCCTCCACCAGTACTTTACTCTTCTCATCCTTGATGCACTTCATGTGATCTAAGTCACGGGTCCTCCTCTCCCTCCACTTGGCTAGTCTGTACAACTTCTTATCCCCGCATTTTCCCTCTAATTCCACATACATGCATTCAAAAGTCACCATTTTCGCCGCCATAACCGCTAGATTTGCCTAATTCCTCACCACCTTATATAATTCCCTATTCGTCCACTTCTCCATCTCATCCTTGCTTTGTACCAATTTCGCATACACCACTTTCTTTGCTTCCACCTTCTCTTGAACTTTACCATTCCACCATCAGTACCTTCGATGCCCACCATGGCTACCCCCCGAGACCCCTAGCACTTCTCTAGCTACCTCTCGAATGCAACTGGCTGTCATGTACTACATACCGATCGCATCCCTACTACTCCTCCAAGCCCCCTGTCCATCAACCTCTTCCCCATATCCTTTGCACTAGCCATGGTCAAACTCTCCTATTTGATTCTTAGTTTGTCATCCACAACCCTCCTCTTCTTCTTCATCTTGATCTTTAAATCCATCACCAAAAGCTTATGTCGGGTTGTAAGATACTCACTCGGAATAACCTTGCAGTCTTTACAAAGACCGTTGTAAGCCTTCCTAAGGAACAAAAAGTCTATCTGAGTCTTAGCCACCGAACTATGAAAAGTCACCAAGTGCTCATCTTTCTTCAGGAACCTCAAATTTGCTATCACCATCCCACAAGCTTTAGTGTACTCCAAAAGTGAGACGCCTCTTCCCTTCTTGTTCCCAAGGCCAAAGCCTCCATGCACGTAGTCATAACCCCCCGAAAGTGATCCGATATGACCATTGAAATCTCCTCCTACAAATAACTTCTCAGTGGGTGGTATACCTCCCACCACCTCATCCCAATCTTTCCAAAAACGCCTCTTCTCCTCCTCGTCCAAGCCCGTATGCGTAGCGTAGACACTAATAATGTTCATAGTGAACCCTCCAACTACCAACTTAATTGCCATCATCTTGTCACTGATCCTCCTAACCTCTACCACCTGATCCCTTAGCTCGCTGTCTACCAAAATACCTACTCCATAGAACCATAACTTATACCCGTCCACATCCTTAGCCTTAGGTCCTACCCATTTGGTCTCCTGGATACAGACTATTAATACTCCTCTTATTAAGAATCTTAACTAGCTCTATGGACTTCCCCGTCAAAGTTCCAATGTTTTAAGAGCCTATTCTTAGCCTAGCATCTCCCTTACCCCACTTACCCCCTAACCCTCGCCCCCGTCCCTGACCGAGAACATGACCCTAGTCTACCATCGTTTACCAACGCCACTAAAACAAATAAAAACTAGTCAAAGATACCTAAGACAAGCAAACCAATACTACAATACAAGCAAGAATCTAGCAGCAAGACAAAATACGACAGTAAGAGAGATATGTCTAAAGGTAAGAAATGCAACGTCAAGATCTAATAAAACGAGACAAGAAAAATTCAACTACAAAAATAAATGGGCGCCCGAATGTACCAACTCTAGGTGAATATAACCTGTTCGCAGTTGGAAACTCACTATTCACTGCCAAAAAATCACTACCGGGTTACTGTTCTCTGCCGGAAACTCATTGTTTGCCGCCGGAGCCTTTTGGAAAAATCGAGTACCTGTGCAGATCTGACCGGAAACCCACTGGGGAGGGATTTCCAGTTGAGGAGAAAAGAAGCTACGGGAGAAAAGAGAAGAGATGTGGGATGACTGGCCGGAAATCGTTCCAACTAGAAAGATCTGGTCGAAATGCTTCGCCGGCGGTAAGGGAAAATAGTACATGGTCGGGACGCACTGATGTCCGTCAGCGAACGGACCCTGGTCACCAGCCGAAGTGGCGCACCAAGATGAGATTACCATCGGAGAAGGTGGGGGTGATGGGGGTGTTGTTACCGTTGCGGAGAGAGGAGATAAATTTGCAACTCTTATGTGAAATTTATTTTGGTCTCATATATCAGATTATACTTATTCAAAATGAGTAAGAGAAAACTGTGTTCATCTCAAGAATGATGTCGACTTCATCTAATACAATAATACCTTTTACTTTCAACAGATACAATTTTCAAATGTATTATATTTTGTCATTAATAAAAATCAATCAAGTATTAATAAAAATCAATCAAGTATAATCATTATCTTCATGTGAGGTTATTTCTAAAGAGACCTTTGTTACATATGTTTAACTGAACGTTACTAATTTTATAGGTGAAAACTATGTGGGGGGTTGACGTTTTTTGGGTTATGATGATAGTGGATATAAATAACACGTGTATTAGAAAATTAACATTCAATTCAAGTAGATGAAAATTGAGATTTTGTGACAAGAAATTTGATTTAATGTGATCGAACACGCAAGACTACAGTTTGCTAGGAATGTTTCCTTTAATATTGTTGCGCTCCAAGTGGCGTGTTAATAAAAAAATACTTCACAAGGACACATTTGAATTAGCGATGTAATAACATTGATTTCAAGTCTTAAATATAAAATAAAGATGTAATTTTTGAATTGCAAATGGGCATCACAAATAAACTTTTGAAAGATAATCTATATATTAAATATTCGACTCTATCCTGGAAGAGTTCTAAACTTAAAATCAAAGTTTTAATACGATAATTTCAATGGAAGAGTCATTTTAATATTCTTTACTTTCTCCGTCATATTCAATTTGTAATATTATTTAATATCGATTTTTATATATTTTTCAAAAATTAAGATAATGATAATGTAGGCTTCTTTACTGTTTAATCTGTTAACAAATTGTATAAATCTGCTCTAATTACTATATCTTTCGTTTGAATTAGAGTTCGAAAAAATATCTTTGATGAATTTAACTTTTAAGATAAGTATTTTTTTAACCCTTTATCATTATCTGCAATTTGAACTTGAGTGTAAGAATTAATGTGTGTTTCAATTCTTAAGAAGTAATCAACAATTGACATGCTAATTAAATAATCAGAAAAACATGATGAGAAACAACTGCATAATTTAAACAGTGACACACTTCTTCTATTACTATAATCATTGAAGAACGTCAAAAAATTAATATCGATGAAAAAAATCTATTAAACAAATATTAATCAAAGTTATATTGGATCAGTAAAATTGATCTAAAAACTTCAAATGAGCAGTACATATCTCAAATATAAGTTAGCTATACTTTATAAAAAAAAAAATCATTAAAGACTTGCATCTTTTTATTATGGAAGCGGACACGAATACTAGTAATAATAAAAAGCAAAAAGGAGAAAGAACATATATTGCTGAGAGGTGCAATTTCATCAATAATAATAGGAAACCCCGAGAGACCAAATTAAAGGTTTGATCAGATATGGCTCCGTCCCCTTCAATCCCCAATGTGCAAGGTACTATACAAAGGAACTTAAAGAAGTTCATGTTTTGGATCATCAAGATTCAACAAGTGTTCTTTTTTTTTTGTTTGTGTGTGGGGTTTCTAATATTTTATTGAATTTTGATGATCTTTAAATTGGTTTTTCTGAGGATAAACTTTTTGGGGTTTCGCCATTATTGTATTTGCTTCTTTTTATATATGTAAAACACTCGAATTCTGTTCCTATTATCAAGTTTTAGTAGCAGTCAATTTGGTATATTTCTTTTGATGGTTTAACAACTGCTACTACTATGCCTCAATTCAAACTAGTTGCAAAACACTGAATAATTGAATGCAAAACAATTAAAAAAGCTAAGTTTTCATTTTTATCATGGTTTTGATTCATCAAAAAAAGAATTTATTTTTATTGTATTATTGCCTGAAGTTTGCTTTGTTGCATGAGCCGGGATCTTTCGGAAACAACCTCTCTACCTCCCAAGGCTCCCCAGACCCCCACTTGTATGTTGTTGTATTTGCTTTGTTGCATGGTCATAACCTAAATTTGCATTGTGGAGTTGTCATACAACCCAAAAAGAAATATCTAGGCGGCCCTTTATAAATAAAATACTGTTGAATGAAATATGAAATGCCTAAAGAAAAGATTTTTACTTATGGTTATTGGGTAGGCCATAGTGACTCTCAAGGTCTGATAAATGTAGGTTTTCCAATTGTTTTATCCAATTTTAACTCCTACTAAAGGAAGGAAATATCAACAGTATATAGACGGATCTAGGATTTCTAGAACATGGGTGCACCACTAAGAAAAAGAGGGAAACAAATATAAGTGGGCATTGATCCCTATTCCTCTAGGTAAATATCTCAACATTCACCAAGTGCACCATTCAACCTTCTTGGAGCATCAGTATATAGACAGATCAATGATTTCTAGAACATAGGTGCACTACTAAGAAAAAGAGGGAAACAAATATAAGTGGGAATTGATCCCTATTCCTCTAGGTAAGTATCTCAACATTCACCAAGTGCACCATTCAACCTTCTTGGAGCATGGGTGCCATCATATAATAGTATATCAATTCTAGAAAATATGTACATAAAATACCTAGTTTTGCCCAGAGACAATGGGTTCACGCGCGCCATAATTAACGCAATAAATCCGCCCCTGACATTATATATGAGGCAAGGCAATAAAAAAGTAGTCTTTTGCTATTTGATAATGTATTTATGTTTTGACTTGGACCATCTTTAGGCATAACGTGATAATGATCTAACTGTTGACCTTTTCCCAAAACGAAATCATAATATTGAAGTTCTGTATAGGAGTTTAAGAGCAGTTAATGGATGTCAATCAAGGACTCTGTAGTTTTGATGACCTTTCATTTATCTATGATGCTGTGATATTGTGATTTGTGCAGGAGTTTTAATAGCGGTTAATGAATATTAATCAAGGATGCTTTAGTTTAGCTATCCTTTCAATTATCTATGTCCTATTGACTACGGTGGAATGATGCTGACCTTTTTTTTTTCTCACCCTTCTTTTTTCTTTTGCTTCCACAGGGAATCGGCATAAGCGTGTGACAGTACATAACAGCCATGGTGAGGAACTTGTGGGCGTGCTACATGAAACAAATTCCCTGGAGCTTGTAATTATCTGTCATGGTTTCAGATCATCGAAGGTTTGTCACAATAATTTGAACACGTAAGAGTTACAGCTCCTAGTTATATTGCTTATTCATATTGTCATTTGTCTGATTTTTGCTGACATGTTGTTGGGTTGATAATTAATACTATTAACTTTTTATGGTGAGAAGTTGATATTCTTATATTATATATTGCTTTTCCTATGCATGAACATCCAAGCTTAGCTTGAATTTTGTATTAAATTCTTTTAGGAACTTCTTTTTGCTATAACTGAGTGTAGCGGAATTTATGCTGAGAGAAACATTTTCTTGCTTCTATATCTATCCTCCCCCCTCCCCCCAACCCAACCTCCTCCACCAAGAAAAAACAAAGAAAGGGAGGTTTTTTACTTTTCCATTACATGTGAGCATTTTGAATAAGAACTAAATGGCTGTTTTTCAATGTCTGAGTACTCTCATCATAACTTCTGTTCTTCCTTGGAGAACATATGAATTGCATCCTGGGAAATATGTAGTTCAGTGCATCTACTTGTCCTTGTGTATGCCACTACTCTTATTGAGTGCTATATTATGTTTTAGTATTGTTGAATCTAGTTTTCAGAAATGCTTCCTTTCTATCTAAAAAGATGTACTCATTGCTTATTACTAACATGAAAATTCATTTAGAGATTCTGTTTGAGACGGGACATATGGAGCAAAGGCCTAAATGGGCTGAATATTTTGCTTTCTACTTTATTATGTGATTCAGTCTAGCAACATCCAACTCTTTTGCTGTTCAACTGTTTTCATTGTCTATCGTACAATTTGTGGAAATTGGTTGGGTTGACTAATGATAGTCTTCTTTATTAATTTTGCTTTAACTTCAGGATCGGATCCCCATGGTGAATCTTGCTGCTTCTTTTGAGAAAGAAGGAATCAGTGCCTTCCGCTTTGACTTAGCAGGAAATGGGTATGTTCAAATACTAAAGCCAATATAGGAATCTCTAGGTTAGCAAATAAATGGAAAGGGAAGTAGCTAGTGAACTTTATTCTTCTCTTACTCTTGATCTGTCAACTTAGATTCACTCAATGTAGAAATGGTTAATGAAATCTGTCCTTTTCAGAAAGGTGAGGAAAATCTACTAGGTGTACCTGTTCTTATAAACAGGCACATTCTTTAGGTTATTGAGAGAACTAAATATACATGCATCTGGATTGCTGCTGCATAAGCATATGGACCAAAATACATTTATTAACTTTCATACATTGTTTCGTTCTCTTTGTTCTTTTTCTTTTTTCACTTGCAAGTATTAGGAGCTGCTCACATACTTTTCTTATATGGTGTTGTGTCATATACACTATATTGGTCCTGAAGTTGCTGTAGTTGATTCTTTTGACTTTAATCGGCATGTTGCTCCTTCTAGCTTTCTAAATTGGAATCTTACAGATAGGGTGCTGTCAATTGAGTCTTCTCTGCAAGTATTCTCAGGATTAAATTTGGCTTACGTTACTTGTAGCATTATATCCTCTATAAAGACGATAAATTTCTAATTTCTAAATATTATGAACACAGGAAAAAACAATTGAGATAAGCTACTGACGACTCACTTTATTTTTGGTGTTAGTGAAAGCGAAGGTTCCTTTCAGTATGGTAACTACCGCAGAGAAGCTGATGATCTTCGTGCCATAGTTGAGCACTTTCACGAGGAGGAGTGTTTCATAGCAGCAATAGTAGGTCATAGTAAAGGTATAGCCTTTGAAATCCAATTTATGTGTGATCTTGTGAAGCTACACTGTGTTTCTCTTTCCCTTTCCCCATTTGCTAGTTCTCTAGCTCCAGGGGTGTGAATGGTGGTGTTTGGAGGATGACAGTACCAACTACCACCATACTGCAACAGCACGTGCAGTCTAACTAACAGATGTTTCCTGGACTAGTGGCAATGCTATTTTTTGAGTTGTCATGATAGTTATGCAATGATCTCTCGGGGCGCAATCAAATTAACAAGGAAAGAGTATTTTCTTGTGCTACAATTTGACTTGTATCCACTCTTTATATAATGAACACCTTATGTGGCTCAATTAAGTTTTAGTAACTATCTCCAGCTTATTCCTCTGCAAATTGTATCACCGCTAGTGTTGCCGCTGAAAGTGTGCTTTTTCGTGATAAATTACCTACAGGAGGAAATGCTGTGCTCTTGTATGCTTCAAAGTACAAGGATGTACAAACTGTTGTCAATATTTCTGGCCGCTTCAATCTTGAGAGAGGGATAGAGGGTCGCTTGGGCAGAGATTTCAAAGAAAAAATAAAGCAGGATGGTTTTATTGATGTTAGAGATAGAAAAGGTATACTTAACTGCCCTCTTTTCCATTTGCTTCATAATCGACGTATTTCTGTCCATTTTGTGTTGGATGTTCTTTGGGATGTTTCACATTTCTATGCAATCCAATGGATAATAATATAATTAGACCCTATGTTGCTCGGACTCTTCAAAAATATCGATGGGTGCATGTCCGACACTCCAAAAATAGTGCATTTTTGGAGAGTCCGACACGGGTGCGGCAATGAAAGTGAAGAGTCCGCGCAACTTAGATTAGACCACTTAGTGAGGTAGTGGACATGGTCAGATGACTTGTCTCACATGGTGCAGCTGGTTTAGCTGATGGAAATCACTTCGTACAGTTGATTAGACAAGAAATGGGCTGTAAATGTGAGGTACAACTAGAGGTGGCAAGTGGGCGGGTTGGGTCAAGACGGGTTAATTCAATGAATAGGTCAAAACCCAACCCAACCCAGATATACTTGGGTCAAAATGGATTGGGTCAAGTTGGGTTAAAAAGTAGGTTATAACACAACCCACCCAACTTAACCCAAGCATTCTCTCACTTGTACTCGTGGACAAATACCGATTTAAGAGCCGAAACAAGATAACAAAAGCAAACCAATGCGATCTAACACTACACCACCAGAGAAAAGGCCCCTTCTTCTCTTGGCTATTATTATTAATCAATAAAGCTATGATATCTCAAATTATTCACACACCCCTTTCTTTAGTCCATTGTCTGTGTCCAGATATATATCTTCACCAAAAGTACACTTTGGGATAAAATAACTACCTCATGTGTCATTATATTTGGGATTCAACGACCAAATATAGTGTCTTAGTGCAAGGCATCAATAATGAATGACATAATGGTTCAAATCCATTCAGATAAGGTGGACAAATATTTCAATGATCTTATCCCTGTTCTAATAAAATACTACAGGTATTTTAATCCAAATCAAGAAAATAATGAAAGCCTTTAATTAATCCAATTCCATCAGAAAAGAAAATAACATTAGTCCACAAATAAAATAATAGTTCCGTTCAATAATAGAGCACTTCATTGCAATTCTGTTTAAATTTGGGCTTTAACAATATGAAGTTCGAGAATAAATTAAAAGGTAATACTCCAATTAGAGATAAACAGAACATACAAATTGGTTAGGCTACAGATAGAGAGCTTGAGAAAGTGGCCCAATATTTTACCCTGTTGGGTTGGATATTTTAACCCAATGTGGCCCAATATTTTCATGGGCCATTTTGGGGTTAACTCAATTTGACCCACCAGCTCAATAATTATTAACCCAACTCTTTTAAATTCAAGCGGGTTGGGCCTGTCTTTGCCACCTCTAGGTACAACACAAGTGTGGTTGATGATCATGATATAATGCTACACTTCAAATAGATAACATGTGATGGTTACAAGTCTGGAACTAAAGGCTTATAGTAAATATGGAAGCATTTGTCGATGGCAGAGATGGAAGGATGGGAAATCAACAGAGGAAAGGCAGTGCATTTTAAAAACTATGTAGTTGGGGATTTCATGGTAAAGGATATTTTTTGAAATTATAAAGAACTATGAGGGATAGCAATGTTAAATACTTGGTCAAACTTAAAGTGTTTTTAAGCTAAAAAACAATAAGTTGGAGCTGCCCAACTTATAGCTTTTGGCTTATTTTAGCTTTAAAGCACTTTTGGTGGTTTGCCAAACACCAAAACAAGGTCAAAAGTGCTTTTAAGCTGGTTTTGATAAGCTTTTAAGCCAATCCAAACACCCTCTTAGTAAATATGGAATGGTGTCATTCTTTCTGAAACAAACTAAAACGGAATGTAAGACAGAGGGAGTATATCAACATAAAACTTTAAGATATGTGCAAATGTAAAGAGGCAAACACCTTAGTATAATGAAGAATGGCACTCCAGTCGCCAAGTGGGTTTGCTTCAACTTAGGGTCAATACTACAAGTCTATGCGGCAACACATATATTCGACATTGCTCTGCATCACCTATCGTGATAATGGAGCTTCCTTTTAATACGTAATTATTTGATCCTATATTTAAAATGATACCTGATCTAGCTTTCTTTACCAAGGATACACATTCTTGAAGCAACTCCTTCCTTGTTTTTTTTTTTTGTAATGGAAGTTTATGCATTTCAGCTAACTAGAGTTTCTTTGTAATTCACTTTTAAAATTCAATAAATTTCAAAATTTGTAATGCGTATTTATTGTTGCGCTCCACGAAAGAACTTCAAAAAGAGTTTGGTAGACCAAGGAAGCTTATTTTGAAGCTTTATTACAAAGTGAAAAAAGAGCAACAGTAGAACCCCTTTGTCATGTTCGATAGTTTTCAATTCGCTCCTTCCCATGCCGTTGGTTTTTGCCGTAGTTCTGTCTTAGACTCTGGATGAATCCGTGTGCAAAATTCTGGGTACGTCACTGCACCAAAAGAGGCATAAAGAAGATGAATTCTAGGTAATCTTCTTGTGCTGTTGATCCTATGCAATCTCTGTGGTTGCCCTCTCCACTGTTTCTTAGGTTGAGAGTGGACATGATTAGGCTGAGGGTGAGTTCTGTTTTCTATTTCATTCTGATACTCCTTACCGAAATTATCCTAGCACGCAACTGCATAACACACCTCTGGGGGGAAAACAATGAGAAAACAATCTAATTTAACATACCCACGAAAGATATGGTAACCCAAATCTCAACTTCCTCCGTGGATTTTAAGATTTGCCTTCAGTTGAATCCTCTACTCTGCCATCTCTTGATTTTTGCAGGAAGGGTCGAGTATCGTGTCACTGAGGAAAGCTTGATGGACCGTTTAACAACTGATACTCGTGGAGCATGTCAAAGTATCCCCAATAGCTGCAGGTCAGAATTCATATTGATTATAACTGAGTGATTCTTGCATATTCACATTATATCTCACTGTATGACACAACCTTTTGAACAGTTGGACGCTAATTTGTTTTCTGTGCCAATTATCTTCACGTTTCAGTATGAGTCTAATTTTGCTTGTGAATGGCTGTTTGTTTAACAACTGTGTACTAAACCTGCTGAATTAATGTTATAGGGTGTTGACAATCCATGGTTCAATGGATGAAACGGTGCCAGTTGAAGATGCTATGGAATTTGCCAAAAATGTGTCAAATCATAAAGTACAAATTATCGAAGGAGCTGATCACGAGTTCACTTTGCATCAAGATGAGTTGGCTTCAGTTGTGGTGGCTTTTGTGAAAGCGGGTCTATGTGGAGACTACATGGCTATGCCATCTCAATCGTGTAAAAGAACAAGTGGACATATAAATTCACGATATTGATCCAATATCCTTCCGTTGTATACAAGTTTACTATTTACCAACAACACCAAGTAGACACCAACATAGCTTGTAAATGAGTATAGCCACTGCTGTGACTTATATCTCACCACTAATTAAATGAAGTTTTTGAAGGGACCAAAATGCCAAAACTCAGATTCTAGGTTCTCAATTTTTTGACTTGCCTCTTGCAGAAATGTGATGTAAGATTGCGTACAGTAAACCCTTGTGGTCCGGCCCTTTCCCGGACTCCGCGCATAGCGGGAACTTAGTGCATCGGGCTGCCCTTTTTATACATGTAGCAAAATGTATTGAAATTGCGTTTTGTTCATTTTCTGGGGTGTTTCGAAGTCTGAGAGCAGCATAGGTTATGCTGAGGCTCTGTCGTACTACTACTTTGACTTAATAGCCAGCAATAATGCAAGCAAAGAAATCATAAAAGTCTTAATTATCTCAAGAGTTCATCATTTTTGACAAGTTACAGAATCTTTAGCTTCTTTACTTGAACATTATGACTTAACAAGCCAATAAACCGTTCATATCCAAACCTAATACAATGTCCTCTGAAAGTGTAGACCTCATAGGAAACCTCTCTCTTCAGTCACTATGCAAGCAAAAGTAAATACTAAGGCTGGCCAGTGGGCCGGGACGACCCGACCCCGGCCCGACCCCGCCCCGGTCCCGCCCCGACCCCGCTCTAAAAAAAAAAAAAAAATTTAACGGGGGCGGGACTCGAACTCGGGACGGGACGATGTCTCGTCCCGCCAGACCCGAGCCCGCCCCAGGCCCGCCGGACCCGAGCCCGCCCCGAGCCCGTCCCGACCCCGAGCCCGACCCCGCCCTTTGTTCCCCCTTTGCAAAAATGGCCGTTGCACCAACGGCCATTTTAGATTATGGCCGTTGGCCAACGGCCATTTTAGGCCCCCTCCCCCAACCCCCCTACCCCTTAATATTTATTTTTAACCCATAAGTTATTATATTTACACTTTAACCCAATTTTTCAACTATAAATAACTCATTTTCTCTTCATCTTTCTCACAAATCTTCCTACAATCTCTCTAATTTCTCAATATATCTCTCTACATTGTTTGCTAAATATTCAATTTTATTAATTCATTTGGGAATTGGGAGTGAAGTTGGCAACTAGCTTGAGGATCTTCCATCGAGCAAAGTTTCAATTTTCAACCTCTCGATTACACGTCGACGTTACGTCGGCGTTTGGTACATTCGTTCCTTCATTAAATTATTATTGTCTCTGTTTATTTTATTTAGCGCACTTAATTTTATTGTCTTTAATTATTTATTATCATAATTAAAATGGAAGGATTAAAAGGTATGTTTAAGGGTATGGGTAAGGGTGCTTCTTCTAGTAGAGGCAACCAGGGCAAGGGTACTTCTTCTAGTCATCTTATTCCTACACAGGATGATTTTGTTGATACTCAACATTTTCCTACAATACCATTAGATTTAGACGAGGAGTTATTTTCTAGAACTCAAGAAGACTTTAATTTAGACGATGATCTAGACGATACACCCACTAATATTGATGACAACACGCCCACTAGTGCACCTTCAACTGAAATACCTCCTATTCCCCCTAGTATGAGACGAGGTCCAGCAAAACGACCATTAAAATCGGATGCATGGACATTTTTTGATAGGGACGTAGAGAATCAAGTAGCCATATGTAAAATTTGTAAAAATGTTTTAAAATTTAAAAGCGGAAAAGGTCACGGTGGGACGGGGGTTTAATTAGACACGTAGTAAGTGCTCATCCGGCTAGGTATGCCCAATACCAGGCTTCAAAACCGGGTGCGCAAACTCCCGCTCCATCGGGACAAGGTTCACATACCGATATCGTCCCGGACCAAGTACGTGGTCAAATTAACCCTATGACGGGGGAATTGTAGGCTCTAAATACAACAAACATAGAGATAGGGAAGCAATATCAAAATTAGTTTCTTTGTGGAGGGTTTGCCTTTTTCATTTCCTTCATCTCCCGGTTTTATTCATTACATTAGAGATATATATAATCCTGCTTTTAACGGTTTTCCTAGGTCAATGTTAAGAGAGATGTATTTAAATTTGCGCATGAATATCAACAATATTTACGTTTTTCATTATATCATTTTAATGGCAAAGTATCTATCACGTCGATATAGGTCGTAGTACTAACGGCCATGATTATTTAACGTAACTTGTCATTGGATAGATTATAAATGGTCTATGCAAAAACGTATTTTAGCGTATAGATATATAGATGATAGGCACACTTTGGTACTTTTATTGCGAGAAAATATTTATCAAGTGTGCGATTATTACGGAATTACCGATAAAATTATGACTATTACATTAGATAACGCTTCTAATAACAATTACGCAATTACAATGTTAAAAAATAGTTTAGCTCCATCTTTTCCGGACCATTTTCATATAAAATGCGCGTGCCATATATATAACTTAATTGTAAAGGATGGTCTATCACTTTTTGAAGACATTCTTAGTAAAATACAATTTGCTATAAACTTTATTTTTAAAAGTAATAAAGTACAACGTAGAAAAGAATATAAAAAAATTTGTCATGATTGTGGACTACCTTTTAGAAAAATTCCACAAGAAGTATCCACTAGGTGGAATTCTTTATACGAGCAACTACTTGTTGCTTATGACTATAAATTACCTATAACTTTATTTTTTAACTCTCATAATAAGAAGCCAAATTTGATATGATTTTAGATAGTGATTGGGAAAAAATTTCCGAACTTATTGTATTTTTAGAGAAATTTTTTCAAGCAACAAAAGAATTTTCCGGTATATATTATCCTACTATTTCAACTATGTTATTTTATATAACTCTAATATTTTTATTACTTAGTGAATATATGGAAAAACCAAACTTATAAGGTGACTATTAAAAAAATGTTTCTCAAAATAAAAAAATATTTTATTCCTATTCCTTCTATTTATATTATTGGTTACGTATTAAATCCTACTATTAAAATAGACGGTACTAAATCACTAATTGAAACTATTTACGATTGTATAGAAGTACTACCACCTCCAAGTCCCAAAAATCTAAATCACCCACAACCTATTGAACAAACTAAAGAAGAAGTGTTGAATAGCGTAGAACACCACCGCAAAAATATATATAGATTTTATCAACAAGAAAATGCTAGTAACGTATGCGGCTACCATACCATCTTCTTCATCTTCAACACAACCTCACAAAAGACATGTTCAAGTTTCGCGGCTAGTATTGAAAGCCTCGAAATAGAATGTGCGGCCGTACCTCTACTAACCAAATTAGCGAGTTGGATATTTTTGTTTTGCGGGGTTCTCGTACCGTATCAAGAAGTTATCAATGAAGATGGACAAGAAGACTTGTCGAAATCTTTGGAGGGGAATGAGAAGACCTTTCCGACACTTTCATTGATGGCTCGAGATGTTTTAAACATTCAAGCGTCATCAAGCTGCGTCGGAAAGCGCTTTTTACGAGCGAGATATCAAATAGGAGACCACAGACACTCATTGGCCGGAGATGACTTGGAAATTGCGGTATTATTCGAGAGATTGGATACGAGCGGAGCGGAGAAGGTGCGGTCAACCGGAGATCAACGAAGAAGATGATGAAAACTACAACGAAATCTTAACCGAAGGTAGTGGAAGCGACGTGGATCAATTTGACCAACAAATACCTATTCCAACCGAAGAACCACATGAAATCATCAAGCAATTAGAACAGATTTTTTTGAAAATGTAATTTTTTTAATTGCAATTTTATTATGTAATTTGCAACTTTTGGACAACACCATAAAGTTGCAATTTAGATTTTAGACAATTGTATTTGTATTACAAAAAAATCATATGTCTATTAAATAATATAAGAGGCACAAAAACAGCCTTGTGATGTTTTTATTACACTATCTTGTTTTGTTTATTGAGTTTTTTTTATACATATGTTATTTAAAAAAAAAAAGAAAAGGAAAACCCGAGCCCGCCCCGCCCCGACCCGAGCCCGACCCGAGCCCACCCCGCCCCGATACCGACGGGATCGGGATCGGGACGGGACTGGAGCAGGTCCCGCCCAGACCCGACCCCGCTAGGCCCGCTAGTCCCGATCCCGACCCCCCGGATCGTCCCGCCAGACCCAGCCCGCCAGACCCGAGCCCGGCCCACTGGCCACCCATAGTAAATACTGAATGCATCTGCCATAATTACAAGGAGTTCCTGCAACAGGTCTACATAGCCAAAACTAACTTGACGAGTAATTCACATATAAGTTTCAGGCTTGAAACAGGTCACAACTACCTCAAGTATTTTTTCCACAACCTCCACATACATCCAAATACAGCAAATACTTCCCAAAATTATAACACAAGAACGTGCAAGTGGTTTTAAAAATACTATAGCTCCTATTCAAAGATGACAAATGAGAACTCTCAGCCTTAAGTCTATATAGTTTAAGTGATTTATGCTGCAACAGTCTTTGGCTTCGCCCCAATTTTTTTCCAAGAAACACTAGGCATTATCTGCTTTGTGTCGACACGATCCTTATATTGAACAGAAAAGTTCAGTAGTGAGTCAAGAAGAGAATCAGAAAGGAGGTGTGGTTGTAGGCCAAGCTCATATAGTTTAGTATGTTTGGCATTGTAGTAGTGCTCCTCTGCCTCTACTCTTGGATTGGGAACCAATGTGGTCTTCACCTCAAGGCCAAGTTTTCCCCCTGCCTTGGTGACGAGCGCTGCAAGCTCATTTACTGAAAACTGCTCTGTGAATTGGTTGAAAACCCGGAACTCTCCTGGCTGTGCTGGATTGGCAATTGCAATCTCAACACATTGTACTGTGTCTCTGATATCCAAATATCCCCTGGTCTGTACAACACAAAAAACATACATTAGAAAATCCAGGAATACTTGAAATGGTGAACGACCTACTGTCAGGGGGTAATTGGTCAAGTCGCTCATAAATAAATACAAACAGTAAGCTGGTCTATGAACAAAGAAAATCAAGCCTCATCCAGAAAAAGGAAGCCTATCAAATTCACCTTTTATTATTTTCTAAAGACCATACCGGCCCCTTCTCAACACTTTCTGCTTTCCCGGGATAATTTTGGTGGAATGAATTACGAGTGCAAGAAGGGAGGAAATTTCAGCTTGTATTTAGCAATTGGGGAGAATGTATGCAGAATACTGTTAAGAGTTTCGATCCCAACAAATACATCTACAGTCCAGTGTTTTAAACATTTCCTATATAGAAGGTTTCTCAATTCCTTCCTGATAAGAAAACGGGATTTTCAGTACCTATATCCATATTGAACGGTTATAGTCTTTGGCAATAACAGAATGAGTTGCGTCTCAACTCTCTTTAGATGAGGCAGTCTATGGATCATGTCACGGATTATTCAAGTTCACCCTGTTTATGGTCCCGGGTACCGAAGTTACCGGCTTTAGAGATAGGGGCGAGGGCCACGGGACATAGACTCTGAGTCCTAAATCGAAGTTCCTGAATCGTTCGTTTACTCTAAGTCTTATTACCGACGCAATGGATTGCTATTTGAAAACACTTTCAATACAAAAAGAGCTCCTTCCGGCTCCCTAGAACAAATGCTTTTGATAAGTTGATCGAACAAATAACAAAAGCATTAGAGATGGATTCAATGTAATATATGTTTACTTCTGCACTTTACAAAAGCTAGGAAAGAAGTTTCACTTGAGGATCTTTGGATAGAGTTCAAGATTTCTTCAATAGTATTAGTTGTTTATTCATAAAAATGCAATACCACATGGAATGAGAGGAAGTTCGTACCTGCCCTCCTTTACCATACACTGTAAGTGGATGTCCAACAGCAGCCTGAACACAGAATCGATTTAATGCAGTTCCAAATACACCATCATAGTCAAGTCTGTTAACGAGCTCCTCATGCATTGCAGTTTCATCAGTCCTCACCCCATATACAACTCCCTGGTTCAGGTCGGTGGCTCTTATTCCCCATGCTTTGCAAGTAAAAGCTATGTTGTGGGAATCATGGACTTTACTCAAATGATAGAAAGAGCTTGCTTGTTTGGGATAAGGAAGAGTATCTGTTCTTCCATTATGAGTGATAGTTATATAACCTTCTTCAATATCTATATTAGGGGTTCCATATTCCCCCATTGTCCCGAGTTTGACCAAATGACACTCTTCCCTAAACTCCTTTATGGCAAATAGTACATTAAGTGTCCCTATCACATTATTATGTTGGGTAAAAACAGCTCTTGACCTATCAATCATAGAATAAGGGGCAGACCTCTGCTCTCCAAAATGGACAACAGCATCAGGTTCAAAGGATTTGAAGGCTTCTGCCAAGAAATCAAATTCACATATATCACCAACAAACAGTTGAATGTCTTTTCCAGTGAGAGATTTCCAACGCCTTATGCGGTTATGGATAGATGAGATGGGTGTTAGAGACTCTAGACCAAGCTGGTCGTCAAATAGGCGACGGATAAGGTTGTCAACAATGGCAACTTCATATCCCTTTTTGGATAGGTGGAGAGCAGTAGCCCAGCCACAATAGCCATCACCACCAATGACCATGACCTTCTTCCTAGTGGAGGCTCCATCAGTGGTCTGTTGAGAGCCAGAGTCATTCTGGGTTTTGGCTTCTTGGCTCATGGAAACAGCTGAAGCTCTGACCACACATTGTGATTGTGAAGACCTTTTCCTTTGCAAACTTAGCTTTTTAAAGGGTGAGAAGGAAATTCCCATATTAAAAGATGTTGGAATAGGAGTAGAGCATTGGTTAACTGAATTGAAATGCAGCTTGTTGCTGGAAGAGACATCTAGAGAACAAGTAGTAGAAAGTAAATGTGCCATGATAACTGCTTCGACTTGAGCCTACCAACTTTCTTAAACCTGAAAAACTAAGACAAAAGAATCAGAGCAGAACGCGGATTCCTACTCTATCTAGATTCTAGGAAATACAAGCAAAAAGGAAAGCTAGTTTCTGAAAATTGAAAAAGCTAAATGAATAAACAGCAAGTGTCATCTAGGAAAGCTAGTGTCAGGAAACTGACAACAAGGGTAGAGTGTACGCATACCTTACCCCTACCTCAGGAGGTAGAGAGGCTATTTCCGATAGACACTCGGCTCAGAATAAAGCAGATTAAAAAGGAAAGAGGAGCGAAGAACAAGAGACAGTAAATAATAGCAGAAATCGAAGAACAAAAAAACTACAGGAGAAAACTACGACTAATAGTAAGGACGGAACAGTAGCTACAACAAAACAATATGCTAAGGGGAGAACAAGAGATCGTAAATAAATAAATTATGAGCAAGTGTTCTCTTATCATGGGAAATCATTCTGGTGTTAGATTGTAGCCGTTAAATGGAAATAGATTTCAATCACAAAATAGAACTAACAATTGGATGGCTAATACACTCCTACAAAATTCTTCTTAAAAGAACTGGACAAAGTGTAAAAAGAAAATTACTTTTTTGATGATCAAGAAATCCCCAGTGAGTTAGCTTGGCCAACCCTAATTGTGAGTTTGGAACTCGAGGGAGTATGGCCCCATGCCTCTACCCTTTCTACCAGAATTGTGGTTCTGGAAATGTTGACACATAATTGTAAAATTGATAGTTGCAATTAGTGGATTTCTTCTCTACGCATTCAAGAATGCAACAATGGCCATATCTTTTCAGAAGGGATATCATCTCCATCCTAGTCGTTGCCTAATACAGGCATCACAAGAAGATGCACACAGCAAATGGCATCTGGAAGCTTCGGCTGATGAAATATCTGTCTGAATCACTACTCGATAAGGTAAAGTTGCTTACTTGAAAGGATTAACACAAAGATTTGTTTGATCAAAATCATGATGACACTTGCACCACTAATTGAGCATTTCACTTATAAAAGCTTTGTCAATCCTCAGCATGAAAAATAGCTCCAAAGACATGTTGGGATTTCACATCTGTTTAAGTTTGTAGACTGTATTCTCTTTATATGTTCCTATACAACCCTCACCACTTGAGCTAGAATTTGGAGTTGAATTGAGCCCAAGCTCCATTTTCTTAACAAGAACAAAGACCAAAAGCATTGACAACATATTAAGTCCAACATCACACGAATGAGCAATTAGGACTAAGCAATGGATCTGGATGAAATACAACTTCATATCGCATATAGACTGGAAACATGAGATGGTTTTCCAGAGATAGTTAAATGAAACTACAACCTTTTTTCATCGCTTGAAATAAGGATAAGGTCAGTTACACCATCATAGGGGTAACAATGCAATAGTTTCATTTAGAGCAAAGGCAAGAAAACGTCAAACCTAAATAGTTACTACTCCCTCCGTCCCAAATTATATGATGTAGTTTGATCGAACACAAAGTTTAAGAAATAAAGGAAGACTTTTGAATCTTGTGGTCTAAAATAAGCCAAAGATATTTGTGTGGTTATAAAAAATCTCATTAAGCATAAAAGGTAAAGTTTAAAGTTAAGTTGTTGTCAAATAAGGAAATATGTCATTCTTTTTGGGACTGACTAAAAAGGAAAGTGTATCATTTATATTGGGACAGAGGGAGTAATATTTTTTCCAATGCTGGATTTCGTGTCACGGAATGCTCAAAAACCAAAGACGTCTCCAATACAAACATAAACTTCCCTCCCAGTCTATCTAGTCCGAAAATCTTCTGTGATTTGTAAGAAGTGATGAAAGAAGAATAGAAAAGCATGTGCATCATACATGGTGACACTATTTAGCAATAAAGCTTGATGTGACTCGCAGCGGAGTGAACGCCAAGCTGGAGGTTTGGAGACTGACTCTGGAGTCTAAAAGGTTCAGGTTGAGTAGGACCAAGACAGAATATTTGGAGTGCAAGTTCAGCAACGGGAGCGACCCTGAGACAGACGTGGAGGTAAGGCTTGGTACTCAGGTCATTCCAAAGAAAGGAAGCTTCAAGTACCTAGGGTCTATTATCCAAGGGAATAGAGAGATTAATGACAATGTCACACATCGTATTGGGGCGGGATAGATGAAATGGAGGCTCGCATTTGGAGTCTTGTGCGACAAAAAGGTGCCATCAAAACTTAAAGGCAAGTTCTATAGGGGTTGATTAGACCGACTATGTTGTATGGGCGGAGTGTTGACCAGTCAAAACCTTGCACATACAAATGATGAAAGTTGCGGAGATGGGGATGCTGAGATGGATGTGTGGGCATACAAGGAGAGATATGATTAGAAATGATGATATTCGGAAGAAAGTGAGAGTGGCCTCGGTGGATGATAAGATGCGGGAAGCGAGGTTGAGATGGTTCGGGCATGTGCAGAGGAGAGACACAGATGTCCCAGTGCGGAGGTGTGAGAGGTTGGCTATGAACGGGTTCAGGAGGGGTAGATGTAGGCCGAAGAAGTATTGGGGAGATGTGATTAGACAGGATATGACGCATGTGTAACTTATTGATGACATGACCTTAGATAGGAGGTTGTGGAGGACACTGATTAGGGTAGAAGAGTAGTAGGTACTCGAGCGTAGTCATACTTATGCTCACAAATTGATAGTTGTAGTGTTATTACTATAGGCCCGATTAGCCTAGCACACTTATAGACACATTATTGCTTTATAATCCACTGTAGTTTGATTTCTGCTGCTATGTATTCTTTAGTGTGTTTTGTTTAGCTTATTTAGTTGTGTTAGCTACTGCTCCCTTTTGTTCGAATGCACTTTATACTGCTGTAATTTCTTATCTGAGTCTGACAGCTTCTCTTGCTTTACATTTTTAATCTTGCTTTACTCTTGCTTTGTTTTGATTGCCTTATTTGTAATTATGCTTTGTCTTGAGCTGAAGGTCTCCCGTAAACTGCCGCTCTACCTACCAAGGTGGATGTAAGGTCTGTGTACACTCTACCCTCCCCAGATCCCACGGTGTGGGATTTCACTGGGTATGTTATTGTTGTTGTTTTTGTTTAGCATGCCAAGCTTTAGTTTTCAGGATTCAAATTATAGTTACTCCTATCAATAAGCCCCATAATTGGGTATGTTGTTGTTGTTGTATTAATAAGCCCCATAATTACTCAAGTAAAGCAAGGTACAGCACTCTAAGCCAGTAGTAATAATCACACTAAATTCCACTATAAATATGATGACAAGTTAACCATTAATTTGGGGAGCTTCCCCCTCCCCTCAAAAAAAGGAAAAGAAATAAAAAACCTATCTACAAATATCTGATATGCAGTTCATTTGTGATAGTAATATCAAGACTCGCAATTTGGTAGACAACAAACTAGAACAGGAGACCCAGTTGATTTCATAAGACAAACACATAAAATGGTCACCAAATATTGCAAAAGAAGCAACTTCTGGAACTAAAATGGTCATCAAATATTGCAAAGAAACAACTTTTGGAACTAATATGGTCAACCAAATAGTAAAACAACTTCAAGAATTAAGAGGGTCACTTCGACAATTTATATATTTATTGTAAAGAATCAACTTGTAAAACTAAAATGGTCACCAAATATTTAAAGAAAAAAGTAGTAGTAATTTGTGAAGCTAAAAGGGTCACCTCGAGAAGAGAGAAGAGGGGCGATGGCTGCTAAGGATAGAATCCTCAGCAGATACAGACAGAGAGATGGAGAGAGGGGTATCCTCAGCTAGCTATAAGTGTTGGGGCTAAGATTTTCATTTGTCTGGGAAGCATCATAGTTTTGCCCAATGGATATTCTTTACATCCCAACATTATTGACACCACAATTACAACTTTGTCCCCATACACGGTTTCAATTTGTCACTTACAAGTGTGTGCTCTGTCGGAGTAACTAATAAATTAACTTCCCACATTTGATGGTTTATGTGTTGTTGTTCTACATAGGAGGAGCAAGGTGCATATGAGCCACGTAAAAAAGTTAGTGAATGTGTATGAACATCCATACAAAGGATATGTATTTCATAATACTCTCCCTTTGATGTCCATAGATAATGTACCTCGTTAAAATCTTACTAGAAAAAAACCCAATGAGAAAAAAATTCTAGTGAAGGAAAAAGAGTACACATTTCTAATAATACATATTTTGATTGCCTCATTAAAAATCTTACAAGGAAAACCCTGTTGGAAATTTGCCTTTGGTGGGGAGGTGCGTCCACCCGTATTTAATGACCTAAACACTAGAGTTCAGCATGTTGGAGGCTTTGTCTCTTCACACATGCATAATCTACTAAGTGAGTAGATGACCGTAGGGCCAAACATCGTCAAATTTCGTTAAGAAATGAAAGAGATATTGGTCCACGAAGTAAGGTGTTTGAGGCATGAAAATATGGTGTGGGACAAATCTACCGCATCGGTGGAAAAAGGAAGAATTGTTCTCTTTATAAGTCTCAAAATTGGCTAAGGGTTTGGGACCCCAAGTGGTAACCCATGTGTTTGAAGGAGGGAGGACCTAGATGTGCTTGGGTTCAAGGCTAAGCCTACACGCGCGCCGCCGCCGCCCGCCCATCCCTTCCCGTCCGGTCCGGGCTCGGGTCGTGGGCCTTGGGCTTCTTCTGATAGACCCCCAAATTATTTAATATTTATAGTTTGGTCCCTGGAGTTTCTGGAAAGATGAAATTGGGGAAGACAGAAAGTTTCTGCCTACCGTTTGGTTTTTGGAACGTTGCCACATTAAATCAGCCATTACTTGGCTGATTAACTCCCTCACTAATGACCTTAATCAGCCATTACTTGGCTGGCCTTAATCAGACATTACTACCTCACTAGTGGCCATTACTTAGCAGTTAAGGAGGATGAGTCCTTCTCTTATGCTATATATTGGTGTCTTTTGGCACAATTGTGAAGACAATATACAAGACAGAAAACGAGACACTATATACAACACAGAAACAGAAGAGAGCACTGAAATTCTGTCCACAAACAGTGAACAGAAAACTCAAAACTCTTCCTTCCTTTTCCGTTCTTCAGCAAGTCGTTTCGTGTTTTGTTTTCTTCGTCAGAATCAACCTATTTGCTTTGTAGTGTTGATTAGTTGTTGTTTTATCTTGGGAGACTATTGCCTGTTAACGTAAAAGCATAAATACAGGGCAATCTTGTCTTAAAGACAGAGAGTCATCTCTCGACTCAGCCCACAGTTGTAACAATCCAGATTTAGTGTTTCTTGATTTCAGGTTATCAAGATTCAAGACTCAACAAGCTTGCGGCAGTTCTGAATTGCCTATTTGTTTATCCTTTCGAACACTTGTAATATTTATTTACTTCCCGTATTGCTTTACATATCCAACAAGTTTAAGACAAGATTCTATTAGTGTTCGAAAGATGTCGATCAAAAGTTGTGTGACCAAATCTGGATATGGCTGTGGGTTTCTGGTAGAAGAGAGGTTTGATTATGCTGTTGAAGGTCAACGTGTTCATGGTGTCACCGCTCCTGAGAGTGGTGGGAACAAGCACCCACGAGAGGCTGAGGATGTCAACTAGGACAAGAGGAGAAGGCTAAAGATATGGTTCTATCTTGTAGCAGAAGGCCTATATCTGTCCCAGACAAATGATCCAAATTATGGTAAGGAGGAAATGGACACTCAGT
Source organism: Anisodus tanguticus (assembly GCA_034509755.1). Classification (NCBI taxonomy): domain Eukaryota; kingdom Viridiplantae; phylum Streptophyta; class Magnoliopsida; order Solanales; family Solanaceae; genus Anisodus; species Anisodus tanguticus. The sequence continues at coordinate 37,332,089 of CM067542.1, forward strand.
CCGATGAAGTGACTGAAGTGGGTCAGAATCCGAAATTGGGATAAGTAATTTTTCTTCTTTGTCAAGAATAAGATTAAATGATGTCTGATTAAAAAATGACTTAAAGTAAGGAGGAATATGAAAATGTTTTCACGAAATAATTTATATTCCTTACGCTTTAAAATCAGAAGTTTAATCTCATCTTCCTTCCCGTTTAAAGATTGGATTTTGTAAACGACTTAAAAAGATCCGTTCTTTGAAGTGTAATTATTAAAAGTGTGTAAAGTATGTTCGCACATACGAGGGAGAAAGATCCACTGACTGTGCAAAAACTGTTACCACTCTTAAGTAAGCGCCAAGAATTGTCTAGGCACCAATCATAAGGGAAGAAGACTAAAAGCTAAAGACGTTGAGTCTGTCACACTATCTGGCAGAAGATCCTTCATAGGATGATATTGGACACTCAGTCATACAAATCCTACGGGCGACTGGAGTGGGGCCAAAATTTCTTTGATAGGATGATATTGGACACTCAGTCATACAAAGCCTACGGGTGACTGAAGTGGAGCCAGAATTCATTTGACAGAAAAGTAATGGACACCTAGTAAGGTGGGCCAGAGTTTCCAGGTCTTAAATGATCTGAAGGCCTAAAGAAAGGAAGAAAAGAAATTAGATACTCAGTCTGCCAAAGTAACTGGAGTGGGCCAGAGTAACCAGATCACATATGATCTGGTTACGCCCTAACCACGGGCAAGAGGTTGTTCATGTGAAGAAACACCACCTCTAAAGTAGAAGGGGCTGGAGATGTTGTCCTCAATGTGACTTCAGGGAATGAGATCACTCTAAAGGAGGTGATACATGTCCCAAACTTGGTTTAAGGGACGATGTTGGTCAAGCTGATTTGAGACTAGTCCAACATGTCTATAATAACTAAGAATGGTACAGTATGTCTGTAGCCAAATGAATGATATATTTTGTAATCCGTGCATCTATGCCATCATAGATTAAGACACGTTAAATAGAAAGTCATACAAAAGCTAACGAAGTTGAGATTGTTGCCTTCTGTCGACATAAACCCTCAAAATAAATGTGAGGTAGGCGAAGAGGCAAAATCACCTTTCCAAATTCCATCAAAGGAATAGCGAAAGAAGTACTGCTCCTCTAGAACTTAGTCACACCTACATGGGTGATTTGAAGTTTATATAAAATAGAGGGGGGAGACAAGTACTTTGTGACCTTCATTGATGATGGTACAACGTATTACATCATTTGTTTGTAGAAAAGCAAATATGAAGTTGTTAAAGCGAATAGGCGCTACAAAGCAGAAGTTGAAAATCAACTAAGCCTACGGATTGAGGAATTCGTAGTGATAGAGGGGGAGAATGTGCAGCATCATTCATCAAATGACTGCTCATTACTCACCTCAGTCTAACGGTGTTAGACAAGCGCAAAGCTGTATGCCCAAGTTATGTGGGGCAAGGCGATCCTTACCGCTAATGCGATTCTCAACAGAACTCCGCATAAGGATAAGAATAACTCTCCGTGTGAAACATGGAAAGGATCTCACATACAAATGTTGTGATGTGGGGTGACTTGGTAGAGATTGGAATACCGAAATAGGTCAAGTTGGACCTAAGACTATAAATTGCATATCCACTGGATCTGTAAATAACAGTAGTGCTTATCGCCTCTTGGGGGTCAAAGAATGCTGAATTCTTTGAAGATAACTTTCCTTGAGAAGGAAAAATAAGTAATTGCTCGAGGTTAACAAGAACCCGCGAGGGCCTGACTGTACGGAACTAGACGTTCCATCTCTACAGGACTCAGAAGTTACTGTCTATCCGAAACTTAATATTCCAGATGTACAGAACTCAGGGATTCTAGATGTTGAATCGAGATGGAGCAAAGAGGGGACAAAGACTTGTTCCAGGCCTTCTAGCTTGTATGGTTGAGAACGAACCATGGAAAATTAACAAAGAATTGTCATCTCCAAAAGCGTTGCTTTGGAAAAAAAGCTAAAGAGAGAAACAAATTACATCATATAGAACCATACTTGTGTAATGGTTGATCTTCCTCCGGGAAAAGAACCTTTAGGTTGTAAAAGTGGATACTCAAAAGTGAGTACAAAGTAGATGGATCTACTGACGAGTATAAGGCCTCGGCTACTTGTACATATGCTATCCAGGGCCATTGCAGTCTTGCGTGACATGAATGTTGAAACAACCTTCCTAACCGGAGAGTTGGAAGGAGAGGATTAGAGTTGGTTTGCTGGACTGTTGGGCTTTTTCCTGAACTTTCATTTTGGTACCTGAAATGTTTACATTTTGGTCCTGGATGTTTAAGATAAAACAAAAATAATGAATCTGACCACAGAAATATTGACTCTGAAGTTAGAAAGCCAACAGTCTGAGAGTGGAAGTGATATTGAAACAAAATATATGAGTATCACAGATGACATCTTAGGAATTGGATTTCTAAGACATCTAACGGACTGGTCTAACTCCAAATTCAGTTGTGAGACATTTGACAGTCTCGTTGAAGCCACCAATGGATATGAATCATATAACTGATTGAAATCATGGTGCACCCATATACAAGGAGCGATATGCGCAAGTCACATATAGTTCAATGTATGTTACACACTACAACCGACCTGGTATTGGCCTACAAAGCAGATCAGTTGAACTAAGGTTCACTGATGATTTTAATAAATAATCAATAGAAGGCGTTGAGTAGGATATGACGATATATGAAATATTCGCTTATCTACGGATTATGGTATTCTGGATGTCCAGCGGTTCTGGGAGAACATTGTGATGCAAACTGGATATCAGATGTGAAGAACACCAAAGCCATAAAGAAATGTGTATGGTGGGTCTTGGAAAAACCTCTAAGCAAACTTGCATCGGCCGATTCATGATGGAATAAGAGTTTATCGCTTTATACAAAGCATGAAAGAAGTTGAGTAACTCCACGACTCCTTAGAGGACGTCCCTTATTGGGAGGAACTTGTGCCTTCAGCAGTTATACACGGTGGCTAGCCGGTTGGCTTCAGGAAGGACACAAATGACGGTGTTTGGACATATCTATCAGGATCTGTTAGAGACATAATACCGTATGACAGTTGATCATCACGGGTGTCACTTCCTTGATTACTAATCAAAGGATATAGCAGACCCTTTAACTAAGGGACTACCCGGAGATCAAGTGTTCTGTCTGTCTAGGGGAATGGGCTTAAAACCCAAACAATACGAACCTTTGCGGTGGTAACCCAACCATACTGACTGGAGATCCCTAGAATTTGGTTCAATGGGAAAACTAAGCTGCAAAAGGTTCAGTTGAGCGCTTCGGTGGAAGCAAGAGCACTTTAGATGATGATTTCTGTAGGGAAACATGAATCCAAAGTTGTTCCCGCGATAGACATTAAAGTGCTACCTACATGGTGGGTAAAGGTTAAGCTTCCAAACCTTTTAACGATCCTCAAACAGTTGAGGTTAAGGTTGGGGAAACTTTTAATGATTCCTAACACTTGTGAAGTGGGGTATAACAGGATACCTTGTAGGAGATCACCTATTTAAGTGCAAGGACAGGCCGCCTAAAATGAACGCACTTAAGAATCCAAGTGTGTCCACGGCCACAATGGACAGAATAATAAGAAGAAAACGAATAAGGAGAGTTATTGTGTTGGTATCATTGTCTTGGCTTACACTAAACACTGACGGTTCAAGACATCACATTCACCGCGCAGTAAGTAAGTCCGGTGGTATTCAACTAGGGAAGGTTCAAAGCAGAAGCTACCTCTCCTGATGCAATATTCTTTAGCTGAAAGATTGCTGAAAGTAGACACTTTATGTGTGCGCCTAAATCTCTTTCAAGAGGGGATTGTTGGAAATTTGCCTTTAGTGGGGAGGTGCGTCCACCCATATTTAATGACCTAAACACTAGAGTTCCGCATGTTGGAGGCTTTGTCTCTTCACACGTGCATAATCTACTAAGTGAGTAGATGACCGTAGGGCCAAAGATCGTCAAATTTCGTTAAGAAATGAAAGAGATATTAGTACACGAAGTAAGGTGTTTGAGGCATGGAAATATGGTGTGGGACAAATCTACCACGTCGGTGGGAAAAGGAAGAATTGTTCTCTTTATAAGTCTCAAAATTGGCTAAGGGTTTGCGACCCCAAGGGGTAACCCATGTGTTTGAAGGAGGGAGGACTTAGATGTGCTTGGGTTCAAGGCTAAGCCCACACGCGCGCCGCCGCCGCCCGCCCATCCCGTCCCGTCCGGTCCAGTCCGGTCTGCGCTCGGGTCACGGGTCGTGGGCCTTGGGCCTTGGGCCTTGGGCTTCTTCTGATAGACCCCCAAATTGTTTAATAATTACAGTTTGGTCCGTGGAGTTTCTGGAAAGATGAAATTGGAAACGATGGAAGGCAGAAAGTTTCTGCCTACCGTTTGGGTTTGGTTTTTGGAACGTTCCCACATTAAATCAGCCATTACTTGGCTGATTAACTCCCTCACTAATGGCCTTAATCATCCATTACTTGGCTGGCCTTAATCAACCATTACTACCTCACTAATGGCCATTACTTGGCAGTTGAGGAGTCCCTCCCTTATGCTATATATTGGTGTCTTTTGGCACAATTACAATTGTGAAGACAATATACAAGACACTATATACAACATAGAAACAGAAGAGAGCATTGAAATTCTATCCACAAACAGTGAACAGAAAACTCAAAACTCTTCATTACTTTTCCGTTCTTCAGCAAGTCATTTTGTGTTTTGTTTTCTTCATCAGAATCAACCTATTTGCTTTGTAGTATTGATTAGTTGTTGTTTTCTCTTGGGAGACTATTGCCCATTAACGTAAAAGCATAAATACGGGGCAGTCTTGTCTTAAAGACAGAGATCCATCTCTCGACTCAGGCCACAGTTGTAACAATCCAGATTTAGTGTTTCTTGATTTCAGGTTATCAAGATTTAAGACTCAACAAGCTTGCGACAGTTCTGAATTGCCTATTTGTTTATCCTTTCGAACACTTGTAATGTTTATTTACTTCCCGTATTGCTTTACATATTCAACAAACCCAATGGGATAAAACCTTATATGGAAAAAAGAGTACAACATGTATTAACTACCCTTGATGAGAACTTCAGTCTAAATTCTTGAGTCTTCGTATTCCAATCTTGTGCACTATCTTCTCGAAAGTTGCAGTTGGTAGAGACTTAGTGAAAAAATTTGTCATATTATCACCTGAATGAATTTGTTGCATGTTGATATCACCATTCTTTTGGAGCTCGTATGGGAAGAACAATTTTGGTGAAATTTGCTTTTGTCCTAACTCATTTTCTGAATCCTCCCTTCAATTGAGCAATGAATGCTGCATTGTCTTCGTATAAGGTTATGGGTATTTCAAACCACATTTACTTCCAAGCGATTCAAATAGTCATAACATCAATTGGTTTTATTGATATTTCTTCATTTTCTTGAGTTTGCGGCTCATTGATTTCTTCAAGAATATCAGGATTGATCAAATCTTGCATTTCTTTATGAGATTATTTCTTAGTGTCATCTTGATTTTTTCCTAGGATTCCGATTCTTAGAACCCAATGATCTATCACGCTTCAGGCGTGCTTTTGAACTCATTTGCTATGACACTAGTAGATGGTCCTACAGGGACATCAATCCGAATGGGGACATTCTCTGCAGGGATATGTGATTCAGTAATCCTTTTCAAATATGTAAATACATCTGGCATTTGATTTGCTATTTTCTGCAAGTGAATAATCTTTTGGACCTCTTGCTCACTAATAGAAGCACGCAGATCAAGATGAGACGGTGATGGATTTTTCCATAAAATTTCTTTTTATTTCATTATGCTCTCCCCCTAATTTTGAAAAAATTCTCTCATCAAATCGACAATATGCAATTGATCTTATTTCAGCATCTCCGTATAAGGAAGAAATTATATCATGCTCATAGTTATAGAAAGATAAATAAATGCATTAATTGAACAAATACATGGTACTTCAGAACCAATCTAATTTTCTCATTTCAACTTCTTTTAGCAGGTAGTCTACTGCTTTTCGAAAACTCTTCAAAAGCTCCGATATTATTCAAGTTAGCAACTTGCACAACATTATGAAAGATTTTGAATATCATAAAGGGATAAGGGTAAACAGAGTCATCTTTGTACCCTTCATCAATAAATATTTATTAAGGTGATTTTAGTACATCAACCTTAGTTCATTTAATTCGTTTAAGGATTACAAACAAGTTTTTCAATAACTTGTTTATGCTTCAGGCATTTTGAATCCTTCAAAAAAATTCATATAAATTTTGTCACGTAAGTCATATAGGCTAAGACAATTTTCATTTAATATTTAGTTTACATGACATCTTCTCATGTCAGGAATGCAGGTCCAGTAAATTTACCAAGATGTATCTACTTGGTAATTATTCCTACATCAATATGCTTTAAGAGACGTAGAATTCAGATCCTCATACTATTATACAATATTGAGCACTATATTGTATCAAATATATCATCGACGAGATATCATTTTGTATCGGTTTGCAATTAGACACAACTTACTGAGACCTTATCACTTCATTATTTTTTCAGATACCTGAACCTCGTATGAGGTTTTATGAAGTTTTATGTCGCAGGCTCTTGAAACCATGCTTCACGTATGTTGTAAACCCTGTCCTTCAGGGACATTTAGAAGCATCTTGCAGTTGGAATTTGAAATAGTTGGGTCAACAAATGCTTCTAGCATTTGACTTGAATTATCGTTTGAACGAGGATCATACAAGTGATAATTCACAATATATTTTTTAGATGTTTATTCTCTACCCTTATGTTAGAAAAACTAACATACATTTTCACCTTCTTTGGGAAATCCATCTGTGTGGATCGTGGTAGATTCATTAATCATAGACCGCACAACAAAATTATTAGATGAAAACATTTGGTTCCTGACCTTGAACCAATTATGAGGGGAGAATTTATCATAATTTATTAGTCTGAAGCATACAAACGTCGTTGTATGCAATATATCACAATGTTTTATCTATTCATTGGAGGCATTCGACGCTAAACTAACTTGAATATAAACCAGCATTAACAAGATGAATTATCTTGATTACATAATCTGAAAATTATGCTCTCAACTCAATTATTTTGAGCAAGCAATTTTGCATATGCCAAACTGCGGGTTGACAATAAACGCACATGTGACCGTCTTATCGATGCATCTATTTAAGACATCACATAATAGGTGAACGTGCCCTTATTCACCTTTTATATTTTTCAGAATTTTAGAAATTCAATCTCAACATTAGTCAGTATAACCAACTTATCATGAGAGCAAACAAATTAATTCTTGAAGAATCTTCTAGTTCTTCAATATATTCCGAATACAAACTTAGCACATCAGATTTAAATCAGGAACAACCATAATTATCACGTCAATTGATAAAATTATTTGTACTAGTAAACTTCAGGTTTACCATGTCATGTGCTATTTGTTTTAGTAAAACTTCTGATTTACTATAACATGAATTCTATTTTGTACAATAAACTTCTGGTTTACGTGACATGTGATTTCATCATGCTTATATTTGTGCAATACAATTTGGAGAATAAAGAGGGTAACATTTCAAATACATATTTCTTACCCACTATGATTTTGTAGATATTTAGTCATCCAATCATTTATAGCTTCAATATGATAGCCGTTTACTTTAGTAAACTTCGGGTTTACTATAACTTGTACTTCGATCATAACAACTTTGTATATTACAATCTAGAACGAATGACATAATATTATATAAGCTCTTCAGGAGCATTTAATCTATTCTCCATAATCACATATTGCTTGGACACTACTAATGACATGATCTTCTTGATAAATAGTTAGCTCTTCTAGAGCCCTTAATTGGTTTTGTACTATCAAATATTTCTTAGCCACTGTAGGTGTCATGAAGAAAATTTAATTAGACACTTCTGATGTCATGAAAGGAAATGGTAAACGAATGAATATTTAGAAATAATAAATGCATAATTCAATTCTAATCCAAACTTGCTTTGAAAGTTATTCATAACTTATCCATATATTAAAATGAAATGACATGCACAAAATAAAATAAGTAGATTGTCACAAACTGCATCATATATTTAAAACTGATAAGTTTGGACAAGTCCTATTAAAATATAACAACTCTCTGTATCCATCTTAAAGAAATTTTGACACATCATGATAAGTCCTATTAGGATAAAACAATTTACTTATATTGTTAAATATACACAATATACACACAATATACATGTGTATATTGTGTATATTAAATCTCGGATTTGGTCCCAGTAATAGCTCTCGGTTTTGGTTGTTTATGTAAGGTAATTTATGGTAAATATTTAGTATCCTAGTTTAGGTAATATTATAATATAATTAGTAGTGTATTACCATAAATGTATAGAATAAGGTTTTTAGAATAGAATAGGAATATGATTCTCCTATTTTGTAACTTGTATATATAGCCTTTCAAGTAATGAAAATAATCAAGGGGATTATTTCTTTCATGGTATCAAGAGACTAGATCTAACAAAAATTTCTCTCCCAAAATTTTGTCCCTTCGGCCGAACCCCCCCCCTCCCTCGGGTTTTTCTCTTCCAAATTTGTCTTCCGCTCTCAAAATCTCTCTTACTATTCCCAAATTTCCCCCTCCTTCTTTGTTCTTTCAATACGTCTAAGAACAATTATCATCCTTCCCTCATGGTTTCTAACGTCAAGAACAATATCCCTATTGTGCTTGAGATGGAAAACGTCCAATATGCGACGTGGGCAGAATTGTTTAAAATTCACGCTATCTCCCATCAAGTTATTCATCACATCATTCCTTCCGCTACACCTCTTCCTGCGGAGGATCCTCAGTTATGGATTGCTCTTGATGCTACCGTTCTCCAGTGGATCTATTCCACTATTTTGGTTGACCTTCTACAGACTATTATTGAGCCGGATACCACGGCTATGGCTACATGGAATAGATTATGTGACATATTCTAAGATAACCAACATTCACGTGTCGTCACACCCGAGCAGGAATTCTCTCTAGTTCGCATGGAAGAATTTCCAAACGTCTCTGCATATTGCAAGAAACTCAAGGAGTTGGCAGATCAACTCCGTAATGTTGGCGCACCTGTAACAAATAATCGTCTGGTTCTACAATTGGTTGCCGGCCTTTCGGAGGCCTATAATGGTGTTGGAACTCTCCTTCGTCAAAGTAACCCTCTTCCCGCCTTTTATCAAGCCCGCTCCATGCTTACTTTGGAAGAAGCCGGTTTGGCTAAAAAGGTGGCTACCGGAGCAATTCACGTCGTCATGATGGTGTCCTCCCCAAGTTCTTCGGGTTTTGTTGATAATTCGGGCCAAAACCATAATCATAGTGGCGGCAAAAATAATCGTAAGAATAATAACAAAAACCGCGGGGGCAAACGCGGTGGTTCCGGTGGTTTGTAGGCAGTGGGTCCCATCCAGTGAATAGTGGCCCACCATCCCCCTGGTCCCAGCAGTGGGGCTGGGGCAGTGGGCCGTGGGCCAACAACCCCTACTATCCAGCAACTCCCGGCAACCAGTGGGCTGGCCAGCCTTTCAGGCCCAACAATCAGCAGTGGCAGCCCACTGGCCAAGTAACGCTAGTTCCAACAGCTACGGCCCAGTTCAGTCCCGTCCCAGAGTACTTGGGCCCCGACCTCCACAAGCCCACCACGCAGCAGGCCCTACTCATACCGATATCGAGGCCGTAATGCACACATTGGGTTTGACTCAACCGTACCCAAATTGGTATATGGACACCGGTGCCACTACCCACATGACTTCCGATTCAGGTACTCTCTCATCTTATTCCAATTTGAGCAACCCTCGGGGTATAATTGTTGGTAATGGTAACTCTATTCTAATTCTGGGTTATGGTCAGAAAACGTTATCTCCCCCCAATCCACCCCTTATCTTGAAAAATACTTTACATGCCCCCAAATTGATTAAAAACTAGTGTCTGTCCGAAAGTTCACCACTGATAATTCCGTTTCTGTTGAATTTGATCAGTTTGGTTTCTCTGTGAAAGATTTCAAAACGGGGAGTCATCTCATGAGGTGTGATAGTAGGGGGGATTTGTATCCTATCATGCCCGGTTTCAGTCCATCGAGTCAAGCCTTGCCATCAGCCTTTGCAGCCATTTCTCCTTCCTTGTGGCATGCTCGCCTTGGTCATTTGGGATCCTCTATTTTATCATCTTTAGATAAAAATAGTTTTATTTCGTGTAAGGGTACGAGTCGTACTCAAATTTGTCTATCTTGTTCATTAGGGAAAATTGTTAAGTTGCCATTTGTAGACTCAAATTCTCATACTTCAATGCCATTTGATATTATTCATAGTGACCTATGGACGTCTCATGTTCTTAGTTCGGTAGGTCATCGATATTATGTTCTATTTTTAGATGATTATTCTAAATTTTTGTGGACGTTTCCAATTGCAAATAAATCACAAGTGTTTTCAGTCTTCATAAAATTTAGAGCGTTCATTCGTACCCAATTCGAAAGAGAAATAAAAAAATATTCAATGTGATAATGGGAAAGAGTATGACAATAGGGAGTTTCGGGAGTTCTGTGCTAATAATGGGATTACTTTTCGTTTTTCATCTCCTCATACATCTTCACAAAATGGGAAAGCCGAACTCAAAATTCGTTCCATAAATAACATTGTCCGAACTCTCTTACTTCATGCTTCCATACCCCCATATTTTTGGCATCATGCTTTACAAATGACCACATATCTCCTTAACATAATTCCTTCCAAAGGTCTGACATATCCTTCCCCCTCCAAATCTTATATAATAAAAACCCGTCGTATTCTCATCTTCGGGTCTTTGGGTACTTGTGTTATCCGTTATTACCATCCACCACAATTAACAAACTTCAGGCTCGGTCAACTCCGTGTGTGGTTTTGGGTTATCCGTCTAATCATCATGGTTACAAATGCTTTGATTTATCCTCCAAGAAAATCATAATTAATCGCCATGTCATTTTTGATGAAACCCAATTTTCTTTTACTAAAGTTCATACTCCCCAGCCTAGTTCGTATAATTTTTTGGATGACCAAATATCCCCGTATATTATTCGGCATTTTTCGGACATCTACCGCACCCAAAACTCTCCAGCGGGCCCACTGCCCGCTGGTCCCACTGGCACGTCTTGGTTAGCACTGGCCAGTCACCTAACGGGGCCGATTTCGGTGATTGGGCCGGTCCGGACCACCACCGGAACTGGTCCAGTCCCGGTTACCGTTCTCGACCTAGCTTCTGCGTCCAGTTTTGGGCCAGCAGGCCCACTACCTGCTGGCCAGTCCATCCCGAGCCCAGCAAATTCCTAAAATTCACTTAATTCCTCCTCGAGTCATAGACCGGTCACTCATAGTCAGCGAAGTATTTTTACACCTAAAAGACATTTTAATTTACACTCTAATGTCTCTAAATCCCCCTTGCCCCGTAATCTTGTGTCTGCCTTAAACGACCCGAATTGGAAAATTGCTATGAGTGATGAATATAATGCTCTTATTGATAATAAGACATGGGAGTTGGTGCCCCGTCCATCTGGTATTAATGTTATCAGGTCTATGTGGATTTTTGCTCACAAGGAGAATTTCGATGGGTCCTTTGCTCTACATAAGGCGCGACTTGTGGGTGATGGTAAGACTCAGCAGGTTGGGATTGATTGTGGGGAGATGTTTAGTCTGGTGGTCAAGCCGGCTACCATTCGCACTGTGCTTAGCCTGGCTCTTTCTAAGGCATGGCCTATTCATCAGTTGGATGTCAAGAATGCTTTCCTACATGGTGATCTCAAGAAAATAGTATATATGCATCAGCCGTTGGGGTTCAGGGATCCTAACCGTCCTCATCATGTCTGTTTGTTGAAAAATTCCTTATATGGGCTTAAGCAGTATCCACGGGCCTGGTATACGAGGTTTGCTAACTATGTTTCGACAATTGGGTTCACTCACAACAGGTCAGACAATTCTTTGTTCATCTACCGATGTGGTTCATCCTTGGCCTACATCCTGTTGTATGTGGATGATATCATTTTGACGGCCTCTTTCGATGCCTTTCGCCAGTCTATCATGACCATGCTCAGCTCTGAGTTTGCTATGAAAGACTTAGGGCCCTTGAGTTGCTTTTTGGGGATTGCCGTCAAGCGTAATTCAGATGGTTTGTTTTTGTCTCAAAGAAAGTATGCGGCTGAGATCATCGAGAGGGCTGGGATGTCATCCTGTAAGTCCACTTCCACTCCAGTTGATACTAAGCCCAAACTTGGTGCCACGGCCGGCATCCCTGATGAGGATCCGACCCGCTATTGCAGTCTTGCAGGGGCTCTTTAGTATCTTACCTTTACCAGACTGGATAGTACGTATGCTGTTCAGCAGGTGTGTTTATTCATACATGATCCCAGAGTTGAGCACATGAATGCAATCAAACGCGTCATCTAGTATATTCAGGGTACACTGGACTATGGTTTGCATTTGTATCCTTCATCGACATCCACACTTGTCTCATACACTGATGCAGATTAGGGTGGTTGTCCAGACACCAGACGGTCTACGTCTGGCTACTGTATGTTCCTTGTCAACAACTTGGTCTCCTGGTCTGCGAAGCGTCAGGCGACTCTATCCCGCTCAAGTGTCGAGGCTGAATATCGAGGGGTAGCCAATATGGTCTCAGAATCATCTTGGTTACGTAATTTTCTTTTAGAGCTTCATTGTCCGATTCAAAAGGCAACTTTGGTTTATTGCGATAATATTAGTGCTATCTACCTTTCAGGTAATCTGGTTCAGCACCAACGCACTAAACATATCGAAATGGACATTCACTTTGTCCATGAAAAGGTTGCTCGGGGTCACGTTCGCGTGTGTCATGTCCCGTCAAGATATCAGATTGCAGACATCTTTACAAAGGGTCTTTCCTCGGTCCTTTTTGAAGATTTTAGGGACAGTCTCAGCTTTCGAAGACCGCCCGCTATGACTGCGGGTGTGTGTTAAATATACACAATATACATGTGTATATTGTGTATATTAAATCTCGGATTTGGTCCCAATAATAGCTCTCGATTTTGGCAGTTTATGTAAAGTAATTTATGGTAAATACTTAGTATCCTAGTTTAGGTAATATTGTAATATAATTAGTAGTGTATTACCATAATTAGTGTATTACCATAAATGTATAGAGTAAGGTTTTTAGAATAGAATTGGAATAAGATTCTCCTATTTTGTAACTTGTATATATAGCCTTTCAAGTAATGAAAATAATCAAGGGGATTATTTCTTTCATATATGATCAATATAATAATTTAGTAATATATTTCAATGGCTATCCATAAATATCTCCTTATATCTGAAAAACAAAAAAGGACCCAAACTAATAATTATTGTAAAAGGGTTATTGTAGTTGTAATCAATTGTCATAATCATTATCAACTGTTCAGTAATTTTTAATATACTAAGAAGTACATTATTTCCACAAATATGTTATCACATCATAGATGATAATCAGTCGATACTTTATCACTTAGCAGTACGACATGCATCTTAAAATATTATAACTTCACTTTGAACATATATGGTGTTTATCAGATTTTTGTAATAATTACCCAACATAAATATATCGTAGACATAACAATATCTGCTAGAACATCTTAAATGATTTCATGAAATATAATTGCTATGTGACTAGTCATTCTTTTGAGCATAGTTCCTGTGACTATTTCATATGCATCAAGTTATAGCAGTAGCATAATCTTTTGACTTGGTACACACGATTGCCTCTGAATGAAAAAAAAAGAAGAAGTAAGCATGCCAGATTTTGATAACCAATCAAATCATTGCTATAACCTACAAAGCTACAAAGTTATTCAAGAGTAAAGTTCAAAGTTTTACCACTTTGGGAGTAAATTTCATATTTACTACTTTGAGAGTAAACTTCAGAGTTACTACTTCAAGAGTAAATTCCAGAGTCTTACTACTCAAGGAGTAGATTTCAAAGTCTTACTATTTCAGAAGTAAACTTAAAATTTCTCTACGTCGAGAGCAGAGTTCAATATTCTACTACTTCGGGAGTAGAGTTCAAAATTTGCTACTTCGGGAGCAGATTTCTGAGTTACTACTTTGGGAGTAAAACATAAAATATTTAAAATATTTTTCTCAACTATTAAACCTCTTCTGGAGGTGAGTCGTGATAACTTCACAACCAAACACATGTCCGTATTTATAATCTTTATTATATATTATCGCATTCACTTCAAGGAATGAATCTGTATTTGTAACATTTATCAAGTTCTCATTCTTCAGGAATGGAACACAATCATCTGAACGTGCCTTAAGCATATCAAATCGTGATGGCTTAGAACCTCTGCATATCAAATCGTGATGGCTTAGAACCTCTTTTAAGATATTGCTACTTCAGAAGCAAATGAAGGCATACATATGGTGTAAAGAATTTTTCTCTAACACATCTTTAATTGTAATCATAATAGACCTATAAAAATATTACAACTTCTGATGATTATACACAAATAAATTTTATTATAACGAAACTAATGAAAGGTGATCACTTTTGATTTCAACCCAAAAAGAAACGAATGACCAAAGAACCATAACATTAATTTCCAATAAATTAGGAAATAGACATGAAAATTCCAGCAACAAGATTTCAAGAAAAAAAATGGAAAAAAGGAGAGGTGATCTATACATGGATAACCACGGTTAGATAGACAGTTATCATGGATAGTCAGTAAACATACATGTTCTTTTGTACATAAATAAACACAATTAAAATACTAGATAATATGATACTTATCTGGAAATTGCTTTAGTCTTTCCAAAATATTTGCTCAAGATGGCAGAGTCTCGTGCTGATAACATGTTATAAAATTATAGCAATAGCAATATAAGACAAGATATGTAGACAAAGAAGTAGAGAGTGGGAGGAGACTTTCTTCCTATTTCAAGTGTATGTTTCACCTTCCTTCAAATGTGAATAACATCCCAATTTATAGGATGAAATCACCCAATGGAGTTACAAATATTAAGTGCCCAAATCAATAGGTACATGTAACCACCCAATGGAGGTTACAATTATTAAATGCCCAAACTAATAGGTACATGTAACATACAAAAGGTTAGTGAATGTGTATGGACATCCATACAAAGGATATGTATTTCATAACATTACTAACTTTGTCAATAATTATTGACATTGTGATAGCTTATTCGCATTCGTATTTTCACCAAATTAATGAACACGTGAACATGTCTTTACATTCTATAATGTACTAAAATCAAACTTGACTTTAATTGATGACTTAACCATGATAAATTACTATCGTTTGATATAAACAGCAATAAGTTTTATCCTTAAAACTATTTCATATTATTTTGCTCATATTCACTTTTCAAATTGAATTGATTTTCAATTTACAATGGATTTGATTTTGTACTTGCTTTGAGATAATTAGCACCATCTTGATATTTTAGACTCAATTTTGAATGAAAAGTTTCGCATAATTAGGAAATAATACTTTACGCAATATACTCAATCAAATTAAAGTATTATAAGAAGTTGCTTATAACAAAATATTGATTGAATTATTGCATCTATAAGGTTAATAGAATAAATTTAAATAGACAATGATAAAGCTTCAAACTAAGATTCCCCTTTAAGCCTCCAAATTCATTGAGACGTCCCTGCTGGATAATGAAACATAATGCATAAAACAATAAGAGGAAGCACTTGTTCTGAATGTTTCTCATATAACAACAACACATATCCATGAAATCCTATAAGTGAAATTTGGGAAGGGTGGTGCGTACGCAATCTTACTCCTACCTTGTGAAGGTAGAGGGGTTGTTTCCGATAGATCCTCGGCTCAAGTTAAGTATGAAAAGAAAATATAGTGAAATGATGATGGAGAAAAGAACAATAGCAACAAAAATTAATACGATAAATAAAGTAAAAGGAACAAAAGGTAATAATAAAATCAAAGAATAAGAAAGTAGGAGAATGATAATAATAAAACTGATAAGAAAAACTAGACAGCGCACGACTACCTACTAACCCCTAATCTTAGGCCTCCATATCCTCTTATCTAGGATTATGTCCTCAGTGAGTTGTAGGTGTGTCATATCTTGTCTAATCACCTCTTTCCAATACTTCTTCGACCTACCTCTACCTCTCTCAGAGCCACCACAGCCAATCTCTCACACCTCCTTACTGAGGCATCTGTGTATCTCCTCTTCACATGTCTGAACCACCTCAGCATCCTCCCTCATATTGTACCCAATGGAAGCCACTCTCACCTTGTTCTAAATATCTTCATTTCTCACACAAAAGAAGGGTAAATGAACCAAAAAATCATGATTTTACATTTGAAGAAATAAATCAAGGATTAATTATACTATAACACACCTATAATATCATTTAGTCTTAGATACATTTCATGTATTTAAAATTAAACGCTTAGACTCCATATTTATGAAAATCCTACACTAAGACCTCATTTGTTTGCATTTAATGGAGGTCTGAATCTGAATGTTTAAGGCCTTAGGCCATTAAGTGTATTTGTTTGCATTAAGATCTAAGCACTTATTTGGTTTGAATAGGTCTTAATCGTTAAGATCTTGAACAAAGTCTTAATATCATTAAGAGGTATTTTTGTATGAATAATTTTTACTCTCACTATGTCCACAACCACCAGCACCACCCCAAGCCTCCCAATCCTACCAACCCTACCACCAACACCCACCCACCACCCATTCACACCACACCCCCTCTCAACCCTCACCTCCACTAACCACCTCTGTCGTCACAACCACCACCATCACCACTTTCAACAACTGCCACCCTCACCACCTATCTACCCTTACCCACCCTCCACTCTCCACCCACCACTATCCTCCTAACCCTCACCACCACTAACCACCCTACCATCACAACTACCACCACCCTCACCCCTACCATCCCACCTACCTATCTACCCTTACCCACTCTCCACCCTTACTCTACTATCACCACTACAAAATATCTTCACCACCACTAGCTAACATAAATATTTTAATAATTTTAACAAATAATAATTTTATTTTATTAGATTTATATTTATTTTCTAATATTTAGTTATTTTTATATTTGAATTGAATATTTATTATTTTTAATAAATATATTATGCACATTCAGATTTTGAAAAACAAACAGTCTTAATCATTCAGTGTTCAGATCTATAGACAATATCATCTTAATCATTCAGATGTGCATTCAGATTCAGACGTCTTAATCTTAATGAACAAATGAGGCCTAACACCCCCCATGAGGTATATATGTATAATTAAGTATAGTAAAATATAAGTATTTAAAGACAAATTAATTTTTCTTACCTATTTATTTTTGTGAAACTTAAAAAAAGAAGACATACATTTTTGTTCACGCCTTTGATTAAAAGAGAAAATAAATATTTTTGAAACATATCTATTGAAACTAATAACTATGAAATGAAAAAAAATTACATAATAAGCTTTACTAACTATTAGCAATAATTTTCTTGAACTTTAAAAATGTAAGTTATTCATATTTTTATTTAATTATAAGATTTTATTGTACATGATTTCTCATTTTAATTTTTTAATTCTTCTACTTCAAAAATATCTTAAATTTACTTAGTTAGATAAAGTTTCATTTGTGTAGGATTTCAATTATATAAGAGGTATAATTAGTTTTAGAAAAATAGGTATAACATTGTTATATTTAAGAGTTCCGAAACATAAAAATATTTTGTCAAATACATAAACTTTTTAGTTATGTTATTAAATAATTTGTGTTCATTTCCTATATAAGAGTTTCAAAAGATACATTTAAAGAAATTTTTATGTCTCAGCGTGAATAATAATTTCAAAAATATTTTAAAATTTCCATAAAAGATAAATATACAAAAAATTATTTATTTATAATTTTAATTTTATTTTTAATAATTTTATTTTAAATACTTAGTTATGAATATACTTCATAAAGGTTGTAAATTATATATATATATATATATATATATATATATATATATATATAACAAAACAAGCGGAAGTGATCACAGAGAGGTACCAAAAGAGGTATTATTTACAGGTTGACATGGACTGGCAGGGCCGTCTTAACTCAGAACAAATCCAAAACACCCTAACGCCACCATGGGTCAGCGGGCTACAACAAGATCATCAGGCTGAGTTTCAGACATTCCGCTTGGGCTGTCCTCTGCCCAACCTTAGCACCTTCTCACATGAATCATTAGCTATATCATAGCATTAGTACCATGATTCCGAGTAGTCTAGTGCAACATAGGTTCAACACAAGGGAATTAGTCGATCATGGGCTAATCCAAAATATATAATAAAAATAAAATTAAAATACAAAAAATAAATTACCTAAGATGAAGAGGTTGTGCTCAGTACCGGAGGATGTAAAGCAAAACTTATGCTTTTATTGTAGAGAGTTTTTACAAAGAGAAGAGAGAGTAGTTGGCCAAAGCCTGCCTTCTCCCTTCAACTTATGAATCCTTACAAATGAAATCGCCTAATATGTGGTCGACAAACTTAAAAGATAAAAAGTGGCCTAACAAGTGGCCGACAATCCTAAAAGATAAAAAGTAATAAAGTAGAATCGACCAAAACTTATGGGCCCTACTATATTATAATAATTCATCTACTTTATTAAAGTAGATTCCATATGTTTGGTGACTTTTATGATGGGTCCACCGACTGCTTTCCTGTGTATCACACTTTTTCTTTCCCTTTGTCATTTCTTGTGTTGGAGGATGCCTCCATCTTATCTTGAAACTTTGAAACATACTCTTGGATGTCAAAGTTTGCATCATAGGGGTCTTGGGAGTCATGAATATCTTCCTTCTCTGTATGAATGGATGCCATGGAAGTATCTGAGGGAAATTTCTCATCCAGATTTTTTATTAAATCATTTTTTACTTTCGCCATTTAAGATGCTATAATTTCTGCTTTTGATATTACTCCCTTTTTAAGTTGGAGTTTTTTGGCAATATGCTGGAATGGACTATTAATCTCTGACTGAGGTTGACCCTCTTTCAATTTGGTATAACCTTCAATTGCCGAGGTTATCTGGTCTATGAGTTCTTGTCCATTCAAAATACCTTCTTTGGTGTTTTGTAATAACTTTTTCCAGAACCTTATATAATAGGTTCGTTGTAAACAAGGAATTTATTCTGGGGTATAACTCACTTCTACTGACCATTGCATGATCCATGGAATGGAAAATTCGATGAAGAAATGCATATTAGCAATGCCATTTATAATTGTATTATGATTCTCTAATTCTATGATCCTAAGAGAAACATCAATCCATTCGGTATATAAACATTTGAGTGTTTATGGCAAGATATTAATAGATGGACCATAATTTATCCACCAATGCCAAAACCAATTTGGTATGTTATGTTTATAAACATGAGAACATATTTTTATAAACCACGAATGTTTTTGTTAGGGTTTTCATATAAAAAAGTTTTATAAAAACTATCTATATAATCCCAATAATTAAACTTTACCTGAATTCTTTGTTCAAGATGGAAATATTCCCGTTCTTTTAAAGTGCTAAACCCCCAGTCTTCTGGAGTAAAGATTTTTTTATAATAATCTTGGAGAAGTTATAAACTTTCTTAGTATGCATAGGGAAATAGTGCTTGATTTCAGCTAATCTCGTGGTTGAGAGTATGGTCTCATAATGCATTCTTGATTTATAAGTCAATATGGTACATGATCCAGTTTCCAAATACCTTTCCATGAGCTTCCATGACTCATCTTTCCATTGCAGATCTTTATAATCGAGAAAAGTATGACATCTTTCTTCTCATGTTTTTCATAACCCTCATTATCATCTTGCTCTTCATGAGCAACTTCTGCATATGACGATTGTGTATCATTGTTTTCTTTGGATTTTATAAAATCAATGAACTGTTGGTATAACGGACTTTCTTTATCAATGGCTGAAGTCCCTGTCTGCTCTTGTGCTATAAGTTTTTTGTTTCCATGCTGGACAATAGTATTACCTCATCCAGTTCCTCTGCCTCTTCCGCCACGACCTCTATAATTGGGATCACCGCCCTGCCAATTAGGCCTCATCATCCTGTATAACAAAATTATTAATTTATGAACTTAAATATTCTCTAGTCAAGAAATCAGGCAGACTATTATCTGTCCTTTTTTTTATAATGAATCTCAACATCAAATGGTGCCAATAAAGCTTGCCATCTTGCAAACATTTGTTTAGAAACATCATGTTTGCAGTCTTTATTAAACATAAATTTGGCCGACTGACAATCAGTATTTATAATAAACTTCTGATTGTATAAGTCTCCTTGGAATTTTAAAATACTTTTTACAATTGCTAGAATTTCTTTTGCAACTGTAGAATAATTTTTTGGCTGGGATTCCATTTGCAAGAGTAGAATTATATTAAATACTCATGTTTATCAACTGGAGAGTGTTACTTCAATATACCCCCATATCCGATATCTGAAGCATCTGTCTCTATAATCTTTGGCCAAGTAGGATTGGCTAAGGTGAGACAAGGAAGGTTATGAACCTTGACCTTAATTCTTTTGACAGCTTGAGTATGATCCTCTGTCCAAGGTGTAGGAACTTTTTTCAGCCGTTCATATAAGATGGATGTATCTTTTGCCAAATCCTTTATAAAAGGACTGATATAATTAAGACTGCCCAAAAATCTCTGGAGTTGGGTCTTATCGGTTATAATATCCGGGAATTTTGATGCAAATTCAATGCTTCTATTAATAGGAATGATTTTTCCTTTTTCAATGTTATGACCCAAAAATCTTACTTTTGTTTGGAAAAGGGCCATTTTTGGTTTTGATATGACTAAACCATTCTGTATGATGATCTTTTTAAATAACTCAAGATGCTTGAAATGAGTTTCAATATTATTAGAAAATACTAAAATATCATCTATATAGACGATGATGAAATTGCTATGAGGCATAAAAATATCATTCATAATATTTTGAAATTCAAAAGGGGCATTTTTTAATCCGAATGGCATTACATTCCACTCGAATTGTCCCATAGGAACATTAAAAGCAGTTTTGTATCTATCTGCTTCCTTAATCTGAATCTGACAGTATCCAGATTTTAAATTGAATTTAGAAAATATAATGGCGTTATTAAGCCTATCAAGTAATTTTTTTTTGTTAGAAATATGATCTAATCCACTTTAGAGCTTTATTAAGCGGTTTATAATTAATAACAAGTCGAGGAACTCCCCTTTCCTGCTCAGCATGTATATTGACATAAAAGGCCGTACAGGACCATGAGGATTTTGAGGGTTTTATCAAACCTTTCTGTAATAAAGAAATAATCTCTTTTTTGCATAATTCCAGGTATTCGGAATTCATCTGGCATGGCCTAGCTTTTGTAGGGATATTACCCTCTTTGAAATCATCCTCATAAGGGAGGGAGACAATATATTTTTTCCTATCCCAAAAAGCATTGGAAAGGTCACTGCAAATCTGTATTGAAAACTGAGTTTGTATAAGATCAATTTTTTGCCGTAGCTTGGGATTTCCCAATAGTTCTTCAATATTGGAAATATAAATTTCTTGTTTTAAGAAGTTGATTTGTTGGTGTTTATGAACCAATCGATGTTTGAGCTCATTTAAAAGCATTGAAAAAGGTTCAGTTATAATCTGGAAAGTAATGGGTTTTCCGTCAAAGGTTCCTATGATACCTTTTTTTTTTTATCAATTTTAGTAATTGGGAAAAACTTTTGTATAAAAGGTGTGCCTAAAATAATTTGGCTGGAAATATCTTTTACCAAAATAAAACTTTCTGCTATACAAGTTTTATTATTGCAAATATAAGCTTTTGGTAATTTAAAAGTAATTTGTAATTTCTGCCCATTAGCAGATCGAACACTATGAGTGGTTTTATGAAAATAAGTAGAAGGAATAAGACCTTCATGTATACAATTTACATCTGCTCCGTTATCAACAAGAGCAGTGAAATCTTTTTTGAAGTTATAATCAATTAAAAGACTAATCTTTATATAAAACTTTTGTGAAGTGATTAACTCCAGGTTTTGTAAAAAGTTCTCTGTTTCATCACTAGCACTTGTTATAAGAAGATTATCTAAGTCGGAGATATCATCCACTGTTGCTGAATCAATAATCTTGTCTTTTCCTTTACCTTCAATACTGGTAATTCGAGAATCGAGCATATCATTACTCTTATTTAATGCCAATATCTCTTGCTTGATATTATTAATATCTTTTTCCAAATCTCTGGGAGTACTAGTAATACCTTGTTTCTCCCTCATTTGTTTCTTTAATTAAGACACGGTATAAGCATTTGATCGTTCCAGAGTATTCCTTCCTTGTGAAGGTTGTGGAGTATCCTGGAGTTGATCTATAATCTGTGATCTCATATTTGGATCTTTAATCAATTTTAGCAATTCCACAAGGTTATCACCTTTGCGAACATTAATGTTCATGTCCTGAAATTGAGCAAAAATATTATAGAACTCATCATCCTCCTTATTCTGCCTGCTAGAACAAGGTTGTCCAATTTGACATGGTAGACATTCTTCTTCTGAAGGAATATAATCTTATTTGTTAAGAACTCGAATTTCCTCATCTGAGGAGGAATCCTTTGCTTCATCTGTTTCGAAACCTGAGTCTTCTGGTTCCGAGTTGAGTAAAAGCTTGGATAATGATTCTTTTAATTCATCTCCAATGTTAAGGGCTTTAATAGTTTTCTTAACTTTACAATCCTTATAATAGTGGCCTGTCCTGCCATATTTCCAACATGCTTTGGGGTTCTTAGAACTTATAAAATTCTTGCGAGTTTTAAACTCTTTCTTTCTTCTCACCTTTTTATCCAGTCGTTTCGTTTTCCATTTTTGGAAACTCTCCTGGTTCTTAGCTTTTCGTCTATGAGACACATTGGCTTTGGGAATATCCATTCCAAATTGACCACATAACTCTCCCAATTATTGTCTTTCAGTGAGGTTCTGACTTTTTATCTGCTGGTTCAGCTTGATATCATTATATAAAGCTAACCCTTCTTGTATGCATGTGCCTATTAGGCTACCATAGGTATAAATATCATAATTGATTGTAATTCTCCCTTTTGTAAGAGATTTTCTAACTCTTTCCGCAAAAAAGGCTGGTAATCCATCTATAAATTTGGACTTCCAGTGAGAACTATTACACTCATGTAGTTCCATGTCTCTGCTAAGGAAAACATCCTTATACCACCTAAATGAGGTGATGGTTTTGCATCTTAAGTTCTGGAGTAAGGTTCTGATATTCTCAGAATCATCTGACAATCTTCCAGTAAATTGCTCTATAATATTAATTCCTAAGGTATAAACCGCATTCTGTGCAGGTTCTACTCCTGCTTCGGTTTTAACAGCCCCGATAATACTATTACGTTGTTCTTGGGTTAAATAATGATCCTACCAACCTTTCAACTGGCTAGTGAATCCTGATATAATCATTTCTGCTACATTTATGTCTGTGTTACTGTTAGCTTTGCAGATTGTGCTATACATGAGCATTTTATGAACTGCTGTATAAATCTGTCTTTCTGTATAACCATCTATGTTCCATTCATAGATACTGTTTCCACTATAGCTATTGTTATCAACAATCTCTTGCTCCTCAAACAAAACATCCTGAGGAGTGGGCCTAGGATAGTAGTACATCTTTTGTACTGGTTTCCTAGCATATTTTTCTAGGTTATTAATTTCGTCAGACATCTTCTGTTTATAATCATCTCCAGATAGGTCCAACTCATAATCTTTTGTTAAAGGGATGATTCGCAAACCTTTAAACTTGTCACCTAGTAACTGTTCAAGTTCTGAGTATGCTCTTAACTTGAAATCTTTAATCTCAGGTGGAGGCTGCATACTAGGAGTAGCTGCAGAAGTATGAAGACTAGAAGAAGAAGGGACTGACCTCATGATTTCTGAAGTCAACTTCTCTACTCTATTATGTAACAGAATAATTTGTTCACCCAAAACATTCATATAAACATTGGTGTAATTATTTTGTTTAAGCATGATATTAATATGCGAAGTTGTAACTAAAGCAGTATTATTTTCAATAAGATTTGAAAAGGCAGCAAAATCAAGAACTTTATTATCCTTTTCAATATGGAAAGGTTGTTGAGGAGGGAAAACAGTATGAGCAACTCCCCCGCTAGAAAGTTTGTATTCTCTTTCTAGAACAATGATATAATCTCCTACATATTTGACCATAAACCAAGGAACAAAAGATATGATTTTGTTAGCTCGAGAAAAATCTTTATAAAATTCCTCTTGCAGCTCTATACGCTCACTGTTATCAAAAGTATTACAAACCATTTTTTAAACGGTTCCCATCTGGGTTTATAAAAGTCTTTACTGATTTTTTTCGTGCGGGTGATCCCCGGCTAAAATCAATTTTTGGACTTTGATCAATTAAATACTTGGATAACCCATGTCCTACTCAGTTATTTCTGGGTCTTCATTAACACATCTGGCAATATTATCATTACCAATTATAATTCTATCGACTCTATTTCTATCAGACACATGAGGATGTATAAAATCCTGAATACAAGAAGTAGAAGCTCGTGAAGGAGATCTAACAATATAATCAGCTGGTGAAATATAAGAACGATTTAAAACATCAGATCTAGTAGATCTAGAACCAAAATCATTTGTCAAGTAGTTTAGTTTAGAAAACTTTAGCTTGACCGTCCCATCAGGGGTTTGTTCAATATGAGTAATATCAGTATTACAATTACTCTTGGGAGGTGCCGCTCCCTCTATGACCCATTCCGTGGGAAAATCAATTTCATCTCATTTAATAGGTCTTCTGGTGGTAATTTTTGATTTACCAAAATTAGTTTCTATTAAAATAGTCTCGTTTTTAAAATCTATGATTTTGCACATCGGATTCATAGTGTATAATGGTTTAAAATAGATTCTATAACAAATACAAATAACTTCAGTTCCGGGCGTATAATCATAACCATGCAACTTAATGCTAGTATTAAAGCATTCAAAGAATTTTCATCTTGCAAAGTACCTGCAAGTTAGGATAAGCATTAAAATAAACAGGGTCATACGCCAAATTGGTCTGTACTGTCCCTATAAGAGATTTTTTCCAGTTCTAGTTTCTGCCATCCCTCAGAGCTGCTATAAAGCTCTCTGGTAAGCCTCTTAAAATAAGTGGCTTGAAGGCAACCTGTACTAACCCAATATGCATAAATCTATAGGTTTCCCTATAAGGGGCAATGTCACTGTCATTCAATAATTTAAAAGTAGCATGATCGCTATCTACAGTGATAGTTTCCTCAGTAGTTTTGACTAGTTTGAATCCTAATTTTTCAATAGTACCCATCTAGTATATCAACCTGGGTTGGATTTTTGGAATAGTCCACTTATTAAGTAGATCTAAATGTTGAGGTATATCATATTCCTCTTTTCTACTATTTTTAACAGTGTTCTTGTTCTTGATATTCATCAATTTAGGAGTGTTGAACTTTGTTACCTATTACTACTTGTGCACATGGCTCTGATACCAAAAGAAGTGGAAGTGATCACAGAGAGGTACCAAAAGAGGTATTATTTACGGGTTGACAAGGCCTGGCGGGGCCGTCTTAACTCAGAACAGATCCAAAACACCCTAACGCCACCATGGCTCAGCGGGATACAACAGGATCATCAGCCTGAGTTTTAGACATTCCACCTGGGCTGTCCTCTGCCCAACCTTAGCACCTTCTCACATGAATCATTAGCTATATCATAGCATTAGTATCATGATTCCAAGTAGTCTAGTGCAACATAGGTTCAACACAAGGGAATTAGTCGATCATGGGCTAATCGGCAGGGCAACGATCCCAATTATAGAGGTCGTGGCGGAAGAGGTAGAAGAACTGGACTAGGTAATACTATTATCCAACATGAAAACAAAAAGATTATAGCATAAGGGCAGACAGATACTTCAGCCATTGATAAAGAAAGTCTGTTATACCAACAGTTCATGGATTTTATAAAATCCAAAAAAACCAATAATACACAACCGTCATATGCAGAAGTTGCTCATGAAGAGCAAGATGATAATGAGGTTATGAAAAACATGCGAAGAAAGATGTCATACTTCTTCTCGATTATAAAGATCTGCAATGGAAAGATGAGCCATGGAAGCTCATGGAAAGGTATTTGGAAACTGGGTCATATCCCATCTTGACTTATAAATCAAGAATGCATTATGAGACCATACTCTCAACCACGGGATCAGCTGAAATCCAGCACTATTTCCCTATGCATTATAAATTTGTTTTGAGCCATCTTGGTTATTCTCTATTTTTGTAGTGTAATAGCCACCACCGATATAGGCCATTTTCTTGGGTGTTTGATGTGAATGGAGGAATTCTTTAGAGAATGCTTTTAATTTTTTTCTTAGCTTCTCTTTTTAGTTGTTAGGAATTTGCTTATATTATTTAGTATTATCTAAAATATTCATCTGCTTAGTTAATTTTATTATTTTGTTTTTTTCTTTGTTGATGAGGTTAAGTTATTGTGTTTTCAGGCCATGAAGTTTTCGAAAGTTGAAGCAGAAAAAGGAAGTCATATATATGTGCATGCTGCTCAAGAAAGTACGTATATGTTCTTCCGTAGTCATGTGGATCAACGTTTAATAAGTCTAATGATAGTATATGTGAATGTAAAATTAGTTTGTAATTTTTAAAATATAGTTTAATTTATAGGAAAGTTGTTTATTGATACATAAAATTGTAGTCTTTAAGATTTTCATGTTTTGTTGTTGATAAAAGTCATCAAGTTTTTCAAATTTTCATAGATCTTTTCTATCGTTTGTTCAATTTGAACTCTTCGATCTTACTACTTGAAAATACATAATTATTAAGCTACAATAAAAATGATTTAGTAAAATTGCCTCTCTCTCTATTCAGTTTCTTCCCCAATATAAGAATTGTTGTTCTTCTCTAGACCTTGATTCTTCATTTATCGAGGAATGAATTTTTAGTGTTGGCATCCATTTTTTTTCTTAATTTAAAACATGGAAAGGGATATAAATAAATATTTTTTCTTAGTTTAAAAAATGAAAATGAAGATTAAGATATGAGCAATGGTAAGAGAAATTAGTCAAAATAGAAAATAATTTTTAGATTATTTCATAAAATTAGTAAAAAGTGAAGGAGAATTGATTCAGTTACTCAAGGAATGATGACAGTTTCTGAAGGGTATACATATGAAAAAAGAGAAAAAAATATACTAGAATTTATAACTTATGATATACTTTGTTAAATATTTAATTAATTAAAAAAATATTTTTGAAGAAGAATTATATATGCATAATTTAAGATAATGGTTAGATCTAGAATCCTTTAAAAATAGATAGAGTATAATATTTGGAGTAAAAAAATAATTAAATCTAAAAAGTTATAACTGGTGCTACTTGAACCGCAAAAAATATTTCAAAATGGTTGGATAAGGAGGATGATAGAATTTTTGACGTTCTAAGATCTCAAAAATTTATAATGTTACTTTGTGTAAAACATGTTAAGAGAAATATCATTGTTAAGATTTCTTATTAATAATTTATGAGAGACACTGAAAGACGTTTGTTGATTTGTTATAGGCATGTGATCCTTATGTACTAAAGAGCGTGGAAGATAGAAGTGGAACATAATCAATTATAATCAAAATTATTTATGAAGTTATTTTTGAATGTTTAATACACACATAAATCATAAAAATATCTGAAAAATTTAATTAAGAGAAAATTTAACATAAAAAAGTGGGAGATAGAAGAGGAAGATAATCAATTATAAGAAAAATTATTTATGAAGTTATTTTTAGATTTTTAATATGACACATAAATCATGAAAAATATATGTAAAATTCAGTTAACGGAAAATTAATTTTGGCATTTTCCCTGATGAATTAGTAGAAGGAGAAAGAAAAATTAATTTGATTATTGTAAAGAAGAATAATAATAATTACTGATTTTTCAGAGGAATTCAATAAATAAAAGTAAAGAAATGAAAAAGAGAGCTGGTAAGGGGAGCCGAAAATAACGTTAGGATAAGTATTAAGAAGGATATGATTACATAAGAAAATTATTACAATGAAAAACATTAAAAAGATAGATAAGAAATAGAAGAGTTGATAATCAAGAAAAATAATAAAAAGGAGAAAAAATAGATCAAAATTTTAAGAACGGAATGTGAAAATGATCAAACTAAGGAGGGTCATTTGGTTGATATTGAATTTGTTGAGCTGAATTTTCTTTTTCCATTTGGTATCACCTTGAAAATATAATTAAAACAACAATAGCGTTATAATTAAAGAATAGAGAAAAGGTAAATTTGATAGATAAGTCAATATTGATATTTTTAACTAGAAAAATTTAACAATAATTATTTAATAGTAATATTTTAATTTTAATTTAATGACCGCGCGAAGCGCGTATAATTTCACTAGTTTCATAATATAGGAGTATAAGTGTTTGATTTCAAAATCCATAGATTAAAGTAAATCTACAACTGAATCATATTACAACGTGTTTAGTATAGTTAACCGTTTTCAAATTCAAGATCTAATTATAAAAGTTGCAAATGAAAGAGAGAAAAAACAGAGTTATTACTTGACTACTTCATTTCACCCCTTTAATGAACAAGTCACTAAAATGCAGGGGGAGAAAACACCAACAGCTATGTATGATGACAAGAAATAGACTCCACAATTTTAAAACTGAATTATGGACGAGCATCTCACAAATCGAAGTAGCAAAATTGGAACCTGTTTAAAATATTAAGAAAAAATTACACGGTGTATCTAATTTATACACTCTAATTATCATTCCTAGCTACACTTAATATTTTTTTTTAGCAAAATTCTCAATTCACGCGACAACTGAATTGCACTTCAAACAAATGATCGCTTTGAGCATGCATGTGAATAAAGCTGGATCACTTTTATTTGTTCACCCAACAAATTTTTTTATTGATTGTATAATAATCATGCTTTATCTAAAAGAGCAACATTTACAAAGTATACAAAACAAGTACTTGTTTCTTTTCTTGCAAAGATTCCACAAAAATAGTTTCTTGTAGCTACCTATAATCGTTTTTTATTATGGACCCACACTCAAACACTTAAGAGAGGGTTCAATGCATGACAACCGATGTAACTTGTAAGGTACAACCATGAAACACATGCATCGAGTGGATTCAGTTTAACTTTGTTGTCCTTTAGGTTAAGATAAGTGCTCGATCTGCAAGTATGTTAAGTTTATGAGAAGAGGCTAAAGTTCGGAAGCATTCTTGATCCACAATTAATTATTTTCTATGGTATTTTTGAAAATAAAAAATATGAAAAATTATTATATGATACATGAGATCAAAGTGTGATGTATGATAGTTTCTTGTGTTCACAATTATGACCCATAAGTCATAGTCGGTATCAGCAAACACAAAGTAAATGAGATTCCGTTATTGATCTTCCTCTTCTCACGAGTCTCTCAATTTGTATCCAATTCGCTTTTCTCATGTTCCGTCAAACCGAATCTCTCATGGCCATTTGATAGTATGCTAAGATAGCGAACATCGAACAAAGCTTCGAGCCAATGACCAGAGTCGTAGGGTACTCAATAAGGTCTCACACAACAATAAGTCGAGATATAACTTGTCTTAACCCTTTTGGTTGACATTTAAACACATGGTATGAAAGATGTGCTACAATATTTGATAGAGAATACATTTATATTTTTCATATGTTCTGTAATTATTATTTTGGTGTAATTATGTAAAGTAGATATCCTCATACAATTAGGATTGTAATTGCAAACACCTATATATATTGCATTAATGAGAAGACTCCAAACAAGGAGAATTACACAATTCTACATGGTATCAGAGCCAAAACCTAACCCTATCTCTACCCTAAAATCGGCTCAACCAGCGCCCCTCTTTTTCTTTTTGCATCGCCGAAGCAGCCAATCTTCATGGCTTCTCCCGAATCTTCCTCCTCCACCCACGTCGTCACACCTCCTCCTCCCTCCCTCCTAACACCTTTCATCTGGCCTTTGCCGTGAAGAATATAAAAAAACTTTATCCATTTGATTCTTGATCAAGAGGATGGACAATACTCATCGTGGGTTGAACTATTTTAAATTCATGCTTGTGCCTACAACATGCTTGATCACATAGATGCCACCACCCCTTGTCCACCCGACGTCGATAACTCAACGTGGAAACGACTTGATGCAATCGTCAAACAATGGATATATGGCACCATATCCAAGGATTTACTTCATACTATTATGAAGACAAGTGCTTCGGCTCATGAACTATGGACAAGGCTAGAGGAAATCTTTCAAGACAACAAACATACAAGTGTCGTGTATCTAGAGGAAAAATTTAATAACACCCATCTTGAGAACTTTGTCAATATGTCCGACTATTATAAACAATTGAAATTAGTTGTAGATCAATTATCTAATGTTGGTAATCCAATTTCAGAAACAAAGATTAGAGAATTATGGACAAAATCCACCTCTAAAGTCTTCCCTATCACTTGTGGATCGAGCCCTCTTATGTTCACCTCTATCTCGCTCTCGATCAATCTGCTGCTGCCTTTTATGATCCTTCATGTTTTGTGCATAGGCCGGAATGTGAGTAATATCCATATTCGGATTAAAAGAATCTATATTGCACTCATTAACCAAATGTGGCCGCAAACCATAAACAAACTGATATACATGGTCACTCATTTTGGCAACAATCGCAGGAGCATACCTAGCCAATGAATTAAAATGCAAACTATACTCTCGTACACTCGTATTACAATGCTCTAGGCGTAGGAACTTGTAATGACCCGTCTGTTCATTTTAGCTAAAGACCCTTATTTAACTTTTTTACCCTTCCCGTCGTCTCTAAGTGGGATTTGTGATGTGCGGGGATGGGTGGTATGGATCCCGAGGTCTATTTATATGAGCTTCATAACAATAACCCAAAACTAGAACCTTAAGAGTTGGATAGTTTGACTTTAGGTTGAATTTTGAGTAAATGGGTTTGTTTTCAAGTCGTTTATGACTTTGTTGATTGATTGGTTCGCTTACCAAGTCAATTAGATGTGTTTTGTGGTCTTATCTGTAATATTTGGATTTTGGTTATTCTGGACGATTCTTTAAAAAATATATCTTAACTCGATTAAATGGGAAATCCGAGGATACGAGTGAGTTTGTAGCCCTGTTTACCTTAGACAAACATGTCTAGTTTGTGTCCGGGAGGTCTTGGGAGTGTTTTGGGTGTTTGATGGAAGTTTGGCTTGGTTTAATAGTTGTTGGTGTCTGGTGTCCGCTTCGCGACACTGTTGTTCGTTTTTGCGTGTCCGCCTCAGTGGGAGGTTGGCTCACAAAAGCGGGAGATTGGAATTTGTTGAGTTCTATCTTGGCGGATGGGACTTCCACATGGGCGGGTGTGCCTCTGTAGTGTCGAGTGTGTTGTGGCGCTGAGGTGCAATATCAAGTGACACCACCTCAGCGAGGTTGTTCTCGCGGGAACGGGTCCGCTAGAGCGGAATCGCTAAGTCAGATGTCCTATTTAATTTCCTAGGTCAGAATTCTTTTCCAAAAATAGAAACCCTCGAACCTAGAGCCGCTAGAGAGCATTTTCAGAAGTTTAAGTGCAATTTCATCCTTGGGGTAAGAAATTCTTTCCTTTATGATTTGATTATATGTTTCTAAGTTCGTTAATGGTGATGTAGTATGTTTATAAGTTGGGAAAGATGAGTTGTAAGTCCTTATGAGATTAAGATAGTTAAATCATTAATTTAAAGGGTGTTTATGGATTAGATTATTTTGATTGTCATGAATTTGTGATGGAATATGTTAGATAATCATGTTGTGTGGCTTAATTTGAGTATAGAAACCTATTTGATTTGGGGGTAAATTCGAGGGTTTCCGATCTGGGCCTTTTTGTATCTTGTTCAATCGAATATCTAAATGAGTAATGTTTTATAATTAATTTAAGGATATGATTACTTAGTATATTGTTGGTTTTTGGGTAAAAAGGTTCGAGTATTGGCGACGTGGGCTCGAGGTTGGTATTTGTAGTCTTGTTTGGTAAGGATTATGTCCTTGTTTGTTGTGTAAGATTGATATTAACGTACATTATATGCATATTAGACTGCGATTACTTCAAGGCCCTTCAAGAGGGCGAGGCTGGCATTGAAGATGGATTGTTTGTGGCTCCTGCTCGGCAATAAGGTAGGCCTACAGTTTAGTTTTCGAGACTCCGATAGAAGTACGTAGTAGTTATAAATGTTGAGGGGTATTGGGCGTGTTCTGGGGGTCTCACTAAAGTGGTTGTGATTAACACTTGAGTGGGTACCGATGTTGAACTATGTGGTTGGGTGATTTAGGTAATCTGTCTTAAGCTGATTCTGACTGTTGTTATGTGAGCTTGTCGCCATTATATAGGCTTGTCGCCATATTTGACATTATCATGTTTATTTATCACACATGAAGATATGATATTCTGATTGTACTTGGATTATGATTGATGGACTACTTGATATGATATCCTGATTGTACTTGAATTATTGTTGTTGGACTGCTTTGATATGAGATCCTGATTGTACCTGGATTATTGATGTTGAACTCTGAAAGCATGTGATAATTATCTCTATATTTGGTTGCATCTTATTACATATTGATTTCTTGTCTTGAATAGTCATTTGCATTCATACACTCATGGTTATGATGATATTGATATGAGAGTGGTATAAAATTTTATAGGTCCAAGAAACCGATAAGGTAAAGTACTTATGAGATTATGGAAAAATTGAGATGATGATGATACAGATGAATTGGGTTACACATTGTAATGGATATGATGATACACAAGGACCGTGTTGAACGTCTACAACAATTATTATTTAGCTAAGAGCTGGGCTCTGATGGAAAATTACAGAGGGAATTTATGGACTTCGCGGGTCCCCTATGGGTGTACAATCATTATACAAACTTGATGTATTGTATACTGGAGGAAAAGGTACCTGGCATATGTATTGCATTCATATCATACACATCTCATTGCATTGACTATATATTGACTGGAAATTTGGATTAATTCTATCGAATCGGGTTGACTGCCACGATTAGGCTGGTCTCTGTGAGTACTTAGATAAACAACTTGATTGTATTGAATTAAATTAGTTGACATGTGTGGCTTGACTTCTATTTATGGATTTTTGTTGTTAATAATTAGTAAGTCTAAGTATTTGATATCAACTGCTATAGTGATCGTAAATGTCGATATGTCAGTACTTTTGTCTATATCCGGGGAATCTATGTTCATTTGTATGCTGTTTGATAATTGACTGTATGACTGGGTAATGAGTCTAGTAAGGGACCTGTGATTAGTTTGTTATTGGGAAAGTAGACATTGAATGATCTATTTGTGTCAGACTCTAACTACATAGAGTCTTAACTAAATTTAAAAGCTAAGAATAATACAGGTATTAATGTCATCATGGTTAGATTAAGTGTGATACTATTGGAAAGTGTTAAAAAAGGGTTGTTGTGATCTAAGTATTGACTTGATTATTTGATGTATTAAGTTGGGTAAGTGGGGTTAAGCATGTATATGACTTGGTTAAAAGAGTACTAGTCGGTGGGTATTATGATAGTAATATCCCCGTTTATGTGTATGGATTGATTGTACTTGACTGTGATTGGAACCTTATGTGAACAATGTGACTTGATGAATCAGTGAATTGATATGTATACTAAGTGACTTATATGGGCTATTGAACTGTCTAGTAAACGCTTAACTAGTGTCAACTTGATATTTATCATTGTTACGTATCTTCCGCCGTGTTGGCCTATGATGTCTATGGGGTACGTTGTGTACTCATGCTATACTTGTTGTATTCTTTTTGGATGCAGATACAACTCTTATACCAGTTCAGAACTTCGAGTTTGAGTCCGAGCCGATTGAATTTCATGTATTCAAGGTAAGGATGTTACTTCCAACATACCTTGGATGTTTATTCTCTTACTCTGTCTTTACATTTGTATTTGAAAGACGTAGTTAGACACTTTGATTATGTTATTCAATTTTGGCCTAGGTTGCCTTCATTCATAGTTGTATTACGTATTAGTGCTCTTGTATTATTGACCAGATCTTTGGGGGTTTCACTAGACTATCAGACTTATATTTCCGCAATTTATATCATGAGACACTTTTATCTAGTATTAGTTATCATTCTGCATTTCTTCTTGATTATGTTCTTAATTTGAGGAGTGGTTCGCCTATCAGTGGGGACAGTGTAGGTGCCACCACAATTTTTTAAAAGGGGTCATGAGAGAAATTATCCCGCCTGGCTCATCGAAGCTCGACCAGCATATACTATTGCAAGAATTCCAAAAGAACTCCCTCCAACCCGCTAGTGGAGCATGGGGTCCCCGAGTCTTCTCCCAAGTCTCATACCAGGACACGGTAATATCACACAACCTATAGGAAGGCAACTCTACAGACTCGGCATTTATAGCATGCATAACTCATAAGGTCCGATGCATCTGATCTAAAAAGCTCTGTGGATCTGCATTGGGATCTGTCCCTGTAAACACCGGAGGGTCTGGGTTGATGAAATCCCGAACAGTCATGCTGACTACTCTATCAGAAGGGCTAGGGGTCTGACGTTGGGCATGAAAGGCTAATAATCGAGTCAATAGTTGTACAACACTCCATATATCTAAATCCTTATAAGGGGCAACCGAAGGAGGAACTGGGTACATCTGCTCCTCCATGCCCGAGATACAGCCTCATCCTGATGCTCCTATCTTCCCAGATTAGCGAGTGGTACCTGACTGGCACCTTCTCCCACTTCCTTATCTAATATCCACATAGCTTCATGTCGTTTAGTAGTAGCAGTCATTACTGAGAATGTAAACGAGATTAAGGTTAAGAGTAAACACTTACGATTCGGCTCTAAAACGATCTAGATCAAGAAAGAAAGTAACCCTCCTAAATGTATTGTAGCATCTCGCTTATAATTGTGGTGCACAACACACCCATAAACAAGACTCTACTAGTCACAACTTGTAGACTCCATAGGACAGACCTGCTCTGATACCAAGTTTCATACCCCAACCTTGGGGGTGTGGCCGGCACCCGGCACCCGAAGGCCCGAGCGGACCAACTATAGTACCTGGAATCCTTTACACAAAACTTGGGCCAACAAGGCCTCCATATGATAATAACATGATAATAATGAACAACCTGCATGGAGAAGAAGCCAAACCACAATATATATATATATATATAAAACTTAGGCCAACAAGGCCATAGCAAAAGTATCGTAAACTAACAAGAAGGCCGACAAGGCTAAACAAAACAAATATACACTGACACTGGTCTACAAGCCTCTACGAGTACTATAATACAACAATTGGTCAGCATAGGGCCCTGTCGTACCCAAAATGCCAAAATATTTATATGTACAAGTACCTATCGACTCCGAACTGCAACTCCGTAGAAGTGGAGTGAAACTATCAATAACTGATAACAAGTACCCTACTGGGGAGGTACGTCTGCCTATCTAGCTATACTTGTGGGAATGAACACAGCACCCCGAAAAGAAAAAGGGAAGTCAGTATGAAAGATGTAATGAATATGTAGGGCATAATCAAAGGTAAATAAGACAGCAATAAGAGAATGAATACAAGAGATACCATTTGAAGCTCATAAGTATGACAATGGACTACACTGCATGGATGTATAACATAATCACATATATAACACCGTAGGCCTCTATGGGCAACATCTAATATATAGTATGTCGCGTGTATAATGTCGTCGGCCTGTGTGGGCAATATCATCAGTGTCATATCTGTAGAAGATGTGTATATAACGTCGTAGGCCTCTGAGGGCAGTATAAATAAATCTATACATATGAAGACCGACTGGATAACGTATATTTCTTACTAATCCTTTTCAGAGTGACATAAGGTCGTTAAACATTCGAGTGTCCTTATGCAGATTATATACCAATTTATTTTCCCATATGACTCTATACGAATGACCACATACACTATTCTTAGCAATTTTAGAAACCATCAAGAAACCATGTTTTATCAACAATAGAGTGTTACTATAGGGTGAGGAAATAACACTTGACCTGGAACATATATAATACAATGGTCCATTAAAAGAACATAATATAAGTATTTCTTTAGCGACTAAGAATGGAATTCTTATCGAGGACTGTTTTGTAGTTGTCATAGTTATTTCGATCATGCCAAAAGAGAATAAGGTAATCCATACATACCTTATTATCGACGCTATTTAAGTCTCGCGAGCCCTTGTACCTCCTACGGATAATTATCTATATCACATGAAGGATGGGTATCAATATTGAATTCATATCTTATAGGGAAGTTCATTTAGGTATTTTATCGAACAACTTATGTACATAGAATTCTTAGGCTCCTTTACAATGGAAATTTATGCATATCAGTACTACAACCTTCCAAACACACCCGCATTAGATTCACAATAATAACTAACAAGTCTTTGATAATCAACTTCATATTCTACTCCATGTAAAATAATCCAATAACCCACACAACTATGATTTCAAAGTTTACAATTATAAAAGTTCTTCAACAACTTACTCCAAACACCTACGTGACCATAAGGATAGGTAGAGGACGATGTGACTCACCTTTACACCAAATAATCTTCTCAATAGAGGTTTCTTCACCTCTAAGTATTATCTGGAATCGGCACACCAAAGGGAAATACAATACCACGATGATTACAGACTTTACCACGTTGAATTAGCTTGTCTTGCCTTAGATTTAAGCC
Source organism: Anisodus tanguticus (assembly GCA_034509755.1). NCBI lineage: Eukaryota > Viridiplantae > Streptophyta > Magnoliopsida > Solanales > Solanaceae > Anisodus > Anisodus tanguticus. Next base: position 37,369,079 of record CM067542.1, read on the forward strand.
CAAGATTTTAGTAGATCTTTGAGATAGTTTAGGGAGTGTTCTAGGTCTGCAAAAGTGAGAAAAATTAGGCTCCAAGTCGAGGACACCATTTATATATGAAAAAAAGATTTGCACCGCCCTTTTCTACGGTGAAAATATATGGTTCATAAAATTTTGTACGATCCGTATATTTGGACCGTATAATCAGGCATGGGAATTGAAATTTTGCAAAGAAAGTTACGGTTCCAATCCCTAATTGTACAGTCCATATAATTTTATATGGCCCATACTTTTGGGAAATTTGCTAATTTCAACGAAACATATTCTTAACTTTTATACATCCCAGTACTTCTATAACAAGCTATGAGCCTTCATTATCCTTCCGTAATATCACATATCTTCTTGGGGTATCGGTATCAATCGACGACACGACTAGATGTGAAACTACGAGGCGTAACACAGATTATGGAAGAGATTCACCAATCGAGGTATTACATTCACTCCGGTTCTACTAAGATGTACCATGATCTTCAGCAAGTTTACTGGTGGAACGAAATGAAGTGGAATATTGTAGAATTTGTGGCTCAATGTCCAATTTGCCAACAAGTTAAGGTTGAACATCAAAAACCTAGAGGTTTACTTTAGAATATATATATTTCAACATGGAAATGAGAAATAATCAATATGGATTTCATTACAGGGTTGCCTCGTTCTTATCAAAAGTTCGATTTCATCTGTGTTATTGTTGGCAGGCTTATAAATTCAAGTCATTTTCTACTTGTTAGAACTACTTATTCGACTGAAGATTATGCCAAGATGTACGTCAAGGAGATGGTTCGGCTTCATGTGGTTCTAATTCCCATTATATCTGATAGAGGTGCCTAGTTTATAGTAAACTTCTGGAGTTCTTTCCAGAAAGGATTGGGTACTCAAGTTAATCTCAGTACAACATTCCATCCACAGACAGACGGACAGGATAAACGCACTATTCAGACACTCGAGGATATGTTTTAAGCTTGTGTCTTGGACTTCAATGGGAGTTGGGAAGATCATTTGCTGCTTATTGAATTTGCTTATCAAAACAATTATCATTCCAGCATTAAGATGACCCCGTATAAAGACTTATATAGGAAAAAATATAGGTCTCCTATTGGCTGGTTTGAAGTGGGTGGAGAAAAGTTATTGGGACTTAAATTGGTACAACAAGCTGTAGAAATGGTAAAGTTAATCCAGGAGCGATTGTTGACTTCCCAGAGTTGGCAGAAGTTCTATTAAGATAATCGACGATGAGACCTAGAGTTTGTTGTTGGCGATTGGGTGCTCTTGAAAGTATCGCCTATGAAATGCATAATGAAATTTGGAAAACAATTAAGACAAACTTAGCCCCAGGTACGTCGGATTGTATTAGATTGTTTAGAGAATCGTCCAGGTGGCCTATAAGCTTGAGAAACCCCCAGAGATGGAAACTGTCCACCCAGTGTTCCATGTATCAATGCTTCGGAAGTGCATAAGTGATCCCTACCTTATTACCTATATTGAGGATGTTTAGATTAAAGAGGACTTATTGTAAGAGGAAATTCTCTTTGTAATCTTTTATCGTCAGGTCCGCAAGATACGGACCAAAGAAGTAGCCTTTGTTAAAGTGTTATGGATAAACAATAATATCGAGGAAATGACGTGGAACGCTGAGGATGACATGAAGTTCAAATATCCTCACTTGTTTCAGATGACAGGTTTATATCGACTCTTGTGCGATATAATTTCCCTATTCTTATCTTATATATAGAGTTTACCTTGTGTTCCTTGTATATACAATGTTATTGATACAGATGTTACAGATGCAGCCCAAATTTTAACAGTTGACAGTTGATGTGAGTTATGGATAACCTTTTTGATTTCTGGATAGATAGACGGTCGTGTGGGCCCAATATTTTTATATTATGCTATGGTATAGTCCTGTGTGACATTGGATATATTTTATGGTTGCTTGCCAGGTTTTGGATAGTCTTATTTACAAAGGAAACTCTATCGAAATCTCTAGAAAAATACTTAAGAGTTAGAATCCTAAAGATATGTTACCCCTATATTCAAGGATGAATATTCCTGGGGGGAGGAGAATGTTACACCTTGTAGTTTTACGTAAAATTGTGTCATTGATTAACTTAAGTATCCCGAGAAGGTATGAGATATTATGAAAGGGTAATGATGGTATAAAATCTATGTGTAGAAATATCGGGAAGTATAAGAGTTAAACGAACCTAAGAGAATATGTTTCGTCAAAGTTCAATAAAGTTTCAATTGTTTCATGAGATACACGGACCATACTTTTGATGTACTGACCGTATAAATTTTCCTAATGGGCGTATCAAGTACAGAGAGTTTAGCAGATTTATGTTGGTGAAGCACGGTAGAGGTACGGATCGTACCTTGACCGTACATTGTGGCGGTAGAAAAATTCCAGCTCTTATATTTACAAATCGGTTCAACTTGAATCTCATTCGCTCACTTCTTATAACACTAAATAACTCCTAAACTCCCCCCAAAAGGTCTCTCATGATCCTAGACAAAAACAAAAGTTAGCCTACGTGAATCCAATGCAAGGAATCCTGTGATTATCATTAGGTCATTTTCTTGTTGTTGTGCCGAGTTTGGAGAATTCTTTAAAGTGATGTAATCTAGAATTTGGATCAATTCTTGTACTTGAAGGTATGTCCTATACCTTTCATCTTGTTCCTAAGATTATACAAGTGTTGGAAGTGTGATTGTTAAAGAATCTTACTGGGACAAATTCTTAGAAATCTTGAAACTATGTTGTGTGGTTGTTAGGTTGCTAATTTGAAATTTTGGGATGGTGTTGATGATTAAAGCTTGTTGTATGTGTCGTGAAGTTAAGGAGGTTCCCAGTTTACAACTAAATTATGAAATTCTTTCTAGAAAGGATTGGGTACTCAGGTTAATCTCAGTACAGTGTTCCATCCATAGACAGACATACATGATGAGCTCACTATTCAGACACTTGAGGATAAGCTACGAGCTTGTGTATTGGACTCCAAGGGGAGTTTGGAAGATCATTTGCAGCTTATTGAATTTGCTTATAATAACAGTTATCATTCCAGCATTAAGATGACCCTATATGAAGCCTTGTATGGGGGAAATATAGGTCTCCTATCAGCTAGTTTGAAGTGGGTGAAGCGAAGTTATTGGGACCTGACTTAGTACAACAAAAAGTAGAAAAGGTAAAGTTAATCCATGAGTGATTGTTGACTGCCTAGAGTCGGCAGAAGTCATATTCAGATAATTGACATCGATACATAGAGTTCATTATTGGCGATTGGGTATTCTTGAAACTATTGCCTATAAAAGTCATAATGAGATTTGGCAAGAAAGGCAAGCTTCGCCCCAGGTACGTCGGACCGTATAAAATTATTCAGAGAATCGGTCAGGTGGCCTATAAGCTTGAGCTACCCCCCAGAGATGGAAACAGTCCAACTAGTGTTCCATGAACCAATGCTTTAGAAGTTCATAGGCGATCCCTCCCGTATTACCCCTAAAGAGGATGTTCAGATTACAGAGGACTTGTCGTACGAGGAAATTTCCATTGCTATCTTAGATCGTTAGGTCCGCGAGCTAAGGACCAAAGAAGTATCCTCTATTAAAGTGTTGTGAGGAGACAATAATATAGAGGAAATGACGTGGGAAGCTGGAGAGGATATAACAACCAAAACATACCTAGTGTAATCACACAAGTGGGGTCTGGGGAGGGTAATATGTACGCAGACTTTACCTCAACCTTTGTGGGGTAGAGAGGTTGTTTCTGATAGAACCTCGGCTCAAAAGGAACGTAAGCCATTGCAGGATTATAGGAAAAATATGATAACAAAAAATAAGATACAAAACAAATGATGCAACATGGTAATACACACATAGAGATAATGATGTATGTGATACCAAAATAATAAACTAAGAAAAGTAGAAGACGAGATGCAAAGGCTATCCCCCCCCCCCCCCCCTCATGCACAGCACGGCAAAACTCCAAAATCTACTAACCTTTTATTCTAATCCTTGATCTCCAAATCTTCCTATCTAAGGTCATGTCCTCAGTCAGTTGGAGCTGAGTCATATCCTGTCTAATCACCTCCCTTAGTACTTTGTCAGCCTAACTCTGGCTCTTCTAACTCCTGCGACCGCCAATCTCTCACATATTCTAACTGGCGCATCCTCACACCTCCTCTTTACATGCCCGAACCATGTCAGTCTCGCTTCCCTCATCTTATCCTCCATGGAGGCCACTTTAACATTATCCTGTATATTTTAATTCCTAATCATATCTCTTCTAGTATGTCCACATGTCCATCAAAGCATCCGCATCTCTTCTACCTTCATCTTCTGAACATGAACGTTCTTTACCGGCAACCACTCTGCCCCATACAACAATGCTGGTCTAACCACCACTCTGTAGAATTTACCTTTTAGCCCAGGAAAGACCTTCTTATCGCAATGCACCCCGGATGCGAGCCTCTATTTCATCTATCAATACGGTGGGCAACATCATTGTCTATCTCCATGTTTCCTTGAATAATTAACCGAGTTTATCTGGACATGATAGGTTTCAGACGATAAGTTTATATCGACTCTTGTGCAATACGATTTCCCTATTCTTATCTTATATATCGATCTTACCTTGTGTGTATTGTATAGGCAATGTTGTTGATACATATGTTATAAACGCAGCCCGTATATTGACATTTGACAGTTGAGGTGAGTTAAGGCTAACCTTTTTTATTTCTGGATAGATAGACGGTCGTGTGGGGCTGATAATGTTATATTATGCTATGATATATCCCTCTATGGCATTAGATATGTTTTTTGGTTGCTTGACAGAATTTGGATAGTCCTGTTTACAAAGAAAACTCTGCCGAAATTTCTTGAAAAAATCTTAAGAGTTAGAATCCTAAAGATATGTTAACCATACATTCGAGGATGAATGTTCCTAAGGGGGGAGAATGTTACACCTCATAGTTTTATGTTAAATTATGCCGTCGATTAACTTAAGTACCCCGAGAAGGTATGAGACCTTACAAAAGGGTAATGATGGTATAAAACCTATGTGTAGAAGTATCGGGAAGTATAATGAACCTAAGAGAATATATTTCGTCAAAGTTCAACAAAGTTTCAACTATTTCATGAGATGTACGGACCGTATAAACTTTCCTAATGGTCGTATCAAGTTCATGGAGTTTAGTAGAATTCTATTGGTGAAGTACGGTAGAGGTACGGACCGTACCTCCCATTGTATGGACCGTACCTTGACCGTACATTGTGGCAGTGGAAAATTTTCAGCTCTTATATTTATTAATTGGCTCAACTTAAACCTCATTTGCCCATTTCTTATAACCCTAAATAGCTCCTAAACTCCATCCAAAAGGTCTCTGTCACGACCCAAATCACGGGCGTCGTGGTGGAACCTACACAATCTCCCCGGTAGGCAAACCAATTCCCAACAACTTGTAGAAGGTTCCAAATAAATGCGGAAGAGAATGAAATACCATAATAAATTATAGATCCATTAAATCACTAAATAATTGGATTCGTACAACAACCTTCTTTTCCTAAAATCTAGTCTGACTTATACAAGGACTCTATGAATGTAACCACTGAATCAGGAATACAATAATACTGCTCCGAATGAAGGAGACAGTCATCATAAGATAGAAGCTAAGGCCACCGAAAAGAGTAGTCTACCTCGGCTTCCCTCTACAACCTGAATAGACCGAGTACCTGCATCCACGTAAAATATGCAGCAAGCTTATCATGAGTACACAACGTACCCTTGTAGACATCATAGGCCAACAACAACGGAAGATATGCAAAAAGAGATAAATATAAAGTTACAACAAATAATCATACTCTAATGGTTCCATGGTCAAATAGGTCATATTATTCACATAATAGTTCATAAAATCAACAACCCACCTAGTCCATAAGGAATCCAAAAAGTCATGTAACACCCACAAATCCCGTAAGACTAGTAATTCATATAACATTCGACCACCACAAGATTTAAAATAACACTTAAGTCACCTATTTCCGGTAAAGGGATTATCAATCAACCTAATTAGACCTCACATATTGTTTAGACACACAGTACGCTACCCGCTACCTTAGAATCCCCTCCCCCCCATATAATATTAAAAGGATGACATTTGATTAACGATCATTATCTCTAGTTCAACCCTAAGTGTAGTCATATTCGGTTACAAGCATGACAACTTCAGACCATTATACATTTTCCATAGGTTCTAAGCAATTTCCCTATCTTTAACTCTATTTATCAAGACAACAATCAAGCACATATGTAGCATGTAAGCAAGACCACATGACAAAACCATCCTGACAACTATAACTGCAGTCCATATTAGACTCTTGCCAATAACTCTACCATTCACCAAACAATACAAGCAAATGAATTCTCCCAACACAGTAAGATTGACAATGATAACTCAGACGCATAAAGGTGTAACCACACAACTCAATTATAGACAACAAGTCAATCATAGCAACCAATTAGGCCCATATAGTCAATCCGATCACAGGATCGCATTTCATCATAAATTCACTCAAGTTCTGAATAACCAATACATGCCACATTATCCCACTACAAGTAGCCATGATATGAATGAATGTATGAGTGTGAATGCAATGCGTATGCCAGGTACCTGTATCATCAAGTATACAATACGTCAAGTTTTTATTATAATCGTACACCTATGGGGGGACCCACAAAGTCCATATACCCCACCAAAATTTCCCCTCGGAGCTCAGCTCTTGGCTGTAACAATATTTGTTACAGGCGTGCAACCCCGATCCCCGCATATCATCATCATCTCAAAGTTTCCATAATCTAAACATTGTTCTTTCCTTTCCCGGTCCCTTGGACCATAGCATAATCATACTACTTCATTATCAATGTCATCAGAACAATGAGTGTATGGATATAAATGACATATATAAGGCATGAATCATGATATAATGAGATGCAACAAGTATAGAGATGAATATCACATGCTTTAGGAAATATATCAACATATAATCCATGTACAATCAGGATATCATATCAAGCATACGTGATGAATAAGTACAATGATAACAAGTATTGCGACAAGCCCACATAAGGGCGATAAGCCTAAATAATCAGCAGTCGGAATCAACTTAAGGTTGATTTCCAAATCATCCATCATCACAATTCAACATCGGTACCCACTCAACCGTTCATCACAACCGTTTGAATGGGACCCCCAAACACACTCAATACCATTAAATATTTGTAACTAATTATGCATTTCTATTGAAGTCTCAAAAGACTAAACCGTAGCCCACCTCAATAGCCAAACATGAGCGCTAATAATTGAGCTTCGGTAATAGCCTTGTCCTTTTGTTGTCCCTCGATAATCATAGTCTAACATATATAGATTTTACGTTAATAATAAATCTAAAACACATACAATGACTTAGTCCGCCAACAACCCAAAAGATACCCAAAAGTAACCTCCGGGCCCACAGTGTCAAAATCCGAACTTTAATGTTCAACAAAGCTTAAAACATGATTTCTAGTTATAACCCCAAATTAATTTGAGAAACAACCTTGTATATACTTTCAATTTCATGATTCAATTAAAAACCCCAATTTACAAACCCTAGGTTTCTCCCCTAAAAGAGAAGGGTTTTTCATAATCAAATTAAGTTCTTCAATAAGGTCATTTTATGAAAACACATAATTATTTAAAGAAAAATCCATATTTACCACTTAATTTACATGATTGATTCATGACTCCATTCATTCCAATATATCTTAAAAGGCTCCAATTTATTTTCCCCATTTCATCATTTACCCTACATACTAGAAACATAGATAAACCATCCAAAGGGAAGAAGAGGTTACCTTCCATGAAAGATTCTTAGGAAAAAGGTGCAGGGAGACTCCTTAGGTCAGCCCCCATTTCGAGAAAAACATATTTGGGAAAAATGGAATAATTTTAGAGTCTTTAAAGCAAGCTGGCAGACAGCGTTTCCGCCCCTGCGGACCCAACCTAACAGGTGCAAACCCTCTTCAACGGACAATCTGACCGCTGAGGCGTAGGAACTTAACACATCGCCTCAGTGCTAAGATGGAAAATTATTTCACCGGCACGGACATTGATTTCTCAACAATTCAACACTTTAAATAAAACTTATTTTCGAACCGTACGAGCTATTATTTTAATCACAAAATCCATGAAATAGTCATCAGCGAATGCTCGGATGAGGGATACAACAAAAATTAGACAGAGGGTGCATAACGATCGAACGGGTCGCTATAGTCTCTCATGATCCTAGACCAAAACAAAGGTTAAACTATGTGAATCCAACATAAGGAATCCTGTGATTATCGTTAGATTATTTTTCTTCTCATTGTGCTGAGTTTGGAGAATTCTTTGAAGTGAAGTAATCTAGAATTTGGATCAATTCTTGTACTTGAAGGTAAGTCCCATCCCTTTAATATTGTTCTTAATATTATACAAGTGTTGGAAGTGTGATTGCTGAATTATCTTACTAGGACAAGTTCTTAGAAATCTTAAAACTATGTTGTGTGGTTGTTGAGCTGCTTATTTGAAATTTTGGGATGGTGTTGATGATTAAAACTTATTGTATGTGTCGTGAAGTTGAGGAAGAAAGATTGGAGGAACTTGTAGTGTGGATATACATGTAGTTTGGATATAGAAGATTGTACGAATTCTATGCACGCTAAGTGCTCAATGAAATATCTAAATCTGTTTTCTTATTAGTTATAGATTAGTCGTTGATATAAATCATTCGTGTATTATAGATAATCATCCATAGAATGTACGAGGGCTTGTGGAATCCATATAGCTAAGGCGACAAGGTATGTAGGACTTATTTCTTCTTCTCGACATGATCTTATTAACTAACAGAAATGTAACGAAACATCTACAAAATAACTCTATTCATAATTGTTTGAATTGACATACCTTTGTATTCCATTAAAGTAATTCATGACCTTTGTTTGTCCCTTGTCGGGGGTACTTTTCATACTTTATATATATATATATATATATATATATATATATATATATATATATATCTTATTGGCTATTAAAGGTTGATATACATTGCCACATACGATAATCGGATGATATTGACCTTAGGTCACTCTGATCTTGTGTATGATGTCTTTTGATGTCATTCATGCATTGTACATCTACATATGTAGCTATTTTCTATCGAGCCACGCTATAGTCGAATGGGTACGGCCTTTATATGTGCATACCACTACAGTTGGGTACATTATGATGATTTTCCCATAGAGAGGCTTGATATGATATTATATGGCCCCATAGAGTGGCCCGATTTTACTAATATGCATATGAATCATGAGTATGTCTGTTGTATGCCCTTAGTAGCAGTTCTGAGTTTCAGGTTGACTTCTCTACTATTTTTATGCATTACACTTTTATATACATGTTTTACATGTCTTACATATTCAGTACATTCTTTCATACTGACTTTCCTCTTGATGGGAACGCTGTGTTTCATGCCCGCAGGTACATGTAGACAATCATAATCACCTCCACAGTAGGTTGGCCAGTTCAACAGTTGATTATAGCATACCTTTATTTTGAAGTTGTTGCATATAGAGTAGTAGGCCATGTTACATATATTTATATCTATTTTGGGTAAGCAGATGATCAAAGATCTGATCTGCCTTTGTAATGCCAAACGAGTAACCAACCCTGTTATCAGTTGAACTCGTCTCCTTGCCTTTCATAGCTTTCAAGGCTGGGCAAGAATAAACCTTACCCCCTGACAATCTCGACTACCATTGTGTCTACCATGTAATCGGCTGACTCTAAGTCAGGCTCATCTTCCTCAACAATGGATACCAAATGGGAGCCTCGGTTTTGGTTAGATCTTATTTTCTCCTTCTCCTGGATATACTACTCTATTTCACTAGCCTTCTCGGTTAACTGGCTTAAGTTAGAGCACGATTGTCCCACTAATTTCTCTTTTAGCTGAGGATGCATGTTGTTGACTATCATGTGGGCGCATTTCGATTCAGGGAAGTGTACAGTGCATTTCCCAACTTTTTTTTGAATCTCTCGATATAATCAGGAGCTGACTCATCTACCTGCTGCTTGAGATTCATCAAATCAGTTACAGTGACCTGAGGTTGGGGCCAATACAATCTATCATGGAAATAATTCTCCATGTCAGCCCAGCTCTGCACGGAGTCGGGGGTCAAGGATGAGTACCAGGAAAATGATGTTTCGGTTAGAGAAACGGGGAACAACTGCAGCTTGTGATACTCATTCTGGACAACTTTTCCATATTGGGCGGTAAATCTACCGATGTGCTCAATGGTAGATTTGTCGTCATCACCCGAGAAGGTGGCGAAATCAGGCGTTTTGAAGCCTCTTAGAGATTGTGTTATCCGATCTACCCAATCGGGGTAGGGCTTCCTATAAACAGGCTTGTCCAAGGGTTTCAGTTGGATGCCAAAGTACTTCTTCATGCTATTCGCGATAGTTTTAGAGTTCATCAGCTGTGAAGTTCCCTGCCGATTCGCAGCTGGAATCGGCTGGTAGGCGTTCTCAACTGGAGGCCTCCATTCTGTACCTTGTTGAGCAGGGCTTTGAAAGTTATAGGTATCCTGCTGGCCATTACCAATAGGTAGGGTATATCCCCATTGTTGTTGTTGGGCATAGCCACCAAATCCTGTAACCTGAGCTCCTGGAACAGCCGACAGAGCTTAAGGATAAGGTGGAACGGTGTTCCATGTCTGCTCCCCCTGGACATCAGCCGTTCTTGGAAGGTTTGCGCTTTCTAGATGGTATAGATTGGGTACCGGCTGTGACTGCTGGAATGGTGTCCCGCTGTAGACAGCATCACCAGATAGTCGAGCAGGGTCATAGCCAGGGGCCACCGGCTACCAATTCAGCTAGCCAACATTGGTTGCCTGTATCATAGGGCCATTTGCAGGAGCGTACGACATAATGGGCGGCAATCCAAAGTGTCCAGATGCCTAAACTAGTCTCCGAGCAATATTGATCTGCCCATACTGCAGACTCGCTTGGTCGAGTGGCATAGTTTGCCCCCAGTGTTTGGTGGCAACCATATAGTAGACTGGTTACCAAGGGACTGGGCTTGTGCTCCTAGGTGTGTTATCGGTTGTACCTGAGTAGGCACTGACTAATACATATTCGGCTGAGGAAGCACACTTGGAGTCAAATTTACATGTTGCACAGCTCCACTCGTCAGAGGGATGACATAACTAGCCAACATTCTCCTGGATGCAGTCAATTAGCTTCCAGTTCCCTCACCTGCTAAACCTTATTATGCACCATTGGCTTGACAATGTTAGCCAACTGTTTGGAAACCTGGTACATAATGTCGTGGATGCCTAAGTCAATCTGTTGTCTAATGAATGATGTGTTCATGACAGTTGGACCTTTAGGTTGGCTAAGTTCACCCATAACTTGGGTTGATGGATGAATTGGAGGGGTTTTAACCGATGTAGGCATACCCAAGGAAAATGGTGGCTCGTTGTTCCTTCTAGAAGGATTCTGTTTAGGATGTGGACTGGACTCTGGTTCATATTCTTACCAGACCTTAGGCGTATACGCCAAGTGTGATCCTGACCTGGAGAATCAAACTTCACTATAGAGTCACATATGGTCCCCCTGGGCGTGCCAAATTTGTTCCCATCCGAAATGTCTACCGTCTATCGGCTGACGAAATCGGATGACAAATTGATTCCTTAACTAAGCGATTTCGACTGGAAGCGGAACTCTAACTTCCAGCAATGGGTTCCCCAACTACTCCAGAAAGCGTTAGGACGGTGATTGAGTAAACTAAGTGGTAAGAAACATAAATACAACTAGAGTGCAGTAAAGGCGATAAAGATAAAATGAAGATATGTAAAATCAGTTGTTTGATTGATTGGATTGTGTTCCCTTTTATGTACAAATGATCTTATATATATATATATATTACAAGAAAATGAAATGTGATCCTCCTATGTTAGCCATTAGACTATCCACTAGATCTACTAGCCAACTATGAGGAGGTGGTGCCGATTTACTCTATATTTTCCTCTTGCACAATTAATGGCACTTCCCTCTAGTTGTTGCGGGTTGTTGCCGTGTCGTAGAGTCTAGAAGGTTATTTGACTTGGTCTTCGAGGCATCCAAATATGTGTGGATCTCAGTCGTTTTCCTAGAAATTATGACTCGGCTGGGCTACCGTAATAGCTGATGAAGTATTTTTAGTCGAGGGCTAGGACTAGTAGATTCGGCGAAGAGTCAGTTTGGTTATCGACTTAGAATTCTATTGCCTGCTCATTTTGAGGTTTTCATCTTCGGCTGGCACTTGATTCGGCTGGCACTTGATTCGGCTAAACACTTAAGAGTATTTTTTGAGTGTTAACAAAAAGCAGTAACTAACGTAGGTAAATAAGATAAACAAAGTACACGAAAAAACACACATCAGCAGAAATTAAAGGACAGGGGACTATAAAATAATATTACGCCTAATTTGTGTCCTCCACAACCCCTATCTATGGTCATGTCCTCAGTAAATTGCACCTGCATCATATCCCATCTAATCACCTCTCCCCGATACTTCTTCGACCTACCTCTACCCCTCCTGAACCCGTCCATAGCCAACCTCTCACACCTCCGCACTGGGCATTTATGTCTCTCCTCTACATATGCCTGAATCATCTCAACCTCACTCCCCGCATCTTATCCTCCACCGAGGACACTCCCACTCTGTCCTGAATATCATCATTTCTAATCATATCCCTCCTTATATGCCCATACATCAATCTCAGCATCCTCATCTCCGCAACTTTCATCTTTTGGATGTGCGAAGTCTTGACTAACCAACACTCCGCCCCATACAACATAGTCGGTCTAACCACCACCCTATAGAACTTGCATTTAAGTTTTGGTGGCACCTTTATATCGCACAAGACTCCATATACGAGCATCCATTTCATCTGTCCTGCACCAATATGATGTGTGACCGCCAAATTTGGATTATGTCTATCTCTTCTTGACATCGTCATCAATCTCTCCATTCCCTTGGATAATAAACTCGAGATACTTGAAGCTTCCTTTATTTGGAATGACCTGAGTACCAAGCCTCACCTCCACGTCTGTCTCATGGTCGCTCCCATTACTGAACTTGCACTCCTCGTGTATAATGTTGATTAGTGAAATTGTCGACGCTTCGCACAGTCATTAAAGTAAAATTAAAATATTACATTTTTCATCCCAATTTATTTGAAAGTTGATCAGTTTGGCGGTCAAATAACTTTTTCTTTAACTTAATTTTAAACATATATTCTTCGAGTATTGTATAATAAAATTTACATATTTCAAAACTACATTAAAAGTACTATAAGTTTGCATAGTTAATACTCCTTCCGTCACAATTTAAGTGTCTTACTTTCTTTTTTAGTTTTCCCCAAAAATAGTGTTTCTTTCTATATTTAGTAAGTTTTGACAAGTTTAAGATCACAAGAGTTAAAGGACCCCACAGATCCTTAATTAAAGACCACAAGATTCAAAAGTCTTTCTTTATTTTTCAAACTATGTGTCTAGTCAAACTAAAACATTTAAATTGAGACAAAGAGAGTAATTCACAATATATAAAAAGAGTTGGAGAAAATCGTAGTAAAAGAAGGAGCTGTTTGACTATCAAACTGGTCAACTTCAAATAATTTGAGACAGAAGGAGTACTAAATAATTATTATTAAATTTTAAAAATATCAATATTGACTTATAGATCAGATTTACCTTTTCTCTATTCTTTAATTATAACACTATTGTTAGTTTAATTATATTTTCAAGGTCATACCAAATGAAAAAAGAAAATCCAGTTCAACAAATTTAATATCAACCAAATGACTTTCTTTAGTTTTGATCATGTTCACATTCCCTTCTTAAAATTTTGATCTACTTTTTCTCCTTTTTATTATTTTTCTTGATTATCTACTCTTCTATTTGTTATATGTTTTTTTAATGTTTTTCATTTTAGTAATTTTCTTACGTAATCTTATCCTTCTTTATACTTATCCTAAAATTATTTTCGGCTTCCCTCACCAACTCTCTTTTCATTTATTTACTTTTATTTATTCAATTTCTTTGAAAATCAGTAATTATTGTTATTCTTCTTTACAATAATCAAATTAATTTTCCTTTCTCCTTCTACTAATTAATTACGAAAATGTCAAAATTAAATTTTCTCTTAACTAAATTTTACATATATTTTCATGATTTATGTGTAGTATTAAAAATTCAAAAAAAAACTTCATAAATAATTTTGCTTATAATTGATTATCTTCCTCTTCTATCTCCCACTTTTTATGTTAAATTTTCTCTTAATTAAAATTTTCATATATTTTTATGATTTATTTGTATATTAAACATTCAAAAATAACTTCATAAATAATTTTGGTTATAATTGATTATATTCCTCTTCTATCTTCCACATTCGTTAGTACATAAGAATCACATGCCAGTAACAAATCAACAAACGTCTTCCAATGTCTCTCGTAAATTATTGACAAGGAATTTTAACAATGATTTTTCTCTTAATATGTTTTACACAAAGTAACATTATAAATTTGAGAGATCTTAACACGTCAAAAATTCTATCATCCTCCTTATCCAATCATTTTGAAATATTTGTTGTGGTTCAAGTAGCACCAGTTATAACTTTTTAGATATAATTGTCTTTTTAATCCAAATATTATACTCTATCTATTTTTAAAGGAATTATGCATATATAATTCTTCGTTAAAACGTAATTTAATTAGTTAAATTTTAACAAAGTATATCATAATTTATTAATCGTAGTATATTTTTTCTCTTTTTCTCATAGATATACCCTTCACAAACTGTCATCCTTCCTTGAGTAACCGAATCAATTCTCCTCCACCTTTTACTAATTTTATGAAACAATCAAAAAATTACTTTCTATTTTGACTAATTTCTCTTGCCATTACTCATGTCTTAATATTCCTAGTCATGTTTAAAATTAAGAAAAATATTTATTTATATCCCTTTCCAAGTTTTAAATCAAGAAAAATAATTCGATGCCAGCATTAAAAATTCATTCCTCGGTAAATGAAGAATCAAGGTCTAGAAAAGAACAACAATTCTTATATTGGAGAAGAAAGTGAATAGAGAGACATATAATTTTACTAAATCATTTTTATTGTAGCTTACTATTTGAGCATTTTCAAGTAGTAAGATTGAAGAGTTCAAATCCAACATACGATAGAAAAGATTTATGAAAATCTGAAAAACTTGATGACTTTTATTAACAACAAAACATGAAAATTTTGAAGACTACAATTTTACGTATCAACAAACAACTTTCCTATAAATTAAACTGTATTTTGAAAATTACAAACTAATTTTACATTCGCATATACTATCATTAGGATTATTAAACGTTGATCCACATGACTACAGAAGAATATATACGTACTTTCTTGAGCAGCATGCACATATACATGACTTTTTTTCAGCTTCAACTTTCGAAAACACAATGGCCTGAAAACACAATAAGGTAACCTCATCAACAAAGAAAAAAAACAAAATAATAAAATTAACTAAGCAGATGAACATTTTAGAGAATACCAAATAACATAATCAAATTTCTAACAAATAAAAAGAGAAGCTAAGAAAAAAATTAAAATTATTCTCTAAAGAATTCATCCATTCACATCAAACACCCAAGTAAATGCCCTCTATCGGTGGTGACTATTGCACTACAAAAATAGAGGATAACTAAGATGACTCAAAATAAATTTATATGAATAAAAATTGGTATGACTTTAAGGTGTCATAAATTTGTATACTAAATAATTGGGGGTTATGATCATGAAAGGTTTGGGGGTTATGAATATTACTAATATTAATTAAGAGTAGAATTTATGAAAAATAAAGAGGTATGAGTTAGGAAGATGACTTTTTAAAATTAAAATATTGAGAAAAATGAAAGAAAATTTTAAAAAATTAAGAAAAAAGATAAATATTTTTCTTTGCCAAGGAGAGGTGCCACATCACCTCTTCTATGCCTAGCTTTATTATTATTATTATTATTATTGTTGTTGTTGTTGTTCTTGTTGTTGTTGTTGTTGTTGTTCTTGTTGTTCTTGTTGTTATATTATTATTATTATTATTAGTGAACTTTTCCGCACTTCACGCAGTCTTAAAAAATATCAGTAAATTCATAAAGTTTTGAAAGATATCAATAAATATTAAAAAATATAGGACTTAAAAATTATCCCACTTTAATATGAGGAAAAACACACATTAATGACATACATTTTGGTCAATTCATAAATTTTGTTTATTTACACTAAATGCTTATATATAATGTATAGCTAATTATATATTACCAATATAACTTATTTACGTTTTATCTAATAAACAAGTATTAAAATAAACACTGAAATTTAAATTAGAATATGTAATTCATCATAAAACGACTAATTATACAAATTAAACTATTTACGTGATTATTATATGTATGTTTTGAGATAATATATAACTAAAAATAAGTTCTTTTAGTAGGACCATCTCTTTTGACACAAAAAATTTTGTGCTTTACATTTATAATGCATTATTCTGTCATTTAAGCATGCTATTATAAGATATACAATCAATGCATGAGTAAACTGCAATATTGAATCATAGATAATAACACTATTTAATGAATCAAAATCACCAAGTATTCACTTTACGAACCATTTTAAAAAAATATATATACTTTAAAGAAGAGAGGGACCAAAACTAATCGATTAGATCCTAACAATAGAAAACACCATCTACTATAATCCTAACAGTAAGATGAGACATGTGCTTATTAGCGAATATTCTCCGAATAATTACCGTATATTTTGTAATTATGATAGGTGTATATTTAAGGTAACTTAGGATTCTAATTGTATTAGGAATCAACCAGTTAAGGTAAGTTATGATTCATACTATATTAGAAATCAACCTTTGTACAACTATATATATTGTGAATAATGAAAGGAATCCCTAAGGGAAATTATTCTATCTTACATGGTATCAAGAGCCTAAAACCTAAACCCTACTTTTCTCTTTTTCTTTCTCTTTTCTCGGCCGAAAACCACCATTTTTTCCCTTCCCTCGGCCGGCGGCAACAAGGCAGCCACCATGTCTTCCCCCACAAATTCCGGTTCCTCCACTGGCACTTTTGACAACCCCTCTCAACGATCATCGTCTTCTTTTCACCCGGCTTTCGCCTTTACCAACATCAAGAATTCTATTCCTATAATTCTTGATAAAAAAAACTGTCAATATTCCATGTGGACAGAACTGTTCTATATTCATGCATGTGCGTACAATGTGCTCGACCATATTGATGACTATGTTCCTCGTCCCACCGACATTACCGAACCAACATGGCGTCGCCTTGACGCCATCGTCAAACAGTGGATATACGACACCATCTCGAAAGACTTGTTGTGCACTATCATGAAAATAGGTGCCACAGCACGTGACCTTTGGGTACGGTTGGAATAAATCTTTCAGGACAACAAAAATACTAGGGCCGTATATTTGGAAGAACAATTCAACAATACGCGCCTCGAGAATTTTAACAACATGTCTGAATATTGCAAACAACTAAAACTCATAGCCGACCAACTTTCCAACGTCGTGACATCTGTTTCTGAAACTAAGATGGTACTCCAATTAGTTGTTGGTCTACCGAAGGTGAATACGATACACTTGCAATGATGATTCAACAGGCCGACCCACTATCTAGTTTCACCAAGGCACGTTCACAACTATTGTTGGAAGAAACTCAACGTGTTAAACAAGAGGAACATAATAAAAAGGCGTTAGCCGTTGAAGGGATGACATCACCGGCGACTAACACCACCCCGCCACCACCTCATGACCACCAACAGCAGCAGTCCTGCGGCGGATGTCGTGGCGGCAGAGGCCGCGACAAGGGCCAACGCACCAGTGGGCTGGACAGCAGCAGGCCCACCTAGTCTCGGTCCAGGAGCAGCAGCCCAGCAGTCGGCCCCCACTGATTTGGGCCAGGCCTACAACACCGTGAACCTTAAACAGCCCGATGAAAATTGGTACATGGACACCGGAGCCATATCTCACCTCACCGGTCGTCAGGTAACTTATCTCAACTACGTCGGTTAACGTGTCCTCAATTTATTACTGTCGGCAATGGTCATCGCATTCCAATTGAAGGTTACGGTAACACACACACCAAACATCCACACCCACCTTTCTCCCTAAACCACGTTCTATACACCCCTAACATCATTAAAAACTTAATCTCTGTTAGAAAATTCACTAGCAATAATTCTGTGTCTGTCGAATTTGACCCTTTTGGTTTTTCTGTGAAGGAACTCAATACGGGGAAAATTCTTACACGCTGAAATAGTGTGGGAGACCTCTACCCATTTACTCAGTCTTCCGCTGTCAGACCGCAAGCACCTCTATCCCTTGCGGCGATCTCTCCCTCAACTTGGCACAACAGACTCGGACACCCCGGAGACCCAGGTTTTACTTCTCTTAGGACTTCTAAGCGTATTCAATGTAATAATGGGAAAATTGCCCACCACTATTTTTCTTGCCCACTAGGCAAGCATACTCGTCTTCCATTTATGTCATCAAACAATGTTACTTTTTCTCCCTTTGATATTGTTCATGCTGATTTGTGGACATCTCCGATTGTTAGCTCGTTGGGTCACAAATTCTATCTAGTATTCTTAGATGATTTTTCACATTTTGTCTGGATTTACCCACTGAAATTCAAATCTGAAGTTTTTGCCAAATTCCTTGAGTTTCAAAAATTCATTAAAACACAATTTGAAAAATCTATCAAATCATTCCAATGTGATAATGGACGTGAATTTAATAACTCGGCATTTCACAATTTCTGTTCTAAATAAGGCATGGTTTTCCATTTTTCTTGTCCCTATACTTCCTCCCAAAACAGAAAGGCTGAACGAATTATACGTACCATCAATAACATGGTTCGTACTCTTCTGTTTCACGCCTGTCTACCACCGCCTTTTTGGGTCTATGCTGTTAAAATGGTAGAATCCCTTCTTAATATTTTACCAACTAGCACTCTCCAAAACAAGACCCCTACCGAAATCTTATACCGTAGGCTACCATCATATGATCACCTACGTATTTTTGGATGCTTATGCTACCCCAACATAGCCTCCACTACACCTCACAAACTTGCCCCTCGCACCAAGCCTTGTGTCTTCGTTGGTCTCTCTCCTACTCACCGGGGCTACCTGTGCTATGACATTACCACTCGCACAATCATCGTCTCCCGTCACATCACGTTTGACGAGACGACCTTCCCATTTTCAAACCTCAAAAAATTTCAAACCACCGATTACACCTTCCTCGATGAACCGAGTCTGTCTCCGGCTATCCAAACTATGTACCAACAACTGCCTACTGTTCCGACAGACCACCATGTCATGTCCCCGCCATTTTCCGGCACCTCACGAACACCCTCACTGCCTCCTGCCGTGTCTCCTACAACCACATCATCACCACTGCCACACAGTCCAGCAGCCGTAAAGCTGCAACCACCCAGTCCGGCAGCACTGCTGCCTATCAGTCCTGAAACTACGACCATGTAGCCTCCAAATCCGGCAGCACTGCTGCCTCCTAATCCCGACACAGAAACCCTGCAACCTCCCAGTCCAAACCCCCCACTGCTGCCTACATATCGCATGGCGACTCATGCACAACACGGGATCTTCAAACCTAAGGTTCACTTCAACCTCTCCACACAAACCTTATCATCCATTCCAAAAAATCCAAAACTAGCCAAACTGGACCCTAATTGGAATGCGGCCATATGCAAGGAGTTTAATGCTTTAACCAAGCAGGACACTTGGGATTTGGTACCTAGATCAGACGGTGTGAATGTTATCCGGTGTATATGGCTATTTCGTCACAAGTTCAGAGACAGTGGTGACTTAGAGAGGTATAAGGCAAGACTAGTGTCGAATGACACTAATCAGCAGGAGGGTATTGATTGTGGTGAGACATTCAGTCCGGTTGTTAAACCGGCCACTATTCGGACTGTTCTCAGTATAGCTATGGGCATGCATTGGCCGATTTATCATCTTGATGTCAAGAATGAATTTCTTTATGGGGAATTGAAAGAAACTATGTACATGCATCAGCCCTCTGGCTTTGTTCATCCGGCAGTTCCGCAGTTTGTATGTCGTCTCAGGAAGTCCTTATATGGATTGAAACAGGCACCCCGCGCTTGGTATGATCATTTTGCCAGGTATCTTCTGTAGATTGGTTTTATATGTAGCAGGTGTGATAACCCCCTCTTCACTTTTCACCGAGGTAGCAGCACTGCATATTTGCTATTATATGTCGACATCATTGTTCTTACGGCCTCATCTGACTGTTTGAAGAATGAAATCATTGCCCTACTCAAAACAGAATTTGCTATGACTGACTTAGGAAAGCTGAGTTAGTTTTTTGGTATATCAGTGACCAGATCTGCAGCCATTATGTTCCTGTGTTAGCGTAAGTATGTAGAAGCGATAGTGTATAGGGCCAAGATGGCAAATTGTAAAATTATGCCAACTCCGGTGGACTCAAAATCCAAGCTTAGTGCCAATGACGGTGCGCCAGTTTCTGATCCCACTCTATATCGGAGTCTTGCAGGTGCTCTTTAGTAACTTACATTCACTAGGCCTGATATTGCATATGCCGTTCAGCAGGTGTGTCTGTTTATGCACGACCCCCGAGAGTCCCATTTTTTCGCCCTCAAACATATTATCAGATACGTTAAGGGCACACTAGACTTTGGATTACATCTATATCCCTCTGCCCCAACCAAGTTTGCTCGCCTACACGGATGCAGATTGGGTAGGATGCCCCGACACACGTCGCTCCACCTCAGGGTACTGTGTATTTCTTGGGGATAATCTTATCTCATGGTCCGCCAAGCGGCAGGCCACACTATCCCGTTTGAGTGCTGAAGCAGAATATCGCGCAGTTGCTAATGTCGTTGCTGAGATCTGTTGGCTCTGAAATCTTCTTTTGGAGCTCCAGTGTTCATTACGCAAGGCGTCCATAGTCTATTGTGACAACATATCTGCAATCTATATGTCTCATAATCCGGTCCAACATCAGCGGACTAAGCATATTGAGATGGATATCCACTTTGTGCGAGAGAAGGTTGCCCGTGGTCAGGTCAAAATTTTACACATGCCTTCCTCTTATCAGTATGCAGACATTTTCACAAAGGGACTACCGCGATAGCTCTTCACCGACTTCCGATCCAACCTTAGCATTTGGCCTCCTCCCGCTCCGTCTGAGGGGGAGTATTAGCAAATATTCTCCGAATATTCACCGTATATTTTGTAATTATGATAGATGTATATTTAAGGTAACGTAGGATTCTAATTGTATTAGGAATCAACCAGTTAAGGTAAGTTAGGATTCATACTGTATTAGGAATCAACCTTTGTACAACTATATATTGTGAATAATGAAAGAAATCACTAAGGAAAATTATTATATCTTACCGTGCTCATCCAAAATACTAAGTAGATTTGAACCCTCTAAAACAGCCAATATAAGTTTTTAATCATTTGTAACACAAACACTCTTAAGCATTTTATTTTGTATATTATCAATTATTTCGTCGTATTATTTTTGTTTGAAGTATCAGCGAAAACGACCCCATAATGATAATAAAAGTGCTTATAGAGTTACTCTTTCTAAATGCTCATACTGCCTCATATTTATTTTATCTGTATCATAACAAATATTTTCTTTCCAACCTTATAAAAATATTCACAAACGTAACTTTAAAAAACAATAAGGATCAAACTTTATTCAGTAAACGATTTCCTTGATCTAAAGTAAAATATCGAATTTAGTGATGTTTGTGTTACTTCACCGAATCAAAGTTATATTCATTTAATAGTTACCTATTATAACATGTTAGTTTCTTGGACTAATACATTATATGCTAACTTAACAACTTTATAAATCGTCAAAATGACTTGTTAGTTACCTTTCAAATGACTAATTAAATGTTTGAATTTCTTCGGACAAACTTCACAATGCATGCCAAGCTTTAAAACGATGGTGGTAGAGCTTGTATTCTCTTTTTACAGTGACATCACTGCTAAAAAATTTCTGATCTTTTTTTTTCTTTAGAAAAAAGAAATAAATATTTAGAGTATTATGAATGAAAATGAAAAAAAATTACTTAGAGAAAATAATTTAGAGTGTTGGAGAGAGACGTGTTATAAAATTACCTCATCCGTTTGAAGGGAATATAAAGAGTAATGAGGGTTAGAATAAAATCAAATTTAGACAGAAATAAGCAATATCACAAACACTCAAATGAATTGAAAAACAAATGCATAATAAAATCTATTTCATGCAAACTAAAAGATAGACCCTTTAATATTTACTTCAATAAAGCTTTTTAAAATGAAACTTCTACATTCTTACGTACGGGGTCTTTTGCAGTAGAATTGAGATGAAAAGTAGAGAAATACTACCAAATAAGTTAACATCTTTCTATATCCCATACCTATAATCAAACTTGTTAGTTATACCCGTGATATACATGGGTTTGTATACCATGTATATCATGGTTTTACAAGGCAAATCACCATATGTGAAATTGTGGTATACACAGTATACAAACCCGTGTAGATCACGGTTTTTGGAAGGTTTAGTTAGTGTAAATATTGTATTAAATTAGTGTTGTACACTTACCATAATTATAGGATTCTTGTATAACTAGAATAGGGTTTTGGGAGTAGAATAGGAATAGGATTTTTCTATTATGGAAAATTGTAAATTGTATATATACACTTTCAATAATGAAAATAATCAATGAATTATTTATTTCATAGTATCATAAGTCTAGGTCTCAAATTCTCTCCCAAATTTCCGCCCCCTTGCATCGATTTCCGAGCCTCTCTTCTCGGTTTTCATGCCCGGTGGTGCCTTCTCTCTTCCCAAATTTTTATTCACAATCTCTACATCACGTCTTGCATTGCTATTATGGCTAAGAACACGTTTCACCCTGCCCTTACTGTTTCTAACATCAAGAATCACATCCCTATCATTCTTGAAATAGAAAATGTCTAATACGCGACGTGGGCCGAACTTTTCAAAGTTCACGCACGCTAGCATCAAGTCCCCCATCCCATTATCCCCGTGGATATTGCGGATACAGAGGTGCCTAAACCTGAGGATGATCCTAAGTTATGGACGACCCTTGATCCTACCGTTCTTCAGTAGATTTACTCCACTATCTCTACCGACCTGTTGCAAACGATTATCGAACCCGACGCTACGGCGATGGATGCTTGGAATAGAGTACGTGATATATTCCAAGATAATCAAAATTCTCGTGTTGTTACCCTCGAGCAAGAATTCTCCCACGTCAATATGGAAGACTTCCCTAATGTTTCAGCATACTGCAAAACGTTGAAAGAATTGGCGAACCAACAACGCAACGTTGGTGCACCCGTTACCAACGATCGTCTTGTCCTCCAAATGGTTGCAGTCCTGTCTGAGGCCTATAGTGGCGTTGGTACGCTTCTTCGTCAGAGCAATCATCTTCCGCAGTTTTATCAGGCCCGTTCCATGCTTACGCTCGAAGAATCCGGCTTGTCTAAGAAAGCGGCCATTGGGCCCCTTCTGTCGTTATGGTGACCGAGTCCAACTTTTCTCCCTTCGTCTCCAACAATTTCGGCCAAAGCCGCAACAACGGTGAAGGCAAAAAGGGTCATAATCGCAAAAATAATAGTAAAAATTGTGGTGGAAACCGAGGTGGAAACAACGGGGGTGGCAATAGGCCTCGGGGCAGTAGGCCGCAAGCCAACTGGCCACAGCCTTGGGGCCCATGGCCGTGGAACTGGGCCAGTGGGTCTGGGTTACCCTTATTACCCGTCATATGCAACCAACCCGAACTGGGCCCAGTTTCTGCCATCAAACAGGCCCAGTTATTCACGCCCACAGTGGACCCCGAGAGGAAATTCTAGGCCGGGACAGCAAGTCGGCGTGCTTGGGTCTCGGCCCCACCATTTCCACTAATGCAGTGGGCCCCACCCCTACTGACATTGAAGCCGCGATGCACACACTTGGATTAAATCCCCCGGATGCAAATTGGTACATGGACACCAGAGCCACTACCCATATGACGTTCGGCCATTATACTCTCTCTTGTTATTCCAATTTGAGCAACAATCGTGCCATAATTGTGGGTAATGGCAATTCCATTCCAATTCGTGGTTATGGTTATAAAACTTTATCTCCCCCCATCCACCTCTTGTCTTGAAAAATGTCCTTCATGCCCCTAACTTAATTAAAAGTTTGGTGTCTGTCCGTAAATTCACCACTGATAATTGGGTTTCTGTTGATTTTGATCCTTTTGGATTTTCTGTGAAGGATTTCAAGACGGAGATTCCTCTCATGAGATGTGATAGTAGGGTAGATCTTTATCCAATCACACCCACATCTGGTTTCTCGAGTCAAGCCTTGTCATCTACTTTTGTAGCTCTTGCTCATTCCTTATGGCATGCACGTTTGGGTCACCATGGGTCGTCTATTGTTTCTTCCGTACATAAAAATAATTTTATTTCTTGTAAGGATACGCGTAGTACTCCAATTTGTCAATCTTGTCCACTAGGAAAACTTGTTAGATTACCGTTTGTAGACTCTACTTCTCATACTTTAATGACATTTGATATTATTCATAGCGATTTATGGACATCTCCTGTTCTCAGTTCTTTGGGACATCGTTATTATATTATATTTTTGGATGATTATTCTAATTCTTATGGACTTTTCTGTTAGCAAAAAAATCTCAAGTGTTTTCCATTTCTAAAAATTAGAGCATTCATCCGTACCCAGTTCGAACGGGAAATAAAAAATATTCAATGTGATAATGGAAAAGAATATGATAATGGGGTGTTTCACGGATTTTGTGGTACTAATGGAATAAATTTTCGTTCTCTTGTCCTCATACGTCCTCACAAAATGAGAAAGCCGAACGCAAAATTCACACCATTAAAAATATTGTCCGCACTTTATTGGTCCATGCTTCCGTACCCCCTTCTTTTTGGCATCATGCTCTACAAATAGCTACTTATCTCCTTAACATTCTTCCTACCAAAGGATTGGCATATTCCTCCCCTCTTCAAATCCTCTATACTCATTCGTATTCACATCTTAGGGTCTTTGGGTGCTTATGTTATCCACTATTTCCGTCAACTTCAATTAACAAACTTCATGCCCGTTCTACCCCCTGTGTATTTTTGGGTTATCCATCGAATCATCGTGGTTACAAGTGTTTTGATTTGTCGTCTAATAAAATCATCATTAATCGCCATGTTATTTTTGATGAAACCCAATTTCCTCTTGCAAAGGTAAATTGTCTCGGGCCTAGTTCGTATAATATTTTAGATGACGATGTATCCCCGTATATTAACCACCATTTATCGAATGTGCCCCGCGCCCAAAATCCACCAACTGGCCCACTGCCCGCTGGACCTACAGTATTGTCACTTACGTCCTTAGGGTCGGGTCGGTCCAGTGGGCCTGTTTTCCAGCCCACTGCTGAATTGGCCCCTGCTACATTACTGTGCCCCAGTCCCAGTTCCAGTATTGGGCCAGCAAGCCTACTGCCTGTTGGCCAGTCCTTCACCTATCCCGATATTTCCCAAAATCCACCTAATTCTCCCCCGAGTCACAGACCGGTCACTCATAGTCAACAGGGTATTTTTAAACCAAAAAGATATTTTAATTTAAATTCTAATGTTCTTAAATCCCCTCTACTTCGTAACCTAGTATCCGCATTAAATGACCCGAATTGGAAATTGGCTATGACCGACGAATATGATGCTCTTATTGTAAATAAGACATGGGAGTTGGTACCCCGTCCTTCTGGTGTTAATATTATTCGGTCTATGTGGATTTTTACTCATAAGAATAACTCTGACGGTTCTTTTGTGAGGCATAAGGCTCGTCTTGTAGGTAATGGTAAGACTCAGCAGGTTGGCGTGGATTGTGGTGAGAGGTTTAGTCCAGTGGTCAAACCGGCTATCATTCGCACTGTTCTCAGTCTGGCTCTTTTGAAAGCTTGGCCCATTTATGAGTTAAATGTGAAGAATGCTTTCTTACATGGTGATCTTAAGGAAACCGTTTACATGCATCAACCCTTGGGTTTTCGAGACCCCAAATATCCTCATCATGTCTGTTTATTGAATAAGTTCTTGTATGGGCTTAAGCAGGCCTCACGGGCATGGTATAAGAGATTTGCATACTATATTTTCTATTGGATTTTCACACAACAGGTCTGATAATTCATTGTTCATATATTGTCGTGCTACTTTCCTGGTTTATATATTATTATATGTGGATGATATTATCTTGACTGCCTCTTCTTATGCTTTGCGTAAGTCTATCATGACAATGCTCAGTTCTGAGTTTGTTATGCAAGACTTGGGGCCCTTAAGGTTCTTTTTGGGGATTGTTGTCACTCGTCATGCAGGTGGGTTATTTTTATCACAACGAAAGTATGCCGCTGAGATCATTGAGCGAGCTGGTATGTCCTCGTGCAAGTCTACTTCCACTCCAGTTGATACTAAACCCAAGCTGGGTGCTGCGGTCGGCTCACCATATGAGGATCCGACTCACTATCGCAGTCTTGCAGGGGCTCTTCAGTATCTTACTTTCACGAGACCAGATATTACATATGTCGTACAACAGGTGTGCTTGTTTATGCATAATCCCAGGGTTGAGCACATGAATGCGCTCAAACGCATTATTCAATACATCTAGGGGACACTTGACTATGGCTTACACTTATATATTTCATCGACGTCTACATTTGTATCGTATACTGATGCTGCTTGTGGTGGTTGTCCAGATACCCCACGTTCCACGTCCAGCTATTGTATGATTCTAGGTAATAACTTGGTCTCATGGTCTGCGAAGCGTCAGTCTACATTATCTCGCTCTAGTGCAGCGGCCGAGTATCGAGGAGTAGCAATGTGGTCTCTGAATCCTGTTGGTTACGTAATCTTCTTTTAGAGCTTCAGTGTCCTATTCAAAAAGCTACATTGGTTTATTGTGATAATATTAGTGTCATCTACCTTTCTGGTAATCCGGTTCAACACCAGTGCACTAAACACATCTAGATGGATATTCACTTTGTTTGCGAAAAGGTAGCTCGTGGACAAGTACGTGTCTGTCATGTCCCTTCCAGGTATCAAATTGCAAACATCTTTACCAAAGGTCTTCCGTCAGTACTCTTTGAAGATTTTAGGGATAGTCTCAGTGTACGAAGACCGTCCGCTATAACTGCGGGGGGGGGGGGTGTTAGTTATACCCGTGATATACATGCGTTTGTATACCATGTATATCACGGTTTCACAAGGCAAATTACCATATGCGAAACTGTGGTTTACACGATATACAAACCTGTGTATATCATGGTTTTTGGAAGGTTTAGTTAGTGTAAATATTGTATTAAATTAGTGTTGTACACTTACCATAATTATAGGATTCTTGTATAACTAGAATAGGGCTTTTGGAGTAGAATAGGAATATGATTTTCCTATTATGGAAAATTGTAAATTGTATATATACTCTTTCATTAATGAAAATAATCAAGGGATTATTTCTTTCAAACTTGTATACTTCAAAATAAGAAAATGAAATAAGTTGATATTAAGATATAAACAATTTGTCTTACCCCAAATTCAGTTTTATTTTAAAAAAAAACTATTATCAGTTGAATATATACTCCCACATCAACTAAACGTTTTATGCAATTTCTTGAATTCACCTTATTATACTCATATATTATATAAAATATCATCAAAATGTTAAATTGCTTGTTCATAACCCCATCTCCAAAAGCTTCTAATAAAAACCTCTTTTCCCCTTTAAATTAGATCATCAAACTATTTGATAAGAATGTCAAAGAGAAAACATAATCCATATTTAACGTTTTATGAGTAAAAGAAGGTCTTTCTTACAAACTTGAAAGCGAAAAAGGAAAAAGGAAATTTGGTCGCTTACCTTGAGAATTTTTGGGTGAGAGGAGATCAAACATTTCATATTATCAATGACAAAATTGCTGCATAAAAAAAATCTATAACCAGAGAATAATATTAGAAGAAAATCATATGAGCTTAATGTTCACTCATTTTTTTTTATGGAAAGTGTATAAAGAAATACTTGCATTGTCTCCAATTATGACCATATTTATTTAGAATACCATCATACATGGAATACAAAAAGTCATGAAAAGAGAAAGTAACAGTAGAGATAGAAAGGGGAAGTTAACCGTAACAGACTAACAGGTGCTTTTAAATTCTCTTAAAACGGGCAATTTCATCTCTTTTCTTGAATGTGGTCTCTTTTGGATTTTATCAAATATAACATAAATAATAAATAAATAAATAAGTAAAAAGCCAAAAAAATCTGAAAAAATGAAGCGTGACTTTTTAGTTTTTTTTTTTTTTCAGAAACAGTTAAAGAAGAGTAATGTGTAATTAAGAATAGAATTTATTAAAATAAAGGTGTGAGTTATGGAGATGATTTTTTAAAATAAAATAATTAAGGAAAATGAGAGAGAAAATCCAAAAAAAGAGAAAAAAGATAAATAGGATCCTTGATCAAAGAGATGTGTCACATCACCTTGTTTATGTCTAGCTTAAATGGTGAGTGAGTCTTTATTATGGGTGGAGGGATGATATATTTAATATTTTCTTTTATTTAGTAAAATAGAGAAATGAAGAGGAAAAGGTCCAACAAAATTTTAAAAAAAAGATAAATGTCAATGGAGGCCACAGAGAGGTGTCACATAGGATTGATTATGTATGTATATATATATATAGAGAGAGAGAGAAAGAGATATTTAATACAAAGTAATCACAATAATTATAGGGAAAGTGATGACAAATATAATGCTATTAAATGGTGAGCGAGTCTTTATTAAAGGTGGAGAGATGAAATCTTTAATATTTTATTTTATTTAGTTAAATAGAGAAATGAAGAGGAAAATGTCAAAAAATTGAGTAAAAAGATAAATGACAATGGAGGCCATAGAGAGATGTCACATAAGATTGGTTATGTCTAGCTTTATTATATATATTGATTGATTGATTGATATTGATATTGATTTTAGAAGGCGTTTGGTTATAGATTTCAAATATTTTTTACTATCCTGTCCCAATTTATATGATGTAGTTCGACTATCACGAAATTTAAGAAATAAAAGAAGACTTTTGAATCTTGTGACCTAAAATAAATTAAAGAAATTTATGTGGTTATAAATCATCTCATTAAGCGTAAAATGTAAAGTTTAAAGTTAAATTGTTGCCCAATAAGAAAATGTGTCATTATTTTTAGGACTGACTAAAAAGGAAGTATGTCATATAAATTGGAACAAAGTGACTAATTTATTTGAAATTTATGAATTTGGAATTGAAGACGTGGTTGTATTTGGTTATACATTTTGGATATGAAATTCATTATCTGAATTAATGTTCATGATTGATTAGACCCTTAAATACAACTTGTGAAAAATGAATTGAAAAACAGATTATAAGTTGTTTTCCAAATTTAAAATAAAACTTCAAGTTGAATTTAAATTTTTTATGACAACTACTATTTTTTTCAAATAAATTGAAAAAATATTTCGAAAAAAGGTGGAACAATTTTATGGCCAACTAGTCCTTAGAATTTAGAACGAGTGGTTCAAATCAACGGTATTTCGATATTTCAGATAATGAAGTTTATACTCTTTCCGTCTCAATTGATATGATATACTTTATTTTTTTTAGTATTCTAAAAAAGAATATCACATTTTTTTATTAAAGATAATTTAATTTTAATTTTTTATTTTATACCTAATAAAATAATTTATATTACATAAATATCTATGACTTGTACGGTTAGATCACAACTTTCAAAAAAAAAATCTAGACTTCATGCTTAGTCAAAAAGCACCAGATAAATTGGAAATGAGAGAGTATTCTACAAATATTGATTTGGTTATTAATATTGTAAATAATAAATTTTATTATTTGAAATATTGGTTTGAGGGGGTATATATTCAAGTAAAATGATAGTCCAACCACAAATTTTTAATTTTTACAAACATTTTCAAACGAAATTGATATCCAAACTTAATTACTTCAACTTTCAAGTAATCTTTTTCAACCAACCTAAAAATAATAGTACTATCTTTTTTTAACTTCAACCTAAATATTTTCCAAACATACACTGATATACACACATATATATACTGTTTTTTTTTCCCACATGGTTCGAATCAAAAGGACCCATTGCTTCTCTCTTTGGGTCCTTCCATGTGCCCAACGAGTGACTTATAATTAACTCCCTTTCAAATACTAATAATTATCTCATCTAAATTGGATGGCACAATTAATTTAAGAACAAATTGTCAAGATTGAAGTGTCTCGTTTAACCTCCTCTATTACTACTAGATCTACAAGTTTAAGGGAAAACATATAGAAGTCTAGCATCAGTTATGAGAGTCTTAAGTTCAATGCAATATAAAATCTTCCTACAACATAGTCAACATTTTAATTTGATAGCTGGATTTCAAGCTTTGACATTGAACATTTTCTTTTTAAGCTGCCAAAACATTAATAATGTTCAGATGATGACCGTAACCTCATATTTTCCCGTAAATAGTACAATAAATTTTATTCATGCACTAACAAAGTAAACAGTTTTTACTTGATTATATCAATTAAACACCAGCTTTTAGATTTAATAATCTTCAAAATGTCTTATATCCCAGAAAAGAGTCTAGAGAGTCCGCTGCAACCATTAAATTACATTGATTGTCTAAACATTTTTAAAATTATTCTAATGGTGTAAATATATGGAGTATTTGTTACACTGTCAAATTAATGTTGCACACGAACAATTTTGTTGGTGCAGCGAACATACTCCTTAAAACAAGCTCAACAACATGTTTTCAAACTCGATCCTTATTTTTCTCAAACCGTTAAAAATACTTCTCATTATAAATTCCAACCTCTTCCAAATCAATTAAGCACCCAAAACAAACAAAGAAACAAGAAAGGAAGCAAGAAAAATATTCTCAACGTTTGAACCAAATAGAGTTCGAGGAAAACAAACAAACAAACAAAAAAAATGGATAGGAAAATTATTGGTTTGTCTCTCCTGACACTCATGATTTGCTCTCTCCTTGTTACAAAAACATGGGCCGATGAAGAAGAAAACCCGGAAGCAGCCGCGGCCGCCGCGGCGACCCAAAACCCGAATCCAAATGCAGATGTGGAAACTCCAGCAACACCAAAAGGAGATGATGATGAAGATGGTAACCATGATAGTGACGAAACTTACGCCTCCCATGGCGGTTTCGATGGTGGACCTGAAGATCAGTTTGGTCCCGAGGTTGTTGTTGTTGGGCATTAAGTTAATTAATCACTAGTACGTTCATCGATATTTTTGCGACATTTTATATTAACATGTAATAATTCCAATTTTGAAAAATTGTACTTGTGCATTCATTGCCTATTTGTTGGATCGCCTCTAAATTGGTTGTTCATTTGGTTCTTTTTCTTTTGAAACTGAACCCTCGATAACACCTTAATTGTAGAATTACCTTATATTTGTCCTTTCTCCTCTTTTTATAAGTTATATTCAATTGCCAAAATTTATTCCCCTAGACTAAACTATTTTTTTTTTTGGTCGAAAAAAAATTATATTCAACCAGTTGGAACTATCTACACCACCTGCTCATTGGATCCTAGAGAGTAGAAGTGTTCAAGGAAAGCTATTAATAATATCTAGAGTATTCTTTCATTTACAATGTTTTCGACCTACTACTGTATATGTAACATTAAAACTATTTCTCTTACCCTGTCCATCTTGTCTTTTCGTTGTTGTTGAAATCTTTTATTGTTCCTCTTTTTCTTTTCTTTTTTCACCCGTTTTTTTAAATGCAATTGCGTCGTATGGTGGCGTATCCCTTTATAGATGCAACAAAGTAGGTACACTGGAGTCGGATTAAATATCCAAATCTCCACAAAGCTTTTGAACAGACTAGAAAAATAAAAGGATCTCCTTAACAGGGAAAAAATGAGGAATTCTATAGGGAAGATCCTTCTTCTAATATTTATACAAACTGATTCTTCCGGTGAGTGTGCCTAACAGAGGCCGTTTGAAGTAATTCCAACGTGTAAGGGACCTTTAGCCAACGCAGGTAAGTGCATGGGAAAAGAGATGATATAATAAGGTCTTCCTAGACTCCATTTAGCCAATGCATCCGCTACTTGATTAGACTCCCTATAACAATGTTGTACTCTACATTCAACTTGATCGATTAAGTGTTTTGCCTCCTGTATGATATCTTTCATTTGCCAAGGATCTTTCATTTGCCAAGGTGGTTTGCTCTTTCCCAAAAGAATGTCAATCACCATAAGAGAATCACATTCAAGAATGATATTGTTAATCCCATTATTAATCCACCACTTAAGGCACAACCTACCTGTTGATAGGTGGAGGTGCTCAACCACTAGAGCAAGCCTCACTTGTCTCAATCCAAACTATCTTCCATTTTCTTCTCTTATACTATGCTGATTTAGATGTTTGTGATAGAATATTTCTAGAATATTCCTTGTACATCTCCTATATTAGGTAAAATTGTAGTTCAATTATAGTTAGGAAGTATAGTCTAATTGTAATTAGGAAGATTAGTTACCTAGTTAGTAAAGGAGTAAATAATTATGTAACACTATATATATTGTACATAATAATCAATGAAAAGCAGGGGAACATATTTCTTTATGATATCAGCAGCCAAAACCTAAAATTTTCTTCCTAACCTCTCGGTCGCCCCAACCCTCGGCAGCCGCCCTCCCCAAACTTTCTCCTACCACCTCTCGGACGCTTCCTCCCTCTCCTCTTCCCCAAACTTTTCAATGGCTGAACAACCTAAATTCCATCATGCTCTTGCAGTTAACAACATCAAGAACTTCATTCCCATAACTCTTGAGATGGAAAAGGGTCAGTATTCCTCTAACGCGGAATTATTTAGAATTCACTGTCGTGTATACAAAGTCATCGACCATATCATCCCTCCTAAATCAAAGCCCTTGGAACACCCTGATGTTTCTGATGATGACATTTGGTCCCGCTTAGATGTGGTTGTCCTACAATGGATCTACTGCACGATCTCGAATGATTTATTGCATACAATCATTGAAACGACACCACTGCCCGACAAATGTGGGAGCGCTTGAAAAGTATTTTTCAGGATAATAAGACATAAAGTGCCTTGTACCTAGAAAATCAATTTAAGGACATTTAGCAGGATAATTTTCCAAATGCGTCGGCTTATTGTCAGGAACTTAAGATGATTTCCGATCAACTCTCTAACGTCGGTACACCAGTAACTAATCAACGGTTGGTGATGCAACTTATGACGGCGTCGCTACCATCCTCCAACAATGCACGCCATTGCCTCCATTCTATGAGGCATGTTCGAGACTCATCCTTGAAGAAGCCTGAAAAACAAAGCGGGTCGCGGCTCATGCGAGCACCGCTGACGCCGCCCTCATCACTACCGGTGACTCCTATGCCAACAACAGGGACCCATTTTCTGGTTCACAAAACTGGCAACCCGACGACCCGACACATGTCATGCCTTCCCGAAATCACCACAAAGGGAAAAAATCCAGCAAAGCCCGCGACAGTCATGGCGGGAGCAACAGCCATGGTGGGAGGGGCCAGATGCTACCGGCCGATAGCAACCCGCAGCGGCAGTGACAGTGGTAGTAGTCTCCGTCGTGGGCTACCTACCCACCATGGGCTACGTAGGCCCAGCCGGTTGGGCTACGTAGGCCCAGCCGGCTTGGGCTACTCCACTTTGCCTTACCCGACAGCCTTCTGGGCCCCACCTTCTACCTAACAACCCCAGCCTGGAATTCTCGGTGCACGTGCACAACAGGCATACAATGCACATGTCTCTCCTCCTTCCACCTATGCCCCGACAGATATTGAGTCGCCTATGAACACGATGTCCCTCAACATTTGGTACATAGATACTAGCGCCATATCTCATATGATGGCATTCTAAGGTACTCTCTCATCTTATTTCAATACGAATAATTTAAATCGTCATATTATTATTGGTAGTGGACACTGCATTCCTATTCGAGGTTGTGGACAATCTTCCCTCTCCCTACCATACCCTCCATTAGCTTTAAAAGATGCCCTCCATGCCCCGACACATATCAAAAGTCTAATCTATGTGCGTCGTTTCACAACCGACAATAATATTTCACTTGAATTTGATCCTTTCGGTATTTCTGTAAAGGACCTTATGACAAGGATGCGAATAATGCGATGTGATAGCACTAGAGACCTTTATCCTATTACCACCACCGTTGGTCATCGAACCTCCTCTCCGTCATCTCTTGCAGTTGTGTCCTCCTCTTTATGACATAATAGATTAGGACATATGGGGACTCTGTTTTACGCTCTTTTCGCAAAAATAAATTTATAGATTGCAAATATGTATCTTATCCTCCTGTTTGTGAATCTTGTGTTTTTGGGAAATATGTCAAGTTGCTATTTTAGTCTTCATCTACCTGTACTTTAATGCCTTTTGATATAATACACATTGATTTACGGACTTCTCATATTTTAAGCACAACCGGACATCAATACTATATGTTGTTTTTAGATGATTATTCAAACTTCCTATGGACTTTTTCCATTGGAAATAAATCCCAAGTATATACTATTTTTCTTCATTCAGCGCTTTTAGTAAGACACAATTTGAAAAGAATATCAAATATTTTTAATGTGACAATGGGAGGAAGTTCGATAATAATCAATTCAAACTTTTCTGCACAAAAAACGGCCTTATTTTTCATTTTTCCTGTCCCACACCTCTCCACAAAATGGCAAAGCTGAACGAAAAATTAGATGAAGACTAAAACACAAGTCTCCCACTTAAGCATTTTTTGGGTTGCATGGCAGCCTATCTCTTAAACATTCTCCCCAATAAGTCTCTCAAATACAAGTCTCCCACTTAAGTTTTCTATCTTCGGGATCTTTGCTATAAGCATTTAAGAACTTTCGGATGTCTGTGCTACCCCCTCCATCCCTCCACACAAATCAACAAGCTGCAACCTAGGTCCGCCCCATGTGTATTTCTGGGTTACCCCCTAATCATCATGGTTACAACTATTACGACTTGTACAGCCGAAAAATAATCATTTCTCGTCATGTCATATTTGATGAGTCTCAATTTCCCTTTACCAAACTCAATTCCCCACCTCTGAATTCTTATGACTTCTTAAATGACGGCATTAATCCCCTTCTAATTCATTACTTGCAAAATTTGTCGCTACCGTCACTGACGCCCGACCCACCTCCTTCTGTCCCGTATCGAGTGGGCCAGCCAGCCCCGCCACATACTACTCAGAACAACCACTCTCAGCTGCCTGAGGTCACTCCCTCCCCTCAAACACTACCCCTCCCCTTCTCCCCGATTCCATTGCTCCCTCTCGGCCTGTAACTCTGCCTCAATTGATTCCCAATCCCGCCCTACCTCCCGCGGCAGCCACACGGATGATGGAAACCTGTGCTATGCATGACATTTCCAAACTCAAATGGCAATTTAATTTATTGAATTCAGTTGCCCCTTCACCTCTTCCTTGCAACCCAAAAAATGTATTGTCTAATCCTAATTGAAAATGTGCCATGATTGACGAATATAATGCTTTTATTGAAAACAAGATGTGAAAGCTAGTATCCCGTCCTCCTAATGCTAATGTTATTCATTCTATGTGGATTTTTAGACATAAAAAGAAATTTGATGGTTCTTTTCAGAGGCACAAACCATGTCTTATAGGTGATGACTGGTCTCAATAGGCGGACATGGATTGTGATGAAACCTTCAGCCCAGTGGTGAAACCAACAACTATTCGGACCGTACTCAGTATTACTTTGTGCAAATCATGGCTCATTCATCAGCTGGATGTAAAAAATACCTTCTTACATGAAGACCTTCATGAGACTTGTGTATATGCATCAACCATTGGAGTTGAGGAATCCAGTCCATCCAGATTATGTGTGTCATTTGAAGAAATCGCTCTATGGACTAAAATAGGCTCCTCGTGCGTGGTACCAACCATTGGAGTTGAGGAATCCAGTCCATCCAGATTATGTGTGTCATTTGAAGAAATCGCTCTATGGACTAAAATAGGCTCCTCGTGCGTGGTACCAACAATTTGCTGACTTTGTATCCTCTATCGGTTTTTCACATAGCAAATCTGATCACTCACTTTTCATCTATAGAAAGGATAATGACATGACATACATTCTGTTATATGTTGATGACATCATCCTAACTACATCTTCTGATGCACTTCGCTTATCCATTATGTCACTCTTTACCTCTAAGTTTGCTATGAAGGATTTGGGCCCCCTAAGCTATTTTTTGGGCATTGCTGTTACGAGACATGCAAGTGGCTTATTTCTTTGTCAAAAGAAGTACGCCGAAGATATCCTTCACCGAGCAGGTGTGACGTCTTGCAAATCGGTTCACACACCGGTGAACACTAATTGCAAACTCAATGCCTCTTCGAGTTCTCTATATGCCGACCCAACTCATTATCGCAGTTTAGCTTGAGCATTGCAATATCTCACTTTCATGAGACCAGATATATCCTATGGAATGCAGTAAATATGCTTACACATGCACAACCCGACGGATGAACATATGAATGCCCTAAAATGAATTCTGCGATATGTACAAGATACTCTTCATTTCGGCTTACACCTGTACAAGTCCTCACTCTCCAACCTCACCTCTTATTCCGATGCTGACTGGGGTGGATGTCCTGACACTCGTCGATCCACATCGGGTTACTATGTGTTCCTCGGAGATAACTTGCTTTCTTGGTCTTCTAAAAGATAACATACTTTGTCTCGATCCAGTGCCGAAGCCGAGTACCGAGGTATAGCGAATGTTATCTCTGAGTCTTGTTGGATACACAACCTTTTCCTAGAACTTCGTTGCCCCATCCATAAGGCTACATTGGTCTATTGTGATAATGTAAGTGCAATATATCTTTTCGGCTATCCCGTTCAACATCAGCGCACTAAACACATTGAAATAGATATTCACTTTGTACGTGAGAAAGTTGCTCGTGGATAAGTTCGTGTTCTTCATGCTCCTTCACGATATCAGATTGCTGACATTTTACTAAAGGGCTTCCGCGCATACTCTTTGATGATTTTCGAGTCAGTCTTAGCGTACGAGAACCTCCCGCTTTGATTGAGGGGTATGATGGAATATTTCTAGAATATTCCTTGTACATTTTCTATATTAGGTAAAATTATAGTCCAATTATAATTAGGAAGTATAGTCCAATTGTAATTAGGAAGATTAGTTGTCTAGTTTGTAAATGAGTAAATAATTATGTAACACTATATATATTGTACATAATAATCAATGAAAAGTCGGGGAACATATTCCTTTAGTTTGCTCTATTGATGGTAACAAAATACTTTTATTCTCAAATATCTGTTAGGGTTTGCCCTGAATTTACTACGTTATTTGAATTTTATCATAATTGTGTTTCACTTCAAAAAAGTTTTCTTGGTGGAAAATGTTTTCTTTATGAAAAAGTAGTCTACAATATAATCGCTTTTCTTGGAGGAGAAGTTTTGGACTTGTATAAATAGGAGATTTTTTGTTCTCATAAACAACACAATAGCATCCACAATATAGTAATTAAAGATTCTTGTTTAGGGGGAGATTATTCTCTCCATAATTTTTATGTTTTCTTTATATTAGTTTTTTTATATGTAGGTCAATTGACCAAATCATATCAAAGTATTATTTGTTTTTAATATATTTTTCTTTGTTGTCTGATTTATCGTTGTTCAAGGTTTGCAATTGATAACTTTCGCATGACACCCTGATTATTTCGATCCCAACAATATCAATCTAACAACAACTCAACTCCAAATTAGTTATGGTGAACAATATAAATTCTCTATATCAATAAGATCCTGTATTAATTCATAATTGACAATATTTAAACTATCAAGCTACTATAATTCTCCTCGTTTATTCAGATCTAGAGACCGTTACGCTTTGCTGAACACTTCTATTGACAAACCTAATTAATCAAAATGGAATTCAAATTAGGTCTTAATACAACATAAAGCGTCACTATTTAATTAGAGGCAAGGCAATTCTATTATAAACTTCTTATAATCAACGGACTACATTGACCATTGACATGATCTTTCATCTGTCTATTAAAATTCATTTTAGTTAGGTCGTTAATGGCTTATGAATGGTAGAGGTAAGTTTTGCGATGAGCTAATCGGTTGAACTCTAACACTCTGTTTGGATGATTGTTAACTATTTTATTATATTGTATTGTTAGATTGTTACTTAACTTTTGTTGTATCGCATCACTAAATTTATCGTTATGTAATGACGAAAAGTCTCATTTTGTGTAATGACCGATTTGGTGTGATCGAGTGGTTGACTTATCTTTTCCCCTCATTTTCTCTTTACTTATTATCTAATAATCATATTTTATATTTACCCTATCTTTTATAGTAGCTCTACCTCATAACCTACTTTTCTCGTAGGTTTATCATTGAAATTATTAATGTGTATCATTATTGATAGAATACTTAGTAATTGTAATTAGTAATTATTATAATTGATCTTAGAATCATATGTAAATGGTAGGTAAATTAGCATTAAAGTAGATAGATTAGATGGCATGATATTAGCCTAATCATATCTTATTAGTAACCTAATTGTAGCCTAAGATGTGGTTGTACTTGGTGTATAATTACCACATTATTGAAAGAATAATATTGAGGAAAATATTCTTACAATTATGTAACGTCAAAAATGAAACAATCTATCCAAACGTTGTATCCATCAAAATAATATAATACGGTACAATACAACATATACAATAAATACCGTGCCGATGGGCTAGCCCGAAACCCAACTCATATCCCGTAAAACTGATCTAGACAAGTATTGGGAAAAGATTAAAAATCCCAAGATTTTTTGAAGTTTTTGCACGGATTACTCTTCAAACGCACTTGTCTTTAATTTTTGCCTCTCATATATGTGACCTTTAATTTGTGCACTTGCTGTTTATTTAATGAAAATATTCAGATATATTTCGCTCGACATAAGTTTTGTAACATTTTTATATTCGAAAACAGAACTTTTGCCTCGCTCGGCATATGTTCTGTAGGAATTAAGTTATGGGGCATAAGTTGTGTAGTATTTTCAGATTATGTTGAATGTTGAAAGTTTTACCTTTTCCGGCATAACTTGTGTGATGTGATTATACATATGCCGAAGTTAAATGCTAATTTTGCCGAGTGAAATCTAAACGCATGTCTTTTTTCCGATTATGTTGAGTGTTGAAAGTTATGCCTTGTCCGACATAACTTGTGGGATGTTATGATACATATACCGAAACTAAATGTTAATTTTGCCGACCGAAATCTAAGTTTATGGTGCGCCAAAAGTACCGAAAGGCAAAAATTAAAGACCACCCCGAAATAGGGACATTTGTGCGAATGCCCTGCAAAACATTCTCAGAAACGTATTTTCCTTATACTAAACACATTCTTTATGTATAAAATTGTATCGGACTTTTAACAGCTCTCATGCATCTCCCACCTTAAAAGCTGATCATAATCAATGATTTTATCATGCTAGTTTGCTAGAACGTTTAATAGTTAGCTTCACTTGGATGTGGTATTAATCCCCAAGCATATAAACTAGGAAGTTTATTTAAGATTTTTTTACAAATTGTAGCTAACTATAGAGGTATTTAAGAATAATAACTACACATTCATATATTAGCATCTCAAAAAACTAGAAGAGAAGGCTTTAAATCGAAATATATATTAGAGATTTTTTAAAACAAAATTTAAGGTCTCCCGTTAAATTATGGCTTTAGGCCCCTAATGTGCTTGGGCCGCCCCTGATACTATATCAAGCAATCTCAGGTCCAGACAATGAAAATACCTAAACAGACTTGTTGTATGACAAAGAAGATCAGTGAAGCTAGAGAGATATGGGAGCAGATACACTTTCCACAACTAGAAGAGAAGGGCATGATCAAAAGAGTTTATCTGCTTCTAATAGGTGACAAAATCATGGTTCTTTGGAAATGTCTAATGTTTGCCAACGTTGCTAAATCTAAGGCAATGTTTACTATGTGATTTTGCCTACAAGATAAGATACTGACTAAAAAGAACATGTGTCATTAGGTATTCAGGTGGAGCCAAGTGTGTCCTATGCCAACCTAAAGATGAGACTAGAGACCACCGCTTCATACAATATGAATTTAGCAAACAGGTATGGACTAGAGTTCTAATGTGGATGCATAAGCAGATTTAGGCAGGATTTTCTTGGGATCAACATCTCTTATGGGCTATCAAGAGTGCAAACGGGAAGACTCAATTAGCACAAGTTTTCAGGATGGTGTATGCAGAAATAATTTATACCATATAGATAGAAAAGAACTTGGCAATAATTGTTGGGAGTTTTGCTCTATGGTACTTTATAAAGCAGTACGGGAAGTATTTAACTATTACAAGTATTCGAAAGGATAAACAAAGATTTCAATAATT
Source organism: Anisodus tanguticus (assembly GCA_034509755.1). NCBI lineage: Eukaryota > Viridiplantae > Streptophyta > Magnoliopsida > Solanales > Solanaceae > Anisodus > Anisodus tanguticus. The sequence goes on from CM067542.1 coordinate 37,409,875, forward strand.
CAACATGGAATCTGAAATTATAATCGTTACGCAAGTAAAACTGTAAATTCCAGTTTTGTAGAAGACGGAAAAATGTAAATTGTTTTTGCTGAGTCGAGTGTAGCACTCTGTCCTTAAGACAATATTGCCCCGTATGTATCCTTTATACGCCCTGGACAATTTGTCTCCCAAGATAAAACAGCAATGGAACCCTTGAGCAAAGGAAACTCAAGAGCTACCGTGAAGAATATTGAGTAACGAAATGATGCTCGGAAGTTGTAGGAAGAAAACTGTTTTCGGTTGTGTATTTTCGTGCACTGTTTTTGGTGTTCTCTTTTGTCATTCTTAGTGCTCAACAATGGTGTAAGGGGGGTGTTTATATAGGTGAGGGAGGGGCTGAAAAACTGCCTCCATAATAGCCAAATAATGGCCATTATGGAGGTAGTAAAGCCACCAACATAAATGGTGAAAGACCAACGGATTTGGCCATTATAGGAGGAGTAATTCAGCCAAAATAAATGGGTGAATTGAGTGCTTGGCAACTGCTTTGACTGTCCAGATTCTGGAAACTTGAGGGACCAAACTGCACATCTTGAAACTTCAGGGACCAAACTGTACATCTGAAAGAATTCTGGTCCGAACTGTACATCTGGAAACTTCTGGGATCAAACTGTACTTCTGGCAAAGCTTTCTGGCCCAAAAAGATAACAGCCCACAGCCCGAGAACCGGACGGGCGGGCGGCGGCGCGCGTGTGGTCTTTCCTCGAACCGAAGCACATCTAGGTCCTCCCTCCTTTAAACACATGGGATACCCCTTGGGGTCCCAAACCCCAAACCAATTTCGAATCTTATATACACAACAATTCTTTCTTCCTCTACCGATGAGGGAGAATTACACACAATACCACACTTTCCATGCTTCAAACACCTTACTTCGTGAACCAATATCTCTTTCATTTCTCAATGAAATTTGACGATTCTTGGCCCTACGGTTATCTACGTACTTAGTAGATCATGCATGTGTGAAGAACCGGATTCTCCAACATACGTTACACTAGTGTTTAAGCCGTTAAAGTTGGTCGGTCGCAACTCCCGCCAAAGGCAAATTTCCAACAATCCCCTCTTGAAAGAGATTTTGGCGCACTCACATGGTGTCTTTTCATTTCCAGCAATATTTCAGCGGACCGATGTTGCATAAGGAGAGGTAGCCTCGGCTTTGAACCTTCCATAGTTGAATACCATCGGACTTACTTTACGCGCGCGGTGAACGTGATGTCTTGAACCGTCAGTGTTTAGTGTAAGCCAAGTCAATGGTACCAACACAACAAATTCCCTTACTCTATTCTTCGTAATGTTTTGTCCGTTTTGGCCATGGATAACGTCTTGGATTCTTAAGTGCGTTCATTTTGAGGCGGCCCGTCCTCACACTTAAATAGGTGGTCTCCTACAAGGTATCCTGCTATACTCCACTTCACAAGTGTTAGGAACCATTAAAAGTTTCCCAAAGACCTAACCTCAACTGTTGAGGATCATTACAGGTTTTGAAAACTTAACCTTTACCCATACTGCAGATAGCACTTAACGTCTATCGCGGGAACGACTTTGGATTTGGTGTTTCTTTTCGAAATCACTATCCGAAGTGCTCATGCTTCCACCGAAGCGATCAACCGAACCTTTACAACTTAGTTTTCCCATTGAACCAAATTACCGGGGTCTCCGGTTCGTAAGGTTGGGTTTCCACCGTATTGGTCCGTATATTTTGGGTTTCAAGCCCATTCCCCTAGACAGGCGAGAACACTTGATCTCCGGGTAGTCCCTTAGTTAGTAAACAAGGAAGTGACACCCGTGATGATCAAGCGCCATACGGTCTTATGTCTCCGACGGATCCCCGACAGATATGTCCAGACGCCGTCATCCGTGTCCTTCCTAAAGCCGACCGGCTAGCCACAGTGTAGAACTGCTGAAGGCACGGGTTTCTCCCAATAAGGGACGTCCTCTAATGAGTCGTGAAGTTACTCAACTTCTTTCATGCTTTGTATAAAGCGATAAACTCCGATACCATCATGAATCGGTCGATGCAAGTTTGCTTAGAGGATTTTATAAGAACCACCATATACATTTACTTGTGGCTTTGGTGTTCTTCAGATCTGATGTCCAGTTTGCATCACAGTGTTCTCTCAGAACCGCTGGACATCCAGAATACTATAATCCGTAGATAAGCGAATAATTCAGATATCGTCATATCCGACTTAACGCCTTCTATTGATCATGTATTAAGATCATCAGTGAACCTTAGTTCAACTAATATGTTTGTAGGACGATACCAGGTCGGTTGTAGTGTGTACAATACATTGAACTACATGTGACCTGTGCATATCACTCCTTGTCTATGGGTGCACCATGATTCCAATCAGTTCTATGATTCATATCCATTGGTGGCTTCAACGAGACTGTCAACTATTGACCAGTCCGTTAGATGTCTTAGAAATCCAATTCCTAAGAAGTCATCAGTGATACACATATCTTTCATATCGAGACTTTGTTTCAATATGATTTTCACTCTCGACCGTTGGTTTTCCAACTGTTGGCTTTCTAACTTCGAGCCAATGTTTCGTGGTCGATTCATTGTTTCTGTTTTATACGAAACTTTCGGGACTAAAATGTAAACATTTCGGGGACCAATCGAAAGTTCGGGGAAGAAGCCCAACAGTTCAGCAAACTAACTCTGATTCTCTTCTTCCAACTCTCCGGTTGGGAAGGCTAGTTCAACATCCATGCCACGCAAGACTACAATGGCCCTGGATGTTAAGCTACTCACAGGGGAGCACATTTTACAACCCAAAGGTTCTTTTTCCGGAAGAAGATTAACCATTACACAAGTATGGTTCTATATATGGAATCTATTTCTCCCTTTAGCTTCTTTCCAAAGCAGCGTTTTTTTTGGAGATAACAATTATTTGTTAATTGTTCATGGTTCGTTCTCAACCATACAAGCTAGAAGGACTGGAATAAGTCGTTGTCCCCTCTTTGCTCCGTCTTGGTTCAACATCTAGAATCCCTGAGTTCTGCAGATCTGGATTATTAAGTTCCGGATAGCCAGCAACTTTCGAGTCCTGTAGATACGGAACGTCTAGTTCCGGACAGTCAGGCCCTCGTGGGTTCTTGTTAACCTTGAGCAGTTACTCCTTTTTCCTTTTCCAAGGAAAGTTATCTTCTAAGAATTCAGCATTCTTTGACGCCAAGAGGCGATCAGCACTACTGTTATTTGCAGATCCAGTGGATATGCAATCTACAGTCTTAGGTACAACTTGACCTGTTTCATTATTCCAACTTTTACCAAGCAACCCCACATAAATTGGGCGTATGACTTTGCGCTTGGCTAACACCATTGGACTAAGGTGAGAAATGAACAGTCGTTTAATGAACGATGCTTCAATTTCTCCCCCTCTATCACTACGAATTACTCATTCCGTAGGCTTAGTTGATTTTCAACTTCTGCTTTGTAGCGCTTATCTGCTTCAACAACTTCATCTTTGCTTTTTAACAAATAAAGGATTCCATACGTTGTACCATCATTAATGAAGGTCATAACGTACTTGTCTCCCCCCTCTATTTTGTATAACCTTCAAATCACCCAAGTAGGTGTGACTAAGTTCTAGAGGAGCGATGCTTCTTTCGCTATTCCCTTTGACGGAATTTGGAAAGGTGATTTTGCCTCTTCGTCTACCTCACATTCATTTTGAGGGTTTATGTCGACAGAAGGCAACAATCTCAACATCGTTAGCTTTTGAATGACTTGCTATTTAACGTGTCTTAATCTATGATGGCATAGATGCACGGATTACAAATATATCATTCATATGGCTACAGACATACTGTACCATTCTTAGTTATTACAGACCTGTTGGACTAGTCTCAAACCAGCTTGACCAACAGCGTCCCTTAAACCAAGTTAGGGATATGTATCACCTCATCTTAGAGTGATCCCCATCCATGAAGTCCTATTGAGGACAGCCTCTCCAACCCCTTCTGCTTTAGAGGTGGCGTTGCTTCACATGAACAACTTCTTGCCCGTGGTTAGGGCGTAACCGGATCATATGTGATCGGATACTCGGCCCACCGGTTGCTTTGCAGACTGAGTGTCCAATTTCTTTTCTGTCTTTCTTCAGGCCTTCAGATCATTTAGGACCTGGAAACTCTGGCCCACCTTACAAGGTGTCCATTACTTTTCCTATGAAATGAATTCTGGCACCACTCCAGTCGCCCGGAGGCTTTATATGACTGAGTGTCCAATATCATCATATCAAAGGAATTTTGGCCCACTCCGCCGTCCCGGAGGCTTTTTATGACCGAGTGTCCAATATCATCCTATGAAGGATCTTCTGCCAAATAGTATGACAGGCTCAACGTCTTTAGCTTTTAGTCTTCTTCCGTTATGATTGGTGCCCAGATAATTCTTTCGCTTACTTAAGAGTGGTAACAGTTTTCGCACAGTCAGTGGATCTTTCTCCCTCGTATGTGCGAACATACTTTACACACTTTAATAATTACACTTAAAAGAACGGATCTTTTTAAGTTGTTTACAAAATCCAATCTTTAAACGGAAAAGAAGATGAGATTAAACTTCTGATTTGTTAAAGCGTAAGGAATATAAATTATTTTCATATTCCTCCTTACTTTAATCCATTTTTAATCAGACATCATTTAATCTTTATTCTTGACAAGTAAGAAAAATACTTATCATTTAATCTTTATTCTTGACAAGTAAGAAAAATACTTATCCCAATTTCGGATTCTGGCTCACTTCAGTCACTTCATCAGACTGAGTGTCCATTTCCTTCTCACCATTATTCGGATCTTTTGTCTGGGATAAATATAGGCCTTCTGCTGCAAGATAGAATAATATCTTCAGTCTTCTCCTCTTGTCCCAGTTGACATCCTCAGGCTCTCGAGGGCGCTTGTTTCCACCAGTCTTGGTGGCGGTGACACCATGAACACGTTCATCATCATCACTCTCTTCTACCAAAAAACCATTGCCATATTCAGATTTGGTCACACAACTTTTGACCGACATCTTTCGAACACTAATAGTAATACAATACAAATATTGTCTTAAGTTATTGGGAGTTTTGCTCTATGGTACTTTATAAAGCAGTACGGGAAGTATTTAACTATTACAAGTATTCGAAAGGATAAACAAAGATTTCAATAATTCAACATGGAATCTGAAATTACAATCGTTACGCAAGTAAAACTGTAAATTCCAGTTTTGTAGAAGACGGAAAAATGTAAATTGTTTTTGCTGAGTCGAGTGTAGCACTCTGTCCTTAAGACAATATTGCCCCGTATGTATCCTTTATACGCCCTGGACAATTTGTCTCCCAAGATAAAACAGCAATGGAACCCTTGAGCAAAGGAAACTCAAGAGCTACCGTGAAGAATATTGAGTAACGAAATGATGCTCGGAAGTTGTAGGAAGAAAACTGTTTTCGGTTGTGTATTTTCGTGCCTTGTTTTTGGTGTTCTCTTTTGTCATTCTTAGTGCTCAACAATGGTGTAAGGGGGTGTTTATATAGGTGAGGGAGGGGCTGAAAAAGCGCCTCCATAATAGCCAAATAATGGCCATTATGGAGGTAGTAAAGCCACCAACATAAATGGTGAAAGACCAACGGATTTGGCCATTATAGGAGGAGTAATTCAGCCAAAATAAATGGGTGAATTGAGTGCTTGGCAAGCTGCTTTGTTGTCCAGTCTCGGAAACTTGAGGGACCAACCGCACATCTTGAAACTTCGGGGACCAAAGCTGTACATCCGAAAGAATTCGGTCCGAACTGTACATCCGGAAACTTCGGGATCAAAGCGTACTTCGGCAAAGCTTTCGGCCCAAAAAGATAATGCCCACAGCCGAGAACCGGACGGGGGCGGGCGGCGGCGCGCGTGTGGTCTTTCCTCGAACCGAAGCACATCTAGGTCCTCCCTCCTTTAAACACATGGGATACCCCTTGGGGTCCCAAACTCCAAACCAATTTCGAATCTTATATACACAATAATTCTTTCTTCCTCTACCGATGAGGGAGAATTACACACAATACCACATTTTCCATGCTTCAAACACCTTACTTCGTGAACCAATATCTCTTTCATTTCTCAATGAAATTTGACGATTCTTGGCCCTACGGTTATCTACGTACTTAGTAGATCATGCATGTGTGAAGAACCGGATTCTCCAACATACGTTACACTAGTGTTTAAGCCGTTAAAGTTGGTCGGTCGCAACTCCCGCCAAAGGCAAATTTCCAACAATAATTGATCAGAAAACAGATACTGGAAATAATTGCTAGAATTATAGCTTTCTCCTATAATGTGAGAGCTCCAGTAGGTTAGATGCCTTGTCCAATCTCGACTCATGTAAATAGTAGCTAGCATTTTTGTAGAGGATAGTTGGAGGCAGTGTAGTTAAGTGGTAGTTGAGGTTGTTTTCTCTGTTATTTGGATTAGGCTGACTGTGACAGTTAGCTTGTTTTATAATTCTCATTCAGGTGATTAATATAATGTTAGTTACCTAAAAACTTGTTATTATTTTATACTTTTTTTGGTTTAATTTATGTCTTATTTTATTTTTTTAGTCTATTTAAAAAAATGCACTGTTTATATTCAATAATTCTTATATTCTAACATATTACATGACATATTTAAGATCACAATATTTAAAAAATCTCTTTCTTTGTTAAACTCAATGTCTAATGAAATTAAGACACATAAAATAAAACAAATGAGGCAATTTAATAATAGTCGATTCTTCCATGACATATTAAATATAAAGTGCTGAAAATTAATCAAACTATATCGATAACAAAGAGAAAGATTGGACGGTTTTGAAAAGTGTAATTTTGGTTATACACAATAGTAACAAAAAATTGCTATACTACAAGTTTCCTAAAAAAATGGCCGAAGCAAACCACTGACATCTCTAGATGTAATAACTCGATCCCTCATTTTTGAATATTTGTATTCTAAATTTCATTTTGGGCATATACATATGTTAATAGTCATTTGTAACTTATAGTAATGATTTGGGTTAAGGCGTGGGGTTCAAATGAATTTTGAACCACTTTGAAGTTGGAATGTAATAGCTTGTTTTACCTGTACTGGGGCGTCGCGATCGCAATTGCTTGAACATGATTGCAGAGGAGAGTGGTTATGAATCGGGATAGCGACAAAGACTGTGAACACGAAAAGAGGAGTCAGGTAAGTCTATGCGATAGTAAGAAAGGATATTGTAATAATGAGACCGGTGGACCTGGACAGAACCGCCGAAAGTGAGGATTATATTAGAGCCAACAATTGTGAGCATTCGACCTGATATCGAATGTTCGTAAAGAGGCTCTCTTTCCTTTATTTCACCCTTTTTTGGAAAATCATTCTCCAGAAATGTGACATCTCGTGATTCAATTTCAATTATACTTCCATCTTCTTCACCAATGAACACATACCCTTTGGAGTGTTCTGAGTATCTTATAAAGATACATTTTTTTCCTTTTGGACTCAATTTTATAAACTTGCCAAAACGATCCTTTACATATGCAACACAATCCCAAGGTCGTAGATCATTCAGGTTTGGTTTATAACCAGTCTATAGCTCATAGGGAGAAGAAGTAACTGATTTACAATGCACTTTATTCAATATGTAGGCCACATTCAACGACGCGTCTCCCCAGAAGGAGATAGGTAAATTTGCATGCGCCATCATGGACCTTGTCATGTCTAATAGTGTTCTATTCCTCCTTTGCGCTACACCATTTTGTTGAGGTGTGTAAGGAGTAGTTAACTGTCTCGTAATGCCTTTTCATTACATAATTCTTCAAACTGTTTTGATAAATATTCACAACCTTTATCGGTTGTTAAAGTCTTTATACTTTTATCTAACTGATCCTCAAATTCATTCATATATTTTCTAAAGCATTCAAGTGCTTCAAATTTATGAGAAATCAAATAGACATAACCAAAGCGCGTGAAATCATCAATAAACGTAATGAAATACAAAGCACCATACCTTGCCCTTACATTCATTAGACCACAAATATCATAATGAATTAATTGCAATGGAGAATCAGCTTCTCTTACCCTTCCCAAATGGTTTACGTGTAATTTTTCCAGCAAGACATCTTTCACAAGTTGGCATTTCAATTTTTGAGAAAGGACCTAAATGCCCTTCCTTTGCCAATCTATTCATTCGGTCTTGCCATATGTAATCTAATCTTGCATGCCATGTAATAAATATCATTGTTACTAGAATAACATGTCATTACACAACGGTCAATAAAATAGGCATAAGTTGAAGGATTATAATCTAAAATTATAAAACCATCATAACGAAGTCCAAAACCATAAAAACATTGTCTTGACTAATTCTAACACCATTACGACTAAAATTTAAATAGAAACCAAGATCTAGAAGAACAGACAAATGTACTAACTTTTGTCGAATCTCTGGAGCATATAGGACGTCATGAAACATCAAAGATCGGCAACCACGCAAGTCCATTTTGCAAGTGCCTATCCCTTTGACTTCAAGCTTTGCATTATTTCCTACATATATCCACCGTGAGTCAGGTGAAACTCGAAGAAACTCCACAAACTCTTCTCAATCACGACTCATATGGTCGGTATCCCCTGAGTCTACAATCCACAAAGGATAAGATTTAGTTAGTACAATAGTGCTAGAAACATATGTAGCACTTAGAGATGCGTTTTGAAATGCTACTTTTTTCGGCTCGGGACATTTACGAGCAAAATGCCCTGGAACATGGCAGTTGTAGCACTCCATCTTACTCTTGTCTTTCTTCTTGAAAAAACGTTTTCCCTTCTTGGGATTTGACTTGTTCTTTTTCTTGGAGGGTCCTTCTGCGATCTCCTTACCCTTTCCATCACGTTTCCAATTCTTTTTGCGCTTGAAGCCTGAAGACTTCGTACCACTTAATTATGCCACATAGGCACCAGATACTGTTTTAGCATCACCAAGCCGCTCATTTTCAAGCTCAACATGACGGGCAATATCATAGAAGGTTTTGATGCTATCATTATGGGTTAAGTTAACCTTTAAGTGTTCCCAACTATTGGGAAGAGACCGGATCACTGCCTGGACCTGCTGCTCATCAGAGAGAACATGACCAACACTTTTGAGTTGAACAATCATGTTAGACATCACCCTAAGGTGTTATTTGACATTATGATCGTGACGCTTCTTGTAAGTGTCAAATTTGAGAGTCAGCTATCTAATGCGGGTCACAGTAGTACTCCCATATGTCTCTCGTAAGTGTGCCCACATAGCAGGAGCAGACGAGTATTCCTCACATTCATGAATGAGATCATTAACAATAGAACTTATAATAATTTCACGTGCAGTAGAATCTTTCTTTTTTTCCATGCATTGTAAGCTTCGAGATCTCTTCTGTGTTGAGAAGTGTTACCTTCTCTTGGGTGAACCAAACTGTGGTTAATGCCTTCTAGAGCATATTGCTCTTCCAGCACATACCACATCTTACGACTCCAGATGTCATAATTCTCGCCGTTCAGTTTCCTCACCCTTGTTTTAGATCAGCAATGATGCTTTTCGATGCCATGCATGTTAAATGAGACAATTTAAGCAAGTTTACTCATCAATATTTATTATTTACAAATTTATGCATGTGATATTCACACTCAAGCAAATTAATTCCCATAAATGACTTCACATTTAGTGTAAAATCGAAAGGTCACAAAGTTTCCAATTATCATCTACCATCTAAACGTTTAATCAAAATGGAATCATTAAATAACTTTTAATTAAGTCTCAATCTATAAAAGAATATATACATATAACAGAGGAGACAAACAAACATATGTTCATAAAATAAATTTATACAATTACAAGTCATTTACTACTATTTTATGGCTATGTTCTCATTATGCGAATGACTAGAATCTACAGCACTTTCAGCCACAAATTTAGCCAATTTATCTATGAGAGAAACTCGAGAAAGCTGAGACTTAGGAACTACCGGACTTAATCTAGGTCTAGAACAAGTCTCTAGAAGCCAAAATTTCTTAATCTTAGTAGTTATTTTTTTTTCCTCCCACTTGGCTTGAAGTTCCGAGTGTATACCCAAATTTTTTCATTGGGACCAAACTCGTGATAAATTTTAGTCAATTAATCCTTTCAATAATCTGGTAAGAATCGCAGTAATATACCCAAGGCGTCCCAATCCGGAATATGTTTAAAATGTTGAAAATTTCTGACAGTTTTCTTCCAAAAAGACGAAGATGGCCTGATATAGATGCAGATGAGTCCATTTTGAATTTTTTAAAATCTTCAAATTTTCTTTCTCCCTCCCTTCGCGCAACTCTTTCCTCCCTAAAGATATTTTACAGTGTCCTTGGGACATTCTTGATGATTTAAGGCTCAGAGTCTGAATCATTACTAAATATATTCCTTCGATGCCGCATTCTTCTACGTTGTCCTTTTGCTTGACTTTTATCATTACTCCCACTTGGAGCAATTCAAACTTGTCCCCGTTCAGCCATGTCTGAAATGAAAACAAGAAAACAAAAAATGGTTGTTACCATTCAATGTGACAACACATGTCACAAATAACATGTAGAAGAATTTCAATAGAGGAATTAGAACTGAGCAAAGTTTACACTAAAGGGGTAAATTGTCTAAATTTTTTAAAAATGTTCAAATCCAGACAAAACAACAAAAAACATTTACTGTTAGAAATATTGATCTATATGAGAGACCATGACTGAGATAACCCAAATAGACCAATTTTTTTTTTTTTTTTTTTTGCATTCATTTAAACAAAGGGCGGAAGAGTCCATATACTCCCAGTCATATATCACTGATTTAGAGACATTTATGCTAACCACTTGATGTACAGAAGAATCCATCTAATCACACTCAAATAAATTCACTCTTAATTTAATAGAAGAAAGATGAATCCATTTTAGTTATTTCTTAAAGAAAAAATGGTCCGTCAGTTTTTTGTAGATAAAAAAAATATTAACATAGACCAGTCAAACATTATGATGAATCTGCACTACGATAGCACTAGTAGTCTCTGCAATTTAATAGTCTTTCCCAAACAAGTATGAAGTCTCCACGTTTGAGAAAGTTAATAAAATTAACATAGTGCAACTCTCAAACATTTAAGGACCACTGGTCAAAGAACATACTGTTAAGAGTGAACAATCCTCACCGTATAAGCTAATTTTTGGAGTTGAGTTAGGCTCAAGATCCATTCTTTACATTTATATTATCCATGCTCCAGTTAACGAGGTTTGGGCGTGCGGGGGACTGTTAAGAGTAGACAATCCTCACCCTATAAGCTAGCTTTTAGGGTTAAGTTAGACCCAAGATTCATCCTTTACACGTACAATATATGGCCAAAGCATGGAGAAGTAATTATGACAGACATCTCCAACTTCTCGAGCAAAATTCAAACAAAAAAAAATTGCTCCTATATCACTTCACATGGTACCTTTTAATTAATTAAAATAAGTGTCCCTCAAAGCCAAAACAGACAAATAATTGGCTTTTCATGAGAAGGCCTTCTCTTTTCACGGGTACCGCAGAAGAAAAAAATATTGGATATGTAAAACACGTACGGGAATAGTAAATAACTATTACAGTAATCGAAAGGATAAACAACAAAGATTACAACAACAAGCTGTCAATCTCTTGATCTTGAATTGGAACTCCAAATCTGGATCTTGTAGTCGGAAATACAAGGACATGAACTGCTACACTTGTGGCTTGTAGATCCGCTGAGAATCCGAACGGTTAGAGTCTTTTGAGAATGAAGTTCACACCTGAAACACTTAGCAACCAATTAGATAATCACAACACCACCGGGTCGGTAGAAATAGTGGAGTAAATCCACTGAAGAACAGTGGTGTACGCACCTGTTTTTTACCGCGGTTCGCAACGATTATCGAACCAAACGCTACGACCATGGCGGCATGGAATAGAGTACGTGATATATTCCAAGATAATCAGAATTCTCGTGTTGTTACCCTTGAGTAGGAATTCTCCCACATCAATATGGAATAGTTCCCCAACGTTTCAGCATATTGCAAAATGTTGAAAGAATTGGCAGACCAACTTCGCAACGTTAGTGCGCCAGTTACCAACGACCGTCTTGTTCTTCAGATAGTTGCAGGCCTATCTGAGGCCAATAAGTGTGTTGGCACGCTTCTTCGTCAGAGCAGACCTCTTCCGCAATTTTATCAGGCTCGTTCTATGCTTACGCTCGAAGAAGCAGGCTTGGCCAAAAAAGTGGCTACTAGTGCTAGTCCCGTAGTCATGATGACGTTCTCCACAAATTCTTCGAGTTTTGTTGATAATTCGGGCAAAAAAAGTACTCACGGTGGCAGAAAAAATAGTCGGAAAAATAATGCCAAAAATTACGGGGGAAACGCGGTGGTTCTGACGGTGGTAACGGTGGCAGTGGGTCCCGTCCCAATAGTAGTGGGCCACAGCCCAACTGGTCCCAGCCTTGGGCCCCCTGGTCGTGGGCCTAGGCCAATGGGCAGTGGCCCAACAGCCCCTACGGCCCAACAGTATCATCGCCTAGCCACTGGGCTGCCCATCAGCAGTTTTCTCAGCCCAATTCCTTCTGGCCTAGTGGATTTTGCCCCAGTTCTGGGCGGGGCAGCAAACCGGTGTACTTGGGCCCCGGCCTCCTCAGGCCCATCATGCAGCGGGCCCCACCCCGACCGGCATTGAAGTCGAGATGCACACACTTGAATTAAATCCCCCGGACACAAATTGATACACTGACACCGGAGCTACTACCCACATGCCGTCCGACAAAGGTACTCTCTCGTCTTATTCTAATTTGAGCAATAATTGTGGTATAATTGTGTAGTAAAGACAATATACACTTGGACCAAAAAAACTTGTGCTCAAAATATTTTGATTTTCGAGCACAGGTTTGTCGGTAAAATTTTTTAATGGATTCAAGTAGAGTTTTCTCGAACGTATCAAAAATCTAGACCCATACTGCGAGTTGTTTCATGCCATAAATAAACTCGGACACTCAAGAAATCAGTTGGACAGGGGGATTCACATCTCTTACAACCAACACAGTCCTCTGTTCGTGGAGCAGAAGCAATTTGTTTAGCCTTACAACTGTTCCAAGGTATCATTTCTAATACATCGGTGGGGCAGGCTCAGACACATTGAGTACATCCTATACACGTATCATAAATCTTTACTGAATGTGACATTGGGTCTACACGTTTTTTAATGTTATAAATTTTCGATCTAGTAAACTTAGAAACGAATCATATATTTACATACCAGATGAATCAATGAGTTATCATAATTTTCTAATCAACCCCCTTCTGGATTGGTTTATGAAATATGAGAGAGGCCAAAATACTTTGATTTCTTATGTTTTGCAAACAAGATCATACCTTACATAGCAAACATGCTAATTAAAATTGATTTATCAATATTAGAATCTAGATGATTAATACTAATTATAAAACAAATTCGATTGGTTGATACGAGTTGATTTTCTATTATGGTAAATTGATGAAACAATAGCCAGTCCAATGGTTGTTTCAGCGGCTGCAATCGATATAACAAAAATTGAGAAAATGTGTCCTTTTAATTGACGATTATCAAAAAAATTAGAAAATGTTACAAAATTGATATTAACCGCATTCAATATAAGTTCAAGACACATAAGGGCTCTAACCATATTTCGAATTGTGATCAATCTGTAGATATCGATAGAAAATAAATAGGCACTAAAAACAAGTACATGTTCGAGAATCATTAAACTACTCCTTATCAATCTCGACTCCTTTCAATATGAACAACAATTCAACCAATTTAATTGATTAGTATATAACAAGTATGGAACAAAGAAATATATTGGTACTAGATTGACCTAACGTCTTTCTATTTATATAGTTGGAATTCAAATAGAATTGAAGGAAAATGAATGTGATAAGACAAAACAAAATTCTATTTGAATTCCAAGTTTTAATAAAAAAAAAATTATTGACGAGCTACATCAATTGCACCTATTAAAGCAACAAAAGGATTATTGAAGTCAGTTCAAATGGAAGAAAAAAATCTGTTGATAAATGAATTCCAATTTGTTGACTATTACTTAGAAAATCTTGCTCTATAATCTGGTTTGATCTTTTAGTCCAAATAATCCCGTACCATGACGTATCTGAAATAGTAGTAATTAGTGAAATAAAAAGACTTATACAAACCATCGAAGTAATTCCATCTCCTACGGTCCAAAGATGGAAATCTTTGTAATATTCTGAACCATTCATGAACATCACAGCAAAAATGATTAAAACATTTATAGCTCCTACATAAATAAGTAGTTGCGCAGCAGCTACAAAATATGAGTTAGATAGAATATAGAATAATGATGTATAAACAAGAACCAATCCCAAGGAAAAGGCAGAATAAATTGGATTGGAAAGTAATACCACCCCTAGACCCCCTAATATAAGACCCGATCCTAGAAAGACTAAAATAAAATCATATATTAGTTCAGATAAATCCATTTTTTTATTAAAAAAATCAAAAACGAAGAATTTCATGACTTTATTGACCTGACCAGGAAAAAAGAAGTTTTTATATTTTTTATGATACTTCTTAATTGTTAATTGAATGAAATTGTAATGGGTATGAATTGACGTAGATGCTTTTATTTTATTGGACCACTATCAATTCTTTATTCGTCGAAAGAGTAATTTAAACCTATCTATTTTTTATATCATTTATCTACTTTTAAACCATTACTATTATTATAACTATAATATAGAAATCGTTATAGAAATCATTTTTGTTTTCAATCTAAATTAAGCTAGGAGTATCATTAACCAACCACTAATTTGAATTGACCAAGAAAAAATCTCATTCTTTTAGATCCGAACTAAGCCTTCGTAATTCAGAATTTTTTTCGAATCGAATTAAGGGTTTAGTCATTTTTTATTTGAGGTAAATTCAAATTGTTCGAATTGTGTAATCATCAATTACTGACATTGGTAAGCGACCCAAAGCGATTTGATTATAATTCAATTCGTGACGATCATAAGTAGACAGTTCATATTTTTTGGTCATTGATAAACAATTTGTTGGGCAATACTCAACGCAATTACCACAAAATATACAGATTCCAAAATCAATACTGTAATTAAGCAATCGTTTCTTTCGAATATCCGTTTCCAACTTTCAATCAACAATGGGTAAATCTAGAGGACATACACGCACACATACTTCACAAGCAATGCATTTATCAAATTCAAAGTGTATTCGGCCTCGGAAACGCTCTGATGTGATCAATTTTTCATAGGGGTATTGAATAGTTACAGGTAAACGATTTGCGTGGGACAGGGTAATCATGAAACCTTGGCCGATGTATCTGGCGGCTCGTATTGTTTGTTGACCATAATTTATGGATTTGTTTTATCATAGGGAGCATATTCAGAATATCTATAAAAAAATATTTTATGCTTGTTTCTTTCTCTTGTTTGAGACAAGTCGTGAATCTATAATATTGTGGTCTTTTACAGTGAAAGAAGTTAGAACGAAGTTGTCAATAATAGATTACCTAGAGAAATAGGTAAAAGAAATTTCCACCCAAGATTTAATAATTGGTCCATTATGAGCCTCGGTAAAGTTCATCTTGTTGCAATAGGAATGAACAAAAACAAATAAGTTTTGGCTAATGTGATAAAGATACCAATTAGTGTTCCAAAGACTTTACCCCTTTTATTTATGTCAAATAGCTCAGGAACAAATATGTACGGAATTGAAAGATTTCAACCTCCAAAGTAAAGAACTGTTACAAATAATGAAGAAACTAGTAGATTCAGATATGAAGTAATGTAAAATAAACCAAATTTGATACCTGAATATTCGATTTGATACCCTGCTACTAATTCTTCTTCTGCTTCTGGTAAATCAAAAGGTAATCTTTCACACTCGGCTAGAGAAGAAATTATAAAAACGATAAACCCGATGGGTTGACGCCACAAATTCCACCCCAAAAACCATATTTGACCGCGCTTCCACTATATCAACTGTACTTGAACAGATAATCATAGTCGATGATAACATCACTGTGCCCATCGCTATTACAGAACCGTACGTGAGATTCACCTCATACGGCTCCTCAGAGGTCACAAATAAATCTAAGGGCCCTTTACTATTCTTTATCTTGATATGTTTGTCAGATAGAGTCAAAATCTATCCTAAGGTCCCAAATTAGACCAATGAAATTTTGTCTGCTATATTTAAAACTAATAAATAAGTGCTTCTGAATTGATCTCATCTTTTAGTAATTTTCATTTTTATTTGTTGATTAATAACCTTATCATTAAAAAAAATGCGCTTTATAGCAATATCACATATACATTTCAACCTCGAATTTTCAATTACTAAAAAAAATTAGAGAGTCTATTAGTTCACGAATCATGACAAAAATTTTATCTCTCTAAATAGAAATCAAAATTAAATTATAGGGAAGAAAGAATAAAAACAAAAAAATAAAAAAGGAAGAAAAAAGGACATCCCTCCTTTTTTCTTTTGCAATTAGATTCTTTTCTTTCTATTTTGATTTTTTGTATTTCATTCCTATTCTCCTTTCTAAGAAAAAGGGGCTTTAACCAAAGTAAAATATTACTTTGTTCTTGATAGTTATTTACTTACTCAGTGGATAGGAGCATACTCTGGATCAGAATCATGGGGAGTACTTCTTGATCGTTTCTACGAATGTAAATCCCCAATTCGAATTCCTTTTATGTACAGAAATATCCTCTTGGATAACTTACATAATCTCAATTACTAATCCTTTGTGTATCTTGGTCTTCCTAACCATCCACTCATTTTTTGCTTTCAACCCCCCGTTATGGAAATCCATCTATGGTAATAGACAATATAAACTCCATACAGTTGATCTGTTGAACCCGCTTCAAGCTATCATGACAATTCACCAATCTTGGGATAAACAATCTCTATTGCTTATGTTTACTTTTTTCACCATTTGATTCCTGTACATAGGAAATGAGACTCAACCTTTTTACTGCAAATTTAGAAGCCGTTTTCTTTCACTCATATAACTATCTGGTTTAGTTCATCAACTTAAATACTGAATAAAAATTAATATATATATATATTTATATATATATTCAAGCAACTCTTTCTACCCTTGTTTCTAGAAAGAAAAGAATTTGGAGAAATTTTAGGTCTCACCGAATCACACGTAGAGATATTGATAACACACATAGAGCTAATGGTATTTCATAACTAATTGATTGGGCAGCTGCCTGTAGACCACCTAAAAAGGAATATTTATTATTTGATCCATATCCTGACATAAGAAGTCCAACAGGAGCAACACTTGAAATGGCAATCCATAAAAAGAACACTAATACTAAGATCAGCTAGAACAAGGTGATCACCAAAAGGAATTACTGAATAACTTAGAAATATAGATATTACTACTATGGATGGTCCGATACTCAATAAACGAGGATCTCCTGTAGATGGAATTAGGTTCTCTTTCAAAAGTAGTTTTGTCCCATCTGCTAGAGCTTGAAGAAATCCTAAAGGGCCAGCATATTCAGGTCCGATACGTTGTTGTATTCCTGCAGATATTTCTCTTCTAACCAAATAATTACTAGTACACCTATTGTGATTCCTAATACAAGAATCAAAATAGGGACAAGCATCCATATGATCCCATACACTTCTTTTAAGGATTCCAATTTGGAAAAAGAATTGATAGTCTCTATTTCTGTTGTATCAATTATCATTTCAACGATCAACTTCTCCCATAATGATATCTACGCTACTTAGTACTGTCATAATATCATCCAATTTCATTCTTTTAACTAACTGAGGAAGAATTTGCAAATTTATAAAACTTGGTGGGCGAATTTTCCATCTCCAAGGAAAAACGCTCTGATCTCCTATGAGAAAAATTCCCAATTCTCCTTTTGGGGCTTCAACTCTCACATAAAGTTCTTGTTTCGACAATTCAAAAGTTGGAGAAGGTTTTTTACTAATAAACCGATATTCAAAATAATTCCATTCAGGATCTTTTAATCTGTCAAAACGTCGGATTTCTAAATTTTCGTAAGGCCCTCCTGTAATTCCTTCCAGAGCATGTTGAATAATCTTTATGGATTCGGTCATTTCACTGATTCGTACTAAATAATGAGCTAATGAATCCCCTTATTGTTGCCATTGAACCTGCCAATCAAATTCGTCGTAACACTCATAATGATCAACTTTACAAAGATCCCATTCTATTTCGGAAGCGCGTAGCATTGGTCCCGATAAACCCCAATTTAATGCTTTGTCTCCCCCAATAATGCCTACGCCTTCAACTCGTTCTAAAAAAATAGGATTCCGGGTAATAAGTTTTTGATACTCAGCAACCCCCGTTAAAAAATAATCACAAAAATCCAAACATTTATCTATCCAGCCATAGGGTAGATCGGCAGCCACCCCTCCGATACGAAAATAATTATGCATCATTCGCATACCGGTGGCAGCTTCGAAGAGGTCATATATTAATTCTCTTTCTCTAAAAATATAGAAGAAAGGGGTCGGCGCACCAATATCTGCCATAAAAGGACTGAGCCATAACAAATGAGAAGTTATCCGACTCAACTACAACATAATGACTCTGATATAGCTAGCTCTTTTAGGTACTTGAATATTACCTAATTGTTCGGGTCCATTATGGTTATTGCTTCTGTGAACATAGTAGCAAAATAATCCCAACGTGTTACATAAGGCAAATATTGTATAATTGTTCAATTTTCTGCAATTTTCTCCATCCTTCTATGTAAATAACCCAATATTAGTTCGCAGTTGACAACATCTTCACCATCTAGAGTAACGATGAGTCGAAGAACACCGTGCATTGATGGGTGCTGAGGCCCCATATTGACTATCATGAGGTCTTTTCTTGTAGTTGATGCAGTCATAAGTTTTTTACCGATTCATTCATCCATGAATTGCTGAAAGTAAAAAGAAATTTATCAAAATTTAATAGAAACATATAAGTTAAAATGAAATGACTCTTCAAATTAATCAAATTAACGAGTTTTTGTCTCTCGAATGTCCAACTGATTAATTAATTCTTTATAACGTACTCTATTATTTTTTTTGCCAAATAAGCTAGCAGTGGTTGACGTTTTCCCAAAATTTTCTTCAAACCTCTCTCAGATAAATAATTTTTTTTGTGCAATTCTAAATGTGAAGTAAGTCTTCGTATCTTATTGGTGAAATTGAATACTTGAAATTCAACAGATCCTCTCTTTTCTTCTTGAAAAATAACTGAAATG
The DNA here is from genome assembly GCA_034509755.1 of Anisodus tanguticus. Taxonomy (NCBI): domain Eukaryota; kingdom Viridiplantae; phylum Streptophyta; class Magnoliopsida; order Solanales; family Solanaceae; genus Anisodus; species Anisodus tanguticus. The sequence continues at coordinate 37,429,231 of CM067542.1, forward strand.
ACAGAATTTTTTACCATAAAAGAATTTCCCCTTTCTTTATTTTACAGATATGGATTTTTTCGAATTTTATCGATCAGTAATAATAATGCATGTAATTTGAACGTGGTATATAGACTTAATTTCTTTATGAACTCCTAATTTTATCAATTCCAATAAATTAATCAAATTAAAATTTTGATTCAGATAGGAATCCAAAAAGATGGTAGGTACATTTTTTTCATTCACAAAAGCGAATAATTTAAACCTCAAATCCTAAAATGAAGAAGATTCTGTTGATTCATTTCTAGATCTAATCGATACCTTATTGATTTAGTATCGTCTACTCGAATTAGATTCGAATGAGATGTAATACAAGGCATGTGTGCATTTATGTGCTTTCAGATACTCTATACGAGACAGTGTATATAGTACTATCAATTAATTTTCAATCGTGGATACATATATTTCCTTAAGATACTGAAACGGCTACCATTATTGGTATCAAACCAATAACGATTCACACAAGCTAAATCCTCTAATCGATAATTAGACCAAAGAAAGAACTTCAATTTAATTAATTCATTTTTATCCTTATAAAGAGGTTTCCTTTCATCCAAAAATTGACTCCAATTTTTTACATTGGTTTCGTTGCAAAATACTGAATTTCTATCGACGCCATTCCAATTCAAAGAATTCAAAAAACTTCGAATTCTCAACTCTCTACGACGTCTAGACCATAAAATATTTTCAGGAACAAGCAAATAAAAATAATTTTTGTCTGTATTTATTCTTTGAGTTTGAAGTTGCAAAATGAATTCATCAAAATTCTTTTTATCAACATGTCTTTGGTCTCGGTATCTTTGATTAGTTTGGTGTTTACTTTTATGAACCAATGAAATACTTATGGTTTTATACATAATAAATTGTCCATTATTTTTTACAGACAACCGAATAGGTTCGATAATCAATATCCCCTTCTTCGTCAATTTCGTAAGAGTTAAATTACCCTGAATCAATATTATATCCAAACTCATTTCTCCCCTTTGAACTGATGATATACTAATTTTGGTTGGATTTATCAGTCGAAGCAGGAGACAATAAACCTTGATATTCTCGATCATTCTTTGATTCAAATCATCGTTCCATTTCAATTGAAAAAGCAAATAACGTTCAAGAACAAATCTAGTTCTGCTTCTGTGTTGCTTTTGTATTGTTTTTTTTCTTTTTAGCCTTCTTTGTGTTTGATTCCGCGTAATCTTTTTCAAGATCGTTTTGATGTTTTGAGAGAACAGGGCTCAGATTTACTTTGTTTTCTATATCTGATCCACGCTCTCTTTCTCGTTGACTTGCGGGTTCTTTTGCTTCTTGAATTCGATTCTTTATTTTTTTATTTGATGGTATAAAAAAGTTTTTTTTTTGGTTTTTATTGATGTTTTTATTTTGTGTTCAAATTTAAAAGAATAATTTTCTTGGTATAATCCACGGTTTTCTTTTATATACATTATAAAGTAGTACAAATTCAGGGAAGAACCAAAATTCCAGATTGAATATGGGATGATTAAATATTTTTTCATTCATTCCCATCCAATCAAAAAAGACTTTTTTCAAATTGTTTGGAGTGTTTTCTAGATTTTGATGAATTGATAAAATTGATAAAAAAAATGCCCTTTTTTTTTTTTTATCAATTTTATCAATTATTTGATAATTATTAATACCAAATTTAGTATTTGGATTACTGTTGGTATCGATCTTAACCCAGGCCTCAATATCTCCTTTTTGTCTAAGAGAAAAATGGATAATTTTCCAATCAAAATATTTTCTATCGAGATTTCTTTCAATATATAGAATATTGCCTTTTCTTAGATAATTATTGATATGAAGATTGCCGGGCATATCAAAAAAGTTGTGTTTGGACGTGTTGGAATTATAAGAAATTTCTCGATTCTTATTTACTTGAAAGGGTAATCTAGAAATAAATGAGTCACTTTTATTTTTATAATTAATCGATTTATATGATAAAAGAGCATATCTATAACATTTTTTAAAATTATCTTCTTGGATTGATAATGAATAGAGTTCAGAATCATTTTCTTTTTTGTAATGAATTAATTGGTCGTTTTCATATGAATTCCATTTGTTTAAATTTCTATTTTTATTTTGAGCCATACAACTTTGATTAACCCTAATTCACCATTTTTGTGGAATTAATCTAGACCATGTAATCTGAGATAAATCGTATTGATAATGTCGTCTTAGCCAGTTTTTCCATTGATTGATTCTATAACTCTGAAGTTTCTTATGTTTTAATTCAGAATGAAATATTTCTAGTATTCTAAAATAGTCCTTTATTTTAGTCTTAAGGAAAAAAGATGTGTTGGTATATTGAAGAACAGATCTAAATTTAGACAAATTAATAACTTGGGTTTGTGATAATTTGTAAAATACATATGCTTGTGACAAGTAGGATAAATCAAAAAAAATATGTGAATTTTTCTTACTAATATTATAAAGTGACTATTTTATAGTCGAAATAAAGTTAATTTTTTTATTATTAATTTTTTCTTTATTTATTTCATTATTGGAAATGTATTTATCAATCAATTTGTTTGTTGATTCAAGAAAGAGTTGTGTATTAATTTTGGTAATATTAATGATAGATAAAAAAAGATCAACGTATAATCTTTGAATGAATAATTTTATAAAATAATGGAATTTCCATATTAATCGAGTATTTCTTCTTTGTTATATTTGAAAAATATTTTTTGTCGATTAGAATTTTTTAATATTATTTGTTTTATTACGACTAATGTCTATTTCTGGAGTTACTTTCTTTTTCTCTTTTGAAATTCTTTCTATTTTACTTTTTATTGTACTTGTTCTATCAGTGAAGAATTTGGCCAATTTACAGATTCAATTTGACTAAATGATTCGTTAATTATCTGATTACTAATTAGAGAATCTTTTTCATTTTTCGTTTCATTCGATTCAGAGATTTCTTTGAATCTAAAAAATACAATTAGCTTTATTTTTTAAAGTTCTTTTCTTATTTTTTTTTATAGAAATAGAATACTTTTGATAAGCCATTTTTTAGTTTCTTTTGAAATTTTTTGAAATAATTTTGTTTTTCCTTTTAAAACTTTTAGAGTTATAAAATATTTCTTTTTGAATTTTCCATATTTTTTTTTCGAGTTCCTTAAAAATAGGCTAAAAAATGGAAGGCCGACTTCGGGGAGAGCCAAAGAAAAGTTCAGCTTCCATTCCCCAAACTGTTAAAAATCTTTTTCATTAGCTCTTCATGGGAGGGGAATGGAAATTCAATTTCGATTCATGGTTATGGTCATAAAACTTTGTTTCCCCCCAATACACCCCTTATCTTGAAAAATACTCTTCATGCCCCTAAATTGATTAAAAATTTGGTGTATGTACGTAAATTCACCACTGATAATTTTGTTGCTGTTGAATTTGATCCGTTTGGGTTTTCTGTGAAGGATTTCAAGACGGGGAGTCCTCTCATGAGGTGTGATAGTAGGGGAGATCTTTATCCTACCACGCTAGGTTCCGGTTTCTCGAGTCACGCATTGCCATCAACTTTTACAGCTCTGGCTCCTTCCTTGTGGCATGCTCGTCTAGGTCATTCGGGGTCGTCTATTTTGTCTTCCTTAGATAAAAACAATTTTATTTCTTGTAAGGGTATGCATAGTACTCCGTATTATCAATCTTGTTCTTAAGGAAAAATTGTTAAGTTGCCATTTGTAGACTCTAATTCTCATACTTTAATGCCATTTGATATTATTCATAGTGATTTATGGACGTCTCCTGTTTTTAGATCTTTGGGTCATCGGTATTATGTTCTCTTTTTGGATGATTATTCTAAGTTTTTATGGACTTTTCCGACAGCGAAAAAATCTCAAATTTTTTCCATCTTCTTAAAATTTAGAGCATTCATTAGAACTCAATTCGAACGGAAAATAAAAAATATTCAATATGATAATGGAAATATGACAATGGGGTGTTTCAGGAATTTTGTGCTAATAATGGATCAATTTTTATTTTTCTTGTCTTCATACGTTTTCACAAAATAGGAAAGCCGAAAGCAAACTTCGTACAATTAATAACGATGTCCGAACTTTATTGCTTCATGCTTCCGTACCCCCTTCTTTTTGGCATCATGCTCTACAAATGGCTACATATATTCTTAACATTGTTCCTTCTAAAGGTTGGACATATTCGTCCCCTCTTCAAATTTTATATAATAAGACTTCTTCGTATTCTCATCTTAGGGTCTTTGGGTGCTTGTGTTATCCACTCTTTCCGTTCACCACAATTAACAAACTTCAGGCCCGTTCTACCCCTTGTGTGTTTTTGGGTTATCCGTCAAATCACTGTGGTTACAAATGTTTTGATTTATCATCTAATAAAATCATCATTAGTCGCCATGTAATATTTGATGAATTCCAATTTCCGTTTGCTAAGGTAAATAGTCCCGTGCTAGTTTGAATAATTTTTTGGATGATGATATATCCCCGTATATTATTCACCATTATTCGGCCGTATCCCGCACCACAAATCCACCAGCGGGCCCACTGCCCGCTGGCCCCACAGTTCCAGTAACGGTAACCAGTCCCGAAATTGGACTAGTGACGAGAATTGGGCCAGATTCCCAGCCCATTATCGCCACTGTTCCAGTGACGGGTTCAAGCCCAGTCTCGTCACCTATTTCCAGTTTTGGGCCAGCAGGCCCACTGCCTGCTGGCCAGTCCGTCACGTATCTCGATATTTCCCAAAATCTGCCCAATTCTCCCCCGAGTCAAAGGCCAGTCACTCGTAGTTAACGAGACATTTTTAAACCAAAAAGACATTTTAATTTAAATTCTAATATTCTTAAATCACCCTTACCCCGTAATTCTGTGTCTGCTTTAAATGACCCGAATTGGAAAATTGCAATGGCCGATGAATATAATGCTCTTATTGATAATAAGACGTGGGAGTTGGTGCCCCATCCATCTGGTGTAAATATTATTCGGTCTATGTGGATTTGTGCTCATAAGGATAATTCTGACGATTCGTTTGCAAGGCATAAGGCTCGTCTGGTAGGTGATGGTAAGACTCAGCAGGTTGGTGTGGATTGTGGTGAGACTTTTAGTCCGGTGGTCAAGCCGGCTACTATTTGTATTGTGCTCAGCTTGGCTCTTTCAAAAGCATGGCTCATTCATCAGTTAGATGTGAAGAATGCTTTCTTACATGATGATCTCAAGGAGACAGTCTATATGCATCAGCCCTTAGGGTATAGGGATCCCAGATATCCTCATCATGTCTGTTTGTTGAAGAAATCCTTGTATGGGCATAAGCAGTCCCCCATGGTCTTGTTATAAGAGGTTTGCAGACTATGTTTCGACTATTAGGTTCTCTCACAACAAGTCTGATAATTCATTGTTCATCTATCGTCGTGGTTCTTTCTTGACGTATATACTGTTATATGTGGATGATATTATCTTGACTGCCTCATCTGATGCATTACGCCAGTCTATCATGACAATGCTCAGTTCTGAGTTTGCAATGAAAGACATTAGGCCCTTGAGTTACTTTTTGGGTATTGCTGTCACTCGTCATACAGGTGGGTTGTTCTTATCACAGAGGAAGTATGCAGCTGAGATCATTGAGAGGGTTGGGATGTCATCCTGTAAGTCCACTTCCACTCCAGTTGATACTAAATCCAAATTGGTGTTGCAGCTGGCTCCCCCTATGAGAATCCGACCCGATATTGCAGTCTTATAGGGGGCCTTCAGTATATTACGTTCACGAGACCAGATTTTACGTATGCCGAACAACAGGTGTGTTTGTTTATGCATGATCCCAAGGTTGAGCACATGAATGCGCTCAGACGCATTATTCGGTATATCCAAGGGACACTTGACTATGGCTTGCATTTATATCCGTCATCGACGTGTACACTTGTCTCATATACCGATGCTGATTGGGGTGGCTGTCCGGAAACCAGACGCTCTACGTCTGACTATTGTGTGTTTCTTGGTAATAACTTGGTCTCATGGTCTGCAAAACGTCAGCCGACTTTATCCCACTCGAGTGTAGAGGCTGAGTATCGAGGGGTAGCTAATGTGGTATATGAATCCTGTTGGTTACGTAATCTTCTTTTAGAGCTTCATTGTCCTATTCAGAAAGCTACCTTGGTTTATTGTGATAATGTTAGTGACATCTACCTTTCTGGTAAACCGGTTCAGCACCAGCGCACTAAATATATTGAAATGGACATTCATTTTGTTCACGAAAAGGTAGCTCGTGGACAAGTACGCGTCTGTCATGTCCCTTCCAGGTATCAAATTGAAGACATCTTTAGAAATGGTCTTCCCTCGGTCCTTTTTGAAGATTTTAGGGACAGTCTCAGCGTACGACGACCTCCCGCTATGACTGCCGGGGTGTGTTAAATATACATACGATATACTCCGAATACACATGTATATCGTATGTATATTATTTCTCATATGCACTGTAGCAGGCCCACGGTTGGGCTGTAAATTGTATATTTGGTATTGTAATATTATAGTGTAATTAGTCTTGTACACTTATCATAATTGTATAATTAGTCTCCAAATAGAATAAGGTTTTAAGAGTAGAATAGGAATAGGATTTTCCTATTGTAGAAATATGTAAATTGTATATATATTCTCTTTCAATTAATGAAAATGATCAAGGAATTATTTCTTTTATCGAATCAGAAGTCTACGTATTAAAATCCTCTCTCCAAATTCTCCAAATTTTCGTCGACCTCTCTTAAATATTTGAGCTCCTTGTTCTCGGATTTCGTGCCGATGGTAACTCCTCTCTTCCCAAATTTTTCTTCCCAATCCCTACATCACGTCTTGCGTTGCTATTATGGCTAAGAATATGTGTCACCCTACCATCACTATTTTTAACATCAAGAATCACATCCCTATCATTCTTGAAATATAAAACGTCCAATACGCGATGTGGGCCAGACTGTTCAAAGTTCATGCACGCTCGCATCAAGTCCTCCATCATATTATCCCTGCGGCTTCTATGGATACAGAGGTGCCCAAACCCGAGGATGATCCTAAGTTATGGACGACTCTTGATGCCACTGTTCTTCAGTGGATTTACTCCACTATTTCTACCGACTTCTTGGAAATGATTATCGAACCGGACGCTATGGCGATGGCGGCATGGAATAGAGTACGTGATATATTCTAAGATAATCAGAATTCTCGTGTTGTTACCCTTGAGTAGGAATTCTCCCACGTCAATATGAAAGATTTCCCCAACGTTTCAACATATTGCAAAAGTTTGAAAGAATTGGCAGACCAACTTCGCAACGTTGGTGCGCCAGTTACCAATGACCGTCTTGTCAGATGGTTGCAGGCCTATAGTGGTGTTGGCACACTTCGTCAGAGCAACCATCTTCCACAATTTTATCAGGCTCGTTCTATGCTTACACTCGAAGAAGCAGGCTTAGCCAAAAAGGCGGCTACTAGTACTAGTCATGTATTCATGATGACATCCTCCACAAATTCTCTGAGTTTTGTTGATAATTCGGGCTAAAATCGTACTCACGATGGCGGAAAAAATAGTCAAAAAAATAATCCCAAAAATTGTGGGGGTAAACGCGGTGGTTCCAGAAGTGGTAACGGTGGCAGTGGGTCCCGCCCCAACAGTAGTGGGCCATATCACAACTGGTCCCAGCCTTAGGCCCCCTGGTCGTGGGCCTGGGCCAGTGAGAAGTGGCCCAACAGCCCCTACGGCCCAACAGTATCATCGCCTAGCCACTGGGCTGCCCAACAGCAGTTTTCTCGGCCCAATTCCTTCTGGCTCAGTGGATTTTGCCCCAGCTCTGGGCCGGGGCAGCAAGCCGGTGTACTTGGACCCCGACCTGCTCAGGACCATCATGCAATAGGCCCCACCGTGACCGACAAAGAAGCCACGATGCACACACTTGGATTATCCCTCGGACATAAATTGGTACATGGACACCGGAGCTACTACCCACATGACGTCCGACCAAGGTACTCTCTCGTCTTATTCCAATTTGAGTAGTAATCGTGGTATAATTGTTGGTAATGGCAATTCAATTTCGATTCGTGGTTATGGTCATAAAACTTTGTCTCCCCCAATAAACCCCTTATCTTGAAAAATACTCTTCATTCCCCTAAAAGATTAAAAATTTGGTGTCTGTCCGTAAATTCACCACTGATAATTACGTTTCTATTGAATTTGATCCGTTTGGGTTTTCTATGATGGATTTCAAGACGGGGAATCCTCTCATGAGGTGTGATAGTAGAGGAGATCTTTATCCTATCTCGCCAAGTTTCGATTTCTCGAGTCACGCATTGCCATCAACTTTTGCAGCTCTGGTTCCTTCCTTGTGGCATGCTCGTCTAGGTCACCCGGGGTCGTCTATTTTGTCTTCCTTAGATAAAATCAATTTTATTTCTTGTAAGGGTACGCATAGTACTCCGAATTGTCAATCTTGTTCTTTAGGAAAAAATGTTAAGTTTCCATTTGTAGACTCTAATTCTCATACTTTAATGCCATTTGATATTATTCATATTGATTTATGGACGTCTCCTGTTTTTAGATCTTTGGGTCATCGGTATTATGTTCTCTTTTTGGATGATTATTCTAAGTTATTATGGACTTTCCCGATAGCGAAAAAATCTCAAGTTTTTTCCATCTTCTTAAAATTTAGAGCATTCATTAGAACTTAATTCGAACGGAAAATAAAAAATATTCAATGTGATAATGGAAATATGACAATGGGGTGTTTCGGGAATTTTGCGCTAATAATGGGATGAATTTTCATTTTTCTTGTCTTCATACGTTCTCACAAAACGGGAAGCCGAACACAAAATTCGTACCATTAATAACGTTGTCCGAACTTTATTGCTTCATGCTTCCGTACCCCCTTCTTTTTGGCATCATGCTCTACAAATGGCTACATATATTCTTAACATTCTTCCTTCTAAAGGTTTGACATATTCATCCCCTCTTCAAATTTTATATAATAAGACTCATTCGTATTCACATCTTAGGGTCTTTGGGTGCTTGTGTAATCCACTCTTTCCGTTCACCACAATTAACAAACTTCAGGCCCGTTCTACCCCTTGTGTGTTTTTGGGTTATCCGTCAAATCGTCGTGGTTATAAATGTTTTAATTTATCATCTAATAAAATCATCATTAGTCGCCATGTAATATTTGATGAATCACAATTTTCGTTTGCTAAGGTAAATAGTCTCGTGCCTAGTTCGTATAATTTTTTGGATGATGATATATCCCCATATATTATTCACCATTATTCGGACATGTCCCGCACCCCAAATCCACCAGCGGGCCCACTGTCCGCTCGCCCCACAGTTCCAGTAATGGTAACCAATCCCGAAACTGGACCAGTGATGAGAATTGGGCCAGATTCCCATCCCATTATCGCCACTATTCTAGTGACGGGTTCCAGCCCAGTCTCGTCACCTATTTCCAGTGTTGGGCCAGCAGGCACACTGCCTGCTGGCCGGTCCGTCACGTATCCCGATATTTCTCAAAATCCGTCCAATTCTCTCTCGAGTCAAAGTCCAGTTACTCATAGTCAACGGGGTATTTTTAAACCAAAAAAACCATTTTAATTTAAATTCTAATATTCTTAAATCACCCTTACCCCGTAATTCTGTGTCTGCTTTAAATGACCCGAATTGGAAAATTGCAATGGCCGATGAATATAATGCTCTTATTGATAATAAGACGTGGGAGTTGGTGCCCCATCCATCTGGTGTAAATATTATTCGGTCTATGTGGATTTTTGCTCGTAAGGATAGTTCTGACGGTTCGTTTGCAAGGCATAAGGCTCGTCTTGTAGGTGATGGTAAGACTCATCAGGTTGGTGTGGATTGTGGTGAGACTTTTAGTCCGGTGGTCAAGTCGGCTACTATTCGTACTGTGCGCAACTTGGCTCTTTCGAAAGCATGGCCCATTCATCAGTTGGATATGAAGAATGCTTTTTTACATGGTGATCTCAAGGAGACAGTCTATATGCATCAGCCCTTGGGGTTTAGGGATCCCAGATATCCTCATCACGTTTGTTTGTTGAAGAAATCCTTGTATGGGCTTAAGCAGTCCCCACATGCTTGGTATAAGAGGTTTGCCGACTATGTTTTGACAATTGGGTTCTCTCACAACAAGTCTGATAATTCATTGTTCATCTATCGTCGTGGTTCTTCCTTGGCGTATATACTGTTATATGTGGATAATATTATCTTGACGACCTCTTCTGATGCATTACGCCAGTCTATCTTGACAATGCTCAGTTCTGAGTTTTCTATGAAAGACTTGGGGCCCTTGAGTTACTTTGTGGGTATTGCTGTCACTCGTCATACAAGTGGGTTGTTCTTATCACAGAGGAAGTATGCAGCTGAGATCATTGAGAGGGTTGGGATGTCATCCTGTAAGTCCACTTCCACTCCAGGTGATACTAAATCCAAATTGGGTGTTGCAGCTGGCTCCCCCTACGAGAATCCGACCCGATATTGCAATCTTGTAGGGGGCCTTCAGTATATTACGTTCACGAGACCAGATTTTACGTATGCCGAACAACAGGTGTGTTTGTTTATGCATGATCCCAAGGTAGAGCACATGAATGCGCTCAAACGCATTATTCGGTATATCCAGGGGACACTTGACTATGGCTTGCATTTATATCCGTCATCGACGTGTACACTTGTCTCATATACCGATGTTGATTGGGGTGGCTGTCCGGAAACCAGACGCTCTACGTCTGACTATTGTGTGTTTCTTGGTAATAACTTGGTCTCATGGTCTGCGAAACGTCAGTCGACTTTATCCCGCTCGAGTGTAGAGGCTGAGTATCGAGGGGTAGCCTATGTGGTATCTGAATCCTGTTGATTACGTAATCTTCTTTTAGAGCTTCATTGTCATATTCAGAAATCTACATTGATTTATTGTGATAATGTTAGTGCCATCTACCTTTCTGGTGATCCGGTTCAGCACTAGCGCACTAAACATATCGAGATGGACATTCATTTTTTTCGCAAAAAGGTAGCTCGTGGACAAGTACGCGTCTGCCATGTCCCTTCCAAGTATCAAATTGAAGACATCTTTAGAAATGGTCTTCCCTCGGTCCTTTTTGAAGATTTTAGGGACAGTGTCAGCGTACGACGACGGCCCGCTTTGACTCTGGAGGTGTGTTAAATATACATATGATATACACCGAATACACATGTATATCGTATGTATATTGTGTCTCGGATGCACTGTAGCAGGCCCACGGTTGGGCTGTAAATTGTATATTTGGTATTGTAATATTATAGTGTAATTAGTCTTGTACACTTACCATAATTGTATAGTTAGTCTCCAAATAGAATAAGGTTTTAGGAGTAGAATAGGAATACGATTTTTCTATTATGGAAATATGTAAATTGTATATATATTCTCTTTCAATTAATGAAAATGATCAAGGGATTATTTTTTCAGTATTGTTGCTAAAAAACGTAAATAACAACAACTTGTTGAACTTGTTGTTAAAACTTTTCGCATCAGAGGTTATTGCAACGACATACAACAATTTTTGTTGTTGCGAAAAATATTTTTGACAACAACATTCAACATATGACAATAAAAAATGTTGTTAGCAAATACTTTTCTTCTTACAGTGACGCAATCCCACCATCATCTATCTCTCTTCAGTTTGCCGGCACTCACTATAGCTCACAATCTCTTCCGTGTTTTGGAGATAGAAGTCAGTCTGCAGTAAAGAAAACTTGAAGGTTTTCGACTGATTTTCTTGGTAGAGACGACGTCGTTGATTATTTTAACGTAAGATCTTTTCTCCTACTTTGATTTAATTTCTTTTTAAGATCATGATGAATTATTGGTGAATCACTGGTATGAGAAAGTTGTATGTCTTCAGTATTCTTTTTTCTTTTGTTCTCTGAAAGTTCATTATGATGTTGAAATAATTTAACGTTGCATGGTGAATAATTACAATATTTATAATACAATCTGTGATTCTAGTGTTAGATTTTCATATATGGAGGACTTGGTTGTGTTGCCCGTCTCTCTCTGTCTCATATATCTCTATCTATTTTTTTTAATCTAAAAAATACATATCATATCGTTAAATATTGATTTGACTCAATTTTTTTCCTGCTTCTGTTTTTGTGATATGGGACATTCTCAAATAGTATAATATATTTAGGAAAAGACTACTTTAAAGATACCACATTAGTGGTTGAGGGATAGACTTAAAAAGAAAGAGATACACCCACATAGAGTTCAATTAAATGGTGAAAAATGGGAAGAGAAGTATTTTCTTTGCATGTCAATGAGTAAACGTTGCAATTTCAGCCATCTTTTGGCTACTTTGTGTGGTGTTAAGAGAGTCCAAGAATACATTTATAAGGCTTCTTGAAGTACGTTAGTCGTTGAAGTAGCGCGCTCCTTTCTTATTACTCACTCCATCCCGAAAAGATTTATTTAGTTTGACTTAACACAAAATTTAAGAAATAAAAGAAGACCTTTAGAATGTATGGTCTAAAATAAATCTTAGATATTTGTGGCTGTAAATGATCTCATAAAGTTAAATTATTTTTAAATATAGAAAAAAATTAATCTTTCTGAGATAAACTAATAAAGAAAGTAAATTAATCTTTTTGAGACGGAGGGATTACATTTTAATTTAGTGTAACAAATTGTATGTTGTTCCATATTAGATGGCATTGACCTAGAGAATTAGATTTTGATGTGGAACTGCTATTAGAGAAAATACATGTTTTCACCTCTAAATTTGCACATCGAAAATTTAAATAATTAAATTTTACTTGTAATTATTTATCCCATATTTTTGTCCATATTGTATTAAATATCCTCCTAAATAGAGAAAGTGTATTCACAAAGCAAGTGAGAAGGAAAAAAAATTATAAAATTAATAAAATAATATACATGTCATTTTTTTAATGGTCAATATATAATTAATACTCTTAATATATTTTTCTTGATATATTAATATAATTTTTAATTATATAATTTTTTTATTTTGAGACAAATAAAATTTATGAATCTCACTTTTCCTTTTAGTTATTTTATTTATTTATTATCTTCTCTAAAAAACCTTGTCCTCCATTGCCACTGTCCTATCTATTTCATCATTTCCTTGACCATCATTATTGAACTAAACATCGGAGAGAAGGTGGGTTGTGGGAGCCAATTTGCCGACAGGCCGTGGAAACGAGCCACCAATTATCTCCCTTCCCCCAATAAATAAGAGAAAAATGTTTAAGCAAAAATTAGGAATTTTTTACTTCAAAACTAATGGAACTTAATGTTTTCAGTTTAAGAAAATATGTGGATTCACTTTGTGGCAGAGGTGGCGGAAAAGGTGGAGGTGGAGGTGGAGGTGGGTTTGGTGGGGGAGGGTTGTGAAGAACCAGGAATGAAATTGAGACTTTCAAAAAAGAAAAAAATGAATGGAAATAAAAAAAAAATTAATCGATTACAGGTCTGTTATCTAACAGAAATGTAAGGTAAGACTGCATATAATAGACTCTTGTGGTTCGGCCCTTACCTGGATCTCGTACATAACGAAAACTTAGTGCACCGCGCTGCCTTTTTTTTTGTTGATATGGCGAAGAGTGTTCTACATAACCCATTGTAAGATTGGTCTGGACAACGTAAGGTTAAATTCAAATATAAGTTATTTAAAAAATAAATAATTACAAATAAAATTTAATTGTTAAAGTGAGTTAGTAAAAAAATGGCTTAAAACACACAAAATTGCTATAACACCTAAATTATTTTAAATCGGAATATTTATTCCTTAAAATATCATACCCAAATTGTTATCGTGTGGAGAGTACACGCGTCTAGTTTAAAAAAAATCACTCTTTTAGCATTCTTTTCTTGTCGTTTCTTCCACGATCTCCTCCAAGCCCCAAAACGCCGGATCAAACCAAAGCACTCCATCAAACAACAATTGCCATTCACAAGTTCTGCAGTTGCTTACTAATCAATTTCTGGAAAAGTATTGGAAAAATCCTACAATTACTATTAAAGAAAACTGTAGCTAGTATTCACATTTATCTTGGTCCAATGATGAGATCCACTAGATAATAGTATTATAGTATCCTTTGAATGTGTTCACACAATTTCTGGGGCTCAGTGTTTCTACTACCTCATAGTGTGTTGAAAGAGGTGGATAAAGGATGTAGAGAGTTCTTCCTTGTGTGGGGGTAGTAATGAAGAAAAGAAGAAAGTTCCTTTGGTTGCTTGGGATACACTATGTAGACCAAAGAAATATGGTGGACTGCAATATTAAAGGATGTAAGTATTGGAATATGTCTGCTGTAGGAAAGTTTATTTGGTTTCTAATGGAGAAAAAGGACATCTTGTGGGTCAAATGGGTGAGTGGAATATATATATATGAAGGAAACTGGGAGCATGAACCACCCTCTGATTGGTATTGGAAAAGGCTGAATAAGCTTAAGCTGAGAATAAGGACTTGGTATCAAAATGACCATTATTGTTTGGCATGTAATGGGAGGTATTTTGTGTCCTTTGGGATATTTCCTAAGATGAATGCTGCAGAGCGACTTTGCCCAAGCATAGATTCATCTTATGATGACAAAAGTGAGAATGGCTGAAATAGATGAGACTTGTGTTATGTGTTCTACAGGGGACTTAGAGGATAGTATTCATCTATTCTCAAAGTGACCCTGGAAAAGAGAGGTGTGGGATGCAGAAACCAGTACAAGCAAGGCGCATAAAGGAGGATTTACATGCAATCAACATGAAGCATTGTAACAAATTCAAGAAGGAGACCCTAACTGCTATGTATGGGGCTGTGGTTTACCATGTTTGGATAGAAAAAAAAAAACAAAAAAAGATTTCAAGGAAGGAGTGTTCCCAGTAGGTTAGTCATACAGCAGGTTCAATTTGTAATTAGAGAGAGATTAGATATGTTTAGACACTTCTTTTATTCATGATTTATGTAATTAGTGATGACAAAGGGGTCCGTTAGTCCATGGCAACCTTCCTAGAAGGGGGTCATGGCTATGGATGCTCTCTTAGGTGTATTTCTTATTTTGTTGGTATGGTAATATTCACATTTTATTGCCAAAAAAATTCCTTTTCCCTCCTTGTTATATATATAATCTGTGTAGTTCCGATTTGTTCTAACATAGGGCCATAGGGCGTGGTAGAGTGAAAGGACGAAGGCGATTGATTAACGTAACTATAGTTGTTGGGAGATGCCCAGAACATATAAAATCATGGATAACCTATAGGGTGTATATAGAGTAGACTGTTAAACAAAGGTAATATACCTGTGATATACACTGAATATACAGCAGTATATATCACAGGTATACAAAGCAGTGGAATGGGCAGCAGCAAAGCAGTGGGCCTCGGCAGTAGGCCTCTCGGCCAGCAGCCACAGATACAAAGCAGTGGGCCTCTTGGGCCTCGGCAGTGGGCCTCTCGGCCAGCAGCCACAGATTGTTGACAAAAACAATCTTGTATATATGGTATATATATTTGTAGTATATTGTAGTGTAAAGGTTACATTAATTAGTGTTATACACTTACCATAATTGTATAGTTAGAATTATGGTAGAATAAGGATTTAGAAATAGAATAGGAATAGGATTCTCCTATTATGGAAATATGTAACTTGTATATATAGCCTTTCAATTAATGAAAATAATCAAGGGGATTATTTCTTTCATGGTATCAAGAGACTAGGTTTTACAAAAAAAATTCTCTCCCAAAGTTTTTTGACCTCTCTCGGCCGAGAACCCCCCCCCCCCTCGGGTTTTCTCTTTCAAATTTCGTCTTCCGCTCTCAAAAACCTTTCTTAAATTTTCCCTCCTTCTTTGTTCTTTCAATATGTCTAAGAACAATTATCATCCTGCCCTCATGATTTCCAACATCAAGAATTGTATCCCTATTGTCCTTGAGATGGAAAACGTCAAATATGCGACGTGGGAGGAGTTGTTTAAAATTCACGTTATCTCTTATCAAGTTCTTCGTCACATCATTCCTCCCGCTAGACCCCTTCCTGCGGAGGATCCTGAGTTATGGATTACTCTTGATGCTACCGTTCTCCGGTGGATCTACGCCACTATTTCAGTGGACCTTCTAGAGACGATTATTGAGCGGATACCACGGCTATGGCTGCATGGAATAGATTACGTGACATATTCCAAGACAACCAACATTCACGTGTCGTCACACTCGAGCAGGAATTCTCTCTAGTTCGAATGGACGAATTTCCAAACGTTTCTGCATATTGCAAGAAACTCAAGGAGTTGGCAGATCAACTCCGTAATGTTGGCGCACCGATAACTAATAATCATCTCGTTCTACAGTTGGTTGGCGGGCTTTCAGAGGCCTATAATGGTGTTGGAACTCTCCTTCACCAAAGCAACCCCTCTTCCCGACTTCTATCAAGCCCGCTCCATGCTTACTTTGGAAGAAGTCGGTTTGGCTAAAAAGGTGGCTACCGGAGCAAGCCACGTCCTCATGGTGGCGTCCTCTCCTAATTCTTCGGGTTTTATTAATAATTCGGGCCAAAACCATAATCATGGTGGCGGCAAGAATAATAACAAAAACCGCGGGGGCAAACGCGGCGGTTCCGGTGGTCAGCAAGCAGGCGGTGGGCCCCATCCAGGGAACAGTGGCCCACCACCCCCCTGGTCCCAGCAGGGAACAGTGGCCCTCCACTTTGTCAGTCTTGTTCACTAGGGAAAATTATTAAATTGCCATTTGTAGACTCCAATTCTCATACTTCATTGCCATTTGATATTATTCATAGCGACTTATGGACGTCTCCTGTTCTTAGTTCATTGGGTCATCGATATTATGTTCTCTTTTTAGATGATTTATTCTAGATTTTTGTGGACGTTTCCAATTACGAATAAATCACAAGTGTTTTCCGTATTCATTAAATTTAGAGCGTTCATTCGTACTCAATTCGAAAGAGAAATAAAAAATATTCAATGTGATCATGGGAAAGTGTATGACAATAGGGAGTTTCGGGAATTCTGTGCTCATAATGGGATCAATTTTCAGTTTTCATGTCCTCATACATCTTCACAAAATGGAAAGGCCGAACGCAAAATTCGTTCCATAAATAACATTGTCCGAACTCTCTTAATTCATGCCTCCATACCTCCATATTTTTGGCATCATGCTCTACAAATGGCCACATATCTTCTTAACATAATTCCGTCTGAAGGTCTGACATATTCTTCCCCCGTCAAAATCCTATATAATAAGAACCCTTCTTATTCTCACCTTAGGATTTTTGGATGCTTGTGTTATCCGTTATTCCCATCCACCACAATTAACAAACTTCAGGCTCGGTCTACCCCGTGTGTATTTTTGGGTTATCCGTCAAATCATCGTGGTTATCAATGCTTTGACTTATCCTCCAAGAAAATCATAATTAATCGCCATGTCATTTTTTATGAAACCCAATTTCCATTTACAAAAGTTCATACTTCCGAGCCTAAGTCGTATAATTTTTTGGATGACCAAATATCCCCGTATATTATTCGGAATTTTTCGGACATCTCCCGCACCCAAAATTCTCCAGCGAGCCCACCGCCGGTGGCCCCACGTTCGTGCCGGTTTCGGCCACGCCACCGGAACAGTTCCAAAGCAATTGGGCCGGTCCAGCCCATTCGGAACCGGTCCGGACGACGATCCCAGTTACCGATTTGGGCCAGCAGGCCCACTGCCTGCTGGCCAGTCCGTCCCGAGCCCAGAAAATTCCCAAAATTCCCTCAATTCTTCCTCGAGTCATAGACCGATCACTCGTAGTCAGCGGGGTATTTTTATACCTAAAAGACATTTTAATTTACATTCTGATGTCTCTAAATCCCCCTTGCCCTGCAATCATGTGTCCGCATTAAATGACCCTAATTGGAAAATTGATATGACTGATGAATATAATGCTCTTATTGATAATAAGACGTGGGAGTTGGTGCCCCATCCATATGGTATTAATGTTATCAGGTCTATGTGGATTTTTGCTCATAAGGAGAATTTAGATGGGTCATTTGCTCGACATAAGGTGCGACTTGTTGGTGTTGGTAGACTCAGCAGGTTGGGATAGATTGTGGTGAGACGTTTAGTCCGGTGGTCAAACCGGCTACCATTCGCACTGTGCTTAGCTTGGCTCTTTCAAATACTTGGCCAATTCATCAGTTGGATGTCAAGAATGCTTTCCTACATGGTGATCTCAAGGAAACAGTCTATATGCATCAGCCGTTGGGTTTCAGGGATCCAAACCGTCCTCATCATGTATGTTTGTTGAAGAAGTCCTTAGATGGGCTTAAGCAGTCTCCAAGGGCCTGGTACACGAGGTTTGCTGACTTTGTTTCCACTATTGGGTTCACTCACAGCAGGTCAGATAATTCTTTGTTCATCTACCGCCGGGGTTCGTCCTTGGCCTACATTCTACATTCTGTAGGTAGAATCGGACTCGAGTGTCTAACCCATACCCCCTTTAAATAGAGTTTGAATTTCAAAAACAAAGGTGCAAAAATTGCGAATTTGAAGAGGATAGGGGTATGGGTCGAAGGGTTGGTGGTGTCAGCGTAACAGAGGGGGGTTGGTGGTAGTGTCAGAGGTCGGTGGTGGCAGGGGTGAGGTGACCGGCGCTGTGAGTATGGGGTGTGGGGTCGGGGGTTGCGGCGATGGGATGAAAAAAGAGGAGGGTTTTGTTTTTAAAAAAAATTTAGGCTTGTTTTTGGTGGGTTGGGGTATTGGACTCGGGTTTGGGCTTCGGTTGGGATCTGAAAATGTGGGGTTTCGGGTGGGCCGAAATGGGTTATTTTTATTGTAGTGGGTTGAGTAGAAATTATTTTTGGGAGAAATGAAATGGGTTATGGGTTAAAAATATAAAAAAGAGTTTTATTATATAAAAAAGCTTTGCAAAAATTATAAATTGTAAGGATGACAATATGATAAAAATATAATATTTGCGAAATGTTTGATGCTTAAATAAAAATAAATAAAAATGCGATGCCATTTTTTGCAAAAATAAAATAACATATAATATTAGGATAAAAATATGATTATGTTATTAAAAATACAAATGACAGTAAAAAATGTAAATAATAATAATGATGATAAATAATGATATTGAGAATATATATATATATATATATATATATATATATATATATATATGTGTGTGTGTGTGTGTGTGTGTGTGTGTGTGTATATATATGTGTGTGTGTGTGTGTGTGTGTGTGTGTATATATGTGTGTGTGTGTGTGTGTGTGTGTGAGTGCCTATATATAAAAATGTTTTAAGATGTCTAAAATATTTAAAATTGCAAATAAAATCAGAAAAGATGGGACAAAAATGGGTGTCAACATTCCCCACTGCTCAAGGCAACCCTAATGCCATTCCTACTGCTCAAGGCACACCCAATGCCTTTCCGGTTGCTCAAGGGATCGTTATTGTTCCTCCACCCTCCGGTTTCCACAATGAACGCCCAGAGAAGTTTATGGGCTCCAACTTCAAGAGATGGCAGCAGAAGATGTTGTTTTATCTGACTGTTATTGGAATGACTCGTTTCCTAACAGAAAATCCTCCACAAGCTGGAGATGAAGTGGACCCTCAGCCTAATGAAACGGCTGGAGGGGGCCAAGGTATCCATGTCATCAATGGCATGAAGATGGTTCTTGATGCTTGGAGTCATAGTGACTTCATGTGTAAGAACCATATTCTGAACTGTCTGTCAGACCCACTCTACACGGTGTATTGCGCCGTAGGCACCGCCAAAGAGTTATGGGAAAAGCTGCAGAAGAGTACAACGCACAAGATGTTGGTACAAAGAAATTCATCGTTGGGAAATTTCTGAAATTTCAAATGGTGGATAGCAAAACTGTGATGTCCCAAGTCCAGGAAATCCAAATGATTCTACATCACATGGATTTGGAAGGTATGAAACCAAATGAGCAGTTTTTTATTGCATCACTGATTGAGAAGTTACCTCCCTCGTGGGATGAGTTACTTAAAACTCAAGACAAAGGAAATGACCTTTGAGAAACTTATTATCAAACTCCAGATTCAGGAAGATAATAAGAAGGCCTTGCCTAGGGGAAAACAACCCGCTAAGGCAAAGGCAAATCTGGCTGAGGCCAAAGGGAACCAAGTAAGAAGCGCAAGTTCCAGAAAGACGGCAAGACCCAGGCGGCGGAGAAGTTCAAGGGGAACTGTCACTACTGTGGGAAACCTGGTCACATGATCAAGGACTGCCGCAACCTCAAGACTGAGCAACAAGAGAAGGCCAAGGCCAAAGGCAAGGCACAGGCTAACGTCGTCAAAGACACGCTTTTTGACGACATAATTGAGGAGTTCTCGGCGGTGGTGCTTGAAGCAAACCTTGTTGAGAATCCCATGCAATGGTGGATGGACAGGGGTGCTACCAGACACATCTGTTCCAATAGAGATGCCTTCTCCACATATACACCAGTTACAAACAAGAAGTTGTCCATGGGTAACAACGCTTCCTCTGACGTGTTGGGGGTAGGAAAGGTAGTCCTGAAGATGACTTCTGGAAAGGAGCTCACTCTGAAGGAGGTGATGCATGTCCCTGAGATTAGGAGGAATTTAATTTCAGGTCATTTATTGGTTAATGCTGGTTTTAGGCTAGTATTTGAGTCCAATAAATTTGTAATCACCAAGAATGAAACTTTTGTGGGAAGAGGCTTCGTATGTGAAGGCCTCTTCAAAGTTAACGCCATGTCTGTAATACGTCCAAGCAATAAATTTGAAGCTTCTTCTTACTTCTTTTTCTTCTTACTTGCTTGAGTCTTCTAATTTATGACATCATAAATTAGGACATGTTAACTACAAGTCCATCCAAAGGTCGGTGAAGTTGGAGTTGTCGTCTATTGACATAAACCCTCAACATAAGTGTGAGGTGTGCGTAGAGGCAAAACTCACAGATTTATTTTCAATCCGCCGAAAGGAATACCGCTCCTCTAGAACTTATTCACATAGATATAAGTGATTTGAAGTTTGCACAAACTAGGGGGAACAAGTACTTTGTGACATTCATTGATAATAGCACGAGGTATTGTTACCTTTACTTGTTGAAAAGTAAAGATGAAGCCTTTGAAGCGTTCCAACGTTACAAAGCAGAAGTTGAAAACCAACTAAGCATGCAGATTAAATCCATTCGTAGCGATAGAGTGGGAGAATACGTAGCGCCATTTGAGGAATATTGTGCCGAATCAGGCATTGTTCATCAAACGATGGCTCCATACTCACCTCAGTCGAACAGTGTTGCTAAATGCAAGAACCGCACGTTGAAGGAAATGATGAATGCCTTGCTCATCAATTTCGGCCTTCCCCAAAACATATGGGGAGAAGTCGTCCTTCCCCTAATACGATTCTTAATAGAGTCCCACATAAGGGTAAGGCCAAAACTCCATATGGATCATGGAAGGGAAAAAAACTCACCTATAAATATTTAAAGGAGTGGGGTTGTTTGGCAAAGGTCGAAGTGCCCAAGCCAAAACAGGTCAAGATTGGGCCTAAGACTTTAGATTGTATTTTCATCGGATATGCAAATAACAGTTGTGCTTATCGCTTCTTAGTGCATAAGTCAGATATTCTAGATATCCACGGGGGTACAATCATGGAATCAAGGAATGCTCAATTCTTTGAGCATACTTTTCCTAGAAAGGAAAAAGACATAACCTCTCGCAAACAAAGTTATGAACAAAGCTCTCAAGAACCATGAGTCGTTGACTGCCCAGATCTAGATGGTTCAGATCTAGTGGACTTCGAAGTAGCTGAATATCCAGAATCTAGTGTTCCAGATTCTCAGAACTTGGAGACTCCAGAGATGGAACCGAGGCGAAGTAAAAGGGCCAGGAAGGATAAATCCTTCGGTCATGACTTTGTAGCTTATATGGTTGATGACGAACCAAGGACAATTGCTGAAGCATTATCAACTCCAGAGGCACCGCTCTAGAAAGAAGCTATTGAGAGTGAAATAGACTTCATCCTGCATAACCATACTTGGGAGTTGGTTGATCTTCCTCCGGGAAATAAACTGTTGGGTTGTAAATGGATACTCAAACAGAAGTATAAAGTAGATGGGTCTATAGACAAGTACAAAGCCAGGTTGGTAGTCAAGGGCTATCGACAGAAAGAAGGTCTTGACTATTTTGACACGAACTCCCCGGTGTCGAGAATGACGTCCATACGAGTATTCATTGCGATCGCAGTGTTTCGTGACCTTGAGATACATCAAATGGATGTCAAGACAGCCTTCCTAAATGGTGATTTGGAAGAAGAAATTTATATGGAACAACCCGAGGGGTATGTGGTTCCAGGGCAAGAGAAGAAAGTCTGTCGACTTGTCAAATTTTTGTACAGGCTGAAACAGGGCCCAAGCAATGACACAAAAATTTGATAGTACTCTACTATCAAAGGGTTTCTCCATTAATGAGTGTGACAAATGTGTCTACATGAAAGGTAACTCTGACTCGTTCGTCATGATATGCATGTACGTAGATGACATGTTGATCACAGGGAGTAGTCCTAGCTTGATCCTAGAGACTAAGAACATGTTGAAACAATGCTTCGACATGAAGGATATGGGTATCACATATGTCATCATAGGGATAAATATCTCTAAGACATCTGACGAATTGGTCTTATCTCAATCTCACTACATCGAGGATGTGTTGAGAAAGTTTGAGATGCTTGACAGTTCGCCTATGAAGTCACCACTGGATAGAAATCAAAAGCTTGATAAAATCGTGGTGCACCCGTATGCCAGGAGCAATATGCACAGGTGATTGGAAGTTTGATGTACATAACAAACTGCACCAAACCTGATATTGCTTATACAGTCAACAAGTTGGCTATGATTACCCGTAATCCGAGTAATGATCATTGGAAGGCGTTGAATCGGGTACTACGATACCTGAAATACACGTTAACTTACGGGTTGCATTATTCGAGATATCCAGTTGTACTAGAGGGGTACAATGATGCAAATTGGATATATGATATAGAGAACACCAAGTCCACCAGTGGGTATATATTTACAATTGGTGGTGGGGCTGTGTCTTGAAAATCCTCTAAGCAAACTTGCATCGCCAGATCCACGATGGAATCGGAGTTTATTGCTTTAGACAAAGCAGGAGAAGAAGCTGAGTGGCTTTACGATTTCTTAGAGGATGTTCCTTGTTGGGACAAACACGTACCTTCTATAATGATCCACTACGATAGTCAGTCGGCTTTAGGAAGGGCATGGAGTTCTGTGTACAACGGCAAGTCTCGTCATATTCGACGGACACATAAGACCGTTAGGCAGCTGATCACCACGGGTATAATATCCATTGATTACATAAAATCAAAGAATAACATAGCGGACCCACTGACAAAAGGCTTACCCAAAGATAAGATATTCTACTTGTCTAGGGGAATGGGCTTAAAACCCAAGCTTTAAGGACCAATACAGTGGTAACCCAACCTTACTGACAAGAGATCCCAGGAATTTGGTTCAATGGGAAAACTAAGTTGTAAAGGATCAGTTGAGCGCTTCGGTGGAAGAAAAAGCACTTCGGGTTATGATCCCTGTAAGGAACATAAACCCCAAAATCGTTCCTGCAATAGACGTTAAGTGTTATCTACAGTGTGGGTAAATGTTAAGTTTTCAAAACCTTTAATGATTCTCAACAGTTGAGGTTAGGTTTGGGGAAACTTTTAATAGTTCCTAACACTTGTAAAGTGGGGTATAACAGGATACCTTGTAGGAGAACACCTATTTAAGTACGAGGACAGGTCGCCTCAAATGAACGCACTTAAGAATCCAAGAAGTGTCCACGACCACAACGGATAAAACATTACGAAGAACAGAGTAAGGGAAGTTGTTGTGTTGGTACCGTTGACTTGGCTTACACTAAACACTGATGGTTCAAGATATCACGTTCACCGCGCAGTAAGTAAGTCAGATGGTATTCAACTATGGAAGGTTCAAAGCGGAAGCTACCTATCCAGATGCAACATCTGTCCGCTGAAAGATTGCTGGAAATAGGCACCTTGTGAGTGCGCCAGAATCTCTTTCAATAGGGGATTGTTGGAAATTTACTAATGTGGAATTAAGTTTGTCCCATTATTTATGACTCGAACAATTGGGGCCCCGCACATCGGAAACATCGTTTCCACACACGTGTACACGTAGTGTCAAGTATCGTAAATCTCATTAGTGAAAGAGATATTGGTACATACGTAATACGTTTGAGACATAGAATGATGGACGGTTATTAGCCAAATGACAACTATTCCACGTTGGTAAACGAAGGAAGAAGCGTAAGATGAAACGAGTCGGAAATCGCCGTGAATGACCGCGGCGCAACACCGTCGGAGCCGCGGCGCCCCCATGGCAGCACCGCGACGCTAATTGGTGGTTTGGGCTACTGGAGTCGAGGCGCCGCGACGCTAATTCGCAGAGCCGCGGCGCTTCGGAGGCAGAATGCTGCGACGGGAAGATGGAAAGTTCTAACTTGGCTGGTTTTGGAGCATTGAAACTCCATTATTTGGCTGAATGTAACCCTTCAATAAGTGCCATTACATGGCTATTGAAGGCCATTAGTTGGCTAGTTGAGGTGTCATTTCCTTACACTATAAATTGAGGCATTTGGCTCAATTGTTCAACACTTAGAAATTTTCTGAAATCTTCTTCTTTCTCTCTAGCAAGTTTTTCTATATTCAAAGTTCTTCAAGTTGTTAAGTTGATGTTGTATCTTGGGAGACTATTTCCCGATAACGTAAGGAGATATACGGGGCAATCTTTCTTAAAGACAGAGTGCCATCACTCGACTCAACAAATCACAAGGAGTTTGTAATCGTTCTTATTTCCAGTTTGTTGTAATCTTGAATAGTTTATCCTTTCTAGCATTTGTAATATTTATTTACTTCCCGTTTCCTACCATTGTTGTACCCACATATACATATATACATATATACATATAATTTCAACCGAGACGTCCGGGTGGCGTGACACCCGACCCTTGTACATAGATCCGCCCTTGAGTGGACCAATCTATATGTTCCTATCTTTAATCTGGTACGTAAGTTCATCAAATAATCAAATGAAATAAATTAACAAGAATTTCCCACTATTAACTGTGTTATAGACTTGGCATAATATTGGACCACAGAAAAAAACCTATATACACAAACAATTTAACGAATTCTTAAACTACCATGCCACTTTTAGCTTGTTGTAGTACTAACTCAGACTCATATTCATATTTTAAGGTTACTAACCCCATTTTCTTAATAAAAATTTACTTATAGTCATCTTTTGAATAACTTGATAGTGTAGTTTTTTTTATACTAACTAAATTAATAAACTCAGAGAAAAAAAGTGTAACATTAGCATCATCTTTTTCACCTGCAGGTAGCAAGCCTTATTCTTTTTGTATTCCAAATATAGGTGATACCATCAACAAATGCATTGGAGAAAGGCCTCCATCACCTGCAGGCATTAGTGACAAGTATGTGCAGATGATCGTAAATTTAATACAAACACATCCTTATAAGTAACATGATAATATCTAAAAAAAAAAATCATTTTTTCTCGTCTGAATGGGTAAAAATGACGTATTTTCCTCTAGAAAAGTTCATACTTGTGTACATTCAAGAACAGTGCATAGTTGATGATGATTAACATGATCACCTAGCAATGAGTGGTAAATATCCCCTTAAAAGGAGAAAAAAAGTATTTATGGTGTCATTCATAGCAGAGGGGAATGCAATAGAGATTCTACGCGCTCAATAAAACTCCACAACAATCCTATGATAGCTTTTTATATTGAACTGACATTTGAGAAAACTCATTAAATTTTTAATTAATAATTCTGAAGTACAAATGGATTCAATGATAAGAACATATGAATATATGTTTCTGATTCACGGCTTTGTTTTTGGAGAATCTTGCTCCTATTAGGATAGTCATCCTCATACTATTAAATTGTTTTCAACTTTCGCTTCCTCTAAATTATTGGTCCAATCTTCAGAACCATTTCAACTTAACTAGACAAAAATTTTGAACCTTTCAGAATGCACTTGGACTGAAAAGTTAACAAGGCAAAAATATACACCACAATGGCCCTTGGACAGATTTTAGAGTATGATTTGGAAACATGAGCAAAATGCTCTGAAAAGTCATAATGACATTACAGTCACAGACCATCAAGCTAATAACTCCATACTTGAGCTGTACAAGCAGTGCTACATCATGAATTTCATTTCATATGTTGATTGAGACCTTGAGAAGAAATTGTAATTGGAAACGCAGACTGAACAGATCTTACTGTGTTGGTGCAAGAATTGCAAAGAACGTTCAGATGAATGCATTGACAACTCAAATAATCAGCCTGAAGAGGATTGATACACCACCAAACCATGTTAATTGACCATATTGAATGAAAATTTGCATTGAGAATACCTATTCATCAGCAATGATGCAGTGATTAACAATTATTGCTTTGGCGTATGCACCAACTTCAGCTGTGCAGGTAATATTTTCCATACCAGGTATTCCATCAATCCTTCCATTATCAGCCAAAATGGGTGCTAGGTGCAGAAGTAGTGGCATTATAAAATAAATATAGAAACGAGAAATAAATTTAACATCTAATTAGTTAAGATTAGTAGTCTGCGATGTCCAGTTATTACTCGTTTGGGTTACACAAATTGCAGTCAGTTGGACAACACAAAACATCACACTTAGCTAGTCAGTTGCACACAAATTCTTATATATAGAGAAAGTGATTACAATAGATTAAGGGCATCTGGCTTTTGAAAGCACATTATCTTCTCAGTGCTGTACAATTCGATAGCACAACAGTACTGGAGCTAGTACGCAAGAAAATGTTGGTACCTCCTCACTGCACGAACGTCAAGCTGTTATCTCTTCCTGCGCTTTGACTCCACCTAGCAATTAGATGAGAGATGGCTTAGCCAAAATGTTTAATAGCTACAGATAAATTAGAGACGAAGATTCAAAAAGCCTATATTTCAAGCATAGTATTTTATGATGTAGTTCCCACGAAGCACAGAGAAATATTTACATGCATATATGAATCTATCATATGTCAAGCAAAATTCCCCATCTCACTCCCTTTTTTTTCTTCCCATCATCAGCCATTCATCCACTACCTACAACACCAAGGGCCATTTCCTGCAATTGTCTCCTTTTGACTTAATTCATTAAGAAAGTGTTCAATGTCACATCAAAAACTAGAGATTCTAGCACAAGAATCAGATAAAGAAATGATTCAGCTGGTATAAAAACCAAATGGCACCTAACACCATACAAAACTAGGGATACCTGCACCTTATCATGGACTGCTTCTAATTATGCAATTGCATACTACTTGTCCCAAATTAACTTTACTGGATTTCTGGGATTGTTATGAAATATGTCCATCTTCCTTATCAGAAACTTCTCCCGACATTATGCAATAAGGCAACACAACATCCACTGTTCTTATTCAGATTCATCAAAAAGTTAAAATTAACTTCCTTTTACTGTCTGTTTACATATAACGAGACTTTATCTCATGCCTTATTACCCAATTTGAGTCAGATTATGATACTTAAATGGGACTGAGGAAGTATTGTCAATGTTTGTTGAAAGACTTTAACCTTAAGGTGAATTATATGTCAAAAAAAGCAGTAAGCTTTTGTTGCTACTAAAAGCAAGTACCTGAGTTTCTTGACTTGTTAATTTTGAATAACCAGTCTGATCTGAAGAATGAAACAATTCAAAAAGAAACAAAAACAAGAAATTCATATTGTCCAATCAGATGTCTCACAGGCAAAACACAAGGGAAGACTCTTGAAAGCTTAATGGTATTCTCATCCTCAAATTACTCATTTTTGAATGTTTGGTTATGTTTTCGGCTAGTTTATACATCTGATGTTTAGAGTGTGAATCCCACTAAATTTGTTGGACAACACTTCATTCCTTTCCTTTTCTTCCAAACCAAAGATAGGAGAAGATGTTAGTCTGATTCGTTCAGTCCGACATCTTCCTTGTAAGGGGAGCTAGCGAAAAACTGAAAGACCAAAGCAAAAAAAAAAAAATCAAATCAAACCGACTTGAGTGTATATAAGATCATCTCCAAGGTGTTGACAGAAAGATTGAAGAAAGTTGAGGATAAGTAAGTTGATGGACATCAAATGGAATTTATAAAAGGCAGGCAAATCATGGATGTTGCTTTAATAGCTAATGTGTGTGTGGATTCTAGAATGGCAAGCCAATTACCGGGGATTCTTTGTAAGCTTGACATTGAAAAAGCTTATGATTTTGTTAACGGGAATTTCATGTTAAAAAGTCTCAAGAGACATGGGATTTGGGACTAAATGGATTAGATGCATCTCTTTTTGTATTAGAACTGTGAGGTTCTCCATCCTGATAAATGGCTCTCCACTGGGTTTCTTTGCATCAGAGATAGGGCTCAGGCAAGGTGATCCTTTATCACCCTTTCTTTTCCTTATTGCCATGGAAGGTTTGGGGCAGATGTTTCAGATAGCCAATAGGAATGGGTGGATCAGAGGTTTTAATGCCTCAAGCCATCACACATCTATTGTACACTGATGACTCTTTGGTTTTCTGTGATACTGATGCTGATCAACTAAAATATTTAAGACTTATTTTGGTTGTTTTTAAGCTGTTTAAGGGCTTCATGTAAACTGGAGGAAGAGCATGTTGTATCCAGTGAATGAAGTGCAGAACATCCAGGTTTTAGCGGCTGTTTTGGGTTGTGAGGTGGGATTATTACCAACTACTTATTTGGGTCTGCCTTTGGGTTCCAAGAACAAAGCACAAGGAATATGGAGTGGGGTGATTGAAAGATATGAAATGAGATTAGCAACTTGGAAGGGGCAGTACCTTTCTTTGGGAGGCTGTCACTTTGATAAACTCTATACTAGATGCATTACCCACTTATGTGATGTCTTTATTTCCTCTACCAGTTAAGGTAAGGGATATATTGGATGCACTCAGGAGAAACTTCATCTGGGAAGGGAATAGTGGAAACAATTTATCTCACTTGGTGAAATGGGGCATTCTCATTACTAACAAAAGGCAAGGGGGTCTGGGAATCAGGAATCTCAAAGCTCATAACCACAGCCTACTCTTGAAATGGTAAGGAGATACAATACAGAACCTAGTGCTCTACGGAGAAAGGTTATAGTGAGAAGTATGGGCAAGTAGAACTACGGTGTACCAATCTTGTTACCAGCCCTTATGGAGTTGGAGTGTGGAGAACAATCAGACAGCTTTGGAATTTTATGCTTTTCAACACAAGTATAAGGGTGGAAATGGGAAAAAAAACACTTTTTTGGAATGATAATTGGCTAGGACATGGTCCACTTAAAGATCTGTTTCCAAAATTCTAGAGTATCACTACAATGCAAGAAATTAAACTGGAAGAAGCATGGGGGCAGCATGGATGGAACATCATATTCAGGAGGGACTCAATGACTGGGAACTTGGGAGAATTGCTGATTTCTTTGGAGCCTTGGAGGGATTTAAAATACTGAAGGAGCATGATGATACATTAATCTGGAAGAATTGTAGCAAAGGGATCTTTACAGTTAAATCTGCTTACTCAAAACTTTCATTCTCAAGTCAGCATACAAATAGATGGCCATGGAAGGAAATTTGGAAAGTAAAAGCTCCTTCCAAGGTCATCTGTTTCTCATGGCTGGTGGCAAGAAGAGCTTGCCTTACCCAAGAGAGGTTGCAAAGGAAATGCCTCAATTATGTTCAAGATGTATTTTGTGTGACAGAGCTTTAGAAACCAACAATCATCTTTTTACTCATTGTGCTCTTACAACACAATTGTGGAAACTCTTTCTGAGCTTGGTTGGATTGAACTGGACCATGCCAATAACCACTGTAGAGATTCTGGAGTGTTGGAACAACAATGGTGGCATTGTGAGGCAGAAATCATGGTGGAGCCTAGTACCTGCCCACATATGATGGACAATATGGAAGGAAAGGAACAACAGAATTTTTGAAGATAAGCACAAGCCTTTTTGGGAAGTTAAGATGAACTGTGTTGACTTATTTTATTCTTGGTGTAAAGAAAGTCAGGTAGAAGATACATAATCTTTGGTAGATATGCTAGGGCTCTTGTAATCTGTAAAATAGGCTTGCACTGCCTTAGTGCTTCTATGAATAAAATATTACCAGTCTAAAACAAAAAATTGAAAACACAGACAACATTTGGTATCTTAGAAAAAAACTGAACGAAACCAACATGAAGGTAGTAGGTTAGCATTGTAACCATTTTTTGATTTTCCAAAATATCCTTAAAAGTACATTGCAAAAACATTAAACAAATAGGTAATTTTGTCTTTCCCTCTCAATAACAAAACAAACTCTAGTTTTCTCTCCACTTGGTCAACCTTTCCCTCTTCCCCGTTCTTTCTGCATGAGAATCCCACTGTTCCCCCCATCATTCAACAAAAACTTGAATTCAAAACAACTGCAATTGAGAAAGGGTTGAAAGAAATTGTTAGAGTTTAACAATAAAAAGCCCCATCTTCAAAGTTGCTGTAATTAATCCCTCCAGAAATGGGAATTAAGATTGGAAGGTATTTTGGGATTTTTTTTAAAAAAATTCTTAGTGGGTTGGTCATGAATACTTTACTTTCAGATTTGAATACTGGAAATCAAAAACAACTTCAATTTGTATTCATGGCCAAACACAACTCCAATTTCCAAATACCATTTTCACTTTGAAAAAAAACTACTTTTTTCAATTACTCACAATTTGCATGGCCAAACGGGCCCTTAATGTCTTCTTTGCTTTTGGAAAAAATTATGAATAAAATTTCTTCAATAGAAACCAAAGTGAGGTCAGAAGCCTAGTGGGTGAAACCAAATTGGGATTCGGCAAAACTTGTACAACAGTGTTTATAAACCCATTAGATAAGTACAAAGAAAAACAAAAGGGCAGAGGAGATTTGGTTTCGGTTTTGCATATTTAGTAAAACTGACATAGTTGAATTTGGTAATGGTTTAGATAGCAACTGAACCAAACCATGAACACTCCTGTCCCTTATATTCATGTCCTTATTCATACAACTATGGGGATTCTTTAAACCAGGGAGTGATGGGACAAATCATCGAAATGCAAACGGTTCAATGAGTAGAGATCTAACAAATTAGATTGGTCATTAATTGTTGGCATTACCATTAATCTGATACATTAGGTAGTATCATGACCTAAACAGACCCTTTGCTCAGTCTTAATCTTATCCTTCCTTTAGGGTGCAGGAAACTGACATACTATCAGATATCACATGACTAAAAATGCAATTCTCCCCTTCTTATAGAGCCCATCCCTCTCCTTTGAGGTAAAGAAAAAAAAAAGATCCTAACAACCAGCTACATATAAGAACAGTGTAAGAAAGCAACCATTACCATCCCATATCTATCACAAACAGAAATGGGCCATTAACTAAATCTGATTTGTGATAAGTAAAGACATTAACTGACTTGAATACAATGCCTGCTAATAACAGTAATACTGAAACATCTCAAGCTATTAAGTGTATGCAACAGATTCTTACCTTTGGCTCAACATGAAACGAGTTCAAAGGCCGTTTGACCTCATCTTCAGATGAACAGTCAGAACACAAAAAAGGCTCCAATTTCTTTGCTTCTTCAATGGTCATACCCATACAAGAAGGATGGAACCTGCAGTAAAATGGCATCAAAAATAAAAGACCTTACAACAAACATGGATACCTTTTGATAAGTTCCAAAAAACATAGTTACCAAACAATCATAATACAGAATAGAACATAATGACCAACACAGAATTCCACTCAACACCAGTAGAGGCAATTACAGACATGAATTTTCACACCTCCACTCCACACTAATGTGGCCTTTTCTTCCTCCCAAGTTTCTACGAGCTCAGCCAAATACGAAGTGTCACTCATCCTTCTAATTACATCTTTTCCCACTTAGCACGAAGCTTTTTCTTTTGACATTCTTATTTAGACCGTCCATTCTTGTCTCAACCATTTTTCTATTTTGTTTTTCAACCTTAAACCCGACTCACTCAGATGACTAATCATATTCATCACTCTCTCATGAATGCCCTTAAAGGAGCTTAGCCCTCTTTAGATACAGTTCAACCTAATAGACCAATCAATCTCAAATAAATGACGATATATTATCTGTTAGACTCATTCTGTCCTATAAAACATAAAGAGTTTCCAATTCTTCTATTCTGAGTATTTTTTTAACACTTCAGGCGGAAATTTGAAGAATTTAGCACAATTATGACAACTTTCTATTTTTGTAAAAAAAATTAAATACTAAAATAATGGACTGTAAAACATGGAAAAGAAGTAATTGTACAGCAGCTTTTCCCTAGTTGTTATAATAACACAATATGGATAGTGGAACAATGACGTGATAACTCCAAAAACTTATCTCAGAAATAAAAATTGTGCATCTGGAGATAACAGAGAGAGGTAGAGGGATATGACAATCTCTTTGTTGCATTTTCATGATTTATGTCCTTGGATGTTGGTCATGTGGCCATAAATCTGTTTTCGCTACTCTTTATTACATGTAGTTAAAGTAACTTCAATAAGACATGCCCTTCTCTCTCTCAGTTTATTTTTTAACCTAGGTTTAAAGCACAAGATGCAAGCTTGCTTGTTGGTTTCCATGCAACCAAGAAAAAAGATATGCTAATATGTATAGGGTATTCAGTAATATGCATACCAGTCTTTGCATCCTTCACATTGTACCATGAGATTGTCCGGGTTATAGGGCATCTCACACTTACAATACCTTCAAAATCAAATCATTCCAAAATATCAGCATGTTAGCGAATACTACAAGCAAAACTATAACATTACAACAAGAAAAGAAATTTTCAAATTTCACAGTGGAGGTATGAGGAACTCACACAGCGACACGGTCAGGAGTAAACCCTCCTGTGGCAGCTTTGTATTCAAACCTACAAAAGTAATCCTCAGGGCCCACATTCTCCAGCTTGGTGTAGTTCCTGAAAGAGTGCACTATGCACTTTCCTTCGATTGTGTGTGCACTCTGCAAATCATAGTGATCTGACAAGAATAGCTCCTTATCCCCATGGAACTGTCTGCGTCCACCAATAGACTCCTCGGGCCGGTAGTACCACCGAACTCGGACCTTCACATTGTTACGGTGGTCAACCTCAATTTTCTCCACTCTTGCCACATATGGAGGCTTGTCAGAATCAGATGGTCTCATCAACACACAATCACCATCTGAGAAAGGAACAAAATAAAAAATCTTAATGTTTTGCAAGTCTTTAACATCTTAAACTACCAATTCGGTCAAAACTGTCACATTTAATTAAACAGAGGGCAAAATACAATAAGGAGATACTATCTTAATAACCTGGAAAAACAAAAACTTCTAGGGCACAAAAAAGATGAGCATTTGCCTCCACTTACACACAACAAAGCATTAACAACACCAACAACATACCCAATGTAATCCCACAAGTTGGGCTGGGAGAGTAGAGTATACACAAACCAATCCCCTACCTCGTAGAGATAGAGAAGTTGTTTCGATAGAACCTCAGCTCAAATAAAGCATTCCACAACAGTTTGAAAAAGGGGGATACAAAAATAATGAAAGCAGTAAAAACAACGAAATAATGCCAGAAATAAACCAATACATAGCATCCAGAGCATCCGGGAAAAAGACAGTAACAACAACGAAATAATGCGATAGAACAACAAAGCATTAGAAACAACAACGACATATCCAGTATAATCTCACAAGTTGGGTCTGGGGAGGGTAGAGTATACGCAGACCATACCCCTACCTACCTTGGAGGAGGTAGAGAGGTTGTTTCCGATAGAAACCGGCACAAGGACAAGCAATCCAAAGCAGTATAAAAAAACTATAAAAGCATGATATATCAGACTGATAAAAGGAGCAGTAACTACCACAAATTAATACTATAATCGAAGTACAAAAAATAGCATAAAAGCATTAGAAAGCATATAAATAAAATCCAAACATAAATTCATTCATTAAAAGAGATAAAGGGTTTTTTTATTACTTCTTACGACTTTCTTGGTACCCTTGATAGAGTAAGAATCAAGGTCCTTTTTCCCTGGTTTTGTCTTTGCCATCAATTTTTGAACCTTCACTTTCTCACTGCTTAAACTTATATAGGGTTACAAATGAAAAGCTTAAAACGCTTTTGCTTTTTTTGTTCTTTTCAAAAAAGTAGAGTGACCCAGTTGATAGGAATTGCTCTAGCATAAAAACCTAGCTGCAGAAAAATGGGGTTCGAATGGAGGATAGAAAGATGAAAGGGGTGGTAACCCATATATACATGTTTGTGTCAAACCATATTAATTATGTTCCCACAATTCCCCAAAAGCTATTACTAAATTTACCCACAATTAAATCATTCTCCTAATTGACTTGATAAGCCTATTAAGAAGCTAAAAATAAAATAATAACTATAATATATCATCTCTAATTATTGTTAAGTAACTTAATAATTGAAATTAATAAATCATAAAATGATAAGGGTAAAATAGATAAACATTGTCAAATTATCTCTTGATTTTTTTTAAAGTAGACAAGTAAAATTGAATAATTATTTTTAGTATAGTGGACAAGTAAAACTGGACGGAGTGAGTAAAAATATAAATCATACAGTATTAATTAAGTTCCCACAATTATCCAAAAAAATTACAAAAGTTACCTACAATTAAATGATATTCCTAATAAGTAAAAATGTAAATAATTAATTATAGAAAATAAAGTAAATTATTTATTTATAAGTTTGATATAAACACAATTTTAAAATATACAAAAAATTAAAAGTTACCTTAATTAAATCATATCCTAATAAGTAAAATATAGATAACTAATTATAGAAAGCAAAGTAAATTATTTCTTTATAAGTTTGATGCAAGAACAATCTTAAAATATACAAAAAATAAAATTTATCCTCAATTAAAGCATATCCTAATAAATAAAAATGCAATTAGTTAATTATATCAAATAAAGTAAATTATTTATTTATAAATTTGATGTAACACAAGGTAGGGGTAAGTCTGTATACCCTCTTCAGTGTGGGTTTACACTGAGTATGTTATTATTGTTGTTGTTCATGTAAACACAATTTTTAAAACGTATATATATTTTATTTTTACACAAATTTGAAAAATATATATGTGTGAGTTTATGCTTGAGGTTGTTCATAAAACATCAATCGAAGTTAAACATAACATCGAAACCCCCAAAAGATAATGAAGCTGAAAATAGAGCGACTTAGTGAGTGTTCTAGATATTAGTGGACGTAAATTTAGTGATATTTAATTTTGACAGAAGTGGAGCCTCATATGGCGTGTTTGATTGTAGTTAATTATCTAGTTGTGATTAATTAGTTCTAACTAATTGGGTTGATAGGTTTGCATAGGCACTTCACACTTACATATATTTTTAGGTTATGAATCTTTTTATTTTCCCTCTTTAAGGGTCAATCTATCTCTAGATATAATAGTCAATCAACGAAATACTCATAAAAGTTATGCAATTTCACTAAATGTTAATGAAAGAAAACTCTTTCATCCTCACATCACACTAAATGAAGGGGCAACATAGAACATTCTTTTTTGGGATAGAGGCTATTATAAAAGCATAAAGAAACACTTTACAAAACGTGAAAGCCCGTAATAGAATCATTGTAGAAGAAATGTATAATGATTAGGAATTGAAACATAATTAAGTTTTTAAACATGTAAGCCCAGTCCTTCGATTCTCGAACTGGAACAATGAGTTTCATATTGATACTGACGCATCATTCTATGTAATTAGACGTATGTTGACTAAAGAATGATCGATTGATCAATCCACATACTAATAAAGTATGCGACTTTAATTTCAGATTGAAAATTTTACAATCACTCAACTTTCTTTATCATGATCTGACCCAAACTTCAAACTCAAGATCGAGTTTCAAGCTGTTTATATCAACATACCAAAAAGAAGAATGTGAGAAGTTCATAATCTCTAGATTCAACTATAAATCAACTAATGAGAATGAAAAAAAAGAGTATAAGCTACTTTATTCATGCTCCCATTTTTTCTAGTGTCATCTTTGATGGATGTGCCCCTCCATTTAAGGGTAAATAAGGTACTTAGCCAATCTTTTAGAATGATTAAAGTTACTAAATTAGCCACCATATTTCTCTTTATTACGAGTCATTTTTAGTAGTAGACAACCTTTCTTTTCTAATTTCTTTCAACCTTTTACAGATAAGGTCTAATAGACTTGTACTTTTATAGTACATTATTTTTTGTTAGCAATTTTTCATTTTACAACACTTAGTTACTTAATGTTTACTACTACTAAAAAGGATGAAAAAATATGAAGCTATGTTAACCTTCCACTATTAATAAGTATTCCCTAATTTTGACCTAATAACTTCCTTTACATTCGGTTAATCAATAGGGCGACTGGATGCCTAGTATAAAAAGGAGTGGATGAGAAACAACTAAAGAGAGGTAAAGACCATGAGAAATATTTTCACACAAAAAAGCAAGCAACAAGGAGCTTTGCTTCTAGAATACCGACTACATTAAAAAAATATCTTATATAAGTTGATTCTAGTTCTTGTTGTTTGCTTGACTCTGAGGAATAAAGGGAGGTATTAAATATAATTTTTGAAGTGAGAGATAGAATCTCACTTAGTCGAAAGGAAAAATAAAGCTTCGATCTATTGTGATTCAGTTTCTTGTTAGAAATATCTTTGCCATTACAGTTTTGTAGACCCAAGAGCTATGTAATTCCCGGTTCATCTGAAACAGTATTTTAGTAACGAACATAGGCATTATGGCCAACTACTACGACTAGATACCCATCTAGAGCACTAGATTGGAAGTAAGATACCTAGACCATCTTCTGAAGATCTAAATAATTTATTGATCAAAAGGGGTAAGGGTGAATTGCACTAAATAATCCACACCACTTGACCCCTTAACAATCTTCTTCTAGTTGAGAGACTAAATAATCCGACAACAAATTGGTTGATCTAAATAACTAGTCCATCAATAAGCTTAGCTCTTTCATGACATAGGGGGCGGGCTTGCGCTGACATAGGTGCTTGCACTGACATAGGTGCAATCTAGACCATATTCGAAAGGTTCTTAAGACAACATGAAAAAATAATAGTATTAAGAAACAATCTAACAATATAAAGAAGAGATAGAATTATTGAGTTAATAGGAGTTATGCCTAACGCTTGAGGCATACCAAAAGTATTTTCTACGGAATTCGGAAATAAAATGTATATAATTTAAAATTGAAAGAAATAATCCCCTTGATTATTTTCATTAGTGAAAGAGAATATATACAATATACAATTTTATTAATAGAAGAATCTTATTCCTATTCTAATCCCAAAACCTTATTCTAGTTGTACAAGAATCCTACAACTATGGTAAGTGTACAATACTAATTAATGTAATATTTACCCTAAACTATTACAACAAACCTTACCAAATAATGCCCAAACTGTGGGCATCCTATATACGAAAACTGTGACACGTGTATCATAAGTATACACGGTATACTCATGTATATCACATGTATATACACGGTATACACGTGTATACTTATGTATTATTTAACACACCCCCGCAGTCATAGCGGGCGGTCTTCGTACGCTGAGACTGTCTCGGAAATCTTCAAAAAGGACTGAGGGAAGACCTTTTGTAAAGATGTCTGCAATTTGATACCTGAAAGGGACATGACAGACGCGTACTTGTCCACGAGCTACCTTTTCTTGAAAAAAGTGAATGTCCATCTCGATATGCTTAATGCGTTGGTGCTGAACCGGATTACCAGAAAGGTAGATGGCACTAACATTATCACAATAAACTAAGGTAGCTTTATGAATAGGACAGTGAAGCTCTAAAAGAAGATTACGTAACCAACAGGATTCAGAGACACATTGGCTACCCCTCGATACTCGGTATCTGCACTCGAGCGTGATAAAGTCGACTGACGTTTTGCAGACCATGAGACCAAGTTATTACCAAGAAACATACAATAGCCAGACGTAGACCGTCTGGTGTCTGGACAGCCACCCCAATCAGCATCCATATACGAGACAAGTGTAGACGTCGACGAAAGATATAAATGTAAGACTTAGTCAAGTGTCCCCTGGATGTACCGAATAATGCATTTTAGCGCATTTATGTGCTCAACCCTGGGATCATGCATAAACAAACACACTTGCTATACGACATACGTAATATCTGGTCTCGTGAATGTAAGATACTAAAGGGTCCCTGCAAGACTGTGATAACGGGTCGGATCCTCAGAAGGTGAGCCAGCCGCAGCACCCAACTTGGGTTTAGTATCAACCGGAGTAGAAATGGACTTACAGGATGCCATCCCAGCCCTTTCGATGATCTCAACTGCATACTTCCTCTGGGATAAGAACAACCCACCTGCATGACGAGTGACAGCAATCCCCAAAAAGTAACTCAAGGGCCCTAAATCTTTCATAGTAAACTCAGAATTGAGCATTGTCATGATAGACTGGCGTAATGCATCAGAAGAGGTAGTCAAGATAGTATCATCCATATATAATAGTAAATAAGCCAATGAAGAACCACGATGATAGATGAACGATAAATTATCAGACCTGCTGTGAGAGAACCTAATAGTCGAAACATAGTCGGCAAACCTCTTATACCAAGCCCGTGGAGACTGCTTAAGCCCATACAAAGACTTTTTCAATAAACAGACATGATGAGGATATTTGGGATCCCTAAACCCCAAGGGATGATGCATATAGACTGTCTCCTTGAGATCACCATGTAAGAAAGCATTCTTCACATCTAACTGATGAATGGGCCATGCTTTCGAAAGAGCCAAGCTGAGCACAGTGCGAATGGTAGCCGGCTTGACCACCGGACAAAACGTCTCACCACAATCCACACCAACCTGCTGAGTCTTACTATCACCTACAAGACGAGCCTTGTGCCTTGCAAAGGATCCGTCAGAATTATCCTTATGAGCAAAAATTCACATAGACCGAATAATATTAACATCGGATGGATAGGGAACCAACTACCACGTCTTATTATCAATAAGAGCATTATATTTGTCGGTTATAGCAATTTTCCAATTCGGGTCATTTAAAGCAGACACATGATTACGAGGTAAGAGTGATTTAAGAACATTAGAATTTAAATTAAAATATCTTTTTGGTGTAAAAATACCCTGTTGACTACGAGTGACTGGCCTATGACTCGAGGAAGAATTGGATGGATTTTGGGAAATATTGGGATACGTGACGGACTGGCCAGCAGGCAGTGGGCCTGCTGGCCCAACACGGAGACTGGCTGGAACCGAGATTGGGCCAGAACTGGAAGCAAGACTTGGGCCAGTACTGGACCCGTCAACTGGGCACGAAACTCAGCCAGAACTGGGCAGAATAGTTGGCCTAGTTGTTGGACCCAGAACTGGAGGTGACGCTATGACTGGAGGACCAATGGGCAGTAGGCCCGGTGGCGGATTTGGGGTGTAGGATACCGTCCGAAAAATGGTGAATAATATACGGGGATATATCATCATTCAAAAAAATTATACGAACTAGGCACGGGAGTACTAACCTTAGCAAATGGAAATTAGGATTCATCAATAATTACATGACGACTAATGATGATTTTATTAGATGATACATCAAAACATTTGTAGCCACGATGATTTGGTGGAAAACCCAAAAACACACAAGGGGTAGATCAGGCCTGAAGTTTGTTAATTGTGGTGGACGGAAAAAGTGGATAACACAAGCACCCAAAGACCCTAAGATGTGAATACGAATGAGTCTTATTATATAAAATTTGAAGAGGGGACGAATATGTCAAACCTTTGAAAGGAAGAATATTAAGAAGATATGTAGCAATTTGTAGAGCATGATGCCAAAAAGAAGGGGGTACGGAAGCATGAGTCAATAAGGTTCGGACAATGTTATTAATGGTAGGAATTTTGCATTCAGCTT
This sequence comes from Anisodus tanguticus, assembly GCA_034509755.1. Taxonomy (NCBI): domain Eukaryota; kingdom Viridiplantae; phylum Streptophyta; class Magnoliopsida; order Solanales; family Solanaceae; genus Anisodus; species Anisodus tanguticus. Next base: position 37,469,360 of record CM067542.1, read on the forward strand.
TCCCATTTGTGAAGACATATGAGGGCAAGAAAAATGAAAATTGATTCTATTATTAGCACAAAGTTTCCAACATACCCCATTATCATATTCTTTTCCATTATCACATTGAATATTTTTGATTTCCCGTTCGAATTGGGTTCTAATGAATGCTCTAAATTTTAAGAAGGTGGAAAATATGTGAGATTTTTTTCGCTATCGGAAACGTCCATAAAAATTAGAGTAATCATAAAAAAAACATAATAACGATGACTCAAAGAACTGAGAACAGGAGAAGTCCATAAATTGCTATGAATAATATCGAATGACATTAAAGTATGAGAATGAGAGTCTACAAATGGCAACCTAACAATTTTTCTTAAAGAACAAGATTGACAATTCGGAGTACTACGTGTACCATTACATGAAATAAAATTATTTTTATCTAAGGAAGACAAAATAGACGACCCCGGATGACCAAGACGAGCAAGCCACAAGGAAGGAGCAAGGGCTGCAAAAGTTGACGGCAAGGCTTGACTCGAGAGACTAGAACATGGCGTGATAGGATAAAGATCTCCCCTACTATCACACCTCATGAGAGGACTCTCCGTCTTGAAATCCTTCATAGAAAACCCAAACGGATCAAATTCAATAGAAACAGAATTATCAGTGGTGAATTTTCGGACATACACTAAATTTTTAATCAATTTAGGGGCATGAAGTGTATTTTTCAAGATAAGGGGTGGATGGGGGGGGGGGAGAGACAACGTTTTATAACCATAACCACGAATTGGAATTGAATTATCAGTACCAATAATTATGCCACGAGGGCTGCTCAAATTGGAATAAGATGAGAGACTACCTTGATCAGATGTCATGTGGGTCGTGGCTCCGGTGTCCATATACCAATTTGGGTCTGGTGGATTTAATCCAAGTGTGTGCATTGCGACTTCAATGTAGGTTTGTGTGGGGCCCACTGCATGGTGGGCCTGCGGAGGTCGAGGCCCAAGTACACCGGCCTGCTGTCCCAGCCCATAAACTGGTCAATAACCCTATACTGGACCCGAGAAACTGGGCCTGGGTTGCTGAGAAATTGGGGCCCAATTTCCCGGGTAATACACGGGACAACCACTGTTTGGCCCATACTGGCTGGCCCACTGCCACTGCATAGGGGCCCACTGTGGGGCCCAAGACTGCTGCTGATGCTGACTGCCCCGAGGGCCACCATCGCCCCCACCACTGTTCCGGTTGCCACCAGTGTCGTCGCTGCGATTCTTGCCATTATTTTTTCGATTTTGACCATTTTTGCCGCCACCGTTGTTGCGGTTTTGGCCAGGGTTGTTGGAATCGAAAGAAGGAAAATTGGACTCGGTCATCATGACTACGGGACTAGCACCGGTAGCCGCCTTTTTAGCCAAGCTTGCTTCTTCGAGTGTAAGCATAGAACGAGCCTGATAAAATTATAGAAGAGGGCTGCTCTCACGAAGAAGCGTGCCAACACCATTATAGGCCTCAGATAGACCTGCGACCATCTGAAGGCCGAGACGATCGTTCGTAACGGGTGCACCAACGTTGTGGAGTTGGTCCGCTAATTCCTTCAACCTTTTGCAATATGCTGAAACGTTAGGGAAATTTTCCATATTAACATGGGAGAATTCCTTCTCCAAGGTAACAGAACAAAATTTTTGATTATCTTGGAATATACCACGTACTCGTTTGCAACAGGTCGACAGAAATAGTGGAATAAATCCACTGAAGAACAGTAGCATCAAGTGTCGTCCATAACTTAGGGATCATCCTTGGGTTTTGGCACCTCTGTATCCGTAGGAGCCGTGGGGATAATGTGATGTAGGACTTGATGTGAGCGTGCATGAACTTTGAACAGTTCGGCCACATCGCATATTGGACGTTTCTATTTCAAGAATGATAGGGATGTGATTCTTGATATTAGAAATAGCAAGGGCAGAGTGAAACATGTTCTTAGCCATAATAGCAATGCAAGACGTGATGTAGGGATTTGGAAGAAAAATTTGGGAAGAGAAAAATAATTTCCACGCACGGAAACTGAGGAAGAGAGCTCGGAAATCAGACTGTTTGGACGGAAATATTTGGGAGAAAAAATTAACCTAGACTTCTGATACCATGAAAGAAATAATCCCCTTGATTATTTTCATTAATGAAAGAGAATATATACAATATACAATTTCCTTAATAGGAGAATCCTATTCCTATTCTAATCCCAAAATCCTATTCTAGTTGTACAAGAATCATACAACTATGGTAAGTATACAATACTAATTAATGTAATATTTACCCTAAACTATTACAACAAACCTTACCAAATAATGCCCAAACCGTGGGCATCCTATGTACAAAAACCGTGACACATGTATCATAAGTATACACGGTATACTCATGTATATCACATGTATATACACGGTATACACGTGTATACTTATGTATTATTTAACAAATATCATCGACATATCAAGATTCAAATCTAAATTAATTATTGATCATGGTCGGAGGTCATTGTGTTTGCGCTCGTGGTCCAATAACAAAATGAAGTAATGGTATCTTTCTTTCCATTATGAACGATAAGTTTTGCTTACTCCCTTGCTATATCTACTAGTGCTCCTGTCTAAAGTGAAGTGAAGGAGAAAAAGTGTCACTGATAGGGTCATATCACAGATCATGGATCACACTTTATGCCATTTTCATTATAAGAAAAAGTACAATCCTTTACAGGGTTGTTCGTGAAATTACAATCGATATTCTTCGTATCGGTATCGTCCTTATATTCATTTTCATACCATCATTTGTTCATTATACTTAATGAATGAAGTTTTTTGTGTGTGTCTATATATGTATGTGTTTGTGTGTGAGAGAGGAGAGTCTACTCTTTATGCATATAGATCAAACTAGAATATATATGTTTCAATCTTTTCGTGTTATAAGAGCTAATTCAATATGAATTTCTATTGCTTATCAGGTGATTTCATGATTTTCTTTTACTTATTTTCTACTTTAGAACTTTAGACTGAGTGTCCATAGTTTTAAGTTTCTGTGTTCGCAAGGATGAAGAGTAATGTACAATAAAAAGCTCCTAAGTTGGTGATTGGTCCTTCTCATAATCTTGGTAAGACTTTGATCTCTATTTTTTGATGGATCGAGTTATGGAGGATGGAGAAGGACAATGTTTATCGCTTTCCTGAAATGCTTCTATGGATATTCTTCAACGTCCTAGCAATTCACGAAACATGACAAATTGATGACTAATCATATACTTTGAAAAAAAAATTGAGGAGTGATATTCATTGGGATCAGTCACAATCACTGATTAAGAATTCCTCAAAAAGTCAAGGATTAGAACTAGGGCGGACAATTTCACCCTGACCTGATAGATATCCGATCCATCCGACCTGATTATATGGACGAAAATCCGACAAAACACGAATTTTAATTGGGTGACGGATCAGATCGGATTCAGGTGAACATACATCCAACCCATCGCCCGACCCACCACCCGACCCATCCATCCACCCGTTTATAAATTAATTATTTTTTTAATGTACAACTAAATTCTAGCTTCCTGTTAAGACTTCATTTAAATATCATACCTCACCTAAAAGAAAAGTGCTTTGAAAATATGAAGGATGATTTAATAAATGTACTGATATATTATATATCATCTCTAATGATATTCTCAGTTGTAATAAATACACATGCTTGCATAATTTAAATCATGACAAAATTGGATCCTTGGAGAGTATTCAGGTAATATATATTTTTTATTTACATTCACTTGAACCATTTTTTTTTAAATTGATATGATGATAATTTTTAAGTTCTGGTGGATTATTTTTTTTAGAATCTTCTTTTGATAATGCACACACATGTGCAACTATTTTGGATGATGCCGATGTGGGAGGTGATGGAAGCTCTACAAGTGAAGTCATTGATGTTAATTCGGTAAACTAATCACATTTATTTCCTACGATAATATTTGCTTTAATAATGTTTTGTTTTTTTATATGCTTTTATTTCATTAATGGAGGATGGAGAGGACATGGATATGTGATTTAGAAAATGAATGGATCTTAGAGGATGTGAGACATGATGTATTTTAATGTTTTAGTTTATTAAGATTGTCGCTAATTAGAAACTCAATTATTAGTATTATTAGAAGTGGCATGTAATTTGTCCTTTAAACTTTAGTTACTTCGGATTATTATTGGCTTTTGGGTCCTTTCCATTTTTTTGGTTGCATGTTTGGAGCATAGACACGGCTTGTAAAAACAGTATGATGATATTTATTTGATGTACTTTTTTTTTACCAAGGATTTTAGGTGATTGACTGATTGTGCTATAATTTTCATCCACGAAGCACCTGATCCACCCGATTCACCCGTGGATGATGGGTGGATTGGATGTGGATGAAGAAAAAATAGGGTGATGGATGGGTCGGGTGGTGGATGGATGGTTGGCGGGTGGAGGCGGATTGAGCTCCACCCGATCCACCTCTGATCCATTGCCAGCCTTAATTAGAACCTTTAAATGAGATAGTACTTCAAAAGGGAAGAACTTGCATCTATATCTCAATTTCAATTAAAATATAGGTGATACCGTTCAAAATAATTCTTATGTAAAGATAAAATAATCGATGTAGTATAATAACCCAACATAGAGTTCGGGTCGAGTCCCACAAACTCTGATGTAGTGGGTGTTACTTATGTTATGTGCAAACTCTATTTGGAGACTAAATTCATGTGAAAAATATTTTCTTTTTGTATTAACGGGCAATTACTAACTATGTCAATTATCAAACACTAAGAAAGAAATTAAAAATGAAGGGTTGCTATCAATTAAAAGAAAAGCCTAAGATTGTAACCTTGATGTTGTGTGTTTAGCTAATGAATTTTCCTATCTTGCCTAATTTCTTTGACTTAACTATTATAGTCCAATTACTAATTATCCATTAAAGTTTTCAATTTTAATGAATATATCCCAAATAGTTCTTAAATAAACGCGTTAAGAATAAATTGTTAATGACCCAAGTAGGAATCTCCTATTCCTAGTTCAATAATATTAGTTGCAATTAATTATTCAACTTCCTTGCTACTTGTAATTACTCAATTCAATTTGGCCTTCCCAAGTGAGAAACTAGACATAGAAGACTTAATCTAGTGTTCGCAATCATCATATTAATAATAAAACATGTAAATAAGTAGATAATTAAAATCAAACATAAATGAGAAAAATAATCAAATACCTATTGGCATTAACACCATAAAAGTCTACAATCCCACATACGGGTTTAGTTACTCATACTTAAAATAGAAAACACAACGTAAACTAAGAAGATAAACATTCTTGATAAAAAGGGGTAAAAAATATTCAAACTTTATGGAGCAATCCCTAAAATGGAAAGAAATTCTCTCTCAAGTAGTTAAAGCTACTCTAACAGTTTTTTCAAAGCTGAAAAGATACCTTAAATATAACATACAATAGTATTTATAGAGTTGCAAAATAGTTGACAAAAAGACTCCTCCAAAATGCAAATATGAAGACGTTTAAAATCGTAGTCCACGTTTGGTCAGCTTTGCTTCAGATATTAAGTCTTCAAATTATGATCCATCTTGTAGTTGATCGTGGAGCCAATTCAAATTGTGAAGGTGAGCAGAGTTTAGATATTATCCAATTCAGTACAATTGTGGAGACATTTGGCAATCGTCTCCATGTTTTGCCATTTTGCTTCAAATGTAGTTCTCATCAATTGTCTAGTTGATTTCAATCGTGGAGTGCAAAAGTTTGATGTTTCTCAGCACCTTTCAATCCTGGAGATGCTTGGAATCATCTCCATGTTTGACTAATTTTCTTCTAGTCTCAAACTTAGTCAAATTTTAACTTTTGAAAGCTCTGAAAGCAACTAGACGTTTCAAACCGTCTCACATTTTGTCTTGATTTAACTAGACGTTTCAAATCGTCTCACATTTTTTGTCTTGCTTTCTCACTTCTTTAACTTTTTTTTCCGAACTTGGTTCTCCTTTAATCATTTAGATGTATTCTCTATATTTTGATCCTTTTGAGTTCATACACCTAAAACCTACCAAATTAAGTCGATATATGCTATTAAATCTTACTTAAAAAGGATAAAATTCAAGTAAAAGATACTGTATTCAAAGGACGATCTAGGGTTAAATGAGAGAACCAAAAAATGTGGTATATTGGGTTACTTTAGTTTAGGCCATCAATAAGGTGGAATGATATGGTCTTGTCATGGATTCTTAATTCATTAAGCAAAGAGATAATGAATACATGTTTTATTCTATTCACCTACGATGAAAGATTTATGCAATGAGCTTGAGGATAAGTTTGATTTATCGAAGGAGCCATATTATTTCAACTGTAAAAAGAACTCAGTTGAATAGTTCAATGCTCAAATGAAATTGCAACTTATCACCAATGTAAAGAGGATTTGAGATGAACTAGAAACTTTAAATAATTTTATAGTTTATAGATATGACTATGCTTGTGAATGTACGACACACAATCTAAAGTATGAACAACATTAATGTTTGATGTGATTTTTAGTTAGATTTCTTAAACTAGAATTCATGTAAAATATCGTAAGTAAAACCTTTACCTTCAATTACTCAAACATATTCTCTTGTAATTCAAAAATAAAAATACCAAAAAAAATGCAAGCTATATCTCAATTTCGAGGTTAACCAGTTTCCTTCATTGCCACCAGATAGGGAAATCACTAGACCTTAATTTTGATAACATAGGAAATTTATCAATATGAGATTATGCAATAAGGCAACACAATGTCCAGTGTTCTTATTGAAGTTCAGATTCATCAAAAAGTTAAAGTTATCTTCATTTTACTGTCCATTTACATATAATGAGACTTTATCTCATATCTTATTACCCAATTTGAGTCAGATTATGATACTTAAATGGGATTGAGGAAGTATTGTTAATTTTGAATAACCCGTCTGATATGAACAACAACAACAACAACATACTCAATGAAATCCCACAATGTGGGGTCTGAGGAGGGTAGAGTGTACGCAGACCTTACCTCTACCTTGATAGGTAGAGCGGCTGTTTCCGAGAGACCCTCGGCTCAAGACACGACAAGGTATAGGCACAACCCGTCTGATATGAAGTATGAAACAATTCAAAAAGAAACAAAACAAGAAATTCATATTGTTCAATCAGGTCCAATCAAATGTTCCATAGGCTAAACACAAGGGAAGACTCTTGAAAGCTTTATGGTATTATCATCCTCAAATTACTCATTTTTTTTGGGTGAGAATGAATCCACAAATGACTCATTTTTGAATGTTTGGTTATGTTTTCTGCTAGTTTATACATCTGATGTTTAGAGTGTGAATCCCACTAAATTTGTTGGACAACACTTAATTCCTTTCCTTTTCTTCCCAAACCAAACACATGAGAAGATGTTAGTCTGATTCGTTCAGTCTGACATCTTCCTTGCAAGGGGAGCTAGCGAAAAACTAAAGACCCAAGAAAACAAAAATCAAATAAAACTGACTTGGAGTGTATATAAGATCATCTCCAAGGTGATGACAAAAAGATTGAAGAAAGTGGTGGATAAGTTAGTTGATGGACATCAAATGACATTTATTAAAGGCAGGCAAATTATGGATGCTGCTTTAATAGCTAATGAGTGTGTGGATTCTAGAATGGCAAGCCAATTACGGGGGATTCTTTTGTAAGCTTGACATTGAAAAGGCTTATGATTTCGTTAACTGGAATTTCCTGTTAAAAGTCTTAAGAGACATGGGATTTGGGACTAAATGTATTAGATGGATCTATTTTTGTATTAGAACTGTGAGGTTCTCCATCCTGATAAATGGCTCTCCACATGGTTTTTTTGCATTAGAGAGAGGGCTCAGGCAAGGTGATCCCTTATCACCCTTTATTTTCCTTATTGCCATGGAGCCCGTTTTCATGGGCTTATAAAGTCATAAGTTAGGAATTCTAGCTTATGACTTTTGCATTATTTTTGTTGTTTCGGCTTAAAAATAAGTGCTTAAAAGCACTTTTTTTATTTTAACCAAACACTTCAAAAGTTCTTAGAAGATATTTTGGCTTAAAAGCACCTAAAATAAGCCAATCCAAACAGGCTCATGGAAGGTTTGGACAGATGTTTCAGACATGATGGGTTTTTGTTGGGTTGTTGTAAGCAACGGATATTGAAAACTTGTTTCAAACCCAAGAAACGTAGAACTGTTTGACTATAGGATAATTTAAAATCGTAAACATAAGACTTGAATGATACTAACATGTTTACAATATCTGAAATCTTTATCAAATGTGGGTGCGCACGCGAATGCCCTTTCGATTGCAAGCTCCAAGCTTCAATGTATTCCTCCTTTGGAAAGCTAGGAAATCCGGCAGAGGTTCGAGAAAGTGTTTTTATTCTGAGTCTCTAAGACTTAGAATAATGATATGAAAATCAAATGTAATGAATAATGAAGTGTAGGTTTGTATTTATAGGTGAAGAATTAGGTCAAACCGGATTAGGGTTTCACCTTGGGCCTGACCCAAAAAATTTCAGCACATTCTTAATTAAATCCAAAATCTAATTTTGACTTAATTAAAACAATAATCATTCATTTAAATATCTCGATTCTAAATTGAATATTTAATACTCTCTCAATACATCATTAGATCGAAAAGACAATCGACATAAGGTGACCCTACAAGCCTTCACATATCGACATTAATAAAATTAAAGTCTACGTGGAACTCCTAGACGACGTCGCAAGATGAACTCAATATGTGAGGTACGTTTACACGAATCCAGTAAACTTAACCTCTATGTGGTAAGATAAAATCCTTTCAGTCACGACACACCCGATCAAGCTTAGGATTTGTCAAGTGTCTATCCAAATGGCTTAATTATTGTATCTCATCTATATTAGTTGACAACTAGACCATATTCTAAATATGTCTATTGCGTTGGCCAACGACTTAATCAACCTAATATTACTGAGAAGCTGAGTGTTCTCTCGAATATACATTCGAGGAATGAATCCTAATCTTGGCTCAACTACCACCTTTAATCCACATCGTAATGTACCCAATACAAGTTGTATCTCAACCTATAAGGCATTTGAGCTTAGGATAGGATCAAAGTATATTACTTTGTAGACAAGGTGCGCATTGATCTCAAGTCTAAGGACTTCTATCTCCCACACGCTGATCATACTTTAGACAAGTATAACAAACAGTTTATCAGCAGGGTATATCAATACTTTCAAAGTATCCATGTGTCCATCACGAGTAGCCATTACTCGTAGCAGGTGAGACATACTACATCCTCTAAGGATGTGATGCAGACCACATATCGATTTATCACATATCATCGATATCCCATTCTCAATGATCATTAGTCTAGGCTATTTTAAGAGTTACATTATAATATTAATAACTCACATTATTAATAACAACGTAACCTCTAGTGATGTATATTATAGAATTTTATAAACAATCAACTAATAATTCAATAATTGCAAATGCCAAAATATTAATCTCCATTAATAATAATACGAATGTGTATAAAGTACATTTGTCCTAATACAGATTGTCTCTAGGACATACATATACTTTCAATCTCCCACTTGGCCTAGAGCCAATCTCCAACATATCTAATGCCCATATTCTCAAAATGACCATTATTCTTGACTAACCTTAATGGTTTTGTGAATGGGTCAGCTAGATTATCGTTTGTGGGAACATAGTCTAATCTAGTCTCTTTAGTCTCCACCATCTCCCTGAGTATGTGGTACTTCCTTGGTACATGATTGTTTCTGTTTGTTGATCTTGGTTCCTTAGCCTGTGCAATCGCACCAGTGTTGTCACAATAAATAGTTATTGGACAACTGACACTCGGAACTACCCTTAGTTCCTTCAGGAACTCAGAAATCGCGACAGCTTCTTTACCAGCTTCTGATCCAGCAATGTACTCAACTTTTGTTGTCGAATCAACAGTTGTAGCTTGTTTGGAACTTTTCCAGCTCACTGCTCCACCATTGAAAATTAACGTGTACCTAGAATGAGATTTGAAATCATCAAGATCCGTCTAGAAGCTAGCATCAGTGTACCCAGTAGTAGCTAGCTTTTCTTCCCCACCATAGACTAAGAAGTAATCTTTAGTTCGTCTAAGATACTTAAGAATACTCTTGACTGCTTTCCAGTGTTCTTCCCCAGGATTCTGCTGAAATTTGCAAGTCATACCAAGTGCAAAGGCCACATCTGGCCTAGTACATGTCATGACATACATGATCGATCCTATAGCCGAAGCATATGGGATCCTCTTCATGTGTTCAAGTTCTATAGTATTAGAAGGATTGTCCTTCTTAGATAACTTCATGCCTTCTCCCATAGGTAGACCGCCTTTCTTGGAATTTTCCATAGAAAAACATCGAAGCACTTTGTTTATGTAGATTGACTGTGACAGCCCCAACAATCTATTAGGTCTATCTCTATAGATCCTAATTCCCAGAATGTAGCAGGCTTCACCTAAATCCTTCATCATGAAGGTAATGGACAACCACTCATTGACTGACTGTATGAGAGTCTTATTGTCTCCTATTATCAATATGTCATCTACATATATAATAATGAAGACAATACTTCTATCCTTGCGTTTACTATAAACACAGAGATCCTCTTTGCTTATGACGAAATCAAATGACTTGATAGCCTTGTCAAAGCAAATGTTCCAACTCCTCGAGGCTTGCTTAAGCCCATAAATGGACTTTTGTAGTTTGCATACAGCATTTGGTTTGGACTCAAGCGAAAAACCCTCAGGTTGTTTCATATACACCTCCTCAACTAGATTACTATTAAGGAAAGCGGTTTTGACGTCCATCTGCCAAATGTCATAGTCATAATATGCAGCTACTGCAAGAAAAATCCGAATGGACTTAATTTTAGCAACAGGTGAAAATGTTTCATCATAATCGACCCCAGACCGTTGATTATAACCTTTAGCCACCAACCTTGCCTTATAGGTCTGTACATTTTGAAATGCATCGATCTTCTTCTTGAAGACCCATTTGCATCCTATGGGTTTAACCCCAGCTAACAAATCAACCAAGTTCCACACTTGATTGATGTACATAGATTCTATCTCGGATTGCATGGCTTCTTGCCATCTCTTCGAATCAATGCCCAACATTGCTTCGCTATAGGGTTGTAGGCTCATCGTTATCAGGAATATCTATCTCACTGTGTGTTTCCACAAGTAGATTTAGTTTTTCAGGAGGACGACGAGTCCTAGTGGACCTACGGAGTTGATTGTTTTGTAGTTCAGTGCTTGGTATGTTCTGACTGTGAGAGGGTTCTTGTGTGTTGGATAATCCACTAATTTGAGAGCTTTCAGGAATATCATTTTCATGTATTTCCTGAATAGGAGGAGGTGCAACCATTGTATCTACTCCTAAAGGCTGTGTAGGAGGATCTTGCATTTCTGCATTGTTCCTCGTAACACTCCCACTGGACGAACGACATAATTGAAGTACCCAATCTTCGCCAAATACTCCCACTGAATTCTTGCCTTGGTCATTCGGCAAGGATTCAACATCTATGTTATCTTGCGGTTGTTGAATTTCTTCAAGTTCTATTTCTATGCAACTATGTTCCTTGTAGACATATTCTTCTTCAAGGAAAGTTGCGTTCCTGGAAACAATGACCTTACGTTCTCCAGGAAGATAGAAGTAGTATCCCTTAGTTTCCTTTGGATACCCCACGAAGTAACATTTCTCACTTTTGGATTCCAACTTGTCAGTGAGCATCTTCTTAACATATGCGGGGGCACCCCCAGGGTCTCATATGTTTAAGAGCTGGCTTCTTGCCACACCATATCTCATAGGGTGTCTTTTCTACTGACTTGGAAGGAACCCTGTTCAGAACATATATTGAGGTTTGTATAGCATGTCCCCAAATGTATGTCGGCAGAGCTGAGAAGCTCATCATGGATCGAATCATATCTAATAAGGTTCGGTTTCTCCTTTCGACAACACCATTCATCTGTGGTGTTCCAGGAGGTGTCCACTCTGATTGGACTCCATATAGCTTTAAGTAATCTAGAAAATCCTAGCTCAAGTATTCACCTCATCAATCCGATCGAAGGGTCTTAATACTTGTTGCAAGTTGCTTCTCTACTTCTGACTTGTACTCTTTGAACCTCTCAAAAGCCTCGGATTTATGTCTCATAAGATACACATATCCATACCTTGTGAAGTCGTCAGTAAAAGTGATGAAGTATGGGAAACCTCCTTTAGCTTGAGTTGAAAATGGCCCACATACATCAGTATGGACCAATTCAAGCACCTCATTGGCTCGCACACCTTTCTCAGAAAGTGGCTTATTGGTCATCTTTCCTCTCAAGCAAGATTCGCAGTTACCATAAGACTCCAAGTCAAATGGTTCGAGGTAGTCTAACTTTCTCAACCTTGATATCATTGATTCGTTGATATGACCAAGTCTGCAATGCCATAGGTAGGTAGAGTTTTTATTACTTATCTTAGCTCGTTTATTTTGTACATTGAATATGTCTCGACTACAATTTAGTGTATATAATCCATCCAAAAGAGGAGCACACTGCCATTATAAATATATGAGGAAAACCCCTCCATGTCCAAAACAGAGATAGAAATGATATTCCTCGTTAATGAGGGTACATAGTAACAATCATTTAACACTAGACAATAGCCAGAAGGCAAATTTAATCTATAAGTTCCTACGCGCTCAACATCCACTCGTGTTCCATTTCCAACGCGTAGGTCCACCTCTCTTGGTCCAACCTTCCTGCTACCAGTTAGCCCCTGCATATTGGTACAAATGTGTGAACCAAAAGCGGTATCCAATACCCATGAATGAGAGTTATTTATAGACATATTTATTTCAATGACGTACATACCTTGTCCACCAGAGGTAGAAACACCTGGTGCAATGCAATCCTTCTTCCAATGCCCCTTCTTATTGCAGTTGAGGCATACATCCTTAGTCGAATTCACCTTCTTCTTCTTCACACCTCCCGTAGGCTTCATAGCTGAGGGCTTAGCGACCGATTTTCCCTTCTTCTTCTGTCATTCCTTACCTTTCGGCTTAGGTCGGCTAGTAGAGCTCACCATGAGCACAATTTTGCCTTTGGAAGTGGAAGACTCAAAGGTCTTGAGCATGTTGTGCAACTCCAACAAACTCACCTTCGTTCCATTCATATTGTAATTCACTATGAAGTTTTCAAAGGAACGAGGGATAAAGTTTAGGATGAGGGTGGTAGCGACATTCTTTTGCAGCTTCGTTCCAATTGAAGCAAGTCTCTCTATCAGCCCTATCATTTTCAACACATGCTGCGAGACCTGGCCCCCTTCATTGAGCTTACACTTAAAAAGTTCTATCAGTAACTCATATTCCATAGTCTGGGATTGTGAGTCATAGAGACTCTTCAAGTGTTCGAGCATCTCATTGGGACCCATGTTCTCATGTTGTCTCTGAAGTTCTATAGACATAGAAGACAACATCACGTACTGTGCTGAAGTGGCATCATCTAGATATTTTTGGTAAACATCCTTACCAAAAGAGGCATATGCAACAGAGTCTGTCGCAGGGACTGTTGGGAACACCGTGTCCAACACGTATTCTAATTTCTCTTGTCTCAGCACTATTCACAAATTTCTTAGCCAGTCAAGGTAGTTAGGTCCAGTAAGTTTGTTCATTTCAATCAACATTTTCAATGATAAGCTCGACATCTTTGATAATCTGAAGAATTAGATAGACTGGAAATCAAACTCAATTTTTTTCCCTATTATACACATTCGTTTAGGCTAATCAACATGGTCTTTTGTTTAATTAGCTCCCATAATTTTAACATACTTGTACGACCCCATGGTAGAATACAGACCTATATTAATTAAGGTCATAATGAGCCAAGATCCAAGCCTATGCTATCTCCGCGTTTACTTTGGTTGATAACTTTAATAACACATCTTGGAAGGTTCTAAACCAATTGCAAAACTTATTTGCAACTCTTGATTGATCAAATATTATATTTAATCTTGTGTCCTTAGATTAGTCCGACACTTTGGCGCCAAGATTTGTCTAAGCAAGTCAACCCCATTACACGACTGCGTTTATGTATCTAAGTAAATTTGGCCTTTGTGAGCAAACACTTTGGTGTAACTACCCACAAAAGTTTATCATTTACATTTACATTTAAAACACATCTATGAAAGAGTTTGGGTCCTCGTAGACTTAGAGCAAATGCTTTGACATAAATACTCGTATCGCCAAAAAGGATTTTGCACTCTAACAATTATAATGGATGACGCGTTTTAATTTAGACTTGTATTTAAAATTTTGGGAAACATTTTAATTCAGAGTTTTAACCAAGATCAACTCTTTTACACCATATCCAATATGACATCTTAATATCATGCAAAACTAATGACACATATAGTTGGGAACTGTCAACCCAATAGGCATGATATAAGATGGTTTAATCAAATACTGGGCGCTGCTTGCTTAGACAGTTATAGCGGACACTATGCTAATTATTAAATGAAAACATTTAAACACTTATCATATAGTTCGTATATTATTCAATAATATACCATTAATAATAATCATGGGTTAACTTGTCTAAACTCTAAAATTTAAGTCTAATCCAAACAGTCCCTTAAACATTTTCTGATTTTAAAAACTGATTTTCAGGATATTTCTGTAAGTTCCAAATTTTTAGAATTTACAGTTTAGTCCTTCAAGAATTTAAAATTTCAATTTTGAACCCATTTAAATTCAGAAAATCCAATTTTAATTTTCATAAAATATTTTCAGATTTCAGGGACATGTCAGTAATTTCCAAAATTTTAAATTAATTACATATTTGGCCCAAGGGACCAAATCTGCTTTTTTGAATTTTACAGATTTGTCCCAAGGACCAAATTTGATGATTTTAAAAAAACTTAGGGACCAGATTGCAATTCCAGAAACTTCTAAAATTTTCAAATTTGCCCCAAGGGCTAAATTGCAATTTCGGAAACCGCCATTGCCCCGCCGGAACAGTGACTGCCACCACTGTTCACGCCGGGACAGTGTTCGGTACTGTTCATTGTAAAATTTATTTTTTTTAATTGGAGCCTCGGTGCCGCAGCGCTCCATTGTGGAGTTGCGGCGCCTTCGTCTCAGAAGCACAAAATCCGCATTTTCGAAATTCTAAAACTGGTTTAGGGTCAAATTTGCAGATTCATCTTCGTTACCCTTTACTATCAAACAACACGTTCATCGACCATCATCCAATCCCTTCTCGTTCTTCGCCTCAGTGCACCATGTTCGCAATGAACCAGTTACGCACATTGACTTAGAAGAGTTAGACCAGAATGACTTCCTCGATTACATCATTGTTTAATAGTTTGGGAGACAAGGATGATGTGCTTTTAAGATATTAGGTTTTCAAGCTTTAAATAACATAAATTTCAGATTTAAATAAATTATAACCCATATTATTATTAACTAATTACCTTATAATCATACAAAACAACCCTGACTCTTGATACCACTGATGGGTTTTTGTACGCAGCGAATATTAAAAACTTGTTTCAAACCCAAGAAACGTAGAACTGTTTGATTATAGGGTAATTTAAAATCGTAAACATAAGACTTGAATGATACTTACATGTTTACAATATCTGAAATCTTTATCAACTGTGGGTGCGCACGCGATGCCGTTTCGATTTCAAGCTCCAAGCTTCAATGTATTCCTCCTTTGGAAAGCTAGGAAATCCGGCAGAGGTTCGAGAGAGTGTTTTGATTCTGAGTCTCTAAGACTTAGAATAATGATATGAAAATCAAATGTAATGAATAATGAAGTGTAGGTCTGTATTTATAGGTGAAAAATTAGGTCAAACCGGATTAGGGTTTGACCTTGGGCCTGACCCCAAAAATTTTCAGCACATTCTTAATTAAATCCAAAATCTAATTTTGACTTAATTAAAACAATCATCATTCATTTAAATATCTCGATTCTAAATCGAATATTTAATACTCTCTCAATACATCCTTAGATCGAAAAGACAATCGACATAGTGTGACCCTACATGCCTTCACATATCGACATTAATCAAATTAAGGTCTACGCGGAACTCCTAGACGGCGCCGCAAGACGAACTCAATATGTGAAGTACGTTTACACGAATCCAGTAAACTTAACCTCTATGTGGTAAGATAAAATCCTTTCATTCACGACACACCCGATCAAGCTTAGAATTTGTCAAGTGTCTATTCAAATGACTTAATCATTGTATCTCATCTTTATTAGTTGACAACTAAATCATATTCTAAATATGTCTATTGTGTTGGCCAACGACTTAGTCGACCTAATATCACTGAGAAGCCGAGTGTTCTCTCGAATATACATTCGAGGAATGAATCCTAATCTTGGCTCAACTACCACCTTTAATCCACATCGTAATGTACCCAATACAAGTCGTATCTCAACCTATAAGGCATTTGAGCTTAGGACAGGATCAAAGTATATTACTTTGTAGACAAGGTGTGCATTGACCTCAAGTCTAAAGACCTCTATCCCACATGCTGATCATACTTTAGACAAGTATAACAAACAGTATATCAGCAGGGTATATCAATACTTTCAAAGTATCCATGTGTCCATCACGAGTAGCCATTACTCGTAGCAGGTGAGACATACTACATCCTCTAAGGATGTGATGCAGACCACATGTCGATTTATCACATATCATCGATATCCCATTCTCAATGATCATTAGTCGAGGCTATTTTAAGAGTTACATTATAATATTAATAACTCACATTATTAATAACAACGTAACCTTTAGGGATGCATATTATAGAATATTATAAACAATCAACTAATAATTCAATAATTGCAAATGCCAAAATATTAATCTCCATTAATAATAATACGAATGTGTATAAAGTACATGTGTTCTAATACAAATTGTCTCTAGGACATACATATACTTTCAAGACAGCCAATAAGAATGGGTGGATCAAAGGTTTTAATGCCTCAACCTAGCCATCACACATCTATTGTACGCTGATGACTCTTTGGTTTTCTGTGATGCTGATGCTGATCAACTGAAATATTTAATTTATTTTGGTTATTTTTAAAGCCATTTCAGGCTTCATGTGAAATGGTCCATGTGGAGAGCCATTGGGTTGTGGGGTAGGATTATTACCAACTACTTATCTGGGTTTGCCTGTGGGTTCCAAGAACAAAGCACAATGAATATGGAGTGGGGTTATTGAAAGATATGAAAAGAGATTAGCAACTTGGAAGAGGCAGTACCTTTCTTTGGGAGGCAGGGTCACTTTGATAAACTCTATACTAGATGCATTACCCACTTATGTGATGTATTTATTTTCTCTACTAGTTAAGGTAAGGGATATATTGGATGCACTCTAGGGTTGTTCATAATAATCCGATCCGATCGATCGTATTCGCGATCCGGTTGATTCGATCCGAAAAATCGGATATCCAATTCACTTTTTTGAGTTTCGGATATTTCGGATTGGATATCGAAAAAATCGGATCGGATACGGATCACAATTTCTTTACTTTTGGATATCCGAAATATCTGATTTTTTTTATTTTTCCTAATAGTTAGGCTGTTGTGCTTTTCGATTTTCATTTGTTTGATTCTTATGTTTCTTCCATACCTTCATCAAAAAACAAAGGGAAAGAATCAAGTTCTTTTTCTGACAAACTTTAATACTGTTACTAATTATACAATTACTTTAAGTATTACAATAGATAAGGAGATTGGAGTGAATCCGAAGTAAATGATGCAATCTTTCAACTAAGTATTACAGTAGATAAAGAAATTTTAGAAGTCAATCGATTCAAAAGGAAACAAAACTTCATTTCCTCCACTCTTCACTATCCATTTTCCTTTAAAAAAAGTAGTAAGTGAAGGAGCTTGATTTTATGTCATGGGAATGTAAACAATGATATTTTAAGACAATGTATAAATCCTTTTCATATCATATAACTTGGTAGAGGTGAACAATTAACGATAGCATTATGCTGACTATATTTATCTTTCCTTGCTACTCCAACCTTTGTGTGGGATTTTAAGATAAATTAAAATAGGATTTAAATAAAATATACCGGCATTGCAAATATTTTTTTATACTATTAATAAATTTTAACATGGGATAGCAGATTAATTGTCATTTTTTACCAGTTTAAGCTTATCAAGAATTCATATACAACCAATTAATAAGTTATCTAATTGTGTAAATATTTACAAATAATAATATGATCGGAGGATTGAGCTTCCATTTTTATTTAGAGTTATTGTTCGGTGATGTTACAAAGTGAAGGTGTTTGGTGGAAGGAAAAACACGGCATTGACACAAATTAACTACTATAATATATCAAAAGTTTTAGAACTTCATTGCATATATTATATTCAATATGACAGTATGAAAATTTCGGATATCCGATCCGAAAATTTTGGATATCCGATTTTTTTCGGATCGGATTCGGATCATAATTTTACCGATCCGAAATTTTGGATATCTGAAAATTTCGGATCGGATCGGATCGGATAATCCGAAATGAACAGCCCTGGCACTCAGGAGAAATTTCATCTGGGGAAGGGAGTCGTGGAAACAATTTATCCCACTTGGTGAAATGAGACATTCTCATCACTAGCAAAAGGCAAGGGCGTCTGGGAATCAGGAATCTCAAAGCTCATAACCACAACCTACTCTTGTAATGGTTGTGGAGATCCAATACAGAACCTAGTGCTCTATGGAGAAAGGTTATATGTGAGAAGTATGGACAAGTAGAACAATGGTGTACCAATCCTGTTACCAGCGCTTATGGAGTTAGTGTGGAGAACACTCAGACAGCTTTGGAATTTTATGCTTTTCAACACAAGTGTTAAGGGTGGGAAATGGGAAAAAAAACACTTTTTTGGGAATGATAATTGGCTAGGACATGGTCCACTTAAAGATCTGTTTTCAAAATTCTATAGCATCACTACAATGCAAGAAATTAAACTGGAAGAAGCATAGGGGCAGCATGGATGGAACATCATATTCAGGAGTAGGGGTGTGAAAAAACCGGTTTAATCAATAAACCGAACTAATAAAAACTCTATTGATTTATCGATATCAAGTTATTGGGGTTAAGGGTTTATAAACGGTTTTGTAAAAATCTTTATTGGGTAATTGGTTCGGTTTTCGATTTTAAGGATTTAGTTAATGGTTAAACCGATAACCAAATAAGCTTATATTAAAGTAAGGCTGACCAGTGGATAGGGTCGGCCCGATCCCGCCCCAGCCCCGACATTTAATTTTTTTTTTTACGATACCGGGATGGGACATGGTCTCGTCCCGACCCGGTCCTGCCCCGATCCCGCCCGAAACCCCCCCTTTGCACAAATAAGTGTTGCACCAACGACCATTTTATATTTTGGCCGTTGTGCAACGACCATTTTTGGCCTCCCCCTACCCCCTTAATATTTATTTTTAACCCATAAGTTATTATATTTACACTTTAACCCAATTTTCCAACTATAAATACATCATTTTCTCTCAAATCTTCCTACAATCTCTCTAATCTCTCAATCTATCTCTCTACATTTGGGAGTGGCAACTAGCTTGAGAATCTTCCATCGAGCAAAGTTTCAATTTTCAACATCTCGATTACACGTCGACATTACGTCGGCGTTTGGTACATTCGTTCCTTCATTAAATTATTATTGTCTTTTTATTTTATTTAGCGCACTTAATTTCATTTACTTTAATTATTTATTAGTATAATTATAATGAAAGGATTTAAACGTATGCTAACGGGTAAGGGTAAGGGTCAAACTTCTTCTAGTAGGGGCAACAAGGGCAATGGTACTTCTTCTAGTCATCTTATTTCTAGACATAATCTTATTCCTACACAGGATGATTTTGTTGATACCGAACATTTTCTTGCAATACCATTAGATTTAGAAGAGGAGCTATTTTCTAGAACTCAAGAAGACTTTAATTTAGACGATGATCTAGATGATACACCCACTAATGTAGATGACAACACACTCACTAGTGCACCTTCAACTGAAATGCCTCATATTCCCTCTAATATGAGACGAGGTCCAGCAAAACGACCATTAAAATCAGATGCATGGACATTTTTTGATAGGGACGTAGAGAATCAAGTAGCTAGATGTAAATTTGTAAAGATGTTTTAAAATTTAAAACTGAAAAAGGTCACGGTGGGACGGGGGGTTTAATGAGACATATAGCAAGGGCTCATCCAGCTAGGTATGCCCAACACGAGGCTTCAAAATCGGGTGCGCAAACACCCGCTCCATCGGGACAAGGTTCACATATTGTTCCGGATCAAGTACATGGTCAAATTAACCCCACGACGGGGGAAATTGTAGGCCCTAATTACAATAAACATAGAGATAGGGAAGCAATAACAAAATTAGTTGCTGTGGAGGATTTGCCTTTTTCATTTCCTTCATCTCCTGGTTTTATTCATTATATTAGAGAAATGTATAATCCTACTTTTAACGATTTTCCTAAATCAACTGTTAAGAGAGATGTATTTAAATTTGCACATGAACATCAACAACAATTACGTTATTCATTATATCATTTTAATGACAAAGTAACTATCACTTCTGATATAGGCCGTAGTACTAACATCCATGATTATTTAACGGTAACCTGTCATTGGATAGATTATAAATGGTCTATGCAAAAACGTATTTTAGCGTACAGATATATAGATGATAGGCACACTGGTAATTTTATTGCAGAAAATATTTATCAAGTGTGCGATTATTACGGAATAACTGATAAAATTATGACTATTACATTAGACAACGCTTCTTCTAACAATTATGCTATTACAATTTTAAAAAATAGTTTAACTCCATCTTTTTCAGATCATTTTCATATAAAGTGTGCGTGCCATATATATAACTTAGTTGTAAATGATGGTCTATCACTTTTTGAAGACATTCTTAATAAAATACAATTTGCTATAAATTTTATTTTTAAAAATAATATAATACAACGAAAAAAGAATATAAAAAAACATGTCACGATTGCCAACTACCTTATAGAAAAATTCAAGAAGAAGTATCCACTAGGTGAAATTCTTTATACGAGGTTGCTTATGACTATAGAAAACCTATAACTTTATTTTTTAACTCTCATAATTAAAATCTAGGTGATATGGTTGTAGATAGCGATTGAGGAAAAATTTCCGAACTTATTGTATTTCTAGAAAAAAATTTCAAGCAACAAAAGAATTTTTCGGTATATATTATCCTACTATTTCAACTATGTTGTTTTATATAGCTCTAATATTTTTAATGCTTAATGAATATATGGATAAACCAGCTTATAAGACAGCTATTAAAAATATATTTATCAAAATAAAAAATATTTTATTCTTATTCCCACTATTTATATTATTGGCGATGTATTAAATCCGACTATTAAAATAGACGGTACTAAATCACTTATTGAAACTATTTATGATTGTATAGAGTACTACCACTTCCAAGTCCCCAAAATCCAAATCATCCACCACCTATTGAACAAACTAAAGAAGAAGTGTTGTCTAGCGGAGAAGACGAATGCAAAAAAGTATATAGGTTTAACCAACAAGAAAGTGCTAGCAACCTACCGGCTTCCATACCATCTTATTCTTCTTCTTCAACACATCCTTACAAAAGACATGTTGCTTATGCGGCTAGTATTGAAAGCCTCAGAAATATAATGTGCTGTGGTAACACTACTAACCAAATTAGCGAGTTTGTTATTTTTGTTTTGCAGGGTTCTGTACCGTACAAAACAGTTCTCAATGAAGAAGGACGTGAAGACTTGCTGAATATTGGAGGGGGAATGAGAAGACCTTTCCGACACTTTCAATGATGGCCCGAGATGTTTTGAACATTCAAGCGTCATCAACGACGTCTGAAAGCGCTTTTTCTGCCGGCAGATACCAAATAGGAGAGCACATACATTCATTAGCCGGAGACAGCTTGGAAATTGCAGTATTATTCAAAGACTAGATATGAGCGAAGCGGAGAAGGTGTGGTAAATCGGAGATCAACGAAGAAGAAGACGAAAACTACAACATCTTATCCGAAGGTGGTGGAAGCGACGTGGAGCAATTTGACCAACAAATATCAATTCCAACCGAAGAACTACAGAGAATTATCAAGAAACTAGAACATGTTTTTTTTTCAAAATGTAATTTTTTAATTGCAATTTTACAATGTCATTTGCAACTTTTAAACAACACCACAAAGTTGCAATTTTGACAATTGTATTTGTATTACAAAAAAAACCATGTCTATTAAATAATATAAGAAGCACAAACACAACCTTGAAATGTTTTTATTACACTATCTTGTTCAATTATTGAGTTGTTTATATATATGTTATTTTTTAAATTAAGTGCAAAAAAAAAAAGGAAAATCCCGCCCCCGACCCGATCCCTGCCCGCCCCGCCCCTTTTCCGACGGGACTGAAACCGAGACGAGACTTCGGTGAATCCCGAATGTCCCGCCCCGACTCGTCCCGGCCCGACCCATTGGCCACCCCTATATTAAAGTTATCTTTTTATCCCTAATTATATAATACAACAACATACCCAGTAAAATTCCACAATGTGGGGTCTGGGGAGGGTAGAGTGTACACAGACCTTACCTCTACCTTGGTAGGTAGAGCGACTGTTTCCGAGAGACCCTCGACTCAAGATAAAGCACAAGCCCAAGCAAAGTAAGACACACAAAGTGCGTAGTAAGTCATGACAGCGCATTCTGAAAAAGAAATAAGCAATAGCTAATGCAAGTAAATAAGACAAACAAAATACACATAGCAGCTTAAATCAAACGACAAAGGACTATAAGACAATATGATAGGCTAAGCAAGCCTAATTATATAATAATGACTTTAAATTTTAATTTTTAAATACAAACCCTATTTCTAAATACTTACGGCAGGCTCACTTATTCTCACAATTCCCAAATCCCTTATCATTTGTACTTTCAATGTTTTGAATGCATTAGACTATTTGAAAGTTCATTATCATTTGATGATTTGCTGCTTGATTGCTATAGTGCATCTTATAGTTTTTGTATTGTAATTTGTGTAAAATTTTATGCATGAAGGCAAAGTATATATGAACAAATGAAAACAAGAGAAAACAAAAAAAAAATTAGCATATTCTTATTGGTTAAACCGAAAACCGAAAACCGATAAACCGGAAATCGATAACGAATATCTTATCAATTTGGTGTATTTACAAACAGAAAACCGATAAACTGAACCGATAAAAAACACAACCGAACCAAACCGACCGATAAGCACCCTTATTCAGGAGGACTCAATGACTGGGAACTTGGGGAGAGTTGCTGATTTATTTGGAGCCTTGGAGGGATTTAAAGGACTGAAGGAGCATGATGATACACTAATCTGGAAGAACTGTAGCAAAGGGATCTTTACAGTTAAATCTGCTTACTCAAAACTTTCATTCTCAAGTCAGCATACAAATAGATGGCCATGGAAGGAAATTTGGAAAGTAAAAGCTCCTTCCAAGGTCATCTGTTTCTCATGGCTGGTGGCAAGAAGAGCTTGCCTTACCCAAGAGGAGTTGCAAAGGGAAGACTTTCAATTATGTTCAAGATGTATTTTGTGTGACAGAGCTTTGGAAACCAACAATCATCTTTTTACTCATTGTGCTCTTACAACACAATTGTGGCAACTCTTTCTGAGCTTGGTTGGATTGAATTCATCTTTTTACTCATTGTGCTCATACAACACAATTGTGGCAACTCTTACTGAGCTTGGTTGGATTGAACTGGACCATGCCAGCAACCACTGTAGAGCTTCTGGAGTGTTGGAACAACAATGGTGGCATTGTGAGGCAGAAATCAAGGTGGAGCCTAGTACCAGCCTACATATGGTGGACAATATGGAAGGAAAGGAACAACAGAATTTTTGAAGATAAGCACAAGCCTTTTTAGGAAGTTAAGATGAACTGTGTTCACTTATTTTATTTTTGGTGTAAAGAAAAAACTGAAATATTTTTGGTGTAAAACAAAAAATTGAAAACACAGACAACATTTTGTATATAAGAAAAAACTGAACGAAACCAACATGAAGGTAGTAGGTTAGCATTGTAACCATTTTTTGACTTTCCAAAATATCCTTAAAAGTACATTGCAAAAACATTAAACAAATAGGTAATTTTGTCTTTCCCTCTCAATAACAAAACAAACTCTAGTTTTCTCTCCAATTGGTCCACCTTTCCCTCTTCCCCGTTCTTTCTGCATGAGAATCCCACTGTTCCCCCCATCATTCAACAAAAACTTGAATTCAAAACAACTGCCATTGAGAAAGGGTAAAAAGAAATTGTTAGAGTTTAACAATAAAAATCCCATCTTCAAAGTTGCTGTAATTAATCCCACCAGAAATGGGAGTTAAGATTGGAAGGTGTTTTGGGATTTTTTTATTTAAATTCTTAGTGGCCGTTTGGCCATGAATATTTTACTTTTTTCAGAGTTGAATTCTGGAAATCAAAAACAACTTCAATTTGTATTCATGACCAAACACAATCTTCTTTGCTTTTGGAAAAAATAATGAATAAAATTTCTTCAATAGAAACCAAGGTGAGGTCAGAAGTCTTGGGTGAAACCAAACTGGGATTCGGCAAAACTTGCACAACAGTGTTTATAAACCCATTAGATAAGTACAAAGAAAAACAAAAGGGCAGAGGAGATTTGGTTTCGGTTTTGCATATTTAGAAAAACCAACATAGTTGAATTTGGTAATGGTTTAGATAGCAACTGAACCAAACCGAACCATGAACACTACTGTTCCTTATATTCATTGTCCTTATTCATACAACTATGGAGATTCTTTTAACCAGGGAGTGATGGGACAAATCATTGAAATGCAAACGGTCCAATGAGTAGAGATCTAACAAATTAGATTGGTCATTAGTTGTTGGCTTTACCATTAATCTGATACATTAGGTAGTATCATGACCTAAACAGACCCTTTGCTCAGTCCTTGTCTTATCCTTCCTTTAGGCTGCAGGAAACTGACATACTATCAGATATAACATGACTAAAAATGCAATTCTCCCCTTCTTATAGAGCCCATCCCTCTCCTTTGAGGTAAAAAAAAAAGATCCTAACAACCAGCTACACATAAGAACAGTGTAAGAAAGCAACCATTACCATCCCATCACTATCACAAACAGAAACGGGCCATTAACTAAATCTGATTTGTGATAAATAAAGACATTAACTGACTTGAGATACCTTTTGATAAGTTCTT
Organism: Anisodus tanguticus; assembly: GCA_034509755.1. Classification (NCBI taxonomy): domain Eukaryota; kingdom Viridiplantae; phylum Streptophyta; class Magnoliopsida; order Solanales; family Solanaceae; genus Anisodus; species Anisodus tanguticus. The sequence goes on from CM067542.1 coordinate 37,494,731, forward strand.
AGCTTCTTCACTGGTCATACCCATACAAGAAGGATGGAACCTGCAGTAAAATTGCACAAAAATAAAAGACCATCTTACAAACATGGATACCTTTTGATAAGTTCCAAAAGACATAGTTACCAAACAATCGTAGCTTCTTCTTTTGAGATTCTTATTTAGATTGTCCTTTCTTGTCTCGACCATTTTTCTGTTTTGTTTTTCAACCTTATACCCGACTCACTCAGATGACTGATCATATTCATCACTCTCTCATGAATGCCCTTAAAGGAGCTTAGCCCTCTATAGATACAGTTCAACCCAATAGACCAATCAATCTCAAATGATTGACACTATATTATCTGTTATACTCATTCTCTACTATAAACACTTAGTTACATCTTGCCTTCAAATCCAAACTTCACCCTTAAAGTGTTCCCAATTCTTCTCTTCTAAGTATTTTTTTAACATTTCAGGCGGAAATTTGAAAAATTTAGCACAATTATGACAACATTCTATTTTTGTAAAAAAAATTAAATACTAAAATAATGGACTGTAAAACATGGAAAAGAAGTAATTATACAGCAGCTTTTCCCTAGTTGTTATAATAACACAATATGGATAGTGGAACAATGACGTGATAACTCCAAAAACACATCTCAGAAATAAAAATTGTGCATCTGGAGATAACAGAGAGAGGTAGAGGGATATGACAATCTCTTTGTTGCATTTTCATGATTTATGTCCTTGGATGTTAGTCATGTGGCCATAAATCTGTTTTCGCTACTCTATATTACATGTAGTTAAAGTAACTTCAATAAGACATGCCCTTCTCTCTCTCAGTTTATTTTTTTAACCTAGGCTTAAAGCACAAGATGCAAGCTTGCTTGCTGGTTTCCATGCAACCAAGAAAAAGATATGCTAATATGTAAAGGGTATTCAGTAATATGCATACCAGTCTTTGCATCCTTCACATTGTACCATGAGATCGTCCGGGTTATAGGGCATCTCACACTTACAATACCTTCAAAATCAAATCATTCCAAAATATCAGCATGTTAGCGAATACTACAAGCAAAACTATAACATTACAACAAGAAAAGAAATTTTCAAATTTCACAGTGGAGGTATGAGGAACTCACACAGCGACACGGTCAGGAGTAAACCCTCCTGTGGCAGCTTTGTACTCAAACCTACAAAAGTAATCCTCAGGGCCCACATTCTCCAGCTTGGTGTAGTTCCTGAAAGAGTGCACTATGCACTTCCCTTCGATTGTGTGTGCACTCTGCAAATCATAGTGATCTGACAAGAATAGCTCCTTATCCCCATGGAACTGTCTGCGTCCACCAATAGACTCCTCGGGGCGGTAGTACCACCGAATTCGGACCTTCACATTGTTACGACGGTCAACCTTAATTTTCTCCACTCTTGCCACATATGGAGGCTTGTCAGAATCAGATGGTCTCATCAACACACAATCACCATCTGAGAAAGGAACAAAATCAAAAATCTTAATGTTTTGTAAGTCTTTAACATCTTAAACTACCAACCCGGTCAAACACTGTCACATTTAATTAAACAGAGGGTAAAATACAATAAGGAGATACTATCTTAATAACCCGGAAAAACAAAAACTTCTAGGGCACAAAAAAAAGGGGGAACAAAAAAGATGAGCATTTGCCTCCATTTACACACAACAAAGCATTAACAACAACAATAGCATACCCAGTGTAATCCCACAAGTTGGGTCTGGTGAGAGTCGAGTGTACACAAACCAATCTCCTACCTCGTAGAGATAGAGAGGCTGTTTGGATAGACCCTCGGCTCAAATAAAGCATTCCACAACAATTTGAAAAAGGGGGATACGAAAATAATGAAAACAGTAAAAACAACGAAATAATGCTATAAATAAACCAATACATAGCATCCGGGACAAAGACAGTAACAACAATGAAATAATGCGATAGAACAACAAAGCATTAGAAAACAACAACAACGACATACACAGTATAATCTCATAAGTGGGGTCTGGGGAGGTAGAGTATACGCAGACCATACCCCTACCTACCTTGGAGGTAGAGAGGTTGTTTCCGGTAGAACAACGGCACAAGGACAAGCAATCCAAAGCAGTACAAAAAAACTATAAAAGCATGATATATCAGACTGATAAAAGGAGTAGTAACTACCAAAAATTAATACCATAATCGAAGTACAAAAAATAGCAGATAATAGCATAAAATCATTAGAAAACATAAAAATAAAATCCAAACATAAATTCATTCATTAAAAGAGATAAAGAAAGGTTTTTGTTATTACTTCTTACGACTTTGTTGGTACCCTTGATAGAGTAAGAATCAAGGTCCTTTTTCCCTGGTTTTGTCTTTGCCATCAATTCTTGAACCTTCACTTTCTCACTGGTTAAACTTATATAGGGTTACAAATGAAAAGCTTAATTTTTTTTTGCTTTTTTTGAGCTTTTCAAAAAAGTAGAGTGACCCAGTTGATAGGAATTGCTCTAGCATAAAAACCTAGCTGCAGAAAAATGGGGTTCGAATGGAGGACAGAAAGATGAAAGGGGTGGTAACCCATATATACATGTTTGTGTCAAACCATATTAATTATGTTCCCATAATTCCCCAAAAGATATTACTAAATTTACCCACAATTAAATCATTCTCCTAATAAGTACTCTCTTGACTTGACAAGCCTATTAAAGGCTAAAAATAAAATAATAATTATATTATACCACCTCTAATTATTATTAAGTAACTTAATGATTAAAATTAGTAAAATATAAAATGATAAGGATAAAATAGATATGAAGTGGTAAAATTATCTCTTAATTTTTTAAAAGTAAAAAAATAAAATTGAACAATTATTTTTAGTATAGTGGATAAGTAAAATTGGGCAAAGTGAGTAAAAATATAAATCATACAGTATTAATTAAGTTTCCACAATTACCCAAAAAAAATTACAAAAGTTACCCACAATTAAATGATATTCCTAATAAGTGAAAATGTAAATAATTAATTATAGCAAATAAATTAAATTATTTATAAGTTTGATATAAACACACTTTTAAAATATACAAAAAATTAAAAGTTACCTTAATTAAATCCTATCCTAATAAGTAAAATATAGATAATTAATTATAGAAAACAAAGTAAATTATTTCTTTATAAGTTTGATGCAAGAACAATCTTAAAATATACAAAAAATTAAAAGTCATCCTCAATTAAATCATATCCTAATAAGTAAAAATGCAATTAGTTAGTTATAGCAAGCAAAGTAAATTATTTATTTATAAATTTGATGTAAATGCAAGATAGGGGTAAGTCTGCATACCATCTACCCTCTTCAGTGTGGGTTTACACTAGGTATATTGTTGTTCATGTAAACAAAAATTTTAAAATGTATATATATATATATATATATATATATGTGTGTGTGTGTGTGTGTGTGTGTGTGCGCTTTTATGATTGAGGTTGTTCATAAAACATCAATCGAAGTTAAACACATTATCGAGACCCTCAAAAGATAGTGAAGCTAAAAATGGAGCGACTTAGCAGAGTGTTCTAGACATTAGTGGACGTAGATTTAGTGATATTTAGTTTTAGTGGAGGCTATATGACGTGTTTGATTGTAGTTAATTAGCTAGTTGTGATTAATTAGTTGTAACTAATTGGGTTGATAGGTTTGCATATGCACTTCACACTTACAAATATTTTTAGGTCATGAATCTTTTTATTTTCCCTCTTTAGGGGTCAATCTATCTCTAGATATAATAGTCAATCAACTAAATATTCATAGAAGTTATGTAACTTCACTAAATGTTAATGAAAGAAAGCTCTTTCATCCTAACATCATACTAAATGAAAGGGGCAACATGGAACATTCCTTTTTGGATAGAGGTTAATATAGACGCATAAAGAAAGACTTTACGAAACGTGGAATCCCGTAATAGAATCATTATAGAAGAAATACATAATGATTAGGAACTGGAACATAATTAAGTTTTTAAGCATGTCAATGGGTATTTTCCATCAGACCCAGTCCTTCAATTCTCCTGGAACAATAAGTTCCATATTGATAGTGATGCATCATCCTACGTCATTAGATGTATATTGACACAAGAATGATCGATTGATCACTCCATATATTGATAAACTATGCGACTTTAATTTTTGATTGAAAATTCTACAATCACTCAACTTTCTTTATCATGATCTGACCCAAACCTCAAACTCAAGATCGAGTTTCAAGATGCTCATATCAACATACCAAAATTAAACGAAAAAAGTGAGAAGTTCATATTCTCCATGTTCAACTATAAATCAACTAATGAGAAAGAAAAAAAAAGTATATGCTACTTTATTCATGCTCCCATCTTTCCCAGTGTCTTTTTTGGTAGATGTACCCCTCCATTTAAGGGCTGATGAAAGTTAGCCAACCTTATCTCAACTAGTCTCCATGTTCCTCGAATGGATATCTCTCTTTATTACACGTCTTTATTAGTAGTAGAAAACCTTTGTTTCTCACATTTCTTTCACCTTTTTACAGATAAGATCTAACTGACTTGTACTTTCCTAGTACATTATTTTTTATTATCAATTTTTCATTTTACAACACTGATTTACTTAATGTTTACTACTACTAAAAAAGATGAAGAGATGTTAACCTTCCACTATTAGTAAGTATTCCCTAATTTTAACCTAATAACTTTCTTTACATTCAGTTAATCAATCGAGCAGGTTCACCTAAATACCTAGTATAAAAAGGAGTAGGTGAGAAAGAGCTAAATATCATGAGAAGTATTTTCACACAAAAAGGTAGGTGACAAGTAGCTTTGCTTCTTTAATACCGACTACATTAGAAAGTATCTTATATAAGTTGATTCTAGTTCTTGTTGTTCGCTTGATTCTGAGGAATAAAGAGAGGTATTGAATATAATTTTTCAAGTGAGAGATAGAATTTCACCTAGTCGAAAGGAAAAATAGGGGTTTGATCCATTGTGATTCAATTTCTTGAGAGAAAGATATTTGATATTATGATTTTGTAGATCCAAGTGCTACATAATTTCTCGTTCATCTAAAATAGTATTTTAATAAAAAAAGATAGGCATTCTGGCCAACTACTATGACTAGATACCCATCTAGAGCACTAGATTAGAAGTAAGCGACCTAGATCATTTTCTGAAGATAGTGAATTGCTCTACATAATCCACACCACTTGACCCCTAATAAATCTTCTTCTAATAGAGATACTAAATAATCCGACAACAAATTGATAGATGTAACGATCCATTCGGTTGTTTTTATCTTAACACTCTTTCTTGATCAAATTATCCTTCTCATAGACTATTTTTGGGGTTTATGACTTGCGGGGATGGGTGGCACGGTTCCTGAAGTGAGTTAGATAAATTTCAGAAGAAAAACCTAAGTTGAAGTTTATGAAATGAAAAGAGTTTACTCAAAGTTGACTTTTGGGTAAACATGTTCGTTTTTGAGTTTCATCACTTTCGGTAGGTCCGGAACGTCATATATGACTTAGTTGAGTCTTTGACTCATTTCTCGAGTCATTCGATTATGTTTTGAGTCGTTATTTGCTACTTTATGAAGGTTGGGAAATTTGGAGAAACTTGTAGAAAAGTTAGTCTTAGCGTTGTCAGATGGGTATTTCGAGTGCGCGAGCAAGTTTAAAACATCATTTACACTTGGGTAGCATGTTTGATTTATGTCCAAGAGATCTCGGTGTTGGATAGAGATTTCTTAGTTTGCAACTGTTGCTATTGCCGGTGTAATCACACAAGCGGTATGTGGCCGCACCTGCAGAGCTGCTTCGGCGGAAGCTGGTCCGCAGATGCGAGATCTGATGGGATTTGAAAAGGCCGCATCTGTGGAGCCTTGTGCGCGGATGCGAGCCGCTTCTACGGTTTCATTTTCGCTTTTGTACATTTTTGTCATTTTAAGTGGGGCCGCTTTTGCGGTCATATCTACACAGAAGCGAGGTCGCTTCTGTGAGAAAATCTCCACAGAAGCGGGATCGCTGATTCTGAAATATTAAAAAGACCCCAAGTCCAAATTCATTATTCACTTCTCACTTTTTTCAAGTCTAAGCTCGATTTGGGGAGGATTCAAAGGGTTTCCAATCATTCCACTCTTGGGGTAAGACTCTCACCTTAATTCCTTAACTTATCTATGTTTTCTTTCATTAATCCATGGTTTGTATCATGTTTTGGGGGTGGAAACACTAGAGTTCATGTTATTGGTTAAGAGAGTAAAAATGGTAAAATTGGATGCCAAGATTTAGTCTTTAATGATTGATATTTCAGATTTAGGGTTGTTAATGATTGGGGAACCTATTGCTAAGCTTGAATTTCTGATTAAATTCCATGATTCCTAAGTGAAATTCTAGAGTTTTCCTAAATTGTGTTTTTTTTTAATTATTAGGAAAATTGAAGGCCTAAATGTGATTAATTTCTTATTAAACTTAAGGATATGACTAATTAGACCGCGAGTATTTTCTTATTAAAGTTCCAATTTTACCCTTGTGGGTCCGAGGTCGCTTTGAGAGTTGGGTATTCGGTTTCTTTAAAAGGTTTTATCTTTATGATTGTATTTACAATTATGTGTTAACGTAAAATCTATGATATTATACTATGAACGTTCGGAGGCGCTACGTAAGGGCAAAGCCTTGGCGTGGAACTGAGTTCGTGGCACATGTTCGGCCGAGGAGTAGGCTATGGTTTACTCTTTAGACTCCGATAGATGCATGTAGTTTTTATAACTATTGAGGGGGTATTGGACGTGTTGGGGGTCCCTCCTTAGTGACTGTAATGAGCACTTGGGTAGGCACCGATGTACTGTGTTTGAGGGATCATACTTAGGTTGATCCCGATTGCTGTTTTATGGGCTTGTCGCCATATTTGCTTTTATTTGTGATTATGTGTGGACGTATCTCATCACTCTATGCCTCTAAAGGTGGATACACTAATTAAATGGAATTGTTGTAACACGGTTGATATTAAAGACACTTGCTTATTCATTTCTTGAACACATAATTTTCATCTCATACTTCTTGATTACTTGTTGATTTACAGTTGCATCCATACACTTATATTATCATGGATACTGAGATGAATTAGTTATGGAATGTTGTTCCGATGAGGCTGGGAAACAAAGGTAAATGATGTTGTTATGAGATGATTTGGATACTGAGATGATGTGATATGATATGGCTCGATATGAGTCTGTGATGGATGCTCTACCAGTCCGATGGATTATTTCGATTGGTTGTTAGTGGTATATGAAATCGCAGAGTCCCCATGGGTCATATCTATGTGACGACGTATAGTAGCATGTGTATACCAGGCTGTTGAGAGGTACCTTGGATTTATGCATATCATACATTAACATTCATACTACTTATGTGAGTTATGTCTATTTGGAACTTCTATGTTGAGGTGATTATGTGTTGGACGATAATTGGTATGTTCTGAGGTGACTTATATGTTGAGCAATAATTGTGTAGGATTTAGGGAATTTGTGAGTCAACTCAATTTTTATTTATGTTACATGTTACACGTCGTTGTCTACCTATGATACTTACTTGGGTACAATGTGTACTCATACTACACTTGATGCATTCTTATTTGGATGTAGATACAACACCGTCTACCAGTAACGGACCTCGTGGTTGACGTTCGAGACTGCTAACTAGAGATTTCAGGGTGAGCCTGCTGTTCCTCAATAACTATGGATTCTCCACTCTCTCACTCCTATCTTTATTTTACTGCTTTCGAGATAGTTTCATACATTATATTCCTTATGATTGTAGTAGCTCTTATACTGTCTAGAGCAGATTTTAGGAAGTGTAATAATTAGATATTGCAATATTTTATGACTTATTATATATGGCAAGATATTTTAGTATTAATTACTCCTTTTCCGCTTTTAAGTTTTATTTTATGTTGTTGGGTTTTAGAAGTGGTTCGCCTACCAAAGGATATTGTAGGTGCCACCATGACTCCTATATAGGGTCGTGACAATAGGTCTAAAGTACCATTCCGTCAATAAGCTCAGTTCTTCCATAACATAAGGGGCGGGCTTGCATTGACATAGGTGCAATCTAGACCATATTCGGAAGGTTACTAAGATACAACATGAAAAAATAATAGTATTAAGAAACAATCCAACAATATAAAGAAGAGATAGAATTATTGAGTTAATACGAGTTATGCCGAATGCTCGAGGCATACCGAAATAAAATGTCTATATTTTAAAACATCGACATGTTAAGATTCAAATCTAAATTAATACCTTAGTGGTCGGAGATCATTGTGTTTGCACTTGTAGTCCAATAAAGAGATGAAGTAATGATATCTTTCTTTCCATTTTGAATGATAAGTTTTGCTTACTCCCTTGCTATGTCTACTAGTGCTCCTGTCTAGAGTGAAGTGAAGGAGAAAAAGTGCCACTGATAGGGCATATCACAGATCATGGATTGCACTTTGTTCCCCGTTCATTATAAGAAAAAGTACAATCCTTTACAGGATTGTTTGTGAAATTACAATCAATATTTTTTGAATCGGTAGCGTCCTTATATTCATTTTCATACCATCATTTGTTCCCTATACTTAATGAATGAAGTTTTTTTTGTGTCTATATATGTATATATGTATTTGTGTGTGTGTGAGAGAGAGTGGGTGTGTCTACTCTATATGCATATAGATCAAACTAGAAGAACAATGTTTTCTTGGTTTCTTAAAACACACATATATATATATATACACTTTTCGTGTTATGAGAGCTAATTCAATCTGAATTTCTATTTCTTATCAGGTGATTTCGTGAATTTTTTTAACTTATTTTCTTCTTCGGAATTTAGACTCTAAGTGTTCATAGGTTCAAGTTTCTGTGTTCGCATGGATGAAGAGTAATGTACAATAAAAAGCTTCTAAGTTGGTGATTGGTCCTTCTCGTAATCTTGGTAAGACTTTGATCTCTACTTTTTTTTTATGGATCGAGTTATGGAGGATGGAGAAGGACATTGTTTATCGCTTTCCTGAAATGCTTTTATGAATACTCCAATGTCCTAGCAATTCATGAAACATGACAAATAGATGACTAATCATATACTTTGAAAAGAAATTGAAGACTAATATTCATTGATATCAATCACAATCACTGATTAAGAATTCCTCAAAAAGTCAAGGATTAGAACCTTTAAATGAGATAGTGCTTCAAAAGGGAAGAATTTGCATCAATATCTCAATTTCAATTCAAATATAGGTGATATCGTCCAAAATAATTCTTATGTAAAGATAAAATAGTCGATGTAATATAATAACCCAACATGGAGCTGGGATAGAGTCCCACAAAAACTCTGATGTAGTGGGTGTTACTGATGTGCAAAACTCTATTCGAAGACTCAATTCAAGTGAAAAATATTTTCTTTTTATATTAACGAGCAATTACTAGTTATGTCGATTATCAAACACTAAGAAAGAAATTAAAAATGAAGGATTTCTATCAATTAAAAGAAAGCCTAGGATTATAACCTTGATGTTGTGTGTTTAGCTAATGAGTTTTCCTATCTTGCCTAATTTCTTTGACTTAACTATCATAGTCCAATTACAAGTTATCCATTGAAGTTTTCAATTCAAATGAGTATATCCCAAATAGTTCTTAAAGAAATGCTTTAAGAATAAATTATTAATGACCCAAGTCAGAAATTTCCTATTCCTAGTTCAATTATATTACTTGCAATTAATTATTCAACTTCCTTGCTACTTGTAATTACTCAATTCAATTTCGGCCTTTCCAAGTGAGAAACTAGATATATAAGACTTAATCTAGTGTTCGCAATCATTATATTAACAATAAAAAATGTAAATAAGTAGATAATCAAAATCTAAATATAAACAATAAAAATAATCAAATACCTATTAGTATCAACACCATGAAAGTCTACAATCCCCATATACGGATTTAGTTATACTTGAAATAAACACGCAAACGATGAAGATAAACATTCTTGATAAAAAGGAGGAACCAATATTTAAATTTTATGGAGCAATCCCCTAAAAACGGAAAAAACATTCTCTCTCAAGTAGTTAAAGCTTACTCTAACACTTTTTTCAAAGCTGAAAAAGATACCCAAAAAATGACATACAATAGTATTTATAGTGTTACAAAATATTTGACAAAAAGGCTCCTCCAAAATGCAAACATGGAGACGTTTAAAATCATAGTCCACGTCTGATCATCTTTGCTTCAGATATTAAGTCTTCAAATTATTATCCATCTTGTAGTTGATCGAGGAGCCAATTCAAATTGTGAAGGTGAACAAAATTCAGATATTACCCAATTGTGGAGACATTTGGCAATCGTCTCCATGTTTTGCTATTTTTCTTCAAATGTAGTTCTCATCAATCGTCTAGTTGATTTCAATCATGGAGTGCAAAAATCTGATGTTTCTTAGCTCCTTTCAATCATGGAGATGTTTGGAATCATCTCCATGTTTGCCTAATTTTCTTCAGGTCTCAGAATTTACCTTTTGAAATCTTTGAATGCAACTAGACATTTCAAATTGTCTCACATTTTTGTCTTGCTTTCTCACTTCTTTAACGTTTTTATCCAAACTTGGTGCTCCTTCAATCGTTTAGATGCATTCTCTATATTTTGATCCTTTTGAGTTCATATACGTGAAATATACCAAAGTCGCTATATGCTATTAAATCTTACTTAAAAAGGACAAAATTTAAGTAAAGACATTGTCTTCAAATGACGATCTAGGGTTAAATTAGAAAATCGAATAATGTGGTATATTGGGTCACTTTAGTTTTGTAATGACCTGTCCGGTCATTTTTATCTAAAGACCCTGATTTGACTATGTTATCCTTCCCGTAGACTCAGTGTGAGGTTTGTGATGCACGGAGATGAGTTGTACAGAGCCCGAGGTTCATTTATCTGATTTTTAGATGAAAAATCCAAAATAAGAATCTTAGAGTTTACGGGAAGGATTAGACGATCATGGATTAGACGATCATGATTTTATCAATAAGTGTTGATTACTGATAGGTGACCATGTTGTATTAATTAATTTGGAATTTGAAACCTTTTCTAAATTGGGGGAAAGTCTAGGGTTTGTAAATTGAGGCTTTTCTTAAATTATGCAATTGAGGGTTCAATTGGAGTTAATTTTTCAATTAACTTAAGGATATAACTAGTTAGCATGTGTTAAAGCTTTTTGAGTAATAAAGTTCAGATTTTGACACTGTTGGCCCGGGGTTGGTTTTGTTTGGTATGTTTGAAGGACTAAGTCCTTGTGTTGTGTATTAACTTAATATTAACGTACTGTCTTTGCGTGTTAGACTACGATTACTAGGAGGCGCTTTGGAAGGGCAAGGCCAGCGCTGAGAGTTGATTGTACGTGGAATCTGCTCGGCTGTGAAGTAGGCTACAATTTCTTCTTCTTAGACTCTGATAGAAATATGTAATTAGTTATAAATATTGAGGGGTATTTGGGCGTGTTTTGGGGTCCCACCCAAGCCGTTGTGATGAACGTTTGGGTGGGTACCAATGTTTAACTGTGATGATGGGTGATTTGGGGAATCAACCTTAAGCTGATTTCGACTGTTGTTGATTAGGCTTGTCGCCATACTTGCTATTGTTGTGTTTATTTATCATACGTACATTCGATATGATATCCTAATTATACTTGGATTACGTGTTATTGAACTCTAGAAGCATGTGATATTCATCTCTTATACTTGGTTGGACCTCATATCATCATGATTTCTTATTTTGTATTATCATCTACATTCAAACACTCATGGTTATGATGATATTGAAATGAGAGTGGTATGGAAATACTGTGGGTCCAAGAGACTTGGAAGGTAAGAATACTTATGAGATTATTGGCAACATTGAGATGATAATGATACGCGGGGAATGGGTTGCACGCCTGCAACAATTATTATTCAGCCAAGAGCTGAGCTTCGTTGAGAAATTCTGAAGGAGTATATGAACTTCACGGGTCTCTCATGAGTGTGCAGTTCATAGAAATTGAATGTCTGTATACTGGAGATGAACAATCCCAGGCATATGCATTGCATTCATATCATACATACATCATTTCATTTATTATCTGTTGATGGATTAAGTGTTGGACTGGTTACTGATGAATTGATTGAACTCTTGGATAAATAAGGATTGTTAATTGATAATTTGATACTTGAGATTTGTTATTGTACTTTTCTGGAACTGGGGTAACTTATATGATTATGAAACCTTATATGAACAGAGTGATTTATTAATTTAGTGAACTATTATGCGGACAATGTGGCTTATTTGGGTTATTGAACTGTTTAGAATAGGATTAATTAGTGTCAACTTGATATTTATCTCTACGGGGGTACGTTGTGTACTCATACTACACTTGCCGCATTCTTTTTGGATATAGATACAACTCTTTCAACCAGTTCGGGACCTCGAGTTTGAGTCCGAGTCAGTTGATTATCAGTATTCATGGTGAGGATGCTACCTTCCGAAATTCCTTGGATGCTCCTATCTCTTTTCTTGTCTTTTATTTAATTTCGAGAGACATGTTCAGACATTCGTACTTATTGTTAGACACTTGGCTTATGTTGTCCTTGTTTAGACTTGTATCGGTTTAGAGCTCTTGTATTGTCAATATGATTCTCAGATTTATCTCTCCGCATTTTATATTATGATAAGATAGTTTACTTAAGTATGTTGTTATTTTCTGCACTTCTTTCTTATATCATGTTAATGATTGGGTAGTGGTTCGCCTACCGGTGGGAACAACGTAGGTGCCACCACGACTCCTTAAAGAGGATCGTGACAATTTTGGTATCAGAGCTTTAGGTTAAATGATCTTAAATACAAGAGTTATGTCTATTATAGTCTTGCGGATCGATGCGGAGACATCCGTACTTCATTCCTTTCGTGATAATTGAATCAAATTGGTATCTGACCTTTGTTTCCTATTCTCTCACAGATGGTGAGGACTCGTTCCTATGCAGCGAGAGAGGAGGCACCTACACCTGCACCTGCAGTGCGCGATCGTGGTAGAGAAAGTATTCGGGGCTGAGGAGCTGCACCGGCTCGGGGTGGATCATAGAGAGCCGATCAGGATCATGTTAGATCAATTTCTCCTAAGCCGTATATTGAGCCTCAGGATGAGCAGTTGGATAAGGAGATGGGGCCAGCCCAGGATCAGCTCAAATTTATAGCTACTCCGATCCTACATGATACTTTGGTCAGATTATTGAGTGTGCTTGATAGTTTTGCCAAGGCGGGCGTGGATCCGACTACTCCGGGTGGGTCACGCACCTGAGTGGGAGAGGTACAGACTCCCAAGTTTTGTACTCTCAGGGTTCAACCAACTGCTATGTTAGTGCCCCATATTGATGAGGTCTCGACACCCGTGTTTGGTCCCCGACCAATTGCAAGGACAACTATGACCCATGATGAGCGGAAGATATGGGAGCATTTTTCCAATATGAAGTCTCATGTATTTTATAGTCAGCCCGGGAGGATGCGTATGAGTTAATTATGAGCAACCATGAGAGGATACATAATTGGGTATCGTTGAGTCACTCAGAGTCTGTTTTGTAGCCCTCCAGCTTATGGGAGATGCAAAACAATAGTGGAGAGCTTATGTTGATTGTCGACCAGCAGGGTCGACTCCACTGTCTTGGGTTAGATTTTATCTATTTTTTCTAGAGAAATATGTGCCTCTTAGCTTGCGTTTGAGCAAGCGTGATGAGTTCTAGAGGTTGGAGTTGCGGGGTTTGACAATTGCAAATTATGAGACTCACTTCCATTCTTATCGCGCTATACTACGTCGTTGCTACCTACTGAGGCTGAGCGAGTTAGATGTTTTGTGAGAGGTTTGAGTATTCCCCTTCAGTTGGCTACATTGTAGTTGGTGGCCACTGGGGTTTCCTTTGAGGCAGTAGCAGAGCACATGAGGATAGTTGAGTTTGTGAGGGGCAAAGTGCTAAGAAATAAGCCCAACAAGAGGGTGATGCGATATGTACAGTTTAGTAGATCTACTTTTGTGGTTATGGACATTAGGGTAGATTTCAGTAGTTGTAGCCTAGCCGACCAGTTCAGGCAACCCTACAGATTACAAATAGTGTCTTTGTGGAGAAAAGTGGTTATAGTGGAGGCCAATCTTCGAGGGGTTCCCAGTCTCGGTATTCTTACCTTGGTGGTTATTCGGGTTTTTCTATGTCTATTCAGCAACCCTCAGCGACCAGGACTTGTTACAACATTGGTGAGATTAGGCATTTCAAGAGAGAATGCCCCAGATTGGTATCAAATACATCCTGTGCACCTAGGACCCCAGCACAGCCATCCAAGAGTGGTAGTCAGGTTAGCAGAGGAGGATCCCAGTCAGGCCGTGGTGGCCAGAGTAGTCGCAGTGGATCTAAAAAAGGGAGAGATGGGGCTCGTTCAGGCCGGGTCGACTATCAGGGTACTCAGTCCGATGGAAGACACACTCATTGCTATGCTTTCCCTGGTAGTCCAGAGGCTGAGGCATCAGATGCGATTATCACATGTATTATCTCATTAAGTCACCGGTTTGATTTAGTACTATTTGATCCGGGGTCTACATCTCATATGTGTTTGCCTACTTTTATGCTGAATTGGATATGTGGTGTGATATGCTAGAGGCCCCTATTTGTGTGTCTACACCAATTGGTGATTTTGTGATTGTAGATAGAGTATATCGACTTTGTGTGGTTACTTTTATGGGGTACGATACTTGGGTAGACTTGGTCATTTTAGAAATAGTTGACTTTGATATTATTCTAGGGATCGATTGGCTATCCCTGTACCATACAATTCTAGACTGTCATGCCAAGACATGCTAGGAAGTTGGTGGACAAGGGTTGTCCGGTGTACCCTGCTCATATTCGAGATACGAGTGTGGAGACTCCTTCCCTTGAGTCAATTTTGGTAGTTAGTGAGTTTGCCGAGGTCTTCCTATCGGATTTACCAGGTATACCGCCAGACAGGGATATTGAAATCTGCATTGATCTAGAGCCGGGTACTCGATCTATTTATATTCCTCCGTACTGTATGGATCCGACAGAGCTAAAAGAGTTGAAGGAGCAGCTGTAGGATTTCTAGCTCCATATATTTTCTGCAAGAGGTCTTTATGTCTCCTTTTTATGTACTAGGGAGTGAGATATTTGAAATTTTATTGATGTATCCCATACTCCCTCTTCATAGGCTTTTGGTACGAGTAATATTTTCCTTATGCTTTGTCATGTGTTGAGTCCTCTTCTCATGCTCTAGTTTCCTCATATATTATCCTTTCATGTTCTCTTAGATATGAGTTTTAGTAACCCATTTAGTGTTGGGTTCTATTTGGTGCGAGTATGACTCACTCTGTGCTTAAAGTGATGGACCGGATTTTCTCCTTTCATATGTTCCTTAACCTGCTGTCTTCTTTTGGCTACACTCATCTTGACTCTACATGCCTTCTATGTGTGTCAATAGTCTTAGTAGAAGCATTGTACGTCAAATAGATCATTTTTGTTGTTTGTTTTTGCTTCTTTGAACTTTAGGTCTGGTTTGCAATTATTTTGCCTCTTGTGCATGAAAAGTATTGTTTCAGAGTGCATGTTCTTCCCGTGTAGATCAACCTTGATATTCTCTGTTATTTCCCTCAATTATTTCAGTGTTTTTCTGACTTCACTTTTGCCATGGGGAGGTGTGGCTATAATTTTCTGAATTCCAAGTCTAGCTTTTTCATTCCGCAGAGAGAGGACATGGTCTTAATATTTTTGTTTTCACTTATCAAGTTCTCTTTTTCATCTTCCAGGCTTTTGTGGCTCCTTTTGAGGATGTTATATTCTAGCATAAGTTCATTCCTTTTAATATTAGAGTTCTCCAGCATATTGAGGATAATTTGTGTCACCCTTTCCAACTTTATTTTGGAGTAATTGTAAATTTGTTCCCTCATTCTTGAGTAGAACTTCCTGCTGATATACTTATAGTTATCATCTTCATCACCCTAGGCGAATCTTTTCAGAACATGTAATGTTGTGGGGTCATCCGTTGTTCCTTTCGTGTCAGCTATTGATACAGGGGTTTACTCATCATTCATCATGGTATGATTCTTTTCTTCCCATTCTTGAGCTGATGAATCTTTCATAGAACCTTGATCTCCATCTTCAATATATAAATTAGCCATTAGTGCGAGATCATCCATGTCTTCTGTTGAGGGTTGATCATTATAATTTTGGTCAGTCTTTGATGTTTCCTCTTCTGTCTCATCCTCTAATTCCTTCAGTGCCTTTCTAAGAGTTCTGATGGTTCTTCTGGAGATTAGTTTCTTGAGTATTTCTGAGGGCAAGTCTTCATCAGAGATCTCTTTTTTATTGTTGCTTAGTAGGACACTCTTTTTTTCTCCTATAGTTCACTTGAAGAATTTTCCATATTTGTTTCGCACTCATGCATGAGAGAATTTGGTTGTGTATGGCTGGAGCAATACCTTTGATAAGGAATTCTTTTTCTTTGACATTTATGTCAACCTAAATCACGGGTCATGATGACACCTACATTATCTCACCGATAGGCAAATCATCCCCCATTTTTTCAAAATACAAAATCTCAAGTAAAACGAACAAAATTAAGTAAATAGGATTTTATCCAAATATCAAATAACATAAATACTGAAAAGTCAAAGTACAATCCATATCCCAAAACTGGATCTAAATTGTGCAAGAGCAATAAATATATGTGATACAAATTCCAAAGGACGAAATAAACTCTCTTTGGAAATCAAGTACAGAAAGCAAATAAGAGGAGAGTTCCAGGGGCCATGGGTCGGCCATGTAGCTCACCCTAAAAGTATCGAATGCCTTGCCTTGGGATCAGCCACGAGGTCTCGAACTGGATCCAAAATCTGTATCTATGAGTACAAACCACTAGTACCTCATAAGTAGCATCGTCTGACAACTAAGAAACAAACATATATAATATAAAGACTGATAGGATACACATGTTGAATTAGAATATTTATTCCGTTAGATCACAAGATTCCCAAGTTCACATTCAAATTAGGTAACACTTCATTCCTTCTTGATTTGGCCATAAAAACTTATTCTTTATCAAATACAAAGGTCAAAGCTTAGGTATTTATCAATTATAAGTATAAAGTTTACACCTTTTTCACTAATTTCATATAAATGTATCACAATTCAACAAAGTCAATCAAGAATAGTATAAATGCAAGTAATATGCAATGCAACTGGCGAATACAACCTGATACACACATGCTAGCGGTCAGTTCATCTAGTCATGACCCATGGGAAACTCGCGAGGTCCATGTATCTCTCACTATCATCCGACGTTTATCCCTCGGAGGCCGAGAATCATATCATAGCTTATTAGCTCTTATCATATCATGTCATATCATATCACATCACATCATATCACCCGAAATTATTTCCCCTCAGACTGCATGTATCATTCTTACCACTTTTCCGCCCTCATCACACCATCTCGTACCTCAATCAGTGACTCATTTCAATAGTATGTATGTATGAATGAATGTAGCATGCATAATATCATATGGCACAATATGGTACATTTATGGTAAGCGAGGGTCATGCCATCACATGTTAGCAATTAAATTTCAGAAATGGTTCTTTTTATGGTATTTACAAGATGTAGAATGATGAATATGGATCGGAATCTAAATCACAAATATAACTCAAACATGGTTAACATAGCCCACATAAGCAACAATCATACCAAGCCAGTGGATTTATCACCACCTCCAATGTTAAAAATCTCACGTGCATATCCCATTAAAATATATATTTTATATACGCATCTTCAATCGGAATTGAAAAGAGTAAGCCATAACCTACCTTGAAGGCCAAGAAACATGCCATGAACTCCTCAAGCAACTGCCTTTCCTTTACGACACATGTTGAATCGATTCGAATCTATCAATTATACGATCTACATGAGTATACGAGTCTATTGATACCTATATTGCTATACATTTACCCAGACCCCAAAACACACCCTAAATAGTCAAACTTGACCCTCAAGGGCAAAATTAGAATTTTATTTCAAAATTGGTTTACCCACATCGTAATTAGTCTAAATCCATAAAATGATATAAAACCATCAATGAATCGACCTTGAATCGAAGAAATATACAATTTCTACTCTAGGGAAAAAAACCTCAATGTCCAACCTAAAATCACGGATTAGAACATTAAATAATAGAATAATCAATAGAGAACATCAAAATGAGAGTTAGAATCTTAACCTTCTTCAAAACGAGTTGATAGACTTCCAAATCGCACAAATTTGAGTTATAGAACTCCAACAATGGTGAAACTACCCTTATTTCTCGATTCTTCTCATTTTTAACAACTGAAGCACTATTGGCTCTATCAAGGTGGGCCAACGTGATTGCGCTAAACCTGAAAAACTCAACCTAGCACGATCACACAGACCTAGCGCGATAGCGCTGACCAAAATTTCCCCTCGAGCGCGATCGTGCACCTTTAGCGCGATAGCGCTGCCTTGCCTTACTTCCTTCAACGTGATTGCGCACCCGTAGCGCGATTGCACTGACTAATTTCTCACCCTTCAGCTAGATTTTTCCCTATGTGCATGATTACACTGACTATCTCTCATTACTTTAGTGCAATTGCGCTCTCTCAGCGCGATTGTGCTCACAGAAGATGTAAGAAATTTCTAGTGTCTTCAAGTCTTTAAATTAACACCCAAAGCTCATTCGGAACCTCCTGAACACAAACTAAATATGAATTTTGATCATAAACATGCTACAAACCTGCTCGTGCACTCAGAAATCCCAAAAAGGTCATCTTGACCCAATGTTGACCAAGTTGAACTCTAATCCTTAAGTTTCTAAATTCTCAACCAATGACTCGAAACACACCCCAACACCCCAGGACCCAAACCAATGGATCGACTATTTCATAAATGATATTCCAGACCTAATGGAATCAATAAAACTTAGAAAATGACACAATTACCTCGATGTTGACTTTAGTCTAGCATAATCATTTACTTAACTTAAAAACCTCTAAAAACACCAAATTCAATCCAAAACACGCCTAATCGCCTCGAGAAGTGCGTCACTCATCCCTGCAAGATCTAAATACTAAGATGAAGCCACGAGAAGTGAATTTTGGAAGAAAAGGCCTAAAAGTACTAAACGACCAAACAGATCGTTACAATTTAACTGAGAAATCTTCATATCTTCTCTCTTGTGTGGCACACAGTTTCTAGGATTAGTTCCTTCATCTTTATTGACCTGGACTGAAGGTAATCTTTGGCCATCTTGAATTATATCCCAAACCTCTATGTGTTAAGAGATGACAAATTCCTTCATTTTTTATTTCCACCATTGATACTGTTTTCCATGGAAGTATAATGGTCTTGTGATTTATTGGTCTTCTTGGAATATAGGATATTTGGCCATATTTCAAGGTGCTAGCTTTTGTAGAAAGATCTAGTTCTGATGTCACTTGTTAAAATCCTTTGCACAAAAAGAACCAGGTTCTTTGAGCAAATACGCAAGAAGGTTAATTGTGGAATAGTAAATAAACACAAGAATTTAGCGTGAAAACGCTCCTTACTCAAGGGAGGAAAACCCATGACCTACCTAGTAGGAATTTGTCAAACTCTTTATTAAATGCGCCCAACAAATTTAAGGCTTATAATCTTTCTTGCAATACCTAAGAAATTGTTCCAAATAGTCTCGTCTCTACCCTCTTAATGCTCAACAGTTTCAAACTACTAGCAACACTTCAATGACTCTACCTAATAAAAAACACCCCTTACAATTCAATCCCAAACACCTATTACACAATTCTCGCAAAGATAAATAGATGGAACTACAACTAAAACCTAACTATTAAAACTAAAGAACTTAATAATAAATATTGATAAGCTCGAGTTATTTGTTGGTGTGTAGTTGGATCTCTAGAGACTCAAGTGTTGACTCCGCTCACTTTTTGCCTCTCGCTGGATATGTGTGGTTGTGGTTAAGCTTTAAATCTTGTTTGTGATGTATTTATATAGAAATAGTTGCCGCCTTGTATTGTTCGAACCCAACCAAGTATTGATTTCATAATTGTACCCAAAAACTAATCCTTGTTTGACTTGGATATCCTTTTTTCTTGTATGTGCATCAACTTCTTCTTTTCCTACTTCAATTCTAATTCTATATTGTCTAACTTATGGTAAGGATTATATATAGTTATAATCTAAATACTCATAGAATAGGAATGAGTCAAATTCTAATTCTCCTAGTAGGTTATAAAATTACTCTTCGACAGTCTCTAATGTACCTCGACAAGGATCGATTCCTTTGAGTTGTTCCTCTGATATTGTGACTACTTCACTGAATCCTTTGGAGATCTGTTTGGACTTTTGGTTCTTCAATGTATTCCTTATAACTCCCTTATACTTGATTGTATTTGGATACATTATTTATCAAAATGTCATTTTAAGCTCAGCAACATTATTGAGTCAACAACTACTACCAGTGTAGATCTACAAACTGAAGGTATAAATTATATAGAAACCTTCTCACCAGTGGTCAAAATTACTACTGTCAAATGTTTTCTCCCTTTTGCTAATAAGAGAAATTGGACAAGTGTATCAGTTGGATGTAAACAATGTATTCTTCATGGTGATCTATCTATAGAGGTCTACATTAAGATACCTTATAAGTTGTCTACATTAAGATACCTTATAAGTTAAGTATTTCTTCTAGTTCTACCACTTCTCCATTGGCTTGCAGACTCAATTTTTTTTTCATAATTATCCGAGTCTCTCTTGTCTAGAGGTTATCATTTGTAACGATCCATCCAGTAATTTTTAGCAACATATCATTACTTCACCAAATTACCCTTTCCATAGACTTTATGTGGCGTTTGTGACTTGCGAGGATGAGTAACACAGTTTTCGAGGTACTCTAGAAAGGGTTTTGGAAGAAAAACCTGAGTTTGATAATTTTGAAATGAATTAGTTGATCCAAAGTTGACTTTTGAGTATATGTGTTCATTTTTTAGTTTTGTTTCTTCTTATAGGTCCATAATGTTGTTTGTGACTTAGTCGAGTCTTTAGCTCACTTTCCAAGATATTCAAATGTATTTTGAGTTGTTATTTGCTAAATTGTGATATTTGAAGATTTCGGGTGGATTTGTAAAAAAGTGGGCCCTAGCTTGGTCGTATGAGAAATTCGAGAGTATGAGTGAGTTTGTAGCGTCGTTTACACTTAGGTAACATGTTTGGTTAATGTCCGGGAGGCCTCAGGTATGTTTTGGGTGTGTGATGGAGGTTTGTAAATTTACTATAGTTGCTGGTTTCTGGAGTGCCTCACCAGTGAACCATTGGATTTTTCTATGGAGCCACTTCTGCGGAAGTTGGTCCTCAGATGCGAGCCATGGGAGGATTTGGGAAGTCCGCTTCTGCGGCATTTGGTCCGCTTTTGCAATCATTGGGTACATTAAGTTGGGTCGCTTCTATGGTGGTTTTTCTGTAGAAGCGAGTCGCTTCGGCGAGGTCGATTCCGTCGAAGTAAAATCTCTGTATCAGACCTAGAATTAAAAAACCTATTTCGAAATCATTTTCCATATTCCATCATTTGAGAACTAAGCTCGGTTGGAAGGGAATTTTGGAGGCTTTCATCATTATTCACCTTTAGGGTAAGATTCTAACCCATTTCCATTACTTTATCATGTTTATGTCTTTAAATATAAGATTTATTCCATATTTTGGGTAGAATAAATCTAGGGTTTATGTTAGAGAATAAAAGGCCTAAATTCATGCAATTAAGGACTAAGATTGGATATTTATGATATGATAATGTAGATATGAGTTGGGTAATGATAGTATGACCTACTACAATGCTCAGTTGTTGATTTGATTTGATTTGATTTCATAAATTGTTGGAAGGATTTATAGGGTTAGCCTAATTTGTGTGTTTTAAGATTAAAAGGCAATTGAAAGCCTGAAAGTGATTAGATTCTTAATTAACTTAAGGATATGAGTCATTTGATCACTTTCATGATTCTAGAACGTTAAATTTCTGATTTTACCCTTGTGGGCTCGGGATCGATTTGGGAGTCGGGTATTTAATTTCTTTGAAAGGCTATGCTTTTGTATGTGTATTAGAATACTTTGTTAACGTAGAATCTATATATTAGACTATGATCGTTCGAAGGCGCTTCGCAAAGGCAAGGCTTTGGCTGAGGATTAGAGGTTTCGTGGCACCTGTTCCGCTCTAAGGTAGGCTACAATTTACTTTTCTAGACTTTGATAAAAGCATGTATTGTATATAAATATTGATGGGTATTGACCATATTGGGGGTCCCATTTAAGCGTGTATGATGAGCGCTTGGGTGGGTACCTGTATTAAACTGTGTTGAGGGTTGTTTTAGGGAATCATCCTTTGGGTTGATTCCAACTGCTGTTATGTGGGCTTGTCGCCATTACGTGAGATTATCTCCATTGGTTGATACTTGTTCTACTTACTCATCACATATGCCTTATAATATGAAAGACTGGTTATGTGGAATTAGGTGTTGTTGATAATTCTGAGACATGTGTTATTCATCTCTTGAACTTGATTGCATCTCATACTTTATGACTACTTGCCTTATTACTGTTGCATTCATACACTCATAATTATGCTGATATTGAATTGGAATGGTATGGAATGATGTGGGTCCAATAAGACCGGAAAGGAAAGGTAATGATACTAATATGAGATGGCTTAGAAACACTGAGATGATGATGATTATTGATATGGCTCGACAAATGAGTCTGGACTCTAGTCAGATCGAGTTATTTCTGGCTAGCTGTGAGCGGTATATGAACGTCACGGGTACCCCATGGATTACTTTTATATGACAAAGACCTATAGAGTATGTATACCGATTGATGGAAAAGTACCTTGCATTTCATTCATTCATATACATGGTATTCATGATAATTGTACTTGATTTTGAATTGTATTATGATAAGGTGAATTCACATTTGTGGTACTTCTGTGATTCCGAGTTGTTTAAATGTTGAACCATGATGTGATTGAAGGTGGCTTACATGATATATCAAACTGTGTAGATTAGGATTATTTGTGTGTCAACTTGATATTTATGTTCGTTACGTGTATTCCGTTGTTGTCAGCCTATGATATTACGGGGGTATGTTGTGCACTCATACTACACTTGCTTCATTCTTTTTTGGATACAGATACAACACCGTCGACTAATACCGGACCACGTGGCTGAGTCCGAGCTTGGTAGACTTTAGTATTCGGGCGAGACTGCACATCCTCAGCATGCCCCGGATGCTTCTTCATTATCTCCTGTCTTTATTTGTGTTTATGAGACAGTTTCAGACTTATTCGGACACTTCTTTTATTTCGATTTAGTGGCTCTTGTACTGACAGACTAGATCTTTGAAAAATGTAATAATTAGATATTCGGTATTTGGTTACTTTATTTATTTTTATGGAAAGACAATTAAATTAACTATTTCTTCTATTTCCGCTTTATATATATCGTTTATGTTATTGGTTTTGGGGAATAGTTTGCCTACCGGTGGAAAAAGTGTAGGTGCTATCACGACGCTCGAAAGGTATCGTAACATCATTCTAGCAAAAATATTTTTTCCTTATCATCCACATTGTCGTAGTTGTTTGTGTAGATGATATACTTTTTGCTACTGATGATATTGTTGGAAATTTGCCTTTGGCGGGGAGATGCGTCAACCCATCTTTGATGAATTAAACACTAGTGTTCCGCATGTTGGAGACATTGTCTCTTTACACATGCATGATCTACGAAGTGAGTAGATGACCGTAGGGCCAAGAATCGTCAAATTTCGTTGAGAAATGAAAGAGATATTGGTCCACGAAGTAAGGTGTTTAAGGCATGGAAATGTGGTGTGGGACAAATCTACCACATCGGTGGGAATAGAAAGAATTGCTCTCTATGTAAGTCTCAAATTGGTAAAGGGTTTGGGACCCTAAGGGGTATCCCATGTGTTTAAAGGAGGGAAGACCTAGATGTGCTTGGGTTCAAGGCTAATCCCACACGCGCGCCGCCGCCGCCCGCCCTTCCGGTTCGGTTCCGATTTCTCGGCTTCTTGGGTTTCGGGTTTCGGGTCACGGGTCACGGGTCACAGGTCACAGGTCGTGGGTAGTGGGTAGTGGGCTGTGAGGACTTTCTGATATTATCTTTTTGGACCAGAGAACTCTGCCAAATGTACAGTTTGATCCCTGAAGTTTCATATGTACAGTTTGGACCTGAATTCTTTTATATGTACAGTTTGGTCCCTGAAGTTTCAATATTTACAGTTTGGTCCCCAGAGTTTCTGGGAAGGTGACAGACCGTTGGACTGCGTTTTGGAGCATTAACCAGCCATTACTTGGCTGATTAATCCTCCATTAACAGCCCATTAGTTGGGCAATTGAGCAGTCTCCTTCATGACCTTAATTCACCTCATTCATGGCATTAAAACCTGCCATTACAGCCCTACCTTAATGGCTATTACAGCCTTGTTTGTGGCTGTTGGGCAGGCCCTCCTCATGCTATATATTGATGCCTCATTTGGCTCAATTGGTTACAGAAAACTAACACAGAAAACACATGGAAAACAGACACAAATTCAGCAAAACAGTCACGAAAACAGTGGCAAAAAATTGCTCGAAACAGTGACGAAAATTGACTAAAAAATAGTGACCAAACCCTCACATATACACAAGATATACACTATAGAGACACACTATATATACAGAGACAAAAGAGAAGAGTAAAGAGAAACTCTTCCTTCCTATTCCATATCTTCAGCAAGTCGAGTCATATTCGTTTTCTTTGTCAGGCTCAACCTATTGGCTTTGTAGCGTTGAGATTATAGTGTTGTTTTATCTTGGGAGACTATTGCCCGCTAACGTAAAAGCATATATACGGGGCAATCTTGTCTTAAGGACAGAGGGCAATCCCTCGACTCAACACATAACGTTGTAACCATCCAGATTTAATTGTTTCTTGATTTCAGGATATCAAGATTCAAGACACAACAAGCTTGAGGCAGTTCTCAACATTGGCCTTGCAAGGTTATCAAGATTCAAGACACAACAAGCTTGCGGCAGTTCTCAACATTGGCCTTGCAAGGTTATCAAGATTCAAGACACAACAAGCTTGCGGCAGTTTTGAAGATTGACCATTTATCTATCCTTTCGAACATTTGTAATAGTTATTTACTTCCCGTACTGCTTTATAAAGTACAATAGAGTACCAACAGATATACTTGAAATGGTGTCTTTAAAGAATCTTTTGGACAATCAGTTCAAAACAAAGGTTCTTGGGATTGTCCACTAATTTTTGGGTTTAGAAGGCACTTAATATCCTCAAAGTCTAATGGTAAAGTAGCACAAATACACCACTGACTTTCTTGAAAAGTTTCATTGTCTTGATGCTACTCTAGTGGATTCTCCACTAGAACTTCTTTTAAGTTGTTGCCTGATGGAGGAGAACCATCATCTAATCCAACAATGTATATGAGATTGATTAGAAAGTTAAAATTTCTTCAATATATCAAACCTGATATTTCACTTTCTATTCCTTCACATGGTAGGAACTTTGCATGTTCTGCAACACATGTTGAATAATCAAACAAAGGGTATCTTACTTAGTAACTCACTTGAATTTTTCTTTGAGGCTTAATCAGATTATGATAGGCCTGCCTGTCCCATCTATAAGAGATCTATTACTAGGTATTACATCATACTCGGGGATTGTCTTATTACGTATAAATTAAAGAAGCAACCAACTATATCTCTTCTCATCCTATTGAGTATAGCGTCTTAAGAAAAGTAGTCGTAGAAATTATTTGGCCGGTGCGTATTTTTTGTGACATTGGCATTTCTGTTCAACAACCTGTGCCAATATATTGTGACCACCAGACTGCCATCCACATAGAAAAGAACCTTATTTTAATGACTGCACCAAATATATAGAGATTGACTTCCAGTTTATGTGAGTCCAGTTATCTTTTGGTTTAATTTCTCTTAGTTCTGTATCCAATATGCACAATTGGTAGATATTCTTACAGAAAACATTGCACTAGTGTAGGGCTGCTTATCGGGTGAATCGAGCGGATAATTACGTTTAATAATTCGATTTATTGGTTATCGGCTTTTAAATGTATTAATCCGCTAGCCAACCGTTAAAATATCGGTTGATTGGATATGGGGTTAGAAATTATCGGGAAGTGTATCGGCTAAATCTAAGAGAGAATGAAAGTTTTGAAGACTTTGTTCTAAGGTTGAAAACGTCCCATCTTAAAGTTTTCTTGATAACTTTAGATGCATTTCAATACATTCACCAGTACGAACAAGGAATAATGATAATTCAACTTCGGCCTGTGATTCACCTATCTTCTGAAAAGAAAAATGTAATTTACCATGAAATAAAATACACAAACAAGTTTCACGTACTTAATATGCAAAATTACATAATAAAGGCAGCAAACTCAGTTGCATCTCAGACACAAATTTAAATACTTAATTTGTAGTCTTGTTTTGCCTTTTCGATACTGAACCTGAACGGGGCTTTAACCTTTAGCTTTAATGTTTACAATAGATATTTTATATACCTAGGGTTAAAAATATAAATATAATAATTTGGGTTAACGGTTTACCTGATAAAAAAATTGAGTAACTCATTCCTGCATCGATAAATCGTTAATTATAAAATTTTAATCCATTCACCAACCGTTAATCTAATAACCTAATACCACCCATTTTTCGATTGGATTATTGGTTACAGTTTGGTTTTGAACAGCTCTACACTAGTGTAGCACATAGTCAACTATTATGCAAGTTAGGTGTTGGTTCCTCCTCGCTTGAGGGGTTGTGGGAGATAAAGGCCAATCTGCACCGTTGGCACAAGGGTCGTTCGCAGGAATTCCCCTATTTCGGGTGGTCTTTAATTTTTGCTCTTAGGTACTTTAAAGTGATCAAAAATATTCTTGACATCAAAAAATAAAATAAAAATTGTATTCTTGGTTCGGACCCCGGCAGAGTAAAAAAATATAATTTCGCAAGACAAAAGTTTCATAGAAACTATTCCTTAAGGCATAATTCTGTAGAAATTAAGTTATTCTACAGAAATTATGCCTTAAGGCATAGTTATGTCATATGCATTATCCGGCATAGTTATGCATCAATTTAAGTTATCATACAGAACTATGCCTTAAGACATAGTTTCTATATAACTACATAGCAAATAGGCATAGATTCATAAAAACCTATGCCTTGCGAAATTATTATTATTTTTGACTATGTTGGGGATCGAACCCAGAATCTCCCCAGCGAATAAGGGTACTTTAACCCACAAATTTTCACTACATGAAAAGCGGGGGAAAAAAATATTAAAGATTAGATGAGGGGTGAAAATTAAAGACCAGCCCATAAGAAGATCAATCCATGCAAAATAATGTTGGCGCAACTGACCCAGATTTCCCCAAGCCCAATCCGTCGACCCGGCCTAGTTATCAATTACTGTATTTAATTAGCTTAGTCATTTTTTTTTTAATTGTATTCCTGATTTCATTGTTCGATTTCATCTTCCAATAGGAAGTAACTATAAGTTACTCCAGTAAAAATGTAACATGCCAAGTTGTTAAGAAGGGAATGAGCCAGCTAATGCTCATTCTTTTTTACGAAATGCCTATTCTTAATAAGTGCTTGGTGGTTGTATATTATTATGGGTATTTACACTCCTTATTTAAATTTTGGGTCCATCATGACTCTGCCTGCTGTACACTTTTCTAAATATCATTCATATTTCTCCAAACTTATGAGGGAGACAAGGAGGAGGATAACTCATTAAAGAATGCTGGATATCTGAGCAAATTTTTGAATCATTTGACTTTATTTTCTTTAAAAAAGAAAACTACTCCATCACTCGAGAAAATGTTTCAAGTGAAAAAACACACTTAATAGAGAATAAAGTGATACAAAAAGCAATTAATTAAAACAGTTCTCGTATGGGATTTCTTTTTTCCAAACGAGTTATATATATCTCTATGATGAATCTTTTATATCTAAGGTGATTTTTATTACATTTCTTTTGGTTAAAAAATGTGTCAATGAACAACTTAAACTAACATGTCTACATACACCTTTTGGTTCTAAAGATATTTTTCCTACGTTTTTTTTGAGTTGGAGAGAGTTGTTATTAGGAAAAAATGAATTAGAAAGCAAGAGAAAACATGAATTCTCAGAAATAATTAAGTAGCAATATTTCATGAAAAGAGAATTCAAGATTATGGCTTAAAAATGAAACTATTACTTATCAAGTCAAACTGCCTTTAAACTACAACTGAAAATCACCACATATATATTCCTACCACTAACGAAGTCTTTACAAACTAGCTAAGCATAGGCAAAAATTACAAAAGCCAAACTTGATACTAACACTAAAAATCGAAAGAGAGAAGTAATTAATACCACTACTACTACTACGTAAACAACATACCCAGTTTAATCCCACAAGTAGGGTCTGAGAGGATGGTGTGTACGCAATTTTACCCTTGTGAAGATAAAGATGTTATTTCTGATAGACTCTAGACTCAAGTAAATTATATCAATTAGGTATGAAAACGAAATACAGCAAAGTAGAGCCATGTCGAAACTAATGGAAAAAAGAACAGTAACAATAACAAATAATACGATAACCGAAGTAAAGAAAACAATAGGTAATAATAAAATCGAACGATAAAATAATACGAGACTAATAATAATAACACTGATAAGAAAAGTAACTATTCTACTAATTATCAAATTACTACTAGCTAAGAGAGAAGTAGTTAATACTAATTAGAAGTACAACCTAAGTGTACAAATAAACTTTGTATGTTTTGTTACAACGTTCCTAATGGTGATTGAAAATTTATCCCAATTAATGTTGAAATAAATTTTGAATCACCAATAGTGAAATTCTAAATTGATAGACAGACTACGAAACTTAGTTACTCTACCTTTAACTCAGAGCTAACCAATAAAACGAGACGTTGGGTAGTTACAATACTTCGTTGCCCATAATTCTAGGCCTATCTCTTCTTGTTATGCAGGGGATTAGATCCAGTGGGGACTCTCCTATTATCAAATATGAAATCAGGAGCAACCAAGGAACTAGGAAGAGGTTGAAAAATCACTTTCTCTTTTCGGGGCGACGGGCCGGAATATCGTGCTGGCTGGAGCTTGATGGCATGAAGTATTGGAGAGGTGAAGAGGATAAGGAAGAAGAAGAAATGCAAGAGGCTCATCATGGTTGTTGAAGAACTTTTTGAGTTTATAAGTGGTAAAAATGCACAAGGTGGTTGGACTTGGTAGATTTATATATGGACATGGTTGGTCCATACCTTTATGTTGCAAATGATGAATATATTCATACACTCAAAAATTCTTTCCCTTGAAAAACCTCTTTAGACATTATAGTTTTCACACGTTTTGACATAATGTTTTATTTTTGGTAGAGGGTAGAGAGCTACTTCTTTAATTTATCCAAATGTATCACAGGGTTTCAAATGTGAGAAATTTTGGTGATAATTTGGACATTGATTCCTTATTTCATTTTAAAATATTGCGTTTTAATTATAATGCTACTCCCCTATTTAAATTTCTGTGACACTCCTCTTTTTCTTTTTAATATGTTTCAAGAATAATTAATGACGCCTTTCTTGTAATATTTTAAAAATAAATTAACTTTAAACATTTCATTTTACCCTTCATAACTGGATTGTATATCCATAGTAATGTTATGACATGTTCTAGACAAAATACATCTTTTCACCACTGAACTTTCATCGAAAACTTACTTTAGCAATTGAACTTTACTTGCAATTATGTACCACAAATTCTTGTCGATAGTGTATTAAATATCCCCCTAAGTAGAGAAAGTGTACTCATCTTCCTGGAAGCAAGTGAGAAGAAAGAAAATTAAAAAAATTGATAAAATAATATACATGTTATTTTTTTATGATAAATATATAATTAATACTCTTAATATTTTTTCTTGATTATATAAATTTTTTATTTAATATATTAATATATTTTTATTTAATTATATGAATTTTTATTTTAAGACAAATAAAATTTGTGGTCTCACTTTTTCTTTTAAGTTTTTTATTTCTATTCTCTTTATTTATTGTCTTCTCCAAAAGACCTTCTGCTCCATTGCCACTACCATATTGTTGCTCCCAAACGCACACGCAAGTATACGCGGTCGTACAAGTAATATAGGATTTAAAGTGCAGATATCGTACCCACATGGACTTATGATTAACCGTTAGCTAAATTAATTGATCCGAATTATCTATACAAGAGAGAAAATATGTAAGTTGTAATTCTAAACTAATTAAACTAAAAAGAAAATAAATAATGAACTTCGACAAAGAAAGAGTGAGTTTTTCTATTATCAATGATATGAAACCGATCTAGGGCTATGAGCTATCTAACAATCATGTTGTACTCTTCAATTGATTCAACTTCATAATTTATCCAGTTTACTGATTAACAGGGTTGATATTACGATTACGAATCTCTCGAGTCCTCTAGCCGCCTATTCGTATTACTTTCAGGCCTATATTTCTATGGTTATGAACCTTAACACGAACGCATTTATATTTCCTGTATATCCACAAAGCAGGGAGAACTAGGTATATCTCTATCCTAGACGCAAATCCACTCCCCGATGCTAGGGTTGAGATCCTGCTCTATTTAACCCTATTTCTATCCTAGTATTCCTCTCTCGAGTTCAATCTAAGAATCAAATATAGTATTCGATTGGTGATCAAATAACCAAATAATTAAGCTTAGGATTAAATAAATAACGATAAGCTAATTAATTGAAATTAATATTCGAATAACAACGTTCATGAAAGAATCATAACCCTAGAACAAAAAGTTTATCTCCACATAGATATTGTGAAAAAATAACAAATCATCTAAACAAAATATAAAAACTAGTATATGGAGAAGAAGAGATAAAACCCAATCAACTTTGACCTCCACGACGGCTCCAAACTCTCTCTAGGTCAAAAACTAACTAAAAACCCCCATAGAATATATATTTATAGGGCACCAAAAGGTTGAGTTTTTAAAACTAAATCAAACTTGGACCGAAAACATTAACAAGGCTCACGCGCAGAAGGAAAAAACGTTCAGAGGATTGCTTCACTTGCCATCCTCGTACGACGCGAGTTGGTCGCCACTTGCTACCAGGTACGTTTTTCTTCAATTTCAATTTCTTCAATTTTATGTCTTTTCCAATTGTTGGTTTATTATGCTTATAGTCATTAGGCAATCATTATGTCCACCACTTGTCCCCTCTCTTCTTCTTCTTCCTTTCTTTTTCTTCCGTATTTTATATAATTTTGCTCCAAATCTCTTCATCTTCACACACCTTTATTCTAATATAATAAAATATAATATTAAGCTCAAATCAATATAATAACACTCAAAAGATAATTAAAAGTACTAAAATGTGAGATAACAACGGCTAAATATATGCATATTTGGTCGAACGTCACCACCCACACTTGAACTCTTGCTCATCCTCAAGTAAACACTAAAACCACTCTCAATAAATCCAGTCTAGGAACACCACCACTTTGATTGATGCCAACAATTAGACCATATAACAACTCAAACCATCAAATATACACTTCCTGATCATCATGCAAAATATACAAGTCAACTCAATCGAACAACAAACTTCTAACCTCCTAACCTTAGAGACGGACTAACTCATCAAATTTAAGCTCGCTCACCTACTCTGTCAAAGAAATCTAGTAACATCACCTATCTATCATGAAACATGTGTCCTCATAAGAAGAATTAGTCGACACACTCAATTCAGAGAATCAATATGAATTAAAGACTTAGCATCAAAGCACAACTCTCACACTTAGAAAGAAATTACATGTATGCACAAAGAATCATATGCTTATCCATTATGTATATCTCTACTAATTAAGTGTTCTCGAATAGAATCAAATAGGACTTTGAAGGGTTGTGATGTTGACTAGAGGACGAGTAGGAGAACTATATAATAGTGACTTACACTTCCCTAAACACTTTGCACTTTTAGACTTCATTACCCATTATTCTCTCCTCTTTACTTTATTTTCCAGCCCTCTCTTCATCAATTATTTCACAAGTATTTTCCTCATATCAAGAGTGTTTCAATTATTTTTTAAAGTAATTTTTCATTCTTTTTTTTCTTTCATGTCACATTCTTTCTAAGAGAGTGCCTTTTCATTAGTTTGTAGCTATCATTAGTCACATTTTTTCACTCAACCATTCCTTTCTTTAGATTTATCAATTAATAGCACAGTCTAAGCTACAATACTCAAGAAAGCAGGATGTAAAAATTAGAGATTCAACCAAAAAGGATCAAGGTAAAAATACAGCTTCCGAATGAAAGGTTACAGGCTCAAAGGGCTAACTAGTGGTACAATAGCTGAAAAGGCTAAAATTCACAAACATATCAAAGAAAACTTATCATCATCTTCTAAATATAGCAACACTTTTTATTTCGCTTCAATAACATGCAAGGCAAGTTGTAGTCTAAGATGAAAATCTTGGAATATGCAAGAAATCCTCACCACACATGGCACAAGTCTCAATCAAGATGAATCAATTCTACTCTAAGACAGACATGATCATGGAGAACTATAAAATAAGAATAAGCTATGTACGGAGTCACAACTCTGAGCCTAGGTGTCAGAAAGTCTGCTATTCTAAATTAACTCAAGCACTCACCGGAAAGTACTACTCAAACTCAGACCTAAATATGTTAGTATCAAATGGGTTTGGTTGGGGGTGGGGGTGGGGGTGTGAAGAAGAAATAGAATTGAGACTTTTAAAAAAGAAAAAAAAGATGAATGAAAATACATAAAATAGAAAAGAATAGTAAAAATTTAAAATTTAATCGATTGTTGATATGACGCTGACGTGGCGCTGATGTGGAGGAGAGTGCTCAACATAACCAATTATAAGATTGGTCTGAGTAATGTAAAGTTGAGTTTAATTCACGTATAAATTGTTTAGGGGGGTAAATAATTACAATTAAAGTTTAATTGCTAAAGTGAGTTTTAAGTGCAAGTTTAGGGGTGAAAAAATGTATGTTCTCTTTTTTCTTTGTTAAACTTCGTGATCAATTAATCAACTTTTACGTTTATGAAACAGAGGGAGTAATTCTTCTTTAGTCTTTTTTTTTGTAACAACCCAACCCCTCGTTTTGAAGATTAGCATTTTGTTTCATGTTTTAAGATTTCTCATAAGTTTATATGATGTTTCTGGAATTATTGATATGTTTTGTTTGAGATTCGAGGGGCTCGGGGTTGTTTCAACGTATTTGGAACTAAGTTGAGATAACAATTTTTTATATTTTGTGCAAGCCGCGTGATCACGATAGGGGACTATTGTGTGGCATGACTATATCGTGCTAAAGGTACTGTTCGGGTATAGATAAAATTGAGATTTTGAGTTTATTTCAATATTTTTGGATTTTGGGAGCTCCGGTTAAGGCGATTCAAGAGAGGATTTTCACCTACAAAATTTGGGTAAGTGTTCTAATCACCTAATTAGAACTATACGTTGAGTTCCCATGGATTATTACATAAAAATATGGAATTAATGAAGTGAAATTGAGAATTTTTAACTAGCTTTAAAATTAGGTAATTTGAGGATTTGAACTTCGAAACGGACTTGAATTAAAGATCTAATTGTAGATTTGGACTCATAGGGTTATGAGTAACCCATATATGTAATGTATTTACAAGTTTGACCATATGGACTCGAGGTTGACTTAGCCTAAAAATATGAAATTGAGTAAAATGGATTCATTTAACCTCGTTGAGTATTCTATTAAATAGATCGAGCTCGTGTGGTAAAATTGGAGCGAGGAAAGGAGGTTCATTGAAGGTTAAGGCTAGTTTGGACCGATGTAAGTTAAGACTTTGACCTCAATAATTTTTTTTTTCAAATTGATAATATTTTACATATACTATGTCTACGGGATACCGAGTATATGATGTGACATGTATATATGCAAATACGAGGTTTATAGATGCTATACGAGGTATAAGTTAGTCACAACTCAAATCACGGATCATGATGACACCTCCACTAACTCACCAGTAGGCGAATCATCCCCAAATTATAAAGACCAATTTGCGAGTAAAGCGGAAAACTTAAATAAAATACGATTTTCTTCAAGTCTTAATAACTTAATTACTGAAAAGGTTACGATTTTATTTAAGTTTTAATAACTTAAATACTGAAAAGGTTATAACTACAATCCATTTCCCAAAATCGGATCTAAGTCGTAGAAGAACGCTAAAATAAGTTTGATACAAGTAAACAAAAGAATTTCAAGGGCTACGAGTCGGCCACGTAGCTCACCCTGAAAGTCTCAATTGTTGTGCCTCGGGATCAGCCACGATGTCTCAAGCTGAATCTGCTCAAGCTGAAACCGGGATTTGTATTTTCCCAAAGTGCAACATGTTTAGTAGAGTACAAACTACTAGTACCCCATAAGTATCATAGGCTGACAACGAAGAGACAACACATAAACAACATAAAGATTGACAGGCCACACATATTCAATTAGAACATCTATTCCTTTAGGATTATGAGGTTATAAAGTTCACATCCAAATTAGGTCATAAAACTTAATTCTTTCTTAATTTAGCCCTAAACCCATGGGGGATTCACGAGGTCCATATACCACTCATCACCACCCTAAACACTTTTCCCTCGGAGTGTGAGAATCATATCATAGCTTATCTGATTTACCATATCATATTACCTAGAAACATTTCCCCTCAGGCAGTGAAAGCATCATTCTTACCTCTTTTCATGCCTCATCGGATCATATCGTATCTCAATCAGTGACTCACTTCAATAGTACGTATGTATGAATAAATGTAGCATGCATGATATCATATGTCAATAATATCAAGAGAGTAAGAAAAGGGTAAGCCAATGTTATTATATGTTATCAATTCAATTTCAGGAATGATTATTCTTACATGATTTTAAGGAGATGTAGAATGATGAAGGTGAATCAAATATCATATCATAAGTTTAACTCAAACATGGCTATCATATCCCACATAAGCAACAACCATACCAAGACAGTGGATTATCACCACCTCCAATGCCCGAAGGCTCATATGCATACCCTATCAACATTTATATTCTATTAATGCATCTCTATAAGAGTCGAAAAGAGTAAGCCATAACCTACCTCGAAGGCCGGGCAATGTGCCTGAACCCTTTAAGTAACTACCTTTCCTTTCCAATACACCTCGACTAGATCCGAATCTATCAATTATACGATGTACATGAGTATATGAGTCTATTGATACCCATATTCCTCTGTTTTTACCCAAACACCAAAATAGACCTAAAATAGCCAAACCCGAACACCAAGGAAAAAATTGGAAATTTTAACTTAAAATCATCTTACCCATAGTCTAAATAGTCATAATCCTAAAAATCATGGAATTTTAATCTAAATTGAACCTCCAATTTCATTAATTTCTACTAAACCCAATTTATGGAAAAAAAACTTATCCTACAATCCTAATTGTGAATGGAATTGATAAATAATGGACGGAATCATGAATAATTACTTAGATGATGATTTGGAACTTACCCCAATGAAGAATCTTGAAGAAGACACTTTATTTCAGCCAAAGTCGAGCTCTAGAGTTTGAGATAAGTGAAAAGGGAGTCTATGTTCGAAGTTGGGGTTTTAATTCTACCTAAGCCTCATACAAGACTCCGTGATCGCGAGGCCCCACCTGCAGCGATCATGAAGTGAAACCCGTACCTGGTCCACCACAGTCGTGACCCACCCCCTTTTCTTCTCCTTGATCGCAAAGAAGGAAACCAGATAGCTGGAACCAGATTTTTCTAGTCCCTTTTCTCTTTCTATCTGACACTCGTAACTGATTCGGGATGTTCCGAATACAAACCAAAATGCATTTCAGTCATAAAATATGCTACAAACCAGCTAGCGCACTAAAAATTCCAAAAAGGTCGTCTTGACCCGGTGTTGAGCAAAGTCAACTCCAAAACCTTTAATTTTTATAACCTCAAGCAATGACCCAAAACACACCTGAATGACTCGGAACCCAAACCAATGGCTCGACTAAGTCATAAATGATATTCCAAACCTAATGGAGTCAACAAAACTTATAAAATGATGCAATTACCCCCGATATTGACTTTGGTCAAACATCTTCATTTCCTTAACTTAAAAACCTCAAAAATCACTAAAACCAATCCAAAACCCGTTCGATTGCCTCAGGAAGTGCGCCACCCATCCGCTTAAGTCATTAACACTGAAATAAAACTACGGAAAGGATATTTTAGAAATAGATGGTCGAACTGGGATAAACGACCAAATGGGTCGTTACAAGGTTGATGTTGATATACATGCTTAATATGTTCTTTTTTGTGCCATAACTATGTTAAGCATTTTATCATGCTAGTATAATGTTATAGGCACCATAGTTGTGATAGTTTAACATTACGGAAGTTCATGTAGGTTTGATGTCACACCCAAACCTTGGGGTGTGTAGCCGGCACCCGATGCCTAATGGCACGAGCGTACAACGTCTCGTCCGTACCCAAAATACACATGTACTTGGGCTAATAAGGCCTCAGAATAACTCCCATGAGAAAACAAGACGTAATAACCTGTAGAAGCAGAAAAGCCCAACATATATATATATATATATATATATGCTGACAAGGCCACTATACTTATTAACTGGGTAATAGAGAGGTTGAAAATACCATACACGACATCGACACACAAGATGACTGCCTACAAGCCTCTTTTGGAACACAAAATAATATTATTTCTATTCATCGTCATCGTACTTCAAAGTCTTGAAATAATTTGGGACTTCATTCTTTTTATCCAAATTACTCTCATACTCGTGCTAGTTTACTTAATTACTTTTTGACCTTAAAATTTGATTTTATATAAACTTGGCCATTTAGACATTTGAAAAGCTTTTTCTAACTTGGATAATTTGATAAAAACTAGACTGATTTAAAATAAGGAATCCATACTGTTTTAATAAAACAGAAGTTTGTTTATTCAAAAGACTTGTCAACCACATAACATTAATGGGTCCCCAATATGGACAATCAAACCCTCAAGGAAAATACTATATCACAGACCCTTCACATAAGCACATATTCGACACATATAAGATCCATTAGCCTTATCTTTCCTCTAACTCACATGCGATATATCGAGTGGTATCCACTCATTTACATCTACATCGGATG
Organism: Anisodus tanguticus; assembly: GCA_034509755.1. Taxonomy (NCBI): domain Eukaryota; kingdom Viridiplantae; phylum Streptophyta; class Magnoliopsida; order Solanales; family Solanaceae; genus Anisodus; species Anisodus tanguticus. Next base: position 37,532,141 of record CM067542.1, read on the forward strand.
GGTCGAACCTCAGTGCAGAGTTATAGGGTATTACATGAATACTTGAGCACAAGCTTATTCGTGTGAGTTCAGTCTATTCACATATGTTGGGAGGTTCAAAACTAAATTCAAAATTATGTGATGTTACATTACAACACATTCTTACATAAAAGATACGGGGTGTTACATCTTTCCCCCTTTAGAATCATTCGTCCTCGGAAGGAAGGGATAGATCGGAAGAATATTAACTCTAAAGATTTCCGAAAATTTTGATAATGTCTCATTTGTAAACAGGACTATCCAAGACCTTTCAAGTAGCCAGAAAACACAATACCCTCACAACACATAATATCATAACATTGGTCTCACACGACCGTCCAACATAAAAAATACTCATTATAGATCATAACTCCCCTCATATTCTCGTAGCTCTGGCAGCTTCCCTATGCCTAGGGGTGCTACAAGATTCTATATACATCCTACTACCCTACTAAGAATGTCATATTCTCATGGAAGATTAGAACCGGGGGTATCAAATAACGTCGACTAAAGTAGTATCTCTCTATCACAATCACGGTTCATACTGATTGTCCTTCAGACCTATCCTATAAGGTGGTTAACTCAATAAAAATATTCCAATAGCTAATGACTTATAATTTACCAATACCTAACCATAAAGCTTGGTACACGATTCAACCTAACCACCACCTATAGCCCTTTTACTGTTGTGCTAGAATTGTAGATATCAGTCATCTTAATTAGAGCGCTATGGAATTCTAAGATGTATAAAGAGACTAGACTTTCATAGCATAATACATACGGTTTCTAAATGGTGATAACGGTAGAGAAAAGACACTTTACAACATTGCTAGAATAATCTTATTCTCTGAGAAAGTTTAGAACATCTATTCTGATTCGGTCTATCTTAAGCAAAGTACTATATATTTCAAAAACTATTCTAAAAACTAAGTATACCATCCAAGTTAACAACTATCTTTAATCCGACCATCACATCGTATGATCCATCAACGTAATTCATCCTATAGGGTCTCGTATGCTTCCAACCCCTCTAAATAGCTCCTCCTCTAGACATACTACATGTGTTTTACTAAAACTATTAACTTGGGATGTGGTCCTCTTTTTTCATGTAAGGGCACACATATGAGGGATTGAAATATTCTTGACGATATACACCATATCGTTAGGGTTCTATAGCTAGTATCTGTGATTATCATACTTTGGGATTTGTATGCTAGTTACTTAAATGACCTTATTCTTATAAGCGACTCGAAACGGTTCCGTCCACTCGATTCATCTTGTAAGAAATAATATAACCTACTTGTGATAACTTGGGAATTATCGATATGATTTTTCTTAAATACGGACTTTAACTCTTCAAAGATTCACTTAAAAACATTGCTACAATTCATCTCATGATCTGTCCCTAATACATTTAACATCTCCCATCTGTTACTAATGTGTTTAACCTTAACCAAGGCTACACCCATTGATTTGATGACGTACCCTAGCTTGTAAAATACTTTAGTCACACGATTATGTGCATTTAAAGAACCCAACCATTGACAAGGATTTAATGCTTTATGTAATTCGAGTTGTTGAAGCATGATACACATAAATCATCAACAATCACAATAGTAGGATGCTTTCTTATACAAACGGAGAATCTGTGACGTTTCACAATATTACTCACTTGGCCGTACATTTTCACACATTTCACCTTAAGAGAACTTCCGACCCATCTACAATGGTCTACAAATCCTTAGTATAAGTAGTGTACACAACTATCTAAATCCCGTTAATGATTATCTAGAATTCTCTACATGATCAACCTAAAACAACAATCTATAATATAATAATGAATGGTAGCCTCTATCTTGAGTGATGTCCCAAAATTCCACAATGATAATTAAGGTACTATTGACGTAATTCATCTCAATAGTGACTATAACACTCCAGCGGTCCTTACAAACTATCAACATGAGTCATCTTAATCTGTATATAATCCACTAACGATACCTCATAACTAGGCTTAAATTCTAGTTTTACTCTTGTGGGCTCGGGGTTATCTTTTTGGGTTCATTTTTGAGATTCAGATTAAAGCATACCAATATAGGTGTTGTTGGATTCGTGTGACCTGGTAGAATACTATTTTGACCATGATGATCTCATATCACAATAAATTACCATTTGACCTTCGGGTTTTGGGAATGGGTGTTGGGTTGGCTTTGTTGACCCAAACCTTTTATATAGTTTTATGGGTATCATTAGAATCATATCCTTATGTAGAATCCATAATTGAATAGACTGGACTCGTTCAGAAGCTCAATGGAAAGGCAAGCTTGTGGAGTGACTCTTTGTCTTTAGATTCAGGTAAGTTGAGACTTACTAGACCATTTTCTAGTATTTATGTGTTTGTTAATTAATTAAGGAGTGTAATGGGGAATTAGGGGTCCCATACTCATGAGGTGATGAGCACTTATGCAGGTACTGGTGTACATATAAAGGGCTATTAAAATGCAAAGCAGTTATACCTATGATAGAGACTATGTGTTTAGCTTTGGGCCTCGAAGAATAGTGTGTAAATTCACTTACGTCGGTATGACTGCTGTTTACTTGGGCTATGTTAGCCATGATTGATAGTTTCCTTGATTTGTGACTTATCATACATTCATCACTCTATATCTCATCTAAGTTATTGAAAATGACTTGGTTTACTAAATTGATTTGATATTATACATCTACATGGTGTACACATATCTATTACATACATTCATGATATTTGTCACACCCCAAACTTGGTGGGTGTGACCGGCACCCGGTGCCTTAACGACCCGAGCATACCACATCTCTTCTGTACTATGGAAGTACATGTACTTGGGCCAACAAAGCCTCAAAATGAATCTTATAGGATAATCAAGACATAATAACTTGTAGAAGCAGAAAATCCCAAACACACATATATACAGAAAAGGCGAACAAGGCCACAACATGCATCATTTGACTAATAGGAAGGCCGACAAGGCCATACATGACTTCTATAAATAGGATAACTGTCTACAAGCCTCTCAAGAGTATATAAACATCATCAGGTCAGGACAGGGCCCCACCATAACCATATATATAACCATATCGATTTAGATTAGCACCTTTGAAATAAGTGAAAAACTCTAACACCACCCTTGGGCTGAGATCCTATTGAAAAGGGGCATCGCTCCATTTATCTGAACCTACGGGTATGAAACATAGTGCCCCAGCAAGGGACGTCAGTATGAAAGAATGTACTGAATTTGTAAGGCGAGTAAACATAAGTAAAGATAGTAACATAAGTAAAGTAAGAAAAAGAGGCAACATGGAACTCGAAAAGCCATTATGGACATATGCAATGCATTCTTTCATTAAAAACGTATACATACATATACATAAGAAAATCTATAAGGCAACATCATCATCAATCCGTTCTCTATGGTTACTATCATCATAACATACCCAACTTCAGTAGTGTGCAAATATAAGTGTCGTACCCAGCCGACTATAGCACGACTCAATGTCATAATATATATATATATATAATGCATGAATGACCCTAGAATACCAATATGAATAAGGAGGAGTGATGTAAGATCATTAACCCCCGCCTTTCATTATGTAACTGCGTAAATCAATCATTTTAAACCAACAAGAAGCTCAGAATTACCACACAACAAAAGATATCATAAAATGTAGAAAAGTACTCTCGACAAGGGACAAATAGGGTTCAATAACAACTCCATAGAATGAAGTACAAGCACATCCTCAATGTCTAAGAGTAGAATTCTTTTTGAGGGATATTTGCTTTCATTTCATATTCGTTTAGATCATGCAAATAGAAAGAAAGGGTAAGTCTTACATACCTTTCTCATCTGGCCAATGATAGCTCACATGTTCCTGTACATCCTATGAATAATAACTTATGTAATAGAGGTGATTCAGATCAAGTTTAGATTGATGGGTCATGAATTGATTCATTACGATAATTCATCGAACACCTAATATGCATAAAGCTTCATATTTTCTAACAATGGCAACTCAACGTCAAAACAACACCTTTACCTCATTTTAACACCTTCTTCTCACTTATTAACTACCAACCTCCAATCATTATTCAATTTGGAACACCCGTCATTCAACACATATAACCACAATTGTAACCTATATTATTTTCTGGCACTACATCTACCTTAATCCACCTAACAACCTAGCTAGAACATGGGTGAGTCTTCAAAACACTTAGGGGGAAAGTTCTTATCTCCAATTAGCTTAGAACAACCCTTAATCCTGTTGCACCAACTTGCTACAACTTTGTAATGAATAACAAGAAGGAGAAAAAGGGTCACACGATCTCTACGAGGCTTATGTAGGATAAATCATGTTATGATCCTTTGGATCTTGGTCTATATGGTGTGGGATCTTTTTGAGGGGTATCTGATGTAATGACCCGTTCAGTCATTTTTAGTCAAAGACCCTTATTTGTTTATTTTACGCTTCTCATGGTCTATCTGTGGGGTTTGTGATGTGCGAGGATGGGTGACATTGATCCCGAGGTCCATTCATATGTGTTTCGAATGAAAAACCCAAAACTAGAATCTTAGAGTTTGATAGTTTGACTCAAGGTTGACTTTTGAGTAGATGGGTTAATTTTTGAGTTCCGTCATTTCCAGTAGCTCCGGAGTGTCATTTATGACTCAGTCCAATCATTGGTTTTCTTCTCGAGATAACGAATGTATTTTGTGGCCTTATTTGTAATATTTGAATTTTTTATTATTCTGGATGATTCTTTAGAAAAGGATATCCTAGCTCGGTTAAATGGGAAATGTGAGGGTACGAACGAGTTTGTAGCACTATTTACCTTAAACGGGCATGTCTAGTTTGTGTCTGGGGCATCTCAGGAGTGTTTCAGGTGATTGGTATAGGATTGGCCTCGTTTTCCATCTGTTGGTGTCTGGTGTCCACCTCAATGACACTGTTGTCCACTTTTACGTGTCCACCTCGGTAGGATCTTGGTTCGTAGAAGCAAGGTTTAGTAATTCATGAGTTTCCGCCTTGGTAGATGGGACTTTCGCAGGGGGCGGTTGTGCCTCTATGGAGTCGGGTGCACTTCTGTGTGTAGGGGAGGTGTCAACCTTAGCGCGGTTGTTTTACGCAGTAGCGGGTCTACGCCAGTGGAGTCGATTCTGTAGGGGTGGGATCGCTGGTTTTGGTGTCCTATTTAATTCCCCAGGTCAGAATTCTTTTCCCAACATAGAAACCCTCGAACCTAGTTTCGCCTGGAGAGTATTTTATGAAGATTAAGAGTGATTTCATCTTTGGGGTAAGAATTTCATCCTTTGTGATTTCATTTTATGTTTATACGTCCTTTAATGCTGACATAGTTGTTTATAAATTGGGAAAACTGAGTTGTAAGTTTCTTATGAGATTAAGAGAGTCGAACCATTGATTTAAATGATGCTTATGGATTATATTCTTTGATTATTGTGAATTAGTGGTGGATTATACTAGATTATAATGTTGTAGAGTTTAATTAGAATATAAAGACCTATTTGATTTGGGAAAAAAATCTAGAGTTTCCAATTTGTGTTTTTTTGTATATTGTTCAATTGAGGGTCCAAATGAGTATAATTTTCAAATTAGATTAGGAATATGATTATCTAGTATGTGTTCTTAGTTTCTGGGTAATAAAGTTTGAGTCTTGGTGATGTGGGCCCAGGGTTGATATTTAAAGTCTTGCTTTGTAATGATTATGACCTTGTGTTGTGTAAGGTTTTTATTAATGAATAGTATATGCGTGATTAGGCTTCGATTATCACAAGGTACAGCGATGGTAAGGCTATCATTGAGCCTTGATTGTTTGGCGCTCCTGTTTGGCCCATTAGTAGGCTACGATTTACTTTCACAAGACTTCGATAGAAAAGAGTAATTAGCTATAAATATTGAGGTGTATTAGGCATGTTAGGGGTTCCACTCAGATGATTGTGATGAATGTTTGTGTGGGTACTGATGTTGAACTGTGATGATGTGTGATTTGGGGAATTAGCCTTGTGCTAGTTCCGACTGCTAATTGATTGGGCTTATTGCAATTTATGTGGGCTTGTCGCCATATTTGTTATCGTTGTGCTTATTCATCATACATACTCGATATGATATCCTGATTGTACTTGGATGATATTTTATGTATTCTTGAAAGCATGTGATATTCATCTCTATACTTGGTTGCATCTCATTGTATCAGGATTTCATGCCTTGTATCGTCATTTGCATTCATACACTCATGGTTCTGATGATAATAATATTGGAGTGGTATGATATATGCTCTGGGTCCAAGGGATTGGAAATGTAAGAACAATATGAGATGATGATGATGATACGTAGGGGAATGGGTTTCACGCCTATAATAGTTTATTATTCTGCAAAGAGCTAGGCTCGGATGGGAAATTACAGAGGGGTATATGGAATTTGTGGGTCCACCATGGGTGGCGTTTCTAATAAAAACTTAAGCGCTTGTATACGGGATGATAAATGTACATGGCATATGCATTGCATTCATATCATACATATATATATCTTTCATTGATTATCTGTGGATGTATTTGTATTTGGAGTTAATTATTGATGACTTGACTAGATTTCTGGACATGGAAGGATTGTACTTGCTATTTTATATTCAGACTTCTATTATTGAACTCTTCTAGAACTGGATGACTTAAGTGATTATGAAATCTTACTTGAAAAAGTGATATGTGAGTTCTGTGAACTATTCTGTGGACAACCCTGGATTATTTGAACTGTTAGTATTGGACTACTTGGTATCAGCTTGATATTTATCTCTTTTTGTGTATCTTCAATCATTGCCGGCCTATGATATCTACGAGGGCACGTTGTGTACTCATGCAACACTTGCTGCCTCGTTTCTTGATGCAGATATAGATCCGACTACAAGTTCACGATCTCGAGCGTGAGTCCGGGAAGGCAGTCTTCGAGACTTCAGGGTGAGGATGCTATATTCGGCTTTATTCGACATACCCAAAACAATAAGAGATGAGGCATTGGCACCAGCACATGCTGTGTGTTGTTGTGGTAGAGGACATGCTCGGGGCCGAGGTAGAGCCAGAAAAGTGGCGCTAGCTCAAGGCGGGGCATAGAGATCCAGTTAGACTCATGATAGAGTAGAGTCCCCTGAGCCGTATATTGAGCCTCAAGATGAGTTACTTGAGGAGGAGATGAGGCCGGCCTAGGATCAACCTAGATTTATTGCTACTCCAGCTCTACAAGACACACTGGTCAGGTTGTTGAATGTTCTTGATAGTTTTTCTCAGACAAGCATACATCCTACTACTTTGGGTAGTTCTTAAACTTGTGTGGAAGAGGGGAAGACTCAAAGCATAATGTTTCGTAACCTCTAGGATTTAGCCAGCGGTGATGATAGCGTCCTATATAGATGAGGTTCATGCTCTAGAGTTTGGTCCCCATCCTATTGGTGGGACAGCTATGACCCGCGATGAGCAGAAGATTTGGGAGCACTTTTTGAACATGAAGCCTATGATGTTTTATGGTCAGCCCGAGGAGGATTCGTATGAGTTTATTATTAGCAGACATGATAGGTTGCATACTCTGGGTATTGTTGAGTTATACTGAGTTAGTTTTGTCTCCCTTCAGCTTTTGGGAGACGCAAAACAGTGGTAGTGAGCGTATGTTGATTGCTTACCTGCGGGGTCGCGTCTATTGACTTGGGTTGAGTTTTACCAGATTTTCTTAGAGAAGTATGTACCTTTGGCTTGCGTTTGCACAAGCGTGATGAGTTCTAGAAGATTGAGTTGCGAGGTTCTACAGTTGCACATTATGAGACTCGCTTCCATGCTTTATTGTGCTATGCAACACCGTTACTACCTATAGAGGCTGAGCTAGTGAGATGTTTTATTAGAGGCTTGTGCCACTTCAGTTGTCCATATTGCAATTGGTGGCCTCTGGCGCTTCGTTTGAGACAGTGGCCGAGCATGCGAGGATGGTAGAGTGTGATGGGCGGTATGCCCAGATATGAGCCTGATAAGAGGGCGAGGCGACATAGACAGTTTAGCGATTCTACTTTATAACGACCCGCGTGGTCATTTTGAGCCTTTTGTCGTTATTCCTAGAATATCCCTTGCTAAGTACTCACCGGTATGTTTACGCGTGAAATTATGAGTTAGAGTGACCCTTGTCCATGGTAGGGAGTAGATTATTTAGACTTAAGAAATTATGGAACCCTTGTCTCTGCCTCAGCAAAGACCGCACTGCCCCCGCGCATAATCTTTCTGCTTCGGTGGAAGTCTGGGGATTTAATAATGCCGCTTCGGCGGAGAATTCTCTCACACAAGCAATGTCGCACATGTGCATTCTGGTCTGCGCCGACGGACGTCGCTGGGCATACCTAGTTCTTATTTGCCAAATTTCCCCAACTTCGAGCCTCATTTCCCCAAACCCATTCTAGCTCCTTGGAGGCTCGGTGGAGGCAGAATTTTAGAGGATTCAACATTTAATGATTGGGGTGAGATTCATTAACCTTATTTATGATTCTTAAGCTTGTTTACCATGTTTTAATGATGGGTCTTTGGTGGAGAAGAAGCCCTTTTGTTTTAAAAACCATAGGACTTGTTCAATTGATTTGATAACCTAAAACTCGAGTCTTGAGATGTATTTTCTTATATTAAGCATATTTTGGTGAAGGTAATCACTACTTTATGGATTCTTGAACTTGAAACTATTATCTTCTTAACTATGATCAAGCCGAAATTTTTCTTATAAAAATGGATGTCTTGACTAAATAGTGGAACCAAAATAGATAGGTTAGTTAATGGTCAAAATGTATTGTTGAAGGGTTCCTTTCGGAGTAGATAATGTGTACTTTCTTAGAAATAACCTTATATGTGACTCTATGTGTGTAAACCTAGGACTTCTACATAGTCCATTGTGTTATGGCCATTCGATACCCGTTCAGAAGCAATTCATGGACTAGGATTTCGTGGCGCTCGCTCAACAACGAGGTACGCTACGGTTTTCTTTGTTGTAGACTACGATAGAAGTATGTAGTAGTTATAAGTATTAAGGGGTATTGGGCGTGTTGGGGGTCCCGCTTTAGATATTGTGATGAATGCTTGAGTGGGTACCAGTGTATAACTGTAAATATGGTTGATTTGGCGAATCGACCTTAAGCCGATTTCAACTGCTGTTATTTGGGCTTATCACCACTATTTGGGCTTGTCGCCACTACTTGGGATTATCGCCACTACTTGAGATTGTTGTGCTTATTTATCACACGATTTCCCCCTCCAGGGAGACCCATTGTAAACCCTAGAATATGTGTTGTGTAGGCTTGTAGCCATGTTGTTATGGTACTGAAATATGGGTTGTGTGGGTTTATGACAATATTGATATGATATTATAATATGAATTATCATGCATTCATCACTCCACATCTCGTCTAAACACTTGAATAAAAACTGATTAAATTGATTATGCTAACTGCATGGTGTATACATATCCATCTCATTCATACATTTTATATACTTGGCATTGCCTTACTGATATATTGTTGAGAATGGCTTGGGAAGTCAGATTAAGGGATATAGTACTGGTTAGAACATTTAGCCCTCGAGCTGGTATCCCATAGGATTCGATGGGTATTTAGACCTTATGACTCCCATATAGGTCACATGACAGCTCCAGCAACGCGTGTATACCTAGTACATATAGCACTTGCATTCATATATACATCATTTGCATTGCATTTCATTCATACTCTGGTTGGTCATTCAGTGTTGTTTGTATTCGGTGTTGATGTTTAGTAGACTTGGTGATCTCTTGGTTATTGCTAGAATAAGCACTGGGTGTGAAACTATCCCCTAAAACAGTAATGCAACCAGGTTATATGAGCTTGATACGTTCGGTTGTTGAGTAGGTAGAGTGCTTGATAGAACTATTAATGAATTGGGTGATTCTCATGGCTAATTGTGTAATATGTAATGGTAAGGTGGGTAAGGTTGGTATATGTGTTTGTGTGTTTCTTTGGCAATTATTGGTACCGAAGATTAGTATCTAGTAGACTTGTTGCATGATCATTGTGGTGTATTGACCTAAGGGTTAGGTGCATGAATGCTTAAATTCTACTACTTGGGTGTGTAAGACATGTATCTTGACTTATGTAGGGAGAAATACCCTTAGAATAGTATCAAATGGCATGACCGTAAACACCTTGCATTGTAATGAAACTAGAAGACTAAGATTATCAACTTAACGAGATCATGGTAAATTCACTTATCTAATGGGTTTGGTCGGGAAGAGTATAAAATGGAGTTATGACCTAGGTAAAGTGTTAGATCACTGAGTGTCAAGGTAAGGGTCCCTACGTGCTAAGTGCCTTAGTGGTGTTTAACTGTAATTGATGCGTTGTGTGTTGAGGGAACTTTATGCTTATGGAACATGACTTAGATGGTTAACATTAATTATGTAACCAATATGTTGTCTAGAATTGGCCCTATTTGTAGAGTTAACTTAGTACTTATATCTATTATGTGAATTTCGTCATTGTCGACCTATAATGCCTTGGGGGTACATTGTGTACTCATGCTACGTTGCCTTTGGTCTATTAAGGTTCAGCTTGGAGCACGGGAGAGTGGGGCAGACCATTTATTCTAGTAGCCTTGATCTTCATCAAGTCAGGCCACCCATTTTATTTAAAGTGGCATTGTTACATTCTGTCATTATTGTATCATAGAGTTCTAGTACTAGTGACACCAGGTTTTGGGGTAGAAACTGTTGTATTCAGTGACCTTTGTAATATTTAAAGATTTTGTTTTATAAAGCTATTTTCCATTACTTTTGCACTTGATTTAGTGATTCTTTTATATATGAGCTTAGTGTTTCTCATACAGTTAGTGTAGCTTCCCTCACGACACAAATATGATTTGGGTCGTGAAATACTTCCCATGGTTATGGGTATGAGGGGAGATATTAGTTGTCGTAGCCTAGTCGATTAGTTTAGGAAGCACTACTGATTACTAATGGTTTCTCTACGGGGTAGAGCAGTTATAATGGGGGCCAGTCTTCGAGGGGTTCTTAGTCTCAATATTCTGACCTTTGTGTTTCAGGTTCTTCTATCTTTATCCAGCAGCCCTTAGCGGCCAGGACTTGTTTCTAGTGTGGAGAGATTGGGCATTTCAAGAGACAGTGCCCTAGATTAGTATCGAGTACATCCCGTACACCCAGGACTCCATCACAACTATCTAGGAGTGGTAGTTAGGTTAGATGAGGAGGATCTAAGTCGAGCCATGGTGGCCATCAGTTTGGTCATGGTGGATCCCAGTCTAGGAATGATGGAGCTCGTTCGCGCCGAGGAGGCCAGCAGGGTACTCAGTTTGAGGTAGGACACACTCACTTCTATGTATTCCCTGGTAGGGTTGAGGCTGAGGCATCTGATGTAGTTATCACAGGTATCATCTCAGTCGATCATCGGTCTACTACTATGCTATTTGATCAAGGGTCTACATACTCATATGTGTCTACCTACTTTTCTACTAATTTGGATATGTGGTGTGATATGCTTGATGTCCTTATTCATGTGTCCACACTAGTTGGTGATTCTGTGATTGTAGATAGAGTTTATTATATGTGTGTGGTTACTTTTATGGGGTAAGATACCTGGGTAGATTTATTCACTTTAGACATGGTTGATTATGATGTTATTATGGGTATGGATTGGGTGTCGCAGTACCATATGATTCTAGACTGTCATACCAAGACAATCACGTTAGCTATGCCTGGTCTTCCGAGAGAAGAGTGGAGGGGCACTCCTAGCCCTACTTCTAAGAAGATAATTTCTTTTATCCGTGCTAGGAAGTTGGTAGAAAAAGGTTATCTAGTGTGTCTTGCTCATATTTGAGATACAAGTGTAGAGACTCATTCCCTTGAGTCTGTTCTGGTAGTTAGTGAGTTTGCTGAGGTCTTTCTTTCAGATTTACCGCGTATGCCTCCAGACTGGGATATAGATTTTTGCATTGATCTTGAGCCCGGTACTCGACCTATTTCCATTCCTCCGTACTATATGGCTCTGGCAATGCTTAGAAAATTGAATGAGAAGCTTCAAGACTTATTGAGTAAGGGCTTCATTTGACCGAGTGTATCTGTATGGGGTATTTCTGTCTTGTTTGTGAAGAAGAAGCATCACACCATGCGTATGTGCATTGATTATAGATAGTTGAACAAGTTCACCATCAGAATCAAGTATCCATTTCTCATATTGATGACCTGTTCGACCAGCTTTAGGGTGCTTCGGGTGTTTTCGAAGATTGACTTGAGGTCCGGGTATCATCAGTTGAAGATTTGGGCCGAGGATGTGCCCAAGATGGATTTCCGGACTCGTTATGGTCATTACATTTTCCTAGTGATGTTATTTGGGCTTATTAATGGCCTGCAGCGTTCATGGACTTGATGAATGTGATATTTAAGCCATATTTGGATTTCTTTGTGATTGTGTTCATTGATGACATCTCGATCTATTTGAAGAGTTGGGAGGACCACGAGCAATATCTGAGAGTGGTTCTTAGGTTGTTGAAGGAGAAAAAACTATATGATAAGTTCTCGAAGTGTGAGTTTTGGTTAAGCTCCGTGGCATTTCTGGGACACGGGGTGTACAAGGATTAGAGTATGGGTGATTCTAAGAAGATAGAGGCTGTCAGGGACTGGCCTAGACCGACTTCTATAATAGAGCTTCGGAGCTTCGTGGGTCTTGCTAGCTACTATCACCGGTTTTTCAAAAGAATTCTCTTCTATTGCTTCTCATATGATGTGCTTGACTCAGAAGGAGGTACCGTTCCAATGGTCCGATGAGTGTGAGGAGGACTTTCAAAAGCTCAAGTCTCTTTTGACCACTACCCCGATTTTGTCCCTTTCGGTGGAGGGGAATGACTTTACCATATATTGTGATGCTTTGAGGATCAGATTGGGTTGTGTGTTGATGCATGAGGGTAAGGTTATTTCTTATACATCAGGTAGTTGAAGGTGCACGAGAAGAATTACCAGTTCATGATCTAGAGTTTGCTACTGTTGTGTTTGCTTTAAAGATTTATTGGCATTATCTTTTTGGTTTCCATTGTGAGGTGTATACCAACCATAACAGTCTTCATTTAACATGTGCTTAATCAGATGGACTTGAATTCTAGGCAGCGTCGGTGGATGGAGTTGGTGAAGGATTATGACATAATTACTCTATATCATCCAAGCAAGACCAATATGGTGGCGGATACCTTGAGCTAAAAGGCAGTCAGTATGGGGAGTTTAGCTCACTTGATCATTTTTCAGCATCCTTTGGCATTGGAGGTCCAGTCTATATCCAATCATTTTGTGAGGCTTGATATTTCAAATCCGGGTAGGATTCTGGCTTGTGTTGAGATGAGGTTGTCTCTTTTAGATCAGATTTAGACCCACCAGTATGATGATATAAAGTTGTGCAAAATTTGAGATAAGGTGATGAGTGGTGAGGACAAGAAGGAAATGATTGCTGGTGAGGGGTGTTGATGATTAAAGATAGAGTATGTGTTCATAGAGTTGGTGATTTGACTAGACTAATTATGGAGGAGGCCTATAGCTCTCTAGATATTTGATTCATCTAGATGTTTCTTAAGGAAGCATTATTGGTGGGGCGGATGAAGAGAGACATTGTTGATTTTGTGTCTCAGTGTCAAAATTGTCAGCAAGTTAAGTATGAGCACCAGCGACCCGATGATGTATCTAAGAAGATGCCCATTTTCGAGTGGAAGTGGGAGAGGATTTCCATTTATAATGTTGTTGGGTTGCCCAAGACTTTGGGCAAGTTTGATGCTATTTTGGTCATTGTTGATAGATTGACCAAGTCCGTGCATTCCTTTCCAGTCCAGATGACTTATAATGCATAAAAGTTGGCTAAGATCTACATTTGAGAGATTGGACGTCTTCATGGGGTTCCTATTTCTATCATCTCAGATTGGGGTACTTAGTTTACTTCGCATTTATGGCAGACTTTGCAGAGAGAGTTGGGTACTCACTTGGATCGCAGTACAACTTTTCACCCTCAGACCGACGGTCAGTCCGAGTGGACTATTCAGGTATTGGAGGAAATGTTATGAGCCCACGTGATTGATTTTAGTGGTCATTAGGACAAGTTCTTACCTTTGGCAAAACTTGTGTACAACAACAGCTATCACTCCAGTATTAATATGGCATCGTTCGAGGCTTTATATGGTAGGAGATGTCATTCTCCCATTAGTTGGTTTGATGCATTCGAGGTTCGTCCTTGGGGTACCAATTTGTTGAGGGATTCTTTAGAGAGGGTGAAAGTGATTCAGGACAAGCTTTTGGCAGCACAAAGCAGGCAGAAGGAGTATGTAGACTGGGAGGTCCGAGATTAGAGTGTATGGTTGGTGATAAGGTTATTCTGAAGGTCTCGCCTATGAAGGGTATGATGAGGTTCGACAAGAGTGGGAAGTTGAGTTTGAGGTACATCAGACCTTTCGAGGTTCTTTAGAGAGTTGGGGAGGTGGCATTAGAGTTGGCTCTTCCACCAGGTCTCTTAGGCGTTCATCTATTTTCCATGTGTCCATTCTCACGAAGTATCAAGCCGATAATTCTTATATCATCTAGTAGGACTCCGTACAACTAGATCAAAATTTGGAGTTTGAGGAGGAGTTTGTAGCTATTTTGAATAGACAGGTGAGGAAGTTGATGTCTAAGTCGATAACTTCTATGAAGGTTCAATGGAAGCATCACCCTATTAAGAAGGTGATTTAGGAGACAAAGTCCAACATGCAGAGCATATATCCTGATCTATTTACTACCAGTATGTTTTTTTTGTTCATTTCTCTCCATTCGAGGACGAACATTATTTTAATTGCTATATGATGTAATGACCCGTCTGGTTGTTTTTAGCCAAAGACCCTTATTTTCCTATTTTACCCTTCCCGTGGTCTCTATGTGGACCTTAGAGTTTGGTAGTTTGACTCAAGGTTGAATTTTGAGTAGATGAGTTCGTTCTAGGTTTTGTCGCTTCCGGTATCTCTGGAGGGTCATCTATGACTTAGTTGAGTCATGGGTTTGCTTCCCAAGACAATTGGATGTATTTTATGGCCTTATTTGTAATATTTTGATTTTTTATTATTCCAGACAATTCTTTAGATAAGTATGTCCTATATCGGTTAAATGGGAAATCTGAGGGTTCAAGAGAGTTCATAGCACTGTTTACCTTAGGCAGGCAAATATAGTTTGTGTTCGGGGGGTCTCTGGAGTGCTTTGGGTTTTTGGTAAAGGATTGGCCTTGTTTTCCATATACTGGTGTCTGGTGTCCGCTTCTGTGTGTCCTTTTCGGTGGAAGGTTGGCACAAAAGCAGGGTTTTGGTAATTCTTATATTTTTGCCTTAGCGGATTGGATTTACACAGGGGAGGTTACGCCTGTATGGAGTCGGGTGCATTTTAGGTGTCAAGTGACACCGCCTCAGTGAGGTCATTTTACGCTGCAACGGGTCTGCGCCAGTGTAGTCGATTTCACTGGGGCAGGATTGCTGGTTCAAGTATCCTATTTAATTCCCTAGATCAGAATTCTTTTACCAAAATAGAAACCCTTAAACCTAGAGCCGCCAGGAGAGTATTTTCTGAAGATTAAGAGTGATTTCATCTTTGGGGTAAGAATTCCATCCTTTATGATTTCATTTTATGTTTATAAGTCCTTTAATGGTGACATATTATGTTTATAAGTTGGGGAAAATGAATTGTAAGTTTCTTACGAGATTAAGAGAGTCAAACCATTGATTTAAAGGGTGTTTATGTATTAGATTCTTTGATTATTGTGAATTAGTGGTGGATTATTAGATTATCATGTTGTAGAGTTTAATTTGAGTATAGAAACCTATTTGATTTGGGGAGGGGGGATTCTAGAGTTTCCAATTTGTGGTTTTTTGTATATTGTTCAATTGAGGGTCAAAATGAGTATGGTTTTCAAATTAACTTAGGAATATGATTACCTAGTATGTGTTCTTGGTTTTTGGGTAATATAGTTTGAGTTTTGGTGATGTGGGCCTAGGGTTGGTATTTAAAGTCTTACTTTGTACGGATTATGTCCTTGTATGTTGTGTAAGCCTTTTATTAATGAATAGTATATGTGTGATTAGACTTTGATTATCACGAGGCGCAGCGAAAGAGCAAGGCTATCACTATGACTTGATTGTTTGGCGCTCCTGTTTGTCCCAAAGGTAGGATACATTTTACTTTCACAAGACTTCGATCGAAGTGCATAATTAGTTATAAATATTGAGGGGTATTGGGCGTGTTGGAGTCCCACTCAGATGGTTGTGATGAACGTTTGAGTGGGTACTGGTGTTGAACTATGATGATGGGTGATTTGGGGAATTAACCTTGTGCTAGTTCTGACTGCTGATTGATTGGGCTTGTCGCCATATTTGTTATCATTGTGCTTACTCATCACACATGCTCGTTATGATATCCTAATTTTACTTGGATGATATTTCATGTATTTTTGAGAGCATATGATATTCATCTCTATAGTTGGTTGCATCTCATTGTATCATGATTTCTTGCCTTGTATTGTCATTTGCATTCATACACTCATAGTTTTGATGATAATGATATTGGTGTGGTATGATATATGTTTTGGGTCCAAGGGACCGAAAAGGTAAGAACAATATTAGATTATGGCAACACTGAGATGATAATGATACACGGGGGAAACTGTTGCATGCCTGCAACTATTGATTATTTAGCCAAGAGCTGGGCTTCGATGGGGTATATGTACTTCATGAGTCCCCCATGGGTGGCGTTTCTTAATAAAAACTTGAGCGCCAGTATACGAGATGATAAAGGTACCTAACATATGCATTGCATTCATATCATACATATATATATCTTTCATTGATTATTTGTGGATGGATTTGTATTCAGAGTTTATTATTGATGACTTGGCTATATTTATGGACATAGAAGGATTGTACTTGCAATTTGATTTTCGGATTTCTGTTATTGAACTCTTCTGAAACTGAATGACTTAAGTGATTATGAAATCTTACATTAAAGGTGATATGTGAGTTCTGTGAACTATTCTGTCGACAATGTGACATTACATGGATTATTTAAACTGTTAGTATAGGACTACTTGGTGTCAACTTGATATTTATCTCTTTTGTGTATATTCCATCGTTGTCAGCCTATGATGTATATGGGGGTACGTTGTGTACTCATGCTACACTTGCTGCATCTTTTCTTGATGCATATATAGATCCCACTACTAGTTCGCGAGGTCAAGCGTGAGTCCGGGCATGTAGTCTTCTAGTCTTCATGGTGAGGATGATATCTTCGACATACCCTTGGAGACTCTCATATCTTTTCTTTTATTTATGGTCGAGCGACATGTTCAGATATTTTATTGTTATATTCAGTTTTGGAACTATGTTGCCCTTGACTTTTAGACTTATGATGTAAAAATCGCCAGGATATCAAGGTTCCAATTTGATCCTCGAAGTGATAAGCTCGGAGTTTTGAAGATGCTTGATCAGATAATTTGCTTAAAATGGCATGGAATATGGTGTGGGATTGAAGATTGGACTTGAAAGTTTAAGAAGGCAACATTTTATTTCGGCTTTGTATGTAGGTCTTGGCCGAAGACCATGTTTTCTTTTAGCTTATCTTTAATTCTTAGCTTAGCTTGTAGTTCTCCTTAGGACATGATTTAACATGTAAATAACTCTTAGCTCCTATTAGGACATAGTTAATGTACCATGTAATAAAGGGTCAAAGCCGAGAGGTCCTACAAAAAGGTGACAAGGCTGTGTGAAGTTGTTCAAGCCAAGGTGGCAAGGACAACAAGGATGACTAGGCCAAAAGGGACAAGTTGGCAAGGACAAGAATGGTCATGAAGATGAGGCTTCAAAAAAAACAATTCATGAATCAACTTGAGGACACCAAGAAGATGAAGTGTTGGTCGAAATACTCCCTTATCCATTCGGCCAAGGCACACAATTGCAAGGAATGGAAGTTTCCAACACATTTCAAGAAGATGAGGTTGTTGGAAGAATCAAGTTAATGAATATTGTTACATAGGAGACAACAATTTCGGGCTAGGGAAGAGGAAGGGTTGGCCGAACTCCCTTGATCAACAAGTTAATCCAAATTCATCCACACTAGGTGTTTGTTTGTCATTTGCTTTCTGGAATAGTCTCTTTTTTATTATAAATAGAGGCATTAGGCCATTGTAAAATTCAGAGAGTTGATTGATATATAAAAGTGAGGTTTCTACTTTTAGTTGGTCCTTGTGCGGGCCTTGGTTCTTGTGTGAGCCAACCCGTTAGTGTAAGTTGAAGCTAGGACTTGTGTGACCTAGTTAAACCCAAGTTAAGATTTCCCTTTTGTGTAAGCTTGGTTAAGATGTTTGACTTAAATAAGTCCAAACTTAAGGAATCCCCTTCGGTGGTAAGTAGACCTTAGAGCTTGTGTGATCCAACCGAACCTAAGCCAAAGGGTCTACCATAAGGATTCCGACCATCCTTACTTGGTTTGCATTCGGGCTTGTACTTAGCAACCCCGATCAAGTCCTTATTAAATTGGTCACCCTCATCAAGGTGTCGACTTTGGCATTTAAACCGCCTTGTCATTATCCTTACCATATCGACTGTACCTCACTTGAACCATACCGACCGATCCAACACTTAACCAAATCAATCCTAAACTCACCCGAGGTTGCTACTCGCAACTCGTGTGCAACCCTTGTCCATACTACCAAATACTGATCCCCCTAACCTCCCACAACACCTCATGAACACTCACAATAAACTCCAACACACGAAACCAAGCATTTCTCCCCATTCAAACACAACAACATCGAACAGTCCACAAAGTCAACCATTATCGGAACCTCACTGGTCAGTTTATTTCCGACACCCTCCACCATTAAACCACCAAACCCCGACCACCACTACAACCCTAAATGTGTCTATAACAACCCCACAGAAATCCTAAGTTCGTTTCCAAGTACAACTACCCGAAACAGCCACCAAACACCACCCTATCCGGCCAAACCGAGAACCCGAGAACCACTTTTTGAGTCTTGTTTTCGAGTTGACCCAAAACCCAACCCACTTACAAATCAACACCCTCCGTATATAAATCAAATTGGTATCAGAGCAACGCCATCCTGTCCCACGCTTTGACGCTATGGCCCACATAAACAAAGAAGAACTACGGAGGGTCGTAAGGGAAGTTTATGCGAAACATGCGCAAATCTTGAGAGAAGAATTTGCAAGGCATGCCATTGTAAGTAAATCCAAGTCCGGGGTTGTGCAAAATAGTCCAAGTCTTTAAGAGTAAGATGTCCCAAAGTCCCATGTAAGGCCCTACGTAAAGCACACTAATGATAAGGCATAGGGCGGTACCTCTTTGACAAACCCCTTGTATAGCCGTGGAAAAGTAAAGAAAGATACAAGGGTATAAAAGGATAGTACTTCCTTTACTAACCCTTTGTATAACCACAAAAGTATAGAAGTTAAAAAGGGATTAGATAAAAGGAGAAAGAAGTGTTTTCAATGTCAAGTAGTAGGACACTTTGTAAGTGAATGTCCTAATTCCCGGGCCGTGCTTAGAGAAGAGTATCGAGAGTGTGGATTTTCCTTGGCTATTAAAGAATCCATACTACTTGAAGAACAAGAAGAAATTGAGACTCCCTTACTTGATGCACAAAGGATAGAGGAAGAACTTAAGAAGGGGAGTTCTATAGATGACGATTCGGAAGAACTCTTGGAGGAATTGAAAGACGTATGTGCGAATGGTCTTGCATCGGGAATACTACTGATGGAAGATGGTGAAGTTGATCTTGATTTATTTTCAAGTAGTTCATTCTCTACTTACCAAGACTATGGATGCCATATGAAAGAAAGTTAAACTTGGCATACAAGTATTGAGGGACGAAAGGTCGACACCATCATCATGGGGTGCAAACTTCCTATGCCAAGATTGAAAGATCTTGTTGATGTGTTGAGTAAGGCCAAATTGTTCGCCAAATTTGATTTGAAAAGTGGCTACCTACACATGAAGATTCGAGGAGGAGCTGAAATAAAAATGGCTTCCGAAATCAAGCATGGTTGCTATGAATGGCTTGTGATTCCATTCGGGTTGTGCAACTTTACAAGTCTCCTTGTGAGTTCCATACACAAAGTGCTATAACTATATATGGCTTAAATCACATTTTCCGACGGCATGTATAATATTTCATCCATGGTGTTAACTTTCCGGAGTTGGATCGAACCGTCGAATAGATGTGTGCCAAAGGGTTTTTGAAGTTCAACTTCCTTTCCTCGTCAATTCACTCAAAACTTTTGGGCCCTTACTACCCCTATTCCGAACCTTGAAGTTGAAAATGATATTGGAATCATCTTACTTCAAGACCAAGAATCCATGGCCTCCTCTAATGGACGAGTGGTTGATACACAACTTCCTTGTTCTACTTGCGACATAAAATTTGTCGTGCCACTTGGATCACGATTGTTTCCAAGCTCTTCCATGATATGTGTGCACGAAATACTCTCACCCTCCATGAGATCCACAACCTCTCCCGAAGGCACGTATGAGAATACATACACAATGGAAACTATCCCCTATGAGCGTACCAATGTAAGCTGGGAAAGAAACTCACATGACTTGACTTCTTCTTGCCAACATTCCATCCAAGTTTGTGGTCCTTTTGCTGCCCCCTATTCTGAAGGTTGAGGTACAATGAGCAGTTGTCTGTGATGTTAAAAGAGTTGGTATCGGTACCGGCTCAATTCAAGACAAGGAATCCATGACTTTCTCTAGTGGAAGATTGGTGGGCACACGGGTTAAGTCTTGTACCTACCACGAGGAATTTTATTTGGTGAGACCCTTGGACAAAAGGGAATATTGTGTTTGGCTTGGTTTGGTTTGAATTTTATTCGGGCCGTGTGGTTTGACTACACTTACGGAAGGATAAAACAATCTAATGCCAAGGACGGATAGCCCTTGCAAGACTTTAGTTTGGTTCGGGAGAAACACCTACAACGAAAAACTTTTGGGTGCATATGGAGGTTCAACATTTCCTGTTAAAAGCTTATCCTCATATTTAAATGACAATAATTCAAGGACGAATTCTTTCAAAGAAGGGGAGATTAATGTAAAATTTCCCGGGAGCTCAAGGTTCCAATATGATTCTCGAAGTGATAAACTCGGAGTTCAGAAGATGCTTGATCATCTGATGATTATGTGGTTAAAATGGCATAGAATATGGAGTGAGATAGAAGATTGGACTTGAAGGTTTAAGAAGGTAACATTTTATTTCGGCTTTGTATGTAGGTCTTGGCCGAAGACCATGTTTTCTTTTAGCTTATCTTTAATTCTTCCCTTAGCTTGTAGTTCTCCTTAGGTCATGGTGTAACGTGTAAATAACACTCAGCTCCCATTAGGACATAGTTAATGTACTATGTAATAAAGGGACAAAGCCGAGAGGTCCTCCAAAAAGGTGACAAGGCTGTGTGAAGTTGTTCAAGCCAAGGTGGTAAGGACAAGAAGGATGACTAGGTCGAAAGTGACAAGTTGGTAAGGATAAGAATGGTCTAGAAGATGAGGCTTCCAAAAATACAATTCATGAACCAACTTGAGGACACCAAGAAGATGAAGTGTTGGTCGAAATACTCCCTTATCCATTAGGCCAAGGCACACAAATGCAAGGAATGGAAGCTTCCAACACATTCCAAGAAGATGAGGTTGTTGAAAGAATCAAGTTCATGAATATTGTTACATAGGAGACAATAATTTTGGCCTAGGGAAGAGGAAGGGCTGTCCGAACTCCCTTAGTCACCAAATCAATCCAAATGCGTCCACACTAGGTGTTAGTTTGTGTGTTTTCATCTGCTTTCTAGAATAGTCTCTTTTGTACTATAAATAGAGGCCTCAGGCCATTGTAAAATTCCGAGAGTTGATTGATATATAAAAGTGAGTTTTTACTAAGTATCTATTTGTATTCACTTGTGTGTGTCTACTTTTAGTTGGTCCTTATGTGGGCCTTGGTTCTTGTGTGAGCCAACCCCTTAGTTTAAGTTAAAACTAGGACTTGTGTGACCTAGTTAAACCCAAGCTAAGGTTTCCCGTTAGCTTGGTTAAGACTGTGTGACTTAACTAAGTCCAAACTTAAGGAACCCTCTTCGGTGGTAAGTAGATGTTGGAGCTTGTGTGATCCAACCGAACCAAAGCCAAAAGGTCTATCATAAGGATTCTAACCATCCTTACTTGGTTTGCATTCGGGCTTGTACTTAGCAACACCGATCAAGTCCTTGTTAAATTTGTCACCATAATCAAGGTGTCGACTTGGGAATTAAAACCTCCTTGTCATTATCCTTACCATATCGACTGTACCTTACTTGACCCATACCGACCATTCCAACAGTTACCCAAATCAATCCTAAACTCACCCGAGGTTGCTACTCGCAAATCGTGTGCAACCCTAGTCCATATCACCAAAGCTTATCACCCTCACCTCCTATAACACCTAATAAACACTCACAATAAATACCAAAACCTGAAACCAAGCGTACCTCCTCGTTCAAACCCAACAACACCAAACAGTTCACAAAGTCAACC
This sequence comes from Anisodus tanguticus, assembly GCA_034509755.1. NCBI lineage: Eukaryota > Viridiplantae > Streptophyta > Magnoliopsida > Solanales > Solanaceae > Anisodus > Anisodus tanguticus. The sequence goes on from CM067542.1 coordinate 37,554,827, forward strand.
CTTATCGGAACCTCACTAGTTCAGTTCTGTTTCGACACTCTCCACCATCAAACCACCAAACCACGACCTCCACTACAACCCTCAACGTGTTTATAACAACCCCACAAAAGGCCTAAGTCCATTTCCAAGCACCATTACCTGAAATAGACACCAAACACCATCCTATCTGGCCAAATTGAGAACCCGAGAACCACTTTTTGAGTCCTATTTTCGAGTCGACCAAAATATACCCAACACCTACCCACTTACACATCAACACCCTCCTTATATACATCAACTTATATCAGTTGATTATCCCTCTTGTATTCACAGACAGATCTTTGGGCGATGCGTTTGATGTTCAGACTTATCTATTCCGCATTTAAAATATGAGACATATTATATCGTATTTTGTACTCTTTTTGCTTTTATTTATGTTATATAATGTGAATGATTCAGGAGTAGTACAGCTACCGCTAGGAATTGTGTAGGTACCACCACGATCCCTAAAAGGGGTAGTGATATTTTGAGAGCTCAAGAGGTCGGATGAGTGGTCAATTTAGGTGTGGAAATGAATCCACTTCTTTACCCTTTTTAAATAGAGGTGTGTAACGACCCGTCTATTTATTTTTAGATATGAATCCTTAATTTACTAAATTTCCCTTCCTATAGACTCTATGTAGGGTTTGTGATGCACGAGGATGGGTAGCACGGTTCCTGAGGTGCCTTATTATGAATTTTAGAAGAAAAACAAAAAATGAATAGTTTAGAAATGACAAGTTTGACCCAAAGTTGACTTTTGAGTATATGGATTCGTTTTTGGATTTCGTCATTTCCAGTAGGACTGGAGGGTCATTTGTGACTAAGTCGAGTCATTGGTTTGCTTCTAGAGGCGTTTATATGTATTTTATGACTCTATTTGCAGATTTGTGAATTTTGTATGTTTTGGGTGATTTCGTAGAAAAGTACATTTTAGTTCAGTCGTATGAGAAAATCTTAGTGCGCGAGAAAGTTTGTAGCACTTTTTACCTTGGGTAAATGTGTTTGGTTTGTATCTGGGGGTCTTAGGAGCATTTTAGGTGTTTATAGAAAATTGTCTAAGTTTCATGTTGTTGGTTTCTGGTGTGCCGCACCAGCGGGCCTTGTGTGAGTCTGAGGTCTTTGCTTATATGGACCTTTTCTCACCGGTGTCATTTTCGCTGTTGTGCCTATCTGGTAACTTAAGTTGGGCCGCTTCAACGGTGGACTTTCTATCAGAGCGATCCATCTATGCACTGTCGATTCCGCCGAGGGCAGAATCGTTGTTTCTAGAATCTAATTTAATGCTCAAAATGAATTTACTTCTCCCAAAACCTTTTCCTTAGGATTAGAGCTCGGTGGAAAGAGAATTCTTGGTCTTCCATCACCATTCTTCTTGGAGGTAAGGTTTTCCATTCCTTTTCATTCATTAATCATTATTTGGGTCCTCTAATCTTAGTGTAAATCTTGATTTGGGGAAACATATAACCTAGGTTTCTATGATAAAATAAGAGGCTTATAATTCATGATTGGAGGTTGAAAAATGACTGTATTGTTGTAATATTGTAACCTAATGTTGAATAATGATAAGTGATGATATTGGATTGGTTAATTTGACATTTGGAAACCATTTTGAAATTGGGGAAAACCCTTGGGTTTAAATTGGGGCTTTTTGTATAAACATGAAATTAAGGGTCCAAACATGATTAGTTTCCAAATTAATTTAAGAATATGATTCTATAATATATATCATGTTTTTTGAGTAATAAAGTCTTGATTTTTTCCACCGTGGGTCTTTGGTCAATTTTAGGGTGAACTTTGGATTGCTTTTAATGACTACAACCTTGAGTTTGTATTAAAATTACTTATTAACGTAGATATTATGTGTTAGACTAAGAGTATCACGAGGAACTTCAAAGGGCAAAGCCTGCGTCGAGGATTGAGGTTCGTGGCACCTGCTTGGCTTTGAGGTAGGCTATGATTTATCTTTTTAGACTCCGATAGAAGTACATAGTCGTTATAAATATTGAGGGGTACTGGGCGTGTTTAGGGGTCCCACTTAGCGATTGTGAGGAACACTTGGGTGGGTACTGGTGTTGAATTATGTTATTTGGTGATTTGGAGAATCAACCTTATGTTGATTCCGACTGCTATTATTTGGGCTTGTCGCCTTATGTGGGCTTGTTGCCATTGTTGCTAATTGTTGTGTTTATTTATCACATGGCTTCTGATATGAATGCTTGGTTTACGTGGAAATTACATGTTATTGAGTTCTGAAGCATGTGATATTCATCTCCTATATTTGATTGTATCTCATACATCCTTATTACTTGCATTATCATTGTTAATGCATTCATACACTCATGGTTCTGATGATATTAAAAGTGGAGTGGTATGAAAATATTGTGGGTCTAATGAGACTAGAAAGGTAAGGATAATCTTATGAGATAGTTGGAAACATTGAGATGATGCAAATTATTGATATGGCTCGAAATGAGTCTTGGGATGTAGTCTGATATGTGTGTTGAATTCAGGCGGGCTAGGAGCGGTATATGGACGGTGCGGGTCCCCTATGGGTCACTGTTCATAAAATTTGAACGTGTGTATACCAGGTTGTGAAAGGTACATTGCTTTTGCATTTATATCATACATTCACATATACATTAATTACTTATTGATAACATGATTTGATTGATTATTGAGAGTGGTGATTATCATGATTATTGGATCTTGTTGATCTCACCTCATAATATTTGAGCTATTGGTTATTGAACTCTTATGTGTGAACAAGGTGACTTACGTTATTCATTGCAGTATTTAGAATAGGATCTACTTGAGAGTCAACTTGATGTTTATTTCAATTACGTATCTTCCGTCGTTGTTGGCCTATGATGCCTATGGGGGTACGTTATGTACTCATGCTACACTTGTTGCATTCTTTTTAGATGCAAATACAACGCCATCTAAAAGTTCAGGACCATGTGGATGAGTCCTGAGTTGGAGGATTTCTACGTTTGAGGTGAGCATGCCTTGGATGCTTCTATTATTGCTTACGTCTTTTAGTTGTATTCGGGAGACATTATTAGACTATTAAGACTCTTATTACATCTTTTAGTGCTCTTGTATTACATACTAGATCTTTGGGGTTGTAAAAATTATATTTTCGGATTTGGTTATTTTATGATATGGTCAGACAACTTTTATAATTATTCTCATATTTCTACTTATTCTTATATTGTATGTATGGTTTTGGAAAGTGGTTTGCCTACCGGTGAGAGATGTGTAGGTGCCACCACGATGCCCGAACTGGGGTTATGACAAAGTTGGTATTAGAACTCTAGGTTAAACAATCTTAAACACAAGAGCAATGTCTAGTACAGTCTTGCGGAGACGTCCATACTTATCTTCGAGAGTCTATGAGACATTTAGGAAATATCACTTTCTTCATTCCTTTCGTGCTAAGATTGATTATATTGGTATATGACCTTTGTTTCCTATTCTCTCACAGATGGTGAGGACTCATGCTCACGCATCGAGAGAGGAGGCACCTGCTTCTACAGTGTGCGGTTGCGGTAGAGGTCGTGGTCGCGACTGAGGTAGAGCCCGAGCAGCTGCACCAACGAAGGGTGTAGCACAGAGAGCCAGTCAGGCTCGTGCTAGATCAATGTCGCCCGAGCTGGATATTGAGACTCAGGATGATCATTATGATGAGAAGATGGGGCCGGCCCAGGATTAGCCCGGATTTGTAGCTACTCCGGTTCTTCAAGATACTATGTTTAGGATATTGAGTTTGCTTAACGGTTTTGCGCAGGCGGACATTTTTCTGACTACTCAGGTGTGTCACAGACGCGAGTGGGAGAGGGTCAGACTCCTGAGTTCTGTACTCCAGGGGTTCTGCCAGCTGCTATTTTGACAATCCATATAGATGAGATTCCAACACCAGAGTTTGGTCCTCGACTAGTAATAAGAGCTATTATGACCAATGATGAGCGAAAGATATGGGAGCATTTCTACAACATGAAGCCTCTCATATTTTATGGCCAGCCCGAGGAGGATGCGTATGAATTTATAGTGATCAGCCATGAGAAGCTCCACACTTTGGGTATTGTTGAGTCACATGGAGTTTGTTTTATTGCTCTTCAGCTTATGGGGGATGCGAAGCAATGATGAAGGACTTATGTTAATTATAGTTCAGCAGGGTTGCCTCCTCTATCTTGGATCAGGTTTTATCGGATATTTCTAGAGAAGTATGTGCCCCTCATCTTGTGTATGAGCAAGAGGGATGAGTTCTCCAAGTTCGAGCAGAGGGGTGCACCAGTTGTTGAGTACGAGACTCGTTTTCATGCTCTATCGTGCTATACAACGCCATTAATTCCTACAAAGGTTGAGCGAGTTAGATGTTTTGTTAGAGGGTTGAGTATTCCCCTCCAACTGGCAACATTATAGTTGGTTGCCTCTGGAGCTTCTTTTGAGGCGGTGGTAGAGCATTCTAGGATGGTTGAGTCTATGAGGGGCAAGCTTCCAAGACAGGAGTCCGATAAGAGAGTTCGCCGACATGGGTTTGGTCACATCCAAAACTGTGGAATTTGGCAGGCACCCAGTGATGTAAGTAAGAAGGGGTGTAAGTGGGTAAGTGGGTCGGGTGTTGGTTATAATTGGGTTGACCTGAAATTGGACTTGAAAAGTAGGGGTTCTCAGTTTATTAGCTATTGCCGGCAGGGTGGTGTTTGGTGACTGTTTCGGGTGGTTTTAAGGAGAATTGGGTTTAGGCATTTTATGGGGTGGTAACGGGTGAGTTAGGGTTGTTGTAGTGGTCGGGGTTAAGTGGTTTGATGTTGGCAAGGTCTCAGAAATGAACCAAAACTGTGAGGTCTTGGTAAGGGTGGTTTTGTGGATTGTTTGGTGTTGTCGGGTTTGGACGGGGAGATAAACTTGATTTCGGTAAATAACCTTTAGAGCGGGTGTTTGTGAGGTGATGTGGGCGGTAAGGGTGGTCATTATATAGTGGATTGGATAAGGATTGGACACGAGTAGCGAGATGCAATCTTGATTGAGGGATGGTCGATTTGGTTAAGTGTTGATGCGGTCGATATGATTTAAGTGAGGTACGGTGGATGTAGCAAGGATAGAGACATGTGGTTTTTAATGCTCGAGTCGACACCAAGTAGATGGTGGCCAATTAGACAAGGACTTGATCGGGGTTGCTAACTACAAGCCTGAATGCAAACCAAGTGAGGGTGGTCGATAACCTTAAGATAGACCGTAGGCTTGGGTTCAGTTGGATCATACAAGTTCCAACGTTCACTTACACCAAGGGGGTTCCTTAAGCTTTGGTTTAGCTAAGTCACACAAGTCTTAACCAAGCTTACACCGAAGGGAGGGTGGTTCACACAAGAACCGTGGTCCACACAAGGACCAACTAATGTATACAACACACAAGTTGAATACCTTGGTTTTTGAGTAAACACTCAAGTTTATATTTCATTCACGAACTCTGAGTTTTACAATGACTTAAGGTCCTATTTATACTAGTACAATGACTATTCTAGAAGGGTATCAAAAGAGACAAAAACTATTTGGCATTCTCGGCCAAGTGGAGACAAATGGGAAAGGGTTCAGGTTTTCTTGATGACCAAGGGTGTTTTCGGCCTATGGGAATCAATGGGAAAGGTCTTGGCTTTACTTGGGAATAAAGGATGAATCCAATGTTTTCACACCCCTTTGTGGATCCTATGAAGAAGAATGCACGAACTTGGCTCTTCATGAATCTCATCTTCTTGGAATAAGTTTGGAATCTTCCATTCTTTGTATTTGCTTTGATTAGTCATTCAGCCAACTCTTGATATTCCCATGGATGATCTTGATTCTCCCACATGGCTAGATGCATGATTATATTATCTCTTTGGAAGCCTCATCCTCTAGATCATTCTTTCCCTTGCCAACTTGTCACCCTCAACCAAGTCATCCACTTGTATTTGCCATCTTGTCCTCTCGGCCTAGTCATCACACAACTCAATAAATGTGTCACAAGGGAACTAGTAACTAATCTAGGAATTAAAGATAATAACTAAAAGTTAAGATAAGAAATAAAGACAAGCTAAAAAGAAAACATGGTCTCGGCCAAGACCAACAAGAAGGCAGAATAAAGGTTGTCTATTTAACACAATCAAGTAATGTTTCCTATTCTACCCCAAATCGGATACCATTCTCCAACCTTAGCCATGGGTTAATGGTTAACCATCGACACCTTCGGGACTTCATTTAATGACTTGAGTTGAGAAGCTAAGTCCGGGGCCTTTCTTGCATCATTCTCCCCTTCTTCAAAAGAATTTACCCAAAAATTCACACCGTCTTAATGTGGTAATAAGCCTTCAACAACACCTGTTGATCTAATACTTCCACCATTAGATAAGTCCGGAAGTTTTATCTTGTCGGTGCTTTCCCCGAAACTTGCAAAATAGGATCCGAATATAAGCCAATCGGTTTTGGCTTAAAATGATGCTCATGTTGTGACACGAATCCCATAAAATATAATGTGTTGTTATAGGTAGAATAGTGGCATGGTGCACTAGTTAATGTTATGCTAGAGCAAAAGATGGAACCTACACTAGATTCATGTTTGACTTCCCATGGCTTTGCAAGACTGGGCATAGTTAGAACTAGGGCTTCACACATCTTTTCCTTCAAGGTTTCAAAGATTCTTATTGCTCATTGGAACCACTCACTCATATTTCCTCATTAGTTGGTTTATAGGGGCAGCAAGGTCATAATAATCCTGAATGAAATGATGAGGAAAAGAAGCCGGATCAAGGAAACTATTTGCCATAATTATACCCTTAGGCTCGAAACATCTTTGGCTAGATTCCGCCATGGTTGGATTATCACACATGCCCTCGGATGATGTGGTGTAACCCATGGATCATTGTAGCATCTTGTGTATGAAGCTCACGATAGAGATTGTAGCATTGTACAATCTACATGGCATGATGGAGGTCTTTCCCCATGGTGTCCTTGGATAACCCAGAATAAGATCCAAGCTCCCATCTTTTCTTGATTTCTCCGGAACCGGCAAGGTAGTACACAATGCTTTATGGAAGAATCCTTTAGTCTTTTGACAAGTAGAATACCTTCTTACCGCTCCGCTTATATCCCTGAACTTGGAATCCCCTTAACGGAACTCCTTTAGCATTTCACATTCCATTGACCTTGGTTTAAGTATGGTCAACGTTATGTGTCTTCGAAGAAGTGTATCCGCCACTAATATGGACTTGTCATCTTCATGTCTTGTGGAGGATGTGGGAGTTTGTAGGTGTGCTACCCAATTAACATGTTTCGGGTTTAACTTTCTTGGCACCACATAAGATTCCGTGTTGTAAGTATAATAAGGAAGCCGTGCATCACCTAATATTTCATTAGAGGAAGCCATGGACTCTTGGTATCGAAGTAAGATGACTCCAATGTCACATTCAACTCCAATATTTGGTATATGAGCAGTAGGGGCCTAAAAGTTTTGAGTGAATTGATGAGGAAAGGAAGCCGAATCACATGATTTTTTTCCACACTTCCATTTGACGGTTCCGGCCAACTCCGAAAAGTTAGCACCGTGGATGGAACGTTATACCTGTCGTCAGATGGTGCGATGTAATCCATAGGTGGTTGTAGAACATTGCATATGAAACTCACGGGAGGGTTAGGAACGTTGCACAACCCAAATGGTATCACAAGCCATTCATAGCAACCATGCTTGATTTCGGAAGCCATCTATCTTTCATATCCTCCCCAGATCTTCATGTGTAGGTAGCCACTTCTCAAATCCAACTTGGCAAACAATTTGGCCTTACTCAACACATCAACAAGGTCTTTCAATCTTGGCATAAGAAATTTCCACTCCATGATGATGGTGTTGACTTTTCGGCCCTTAATACTCGTGTGCCAAGTTTCACTTTTATTTGGCACTATCAAGATCGTTGCCTTGTCCGGATTGTGTCTATAGGCTTGATGATTAAGTAATGAACTTCTTGGAAATAAACCAAGAGTATGTTCAATACCTCCCATCGTTGGTGATCCGATTGCAAGCTCGTCCGCACATATATCTTCCAAGGGCTCCCTTAAGTCGGTATCTATAGCGCTCCCCTTATTTTACTCTTCGTCTATCTCTGGAGTATCAAGTAAGGGGGTCTCGTGTTCCTCTTGTTCTTCAAGTAGTACAGGTTGCATAATGGCCAAGGGGAACCCACACTCATGACCAGGGAATTAGGACATTCATTTGCAAAGTGTCCTAACTCTTGACATTGGAAGCATATCTTTCTCCTTTTATCTATCCCTTTTGTAACCTCTCTACTTTCGTGGTTATACAAAGGGTTAGTGAAGGAGATACTACCCCTTTCTACCTTTTTATTTTCTTTTATACTTTCGTGGCTATACAAGGGGTTAGTAAGAACGGTACAACCCATTTTCTTTACATTAATGGGCTTTCCAAAGGACCTTGGGGTACCTTTACTTTCAAGCCTTGGACTGTTTTGCACAACCCTTGACTTGGCATTATTACTCACGGTACATCCCGCAAGTTCTCATTTCACGACCCACACTTGTTCCGTAAAAATATCACTTACGAGCCTCGTTAGTTCTTCTTTGTTTATGTGAGCCATAGCGTCAAAACATGGGAAGGGATGGCCTCGCTTTGATACCAATCTGATGTAAGTAATGAGGGGTGTAAGTGGGTAAGTGGATCGGGTGTTGTTTATATTCGGGTCGACCCAAAATTTGTCTTGAAAAGTGGGAGTTCTCAGTTTATCGGCTACTGCCGGCATGGTGGTGTCTGATGACTGTTTCAGATGGTTTTAAGGATAATTGGTTTAGGCATTTTATGGGGTGGTAACTAGTGAGTTTAGGGTTGTTGTAGTGGTCGAGGTTTAGTGGTTTGATGGTGGTGAGGTCTCAGAAATGAACCAAAATAGTGAGGTCTCGGTAAGGGTGGTTTTGTGGATTGTTTGGATGGGGAGGTATGCTTGGTTTCGGTTAATAACCTTTGGAGTGGGTGTTTCTGAGGTGCTGTGGGAGGTAAACCGTATATAGTGGATTGGTTAAGTATTGGACATGAGTTGCGAGATGCAATCTTGGTTGAGGGATGGTCGATTTGATTAAGTGTTAGTGCGGTCGATATGATTTAAGTGAGGCACAGTTGATGTAGTAAGGATAGAGACATGAGGTTTTTAATGCTCGAGTCGACACCAAGTAGAGGGTGGCCAATTGGAGAAGGACTTGATCGGGGTTGCTATGTACAAGGCCGAATGCAAACCAAGTGAAGGTGGCCGGTAACCTTAAGATAGACCCTAGGCTTTGGTTCAGTTAGATCACACAATTTCCAACGTTCACTTACACCAACGGGGTTCCTTAAGCTTGGGCTTAGCTAAGTCACACAAGTCTCAACCAAGTTTACACCGAAGGGAGTGTGGTTTACACAAGAACTGTGGTCCAGACAAGGACTAACTAATGTATACAACACACAAGTTGAATACTTTAGTTTTTGAGTAAACACTCGAGTTTATATTTCATTCACTAACTCTGATTTTTACAATGACTTAAGGTCCTATTTATACTAGTACAAGGACTATTCTAGAAGGGTAACAAAAGAGACAAAAACTACTTGGCATTCTCGGCCAAGTGGAGATAAATAGGAAAGGGTTTGGGTTTTCTTGATGACTAATGGTGTTCTCGGCCTATGGGAATCAATGGAAAAGGTCTTGGTTTTACTTGGGGACAAAGGATGAATCCATTGTTTTCACACCCCTTTGTGGATCCCATAAAGAAGAATGCATAAAATTGGCTCTTTATGAATCTCATCTTCTTGGAATAAGTTTGGAATCTTCCATTCTTTGTATTTGCTTTGATGAGTCATTCAGCCAACTCTTGATATTCCCATGGCCAATCTTGATGCCTCCCACATGGCTAGATGCATGATTATATTATCTCTTTGGAAGCCTCATCCTCTAGATCATTCTTTCCCTTGCCAACTTGTCACCCTCAACCAAGTCATCCACTTGTATTTGCCATCTTGTCCTCTCGGCCTAGTCATCACACAACTCAATAAATGTGTCACAAGGGAACTAGTAACTAATCTAGGAATTAAAAACAATAACTAAAAGCTAAGATAACCCTTGACTCTGTTCCGGTAGTTAGTGAGTTTGTAGAGGTTTTTTCTTCAGATTTATTGGGTATGCCACTAGACAAAGACATTGACTTCTGTATTGATCTCAAGCCGAGTACTTGACCTATTTCTATTCCTCTGTACCATATGGCTCTAGTAAAGTTCAGAAAGTTGAAGAAGTAGCTTCAGGATTTGTTGAGTAAGGGATTCATTCGACCTAGTGTATCTCTGTGGGGTGCTCCTATCTTTTTAGTGAAGAAGAAGGATGGCATTATGCCTATGTGTATTGATTACAGGCAGTTGAACAAGGTCACTATCAGAAACAAGTATCTAATACAGTGTCTTGATGACCTATTCCCTAGATGGCTTTTCAGACCCATTATAGGCATTATGAGTTCTTGGTAATGTCATTTAGGCTTACCAATGCCCCCACATCGTTCATAGATTTGATGAACGGGATATTCAAGATGTACTTTGATTCGTTTGTTATAGTGTTTATTGATGACATCCATATATATTCAAAGAGTCGGGAAGACCACGAGTAGCATCTAATAGTGGTCCTTGGGATTTTGAAAGAGTAGGGGTTGTATGTTATGTTCTCAAAGTGTGAGTTTTAGTTGAGTTATATGGAATTATTGGGGTACGTGGTGTCCAAGTATAGGATTGTAGTTTACCCAAAGAAGATAAAGGCAGTCAGGGACTATCCTAGATCGACTTTTGTGATAGAGATTCAGAGTTTCGTGGGTCTTGCCAGCTACTATCACCGGTTCATCAAGGGATTCTCTTATGTTGCTTCTCATCTGAGGCTTTTGACTCAGAAGGGGGTTCCTTTCCAGTGGTCAGACGAGTGTGCACTGAGCTTTCAAAAGATCAAGACCTTACTGACCACATCCCCAATTTATCCCTTTTAGTGGAGGGAAAATAATATACAATGTATTATGATGCTTCTAGGGTTGGGTTGTGTTGTGTGTTAATGCAAGAAGGTAAGGTGATTGCTTATGTATCGAGGCAGTTGAAGGTGCATGAGAAGAATTACCATGTTCATGATTTGGAGTTGGCTGCTATTGTGTTTGCTCTAAAGAATTGGAGGCATTATCTTTATGGTGTTCATTGTGAGGTGTATACGAACCACCGTATTCTTTAGTATGTGTTTAATCAGAGGGACTTGAATTCTATGCAGCCTTGGTGGATGGAGTTGTTAAAAGATTATGACATAACCATTTTGTATCATCCGGGCATGGCCAATGTAGTGGTAGATGTTATGAGTTGAAAAGTGAACAATATGGGGAGTTTAGCTTGCTTGGTTGTTTCTGAGAGTTATTTGGCAATTGAGGTCCAGTCTCTAGCCAACCATTTTGTGAGACTCAATATTTTTAATCCGGGTAGGATTCAGGCTTATGTGGAGGTGAGGTCATCTATTTTGGTTCAGATTCGGGCACACCATTATGATGATGTTGGGTTATGCAATATTTGAGATAAGGTGATGAGTGGTGAGGTCAAGGAGGCTATGATTGATAGTGAGGGTCTTCTGAGGATCAAGTGTAGAGTGTGTGTGCCTCGTATGGGAGATCTGACTAGATTGATTATGGAGGAGGCCTACAACTCTATGTATTTGATTCAACCAAGTTCTACTAAGATGTATCTTGATTTGAGGTAGCACTACTGGTAGGGGAGGATGAAGAGAGACATTGCTGATTTTCTATCTTCAGTGTCATAACTGCCAGCAGGTCAAGTATGAGCACCAACATCCCGGTGGTGTGGCTCAGAGGATGCGCATTCCCAAGTGGAAGTGGGAGAGGATCTCTATGGATTTCATTGTGGGATTGCCCAACAAAATGGGCAAGTTTGATGCTATTCGGGTTATTGTTGATACACTGACCAAGTTCGCATATTTCATTTAGTTGACACGATGTATAACGAAGAGAGGTTGGCTAAGATCTACATCCGGGAGATTGCTCATCTTCATGAAGTTCCTATCTCTATCATTGTGAATTGGGGTACTCAGTTTACTTTGCATTTCTGGCGGACGTTGCAGAGAGAGTTGGGTACTCGCTTGGATCTCAATACATTTCACCCTCAGACCAACGGTTAATCCAAGAAGACTATTCAAGTATTAGATGACATGTTATGAGCATACGTGATTGATTTTAGTGGTCATTAGGACTAGTACTTGCCTTTGGCAGAGTTTGCATACAACAACAGTTGTCACTTCAGTATTGATATGGCACCATTCGAGGCCTTGTATAGTAGGAGATGTAGATCACCGATTGGATGGTTTGATACGTGCGGGGTCCATCCTTGGGATACTGATTTGTAGAGGGATTTCTTAGAAATAGTGAAGGTAATCCAGGTCAAGCTCCTTGGAGCACAGAGCAAGCAGAAGGAGTATGTGGACCGGAAGGTTTGAGATTTAGAGTTCATGGTTGGTAACAATGTTCTTTTAAAGGTTTCACCCATGGAGGGTGTTATGAGATTCGGCAAGAGGGGGAAGTTGAATCCGAGGTATATCAGACAATCTGAGGTTCTTCTGAGAGTTGGGGAAATGGCATATAAGTTGGATCTGCCACTAGTTCTTTCAATTGTTCATCCAGATTTCCATGTGTCTATGCTGAAGAAGTATCATGTCGATGGTTCTTATATTATCCAGTGGGACTCCGTATTTCTTAATCATAATTTGGAGTTCGAGGAGGAGACTATGGCTATTTTAGATAGGCATGTGAGGAAGTTGAGATCGAACGAGATAGCTTCAGTGAAGGTTTAGTGGAGGCATCGTCCTATCAATGAGGGGACTTGGAATATCGAGTTCGATATGAATAGTACATATGCTGTCTTTTTCACTTTTTTGGTACTTTTCCTTTGTTTATTTTTCTCCGTTCGAGGATGAACTGATTGTTTAATTGGTATCTGATGTAACAAACCATTTGGTCATTTTTAGTTAAAGACCCTTATTATTTCTATTGATCCTTCCCGTAGTCGCTATGTAGGGTTTGTAAAGCATGGGGATGGGTGGAACGGATCCCGAGGTCTATTTATATGGGTTTCAAATGAAAACCCCTAAGTCAAGAAACTTAGAGAGGGTTAGTTTGACTCAAAATTGACTTTTGGATAGATGGGTTCATTTTCATGTTTCGTCGCTTCCGGTGGTTCCAGTGGGTCATTTATGACTTATTCGAGTCATTCGTTCATTTCCTGAGGCAATCAAATGTGTTTTGTGGCTTTATTTGTGAAATTTAGATAATTGGTTTTCCCAGATGATTCTTTAGAAAAGTATGCCTTAGCGCGGTTATTTGTAAAATTCGAGGGTACGAGCTAATTTGTAGCACTGTTTACCATAGATGAGTGTATCTGGTCTATGTCCAGGGGGTCCCGAGAGTGTTTCGTGTGGTTTAGGATGATTTTCTCATTTCTAGTGTCTGATGTCCATCAAGGCGGCACCGGTATCCGCTCTGGTGGGTCCGCCTAGGCGAGAGGTTGATTTGGCAAAGAAGAAGATGGGATATGGGTGATATCTGCCTCCACAGAGCCGAGTCCTCCATGGCCAGGGGTGAGGTCTCAAGTGACTTTCTCCCGAATAAAAGGTTTTCTACCGCAGCAGGTTTGCTCTAGCGGAGACGATTCCACTGGGGCCGAAGAACTGCACCAGATCCCTATAAATTCCCTAGGTCGGAAATTTCTTACTCAAAATAGAAATCTCGAGACCAATGCTACCTTGGAGAAATTTCTGAGCCTTAGGAGCATTTTTGACGTTGAGGTAATAGATTCTTCCATTTTTATGGCTTAAGTGATGTTTATAAGCTCTTTAATAGTGGTTTATCATGTTATTAAGTTGGGAAAATGAATTTCATGTGTTTATAAGAATAAGAGAGTTATGTGATTGATTTTAATGTAGGTTTATGGAATTAGGATTGGATGATGATAGATAATCATGTTTTTAGGCTTGATTTGATTAAAAAAAGTTTGTTTTCAAAAGGAAGAAATTTCTAGGGTTTCAAATTATGGCTTTTTTATTATTGTTCATTTGGAGGTTCAAATGCGTATAGTTTTTCAATTAATTTAAGGATATGATTACTTAGTATGCAATAATGGTTTTTGAGTATTAAAGTTCGAGTCTTGGTAAAGTGGATCCGGGGTCAATTTTGTGGTCATGTTTTGTTTAAGGTCATGTCCCTATTTTGTGTAAGTCATGTATATTGAATAGTAGTATGAGCGTGGATAGACTACGACTGTCTCCAGGTGAAAAGGATGAGCAAGGCTGTCACTGAGGCTTGATCATGTAGCACTGCTGCTAGGCTACAGTTTATTTTTCAAGACTTCGATAGAAGTGCATAATTAGTTATAAATATTGAAGGGTATTGGGCATGTTTGGGGGTCTCACTCAGGCGGTTGTGATGAACATCTGAGTTGGTACCGGTGTTGAACTGTGATGATGGGGTTTAGGGAATCAGCCTCATGTTGGTTCCGACTGCTAATTATTTGGACATGTCGCTATATGTAGGCTTGTCTCCCTAGTTGCTTGATATTTTTACTCATCACACATGCTTTCGATATGATATCCTAGATTGTGTATGCGTATTGAATTCTTGAAAGCATGTGATATTTCATGTCTTATTTGGTTGCATCTCATTGTATCATGATATCTTGCCTTCTGTATGTCAATTGCATTCATACAGTCATGGTTCTGATGATATTGATATTGGAGTGGTATGATTATGATATGGATCCAAGAGACCGAGAAAGGGAAGAACACTATTGACAGTATGGAAACACTAAGATGATATTGATAAGCGGGGATTGAAGTTGTACGCCTGAAAGATAATATTATTACAGCCGAGAGTTGGTCTCCATGATTTGACGAGTTATTCCGGAATGAATGGATATATAGACTTCACGGGTCCCCCATAGGTCACTTTCATATGGCATACACATGTGAAGTCTGTATATCGGTTGATTGAAAGGTACCTCTCATTTGCATTGACTTCATGTCATACATATTTATGCCATAGCGTTTATTACTTATGGTTGAACTTATATTGAATTGCTTGTTGATAATTTGACTAAGAGCTGGACATGAAAAGTTATACTTGTTTCTTGATACTTGAGCATTCATAGAACTCTTGGAACTGGTTAACGTGAGTAAATATAGGCTATTATCGAGACAATGAAGCATGTGAACTTTGTGAATCTTTATGTGGGCTATGTGACTTTATTTGGTTTATTAGACTGTGTAACATAGGATTACTTGGTGTCAACTTGGTATTTATCTCAGATTATGTACTTCCATCGTTGTCGGCCTATGATCTCTACGGGGGTACGATGTGTACTCATGCTACACTTGTTGCATCTTTCCTTAATGTAGATACGACCACCAGCTTGAGACCACGTGGCTGAGTTCCAGCACCTAATCCTCGGTATTCACGGTGAGGCTTCTATCTTCAGCATACCCTTGGATGTTCCTTCTTTATCATAGTCTTTTTCTTGCACTTGAGAGACTTGCTTCAGACTATGTATTTGGTTTTGGCCCGTGTGTCAATTTCTCAGAGTTATATTAGATTGACAGTGCTCTCGTACCCACAAACTAGATTACTTGGGGGTGTTTGGTTATGATAGACTTATCTTTTCTTCCGCATTGCATAGTATCAAACAACTTATGTAGTATTATGTTTCTTCTACTTTTATTTATATCTTATCATGTTTGCTGAGTTGGGAGTGGTTCGCCTACGTGGTGGGATTATGTAGGTGCCATCATGATTCCTAAAAAGGGTCGTGACACCTTGCAGTGGTTAGATGAATGTGAGGTGAGCTTCCAAAATCTCAAGACTTTGTGACTTCCACTTGATTTTAACCCTTCCCGTAGAGGGAGAGGACTTTATTGTGTATTGTGATGCTTCGTGGATTGGTCTAGGTTGTGTTTTGATGCTAAAGGAGAAAGTTACAGCCTATGCTTTGAGGAAATTAAAGGTACATGAGAAGAACTACCCCACTCATGACTTGGAGTTAGTAGCGCTCCATAGTAGATGTTGTGAGTATCAACTTGAGTGGTACGCTCCATGTCTTCCACATATACCAGGTCTAGTGTTTGGTATGTGTACAGATGATGGGTAGGCCGAGGCTCTGTCTCAACCCTAATATAGTTGATCTTCTTAAAGGCTTTTAGATGTGTTCTGTACATTTAGTATTCCAGTATAGTGGCCTTGCCGGCCCTTGTATATGTCTGTTTTTGAGTTTTGATGCTTGCGGATATTCATAGCGACCTTGTCGGTCATATAATTATCTGCATATAAGGTCTTAACCTTCCCGTATTACTTAGATTTATCAACGATGTGTCTAGACATAAAACAACAGGATGTAACACTTACGATGCACTCTAATATATGAAAAGTTTGGGATGTAACAATTGTATTTATCCAAAACTCACACTTGGAGAACTTTGCATACAGTTTACGATTGTGGAGCGTCTATAACGTCGCTCGTAAATGACATGTATGCTCTGATTTAGATCGCGAGTATACTAGAATATTATCTATAAACATGATCACAAATATATCCAAGAATAGTTTGAACACCCAGTTCATCAAGTCAAGAAGCCGTTGGCGCATTAGTATTCCCAAAAGACATCACAAGGAACTTAAAATGGCCATACATGGTCTGAAAAGTTGTCTTCGGAACATCTTTCTCTTTAACCCTCAATTGGTGATATCCCGACCTCAAATCAATCTTCGAAAAATAATTAACACCCTACAGTTGATCGAATAGATCGTCGATCCTCGGAAGAGGATAATTATTCTTAATAGTAAGCTTATTCAGTTACCGATAATAATTACACATTCATAAAGAACCATCCTTCTTGCGAACAAACAACACTGGTGCGCCCCACCGTGAAGTACTAGGTTTGATAAAGCCCTTCTCCAATAGATCTATTTGCTACTCTTTCAGTTCTCTTTGATCGGAGGAACCATTATGTATGGAGGGATACATATTGGCTAAGTGTCAGGAAGCACATCAATAGCAAAGTCAATCTCCTATTCTAGAACAGACTAAAGTGTCGAGAATTCTGCATCCACATTTCTGACTCAAACTAGGTGATAGATATATCCTTTATAGATCATCTTCCTCTCCTTAAGGTAGGAAATAAACCTACCCTTAGGTGTTGTGGAGTTACGCTTCTATTCTAGGGTCAGCTCGCCCAAAAAACAGAACCTAACAACCTTTGTTTGACAATCAACATTGGCATAACATTAGGCTAACCATTCCATACCTATAGTAACATCAAAAGTCAACCAATTTTTTAGCTCAACTAGATCATCCTTGTAGTATGGCAGTTACAAATTATCACCGCACAATCTTGATAGACCCATCTAGCCATAATCGATTCGCCGACCGGTGTGCATACCTCAATCAGTTTATGTAACAACTCTAGTTTTATCCCAAACTTACCAACTATGAACAGAGTAACATAGGACAAAGTGGAGCCAGGATCTATCAATGCATAAATATCATAAATGAAAACGGTTAGTATACTTGTAAGGACATCTAGTGACAACTCCAAGTCCTGTCAACCCGCTAGAGCATATATGTAATTTTGACCACCGCATGAACTAGATGCTCCTCCTCTACGCCTACCTATACCTACTGAGGTCTGTGGACCACAACCTGGAGGACGTACACTTCATGAAGAAGTTGTCGTCAAACCGGTTGGCTAATCCATACCAGCCCAACCTCTGTTTGGACAG
Organism: Anisodus tanguticus; assembly: GCA_034509755.1. Classification (NCBI taxonomy): domain Eukaryota; kingdom Viridiplantae; phylum Streptophyta; class Magnoliopsida; order Solanales; family Solanaceae; genus Anisodus; species Anisodus tanguticus. Next base: position 37,572,701 of record CM067542.1, read on the forward strand.
AATTGCATAATATGTCCAGGACATCCACACCAATAACATGAGTTTAAACCCTGGCAACACGATCTTGGATGTGCCCTACCACACTGGCCACAAGACGGAAAAGGTGGCCTCATCTCACTCGAACCCTTCTATCATTGAAAACTCGGTGCTCGTGAACTCTGGCCCGATCTGGAGTATGCATATTGGTCATATCTAGGATCCTAAAGAGGGATGGACCAATACTAGAAAATCATGTTGGACATCTCAATAACCATGGTCTGAAACCACTATTTGCCTCTCTATAAAATCCAGCAGATCTAACCCTTTTACTCTGCTTCCTCTCTCCATCCCTATTAGCCCAAAACTGATTCTTGTGATTCTCTATGTTTTTTGAAAATGCCTATATCCTAAAATATCCATACCTTCGTGCAAACATATTGTTGAAAAATATCCTACCAGATGTAGCTCAACACCTTCCACAAATCTGTGAACTCTAGCCCAAATCATATCCATAATAATCGAAGCATATGTGGCTAAGAAGTCAAATCTGAGACTGTACTCTCAAACACTTATATTACCCATTGAATGTAGAAAAGGAAACAAACAAGAAAATAAAGAGGTAGACACAAGAGAAGGAATCAAAAGCAACTAAAATCTATATTAAAGCTAATGACCTTAATTGAATAGCCAATCAAAAACACCTAACCTATGAGATAGACCTTAAGGGAATTGTTCAACAATCCCTTGCAACCCACATTTCCTAAACAAGTCTCAATAAAAGCATCAAGCAAGATCTCAACTCTGACAAGGAGTATGATATCAATATTCAATATAAACTAAGCAATGCAATGGCCTAAGCTAGCTATTTATAGTTTAGGCTAGATTATTACAAAGAAGGACCAAAAGTGACACTTCCCATTTTGCAAAGATAACCAAAATGAGTATTCTATCATCCCATTATGTGTTGCATAAGGCGATATGCGGATGCATATCAAGCCACAGATCGAGGTAGTGGTTCTTTTTCTGTTGCTTCTCCTTCCCATGCAATCATCAATACTTGGATCACCCAGGATGACACAAAAGTGTGCTCAAGCACGTCCATCTTCATGAACAACCATTGTAATGCTTTTAATTCACGGGCTTGACTCTTCGTAAATGGCGTTGATACAACTTGGATTATATTATTCTCCCCTTCTTGAAGTGAATTTATCCTTAAATTTACAGGGTCACCATCATTCATGTCAATGAGAGAAAGATCACAAACATTGAAGGTATTATGGACTTGATAATCCAGAGGGAGGTCAATATTGTATGAATTGTCATTGAATTGCTCAAGAACCTCAAATGGACCATTTGCTCTTGGCATCAACTTGGTCTTCCTTTTTTTGGGAAATCTTTCCTTGCTAAAGTTCACCCAAACACAATCTCTCAATTATGGCACAACTCTCTTGCGACCTTTGTTTGCCCTCTTATCCATGTCTAGATTCTGCTTTTCAAGGCGAAGTCTCACCTTCTCATGCAATTTATTCATGGCTTCGGCCCTTTTATTTCCATCTAAAGTCAAAACAACATCTTGAGACAAAAGTGTGAGATCTAAAGGTGTTAATGGATTAAAATCATAAACAACCTCAAATGGAGACATGCCAATAGTACTATGAATGACTCTATTGTATGCAAATTAAACTAAAGGAAATTGATCTTTCCAAAATGACAAAATTCCCTTGATCATGGCCATAAACATAGAACCTAATGTCCTATTCACATCCTTTGTTTGGACATCGATTTGTGGATGACAAGAAATATAAAACAACAATCTAGTTCCAAGTCTTCCCCACAATTCCTTCCAAAAGTGGCTAAGGAACTTAGAGTCCCTATCACTCACTATGGTTTTTGGAATACCATGCAACTTGACAACTTTCTCAACAAATAAATATGCATCATGAGATGCCTCATCACATTTATGACATGCAATAAAATGATCCCTCTTGGAGAATCGGTCAACCACAAAAAAAATACTATCTTTTCCCCTTTGTTTCCTTGGCAAGCCCAACATAAAATCAATAGAAATGTCAATCCAAGATATTTGAGGGGTGGGTAGAGGGGTATACTATATACAATCCATGGGGAACAAGTCTATACTTATCACTTCTACATTCAGCACATTCACTACAAATATTTGCAATATATTTATGTAGTTTAGGCCAATAAAGTTGTTATTCAAGGATCCCCATGGTTTTGTCAATTCCAAAATTACCCATCAATCCCCCATCATGTGCTTCCCTCATAAAAAGTTCCCTTCAAGAGCTCATGGACACATAGTCACTTGTTATTAAATAAGAAATCATCCAATTTTTAATAGGGAGTAGAAAAACTATCCCTAAGCCATTTTCCCCTCCCCATTCTTCACAATCTTGAAAGATTTTTACAAAGATGGGGTCCTTGGGATACAATGTCTTCAAACTTTCAAAACCCATCAATTTAGAAGACAAAGTGTTAACTAAAACATATTTTCTAGACAAGCATCCGCCACAACATTGTCATTCCCCTTTTTGTATTGGATTAAATAAGGAAAAGTATCAAGAAATTCAAACCATTTGGCATGCTGTTTGTTCAACTTTTCTTAGGCCCTAAGGTGATTCAAAGACTCATGGTCGTTTCGAATGACAAACTCTTTGGGCCATAAATGATGTTGCAAATTATCCAATTCTCTAATCAAAGCATACAATTTGAGATCATAGGTGGAATATTTCAAAGTCACGCCTTTAAGTTTCTCCTAAAATTGGCAATGGATTTTTGGTCTTGCTACAAAACGGCTCCAATACCTACTTTGCTAGAATCACATTCAATCTCAAAAAAATATCAAAATCAGGTAATTGCAATAACAGTGCGGAGCTAAGCATTTCTTTCAAGGTCTCAAAGGCCTTTTCTTGCTCCTCACCCCAAAATAAATGTTTATCCTTTCAAATTACCGTGGTCAAGGGAGCGGCTATGGTGCTAAATTCTTTAACAAACCACCTATAGAATCAAGCCAATCCATGAAAACTTCTCACATAACTGATGGATTTAGGAGTAGGACAATTATTAATAGCATTTATTTTGGATTCATCTACCCCAACACCCCTTGAGCTCACAACAAAACCCAAGAAAATAACTTCATCAACACAAAAATATCATTTATCCACATTATCATAAAGTTGGTCTTGCCTAAGAACTTAAAACACACATTTCAATTGATCAACATGTAAGAACTTAAAACACACATTTCAATTGATCAACATGCTCATCCATGGCCTTACTATACACCAAGATATCATCAAAGTAAACAACCACGGATTTTCCAATAAAAGGTTTCATCACATGATTCATCAAACGTATGAAAGTACTAGGAGTGTTAGTGAGATTAAAAGGCATCACCAACCATTCATATAGACCAAATTTGGTCTTGTATGTCGTTTCTCACTCATCTTTGGGTTTCATCCAGGTTTTATGGTAACTGCTCCTAAGATATGTCTTAGAAAATATGCATGAATCATTCAATTCATCAAGAATGTAATCAAGACAAGGAATGCATGGAGATACTTTACCGTTATTTTGTTGATGACATAACAGTCAACACACATGCATCACATCTCATCTTTTTTTGGAACTGTGATCACCGGAACTACACATGGTCTCATACTTTCTCGCACAAATCCCTTTTCAAGGAGTTTATCCACTTGCCTTTGAATTTCCTTGGTATCCTTCGGGTTACTTTGATATTTCATTTGCTTGGCAATTGGGACCCTAGAACAAAATCAATTTGGTGCTCAATTCCCCTTAAGGGAGGCAATCCCTTTGAATGTTCCGTGAGGAACACATCATCATAGTCCTGCAAAATAGAAGAAATAGAACTAGGCAAAGAAGAGGTTAGTTCATTAGTGTGTAAACAGTAGTCCCTATGCATTATAAGGACCATCGGGTGTTGCTCTTCCATCTCCTCCCTAATATCTCCTAAATTTGACAAGATAGTCACCTTATTATTTCCCTTGGGATCCTTCCTTTTCTCACTTCCCTCTTGAGTACTACTTTCTCCAGTACCTTCTTCATAACTCTTACTCTTCTCCCTCAACTCCCTCATCTTTTGCTAGACTTCACTAACCTACGAAGGAGACATAAGATATAGAACATGCTTCTGACTATTGTGTACAAGTGAGTACTGATTGGCCTCCCATCATGCCTTGTAGATCTATCGTATTTCCAAGGTCTTCAAAGTAAAACATAGAAAACTTGCATAGGTACCACAATCACACAAAATCTCATCTTGGTATTCTCCAATTTTTAACTTGATCAAGGCTTGCTTTTGCACCCTCAATTCTCCATATTAACTCAACCATTGAAGTTTGTACAGGGTGGAGTGTTTGGTGGTTGGGAGTCTTAAGAATTCCACCAAAGTGGTACTTGCGACGATAGCACAACTTCCTCTATCAATGATTAAGGAACACACATTTCCCTTGATGACGCACTTAGAATGGAAGAGGTTTTCCTTTTGACTTGGATCATCCATAGCCTTACTTATCATGGACCTCCTTACTACATAGTTTGGCACGGTGAAATCCACTTCTTGAGGAATAACCTTGTTCACCAAGACCTTCCTTGCTAACCCACATAGAACGGTAACGTCCCCATCATGGCCCCTTTCATCTTATTGACCCTCCTTATCATCCACAAAGTAATCATCCTCTTGAGTACCCTCTTCTTTTTTATCCTCACACTCTCTCTCATCTTCATCACTTTAAGGATCTTAAATTCTTACAACAAAATCTCTCCGATTAGGACACTCACTCATCTTATGACCATATTCTTGACATTTATAACATTGGAGAGGTTTAGTGTTCGTACCTCTTTTTGGCGTAAACTTAGGAGGTTGTTTCTCAATTTGATTTTTCGTTACAAAGGGCTTCTTGGATTCTTGCATGGTGCCCTTGTTCTTTTGCCAATTGTAGGAAGAAGTTCCCCCTTCCTTGTTCTTGTTCCATGAATTTGAGTACCCCTTTGATTTAAATGCCTTATCTTCCTTGTGCCCCTTCTCAATCTCAATTTTCGCGTCAAGAGTTTCATTGGTGTCTCTATAGTTGTAGAGCCTCATTTGGATAGCAATCTCTCTACTCAAACTGAGTCATGGCATTCATTGGCTCTACATCAAACTCAATCCTCATTTTCACAAGTTGAAACTCATTATAGTACTCTTCTACACACTTAAGATTTTGTTTCAAAGTGTAAACCTTCTTAAGTTGCTCTTGTTTGTATCAATCGGGGAACTACATTCTCCCCATGATCTCCTTCAACTCTTCCTAAGTAGGAGTCGGACCAAGTCTATGTGCCCACCTAAACTTCACTTGAGTTTCCCACCATGTAGAGGTGAATCCTTCGAATTGAGCAATGGCCTAAGATGTTTTTTCACCCCAACATGTCATTTGTTAGAAAGATCTGATCATATTGCATCACCCAATCAAGAAACACATCGGGATCACTCCCTCTTTTGAATGATGGAAGAGTGACCTTAGTGGAGTTAAGACTAGTGTCTTGACCCCCAATATTTCCATGGTTCCCATGATTCCCATATGGATCTTCACTATAATTATCGCATTAGTAGTAACGACCTTGGTAACAATCACGGTGTTGATAACCTTGTTGCCTTCATCCTTGAGAGATAGGACCATTTCTTCCACCTCTTAATTGATGATGACCTTGGAAGTTCATTTATTGTCCCCTCATTTGGTTGGCATATCGATCACCCAAACCTCCTAGTTCTTATTGTAACTCATCACCCAATGGTCGGACATTTCTGGGTGGTGGACAAATATTTAGAAATTGTTGGTGGGGTGAGGATAATTCGGTGGTGGTTCAATTGGATTTACATCCCTATGCGGTGGTGGAGGTGTGGTATTTGGTGGAGTATGGTTGTACATTCGGTGAAGTATTTCATGTGACAAGGTAGGTGAGGTATAACGATGCAACCCACGTGTGTTGCCTTGATAGTGAACTCGAGGATATAAGGACACTTCCCTACTTCTTCATTCAACAACCCCCATTCTAACATCCAAACTATCCATCTGACTAGTAAGGGAAGCTAACATATTCATCACGTCGACAAGAGTTGGCTCCCCGGTGGAAACTCGTGTTTACTCTACATGATTGCCAATGCTAACTATATTAAAACAATCAACAAAACAACCAAACACATTAAGTTAGTAAAACATAAACCTCACAACACTTGAGGGTACACACCTTTTTAATTTCCTCACAAATTGGATCGATCGATGTTGATCCTCACTTAGGCTAGTGTGTCGCAACGGTTGTACAATTTCTACTCTTGGTCGGAGTGGATTTTTGTTAATTCAAAAAATGGATGTCTCGATTAAAACTAGTATACTTGAATGAAGAAGTAAACAACTAAGCAAAATGAGAAAATAACTAAAAGAAGTAGCATGAAAGAAATTAAACGCTCAAAAACTAATCAAACTCTTAGTAGGATCGATTACAAGAGTTAGTTAGTTTAGAAAATCAAAGAAAAATGAGAGAAGGAAGGAATCACCCAATCTGCAAAACGCAGAAAAATATGCGGTGCAAATGCAGTTTTGCAGCACAAATGATGTTTTGCAGCGAAAATTGGTGGTGCAAATACTTTTGCAGAATCGAGCTTCAATCACTAGTTTATTTTGCGGACTGATTTGCAGTTGTAGATGGCTAATCGTTGGATGATTTCTTTTGCGATTTTTTTATGCCTAGGGATCCGTGCTTTTGGATTTTTCTAAATGTTCATGAACTTTCTATTCCTTTGGGCCCACATTTTCAGACATTTTCCTCTTTTGGCCCAAAAAACATCTTTTCACAAAATATAATTAGGTTTTGAAGATCAAATGGTACTTCTTTGCATCTTCTTCCACAATAACACTTTGAAGATTAAAAAAAATTCAGACCTTCAAATCTTCTCCAATGGCTTCAAAATTTCAGATTCCAAGCCTTCTTCACTAGGAGAACAAAGCCCAATAGGTTTTAAGCTTCAATTCACCCTTCTTCAAGACCCAAGAACTTGTTCTTGAAACTTCAAGATCCTTCAATGCCGAGCGACTCAAAAGACTTGAAACTTGAGATTTAGACACTACTAATACTAGGGAACTCAAATCTAGTGCAAGAATCAATAAACAAACAAGAATTTGAAACTATTTTTGAGACTTTTAATTTTTACTCAAATTTGTTTTTGTAGTAACAAAACTCAAGACCGGACTTGTAGAAACAAATTTATACTCAATTCCTATATTAACAGCAAATAAGAGGTAGTCATAAGAGAAGGAATCAACAACAACCAAAATCTATATTAAAGCTAATGACCTCAATTGAATATCTAATAAAAAACACCTAACCTATGTGATAGACCTCAAGAGAATTGTTCCACAATCCCTTGCAACCCACATTTCCTAAACAAGTCTCAACAACAGATTCAACCAAGCTCTCAACTCTCACAAGGAGTATGATATCAATATTCATCATAAATTAAGCAATGTAGTGGCCTAAACTAGCTATTTATAGTTTAGGATAGATTATTACAAAGAAGTACAAAAGTGGCACTTCTCATTTTACAAAGATATCCAAAATGGGCATTATGTCATCCCATTATGTGTCGCAGAAGAAGATATGTGCTGCAGAAGGTGATATGCGGCCACATATCAGGTAGTAGATTTGAAGTAATGGTTCTTCTTCTGGTGCTTCACCTACCTATGCAATCATCAATACTTAGATCCCCCGGGACGACACCAAAGTGTGCTCAAACACATCCATCTTCATGAACAACCATTGTAAGGTTTGTAGTTCACGGGCTTGACACCCCGTGAATGGCCTTCATGCAACTCGGGTTGTATCATTAATACCAAAGAATCGATCAACCATGGCCTCTTGAACCTCTAATAAAAATAATGCTCAAGAAAAGCCTCTGAAAATTCCTCCTATATAGCTGGAGTTGCATTCGATCCTCTGGGCAACTCCCAAGCCTAATACCATAGAATGGACAGATCTCGTAGCCTAAAAGATGCTAACTCCACTGCCTGAACCTCTGAATCATGAATAACCTAAAGTACGTGGTAGAGCTGATTAACAAAATCCTAAGGATCCTCGTTTGGGTCAGAACTTATATATAAATATTAGCGGGTTCAAACTGATAAACTCTCGAACTCTGGGACTCCCTGTACTATCTGAAGACCTAGCACCCATCGTTACCCTTATTTGTCACTACTGGGAAGCTACTATATGTGTCATCAACTGAACTGCACCCCTAACATCCTGATACGAAGGGTTGGGTGGAGGAACTGGAGGCACTGGATCCTGAGGCACTGGGGTGGAGACACATGAGATGCCTACTCCCCTTGAGCCTCAGATCTATTTACATGGCTAGGTGGTGCGTAACTAGTACCTTCACCCACATCCACACTATTTTAATGACTGGAAATAGCAGTTCTACTAACCGGCATCACTGAAAATATATAAAGAATGAGTTAGACTCGAAATCTTACAACTTAGCTCTATCGCATGATCTAGAAGATGAATGAATAGTAACCATCCCTAAATTCTCGGTAGCCTCTTTATTATAAGTGTGGTGCACAACAAACCCATAAGAAAGACTACTAGATACGACTTGTAGACTCCTTAGAACACGACCTGCTCTGATACCAAGTTTGTCACACCCCAACCTGGGGTGGTGTGGGCATCACCTGGTGCCATACTTGACTAAGTGTACCAACCTAAAACCATCCAACAATAATATGCGGAAACTATAGGACAACAAGGCCATAATATATCTAATCTATATAAAAATGATAATAACTTATACATGGTCATTAAGGCCACAGAATGAAAATCTAAGCATAACAACCTAAAAGCATAAGCAGCCCAAAACATATATACATATGTAAGACTGAAAAGGCTATAGTACGAGTCAATAGACTAACAACAAGGCCGGCAAGGCCATACATAACATATAGACATACAAACCAAAGTCTGCAAGCCTCTAGGATTATAACAATTGTAACATGATTGGGATAGGGCCCCAGCCTACCCATTTGTTATATATACATATGGCACAGCCAAAACATCTGACTTGGTATCTTCGGGAGAAGCGAATCTTACCAAGCAACTACAAACTCAATAAGCTATTTTTTAGAAGTCTATCTAAGCCTCTACATGAACCTGCAACATGAAATGCAATGCCCCCAGCAAAAGGGATGTTAGTTATAAGAATAAAATATACTAGTCTGTAAGGCATGAATATTAACAAGAGAGATATAAGTTAAAAACACGACATAAAAAAATAACCTGATAACCTAGATGCCACAAAGGGCGAACAATATAAACCCTAAAACCTTACTAAAACTCATATGTATATATAAATATACATCGCCCACTAGTTATAGATCTGTGGTGTTCATGTATATATAAATTTCCATTGTCCAACCGATTATAGCTCGGTGGTGTTCTTAAATGTATAAATATTTGTTACCTAACTTGTGGTGTTTATAAATCAATGCATATATGCCACATAAGGGCCATCGTGCTCCGATTATAGCTCGGTGGTGTTCATAAATCAAATACATATATATATAGCACTCTTGACTTTCATATAAACAAGACTCTTTCTTTTACCTTTATATGACTTTTGGATGACTTCATTAATAGTACTCTCGACTCTTTTCTTTTAGAAAGGAACAAGATATACGACAAGTTAAGAATGTCAAAATGTTTCATTTATGTATTTCTTTTGGAAATTGTTTTACACTTGGTTTCATGCCAAGAAAGAAACGTGGGATAGCCATTACATACCTCAGTTTGTCTTAGTTAATAATAGTCCCACGAGTTCCATCCCATACTATGAATGATAATCTACATCACATAAATAGCTTAGATCATAATTGGATCAATAAACCAAGAATTGGATCACTACGACATTTTGTCAAACACCTAGAGTGCATAAAGCTCCACATCCATCAACAATGGCAGTCCAACACCTAGTATCCCTATGTTTGTCAACAAAATATTTTACCGACATATTTAAGTGTAAAATGACATTTTACAGTTCCAACAAGTCCAACTATCCACCTGATACCCCCCCAAATTGCACAACACCTAAAAATATCCCATAACATCACTTGGATAGATTCAAAAATTGAACTCATGGCTTCCACACCATCTCGTGAGTTCTTCACTAAAAACACACCTACAATGCTCACATAGTTCATAACTAAAGGGGGAGGTGAAACTTACATTGGCTTCCACTGAACACTTGATTTCAATTCTCTTCTTCACCTTGAAGTAAGCTTAGAAAAAATTTGAGAAGAGGAATGAATAAGTTGTACGGGGTTAGAGGGGGGGGGGGAATGATGGGTTATGCTTAGCATCACTTACCTTGAAGCTTGAATGGAAGAAAAATCAGATTGGGAGCTTAGGTCTAGAATAGTAGTTGCGAGAGAGAATAAAATGAGAGAAAATTAAATATTTTTCCATTTAAATGGACTTAAATCATCCGACCTCTAATCTTGAAGGTGAAGCTAATAGGTGAAGCAAATAGGTGAAGCAAGTAGGTGAAGTTAAGAGTTGAAGCAAGTAGGTCAATCTAAGAAGTGAAGCAAATAGGTCAAGTAAGTAGGTCACATTCTTTGTGCGGTACTTCATTTTTTAAAATCTGATTCACCTTAAATTTTGCTTAGAACTTATGTACACTTTGAATCTTGGTCCTTAGGACCTAATACAATCTTGTTCTCCCGAGTTCATATAGATTCTTCAACATCAAGTTAGTCGTATTTAGCTAAAGGATACTGGGTGATACATTTAGCTACGTCACACCTCTTCAAACTTGATTTAAACAATCGCTATCCTTATGTAATGTCTTAACCTTCCTGAATCACTTAGGTTTATCAACGATGTGTCTTGACATAAAACCACAAGGTGTAACATCCTTATCCCCTTAAGAACATTCATCCTCAAATGTTTAGGCAATGTATAAGAGAAATCTAACTCTTGGGATTTTATGGAAATTTTGGCATAGTTTTCTCTATAAATAGGACTATCCGAAACCTACCACGCAGCTAGAAAATACAATACATGTCTCACAAGGCCATATAATACAATATATAATATCACATCGCCTCACACGATCGTCTACCATCAAAATATCCATATGATAGGCTACAACTCACCCTAATTGTGTGACCTTGTGGTCTGGGTTGAATCTATTGCATTCTTTATATGATCATCACCTTCAATTCAGAATAGGTGAGGATATCTAGACTTCATGTCTTCATCGACCTCTCATGTCATCTCTTCTATATTGTTATTTCTCTATAGTTCGTAACTTCTGGAATTGGCGATCTAATATAGCAATTGGAACCTCTTCATAGGATAGATCATCGGCAATCTGAATATCCTCTATAGGTGTAATATGAGAGGGATTTCCAATACATTTTTTTAACATCGACATATGGAAACCTAGATGTACAAAATCTAACTTAGGAGGTAACTCAAGCTCATATGCCACTCGACCTATTCTATGGACAATTCTATACAGCCCGATGTACCTAGGGTTATGCCTTCTTGACGAATCTCATTACGTCTTTCAAAGGAAAAGCATTAAAGAATATACAATTATCAACGACAAACTCTAAATCTCAATAGCACACATCTAAATAAGAATTTTATTGGCACTGAGCTGTTAATAGTCTCTCCTAAATTTTCTTTACATTTTCAACCGCTTGCAGAACCAAATCAGGCCCTAGTAACTGAGCTTCACCCACCTAAAACCAGCCTATCGGGGACTTATACGTCCGCCCATATAAGGCTACATACGGAGCTATCTTGATGCGGGAATGATAGTTATTATTATATGTGAACTCAATAAGTGGCAAATCATCACGCCAACTAACCTTATAATCTAACACTCAAGCCTGCAACATATCTTTTAGCATCTGAATAGTGTTCTCGGTCTGACCGTCTGTCTGCAGATGGAAAGCCCTACTGAGGTTCACCTGAGTACCCAAACCCCACTAAAAATATTTTCAGAAATTAACAGTAAACTGGGCACCTATGTCAGATATGATAGAAATTGGAACTCTACGAAGTGGGACTATCTCTTTTATATATAGTCTGGCATAATCTTCAGCCGCATAAATGGTTCTAATCGGTAGAAAATAGGCCAACTTCGTAAGTGTTACACCTGTATTAGGTACGTCATTATCATTATAGGTTATTTGATGTAGTTAGAGATAATAAGATCCCTGTACAAGGATAAGAAAGGTTTATTGTAGTGTTATGTAAGTTTCAAGAAAGTTTGAGACTAATCGGATATAAGGAAGTAAGTATCGATGAAACTCAACATTGTTAGTGTTTTATGTAGAGCATTCTGCCTCGTGGAATAGGATATGCGATGAATTTGTTGATCGCAGATTTGCCAAAAAATTGTCAAATTCACTACTTGGAAATGCGGTGGCATCTGCGACCGCAGATCCAAGGTGGTGGCCGACCAATTTTGGCTTTTTAAGAGGTGGTTCATCATTTTCACATGTATTTCGACCATAATAGAGCATAAACACCCCTAAACTCCCAAGACATTTCCTAGAAGTTCCTAAGCTAATCCTAACTTAAATCACTCAAGTTCTTCACTAAAAGTATTGTAGAAGTGGTGGAGATCACCTATTTGATATTGTTATTGAGTTGTGAACTCTCTCAAGATAAATAAAAATTATTGTAGAGCTTATTCTTGTTGTATTAAGGTACGTTCTTCCTCTCCTTCATGGATTTGATCATGTCTAAGTCTTAACCAAGTTGTATGGATTGAAAAGTGTAAGATAATACTTGGAGAAGATTGTAATGTTGTCATATATTGTTGGGCTATTTGTTAAGGATCTTATGGTAGATATAAGGATGGACATTGTTGTAAATATAGTTATTCTGTTCTAGATGTTTTAGTCTTGATGTTGGAGATATGTGGAAAGTGAAATGAGTAGGGGAAGTGTTGTCTAAATTGTTGTAGACAACATTATCCCTCTTTTGTTCCAACCTATAGCTTTCGTAGCTTAACTATGGTTCTTTCTCACTTGTTGTAGATTGAAGTGCTAAACGACTAAGTCGACATCGTGTGGATTAAGTAACTGACAAGGTACGTAAGGATTACTTTTTCCTTCTTATGTCATGACTCATATGAAATGTAAACTTAAGCGAAACGTACCTCCAAAACAACTCCATTCCTAAGCTAGAAGTACTAATGTCTTTCATTCAATGAAATGTTATTGAATCTTGTTTGTCCCTTGTCGGGAGTACTTTCCGCATCATAGATGTATTCCTACTTATGTGACCTTCTATATTCCTTATTGGTTTCACTACAACTGATGACACATTTGTTACATACTGATAGTCGGAGGTGTAACGACCTTACGTCACTCCAAGAATCCCATAATGCTCATAAAGACTCTCATGTATGTATATATATATATATATATGTATGTATATATATATATATATACATATATATATATATATATATCACCACTGATCAATTGATTATGAAAATAATGATGCCCATAGAGGCTTGATGGCACTATAGATTCATATATTTGTACGACGGTGTTATATATCTATACACAGTATACATATGCATATCATGGCCCATAATGGCACCTTCAAGATTACAGGTTGAATCTCTTTGTCTCTCTTTTACTTGATGTCTTTATTTACATTATTGCTTGCCTTACATATTCTATACATTATCCGTCCAGGTGTCCCTTTATTGGGGGCATTGTGTTTCATTCCCGTAGGTTCAGGTAGATGATCTGATGATCTTTTGGAGTTACTGTGTCGAGTCTGTATGCTCTTTTTGTACACATTATGTGTATAGCGGGGGTCTGTCTCGACCATATAATGTTATTGTTATTCTTAAAGGCATGTAGATGTATGACATGTATATAGATGTCGTGTAAGGCCTTGTCGACATATGTTTTGATGTACAGATTGTCATAGTGTCCTTGGGCCCATATATATATGCATCTCATGTTGACTCTAACAGTTGTGTTTAGCTTCTTGATTGCATTCCAGTTTATTATGGCGACCTTGATGGCCCGTTTGTCTGTTAAGATGTATGATTGAGTTAGGTATGTTGGTGCTCGGTAAATAAGGCGTGGGTTCCCATCGTGCCTCTCCAGTTTGGGGTGTGATAAACTTGGTATTAGAGCATGTCAGTACTTGAGAGTCTACAAGTTATGTCTAGTAGAGTCTTATTTGTGAGTGTATTGTGCAACACACATATATAACATGAGGCTACGGGGCATTTTGGATGGTTGCTCTTCGTCTTGTTCTAGATCTTGTGATAGATCTCAATTATAAGGATTCTATTCTGATCCATATCATGTTTATGATTCTGCGATGCCTACTATAAGGAATAAGTCCTATGGTAAGAGGGTATTAGATATGGCTGCAGGTGAGGGTAATAATCAGGTGCCACCTACAAATTCAGAATAGGGTGAGTCCTAGAGTAAGACCCAGTCCTAGGAATCTCAGACTCTGGCACCTTCAGAGGGCCTTAGAGGGGCTCTAACTTCCCCAGTTCCTCCACCAAATGCTTCTGATGAGGATCTTGATATATGTAGTGTAATGTGGTTGTTGAACTGATTAGTGGCCACTCAAGCCCAGCACCAGGGTACTAGATCTTCTTAAAGGGCAGTTAGAGTGAGAGTTCGGGATTTCATCAACCTGGACCCTCAAGTATTCACGGGATCTGATCCTATGGAGGATCCGCAGAATTTCATAGATTAGGTTCACAGGATGCTACGAGTGACGCATGCCACTGATACTGAGTTGGTGGAGCTAGCATCCTATAGGCTGTGAGATGTTATGGTGTTTTGGTATGAGGCTTGGGAGCGGTCCAGAGGACCACGTGCACCACTAGCTGTAGGGAAGGAGTTCTATGAGGCTTTCTTGCACCATTATTTGCTGACAAAATTATAACGGGCTAGGCTTGATCAGTTCAAACATCTTGAGCAGGGGAATATGAGCGTGCGGGAGTACAATCTTCAATTCGACTCATTGTCTTGATATCCCTCCTTGATAGTGAGTGAATGGGTGCATCAATTCATGAGTGGTTTGGGGTCACATTTTATTAATAAATATACCACGACCTATTTGCATAAGGTATGGATATATCTCATATTTAGGCATATGCCCAGACACTTGAGGATCATAAGAAACAACAGCGAGGCAACCGGGATTGTGATAGGGGTCAACATAAGAAGGCAAGGATCGCAGGATATTCGAGTGAGTTCCGTGGTGAATTTAGGCCACGGCTCTCCAAGCGTCCAGCCTATCCAGTGGCAAGTGCACCATCACAATTTCTAGGGCCGCGGTTTGACTGATTTGCTCAATCTCGACTAGGTTAGAGTTCATGGGTGTTAGGGTCTCAGTACATAGGAGATATCAATCAAATGAAACCACATTTACTTCGATTGATCCTTGTAGTAAGGCCTACCTAAGGCCGTGTCATTGGGGATCATATGTGTTTTAATCTTGTGGTCATCCCAGTCATATTATATGGGATTATCCATCAAGATACAGAGGTGGTATTACTAAGCTGACCAAATATGCAGCAGTTTCGTCATCTTCAGTTTGCCCGTTAGGGCAGGGTTCTCAGTCATCATATGGGCGAGGCAGAAGAAGGGGTGGAACACCTAACTATGGCAATAATCATAACCATATTGATGCACTGATAGGTCAACAGGATCAGGAGTCTTCACCTGACATTGTCATAGGTATATTATCAGTCTTTTCATATGATGTGTATGTATTGATAGATCCTGGCTCTACTCTATCTTATGTTACTCATTTTGTTGTTAGTTAGTTTAATGTGGAACCTGAGTTGATAAGAGAGCTATTTGCAGTATCCACCCCAGTCGGTGAATCGGTAATTGCTATATAGGTCTATCTGAATTGTGCAATGTTAGTTCATAGCCATAAAACTCTAGCGAATCTTGTAGAGTTTGATATGGTTGATTTTGATGTTATTATAGGTATGGATTGGCTAGAGTCGTGTTATGCTAATGTTGATTATCGAATAAATATTGTTAGATTTCAGTTCCCAGGAGAAATTGTCATTGAATAGAAGGGTAATGTTGCGACGCCAAAGAGTAGGTTTATTTCATACCTTAAAGCGAGAAGGGTGATTTCCAGGGGCTATATATACCATCTTGTTTGGGTCGGTGATACCCATACTATATATGTACGAAGGCATCATATACGCATATACAATATACATATGCATATCATATCCCATAATGACACCTTCAGGGTTGCAGGTTGACTCTTATTGAATCTCTTTTACTTGACAGCCTTATTTACGCTCTTACTTGCCTTACATATTCATTACTTTATCCGTCCTGACATTTCTTTATTACGGGCACTACATTTTATGCTTGCATGTTCAGGTAGACGTACCGACAGTACCCTTAGTAGGCCCTCCATCTATGTGGTTTTATTTCACTCCCCTTGTCCCAGAGTTGTTGTGTCAAGTCGGTATGCTCTTTTTGTACTCATTATGGGTATGAAGGGGCTCTATCCCGACCTTGTGATGCTATTATTACTCTTAGAGTCTTGTAGACGTATGTCCTGTATATAGATGTCGTTTAAGGCCTTCTTGGCATATGTTTTGATGTACAGACTGTTATAGCGGCCTTATCGACTCATATATATATATATATATACATATCATGTTGGTTTGGACACATGTGGTTAGCTTCTTGATTCCATTCTAGTTTATCATGGCGGCATTGACGGCCCATTTTTTTGCTAAGATGTATGATTGAGTCAGGTATGTTGGTGCTCGGTAAGTAAGGCCCGAGCGCCAGTCGTACCCCTCCGGTTTGAGATGTGACAGTAAGCATGTCAACAATTACCCAAATGGAATCAAAGTTCCAGTTGGAACGAGGCAAACATGTAATGAAATCTATATTGATCATCTCTCATTTCCCTGCCGAAATCTTTATGTTCTTAACCAATCCTCATAGCTTCTGGTGCTTTATCTTAACTTGTTGGAAATACGGGCATTGAGCCACAAACTCTGCAACATTTCTCTTCTTGTCATTCCACTAATAGACCCCTTTGAGATCATGGTACATCTTTGTTGAACCAAGATGAATAGAATATCATGATTGGTGAATTTCTGCCATGATTCGCTGGTGGAGATCTCCTACATCTGGGACACACAAACGGCTTCGCTATCTAAGTACCCCATCTTCTCTAAGATCCAATAGCGGCTTCTTCTGTTATGGAATCCCTTCCCTCATTCTCACTAATTTAAAATCCTCGAACTGTTATTCTTTCACTTCTGCTACAACTGACGGTCCTTGTCACACCCCAACTTCAGGGGGTATAGCCAGGACCCGGTGCCTGGATGGCCCGAGTGTACTACCTGTATATCATCGCATAACGCATGACTGTTAGGTCCGACAAGGCCTCAGAATAACAACCACAATAGATACTAAAAAAGATGAATTATATGAAGAGTTATCCAACCCAACATATATACATAACTCACAAGGACACAACTAACAATAGAAGGCCAACAAGGCCCTAAAACTATACCGACAGACTAATCAAAGGCCGACAAGGCCATACAAAATGAATGTACACATCATCCCCTAGTCTACAAGCCTCTAAGAGTGGGACAACATAGCATCATGTTAGGATAGGGCCCCTTCCATACCCAAAATACATATCAACATATAAACATAACCCAAACTAAGACAGCAACTCCAGAAGAAGATGAGTGTACCAACTCAAGCTGAAATCTGGTAGCCTACTTGGGAGGAACATTTTTCTATCTATATGTACTTACGGATATGAAACATAGTTCTCTAGGGAGGGATGTTAGTACGAAAGAATGTACTGAATATGTAAGGCAGGTAAAACATGTAAATAAAATATGTAAAACAAGAGAAGGGTATAGAGATCAACTTGAAACTCTGAAAGACTGTTGGAGGCATACAACTGCCATAATTATGAATATATGCATGTAAGTAAAATTGGGTCACTCTATGGGGCCATATAGTATAATACCAAGCCTCTCTATGGGGAAATCTCATCACAATGTACCCGGCCATATAGGATTCAGTAATGTCATACCTAACTGTAGTGGTGTGCACATATAAGTTTCTGTCCCGATGGCTATAGCACGGCTCGGTAAGAAAATAGATATATATACATAAAGCCAAACCTCTTTTGAACTAGATGTGGGTGACCATGATCATCCCTTTGCATTTGTGATGAAGATCAATGTAGTTAGCTATATATGACTCATCCAGAGATTCATCCAGTTACAAAATTCTATGAGGTTTGCCAAAAATATGGATGGAGTGTTGAACTTATTGACACATGGGAAGAAACAGGAGAAATTGAAGTTTTTGTTGATGGTAAATTTGCTGGGAAGGAAAAATTTAGTGGCAAAAAATTAATTGCCCTAAATAGAGCTGCACATAACGCATATTGCGAAATTGTCAAAAACTTGAACGTGGAAACCACTTCTGATGATAGTGCTTGTAATGAAACTCAAAACTAACTATTAGTTCTGCTAAATTGCATCTATCTCGTCTTATTTAGAAAATGTGCAATATCATTGTGTATCCGTAATTCGTATTTAGTTATCAAAACTTAGGACCAATCTTCCATGCTGCCCTTACGTGTGTGCGTTCCAAATACACTGCAAAAATTATAGAATGTTGGACCACTTATTCAAAAAGTTATGTTTGATCTATTATTAAAAACACTCCATTAACACTTGTATTAATGGTCAGCACACGTGCAAGTATGTGTGACTGACAAATAATAAATTAATGAGTAGAGTAGAGTATCCAACGAGGCAGAGACGAAGCTACAACCATCCAAGGGTGGTCAGTTAAACACCCTTCACCGGAAAATTACACTGTATGTATAGGTCACATTCTGTTGTGTATGGATATAAAGTTAATGTTGAACACCTTTGATAGAAGCAAATCATTTGGCGTGACGGTAAGGGTGTAAAAAAAACACCCAGATGTTTCGAGTAAAAAACTAGGCGCAACCCCTTCATCATAATTTTGAATTTTGATAGAATTTTGAAACTCATAAGTTAATTGTGTGATAAAATCTTACTAAAATAAACTTGACCAATTACTTAATTTTAATTTGTCTAAAATTCTTAAATATTTGTCAAGATCCTTAATTATTAACATATATTATTAAATATACTCCATATATTTTGTAATATTTAGTGTTGTATAATTATGGTAGATATAAGATCTTTATTGTATTAGGATTTCACATTGTACACACGATATATATTTGTATTAATGATAAAGATTCCCCAATGGAGATTAAAACAATATTACATGGTATCAGAGCGATCATAAGTTGAGATCCTACGAAATAGAATTTCAGTGGTTGTTCTATTTTAGAGAGTCTGAGTGGGCAAAATATTTAGAATATATTCTGCCATTTTCACAGCATATACCCAAAAGGGAGGGGGGAGGGAGGCATGAAATAGGATCGTACGAACCATGTTATTGATGGTGCAAATTATTCGTTCGGCCTTGCCATTTTGGGAGGAACTGTGGGGACACGTGAACCGAAAAACCATCTCATTAGTGGAGTAAAAATTGTGAAACGCGGAATTATTGAGCTCACGGTCGTTATCACATCGAAGCGATTTTATATCTTTTTCAAATTGTGTTTTGACATAGACACGGAATGCAAGAAACTTGACAAACACTTCAGACTTTAATTTAAGTGGATAGACCGAGACAAAGTGAGAAAAGTCATCTAATAAGATGAGATATAATTTATGACCCAGTGAGCTAGTAATGGGAGATGTCCATAGATCGGCATGAATAATGTCAAAGGGAGAATATGTAACACTTGAAGAAGACTGAAACAAAAGGCGAACATGTTTGCCTAAAGGACAAGAAAGACACTGTTGGGCATATTTTCCATTATGACAACGAAAGAAATTATTGTTTCTAAGAAAATTAAAAACAGGGGCTCCTGGGTGTCCAAGTCTATTGTGCCAGGTTGACGGAGAAATTATTGCTAAAGCGGTGGGAGAAATGACATGGACAGTTAGACATGTGAGAGGGTTGACACTAGCAGCGGACATGAATAGGAAAGGATAGAGATCACCCTCACTATTGCATCTCGTAAGAAGTTTCCCGATACGGAGGTCTATTACGGAAAATCCAAATGAATCAAAATTAATTGATACAAAATTATCGGTTGCAAATTTCCTAACGGAAATTAGATTATTGATAATATTAGGAGCATATAAGATGTTATTCAGGGAGAAATGGGGATGTGGTGGTGGGGTTAGTATGTGGCCAAACCCTTGAATTGGAATGCGATGACCGCTTCCAATCATAATAGATTGTGGAGTATTTAAACCTCGCAATTGAGGAAGATTACCATATTATTGGCGAGGTGAGACGTAGCGCCCGTATCCATATAACACGCATTATCGGGCTGCCGAAGAGTCAATGTTACGAAAGTCGGGCCCAAATTGGATTGGGAGAGGCCTGAAGCAGACTGGTAGGATCCGGGAAATAGGGTCGGATTGCTATGATCCATTGACTGGCCTGGGGCGGATTGGTCTGGGGGAGAATTGAATGAGTCAGGGAAGCTATTTATTTTGTTCTCGGGTAAAGGACAAAAGGAGAGGAAACAGAGAACAGAGAACGAAAAGAAAAAACAAAACTGGCAATTGGCTATTTCGCTGGCAGTGGGGCCGAAAGAAAACAAAGAGAGCCAGAGGACAGTTTCTCGGGCAGTGAGGGCCGAAAGAAACAAAGAGAAACAGAGTTTGTGCTTTTCTTGGGTAATGGAACACGGTCCAAGGAAGAAAACAGACGCAGAAAAAAAACTGTGGTTGTTTCTTGGAAATGAACAACGGTGCAGAGACCGAGGGTTTGCTGTAATTTGAATAATTAGGGTTTAGGTTTTGGCTTCTGATACCATATAAGATTGTATTAATCTCCCTTGGGAGTCTTTCCCGTTAATACAAATATATATAGTGTGTACAATGTGGAATCCTAATACAATAAGGATCTTATATCTACCATAATTATACAACACTAAATATTACAAAATATATGGAGTATATTTATAATATATGTTAATATTAATATTGTGATTTCAACCAATATAAAGTTATTTATACAAATTGTTTAATATTTTTGAGACGTGTTGTTATATAGACATTAATTATATTTATAATTTTACCAACACGAAATGCACTTTGAAGGATAAAAAAATCATCAATATTTTGCGTCAAATTTTATGCTTTAAATCGACAGAACAACTTTAAACCCAAAGCCAAATTGATAAATCAATGTTATTTTTCTTATTTGATTAAGTGATCTATGTTTACAAATCTAGATCCATTCGGTCGTTCAGCTAATATTTCATTTTGTATTGTAATCCGTGTATTTTCATTATTAAAAGCAACGCAGCTTGAATAAAATGAAAGTTCTCAATTGTTTGTATTTAATAGAAATAGATGTTGGGATAGTTCATGGAAAAATCGCTAGGTTGAACAAGGTGCAGTGAAACCACTCATAGAAAAGTTTTATCGTTCACATTTTCAAATTATTTTGAACATCTTTGATAAAAAAAATTGGCTCCGCCACTGCCACAAGGAGTTGTGATTAGCTATCTTATAGATAAAACTAATATTGATTAATTATTTGAGTCTCTTTATCCAAAAGTTCAAGATTTGTATTTATAACTACTGCAGAAAGTGTAATCAAACACTTTATAGATGTGTGCTTCCTAAGCAAACACCAAAATGTTCTGAATGATGCAATGAGATTGACATTGCAATTGTTCCATTCTTCTTAAGAGAGGACGCATTGGATTGGTTGGGAAGGCTACCCAATCATTCTCTTCATACATGAAGCGACCTTGCCACAAAGTTCTTCGCCAAATACTTCTCACCGAAGAGAATGTCGACCCTTTTGGGATATGACATTTTGACATTCAAGCAATATCCCACCGAAGCATTGCATGCAATATAGAAGAGATACCGAAGAATGCTAAAGGAGTGTCCCAATAACGATATAACTGAGAGAATAATACTTTAAACTTTTTATCATGATCGCAACACATCCGTGTTAAATTAATTGGCCAGAGAAAAAATCATGAACAAATCATATCAAGAGGAGATCACGACATTAGATGAGATGTCGGACATAACCTTAGCTTCGCAATCAAGAGCTAATGTGCCTCAAGGTGAGCCTTGTTGGGATACAATTGTTGTAGGGAACGGAAAGTAAATAACTATTTAGTAGAAAGGATAAACAAACTATTACAATAAAACTGGAAATCAAAACCTTACAAACTGCTTGTGTGATTTGCTGAGTCGAGTGATGGCACTCTGTCTTTAAGACAAGATTGCCCCGTATATCTCCTTTTACGGTATTGAGCAATAGTCTCCCAAGATACAACATCAACTTTAACAAGTGAGCAAAGGAAACTCAAGTGTTACTCTTGAAGAACTTTGAGTATAGTGACTTTGCTAGAGAGGAAGAATATGAAATCAAAAAATCTAGAGAATTCTCTAAGTGTTGAGTGTAGTGTCTTTCAATTGAGCCAAAGGCCTCAATTTATAGTGTAAGTAGAATACCCCTCAACTAGCCAACTAATGGTCTTCAATAGCCATGTAATTTCACTTGATTGAGGGGTTACATTCAGCCAAATAATGGTTGAATTCATATGGAAAGTAATGGAGAATCAATGCTCCAAAACCAGCACAAACGTTAGATTTTTCCAACTTCTCGTCGCAGCATTCTGCCTCCGAAGCGCGGCTCCTACGGTGTGGCGTTGCGGCCCTTCATGCCTCCGCGGCGATTTCCGACTCGTTTCATTTTACACTTTGTACACTTCTTCCTTCATTTACCAACGTGAAATACTTTGTCATTTGGCCAATAACCGTCCATAATTCTATGTCTCAAACGTATTACATACGTACCAATATCTCTTTCACTAATGAAATTTATGATACTTAGCACTACATGTGCACGTGTGTGGAAACGACGTTTCCGACGTGCGGGCCCAATAGTTCGAGTCATAAATTAATGGGATATACTTATTTCCACATTTAGTAAATTTCCAACAATCCTCTCTTGAAAGAGATTTTGGCGCACACACATGGTGCCTTTTCTAGCAATCTTTCAGCGGACCGATATTGCATCTGGATAGGTAGCATACGCTTTGAACCTTCCATAGTTGAATACCATCGGACTTACTTACTGCGCGGTGAACGTGATGTCTTGAACCGTCAGTGTTTAGTGTAAGACAAGTCAACGGTACCAACACAACAACTTTTTCTACTCAGTTCTTCGTAATGTTTTATCCGTTGTGGACGTGGACACTTCTTGGATTCTTAAGTGCATTCAATTTGAGGCGGCCTGTACTCGCACTTAAATAGGTGGTCTCCTACAAGGTATCCTGCTATACCCCACTTTACAAGTGTTAGGAACCATTAAAATTTTCCCCAAACCTAACCTCAACCGGTGAGGATCATTAAAGGTTTTGAAAACTTAAGCTTCACCCATACTGCAGATAGCACTTATAGTCTATCACGGGAACAACTTTGGATTTGGTTTTCCTTCATAGAAATCACTATCCGAAGTGCTCATGCTTCCACCGAAGCGATCAACTGAACTTTTACAGATTAGTTTTCCCATTGAACCTAATTCCTGGGATCTCCAGTCAGTAAGGTTGGGTTACCACCGTATTGGTCCTTATACTTTGGGTTTTAAGCCCATTCCCCTAGACAGGCAGAACATATGATCCTTGGGTAAGCTCTTTGTCAGTGGGTCAGCTATGTTATCCTTTGATTTTATGTAATCAATGGATATTATACTTGTAGTGATCAGCTGCCTAACGATCTTATGTCTCCGTTGAATATGACGAGACTTGCCGTTATACATAGAATTATGTGCCCTTCCTAGAGCCGACTGGCTGTCGCAGTGGATCATTACAGAAGGTACAGGTTTGTTCCAACAAGGAACATCCTCTAAGAAGTCATGAAGTCACTCAGCTTCTTCTCCTGCTTTGTCTAAAGCGATAAACTCTGATTCCATCGTGGATCGGGCGATGCAAGTTTACTTAGAGGATTTTCAAGACACAGCCCCACCACCAATTGTAAATACATACCCACTGGTGGACTTAGTGTTCTCTATATCAGATATCCAGTTTGCATCACTGTACCCCTCTAGTATAGCTGGATATCTCGAATAATGCAACATGTAAGTTATCGTGTATTTCAGGTATTGAAGTACCCGATTCAACGCCTTCCAGTGATCATCACTCGGATTACGAGTAAACCTAGCTAACTTGTTGACTGCATAAGCAATATTAGGTCGGGTGCAGTTTGTTATGTACATCAAACTATCGATCACTTGTGCATATTGCTCCTGGCATATGGGTGCACCACGATTTTTATCAAGCTTTTGATTTCTATCCATTGGTGACTTTATAGGCGAACTGTCTAACATCTCGAACTTTCTCAAAACATCCTCGATGTAGTGAGACTGAGATAAGACCAGTCCGTCAGATGTCTTAGAGATTTTTATCCCTAAGATGACATCTGCGATACCCACATCCTTCATGTCGAAGCATTGTTTCAACATGTTCTTAGTCTCTATAATTATGCTAGGACTTCTCCCAGTGATCAACATGTCATCTACATACAGGCATATCATAACAAATGAGTCAGAGTTACCTTTCATGTAGACACATTTGTCACACTCATTACTGGTGAAACCCTTCGATAATAGAGCACTATCAAATTTTTCATGCCATTGCTTCGGGGCTTGTTTCAGCCCATACAGAGATTTGACAAGCCAACAGACTTTCTTCTCTTGCCCTTGAACCACATACCCCTCGGGTTGGTCCATATAAATTTCTTCTTTCC
This sequence comes from Anisodus tanguticus, assembly GCA_034509755.1. Classification (NCBI taxonomy): domain Eukaryota; kingdom Viridiplantae; phylum Streptophyta; class Magnoliopsida; order Solanales; family Solanaceae; genus Anisodus; species Anisodus tanguticus. The sequence continues at coordinate 37,597,680 of CM067542.1, forward strand.
AAATCACTATTTAAGAAGGCTGTCTTTACATCCATTTGATATAACTCAAGGTCACGCAACGCTGCGATCGCAATGAATACCCGTATGGATGTCATCTGAGATACCGGGGAGTACGTGTCAAAGTAGTCAAGACCTTCTTTCTACCGATAACCCTTAACTACCAACCTGGCCTTGTAGTTATCTATAGACACATCTGCATTATACATCCGTTTGAGTATCCACTTACAACCCAACGATTTATTTCCTGGTGGAAGATTAACCAACTCCCAAGTATGGTTATGCAGAATGGAGCATATTTCACACTCAATAGCTTCTTTCCAGAGCGGTGCTTCTGGAGTTGACAATGTTTCAGCAATTGTCTTTTGTTCATCATCAACCATATAAGCTACAAAGTCAGGACCGAAGGATTTATCCTTCCTGGCCCTTTTACTTCTCCTTAGTTCCATTTCTGGAGTCTCCAAGTTCTGAGAATCTGGAATACTAGATTCCGGATATTCAGCCACCTCGAGATCCACTAGATCTGAACCATCTAGATTCGGGCCGTCAACGTCTCCCAGTTCCTGAGAGCTTTGTTCAAAACTCCGTTTGCGAGAGGTTATGTCTTTTTCCTTTCTAGAAGGTATCTTCAAAGAATTGTGCATTCCTTGATTCCATGATTGTACCCCCGTGGATATCTGGAATATCTGACTTATGCACTAAGAAGTGATAAGCACTACTGTCATTTGCATATCCGATGAATATGCAATCTACAGTCTTAGGCCCAATCTTGACCTGCTTTGGCTTGGGCACTTCGACATTTGCCAGACAACCCCACACCTTTAAATATTTATAGGTGGGTTTCTTTCCCTTCCATGATTCATATGGAGTTTTGTCCTTACCCTTATGTGGGACTCTCTAAAGAATCATATTAGCTGTAAGGACAGCTTCTCCCTACATGTTTTGGGAAAGACTAGAATTGATGAGTAAGGCATTCATCATTTCCTTCAATGTGTGGTTCTTACGTTCCGCCACACCGTTCGATTGAGGTGAGTATGGAGCCGTCGTTTGATTAACAATGCCTTCTTGGGCACAATATTCCTCAAATGGCGCTACATATTCTCCCCCTCTATCGCTACGAATGGATTCAATCTGCATGCTTAGTTGGTTCTCAACTTCTACTTTATAACGTCGGAACACTTCAAAGGCTTCATCCTTACTTTTCAACAAGTAAAGGTAACAATACCTTGTGCTATCATCAATGAATGTCACAAAGAACTTGTTCCCCCCTCTAGTTTTTGCAAACTTCAAATCACATATATTTGTGTGAATAAGTTCTGAAGGAGCGGTATTCCTTTCGACGGATTGAAAAGGAAGCTTTGTGAGCTTTGCCTCTACGCATACCTCACACTTATGTTGAGGGTTTACATCGATAGACGGAAACAACTCCAACTTTACCAACCTTTGGATAGACTTGTAGTTGACATGTCCTAATCTATGATGCCATAAATTAGAGGACTCAAGCAAATAAGATGAAGAGGCTTCAATATTATAGCTTTTACGTAATACAGACATGGTGTTCACTTTGACTACAAATTTATTGGACTCAAACACTAGCCTAAAACCAACATTAACCAATAATGGACCTGAAATTAAATTTCTTCTAATCTCAGGAACATGCATCACTTCCTTCAGAGTGAGCTCCTTTCCAAAAGTCATCTTCAGGACTACTTTTCCTACCCCCAGTACGTCAGAGGAAGCGTTGTTGCCCATGAACAACTTCTTATTTGTGACCGGTGTATAAGTGGAGAATGCATCTCTGTTGGAACAAATGTGTCTTGTAGCACCTGTGTCCATCCACCATTGCATAGGATTCTCAATCAGGTTTGCTTTTAGCACTACTGCTGAGAACTCCTCAATCATGTCGTTCAGAAACTGGTCCTTGACAACGTTAACCTGAGTCTTGCCCTTAGCCTTGGCCTTCTCTTGGTGCTCGGTCTTGAGCTTGCGGCAGTCCTTGATCATGTGACCAGGTTTCCTACAGTGGTGACAGTTTCTTTTGAACTTCTCTGCTGCTTGGGTCTTGCCGTCTTTCTGGAACTTGCGCTTTTTGCTTAGGTTCCCTTTGGCCTCAGCCAGATTTACCTTTGCCTCAGTGGGTTGTTTACCCCTAGGAAAGGCCTTCTTATTATCTTCCTGAATTTGGGGTTTGATAATACTTCTTCAAAGGTCATCTCCTTTGTCTTCAGCTTTAAGTAGCTCATAAACTCATTCCACAAAGGATGTAACTTTTCAATCAGTGATGCAACAAAAAACTGCTCGTTTGGCTTCATACCTTCCAAATCCAGGTGATGTAAAATCATTTTGAATTTCTGGACTTGGAACATCACTGTCTTACTATCCACTATTTGAAATTTCAGAAATTTCCCAACGATTAATTTCTTAGTATCTGCATCTTGTGCGTTGTACTTCTTTTGTATCTTATCTCACAACTCTTTGGCAGTGCCAACGGTGAAATACACCATGTAAAGAAGGGCTCGTAAGCAGTTCAATATGTAATTCTTACACATGAAATCACTATGACTCCATGCATCAAGAACCATCTTCATGCCATTAATGACATGGATACCTAGGCCCCCTTCACCCGTTTTCAGAAGGCTAAAGGTCCATTTCATCTCCAGCTTGTGGAGGATCTTCTATTAGGAAACGTGTCATTCCCATAACAGTCATATAGAAGAGCATCTTTTGAAGTTTGACCCCATGAACATTTCAGGTTGTTCATGGTGAAATCCAGAGGGTGGAGGAGCGGCAACATTCCCTTGAGCGGCAGCAAAGGCGTTGGATGAACCTTGAGCAACCGAAAAGGCATTAGAAGTACCTTGAGCAGTGGGGAAGGCAGAGGGATTGCCTTAAGCAGCAACAGGAGAATCATAAGAAGTTTGATTTATATCAGTCATCTTTCTAACTTAGTTACTTACAACAAAATCTTGTCTTAAAATTGTTTGGATACAATTGTTGTAGGGAACGGAAAGTAAATAACTATTACAATAGTAGAAAGGATAAACAAACTATTACAATAAAACTAGAATTCAAAACCTTACAAACTGCTTGTGTGATTTGCTGAGTCGAGTGATGACACTCTGTCTTTAAGACAAGATTGCCCCGTATATCTCCTTTTACGGTATTGAGCAATACTCCTAAGATACAACAACAACTTTAACAAGTGAGCAAAGGAAACTCAAGTGTTACTCTTGAAGAATTTTGAGTATAGTGACTTTGCTAGAGAGGAAGAATATGAAATCAGAAAATCTGGAGAATTCTCTAAGTGTTGAGTGTAGTGTCTTTCAATTGAGCCAAAGGCCTCAATTTATAATGTAGGCAGAAGACCCCTCAACTAGGAAACTTGATTGAGGAGTTACATTCAGCCAAATAATGGCTGAATTAATGTGGCAAGTAATGGAGAATCAATGCTCCAAAACCAGCCCAAACGTCAGATTTTTCCAACTTCCCATCGCAACATTCTGGCTCTGAAGTGCCGCGGTACTGTGAGTCAGCGCCGCGGTACTGTGAATCAGCGCCGCGGCGCTCCGGCGCCGCGTCCCTTCACGGCTCCGTGGCGATTTCCGACTCGTTTTATTTTACACTTTGTACACTTCTTCCTTCATTTACCAATGTGGAATACTTTGTCATTTGGCCAATAACCGTCCATAATTCTATGTCTCAAACGTATTACATACGTACCAATATCTCTTTCACTAATGAAATTTGCGATACTTGGCACTACGTATGCAAGTGTGTGGAAATGACGTTTCCGACGTGCGGGCCCAATAGTTCGAGTCATAAATTAATGGGATATACTTATTTCCATATTTAGTAAATTTGCAACAAGCCTAGCATGGTGCACATCACTAGAGATATGTAAGTCCAAAGTCAAGCAATTGCGGATTTAACAATCACTGTGAATGAACATACTTGCCAAGGCTCAATTATAGTATGCTCAAGCTCCAAAGCTAGTTAATGCAATGGATAATGTTTAAGGGCCAATTTCAACCAAATAAGTATGGGTGGTCAATTCCAAGGGCAATATGTGATGTAATTTTCACAAGGCTGGAGTCAAGGGGATAACTATCAAAAACAATATTGCTATTAAGTGCAAAAACGAGGAAGCACAATACATAGGAAATTACCAAGGATGCCAATAACAGTCAAATAACCATGGCCGGTGGAGACAAGTTAATCAATGACAAGGCAGCTAAGGTTGGAATGGTAATAATCAAGACAATCACAATGGAGGGTTATCTCAACAATATAATCAACAAAGACACTATTAAGCACCTACTAATCTACCTTCTTACAATAATCAAGGAAAATTTCACGTGACTTAAAGGATTAACGAAGAGAATGATCAAGAATTCAAAACAATTTGGAAAAGAAAAGAGGGACATGAACCAAATTGTTAGTTCTCTACATTTATTAAACAAATTGAGAACCAACTCAGACAAATTTCAGCTAAACTTGAATGTGAGACCTCAAGAGCATTTCCATGTGACATTATTACACATCCAAAAAAGATGATGGTCTGGGTCAAGTATTTTCTATCACAACTAGAAGTAGTAAGATTCTTCTAAGGAAAACAATTGAGATTGAGGATGACAACGTAGATAAGCTGATATCTCCAAACGTGGATAATACAATAGTGAAACCAATTATGATTGAAGAAGAACACCAAACACCTAGCAATTTTCAAGAGGTAAATGATGTTCCTACGAAAGAAAATGAATCAATCAAAGAAGGCCCCTAGAGTTTACAAGCAACTACCTAGGGAGCCTGACATGCGTGAAGGAACAATAAGAGGAATACTTGCAAAAGTTCTATGATATGTTGAACTAAATTACAAACACTGTCTTTTTGTGGAGGCACTTGAGGAGATATTGAGTTATGCTAAGTTCATGAAGAACTTAGTCACAAGCAAGAAAAATATCAACTTTGAGACTATCAAAGTGAAAAATTAATGTAGTGTAATAATCTCACAAACCGATGTTAAGAAGTTTGAAAATCCAGGAGCATTCACTATTTCATGCACCATTGGTATGACGGACTATGCTAAAGCCTTGCGCGATTTAGGGGAAATATTAATTTGATATCTAAGTGTCAAGAGATTGGGCTTGGAATATCCCAGGCCCACCATTATGAAATTGCTAGCGACGGATCAAACATTTGAAGAAACCGGTGATGTCATTAATGATATAAGTACTTGTTAAGGTGGATAAGTTCTACTTCCCTACGGACTTTGTTACTCTCTATTGTGAAGTGGATAGAGAGGTCCCTATCACATTTTAGGAAATGACGCGTGGTGTTCTCAAAGTGTCCGATCTTGAATTTTTATCCCTGCTAAATAAGTTTTCTTAAAAATGACTTAATTCTAAAAAGAATTCATTGGGAAGAATTTTTGTTTTTTCCATCACGCATAAGTTCTAACTTTTGTCTATAAAACATAACTTGTGGTCAATTGAGCAGTTCACTATCTTAAAATATCCTGAATTCCTGCCTTATGGGCAAGAGCTAGAAGTTATGCCTTATAGGCAACAAAAGCTTCCCTCTATTACCCATCGGGCATAAGTTCTAACTCTTGCCTATTAGGCATGATTTGCAGTCAATTGAGTAGATTCATTAAACTAATTTATGTCCACAACTCATGTACGATGGAAAACAAAAGCTTTGTCTAGCGAATTTTCTGAAGAGGGGGCTAAAAATTTGTTAAGCGGGGCGGCCAAAAAATCAAGATCACGCCTTATTTGTTGACACCCATGCTACAAGAAAGCTAAATGGTGAACTTGGTTGAAGGTTGAGTTATTTACCTAGAAGAGTATGGATCAATTCTCACTTTATATATTTTGTCCTTCTTTTTTAGTGGTGCACCCATATTTTAAAAAATCTAGATTCGTCTATGCATGTTGGCATTCAAATAAAGCATCAGACATACTTTTTTTTAACTCTTCACTCTCTCATTTTATTGGTAAAAATATTTGTGGCGTAAATAAAATGATAAATAACACTGATATATATGTGATATACACGGTATATACATTAACATGTGTGTACCGTGTATATCACGGATAACACAAGCCATATAAGGAAATACCGAGACCGTGTATATCACGATAATATGGGTAGTATATTGTTGTATTTGCTTAGTATTGTACACTTACCATAATTGTAGAATTCTTGTACAAATAGAATAGGATTTTGGGAGTAGAATAGGAATAAGATTTTCCATGTTATGGAAATTGTAAATTGTATATATACTCATTCATTAATGAAAATAATCAAGGGATTATTTCTTTCATGGTATCAGAAGTATAGGTTTTTCATACCTCTCCTCTCTTTGTCTTCCGCAGCCCTCGGTTTCCAAGCTTCCATCTTGGTTTATGTGCCCGACTTCTCTCTTCTCTTCCCAAATTAGTATAAATCCCTTCTTCACATTTTGTTCTTTCGTTATGTCTAAGAACGTATTTCATCATGCCCTTTCTGTTTCCAACATCAAGAACCACATCCCTATTGTTCTTGAGATGGAAAACGTCCAGTATGCGACGTGGGCAGAGTTGTTCAAAATTCACACAATTTCACATCAATTCCTCCCGCGGAGGATCCTCGGTTATGGATTACTCTTGAGGCTACCGTCCTTCAGTGGATTTATTCCACTATTTCTACCGACCTTTTACAGATGATTATTGACCCAGACACTACGGCTACAGCTACATGGAATAGATTGCGTGATATATTCTAGGATAACCAACATTCCCGAGTTGTCACCCTTGAGCAAGAATTCTCCAAAGTCAGCATGAAAGATTTCCTAAATGTTTTCGTTTATTGTAAACGGCTCAAGGAATTGGTGGACCAACTCCGTAACATTGGGGCGCCTGTTACCAATAATCGTCTTGTTCTACAAATGGTTGCAGGCCTTTCTGAGGCCTATAATGGCGTTGGGACTCTCCTCCGTCAAAGTAGTCCGCTGCCACCATTTTATCAAGCCCGTTCGATGCTCACGTTAGAAGAAGTCGGCTCGGCTAAAAAGGCAGTTATCGGTGCCAATTCTGTGGCGATGATGACGTCATCCGATAATTCTCACGGGTTTGTTGACAATTCAGACCAACACCACAACAATGGTGGGGGTAAGAAGGGTCAAAACCAGAAAAATAATAATAAAAATCATTGTGGCAATAACGGCGGTGGCCGGAACAGTAACACTACCGGCGGGAATAGTACCAACAGCGGGGGTGGGCCTCGGGGTTCTGGGCCCCAGCCTGCCTGGTCCTAGTCCTGAGCCCCTTGGCAATGGGCCTGGACCAGTTGCCAGTAGACCAGTTGCCAGTGGCCCAGTCCCTCCTACTACCCAACCCCTAATTATTTCTAGCCTTGGGCCTCAGGTCAGCCCCAATACAGGCCCAATCACTCGGGTCCATCTTCAGGCAGTCGATTTCCGTTTGGGCAGGGCAGCAGGCTGGTTTGCTTGGGCCTCGGCCTCCGCAGGCATTCCAGGCAGTGGGCCCTACATCGACTCCGACAGATATTGAGGTCGTAATGCATACGCTTGGATTAAATCCTCCGGACCCGAACTGGAACATGGACACGGCGCCACTTCTCACATGACGTCCGACCAAGGTAGTCTCTCATCTTATTCGAATTTGAGCAAAAATCGTGGCATAATTATTGATAATGGCAACTCAATTCCAATTCGTGATTACGGTCATGCAACTTTGTCTCCCCCACATCCGCCTCTTTTCTTGAAAAATGCCCTTCATGCCCATAACTTAATTAAGAATTTGGTGTATGTCCGTAAATTCACCACTGATAATTGGATTTCTATTAATTTTGATCCTTTTGGGTTTTTTGTAAAGGATTTCAAGATGGGGATACCTCTCATGAGATGTAATAGTAGGGGAGATCTTTATCCAATCACGCCCGCCTCCAGTCTCTCGAGTCAAGCCTTGCCATCTACTTTTGCAGCTATAGTTTCTTCCTTGTGGCATGCACGTTTGGGTGACCCTGGGCTGTCCATTGTTTCTTCGTTACATAAAAACATTTTTATTTCTTGTAAGGGTACGCATAGTACTCCAATTTGTCATTTCTGTCCTTTAGGAAAACATGTTAGATTACCATTTGTAGCCTCTATTTCTCTTACTTTAATGCCATTTGATATTATTTATAGCAATTTATGTACATCTCCTGTTTTAAGTTCTGTGGATCATCGTTATTATGTTCTATTTTTGGATGATTATTCTATTTTTTATGGACTTTTCCGTTAGTGAAAAAATCTCAATTTTTTTCCACATTCTTAAAATTTCGAGCATTCATTCGTACCCAATTCGAACGAGAAATCAAAAATATTCAATGTGATAATGGCAAAGAATATGATAATGGGTTATTTCGAGAATTTTGGGAAAAAAATAACATAGTTTTTCGTTTCTCTGGTCCTCATACGTCTTCACAAAATGGGAAAGCCGAACGAAAAATTTGTACCATTAATAATATTGTCCAAACTTTATTGGTTTATGCTTCCGTACCCCTTCCTTTCGGCATCAGGCTCTACAAATGGATACCTATCTTCTTAACATACTTCCTACCAAAGGGTTGGCATATATGTCTCCTCTTAAAATCGTCTATAATAAAGATCTTTCGTATTCACGTCTTAGGGTCTTTGGGTGTTTATGCTATCCGCTTTTTCCATCAACTACTATTCACAAACTTCAAGCCCGTTCTACCGCTTGTGTGCTTTTGGATTATCCATCTAATCATCGTGTTTACAAATATTTTGATTTATCATCTAATAATATCATCATTAGTCGTCATGTTATTTTTTATGAAACTCAATTTCAGTTTTCTAAAGTGAGTAGTCATGTGCCTAGTTCGTATAAGTTTTTAGATGACGAGGTATCCCTATTTATTATCCACCATTTATCGGATTTGTCCCTCACTCAAAATCCGCTAGCGGGCCCATTGCCCGCTAGACCTCCAGTACCGTTGAATCTGCCCAGTCCTCCCGTCATGGGTCTAGCAACTGAGCCGCATATCCAGCCCAGTTCTGCCCCTGCTTCTATTTCGAGTCACGGTACCAATTCCAGTGTTGGGCCAGCAGGCCTACTACCTGCTGGCCAGTCCGTCACCCATCCGAATTTTTCCCAAAATCCACTCAATTCTCCCCCGCGTCACAGATCGGTTACTCATAGTCAACGGGGTATTTTTAAACCAAAGAGATATTTTAATCTAAATTCTAATGTTCTTAAATCCCCCCTACCCCGTAACCTAGTGTCTGCAATAAATGACCTGAATTGGAAATTGGCCATGAATGACGAATATGATGCTCTTATTGAAAATAAGACGTGGAGGTTGGTGCTCCGTCCTTCTGGTGTTAATATTATTCGGTCTATGTGAATTTTTACTCATAAAGATAATTCTGATGGTTCTTTTGCGAAGCATAAGACTCGTCTTGTAGGTGATGATAAGGCTCAGCAGGTTGGCGTAGATTGTGGTGAGACGTTTAGTCCGGTGGTCAAATCGGCTACCATTCGCACTGTTCTCAGTCTGGCTCTGTCAAAAGCATGTCCCATTCATCAGTTGGATGTGAAGAATGCTTTCTTACATGGTGATCTTAAGGAGACCGTTTACATGCATCATCCCTTGGAATTTTGAGACCCCAAATATCCTCATCATGTCTGTTTATTGAAGAAGTCCTTGTATAGAGTTAAGCAGGCCTCACGGGCTTGGTATAAGAGATTTACATACTATGTTTCATCTATTGGGTTTTCTCACAACAGGTCTGATAATTCATTGTTCATATATCGTCGTGGTACTTCTCTGGTTTATATTCTACTATATATGGATGATATTATCTTGACTACCTCTTCTGATGCTTTGCGCAAGTCTATCATGACAATGCTCAGTTCTGAGTTTGCTATGAAAGACTTGGGGCCCATGAGTTACTTCTTGGGGATTGTTGTCACTCGTCATGCAGGTGTGTTATTCTTATCACAATGGAAGTATGTCGCTAAGATCATTGAGTGAGTTGGTATGTCCTCTTGTAAGTCTGCTTCCACTCCAGTTGATACTAAACCCGACCTGGGTGTTGCGGCTGGCTCACCTTACGAGGATGCCACCCACTATCGCAGTATTGCTGGAGCACTTCAGTATCTTACTTTCACGAGAATGGATATTACGTATGCAGTACAACAGGTGTATTTGTTTATGCATGATCTTAGGGTTGAGCACATGAATACGCTCAAACGCATTATATGATACCTCCAGGGTACACTTGGCTATGACTTGCATCTATATCCATCGTCGACCTCTACACTTGTCTCGTATACAGATGCTGATTGGGGTGGTTGTCCAGACACCAGACGATCCACGTCTGGGTATTGTATGTTTCTAGGTAATAACTTGGTCTCATGGTCTGCAAAGCGACAGTCTACATTATCACGCTCTAGTGCAGAGGCCGAGTATCGAGGGGTAGCCAATGTGGTATCTGAATCATGTTGGTTACGCAATATTCTATTAGAACTTCAATGTCTCATTCAGAAAGCTACATTTGTTTATTGTGATAATATTAGTGCAGTCTATCTTTCTGGTAATCCGGTTCAACACCAGCGCACTAAACACATCGAGATGGATATCCACTTTGTTCGCGAAAAGGTAGCTCATTGACAAGTATCAAATTGCATACATCTTTACTAAGGGTCTTCCCTCGGTCCTATTTGACGTTTTAGGGACAGTCTCAGCGTACAACGACCGCCCGCTATGATTGTGGGGGTTGATAAATAGCATCGATATACACGTGATGTACACGGTATATACACTGCCATGAGTATACCGTGTATATCACGGATAACATCTAGCCATATAAGGAAATACCGAGACCGTGTATATCACGGTAATATGGGTAGTATATTGTTGTATTTACTTAGCATTGTACACTAACCATAATTGTAGAATTCTTGTACAAATAGAATAGGGTTTTGAGAGTAGAATAGAAATAAGATTTTTCATATTATGAAAATTATAAATTGTATATATAATCATTCATTAATAAAAATAATCAAATGATTATTTCTTTCACAAAATGACGAGTATTAGCTCCAGTTTAGATAATGTTTGGTGTCATAAAAAGATTACCGTGAGTTAGGGGTGTGTAAAAGGAATTTGACAACAAGATCATGGAGTAAACTATATATTACGCCTACTATGTGTAAAAGATTATGGTGAATACATTAAATATTACATCTAATTCAAAAGTAAATGAAAATGTACAAAAATTAATCTAAATGTTTAAACGTAATAGTATATGTTCGTATAATAAAATTCTTAGAGTATTGACTAAAAACTATTACTATAAATTATAGAGGTAATAAAAAATATTTATAAATATTTTAAAAAGAAATGTTATGGGAAGTAGAGGACAGATAATCCAAGCTTATACCATACAGGCACACCTAACGCCTCCACCTATCAATGTGTTAGCCCCATAAAACTTTTGATCCTGTGATCATATTGAAACATGGACAAAGGCCCAATATATCTTTCAACTAAAAAAGTTATGCATACACAAATGGTGTAACTATATTAGGACTTGTTGGGAAAATTATTTTATAATCTAATTTGGGTGCAATTGTGTAATTACACATTACACCGGGATAAGGTGAGTTGCAAAGGTGTAATTTAATTTAGTACATTTATATAACTAGCTTTTTCCTTGAAGAGAAGTTATGATTTTAATTGGTCCTCATTCTCATAATTGTTTTGGTGGTTTGGAAAGGAGGACTAATATCACAAATATTGGTAGACAGATCACCTAAAGATTGAAAAGGCCATTTGTAATTTCCACAAATCAGAGACCAGCCTAAAATTAGGTTTTGGCTGTTTCCCAACGTTGAAAACCAGATCCAAACCAACCAAACACTCATAAATTTGAGAACCTTATGTGTTATTTTTTGTGTGTAAACCACCTGTCTAATTTAAGTTTCGAAAACTATTTTTGTTTGATTTTTGAAAACTATATCTGTCCTTTTTTTTTTCTAACCACGTTTTTGGAAAATTATATGAAAAAAATTTCACCAAACAAGCAATAATATTAAAGAGACACATGCTCTTCAACTTGTTTCTGAAAAGTCTTTGTCAACTTCGCCACTTGTTCTACCAAGTTTGGACTGAAATTTAAGAAGGCCAAATAGATGCTGCTTCAATTTCGTGCCAGAAAATGCTCATGTAAGGGAGTAAATTTTATAGCTCCTCCGTTTCAAAATATTTGTCTTTTTTTCCTTTTTGGTCCATTTTAAAATGTTTGCCTCTTTTTTTCTGAAAATTCTTTAATTTCAACTTTCTACATGACATATTTAAGATCATCAGATTAAATAGTATTTTGGTATATTCTTTATATCATTAATTTAAGACCCAAGATTAAAATGTTTTCTTTATTTTCTTAAATTTTGTATCAAATCAAAACCAGACAAAAATTTTGAAACCGAAGGAGTATATGTTTTGTGGTGATATTTGATTGGTGTAAATAATACTATATTTTCATTCTATATGGTGGTTTTTGATTGGGTGTGAAGTGTTAAGAATGAATGACATTTGACACATACTAGAGTGACATAGTGACCTTTGGTAGGGACACATACTATACCTAAAGTGACCTTTCGGGTAGAACTGTATTTGCCGAGGCAAAGTTGGACCGGAATCAACAGAGATTAGTGCTGCGAGGGCGAAGCGAAAAATTACTCCGTGCCGCTTGCTGCGCGAAGTCAAACTTCGTGACGGAAGCAAGAAAAGAAAGGAATTACGACTTCACCAACCACTTCGGCCTAATCATCCCACTTCTTTCCTCAATCCCAATAAAGAATATCGATTTCCGATAACCACTTTCGCCCGATCCAATTCACCTCCATCGACGTGGGGCTCCTCTGTGCTGATCTAAATTTAGTTGGCCCCAAACTAAATATCGGACTTGGATGGAAAATCAAAAAAATATTACTAAAGTGACATAAAATTGAAATTGAATGAGTGGTAGTCATAAAGAAAACCAGAATAGACGGTATCTCAACACGTATGTATTATACAAAAATAAATACAGCCACATCCATATGCAAGAGAATCTAAATCTAGCAACCAAAAAACCAAAAATCTGATGCTAACCATCATAAATAAATAATAATCTCAACTAAAACATACATAACATGCCTCATATCTATAAAAAAAAAAATCAAAAACTATAAATTTTATTAGAGAATGAACATATTTATCTACGCATATGCATTAACACCATTAGTCCCATTCGCCTGAGGATATTTATCAGAGACTGATGAAGTTTTTTTCCTTTTAATGACAATGAACCAAGTAATGGCTTCCAACAGAACTGCAATGGCCCCCAAGCATATGATCACTCCAATGTAAGCTCTCTTCCAGTTCTTCTGTCCATTCAATGCATCAAATCCCTCAAAAACATTGATGATGCTAAGAATGATAACAGTGTATCCAGTAACATGGTGGTAGATGTTCCAGTATAGTCTGTACTTGTGGTCTGGCTTTGGCCTCAAAAGCAATGCAAAAACCTATTATCATATAAAACCACAATTAGAATCTTGGAATTTGTATTATTATAAAACAGGAACCAGTGACGTACAAATTATATAGCTAAACTATGATAAATAACGTTAATCTTAATTAGCGACGGATTATCACAAAATTTTGAAAGCTATGAGCAATTAGCGACAGATTAGCAATGAATGAAGTTCGTAGCTAATTTTAGTTTTTTTCTTGTATTATGACAGGAATTAGTATGTTAATCAAGTGCTAGAATATCTTATTGAAGAGCTAGTCAACATAAGTATGTTTTGAAACCTGTGTAGTACCTTTTTAGTTTCTGAATACCAGAATTTTAGTTTCAAAAAACAAGTGATCTATGTTTGATTTAGTTCTAAATTAGTGAAGTTGATCTTGTAGCCTGTTTGGTCATACTTCGAAAATCTGCTTATTTTGAAAAGTTTTTTGTTCGAAGTGTTTCCGGAAAAGTATTTTTGGAGAGTCGCAGTTTGTGTTAGGCTAATCAATTTTGAAAACACTTTTGTCAATAATTAGAGCATAATTTTTGCTTGACCAAATCTCCATAAGTGCTTTGAAAATAACTACCTGAAAAATAATTTCTGATGCTACTCAAAAATACTTATTTTTTCCCTAAATGCTGGGTCAAACACCTCAAATTCTCTAGAATAAGTACTTTTGGCTTTCCAGAAACTGGGCCAAACGGGATATTGATAAACAAGAATTGACAAATAATTTGAGACAAATTAAAGTATAGTGCAACAATTCTGATACCTGTAGAGTTCCAAGGCAGAACAGAGTGATACCAATGTTCCTGTGAGTGGTGTATGTAATTCCAGCAGAATCACTGCCAAGTTTGAGACCAGTGCCCCATCCAGCAACACCAACAGCATAAGCAGCAGTTTGGCAAGCAGCATGTAGATAAAACCAAGCTGGATTTGCTGACTTGAATGTTTTCAAGTACCTTGCAAATATAGCACCCATTGGCATCATAACTCCCCAACTAATTGCATTTAGCACTCCATGAACCTGCCAAAGTTTTCAAGATTTTCATCAGAGGAGCCACATTTTTCCTATATGGTTATTTGAGGCATAGAAGTGATAGCTTCAAGTGAAAATTGTGACATGTTCATGCAGAGGTGGGTGCAGAACTGTGACAACGATTCATCTGCGCCCTATATTTTTTACGTGGAATATAAACTCATATGTAAAAAATCAATAAAATTGCAACAAATAGTAAGTCTGAACATATAATTTAAAGATACATTGAATTCACTGATTAAAATTTTAAAAATTGAACTCATAAAACTTAAATTCTGGATCTTCAATGACTAAAACATTTAAAGTTAAATTCATAAAACTTAAATACTAGATCAACCTTGCTTCACCCATAATTTTACCATCCTACTTCAATTGTCAGGGGAATGGAACTTTGTCGCAGTAGGTGCAGGCTCAACTACGGTTTCTGACTCAATTATATGCATAGGCTAAAGTTTTTTGAAATTTCCACCATCTTTATATACTCTAGTCAACAACAATTCTGCCTCAATTCCAAATACGTTGGAGTCGGCGGTATAAATCCTCACCATCTATTCATATACTTAAATTAATGTTAGATAAATATTTTGTCATTTCCTCCCTTTTCTAGTTTTAGGTCTTCCCCCACCGGGGCTTATTTGTGAAGTGAAAGTGGATTAGATAAATTTAATATTTTAAAAATATTCAGATATTAAAAAATTATTCGAAAAGTAGTATAAGTTACAACACTTCTCATGCTTAAATATTTTAAAATATTAATTAAAATTTATATACTAGTTTGAATCTGACACATAAATTGAGACGGAGGAAGTGAGTAAAGATTTGAACTTACGTTTCTTCGACGTTGTCTAGAACTGGCTGATACTCCACCAGTACCCCCGGAGGTCTGTCCACTAAAAAAATCCACAGTTCCAGTACTCCTAATATTATCACCAGTCTGTCCATGTATTTGTAAAGCTCCCCCAGAAACTTGACCATTTTGCCAAACCTGATTAAAATTAGTCCTCCCACTAGGTAGCTCCAACGTTGCAAATATAATCATCTCACCATTTACAAACTCTGCTGAAATTCTAGGCACACCAAAACTCAATGAACCCTCTCTAAGCTGAGTTTGATAACTAGTAATTGGTGAAGTGTATGCATGAATTTGTCCACTAGAATTTCTAAAAGCAACCAAACATTGAGCACCTACCATACCTTGACCACCAAGATTTAAAGCCCAAGCTACCCAATCAGAGTTTGCCACGTTACCATGTCTATAAGCAATATCTACTGTGTTGTTTGCAGGGTGGTAGGTCCAGTGAAGGAAAGAGTTTAGTACAGGGAGTGAGTTACAAGTTGCAAAAACATTGTTGCTAGTGAATTGATGACTTGAACAGTTTTGAGCATAAGAAGAAGTAGCTAAAGTTAACAAGATTGATGAAAAAAACAAACTTGTTAAGAGCTTATTATCCATTCTTTTTGGGTGAAAAAATTTCAAGATTGGCTATTTCCCTTTTTTGCTTTTCTTGTTCTACAGAAACCAAGAAGATGGAAAAACAAAGTTCAAGGATTTGGGTATGTTCCAAATAGTCCAAAAAAATGGTTTTTAAGGGAATTTTGTTTCTGGGATTTTAGGTGATTTAATCAAGAAATTGATCAAGAAAATGGGAAGCTTGAATAGAACTTTATAGAGTGGGAAAGATCGGTGGGGACAGTTAGGGGGGTTAGTTGACTGCTTCCTTTTTGAGAAATTTTGACACATACCGCTTTCTGTATCAATTTAAGAGTATTAGTTTAATTACGCATAAAATTTAAGATATAAAATAAAAAAATTATAATTTTAAATTAAAAATATATGTAAATGTTTAAATTTTGTAATGATAAACTTATTAATATAAAAAAAGGCCGTCGGTAAGATACTTAAATTGTGAGACGAGAGACTATATGTTTGAACACAAAGTTTAAATGGAAGGAAAGAGAGAAAGTTTCAGAGGGAAGCAGCCAGGAAGGTCTTTGAAATACTTCTACTTTTTGTGGGGCTTATTAATTCAAAGATTTACTACTACTACTAGTCTTTGGTGCTCTAACAACTCCCTTGCTTTCACACGTAGAGAGTCATGAATTATTGTTTTCAAATTGGACCATAACAGAATTAAATATTAGATGAAAATATTTTACTCATAAATTAAAAAAAAAATCTTTTAAATTCTATCTATAATGCTCTACTTTTGAAAATAGCTAACAACACATCTATTTATAATAGTATGAAATTTATTTTTATATAAATTTGACTATAAATCATAACTAGATATGAATTAAAATAGAGATAAGAATATATCTTCTTTTTAGTTTCCTACCTGAACTATTAGGTGTGATAATTTGCTACCTAAAGCATCGTCAACTAGTTAGCAAAACACACTTCAATTATCAGTTGTTCACTTTTCGTATCTCAACTATCAAATAGAAAAAGTGAACAATTGACAGGTGTTACAACTTTAAAATACTAAATTCTACCCAATTTTAATTTCTTACCACTTTAAATTATTTTTTCTAACAAATATTAACAGTTTGGTCATACAATAGGCGTTTTTGGGTTGTATGAGTTTGTGCAAAAAGAATAGTTCATTCAGTTGAGGAGAGTGGATTTGTGCCAAATGTGTAAACAGATATTGTGCATTCACGAAGACCAAAATATTCACTCACAATATTTTAAAGGAATTTATCTTGAAGATTATTAACAATAGAGCATAATGAATGTAGTTGGCTAGTTGCATATAGTTAAACAATATCCTACTTTGTTTGTTGTGCGTGTTTAAATTCGAAATAAACCTTTCTTTTCTCTTTCTTCTGAATATTCAAATCACCTCCACAATGTGTATAAATGTTATCTATATTTCTTAATCTATTCATACATGCTATGGCCCGTATAATACACTAGTTACAAGTCGCCCCATGCTGAGCACGGGCCCAATGATTAATTTATTGTTTTCTTAATTTTATTTTATGTGATTTTAAAATTCTCCAATTAATTCTTAATAACATATTTTTTAGCCACCAATGTTTATGAAAATTACATATCTTAATCGTAAAGTCAATGTCTACTTAAATTATGTAACATAGATTTAAATGAAGCAAGTCTTTTTTATGTGTGTTATTACTTTTTCTTTTTTTAAGGTCATCCTACTTATAAAATAATTTTTTCTTTTACTTTCAAACAAGAACGTTTCTTAAAATTTCATTCTTTTTTATGTTAATACATTTTATTTAGGATATAAACTTTGATAAGTTCTTGAAATTCAATTAAGCTTTAATATGTGTGATAATCAGTAACTTATATTGAACTTAATCATGTACTGGCTAGTTTATTTTGTTTATAAAAGATTAAAATCGATATCAACTCAATTAAAAAAAATCAATCATTTTAGCTGAAATGATTTAACCCTTTTATTTAATTTTTAGATATATTTTCTCATCCATTAAATTGCAACCTTTCATCATTAATATCCTCTAAATTAGAATTTCACTCTACTTCCTTTTCAATTTCAACGTTTCATTTTTCTTTATGGAACTTCATTATAAATCTTATAGCTATGATGGTATTAATATTATTCTCTTTTTCTCATAAATTCTTATATCATACATTGTTCATTCACTTAATTAGTGAAACTACCTACGTTGTCCATATTAAGTTATGTGATCCTATTTAATTGGATTTGGTACATATTTATATCTAAGAATGAGAGATATTTTAAAATTGATCAATTTCAGGGAATTGTTTTTCCACTAAATAATATAACTTCAGTTTGTAATATCTTTTTCAATCTAACTTCAAATACTATTTTATAGGAAAAATCAAACGCCTATTTAAAATCTCATTAAATAACACATATGTGCGGATGATGATTTGTTGTTTTTATTTATATTAGTTTTTTTGTTAATTTTAAACTTTGAATTTGTATTGTTATTTAATATGAAAGAGGATTTTTATTGTGTATGGTACAACTAAAATTGATGTTTTTGCGAGTTGCGCCTGGTTGTTTTTTAAACACAAAATATGAAGAAAGTTGTGACTGTGTAGTGCTTTGAACGTAGCTGTTATATTAACTTTTTTTATATATATTGTTATCAGCAGCAGCTAGAGAATGTAATTACTAATTAGTAACGACTAAAATGTTAGTCTAAAAATTGTATAATAAATAATAATTATAAAAAAAAGGCAATATTGGAGAGAGAAAAGGTAAGCGGCAAAAAAGAAAGCCTTCCAAGGCAAATAAGACTTTTGATGGCTGATGAATTATGACATCAGCGAAGGTTAATTTAGTCAAAGCAACATAAACTTTATATATCAGCTTCAGCAGACTTCATATTATTTTATTTCAACGGAAATGACGAAATTGCAGCGGGAGTCCAAAATTATGTGTAGAAAATTAAAGGGTACTTCGGTCAATTCAGTGGACGACCCGAAGCTTGCTCTACATTGTGGCATATATATATATAGAAAAGAGACGTCCCCTGGAACATAGCTGGAGGACAAATGAAGAAAATTTAAAATTCAGTTGGAGGCCTGAAGCGTAGGTTCGAATTCTGGTGGAAGCAATTTGCTCTATTCCGCGATTTACGGGTAGTAGTGCTGAGGGACCGGGACTAGTATCTCTCGGAATAGTATAGCGTAAGCCGACAAACTGAATATAAAAAAAAATTAAAAAAAAGATAATGTGCATATTTGAATCTAACTAAATACGGAATTAACGCAAGTGGACAATTGACGGGTGGTAGACCTCTGATATTTTCTTCGAGCGTTTTCTTTGGAAACACCTTAAACACACGCTAAGGATAATTAAAAAATGTCTTTAGACTCTCTCTTCTCACTCGTTTAATGGACCCCAAAATAATTATTGTCTTTTCCTTCTTTGTTTGTTTTTTTAATTTATGAACAGGGAGATATATTAGTTGTTCTAACAAAAAAAAAATGACTAGACAACAAATATATAATAAAGAGAGTCCTATATAATAGGGGTAGCTTCGTTGGAGCTATCCCACAAATGTAATTGACTCTATTATTTTCGCGTGTTTAAATTAATGCATCTTTCAGTTCACCAAAATATATATATATATATATATATATATATTATATATAATAAACATACAATTAATAACTGAGCAAATTACTTACAAACTACGGAGTAATAATATTCAATAATGAGATAAAACAAAACCTGCATATGATGCTAGTTGGAATTAAATATCCATAATTCAAAACTTATCATAAGCATAATGCTTGAGTTAAAGGGAAGGTATACATGTCGAATAAATTCACATTAATCAGTTGCGGTAAAAAAATAAAAAAGAAGAACAAAGGAGGGGGGCTAACTCGTGACTATGTCTAGGGGTGAGCGTATATTGGTTCGGTTCGATTTTGTATAAAAAATATATGAATCGAATAAAATTCAACTTTTTAAAATAAAAACCGATATATCGGTTTATATGCGGAACGTATCGGTTTATATCGGTTTTTCAATTCAAATATAAAGTGCAATAAAAAAAAATTAGTCCAAAAACATAAAGTCTGCATCATATATATTCTTAAAACATTTAAAAAAACTCCAAATTAAAGTTTACATCCCCACAAAATAAAAGTCCAACACTGAAATAAAATAAACGGCCCGGGGGATTTTTTTTAAAAATTGAATTTCCAAAATTGAAATTGACATTCACACTTAGATTACCACGAAATTTCGACGTTGAAACCTATTGTATATCGTGAGATTTTACTAAAGAAAAGGGAAAATTAGAAACCGATTTGAGGAAAAACACAAATTAATTGGGAAAACGGACGTTTCCTAAAAATTGGCGGCGCTAAACTGCCTTGCGGCACTTTGACCGGCCACGTCTCGAAAAAATACGCAAAATCAAAAAAACAAATCGGTAAAACGAACATCCGAGCGCAGAGTTATGACCATTTAAAGTTGCACCAATTTACAACTACTTTCTCTCCTTACATTTTATGTCAACTCTTCCGTGATATGTTAATTAAGTTCATGCCGCATTTTACTTCCAATAAAGCTTCATAGATTGACTTCAATGGCTATGTTTTAAGAAATAGCAGTAGCCTAAAATAAAAAATAAGATTAATTACATATTTGGCCCTGGTTTTACGGTTCGGTTCATCCCCAATACTAAAGAACCAAACCGAATCATTTAATCCCGATTCGATTTGGTTTTTTAACGAACCGGCTTTTTTTAAATAGAATAAAAACCGAACCGAACCATTCAGTTTAGTTCAGTTTTTTAACTTCAACGGTTTTTATACCCACCCCTAACTATGTCAGACAAGATGCTATAAAAAGATATCTAGATAATGTGGGTCTCAATGATTCTTCTTCTTAGTTCTTTTTCATTTCATCATTTTAGACTTGGAGATTTAAGATATTCATGAGAAGCATAAGCTACCTCAAATCTAAAGAATAAATACAAATAAAAATTATTTTAATTTACTTGTTTCTGAAAATATTTTATAATCTAAACATCATAGAGAATTTAAAATTTAAAGTTCGTTTAATTCTTTAAATTAGAAGAACGATAGGTGGTACACTGAACACCAATTCACATTTTGACAAAAAAATCTTGCAATCTATTAAGAGTCGAACGCATTTTGATTGGGTAGCTCTTCTAAATTTTTGAAAAATTGTCAGTTAACATTCAAAAATATATTATTGTTTCCCATAAACTTTTCACCAATTTGTTCTACCCATTTTATATAATAGGTTGTGCCCACTCTTTTCCTCAATTTGTTGAATCACTTACGTATTGTTGAATAATTGTAATACTTGAATTTTTTAATTGGTAATGTCTATTTATCAATTAATTTGTTAAGAGAAACAAAAAGTGTTGATTTGAGTATGAACAAATGAACGCGAAAAATTAATTGAAGAAACCCTAGAGAGAGGGTTGAGAGAAAAGAGGCGAAGAGAGAAAGAGTTTGTGGGTCTTATTCCATAATGACCCGATGTGCCACATAACAAACATCCAATTGTTTACATATTTTTCAATACAATGCTAGAATAGAAAATACAAAATACAAAATAAACTATAACTGGGTCCGGATCTTTATTTAACAGCTGGGCCAATGGATTGGGCCTGAGATTGAAGTCGGCTAACACGTCCCTAGGTGGAGGGTGAGAACACACCAAGCTTGGAAAGAATGTTGTGATGAGGCTGGCCTGCCAAAGCTTGCAACCTCGGGTTTGGGAAGGCGCAGTTCTGGTTCTCTCGCAGGAGAGAGATCAAGAGGGCTAGACGAGAGTTATGAAGATTCCCGAATAGGGCAACCTTTCGAACTGCTGTTGAATCGATGAGCATTGATATTTGCTAACTGTTGTGAACTAGATACAAAATGAAGAGAAATTTGGCCATCAGATAGACAATAAGGCACGTAGTGACAATCAACCTCATTATGCTTCGTACGCTCGTGAAAAACTGGGTTCTTAGCAATATGCAACACATCTTGGCTGCCACAATAAATGGGTACAATAGCAAATATAGGCAAGGTAAAATCACCAAGTAAACGAACCAACCATGAGATTTATGCTACGACTTTCCAAAGGGCACGATATTCAGCCCCTGCAGAATATAATGAGATAGTTGGATGTTTCTTACTTTTCCTGTAAACAGGACAACCATCAAGAGTGATGTAATAACAACAGACTAGTTTGCGATAAGTTACACACCTAGCCCAGTCAGAATTAGAGTAGGAAATAAGGGAATAACCAGGCTCCTTGGCTAGTAAAATGCCTTGAGCAGGGTCATTAATGAGATATCTAAGAACATGCAAAACAACCATCATATGAGGCATCTGTGGGTGTTGAAGGAACTGACTGAGGTGTTGAACAGAATATGCAATGTCAGGCCTTGTGTTTTGTAAGAAATTGAGCTTACCAATAAGCCTTTTGTATAAGCTGGGACCAATAGCATGAGCTGACATGTCCAAGGATAGGTTAACAAAAGGGTCCAGGAGAGTCACAACAGGAGAAAAATGATTGCAATTGAATTCAGCCAGCATGTTAGTAGTGTATTTATGTTGACTCATGATATACCCTTGTGGGTGAGTAGTGACCTCCAAGCCCAAAAAATAGTGAATAAATCCTAAATATTTGATTTTGAATTGAGAATTTAGAAAAGACTTCAAGGAGACCATTTCAGAAAGATCATCCCCAGCTAGTAGGATGTCATTCACATATACAGCAAGAATAACCAAAGTTTCAGAAGATGACTTAGTGAAAAGAGAATAGTCATTCTTACTGGAGATGTAGCCCTTTAAAAGCGAGGCTTCAAAAAATTTTGAAAACCACTGCCTGGAAGCATGCCTAAGGCTATACAAGGACTTGTTGAGTTTACAAACCAAGGGAGAAGTAGATGAACTTACTTCAAGCCCAAGAGAAACCTTTATATAAACTTCTTCATGGAGATCTCCATGTAAGAATGCATTATTTACATCTAATTGAAAGATTGTCCAGCCTCTTTTTACAGCAAGAGTAAGCAAACATTTAATAGTAGTGAGTTTGACAAATGGGGAAAAGGTTTCAGTAAAGTCAATACCTTTTTTTTGGGTGTTACCTCTAATAAACAATCTAGATTTGTATCTCTCCATAGAACCATCAGCCTTGTGTTTGATCTTGTAGACCCATTTACAAGGGATGACTTTCTTGTGAGGAGGAAGAGGGACTATATTCCAAGTTTGGTTTGCATCAAGAGCTTGAATTATTTTTAGCATTGCCTCTTGCCAAGTAGGATTTGAAACTGCATGTTGGTAGAATTGAGGCTCATGCATATATAAATCAACAGTGTCCGTTGGAAGAACTTAGACCAGGGGGATTAGAAGAGACTGAACTACAGATGAAGTTAGATAGATAAGCAGGTTTGGTGATAGACCTACTAGACTTTCTGGTAGGGATAAGAAGGGATGTAACATGTACTAGTATAAGAACAAAAGCAGTAGGTAGAGTAGCTAGTGAAAATGGTTGAGAAAATGCATGAGGAGAAATACTTAATAATGAAGGAGGAGGATGGTCAAAATTATCACCAACACTTGGTGGGGGAAGAAGGAGGAGATGCAGGAGGAACAAAAAGTGAAACAGATATATCAATAAAATCATAGTCAGAAGTTAGAAAGAGAGAAGCAGGATTGGAGGAGTTGTAAGGGAAAATGTGTTCATGAAAAATGATATCTCTAGAGAAGAATATGCTAAGATTAGATAGAGACAGAACTTTGTAACCTTTTTTGCCACAGGGGTACCCCAAGAAACACATTTAGTAGCCCTTGAGTGAAATTTGTTCCTGCCAAATTTTAGAGTGGTAGCAAAACATGAACAACCAAAGGACTTAAAGATAGCCATAAGAAGGAGAATGTCCATGAATTTTTTCATAGGGAAATTTTTTGTTTAAGATGACAGAAGACATCCTATTTATAAGGTAAGTTGTTGTCAACACACAGTCCCCCCAATATTTCATAGGGAGTTTAGATTGGAAAAGGAGAGCCCTAGAAATTTCCAAAAGATGTTTATATTTCCTTTCCATAACCTCATTTTGTTGTGGGGTATGTGAAATGGTAGTTTGGTGAAGAATGCATTGACTAGCAAAAACATTGGACGCTTCATAACTGACTCCTGGTTCATAAGCATTGTCAGACCTAAAATTTTGAATGGTTGAATGGAAATGAGCTCTGACCATAGTAGTGAAAGCTTTGAGAATGAAAAGAGAAATGGTCTTACAGGGTAGAAGATGAGTCCAAGTAACTATGTTGTAATCATCTACCAAAGTTAAGAATATCTAAAAGCATTATAGGTATTAGTGTTGTAAGGACCCCAAATGTCAATATTTACTAATTGAAAGGGGGAAGAAGTGTGTAATGTGCTGTCAGAAAAAGACAATCTCTATTGCCTTGCCATTGGACAAATAGGACATAAGAAGGACTATTTAGAAGATACTTTATAAGACAAATAAGGAATGAACTGCATTTTATGGAAGGGCATATGCCCTAGTCTCTGATGTCAAAGCAGATCAACTTTATTAATGACATAACTTTTATTACAAGTAGGAAGGAGATTACAATTAGTATTATCAACTGCTAAGACAATATTACAACTATCAGCAGTAGCAGTAGGACCTATTTTATTAAAATCAACAAAAGTACAAGTTTTGCAGTCAACAAGAGTAAAAGTTTGAGTTGGGACAGTAGTAGAAAGATAGGACAGTAGTAGAAGGATTACTGACAGGAAATAGATTATCATCTAGATGAAGATAGTAGAGCCTCCTTGCAGCCTTACCAATTACCAGTGGCCTCTTCAGAGAAGGGCCTTGTAAATGACAAGCAATTTTGGTAAGGAGAGTTGTGTAGTCTAGTTGTGAAATAAGCTGATGTATTGAGATTAGATTAAAGTAAAAAGATGGTACAAGTAAAATATGAGATAATATCATATCATGTCTAAGAAACAGTGAGCCAGTAGATAAAACTCTTACGTTATAACAGTAGCAGAGTGACAAGGAAGGGTTTAGATAAAGGTGAAATGTTGTGTAGAAGGTGTTTGTGAGGTGTCATGTGGTTAGTAGCACATGAATCTAAAATCCAAAGATTTGGTCTTAATTGTGAATATGCACATATATGATAAATCATTGAATCAGGAACTTAAGTAGTAAACAAACTTGCAAAGTGAGCAAATCCAGTGTTCTTAGAGAAAGCACATATATGATAAATCATTGAATCATGAACATAAGTAGTAAACAAACCTGCAAAGTGAGCATCCAGTGTTCTTAGAAGAAAGCCCTACAGAATTGAATCCAGTATAACCAAGATTGAGCTGATTCTGTTGGAACATAGTCTGCAAGTGTTGAATTTGTTCTTTGATAAAACCAAGAGAGTAGGTATCAACAGAGGGAATCATTTGAGGAATTGTAGGAGAAACATGAGGGAAATGTGTTTCAGACTGAATACATGATGCATACTTCTTGTTCTTGGTGAACTTGAAGTCAGGTGGAAACCCATGCAGTCTATGACACTTCTACATAATATGTCCAGATCTCTTGTAATATTTGCAGTATAGTGAAGATTGACCTGGAGCTGGAATTGGACCATTTTTGGAGTCAAAATTGACTTTATGAGAATAACCTCTATTGTATGTAGTAAAGGATTCTGAGAATGCAGCTGAATCACTTGAGAAATTGGGATTGGAGGGGTTACTTTCTGACTCTCATCTTGTTGTAGTAGAGAGTAAACTTTGCTTATTTGTGGAAGAGGGCTCATCAGCAGAATGCTACTCTTTAGAGTGGAATAGGAGTCATTTTGACCATTGAGGAATTGAAATAGTTGTTGGCCCTCTATGAACTTGGGTAAAGCTCCACAAGAACACACAGGTCAAACATAGGCACAATTGAGTTCATCCTATAGACTCCTAAGTTTGGTGAAATAAGTCGCAATAGCTGATGAACCCTGAGTAATAAAACTGACCTCTCTCTAAATTTGTATGTACTTAGACCCATTTGAGTGACCAAATCTCTCATTAATATCATCCCTTTCTTCCTTGGCAGTCTTAAGACACATTACACTAACAACAATGTATCTTGAAGTAGAATTAGTTATCCAGGCCTTAACCATATTATTACATCTCTCCCAATAAGGAAAATAGGGAGGGTCTTAAGTGGGTTGAGGAACCCTTCCATCGAGCATGCTCAAATTGTTCTTAATTGAGAGGGAAGTTAGCATACTACTTCTCCATAGGACAAACCCAATGCCAGAGAATGGGACTGCCACTAATTGGCTTTCAGGGTCATCGAAAGGGTGAATGTAGAAGGATCAAGAGTGAAAGGTATGAAACTTTCAACATTAGGGTTTGGAAAATGACTAGGATTTGTACTAGCAATAGGTATAGTTGAGTTGATATTGTTGTTCATATTCATGAATACACATCCACAAACTATCAATAAATATAGCATATATGACAATGATTCAGTAGATCTAATGGCTACACGATAGATCTAACAACAATACCACAAATCTAATAGTTACACAACAGTTTTAACAACGATATCACATATCTAACAACAATAAGGTGTACAAGCTCTGATAACAAGATATCAAGTAAGGAAAACCCTATTTTTTCAATATCAAAACCTAATCTCACCAAAAATTGAAAGAATCCAAATATCTTCGAACAATCAGTATGGATAGGAATGAGTTTACCAGACTTCTTCTATGACCTGAAGAAGTAAATGTCTTTCGCAACAACAAAACCCTAACCTTCGTAGCAGCTTCGTAACAAGAAACCACAATTCCAATCGAACCAGCCTTTACGAGTACTATCAGACGAAAGATAGTGAGCATGATAGTCTAAATCCATGCTCTGATACCATGTTGATTTGAGTATGAACAAATGAATGTGGAAAATTAATTGAAGAAACCCTAGAGAGAGGGTTGAGAGAAAAGAGACGAAGAGAGAGAAAGAGTTTGTGTGTTATTCTATAATGACCCGATGGGCCACATAACAAATATTCAATCATTTATATATTTTCAATACAATGCTAGAATAGAAAATAGAAAATATAAAATAAATTATAATTGAGCCCGGATCTTTATATAACAAAAAGAAACGAACAAAATGAATTGATCAAGAAGAATAAAAAGATGAATCTACGAAAAAAATCTGAAGTCTTTTTCATGATGATCTAGACTACAGTACAAGGTAACAATGACAAACTTTGAGGTAGAGGGTCATACTTTGATATTACAACTTGCTTCAGTTATCATTATTACCAAAGTGATATAGTGATTGCAAGCAAAAAAACAAATTTCCAATTGAATTATCAAATGTTTAGTATAAGTTCATCTATAATAGCCAAAAACTCGAGGAAATGAGTGAGGCATTGCAATATAATAATTTAAATGTATGCGCTTGATTACGATATGCTCTTAAGCAATAGTTTTGGTATTTCACTCACATTTTAAATTCTACAGTAATATTCATCAAAATAACTATAAGAACTTTAATTATATTTTGCATAGTTAACTGGAAAAAGAAAAGGTTTAATTAGACACTAGTACCCCCAGGGTTGCTGGAATCAAACTCGTTTACTATAATTCGAGTTATAATTTATTGATTATTGAACAGTCCTTCAAATATATCAAAGTTTCACTATTAGGCTGTGTTGGGATATCTGAGATTCTCCACACAAATTTAGATTAATCGGGGTAGTGAATTTCTGCTACAAATAGTGAAATAAAAAAGATATGAGAGTTTCTCAAAAATAATCAGATGACTACTCTAAGAGTAAAAACACTTTATTAACAGAGTAATTACGTTCAATGAAGGGTCCTCAAGATTCTGACTCTTCTCCGTGAGAAGAATGGAACATGAAAAGGCTAATAAAATATAATGTGTTAATCAAAAGCAACCTTCACGGTGGGGGTTAGACATGACCCTTACATTGTATATTAAAACCAATATGATTATGCATGCTATCTTACTGAAAATGAAAGTTAAAACAAGAAGCAAGAAGGGGCAATGGATTGTTGACGCATTTTGGTTAACAAGTGTGAAGAAGTCACTTTCAGAAGGAATTTTTCATTTTTGAGTTTGAAATTAAGGGAATGCTATCACATAGGATGCCTCTCCCATATCTTTCATTCAAAGTTGTTAGAGAGAAACGTCTTGGTGTCATACATCATACCAAGATCATTAGTAGAAATCTAGATGTCATCAACATACATGATTAAAATAATAAATTTACTCCCACTGACCTTCAGATATATACACCGATCAACAATATTTTTCTTAAATCCAAAAGTGATAATAATTTCATTGAATTTTAAGTACCATTGTCGGAAAGCTTGTTTAATTCCGTATATTGATTTCTTAAGTTTACACACCATGTGTTTCTTTCCTTTAATGGCAAGCCCTTCTGGTTGATCCATGTAAACTTCTTCCTCTAAATTCCCATTTAAAAAGACGATTTTTACATTCATTTGATGTAGCTCTAAGTCATAATGAGCCACTAAAGCCATTATATCTGAGTGAATCTTTTCTAGAGACTGGCGAAAAAGTCTCTTTATAATCAATGCCCTCTTTCTGAGTGAAATCTTTGGTAACAAGTTTGGCTTTGTGACGTTAAATGTTGCCATTTGAGTCGTGTTTGGTCTTAGACCTATTTATATCCGACTCTTTTGAGACCTTTTCATAATTTAACAAGGTTCCAAACTTTATAATGTTCTATAGATTTTAACTCATCTTTCATAGTATTTAATCATTTATCAGAATTATTACTTTTAATGGCTTGTGAAAATGAAACTGGGTCATTATCAATTTCCAAGTCAATTTTTGACTCGTGTAGATATACTAAATTATTATCTGAAATAGCAGGTCTTCTTTGTCTTTCAAATCTTCTTAATACTATTTCTTGTGATTGATCTACGGTAGGTTCATTAACAATAACTCCATTTTATGCTACTTCTTGTGATTGATCTACGATAGGTTCATTAAAAATAACTCCATTTTTAGTAGTGGGATCACTCATTTGTTGTTCTTGTTGATTGTCAGGTTGTACAACAACATCAGAAACAACAAATTTAGAGGAAGTACAGGGTAAAGGAACTTGCACCCTGACTTCTCTAATTTCCACATTTCGTGGTTCATTACTCCCACTAACTTCACCATTCTCAATGAACCTAGCATTTCCAGTTTCAACTATTCTCGTATTGTGGTTAGGACAGTAAAATCTATACCCTTTTGATATTTCTAGATAACCAATGAAGAAACCACTGGTTGTTCTTGAATCCAGTTTACTTTCTTGTGGATTATAAATTCTTACTTCTATCAAGCACCCCAAACATGTAGGTTCCTCAAACTGGGTTTCCTACTAGTCAAAATTTCAAAAGTGTCACGATCCCTTTTCAGGAATCGTAGTGGAACCTACACAATTCCACCAGTAGGCGAACCACTCCTAAATCTCTAACATGAAATAATATAAGTAAAAGTGGAAGATAACGAAATACTACATAAGCTGACTCATACATTAAATGAGGAATAAGTAATAAGTCTGAAACATCGATCTAGTCTGTAGATACAAGAACACTAACATAATATGAAACAAGTCTGAGAAAGTGGGAACGCGGGCCAAAACTGTAAACATAGTTTGAAAAGCTGAATCGTGTCTCTCGAATCAAGGTAAAGACATAGTAAGAGAATGAGTATCCAAGGTATGCCTATACTGGAATTCAATCTACTCGGACTCAAACTCGAGATCTCAAACTGGCAGAGGGACATGTATCTGCATCAAAAAAGATGCAGCAAGTGTAGCATGAGTACACAACGTACCCCCATAGATATCATAGGACTGAAGATACGTAGTAGAGATAAATATCAAGTTGACACCAGATAAACCTATACTAGATAGTTCAATTGTTCATATAAGTCACGTTGTATACATATCAATTCATCAAGTCACGTTGTTCACCTAAAGTTTCAATCACATTCAAGTACAATCAACCCACTCACATATACAGGGACCTAACTATCATAGTACCCATCAACTAGTACTCTCTTATTCAAGTCATACTCAAGTTTAACCCCTCTTACCCAACTTATCACAATAAATAAATTAGTCAAACTTACATCACAACAACCATTTTAGAACGCTTCCAAGAGTGTTACCTCTAAGCTAAACATGATGACATTAACTCCTTTATTAACTTTAGCATTTACACTTAGTTAAGTCTCTATATATTTACGGTCTGATACACATAGATCATTTCACATCTACCTTTCCACTAGTGATATTTATCATATGTTCCTTATTAGATTCGTTACCCAATCACACAATCAATTACCAGACAACACATAAATACATATAATTCCCTGGACCTAGACAATAGTCATGACATAACCGACATTTTTTACCACAGTAGCAGTTGAAATCAAACACTTAGACTTACAATTATTAAACCCAAAAATTCCTACACGAGGAAGCAAGCCACACATGGCAACCAAGTCAATTCAACAACCCCAACCATATATCCAAGTGTTCATAGAGACCAACATAATCATTATTTCTAAGGATTCACAAAGACAAGCTCAATCATAGCGACCGTTCTAGTGTAATATAATCAATTTAATCCAAGTAAATCAGTGTTTCTCCTAAGTTTCAATAACCAACCATATCACATTACCAAATCACAATTAAGCAATGTATATCTGTATGTATGATATGAATGCAATGCATATGCAAGATATATTTCTCAACCATGTATACAGTACGTCAAGGTTTTATTATGATCTGTACACCAATGGAGGGCCCGCAAAGTCCATATATCGCTCATAGACAACCGAAATTCCACATATGAATCTGGCTAGAGCCCCAAACTCATTTTTCTAAATAATATCATATTGCAGGTGTGCAACTCCGTTCTCCGCATATCAATATCCATTGCGGCATGCAACCCGAGCCATCCTTATCATCATCATCTCAATGTTGTCATAATCTCATAAGTGTTCTTACCTTTCTTGCCTCTTGGGCCCACAACATATACATACCACACTCATATCAATATTACAAAACCATGAGTGTATGAATGCAAATGACAATATAAGGTAAGAAATCAGAACGTATGAGATGCCACCAAGTATATAAGATGAATAACACATGCTTTCATAATTTAACAGCAAGTAACCCCAGCACAATTCAGATACTATATAAATAGTCCATCCACAATAATCCAAGTATAGTCAGTATATCATATCAAACAGTCCAACCACAATGATCCATGTACAATCAGGATATCATACAAACCAGTCCAACCATAATAATCCAAGTATAATCAGGATATCATATCAAAGCATGTGTAATGAATAAACATGATAATATAAAATATGGATATGAGCCCAAATAATTGCGACAAGCCCACATTACAGCAGTCGAAATCAGCTTAAAGTTGATTCTCCAAATCACCCATCAACATAGTTTAACACCGGTACCCAATCAAACGTTCATCACAATCATTTGAGTGGGACCCTCAAATACGCCTAATACCCCTCAACATTTATAACTACTACGTATTTCTATCGGAGTTTCAAAAAGCTAAATCATAGCCTACCTCATTACCGAACAATAGCGCCAACCAATGAACTCTCAGAGGTAGCCTTTCCTTTCTGCTGCGCCTCGTGATAACCAAAGTCTACTCACGCATATACTATTCGTTAATATAAAGCTTACACAACAAACTAGGACATAATCCTTAACAAAGCATGACTACCAATACCAACCCCGAGCCCACATCACCAATACTCAAACTTTATTATCCAAAACACATTAATACATACTAGGTGGTCATAGCCTTAAGTTAATTGAAAACTATACACATTTAAATCCCCAATTGAACAATAATCTAAAAGCCCCAATTTAAAACCCTAGATTTTTTCCTTTTTAAAAATAAACTTCTATAATCAAATTAAGCTTTAAAACATGATAATCTAACATAACACAATCCTAATTCATGCTATTAACACTATTTGATCCATAAATCCTCATTACAATTAACCATATAACTCTCTTAATAACTCAATATGCATAACTTATCTTCCACAACTCACATAATATGTTAAACCACCATTAAAAGAACTCATAATCATAACTTAAGCCATAAGAGAGAAAGAATCTATTAGCTCAAGGTTGAAAATGCTCCTAAAGCTCTAAAAATACCCTTATGCGGCGCTGGTTTCGAGGGTTTTTTATTTGGGGAAAGGAAATCTGACCTAAAAATATTTATAAGACACCTGAATAGTGATCCGTCCCAGTGGAATTGACTTCGCTGAAGCAGACCCGCTGCGGTAAAAAATACCTCTTTGGAGTGAGAGTCACTTGACAGCTCACCCCTCGCCGCGAGGGACTTCCCCCGACTCTCATATTCCTCTTCAGCGAGTCAACCCCTCACTGAGACGGACATGCCAGAGTGGATGCTAGTTCTGCTATGGAGGACACCAGACATCAGCTAATGGAAAATAGCTCAAAACCTCCGTTGAACACCCGAGACACTCCCGGAACCCCCAGAATACAAATCAAACATGCTCGTCTATGATAAACAGTGCTATGAACTTTCTCATACCCTCGGATTTTACAAATAACCGAGCTAAGACATACTTCTCTAAAGAATCGTCTGAGACAAACCAAAAATCCAAACTTACAAATAAGGCCACAAAATACATCTGATTGCCTCGAGAAAAAAACCAATAACTTGACTAAGTTCTAAATGACCCTCCGAAAATACCAAAAGCGATGGGACCCAGAAATGAACTCATCCAATCAAAATTCAACTTTGAGACTAATTAACCAACTCTAAGTTTTCAGACTTGGGCTTTTCATCCAAAACTCATATAAATGGACCTCGAAATCCATGCCACCCCATCCTCGTGCATCATAAACCCCATAGAAAGATCACGAGAAGGATAAAATAGTCAAATAAGAATCTTTAGCAAAAAATGACCCGACAAGTCGTTATAAAAAGGTATCTTTGGGACTGCTTTACTAGAAACCCTATTTAACAAATACATGACAGTCTTTAAAGCATACATCCACAATAATAAGGGTAAATATGAATTACTTAACATACTACTAACCATATCCATTAATGTATAATTATGCCTTTTCGTCACACCATTTTGTTGTGGTGTACCTGACATTGTATATTGAGCACATATGCCACAGTTTTCAAAGAATTTAGCAAATGGACTAGGGTGTTGCCCAATTTCTTCATATCTTCCGTAATACTCACCACCTCTATCATATCTGATTATCTTCATCTTTTTGTCTAGTTATCTTTCAATCTCATTAATAAATACCTCTAAGGAATTTACTGCTTGAGATTTTTCATGCAACAAATAGACATAACCATAATGTAAAAAGTCATCAATAAAGGTGAAAAAGATTTTTTTTTAATTGAAAGAAATGACATCAAAAGGACCATATACGTCAGTGTGTATAATTTCAAGAAGAAGTGTGCTTCTTGTGGCTTCTTTCTTTGTGAGTTTTGTTTGGTTTCCTTTAACACAATCCACAAAAATATTAAGGTCCGTAAAATCCAAAACTGGAAGAATTTCATTCTTTACAAATCTTTCCAGCCTTTCTTTTGGATATGTGACCTAAACGTCGATGCCACAAGTAAGTAGATTGTTCATTCACCAAACAACATTTGGTTCCAACATTATTATGTTGGGTTTTAAGAGTTTCAACAAATAGATTATCAAGATTTAGTTTGTATAAATCATCATAAAGTAAACCAGTACCAGTGAGATGATTATGCTTAAACAAACTAAAACTCCATTGCCAAAATTAAAAGAGTATCCAACTTTATCCAACTTAGACAAGAAAATTAAATTTCTTGAAACAATAGGTACATAATACGTTTCAAACAAGTCTAAGTGATTTTCAGTATCTAGGATTAAACGGTAAGTCTTGATAGCTTCAACTGGAGCCTTCACTCTATTCCCCACATACACAAATCTTGCATTCTAATTTGTGACATGAGTTGTAAAAAAAACCTGCATCGAAGTAGAAACATGAATAGTGCAAGCAGAGTCATCCACCAAGTATTATTAGGAACTTTAGTTAGATTTGATTCGAGACACGTAAAATCACTAGGCTTACCTTTCTTCTCGAACCATGCCTTACGTTCCTGGCAATCTATTTGAAAGTGTCCGGATTTTCCACAAAAACGACAACACTTCTCATTTTTGTGTTTATTCTTCCGTACTTAGAAAGAAAACTCATTAACATTATGATGCTTCTATTTAGCCTTATCATGTTTCTTTACTTTCTTTTCAGCTCCTTGATGACTTACAAGATTGATAGAGCAATTTCCTTGATTATTTAGTCTTGTTTCCTCATGAACTATTATACCGTGCAGTTCATGCACGTTCCATTTATCTTTCATGGTATTATAGTTTATTGGAAAAGGTCCATACTCAGAAGGTAATGAGCTAATGATAAACTGCACAAGGAAATTCTCATCTACCTCCATTCCCAAGGTATTAAGTCTTGCTGCTATGTTTGTCATTTCAATGACATGCTCATGCATAGTTCTTGAACCATCAAACTTCATGGTGGTCAAGGTACCCATTAATGTCCCAGCAAGAGACTTATCAACAGTTTGGGAGCACTTTTCCACAAGCTTTAAAAATTCTTTAGTGCTTTCAGTTCAGGAAGATTGGACTTAATGTTACCCGCAATACTCATTCACATAAACATTAGGCAGGTTAGACCGATCCTAGTGCTTATAATGGGACCTTTATACAACAGTGCTAGTTTCAGTAATAGTAGTTGACTTCTCAGTATATAGTGCAGTGTAAAAATCTAAAACTTCGAGGTGGAATTTGATATGTTCGCACCAATCAGAGAAGTTGAGTCCATTAAAGATCGTAACAGAAGCTGAGTACGAATGAAGAGCAAGTGCTACAAAATAGAATATGCTTATTCATTAATGCTTTGAGTTACAAACTTAAGCATACTTCAAGTTCATAAAAGGTTTATGTACTCTTAAATGTATATTGATGTCCTCCTTTGGACGAAACATCAGTATACAACATAATGATGCTTAAATAAAAACATAATTTGAAAATCTTCAATTGCCAATTAGTAATACTTGCTTTCTTTGGATATAAAAATAAAACCAACAACACATCTAGATTATCGACGTAATGTTCAACGATTATAAGATAAAGTAATCAGTCTTTAAGCGATCCAGAAATGTCTTATAACCACGAATTTCAATTTACCCATAATTTCATTCATAAGCATCAGGATTATGGATAATTGAATATAAATACATTATTTTAGAATTACCTATTCATAAATATTCCACCACTTTGGTGATTAACAAATCATGCACGATCATTCCAAAGAAATACTCATACATGTTGAATTCGTACCAACAAAACGATTAATAATGAATAGGTCTTTTTCCACACCAGAGTCTGTACCAACAAAACGATTAATAATGAATAGGTCTTTTTCCACACCAGAGTCTTAATCCGATGTCATAATCAACTCACATAGTTAAAATTCATAAGGTTAGAACTTGAATAGAAAATCATTAGTTCGTAAACCACGCTTTGATACCGCATGTTAGGATTTTTACGGTTATAGATTGCGAAACATAAATAATCTAATTAAAATCCGACATGACATTAGGATCATGGAACTTAATGATTTTTATGAGAAATAATATAACATTACTTTAATCAAGAAAACATACCTGAATTCATAACGTTATCTTGAACTATCTTTCGCTGAAATGGTTAAACTTTCAAAGAAACTGATTTCTCTTCTTTGCACTGCGCCTTTATCACGCTATTTGATGTGAATAATAGTGAATTATAGTTGAGACATGACTAGTTTCTTAAGGCTACTTTATGCTCCAGTTACACATAAAGTGTATATATATATATATAACTAAAATACTCTTTTCTTGATATGCAATAACCGTGAATTACAGTTGAGAGAGAACTAGTTTCTTAAGGCTACCTTATGCTCCAGTTACACATAAAGTAGATATATATAACTAAAATACTATTTTCTTGATATGTAATAATGAAGCCTTAGTGAGCTATATATAGAAGAAGGGTAATTGCGGAAGCACAACATAATCATAACACCTGTCACACATGCAAAGTCTCTTCGTGCATGCGCAACATGTGTTGGCCATGCAAACTTCATTCATGCATGTGTGCCACATGTCCAACATGCACTTTAAGTCTTGCTTAGTCACCTTGCGACGTGACATGTGTCATGCTGACTCACTACATGCGCTGACACATGTCATGCATATTGACACATATTATGTTTTCAATCACTTTATTGCGCATAGACACCTCCGATTTTAAAATAGCCACCTAATTCTCCACTTTTCATCAAAGTGACAAGTTACTTAATTGCCTTAAAAATTACCCCATAAATTATACCAATGTTCGATAATTAGCCCTTTTATTTATTAAACTCAATCCGATCACGTAGGACATATTTCTTACATTTTTATCCTATTTCTAGTATTTCAAGGGCATTGTTGAACCAAAAACCAAATAAAAGATTTTATTCTATTTCAAATATTTCAGAATCATTTTTGACCATTTACCGATAATAATAATTATTAAAAAAAGCCCTTTGTATGTTTCGTGTGACATAGGTGGGTGATTCGTTGTCGATGTCTTCACCATTTTTAATTAGCTATGGTCAATACCTAAACTTTACCGACCATTTCTTTATAATACTTTATTAACGACTACCCACCTCCTACTTTTTCGTCTTTCCCATTGGACTATTTGATAACTTTCAGTTACATATGCAAAAACGAATTTAAACGTTTAAATCAATAGGTGTGAAGTATTATTAATATTTAATATAAATACATGCAGAAATGTAAGATAATACTGTGTATAATAGACCCTTGTGATTCGATCTTTTCTCGGACTCTGCATATAGAAGGAGCTTAGTGCACCGAACTGTCCTTTTAATATAAATACATGTAGCAACTTTTTTTTTAACTATTGTTTGCACTGTCCATACTTGCATGTGATCGTATATATATATGTTGTCGGTCTCGATCATTATCTGTTAGTGACATCAAATAATATATATGCTGGCTATGTAAAGCAGTACGGGAAGTAAATAAATATTACAAGTGTTCGAAAGGATAAACAAATAGGCAATTCAGAACTGCCGCAAGCTTGTTGAATCTTGAAAACTTGAAATCAAGAAACACTAAATCTGGATTGTTACAACTGTGGATGAGTCGAGAGATGGCTCTCTGTCTTTAAGACAAGATTGCCCTGTATATATGCTTTTACGTTAACGGGAAATAGTCTACCAAGATAAAACAGCAACTAATCAATACTACAAAGCAAATAGGTTGATTCTGACAAAGAAAACAAAACACGAAACGACTTGCTGAAGAACGAAAAAGGAAGGAAGAGTTTTCTATTCACTGTTTGTGCTCATGTTTTGGAGTGATCTGTTTCTGTTTCTCTTCTGTTTTGTCTCTGTATAGTATATGTTTTTCTTCTCCACAATTGAGCCAAAAGACACCAATATATAGCATAAGGGGAGGGATTCCTCAACTGCCAAGTAATGGCACGGGAAGGGCGGGCGGCGGCGGCGCACGTGTGGACTTAGCCTTGAACCCAAGCACATCTAGGTCCTCCCTCCTTCAAACACATGGGTTACCCCTTGGGGTCCCAAACCCTTAGCAAATTTTGAGACTTATAAAGAGAACAATTCTTCCTTTTCCCACCGATGTGGTAGATTTGTCCCACACCATATTTCCATGCCTCAAACACCTTACTTCGTGGACCAATATCTCTTTCATTTCTCAATGAAATTTGACGATCATTGGCCCTACAGTCATCTACTCACTTAGTAGATTATGCACGTGTGAAGAGACAAAGCCTCCAACATACGGAACCCTAGTGTTTAAGTCATTAAATACGGGTGGACCCATCTCCCCACCAAAGACAAATTTCCAACAATATATTGGGAAAGTACCCTATTAATAATATTTTTTAAAAAAATTCTAAGAACTTAACGACTATAGACGTAAGGCATGATTAAAATTCTACGAATCTCTTGACACTCACATTATATCTTCTTGTCGAATTTATTATTTCCACGACTTTTTCTATTTTTCGGACTGTTATTTTTGTTAAGATTTCCACATCGGATATGGAATGGGAACATGAACTCCTTATATGGACTTGGACAATCCTCACCCTACAAGCTAGCTTTTGGGGTTGAGCTATCTTTACAATTTTCATAATAGATGATTTTTGAAACCAT
The DNA here is from genome assembly GCA_034509755.1 of Anisodus tanguticus. NCBI lineage: Eukaryota > Viridiplantae > Streptophyta > Magnoliopsida > Solanales > Solanaceae > Anisodus > Anisodus tanguticus. The sequence goes on from CM067542.1 coordinate 37,636,125, forward strand.
AATCTATTGAAGCACTGCCTTTTTTTTCCTCATTTGGTGTCTGGTACTCGCATTGGAATCCGACTAATTCAGATTTGCGCTGGATAAGATCATTCGGGGGAAGCGCTCTCTATCAAAAAAAATTCACACTCAAAATTTGAATCCGAGACCTCTAATTAAGAAATGTTCAGCTTCATCAGTGCACCACATCTTTTGGTGGTTATTGAATCACTGTCAATGTCAAAACTCTCACCATCAATTGTGTTATTGATTTTTTTTTTCTTTCTGGAGAGGAGTTGGAGATTGGAAGTGGAAGTATTTTGACGTTACCAAGTGCATATCATTTACCAGTCCCATGTGGTAGATAAATGTATTAGGAAGTCATGTAAATCGGCAAGACCTGGTCATCCAATTACCTACCACTCAAATACAAATTTCTTCTTTTTGTTGAATTATAAACTTTAGTGCAAATTCAAATTAAATAGCTTGCTTATATCTCAAGAAATTTGTACTTTTTGTATCTTGGCGTAGAAACTACAAACTTCTTAGAATAAAATTTAACGTTTGAGAAATAAAGGTTTAGCTTGTTTATTTAAACATGTATACATTACATTAAGATTCATAATTAATCGACTGACCCGCCTCACCTATATTTCACCAAGATTCTTTTATGTGACTTAGATATAAGTGAAAGAGAATAATCTCTTAATGATTTCATTAATGTAAATGATTTACATATATGATATATAATAGTAATTCTAGGCTATAATTATGAAAATTAAATATTCATTTAACTAATATAAAATATTGCTACAATAATTACAGATATACAAAATCACTAATTATACCAAAAGAATATATTTGCATATATTCTATCACACCCCCGCAGTCGTAGTGGGCGGTCGTCGTACGCTGAGACAGTCCCTAAAATCTTCAAACAGAACTAAGGGAATATGTCAGCAATTTGATAACGTGAGGGGACATGCAAGACACGTACTTTTCCACGAGCTACCGTTTCACGAACAAAGTAAATATTCATCTCGATATGTTAGTGCGCTGATGCTGGACAGGATTCTCTGAGAGAGATATCGCACTAAGATTGTCGCAGTAGACCAAGGTAGCTTTCCGGATAGGAAAATGAAGCTCTAAGAGGAGGTTACGCAACCAACAGGACTCAGACACCACATTGACTACCCCTCGATATTTGGCATCTACGGTGGAGCGCAACAAAGTAGCATGTCGTTTAGCCGACCAAGAGACCAAATTATCACCAAGAAACATACAATAACTAGATGTCGAACGCCTGGTATCTGGACATCCACCCCAATCAATATCTACATAAGACATGAGAGTAGATACCGATGATGGATATAAGTGTAAATCATAATCAAAAGTGCCCTAAATGCAACGCATAATGCATTTGAGAGCGTGCATGTGTTCTTCCCTTGGACCATGCATGAATAAACACACATGCTGCACTGCATAAGTAATATCGAGCCTCGTAAATGTGAGATATTGAAGAGCCCCCGCAAGACTACGATAGTGGGAGGGATCTCCGTATGGTGTGTTAGAAGTAGCACTCAGCTTCGGTTTAGTGTCAACCGGAGTAGGAGATGACTTATAGGATGACATGTCAGCCCGTTCAATAATCTCTACTGCATACTTCCTCTGAGATAGAAATAGACCACTTGCATGACGAGTTACCGATATACCCTAAAAATAACTCAAAGGCCCCATGTCTTTCATAGCAAATTCGGAGCTGAGAAGAGATATGATAGACACATAATCTGCAAATATTTTGTACGAGGCCCGATGAGCCTGTTTTAGCCCATACAAGGACTTCTTCAACAAGCACACATGGTTAGGATGATCGGGGTCCCTGAAACCCAAGGGCTGATGCATGTATACAGTTTCCTTGAGTTCGCCGTGTAAGAATGTATTTTTCATGTTCAGGGACGATAGTAATTGGGCCAGCAGGCAGTGGGCCTACTGACAGAATTTGTGGACGTGGGACTGTTGGGCCAATAAGCATTGGGCATGCCGGCTCCTGCTAGTCCAGATGTTGAGTAGTGGGATGGACCAAATGGTGGGCAACATACGGTAAGAGCCCATCATCCAAAAAATCATACGAATTTAACGCAGAATTATGCAACTTAGCAAACAAAAATTGGGTTTCATAAAAAATGACATGGCGACTAATGATAATTTTATTAGGGGATAAATCAAAACATTTGTAACCACGGTGATTCGATGGGTAACCCAGAAACACACAAGTAGTAAAGCGGGCTTGAAGTTTGTGAATGGTAGTGGAGGGGACTAGATGATAACATAAACACCTAAACACCCTAAGATGAGAATACGAAGGGTCTTTTTGATAAAGAATTTTGAGTGGAGATTGGTATACTAATCCTTTACTAGGGAGTATGTTAAGAAGGTAAGTTGTCATTTGTAAAGCATAATGCCAAAATGAAGGTGGTAATGATGCACGGGCTAGTAATGTACGAACAATATTATTAATGGTGCGGATTTTTCTTTCGGCTTTCCCATTTTGTGATGACTAATGTGGACATGAAAACCAAAAAGATATACCATTAACCTTACAAAATTATCTAAATGGACCATTATCAAATCCCCTTCCATTATTACATTGAATGTTCTTAATATCCCGTTGAAATTGAGTACAAATGAATGTTTTAAATGATAGGAATGTGGTATAAACCTGAGACTTTTTAGATAACGGAAATATTCACAAAAAATTAGAATAATCATCCAATAATAAAACATAATAACGGTGGCCTGAAGAGCTCAAAACGGAAGATGTCCAAAGATCACTATGAATAATATCAAATAGAAACAATGTAACGGTAATTTAACATGTTTCCCAAGCGGACAAGAAGGACAAACATTAGTGCAACGAGCACTATTACACTCAATAAATTTAGTGTTTTTAAGGGAGGAAAAAAAAGACGCTCCCGGATGACCAAAATGTGCATGCCATAAGGAAGGTGCTAAAGCAGCAAACGTTGACGGCGTGAATTGATTAGTGGTGATGGTGGTGGTTATGGGATAAACCTCGCCCCGACTATCATATCTCGTTAGATGTATCCACGTCCAGAAATCCTTTACAGAAAATCCAAAAGGATCAAATTCAAAAGAAACCGAATTATCAATTTTAAATTTCCGAACAAACACCAAATTTTTAATTAATTTAGGAGCAGGAAGGACATTTTTAAGGCTAAAGGTGGGTTCAGAGGAGACAAATTTGTGTGACCATAACAACGAATTTGAATTGAATTACCATTACAAACAATTATGCCACGATTTTTGCTCAAATTGAAACAAGACGAGAGATTACCTAGCGTGGATGTCATATGAGAAGTAGCACCGGTGTCCATGTACCAATTTTCATCCGAATGATTTAATCCAAGTGTATGCATTACCGCCTCGACATCCGTGTGTGTCGGAGATAAGGATGGGCCGTAGCAGCGAAAGCCTGTTGTGGCCGAGGCCCATGCCCATTCTGGGCTTGCTGCTGTTGTTGCCAGCCACTGGGTCTGGCCCAGTTCTGTGATATGTAAGGGCAAGACGGCATGGGCCACTGCCCACTGGCCGAAGGCAGGCCCCATAGCCACTGCCTACCGGTCGAAGACAGGCCCCATGGCCCCGTCCACCGGCCTGTGCTCGCGTGGCCCGCCTCCGCCGACCTCCACGCCCGCCACTACCGCCACCGTTGACATCACGGCCACCACCCTTGCCACTGTCACGTCTGCCACCGTAGTGTTCCACGGTTTTCACCATTTTTCCACCCACGTTGTTACGATTTTGACCATAATTTTCAGAGAATGATTGAGAGTTATCGGTTTCGCGGGACGTGGACACAATCATGGCAGAATTAGCTCCAGTTGCAGCCTTTTTAGCCAACCTTGCTTCTTCTAAGGTGAGCATGGAACGTGCTTGGTAGAATGGTGGGAGAGAATTACTTTGGCGAAGAAGAGTTTCAACCCTATTATATGCCTTAGAGAGGCCTGCAGCCAGCTGAAGAACGAGACGATCATTTGTATCGGGCGCACCGACGTTCTTGAGTTGATCCGACAACTCCTTGAGCCTTTGACAATAGGCTGAGGCATTCAGAAAATCCTCGATATTTATGTGAGAATTCTTGCTCAAGGCTTACGTCACGAGAATTTTTGTTATCTTGGAATATATCACACAACCTATTCCAAGCTTCCATTGTCGTGGCATCGGGTTCGATAATTGTCTGTAAGAGGTCCGTATAGATGGTGGAATAAATCCATTGGAGGACCGTAGCATCAAGAGTTGCCCACAACTCTATTTCATCATCGGTGGAAGACACCTTCTCATTGCCTTTTTCTAGTTTGACGATGTGATGGAGGACTCTATGAGACCTTGCATGAATTTTAAAAAGTTCTGCCCACGTCGCATATTGGACGTTCTCCATTTCAAGGATAATAGGGATGTTGTTCTTGATGTTGGAGACTGCAAGGGCAGGATGAAAGGTATTCTTTGTGTTAGACATGATTGAGAAACAAGAGGAGAATTAGGGTTTGGACCGAAAAATTGAAGGGATGGCCGAGAATTAGAGGGCGGCGGAAGATTAGTGGAGAAGGAAAAAATTTGCCCTAGACTTCGGATACCATAAAAGAGAATAATCCCTTACTGATTTTATTAATATAATTGATTTATATACATGATATACAATAGTACTTCTAGATTATAATTACAGAAATTAAATATTCACCTAACTAATATAAAATATTACTACAATAATTACAACTATACAAAATTATTAATTATCCCAAAAGAATATATTTATATATTCTATCAATAAGATCCGGACAAAGGTACGATAAAATTTATTCTAAAGCAGACCAAACTCCAAACTGATCAAGGACAATTTTTTTTTTTTTGATAATCCAGGTTTCCAGGCTTGCGCCTGACTACTTCACTGGTATTACCCAGACGTCCTGGAGGTAATAGGACCGGTCCTTCAACACTATTACCAGGTAAATCGCGGGATGTGCTCCAGTGACCAGTTTTTCTGGGAGCGTACAACTGATCAGGACAATTATTAATTTATTTTATTATGACTAAGAGACTGCGGAAATATTGTTAGGTCATTAGATGCGTAAAATAATAATGACGAGTCACTCTAGTAGTTAACAGCTGGTCATTTAATGGCTGTTTTCTGTGAATTTAAGTTCTCTAGATTTTGGCATTATACAAAATACCAATGATTGTTATTATGTACCTAAATATTTTTTTAAATGAAGGTGCATGTATAGCTAATAGATTAGTTTTAGATATAAATTTTAAATTATTGAAAGGATTACGAAAGAGCTAATCCGAACGTAATCAAATGTAACATGAAGTTCAAGGCTTACCGAAATGTCAGCTTACTTAAATTGTTTTTGTTATTATCTGGAAAAAATATTTTCTATTCGATATTTTGTATCCATTTTAGGGCTTAGATCTAATTCGGATTTGTGTCAAAAAGTCCAACTTTGAGATATAAAGAGTTCCCTTCCAAAGGCAATTTTATTCTCAGGCCAGGGGCGGGATTAGAGGGTGCAAGGTGTTCATCCGAACCACCTTCGCTAGAAATTCAGAAATATATAATATAAGATTAGTTGCTATAATGTATATATAATAGATGTCGAATCTCTCTTGACTTCTTCATGTTTATATATATATATATATATATTCTGACTTCACCACTCTTGAGGCTAGAGAAACCTTTGGATAAGGCAAGGTTTTGTTAAATTTCTGATCAAACAACCTTACATTTGTTCTCACTGTAGAATAGTGTAATTCTCCTTGGTTGGAGGCTTCTCATTGATGCAATATTTATAGGTGTTTACAATTTACAAACTTAATTGGAGAAGGATCTCTACTTTACATAATTACACTAGAATAATAATTACATAATATATGTAGAATATTAATATATTCTCTATCACACCCCCTCAGTCGGAGCGGGAGGAGGCCAAACACTGAGACTGGATCTGAAGTCAAGGAACAGTTGTCGAGGAAGTCCATTAGTGAATATATTTGCGTACCGATAGGAAGAGGGAACCTTTTTCTCCTTTTGACATCATTCATGCGAATTTATGGACATCTCTCATTACTAGCAAACTGGGTCATAAATATTATTTGGTATTATTAGATGACTTCTCTCACTTTATTTGGGTCTATCCGCTCAAATATAAGTCGCAAGTTTACTCCACATTTCTTGAATTTCAAACATATGTTAAAACACAGTTTGAAAAGGCCATAAAATCGTTTCAATGTGACAATGGTCATGAGTTTAAAAATTCTCCCTTTCATAAATTTTATGCGGATAATGACATGGTGTTTCGATTCTCGTGCCCCTATACCTCACCTCAAAATGGTAAAGCCGAAAGAATACTCCGCACCATTAACAATATAATCTATACAATGCTCTTTCATGCCTCTCTTGTCTACTACGGATTACAACTTTATCCATCTGCACCGTCCAGGCTGATATCGTATACTAACGCCGATTGGGGGGCTGTCCGAACACACGTCAATCTACTTCCGGCTACTGTGTATTTTTTGGTGATAATCTCATCTCATGGTCTGCAAAACGGCAAGCCACGCTTTCCCGTTCGAGTGCAGAAGCAGAATACAGAGGCGTTGCGAACGTTGTTGCTAAAATTTATTGGCTCAGAAACCTCCTTCTAGATCTTCATTATCCCTTACGTAAGACATCTCTTGTCTACTGTGATAACATATCTCTTGTTTACTTGTCTCATAACCCGGTTCACCATCAGCGAACCAAATATATTGAGATGGATATTCATTTTGTTCATGAGAAGGTTGCCATGGATCATGTTCGGGTGTTAACACTTAAAGATGATGTAAACGGAAGTTTAACATGCTTTCCTAGAGGACAAGAATAACAATTTTGGGCAAATTTCCTCATTATTACATTGAATTAAATTATGACTTCTAAGAATGCTAAAAACGGGTGCTCCCGGGTGTCCAAGTCTACTGTGCCAAGTTGATGGAGAGATTGCAGCTAGGGAGGTAGGTGGATTGACACTTGCAGCGGAATTGAATGAGAAAGGATATAGGTCCCCCACAATATTACATCTCACAAGAGTTGTCCCCGTACGTAGGCCTTTCACAAAAACCCCAAAAGGGTAAAACTCAATAGATAAAGAATTGTCACTAGCAAATTTCCTAACAGAGATTAAGTTTTTAATGATGTTAGGAGCATATAAGACATTTTGGAGAGTAAAGGGTGGGTGAGGTGGTTGTGTTTGAGTGGTGTCATAGCCTAGGAATATAGATGGTATATTAATAAAGTTTTATCTAAGTTTATCAAATAATAAGCATGTAGTAAGGAGACAGGTAGTATCAACTCAAAATTTATTTTTAAATAAAAGTCAATAATCTTTAACCAATATGAACATCATAATTACAAAGTTTAACACTTAACAAGATCATAATTAAAAAAACATAGTCTAGAAATCATACCTCTTAATCAGAATTTCAGATCACTGGAGATCTCAACCCACCCTTGGCTCTGCTTCCCTTCTTCTTCCACCGAATTTGCGAGATAATTAGCCTAGGTGCCTGGGAGTTCTCAACAGACTATCTTCTAAAATTCTTGATAAGGTGCAGGTTTAAAGACTAATGGCGTGCAAAGGTTTCCTCGGGCCGGACGGAGATTGGCCCTCGAGTGCAAAGGCAAATATGGTTCTATTTATAATCTTTCAAAATGTTCTATCTCTGGTATTATGATATTACAATTGATCTGAATTATAGACTAAGGAGGGGGTTTAGCTAGACATAGAGATTTTTTCAAGTAAGGATTTGTATAGAAAGTTTTCGAATGAATAATCTAGTTACAAGAGACTCCTTATATAGATAACCTCGGCTGATAATATGACAGAATTGCTTTTCAAAAAGTCATAAAGTAAACAGTAATTACTTTTCCAAAAGTCTAAAGTGCTACAGTTTGTCTACTGATATTTTTCAAAAGTTTTTTTGTCTTGTCCTTCTCGATAATATCATCTTTTGTCATTGCTTTCCAGGTGTCTTGATAATATCTTCTTTTGTCATTGCTTTCCAGGTGTCCTTCTTAATAATGTCTTCTTTGATCTTTCCATTAGATTCTTTTTTCATTGTCATGGTTTTTGTAATATATGGTAGTTCGTAGTAATAATATATGGTAGTAAATTGGGCTACAAGTAGTAAAACTACAGGCTCCCTATCAAAGTATTCAGTTGGGCTGCAAGTAGTAAAAACTACAGGCTCTCTATCAGAGTATTCAGTTGGGATACAGGTAGTAAAAACTACCGGCTCCCTATCAAAGTAGTAAATTGGGCTTCAAATAGCAAAGCTACATGATCCCTATCAAAGTAGTAATTTTTTCAGATCCTTATGCAAAAGGATCAGAAATTCCTTCTTTTTTATTACATTAGTGATAGTAGTAGGTCTAGTATTTATTACAGGCCTTCTACTTTGTCCAATTGTCTTTTGGTATTGGTCTATTGTCTCTTTTGCATGTTTATATTTCAGGTTTATAATTTTTTCATGCATTTCCGTTAGTCTCATGGTATCTTGTGTCATAATATCATTGTTGTAATATAAGGTGATAATATCTTCCACTTCTCCTCCTTTTGAGTCTCCAATAATACATGCTTTCTTTGCTCTCAACATGTCATCTATTCTGGTTTTCAAGGTTAATAATCCGAATGTTCTTTTTGCACTGAGCCATTCTTGAAATTTCTCCGAAGTGCATGATATTTTCATGTTTAGGTTTTCGTCATCTCCGCTGATGGTACTATTTTTTCTTGTTTTGAATACTTGACATATCACAATTGGCTTTCACGTCAGGTCTGCTGATGCATCAAATATTTGTATTCCATATACTCCTTTCCCAAATGATTCCATCATAAGTTTTGTAGATTCTACAATGATACTTGGTAATCTGACAATGTTTTACATGTTCTCATCTACTATTAGTTTATCAATAAAACCGTAAGTGAATAATTTTGATACTATTTCCTGGTTGGCTTGTTCACTGCACAAGAACATGGGATACTTGCTCAGTTTAGCATTGCGTAAAATGTGATGGTTAGTCTTATAACCATAAAATTTATTAAATTTTTCATAAGCGTTGATGTATTCAGGTGTATATCTCAGCTTGTCAGCCATTGATACTGTGGATGAAGAGGATGGTATTGAGGATGGTATGGTTGCCAGTTTTGATACAAATGGTGCCAAAGTTTTGGTAGTAGGGTTTTTTGGTCTTTCAGGTGTAGTGATAGGTAATTTGGATTGGGTTTCATTTTGTAAAGTTTTCAGGGTTATCAAGTCTTGTATGGCTTCTCTGAGTTGGTTTATAGTATTGGTGTTCTCTTGTAATCTGGATATTAGGATTTCATTGGTTTGTATAATGGAATCTATGGTGTTGGTAATATACTCTTCAAGGTTATCATTGTTGATCGACATTGTTATATCTGCTAAGAAAATCAGCTAAAACATTTTTAGTTCGAGATATATTCTTAACAATAAAGTCATAACAACAAAAGAATGATTGTCATTTCCTCATTTTATTCAATTCTGGTAAAAGGTCTATCTTGTTTGTAATAAAAGCTCTTACATGTGTGTTGTCAGTTCTAACAACAAATTTTATTGGTAATAAGTGGTAATGAAATCTCTTTATTCCAAATTTTACTGCTAATAGTTCTTTCTCATTAATATGATAATTTTTCACATTTGATTTCCATGTTCCTCCTCCATGTCCACAAATTAGTGGTTTCTCTTTATCTATATCTCCTTTATCATAAGCTATGACGACTGCTCCCCATCTTATATTACTAGCATCAGTAAAAAGTTCCAGTTGATCTTTTTCTGTTGGTATTTTGTGTTTTGGTAATGTTTTTACCTTTTCCTTGATTTCTTTTATAGCCTTAGTATGTTCTTGTTTCCATTCAAAGGTTGTGTTTTTCTTTATCAATTCTTGTAATGGTTTTCTTAAGAGTGGTAAATCATTTATATGGTCTGAAGCATAATTTATTACTCCTAAGAACTGTTGTACTTCTTTTTTATTTTTTAGTTTTTTCTTAATTTTTTTTATCTTTGTTACTATATGTTCTTGCAGTTGTAATCCTTCGTTATCTATAATGTATCCTAAATATTCAATACAGTTTTTAAAGATTTTAGATTTCTTTTCTGATAATAGTATTTCGTGTTGTTTTATAGTTAGTATAAATTTTTCTAGATGTTTTATATGATCGTCTAGATTATCGCTAAATATTAATATGTCATCGACATATACTATGCCAAATTCTGTTAATCTTCTAAACACTTGGTCCATTATTCTTTGAAATATTTGTGGTGCATTTTTTAATCCAAAGGGTAGTACATTCCATTCATAGTGTCCTTGAGGGACACTAAAGGCTATTAGAGATTTTGATTCATTTGTTAGTTTTATTTGCCAAAATCCACTTTTACAATCAAACTTACTAAACCATTTTTTATTTCCTAGTCTGTTAATAGGGTTTCTTTTATATGGTAAAAAATATCCATCAAATATTGTCTTTTTATTTAGTTCTCTATAATCAATTATCATTCTGGCTTTTTCTCTTTTTTGTTCATTATGTTTCCTTACTAAAATGGTTGGGCTGCTATGTGGACTTTTACTTTCTTGTATCATTTTTAATCCTAGTAATTCTTTTAATTGGGTTTGAAATTCCTTTTGATCTGTTGGACTATATCTAATAGGTTTGGATCTAATTATATCATTTACATTTATTAGTTTGATTTCTCCATATATCTTTTCTTTTTCCCATAATTGAATTGGATTTTCTCCAAAGTTTATTTTTAGTATATTAAGATATTTTTCTTTTAATAGTTGTAAGTTATTATTCCTATTAGTTTTTATTGTACATAATCTTAATGTATGTATTGGTAATATTCTTTTTAATACTATCCATTTATTACAAGGTGTTTGTAAGCTAAATCTATTTCTATCTATAACTTCTGTCTTAAAGTAATCTAGAAAGTTATTTCCTAATAACACCTGTTGTTTCATATTATCTAATTGATATATTATTAGTAATTTGAATATTGTCTTTCCTAATACAATTCTCATGTTTTCTGCTACCACATCTAATTCTTTTGATTGTTCATTAAATCCGGATACTCTTGCTCTATGTGATCTGGTTCTCTTCCACCTACGTGATTCTAATACATCCTTTCTTGCTAATCATAAATCTGCTCCGCTATCAATAAAGATTTTTTGTTTTATCATTTTATTAAGCTTATATTCTATATGAGCTTCTATATAGATTGCTACCATTTTATTAGGTATTAGGATCTTATTCGATACTCATTTCTCTTAATCTTTGTTGGAGGTTTTCATCTTGTTATAATTCTCTTACTTCTTGGCGAACGTTTTCATCTTCCATTATTATTTATGTACTCCTCCTTATTGTAATAAGTTGTCCATTTATCTCGCTTATTTTTCTATTATTCTACTAAGGTTTTTTGTAACCTTGTTATATCTATCATTATAATATTTATTTCCTGTTTCATTTTTCATTACAGTTCCAGCATTTACATTCTTTAACCTTTTTTGTTTCTACGGGTTTCACATATTCTCTTTTTCTAAATTTTCTCTTGTATCTAAATTTCCTTCTGGATGCAGGGGTATTTTTATATCTTTTAAATCTCTTTTTTCTATAAGAATTGTAATAAAGCTTGATGCTATAATTTTGTTTGTTATTATAATTTTTATAATTGTTATTTCTCCTGTATTTCTTTGTTTGATATCTCTTATTACTCTTTTTATATTTCCTTTCTTTTCTTTTATCATCGCATCCAAATACTAGCCTCCTTTCTGTGAATCCACATACTTCTCTTAATCCTAGTTTCTTATCTATTTTAATCTTCTGTTGCATTCTAAATTCTTCGCATTTCCGCATTAAGTATGCTCTTAGTACTCTTATTCTTTCTCCTAATGTGTTTTCTTTTGGTTCTAATTGAGTGTACTCTTTTGACTCCTCAGTGTTATAAGGTGTTGGTAAGTGGTCATAATAAAGTTGTTGATTTATCAGACCTTCTTCTGGTAAGAATCTTGTTTCATAAAAGAATTTACTAAAACTAATTGTATATTCTGGTAATTTATTAATCTTACAACATTTCATATTGTTCAAATTCATTACTATTTCAATTTTTCTTTCTGTAAGTACATTTTCTCTAGCTACTAACCATCTTTCTCCTAAAAAATTTCTTTTTAGTATAATATCAAATATTATCAACATAGATTTCCAATCTGTTCCATCGCTAAATACTTCTTCTCTTAATTGGTATGCTATAGATTCTATCAAATATGCTACTTTTCCAATTAATGTTTTAGATATTAATTCATACATGTATTCTAGGTTTTCTGCTTGTGTAGAGTTCATTAGTGCTATATACATTCCAAGATTCCAGTCAGTTATCCTTCTTCCTATTTCTTGTTCATAATAAACATTATCTAGGTCTAGAAAATATCCATTGTAGTTTACTCCTTGTGACATCGATCCTTTAAATTCTTTAAATTCAGCTTGTTGTCCTACTGGTATGTGGTTTGGTAATCTAGTTCGTTTTCTTGTTATTATCTCTAAATTATGGTCTACCAGTTCTTCTTCAGGATAATCATTTGCATTTTCATTTATTACATCATCTGTTTCTATCTCTGTTTTTATAGGTATATTACATTCATCTTCTATGTCACTTTCAGGTTCTTCTTCTATGATTGCATTTACTCTTTTCATTTTTTGTAAAACTTCTATTATTTGGTTGTTTTCTTTTACTATTTCTGAGTTTTCTACTTCTTCTATAAATTCTACTACTTGTATTTCTTGGTTAGTTAATTTATCACTGCTATCTATGTCTGAGTTACTATCTGTTTTTTCTTTACTACTGGTTGTACTTTCATCACTTGTTTTAATATTTTTCCTTACTTTCTTTTTTCCTTTTAACTTTCTTATTTGTTCTCTAATGATTTGCATTTCCACCTTTAATTCTTCTAATTCTTGTTTTACCTTATTTAATTCTTCTTTTGTTTGTTTTAATTCTACCTTGGTTTCCTTTAATATTTTCTTCGTATCTTTAAATTTTTGTTTATATTTTTTATATTTATCATACCATTCTTCGTTATTATGTGATCACAATTTTGTATTCTCTGTTTTTAACTCACATATTTGTTGTTCTTGTTTATCTAGTTTTAGGTTTAAATATTCATAGGTTGTTTTTTCTGTGTCTTTTAATTGAATGTTTTCTTCTTTTGAATTTTTATCTTCTTTTGGTGTCCTTGTCCTTATAGGTTCATACTTGTATCTTTCCTTTTCTATTATTTTTCCCATTATTTTTTAAAAACGTAAGTACACTGGGTACACTAGGTTCTTGTTTTTCTATTAAAATTATCTTTTTTTATTTAATATCGCTAGACTATCCAATGTTTTTCTACTTCTGTGGATAATTTTGATTTTATTTTACTAATATCTACCATTATAGGTTCTTTACTTCTTCTCCACGCATCTATTGGTACTAATTCAGGTTGTTGAGTAGAAGTACTAATTGTTGTATTTTCTTTACTTGTACTTGGTTCATTATCTACTACTACTTGTTTACCTTTGTTTTTCTCTTCTATTAACATATTAAATTTTTCTAATATTATCTAAAATGTTGGTATTTCAGATACATTCCATAGGTTAGTCAATTCTACTCCTATCACTTGTTTGGGTTTGATTTTCTTTTATTTCATCCATTAATATCAAGGTATTTTTCATTTTCTCTTTTACTATTTTTTCTTCCCATAACGCATTAATTTTTTCGTTAGGGTTAGTCAGGATTATTTATTCTCTTTTCCATCCGTTTCCCATGTCTATCCATTTTTTATGAAATCTATCACATTTTTGTTCTAACTGTTTTATCTTCTCTTCTAGTTTTATTTCTTTTGCCTTGTATTTTAAGTATTTAAGTTGTGAAACCAGAAATACTAAGCTTTAAACCAGAAATATACCAGAAAATACAAGATGAAAAAGAGGAACTATCTATTAAGAAAATATTTAACAAAATGATTTTAAAGAAACAAAGAAATAAGATATATAGCACACAAACATGAAAATATAATAGATACAATGAGTGTAAATGGAAGAATGAAAATAAACTTAATAATGGATGAAGTAATAAAAAGAGAATTAGCAAAACTATCTACTAGAGAAGCCAGAAAATATAGAAACATATACTTTGGAGGAGTAGAATTTACTATAAAAGCATACTTTCAAAAAAACATAGATACACCTATACAAATATACATATTAGATGATAGGATATTAGGAAATTTACAAGATACTTTGATATCAGTAATAAAAGGAAATTTAATATATCAAAAACTAAAATTTACGGTACAACCAGACTTTAGTATATCATTAAAAGATGAACACAAAGACTTAGCCTTAACACTATATTACAAACTAGATGAAATAATAATGCCGCAAAGAAGTAAAGTCATAAGTATTGAAACAAAAATGATATATGCCCTAACAGGAAACCACCATGTAAAGAAACAACATGAAATTAATATATTAGTACCAAGAATGTACCAAGAGATATTAGAACAGATTGAACATAAGGAAAACTCCAAGATAACTATACCAGAAGAAATATATATGGATTTTAATACCAGAACCCTGACACCATCAAAAAGATTAATACCAAAAATTGAAGGATCTAGATTGAATATTATAAGAGAACCAATAACGTCACGACAGACTAGCGTTACACAACCTAGAATATTAGATTTAATAAACATAAACACAAATAGATTGAAGGTTAAGGTAATATTATTCAAAGGCATGATAACAACAGATTGCATAGCTAAAATAAATACTGGAGCTATTAAAAGTTGTATACATATAAGTGAGATTAATGAAAATGATTGTGATTTAATAGACCCACAAACTTATAATTATCCTGAAAATGAAAGAGAAATAATAATTACTAAAAGTATTAATTTAAGATTCAAAATCCAAGATTTAGAATATAAGATAAATATAGGAGTAATAGAATATGACAGTTTCAACGAATTACTTTTAGGATGTGACTTTTTAACAATGATAAATTATAAAATAAACAATAACGGAATAGAAATAAATGATCAAGGAAAAACGAGATTCGTAAATAAAGTATGAATATACAAAGAGAAATAATAGCGAAAAAATAAAAATTAAAGGAAATAAGGACAGCTTTATCAGAAGAGATATTTTCCCAACTAAAATACTTAAAATACAAGGCAAAAGAAATAAAATTAGAAGAAAAAATAAAATAATTAGAACAACAATGTGATACATTTGATAAAATATGGATAGATATGGGAAATGGATGGAAAAAGAGAATAAATAATCCTGACTAATTCTAACAAAAAATTAATGCATTATGGGAAGAAATAGTAGTAAAAGAAAAGCTGAAAAATACGTTGATAATAATGGATGAAATAAAAGACAATCAAACACAAATACAACAGATGATAAGAAAAGAACTGACTAACCTATGGAATGTATCTGAAATACCGACGTTTAAAATAATATTAGAAAAAACTTAATATGATAATGGTAGAGAAAAACAAAGGTAATCGGGTAGCAGGAGATAATGAACCAAGTACAAGTAAGAAAATACAATGATTAATACTACTACAAAACAACCAGAAATAGTACTAATCGATGCGTGGAGAAGAAGTAAAAAACCTATAATGATGGACATTAGTAAAATAAAACTAAAATTATCCACAGAAGTAGAAAAAACATTGGACAGTCTAGCAATATTAAATAAAAAAGGACAATTTTAATGGGAAAATAAGAACTTAGTGTACCTGGTGTACTAACTTTTTTTTAAAAACAATGGGAAAAAGATAATAGAAAAAGAAAGATACAAATATGAACCTATAAGGACAAGGACACCAAAAGAAGATAAAAATTCAAAAGAAGAAAACATTTACTTAAAAGACACAGAAAAACAACTTATGAATATTTAAACCTAAAACTAGATAAACAAGAACAACAAATATGTGAGTTAAAAACAGAGAATACAAAATTGAGATCACATAATAACGAAGAATGGTATGATAAATATAAAAAATATAAACACAAATTTAAAGATATGAAGAAAATATTAAAGGAAACCAAGGTAGAATTAAAACAAACAAAAGAAGAATTAAAAGAGGTAAAACAAGAACTAGAAGAATTAAAAGAAGAAATGCAAATCCTTAGAGAGCAAATGAGAAAGTTAAAAGGAAAAAAGAAAGTGAGAAAAATACATGTGATGAAAGTGTTAAACAGTAGATGAAATCTGAAGGCAGAAAGCCCATCACGGAATAGGAGGTAGTTGTTGTATATTAGGAGTGTATATTGATGTAATATTGTAGTGTAATTATTACCATAATTAGTATTATACACTTACCATAATTGTATGGTTAGAATTATGGTAGAATAAGGTTTTAGGAATAGATTAGGAATAGGATTCTCCTATTTTGTAACTTGTATATATATCTATTCAATCAATGAAAATAATCAAGGGGATTATTTCTTTCATGGTATCAAGAGACTAGGTTTTACAAAAAAATTCTCTCCCTAAATTTTTTTGGACCCTCGGCCGAGACACCCCCCCTCGGGTTTCTCTTCCAAAATTCGTCTTCCGCTCTCAAAAACCTCTCTTAAATTTCCCCTCCTTCTTTGTTCTTATCAATATGTCTAAGAACAATTTTCACCCTGCCCTCACGGTTTCCAATATCAAGCTCAGTGTCCCTATTGTCCTTGAAATGGAAAACGTTCAATATGCAACGTGGGCGGAGTTGTTTAAAATTCACGCAATATCTTATCAAGTTCTTCATCATATCATTCCTCCCGCTAGACCCCTTCATGTGGAGGATCCTGAGTTATGGATTACACTTGATGCTACCGTTCTTCGGTGGATATACGCCACTATTTCGGTGGACCTTCTACAGACGATTATTGAGCCAGATACCACGGCTATGGCTGCATGGAATAGATTGCGTGACATATTCCAAGACAACCAACATTCCCGTGTCGTCACACTCGAGCAGGAATTCTCTCTCGTTCGAATGGACGAATTTCCGAACGTTTCGGCACATTGCAAGAAACTAAAGGAGTTGGCGGATCAGCTCCGTAATGTTGGCGCACCAGTAACAAATAATCGTCTAGTTCTACAGTTGGTTGCCGATCTTTCGGAGGCCTATAATGGGGTTGGAACTCTTCTTCGCCAAAGTAACCCTCTTCCCGACTTTCATCAAGCCCACTCCATGCTTACGTTGGAAGAAGCCGGTTTGGCTAAAAAGGCGGCTACCGGAGCGAGTCCAGTTGTCATGATGGCGTCCTCTCCTAATCCTTCAGGTTTTGTTAATAATTCGGGCCAAAACCATAATAATGGTGGCGGCAAGAATAATCGAAAGAATAATAACAAAAACCGCGGGGGCAAACGCGGAGGTTCTGGTGGAGGTTCCGGTGGTCAGCAAACAGGCGGTGGGTCCCATCCAATGAACAGTGGCCCACCACCCCCATGGGCCCAGCAGTGGGGCCCATGGCAGTGGAGCGGTGGCAGTGGGCCGTGGGCCGGCCGGCCCATACAACCAGCGGGGAAATTCCGGCGGCCGGTGGGGCCGGCCAGCGGTCCGTGCCTAATACCCGGCGGTGGCGGCACACCGGCCGGTGGCCCAAGAAGAACAACGCAGCGATTACGGCCCAGTTCCAGCACGGCCAGGAGTTCTTGGGTCCCGACCTCCGCAAGCCCATCATGCAGCAGGCCCCACTCAGACCGATATCGAGGCCACGATGCACACGTTGGGATTGACTCAACCGGACCCCAATTGGTACATGGACACCGGGGCCACTACTCACATGACTTCCGAATCAGGTACTCTCTCATCTTATTCCAATTTGAGCACCCCTTGGGGGATAATTGTTGGTAATGGCAGTTCTATTCCAATTCTAGGGTATGGTCAGAAAACGTTGTCTCCACCCAATCCACCACTCCTCTTGAAAAATACTTTACATGCTCCTAAATTGATTAAAAATTTAGTGTCCGTCCGAAAGTTCACAAATGACAATTTGCGTTTCGTTGAATTTGATCCTTTCGGTTTCTCGTGAAGGATTTCAAGACGGGGAGTCATCTCATGAGGTGTGATAGTAGGGGGGATATGTATCCTATCATGCCCGGTTTCAGTCCATCGAGTCCAGCCTTGCCATCAGCTTTTGCAGCCATCTCTCCTTCCATGTGGCATGCTCGTCTGGGTCATCCAGGATCTTCTATTTTATCAGTTTTAGATAAAATAGCTCTATTTCTTGTAAGGGTACGAGTCGTACTCCAATTTGTCAGTCTTGTTCATTAGGAAAAATTGTTAAGTTGCCATTTGTAGACTCCAATTCTCATACTTCTATGCCATTTGACATTATTCATAGTGACTTATGGGCATCTCCTGTTCTTAGTTCAATGGGTCATCGATATTATGTTCTCTTTTTAGATGATTATTCTAGATTTTTGTGGACGTTTCCAATTGCGAATAAATCACAAGTGTTTTCCGTCTTCATCAAATTTAGAGCGTTCATTCGTACTCAATTCGAAAGATAAATAAAAAATATTCAATGTGATAATGGGAAAGAGTATGACAATAGGGAGTTTCAGGAATTTTGTGCTACTCATGGGATAAATTTTCGTTTTTCATGTCCTCATACATTTTCACAAAATGTGAAAGCCGAACGCAAAATTCGTTCCATCAATAACATTGTCCGAACTCTCCTAATTCATGCCTCCATACCTCCATATTTTTGGCATCATGCTCTACAAATGGCCACATATCTTCTTAACATAATTCCTTCTAAAGGTCTGACATATTCTTCCCCCCTAAAAATCATGTATAATAAGAACCCGTCTTATTCTCATCTTCGGATTTTTGGGTGCTTGTGTTATCCGTTATTCCCATCCACCACAATTAACAAACTTCAGGCTCGGTCTACCCCGTGTGTGTTTTTGGGTTATCCGTCAAATCATCGTGGTTATAAGTGTTTTGATTTATCCTCCAAGAAAATCATAATCAATCGCCATGTCATTTTTGATGAAACTCAATTCCCATTTACGAAAGTTCATACTCCCGAACCTAAGTCGTATAATTTTTTGGATGACCAAATATCCCCGTATATCATTCGGAATTTTTCGGACATCTCCCGTACCCAAAATCCTCCAGCGGGCCCACTGCCCGCTGGACCCACAGTACCGCCACATCCAGCCATTTCTGCCACTGGAACAGTTCCAAAGCAATTGGGCTGTCCAGCCACACTCCGGAACCGGTCCCAGAACCGAGCCCAAAGCATTTACCGATTTGGGCCAAGCAGCCCACCGCTTGGCCAGTCCGTCCCAAGCCCAGAAAATTCCCAAAATTCCCTCAATTCTTCCTCGAGTCATAGACCGGTCACTCGTAGTCAGTGGGGTATTTTTACACCTAAAAGACATTTTAATTTACATTCTGATGTCTCTAAATCCCCCTTGCCCCGCAATCCTGTGTCCGCATTAAATGACCCTAATTGGAAAATTGCTATGACTGATGAATATAATGCTCTTATTGATAATAAGACGTGGGAGTTGGTGCCCCGTCCATATGGTATTAATGTTATCAGGTCTATGTGGATTTTTGCTCATAAGGAGAATTCAGATGGGTCCTTTGCTCGACATAAGGCGCGACTGGTTGGTGATGGTAAGACTCAGCAGGTTGGGATAGATTGTGGTGAAACGTTTAGTCCGGTGGTCAAACCGGCTACCATTCACACTGTGCTTAGCTTGGCTCTTTCAAAGACTTGGCCAATTCATCAGTTGGATGTCAAGAATGCTTTTCTACAAGGTGATCTCAAGGAAACAGTCTATATGCATCAGCCGTTGGGTTTCAGGGATCCCAACCGCCCTCATCATGTCTGTTTGTTGAAGAAATCACTATATGGGCTTAAGCAGTCTCCACGGGCCTGGTATACACGATTTGCTAATTTTGTTTCGACTATTGGGTTCACTCACAGCAGGTAAGATAATTCTTTGTTCATCTATCGCCGTGGTTCGTCATTGGCCTATATTCTGTTGTATGTGGATGATATCATCTTGACTGCCTCCTCCGATGCTTTGCGCCAGTCTATCATGGCCATGCTCAGTTCTGAATTTGCTATGAAGGACTTAGGGCCGTTGAGTTATTTTTTGGGGATTGCCGTCAAGCGTCATTCAGGTGGCTTGTTTCTGGTCTCAACGAAGTATGCTGCTGAGATCATCGAGAGGGCTGGGATGTCATCCTGTAAGTCCACTTCCACACCGGTTGATGCAAACCCAAAGTTGAGTGCCGCAGCAGGTGCACCATATGAGGACCCGACCCGCTATCGCAGTTTTGCAGGGGCCCTCCAGTATCTTACATTTACCATACCAGATATTATGTATGCGGTTCAGCAGGTGTGTTTATTCATGCATGATCCCAGAGTTGAGCACATGAATGCAATCAAACGCATCATTCGGTATATTCAGGGGACACTGGACTATGGGTTGCACTTGTATCCTTCATCTACATCCACACTTGTCTCTTACACGGATGCTGATTGGGGTGGTTGTCCCGACACCAGACGGTCGACTTTTAGCTACTGTATGTTCCTTGGCAACAACTTAGTCTCCTGGTCGGCAAAGCGTCAGGCAACCCTATCACGCTCAAGTGCAGAGGCAGAATATCGAGGGGTAGCGAATGTGGTCTCCGAATCATGTTGGCTACGTAATTTGCTTTTGGAGCTTCATTGTCCCATTCAGAAGGCAACCTTGGTATATTGCGATAACATTAGTGCCATCTACCTTTCAGGTAACCCCGTTCAACACCAACGCACCAAGCATATCGAAATGGACATTCACTTTGTCCATGAAAAGGTTGCAAAGGGTCAAGTTCGCGTATGCCATGTCCCGTCTCGTTATCAAATTGCAGACATCTTTACAAAGGGTCTACCAGCGGTTCTCTTTGAAGATTTTAGGGACAGTCTCAGCGTTCGAAAACCGCCCGCTATGACTACGGGGGTGTGTTAAACAGTAGATGAAATCTGAAGGCAGAAAGCCCATCACGGAATAGGAGGTAGTTGTTGTATATTAGGAGTGTATATTGATGTAATATTGTAGTGTAATTATTACCATAATTAGTATTATACACTTACCATAATTGTATGGTTAGAATTATGGTAGAATAAGGTTTTAGGAATAGATTAGGAATAGGATTCTCCTATTTTGTAACTTGTATATATATCTATTCAATCAATGAAAATAATCAAGGGGATTATTTCTTTCAGAAAGTACTAGTAGTAACAAAAAAACTGATAGTGATTCAGACAGAGATTGTAATGATAAATCAACTAACCAAGAAATACAAGTAGTAGAATTTATAGAGGAAGTAGAAAATGAAGAAAACTCAGAAATAGTAAAAGAAAACAACCAAATAATAGAAGCTTTACAAAAAATGAAAAGAGTAAAGGCAATCATAGAAGAAGAACCTGAAAGTGACATAGAAGATGAATATAATAGACCTACGAAAACAGAAATAGAAACAGATGATGTAATAAATGAAGATGCAAATGATTATCCTGAAAAAGAATTGGTAGACCATAATTTAGAGATAATAACAAGAAAATGAACTAGATTACCAAACCACATATCAGTAGGACAACAAGCTGAATTTAAAGAATTTATAGGATCAATGTCACAAGGAGTAATCTACAATGGATATTTTCTTGACCTAGATAATGTTTATTATGAACAAGAAATAGGAAGAAGGATAACTGATTGGCACCTTGGAATGTATATAGCACTAATGAACTCTACACAAACAGAAAATCTAGAATACATGTATGAATTAATATCTAAAACATTAATTGGAAAGTAGCATATTTGATAGAATCTATAGCATACCAATTAAGAGGAGAAATACTTAGCCATGGAACATATTGGAAATCTATGTTGATAATATTTGATATTATACTAAAAAGAGAATTTTTAGGAGAAAGATGGTTAGTAGCTAGAGAAAATGTACTTGTAGAAAGAAAAATTGAAATAGTAATGAATTTGAACAATATGAAATGTTGTAAGATTAATAAATTACCATAATATACAATTAGTTTTAGTAAATTCTTTTATGAAGCAAGATTCTTACCAGAAGAAGGTCTGATATATCAACAACTTTATTATGACCACTTACCAACACCTTATAACACTGAGGAGTCAAAAGAGTACACTCAATTAGAACCAAAAGAAAACACATTAGGAGAAAGAATAAGAGTACTAAGAGCATACTTAATGCGAAAATGCGAAGAATTTAGAATGCAACAAAAGATTAAAAAAGATAAGAAATTAGGATTAAGAGAAGTATGTGAATTCAGAGAAAGGAGACTAGTATTTGGATGCGATGATAAAAGAAAAGAAAGAAAATATAAAAAGAGTAATAAGAGATATCAAACAAAGAAATACAGGAGAAATAACAATTATAAAAATTATAATAACAAACCAAATTATAGCAACAAGCCTTATTACAAACCTTATAGAAAAAAGAGATTTAAAAGATATAAAAATACCCCTGAAACCAGAAGGAAATTTAGATACAAGAGAAAATCTAGAAAAAGAAAATATGTGAAACCCGTAGAAACAGAAAAGGCTAAAGAATGTAAATGCCGGAACTGTAATGAAAAAGGACATTATGCTAATAAATACCCAAAACTGAAGAAAAAATGAGTAAAATACATAAATACGACACAATTTATAATGAGTTTACAACAGATTAGAAAAGATAATAATAAATGGTATGAATATGAAGATTTCTATGTCAGTCAAACTGATGAAGAAAGTGAATCAGATTTAGAAAATATTAACTTCAATAACCAACAATCAGAAAGTGAAAGTAGTTCTGAGTAAAATGAATACACTAGAAAAAGAAAAAAGAAAATTACTAGAAGAAAGAAATTACTGGATACATTATGAATAATATGTTCGCTATAAGATTGTTACAACTACAAGTGAAACAGGAAATAAATATTATAATGATAGATATAACAAGGTTACAAAACACCTTAGTAGAATAATAGAAAAAATTAGCGAGATAAATTGACAACTTATTAGAATAAGGAGGAATATAGAAATAATAATGGAAGATGAAAACGTTCGCCAAGAAGTAAGAGAATTATAACAAGATGAAAACCTCCAACAAAGATTAAGAGAAATGAGTATCGAATAAGATCCTAATACCTAATAAAATGGTAGCAATCTATATAGAAGCCCATATAGAATATAAGCCTAATAAAAATGATAAAACAAAAAATCTTTATTGATAGCGGAACAAATTTATGCTTAGCAAGAAAGGATGTATTAGAATCACATAGGTGGAAGAGAACCAGATCACATAGAGCAAGAGTATCAAGATTTAATGAACAATCAAAAGAATTAGACGCGGTAGCAGAAAACATAAGAATTGTATTAGGAAAGACGATATTCAGATTACCAATAATACATCAATTAGATAATATGAAACAACATGTGTTATTAGGAAACAACTTCCTAGATTACTTTAAGACACAAGTTATAGATAGCAATACATTTAGCTTACAAACACCTTGTAATAAATGGATAGTATTAAAAAGAATATTACCAATACATACATTAAGATTATGTACTATAAAAACTAATAGGAATAATAACCTACAACTATTAAAACAAAAATATCTTAATATACTAAAAATAAACTTTGGAGAAAATCCAATTTAATTATGGGAAAAAGAAAAGATATATGCAGAAATCAAACTAATAAATGAAAATGGTATAATTAGATCCAAACCTATTAGATATAGTCCAACATATCAAAAGGAATTTGAACCCAGTTAAAAGAATTACTAGGATTAAAAATGATACAAGAAAGTAAAAGTCCACATAGCAGCCCAGCCTTTTTAGTAAGGAAACATAATGAACAAAAAAGAGGAAAAGCCAGAATGATAATTGATTATAGAGAACTAAATAAAATGACAATATTTGATGGATATTTTTTACCATATAAAAGAAACCCTATTAACAGACTAGGAAATAAAAAATGGTTTAGTAAGTTTGATTGTAAAAGTGGATTTTGGCAAATAAAACTAACAAAGGAATCAAAATCTCAAACAGCCTTTAGTGTTCCTCAAGGACACTATGAATGGAATGTACTACCCTTTGGATTAAAAAATGTACCACAAATATTTCAAAGAAGAATAGACCAAGTGTTTAGAGGATTAACAAAATTTTGCATAGTATATGTCGACGACATATTAATATTTAGCGATAATCTAGACGATCATATAAAACATTTAGAAAAATTTATAGTAACTATAAAACAACAAGGTATACTATTATCTGAAAAGAAATATGAAATCTTTAAAAACAGTATTGAATATTTGGATTACATTATAGATAACGAAGGATTACAACTACAAGAATATATAGTAACAAAAATAAAAAAGTTTAAAGAAAAGCTAGAAAATATTAAAAAAAAAGTACAACAATTCTTAGGAGTAATAAATTATGCTTCATACCATATAAAAGATTTACCACTCTTAAGAAAACCATTACAAGAACTGATAAAGAAAAACACAACCTTTGAATGGAAATAAGAACATACCAAGGCTATAAAATAAATCAAGAAAAAGGTAAAAATATTACCAAAACACAGAATACCAACTGAAAAAGATCAACTGAAACTTTTTACTGACGCTAGTGATATAGGATGGGGAGCAGTCCTCATAGCTTATGATAAATGAGATATAGATAAAGAGAAACCACTAATTTGTGGACATAGAGGAGGAACATGGAAACCAAATGAGAAATAATTATTAGCAGTAAAATTTGGAATAAAGAGATTTCATTACCACTTATTACCAGTAAAATTTGTTGTTAGAACTGACAACACACAGGTAAAAGCTTTTATTACAAACAAGATAGACCATTTACCAGAATTGAATAAAAGGAGAAAATGACAATCATTCTTTTGTTGTTATGACTTTATTGTTAAGAATATATCTGGAACTAAAAATGTTTTAGCTGATTTTCTTAGCAGATATAACAATGTTGATCAATAGTGATAATCTTGAAGAGTATATTACCAAAGTCATAGATTCCATTATACAAACCAATGAAATCCTAATATCCAGATTACAAGAGAACACCAACATTATAAACCAACTCAGAGAAGCCATACAAGACTTGATGACCCTGAAAACTTTACAAAATGAAACCCAATCCAAATTACCGATCACTACACCTTAAAGACCAAAAAACCCTGCTACCAAAACTTTGGCACCATTTGTATCAAAACTGGCAACCATACCATCTTCAATACCATCCTCTTCATCAACAATATCAATGGCCGACAAGCTGAGATATACACCTGAATACATCAGCGCTTATGAAAGAATTAATAAAATTTATGATTGTAAGACTAACCCTCACATTTTACGCAGTGCTAAACTGAGCAAGTATCCCAGATTCTTGTGCAGTGAACAAGCCAACTCGGAAATAGTATCAAAATTATTCACTTACGGTTTTATTGATAAACTAATAGTGGATGAGAACATGTACAACATCGCCAGATTACCAAGTATCATTGTAGAATCTACAAAAATTATGATGGAATCATTCGGGAAAGGAGTATATGGAATACAGATTTTTGACGCATAAACAGACCTGACGGGAAAGCCAATTATGATATGTCAAATATTCAAAACAGGAAAATATAGTACCATCAGCGGAGATGACGAAAACCTGAACATGAAAATACCATGCACTTTGGAGAAATTCCAAGAATGGCTCAGTGCAAAAAGAACATTTACTTGCAGCCCAACTGAATACTCTGATAGGGAGCCTGTAGTTTTACTACTTGCAACCCAATTTACTACCATATATTATTACTACGAACTACCATGTATTACAAAATCCATGACAAGGAAAAAAGAATCTAATGGAAAGATCAAAGAAGACATTATCAAGAAGGACACCTGGAAAGCAATGACAAAAGAGGATATTATCAAGAAGGACACCTGGAAAGCAATGACAAAAGATGATATTATAAAGAAGGACAATACAAAAAACTTTTGAAAAATATCAGCAGACAAACTGTAGCACTTTAGACTTTTGGAAAAGTAATTACTGTTTACTTTACGACTTTTTGAAAAGCAATTTTGTCATATTATCAGCCGAGGTTATCTATATAAGGAGTCTCTTGTAACCAGATTATTCATTCGAAAACTTTCTATACAAATCCTTACTTGAAAAAATCTATATGTCTAGCTAAACCCCTCTTTAGTCTATAATCCAGATCAATTGTAATATCATAATACCAGAGATAAAACACTTTGAAAGATTATAATTAGAACTATATTAGTCTTTAAACCTGCACCTTAGCAAATTTTTTAGAAGATAGTATGTTGAGAACTCCCAGGCACCTATGCTAAATATCCCGCAAATTCGGTGGAGAAGAAGTGAAGCAGAGCTAAGGGTGGGTTGAGATCTCCGATGATCTGAAATTCTGATTAAGAGGTATGATTTCTAGACTATGTATTTTTAATTATGATCTTGATAAGTGTTAAACTCTGTAATTATGATGTTCGTATTGGTTAAAGATTATAGGCTTTTATTTAAAAAATGAATTTTGAGTTGATACTACCCGCTTATTATTTGATAAACTTGGATATAACTTTATTAATATACCATCTATATTCCTACCCTCTTCAGAGTTACTAGATGATGAATAGATCAAGATCCGCCCAGAAAATTGGTATCAGAGCGTATAAAGAGGCTAGAGCATCTCACTCGAGATCTAACCCGAACTGAGGCTCTCCGTATAGCACATCCTTCATGCATGAGGCAGCAACCTCGATTGCCAAGGATCACAAACTGATAGTTACCAGTTATTGGGTCCTCAAGGTACGCCTTTTTAGGCTCTTGAGACTGAGACAATCCATTCCGCGGTACAAAATTGGAATGCGATTGCCATTGCTGACCAAAATAAATTGAGGATTGTTCAAATTAAATAGGTGAGTGAGATTACCAGAGTCGTGAGTGAGGTGGGATGTGACACTTGTATCCATGTACCATGTGTCGTCGGGCTGCGGGAGATTCATAGTGTTGTAAGCCTGACTCAGTTTGGCAGGGTTTATGTGACCGTAGGCCTGCTGTTGGGCCGTGGAGAAGTTGGCCTGGTGTTGTTGGCCCATGTACCATGGGCCTGGAGGTGGGCCTAGGATGCTGGGCTACAATGAGGAATATCGTGCCATATTCGTTGATGATAGGTTAGATAGAAAGACGAGGTTGTTGACGAACCCTAAAAGCGAGTGATACGCTAATCAGATTGGTGAAAATTTGTCGGAATCCATTGATTGGAGAGAGAAAGGTGTTGTTGCAGGAATAAATCAAATTGTAACAGGGAAATTGATTTCCCTCTCAGATCAAAAACTTCTTGATTGTGACAAGAGTTATCATGTACGTCGTGATATTACCGTTGATGGCAATGATGTTCCTAGGCCAATTCAGATGTTCCAAGAAGTCTAATGTATTCACTACAGAACAACAAATCACCGCTACAAAAGAAGAAGGGGTAAATTGGAAAGAAGAAGAAGAATGATTTGGTTGTTGAAGAAATAATAAGGGACAGAAGGACTGCATTAGCCAGTGGTAAACATAAAGAAAGATGCCTTTTCGGAGAAATTAATGATGAGAAAAGTTCTATTAATTGGTCCAATCGTGCTAGTATTAACACCTATAAGAGAATTAGTTGTTCAGATTCAAGAAGGATACGGTAAGAGGTTTGAGAGGAGGCTAGAGTTTGACTTCTGATATCATGTAAAATAGTGTAATTCTTGTGAGATTGTATGAATTCCCTTGGGGAGGCTTTCTCATTAATACAACTATATATAATGTACAATGTAGAATCTAGTCAAATAATGAATCCTCTACTTACCATAATTCTATATACAAAATATATGGGATATATTCTAATTATGGTGGTGGGATTGAATTGGATTCTATATACACGTTAATACACCCCCTCAGTCAAAGCGGGAGGAGGCCGGACGCTGAGACTGGATCTGAAGTCGAGGAACAACTGTCAAGAAAGGCCCTTCGTGAAGATATTCGCGTATTGATATAAGGAAGGCACATGTAACACTTTAACATGACTGAGAGAAACCTTCTCATGAACAAAGTGTATATCTATCTTAATATGGTTGGTCCACTGATGTTGAACCGGATTATGAGATAAATAAATAGCGTATATGTTATCACAATAAACAACAGACGCCTTACGCAAGAGACAGTGAAGCTCCAAAAGAAGGTTTCGGAGCCAACAGATCTTAGCAACAACATTTGCAACTCCTCTATACTCTCCTTCTGCACTCGAACGAGACAATGTGGCTTGACTCTTGGCAGACCATGAAATGAGATTATCCCCCAAAAACACGCGTAGCCTGAGGTAGAGCGTCGTGTGTCCGAAAGGTCTGCCCAATCAGCATTTGTGTAGGCTAACAATCTGATCGGTGCGGAGGGGTATAGATGTAATTCATAATCAAAGGTGCCCTTGACATATCAAATGATGCGTTTAAGGACAGTGTAATGAGGCTCCCTAGGGGCATGCATAAATAAGCATACCTGCTGAACAACATACGCAATGTCAGGTCTGGTGAATGTAAGATATTGTAGTGCACCTGCCAGGCTTCTGTAAAGGGTGGGATCAGATACTGGATCACCATCAACAACACTAAGCTTTGATTTGGAGTCAACTGGGCTGGATATAATTTTGTAATTAGCCATTTTATCCCTATACATTATTTTCTCTGCATACTTACGCTGACATAAAAACATAGTATTCTCAGACCGAGTCATTGATATACCCAAAAAATAGCTCAACTTTTCCAAGTCAGTCATGGCAAATTCAGATTTGAGCAGTGTAATAATCTCATTCTTCAATGCATTAGAGGAGGCAATGAGCATAATGTCATCCACATATAACAATAAATATGCAGTGCTACTACCACGATGAAAAACAAAATAGAGAAGTATCACTCTTGCTACATACGAACCCAAGCTGCATAATATACTGAGCAAATCGATTATTTAATGCACGTGGAGCCTGTTTCAGACCATAAAGTGACTTACGAAGCTGACATATAATGTGGGGTTGCTGGATGGACAAAGACAGGCGGATGATGCATATAGACAGTTTCTTTCAGATCTCCATGAAGAAATGCATTCTTCATATCAAGTTGGTGAATCGGTCAATACTTACCCATAGCAATGCTCAGAACTGTGCGGATAGTAGCCGGTTTAACGACCGGACTAAATGTCTCACCATAATCAATACCCTTCTGCTGATTAGTATAATTGGCCACTAGTCTTTCCTTATACCTTTCTAACTCACCACTATCCATGAATTTGTGACGAAAGAGCCACATGCATCGAATCACATTCACCCCTTCCGGTCGAGGAACCAAATCCTAAGTGTACTATTTCGTTAAAGCATTGAATTTCTCACGCATGACCGCATTCCAATTTGGGTCATGTTTGGCTAATTTGGGATTTTTAGGAATTGGGGATATGGTTTCTGTGGATAGGTTAAAATGGACTTTGGGTTTGGTAATTTGGCAAGGGTATGAAATTGGTGTGTTGGGGATGGAGTTGGTGACAGGGGGATTGTTGTGGGTGGTCGTCGATCTGGGTAGTTGTAGGGTTGGGGAGATCGATGAGGTGAGGCATGGTGTCGGTGGTGGTGGGTTGCTGGTATGCTGGTTTGGTGAGGCGGCGATTGCGGTGTTGGGTGGGCTTTAGATAGGTGGTGGGTGCTGGAACGATGGTGGCCACATAGACACGGGGATAGTGATCGGAGAACGGACTGGTGATGATGGCCGATTGACAGAGACTGTGGCAGTCGGCATCGGGAAAGATGGTGAGGCGACGGGAGACAGGGAGACCCTAGTGGGGTTAGGAGAGGCGGTAATAGGTGGCAAACTTTGGTTGACGGTGGTGGGCGGACACAGTTCACGAATAATGACGGGAGAAAGGTCAGTTTCGTCAAGAAAATTGTAGTCCGTTTGTCAAAAATTTTGAATGTTCGAAAATGGAAACGTCGTCTCGTCGAAGGTGACGTGACGAGAGATGTGAAGTTGACGGGTGGACAAGTCATAGCATAAATAGCCCATATGGTTAGGCGAAAAGCCTATGAAGATACATGGAGTGGTTCGGGGTGCTAATTTATGTGGCGCGGTAGAGGACAAATTAGGATAGCACAGAGAACCGAATATCCGGATGTGATCATACGAGGGGATCCACCGGTATAGAATTTCGGTGGGGGTCATATTATGGAGTGTGCTAGTGGGTAGAATATTAAGGACGTATTCCACCATTTTGATTGCATATACCCAAAAGGAAGAAGGTAACGAGGCATGAAAGAGGAAAGCTCTAACCATGTTATTTATGGTGCGAATAATACGTTCTGCTTTACCATTTTGAGGAGAGGTGTGAGGACACGAAAAATGGAAAATCATGCCATTATTTTTGCAGAATTTGTGAAACGCAGAATTATTGAATTCACGTCCTTTATCACATTGAAAAGATTTTATGGGTCTTTCAAATTGTGTTTTGATAAATTTGCAAAATTCAAGAAATTTGGCAAAAACTTCCGATTTGAATTTGAGTGGATAAATCCAGATGTAGAGAGAATAATCATCTAACAAGACCATGTAGTATTTATGACCCAACGAACTAGGGATGAGAGATGTCCACAAATCAGCATGAATAATATCAAAAAGGGCAAGCGTAACACTAGTAGATGAATTAAACGGAAGACGAATGTGTTTGCCTAATTGACAAGAAGCACAATGTGGAGCAAGTTTTCTATTACAACTGATAAAATTATTACTTCGAAGAAAATAAAAAATAGGAGGCCCTGGATGTCCAAGCCTATTGTGCCAGGTTGACGGAGAGAGAGCAGTAAGAGATGTGTGATGGCTGGAACTGACATTGGAGGATGGTGTAAATGGATATAGATCCCTTGTGTTATTGCATCTCGTAAGAGGTATCCCCGTACGCAGATCCTTTACAGTAAAACCAAATGGGTCAAAATTAACAGACACAGAATTATGACGAGTAAACTTGCGAATGGAGATTAAGTTTTTGATGATATTTGGAGCATATAGGACATTGTTCAGGGAGAAATGTGGGTGGGGTGGCTTGGTGTGGGTGTTACCTTGGCCCTGAATTGGAATGTGGTGACCATTGTCAATTGTAATAAATTGAGGAGACTTTAAATGAAACAGTTGAGAGAGATTACCTGCGGACCGGGTGAGATAAGAAGTGGCTCCCGAATCCATGTACCAATTTTCATCGGGTTGCTGTAGGTTTAGACTGCTGAAAGCTTGGCCCAAATCTGTGGGGGCCACGACATTTGACTGTTGCGGATAGGAGGACTGCATGAAGTGGGCCTGTGGTTATTGCTGATGGGCTGACCGGTAACCAGGAGCAGGGCCCAGTACTCCCTGTTGAGAGTAGAGGGACTGGGCCAAAAAAGTAGTCGGGTAAGGAGCCCAGTTTGCATGCTGAAATGTACCAGCTGGGCCTTGCCAATTGGGAATGTTAGTGGCTGGCCCATCTGCTGCTGGAATTGTCGAGCCTGCCCGCGGTGGCCTTTCCCCCTTCCTTTTCCGCCGCGACCCCTGCCACCTTTGCCGCCGCGGTTGTTACGGGTTTGAGTATTTTTTGGTGGAGGTGGTTGGGAAGGTGTTTCAACTGCAAGTGTTGTTTGGGTGTGCTCATCTTGCTTTGCACGCTGGGTTTCTTCCAACAAAAGTTGCGAACGAGCTTTGTTAAAACTAGGTAAGGGATCGACCTAATGTATCATAATGGCGAGGGTGTCGTATTCACCCTTCGGGAGACCTGCAACGAACTGTAAGACCATCTTTGTTTCAGAGACGGGCGTTCCAACGTTGGATAATTGGTCTGCGACCAGTTTCAACTGTTTGCAATATTCAGACATGTTCGAAAATTTTCAAAACAAGTGTTGTTGAATTGTTCTAACAAATACACTGCGCGAGTGTGCTTGTTGTCTTGAAAAAATTTTTCCAAGCGTGTCCATAACTCATGAGCGGATGCACCGGTTTTCATAATGGTGTGAAGTAAGTCCTTAGAGATTTTCCAAAGATCCATTGTTTGATGACGGCATCGAGATGACGCCAAGTTGTGTCATCAATTTCACAGGGGCGAGGGATTGAGTCGTCAATATGGTCAAGCACATGATATACACATGCATGAATTCGAAACAGTTCTACACATGACCAATATTGGCCATCTTCCTGGTCAAGAATTATAGGAATAAAATTCTTGATATTGGTAACTGCGAAAGCCGGATGGAAAGATGGTGAGGAGGGGGTCATGGGTGGTGTTTGAGTGACGACGCCGGAGGAAGCGGAAGCATCGGGGGAAGAGAAATCCATTAATAACCAAAAGAAGTGGTGGGGGAGGGGGCTTTTACCGTCGGAAAAAATTAAGTGGGGGGGGGGGCTGTAATGCCGAGAAGAGGAAAACAAAAGTTTTAGGTTTTTAGGATTTTGGCCCTTGATACATTATGAGATTGTATCAATTCCCTTGGGGAGACTTTCTCATTAATACAAATATATATAGTGTACAATGTAGAATCTTAGTCAAATAATTAATCCTCTGCTTACCATAATTCTATATACAAAATATATGTGATATATTCTAATTATGGTGGTGAGATTGAATTGGAATTGTATATACACGGTAATAATTCTCCTTGGTTGAAGGCTTTTCATCGATGTAATATTTATAGGTATTTACAATTTACAAACCTAATTGGGGAATGATCTATACTTTACATAATTACACTAAAATAATAATTACAAAATATATGGAGAATATTAATATATTCTCTATGACTTACTCTGTAATCCCCTCCTTGTACTTCTGCCTAATAATTTTCATTATTGTTTTTCTTTCCTTTTTCTAATACAGTTAATAGAAAAAGATTGAGGAATCAACTAGTAACAAGTGGATCTAAAATTTAAATTTAATAAGTTAAATCTTTAAAAAAATTGTATTAAATTTATTATATATTTTTAGAATATATTATGAATTTTAAAGTACACTGGTTCAGTTAAACCCATAAATTATAAGCTATATCCGCCTCTACAACATATCTAGTTAACGGTTATTAAGAAGAAACCAAATTCACATTCATGATACAGTCAAATCTCTCCATAACAGTATTGTTGGGTTCAAAATATTTAGGCTGTTATAAAGAATGACGGTATAACAATTAATTGTTATAGGCAAAAAAGATGTATAAAATATAATTTTTATTTTATGATGTTACAGTCAAACCTCTCTATAACATCATTGGATCCAAACTTTTTTTGTTGTTATAGAGAATGATTGTTATACACGTATAATGACATTTGAAATTTAAATAATAATTGGTTATTATAGGCAAAAAAGATGCATATAATTTTATTTTATTTTTAATGTTATAAAAATAACAAAATTGTTTAAATTTTAAATCTAAGAGATATGAATACTTCACTAACTAAATTAAATAAAGTTAATATAATTTCTATAAATGCATAACTGAATGTGTAAAGTTTTAAGCTCTAAGGCACATATTTTTTCAAGATTGATGGAGGAAATTTATAATTGTAGCTTGTTTAAAAAAATATTAGAAGGAATCAAATATTTGTCTCTTGTCTTGCTCTAAAAAATAGAATTTGTACTCCTTATTCACATTATTTAAAAAAAAATATGTATAAGTAAAAATAGAAGACAATGATATTTTGAGATTGCAATATGTATTCATATATAATATCTTATCATAATTATAGTACATTAAAGTATCAAATTAAATATTTGGTTAAAATTTCTACATTTATTATTGATAATAGTAGATATTCTATTTTTATAAACATAGTTAATTATTATATTAACAGAAAAAGAAGATAATTGTTATATGGGTGATATAAAATACAATATAAAAAATCAATTATGAAAAAACTTTTCATTTTAGAAAGATGCTATTATATGCGGATGATGTTACGGATGTTTGTAATTTGAATTGTACCGTAACTACAATACGATGTAATTTGGGGCGTAAAATGACCAAAGCATGCAAAAAGCATGACGTAACTTGTACTAATATTCTAGACGTTTCGACTAAGACATTTTTTGTTTTAATTAATTGAGAGTTGTGCGATCAGAATAATCCACACAATTGACTCAATCACGAGAAATATTTTGTATATTAAGGGTACGGTACAATCACAGAATCCAACTTGTATCAGCTATGCATATACAAAAGATTGAGATCACATCAAAAAGTCTCCATCACTCAATTTTGTTAATCAATTCATTTGAAAATTAGGGAAATAAAATTATTTTATTGGGACACTTTATTTTGTTAGATCTCAATTACATCCCTCTTGCTTGTCTGTTTCTTTTTTTTTTTCAAGTGTAACAATGTTTTGTGATGAACAATAATGATAATATACTTTGTTGGACCTCTTGCAGTACAACTATATTTTTATGATGCTTTTAAGATATAATTGTATGGTCAAACACCGTAGTACTGTATATAAATACATAGATGGCTCCTTTATGTTGCCCCGACAATCAGATGAATATTTTAACTTTATTAAACATTAGATAGACACCTTTATTTGGTATAGATATGTCTCACAAACAAATAAGTACACTAGACGAATTACAATTACGGCTGATGTGTCATACATACAAATCAATGAATAACACGTGTATTCTTTAAAAAAGTTGCAATGTTGCATAGGCTATTATTGCTAGTTTTTTTTTTTTTTTTTTTTTTTTTTGATAATCCAGGTATCCAGGCTTGCGCCTGACTACTTCACTGGTATTACCCAGACGTCCTGGAGGTAATAGCATCGGTCCTTCAACACTATTACCAGGTAAATCGCGGGATGTGCTCCGGTGGCCAGTTTTTCTGGGAGCGTACAACTGATCAATGAGACAAGGTCAAATTCCCCAACATGCGAGTTTCTTCGTGCTTGCGGGGAATTGAACCCACGCTGTCCCATGCCAGAGCGCCTTATAGCGCCCAGGCTTTGCCACTGGACTATGCCCCGGAGGACAAAACTGTGGTAGGGTAAACTTTTTAAAGTGACTGGTCCCACCGCATTACGGCCTCATACCCCAGAAAACCCCACCTCCGGCCGGCCCTACGGATTAGTATACACCGCTTGGCCCTACGCGTATGGAGGAATTTTTTTGGGGAACACAGTTCCACTCTCGCTAATCAGAGGACTCGAACACGGAACCTCAGACAACAATACCCTAATGTATTGACATACTTTTTCTTGTTTTCCTTCTGTTTGAGAAAATACATTATTACCTCTTCTAAATTTGAGCTCTATTTAAAATAAAAACATTTTAACTATGTGGCCATCCTATTAACCCTAAACCTATTACTAAAATAAAAAGGCTATTCTGATCCATTTTGACACCTGCTCATAGGTCAAAGAGCAAAGTGTATGTGCCACTCCGAATAAAAAATTATTTATTCTATCTTTTTGGACTCGTGTAATATTTTACACCCAAATATTTTTGATCCGATAACTATTAACCTTTTTCCTAATTTTCAGCAAATCCACAAAAGAATTCAGCAATGGAACTCCAAAATTTTAAACGATCCACCAAACAATTCTTCACCAACGTGCAGATTACAAACTTCCCATCAGCAAAATCACAGGGGAAAAAATCAAGTTTTCAACCCCCACCCACCCAAATTTAAATTCTCAGAAAACGCAGAATGTAATCTATAAATGTTAACAAAAAATAAAAATATATTTTTTAGAAAACATACAAGAAGAAAAAAAAGGCATTGTACTGAAAACATGATTTAAGAAATTAAACTATAAAGAGACCAAAGAGATTGAGTAAGAACAAGTTAAGCACAAAACCTATTCTACGTTTTTTTCCCTATAATAATAATGAAGGGGTTATCCTGGTTGTTCGGTTATGTGTGTTGGATATAATTGTTGTTGGAAATTTTTACTAAATGTGAAATTAAGTATATTACATTATTTATGACTCAAACAATTGGGGCCCCGCACGTCGGAAACGTTGTTTCCACACACGTGCACACATAGTGCCAAGTATCGCAAATTTCATTAGTGAAAGAGATATTGGTACGTATGTAATACGTTTGAGACATAGAATTCTGGACGGTTATTGGCCAAATAACAAAGTATTCCACGTTGGTAAACGAAGGAAGAAGTGTATGAAGTGTAAGATGAAACAAGTCGAATTTCGCCGCGGAGCCGTGGAGGGCTGCGGCGCCCCACCGTCGGAGCCGCGGCGCTAATTGGTTGGCCAGTCACTGGAGCTGCGGCGCCGCAGCGCTAATTCACAGAGCCGCGGGGCTTCGGAGGCAGAATGCCGCGACGGGAAGTTGGAAAGTTCTGAGCTTTTGAGTGGTTTTGGAGCATTGATTCTCCATTACTTGGCACATGAATTTAGCCATTATTTGGCTGAATGTAACCCCTCAATCAAGTGTCATTACATGGCTATTGAAGGTCATTAGTTGGCTAGTTGAGGGGTTTTCTCCTTACACTATAAATTGAGGCCTTTGGCTCAATTGAAGAAGACTACATAACACTTAGAAAATACTTCAGATTTTCTGAATTCATCTTCTTCCTCTCTAGCAAAGTTACTATACTCAAAGTTCTTCAAGAGTAACACTTGAGTTTCCTTTGCTCATTGGTTAAGTTGTTGTTGTATCTTGGGAGACTATTGCCCAACACCGTAAAAGGAGATATACATGACAATCTTGTCTTAAAGACAGAGTGTCATCACTCGACTCAGCAAATCACACAAGCAGTTTGTTAAGTTCTTGATTTCCAGTTTATTGTAATATTTAGTTTATCCTTTCTTACTATTGTAATAGTTACTTACTTCCCGTTCCCTGCAACAATTGTATCCTAAAAATTGCAGTACGGGAAGTAAATAAATATTACAAATGTTCGAAAGGATAAACTAACAGCCAAGATTATAATTGCCTCAAGCTTGTTAAGTCTTGAATCTTGATAACCTGAAATCAAGAAACACTAAATATGGATTGTTACAACTGTGGTTGAGTCGAGAGATGACTCTCTATCTTTAAGATAAGATTGCCCCCGTATATATGCTTTTACGTTAGCGGGCAATAGTCTCCAAAGATAAAACAACAACTAATCAACACTACAAAGCAAATAGGTTGATTCTGACGAAGAAAACAAATATGAAACGACTTGCTGAAGAATGGAAAAGGAAGAGTTTCTGTTCTTTTCTTTCTATTGTTTCTGTATCTTTCTGCTCTCTTTTCTTTCTAATCAACTTTTTAATATCCCTCTCTCAAATCTGTTTCAGGTCTCAATTTATAGTGTTTAGGAGGAGGAGAGGTATTAAGAGGTGTAGTCATGGCCAGAAATGTTTTGTAGTAAGTGAAAAATATTTCAGATGGTTAATGCCATAAACTGTTGGCTTTCTGGTTGCTGACAGCATTCCTGAAACTTCAGGGACCAAATTGTAAATACTAAATAGTTTGGGGTCCAAAAGATAATATCAGAAGAAGTCCAGAAGCCCATAGCCCACGACCGGACGGGACGGGTGGGCGGCGGCGGCGCGTGTGTGGGGCTAGCCTCCAACCTAAGCACGCCTAGGTCCTCCCTCCTTCAAACACATGGGTTACCCCTTGGGGTCTCAAACCCTTATCCATTTTTAGGCTTATAAAAAGAACAA
Source organism: Anisodus tanguticus (assembly GCA_034509755.1). NCBI lineage: Eukaryota > Viridiplantae > Streptophyta > Magnoliopsida > Solanales > Solanaceae > Anisodus > Anisodus tanguticus. The sequence goes on from CM067542.1 coordinate 37,674,027, forward strand.
TTCTTCATTTTTCCACCGATGTGGTAGATTTTCACCCACACCATATTTCCATGTCTCAAAGACCTTACTTCGTGGACCAACATCTCTTTCATTTCTTAACGAAATTTGATGACCCTTGGCCCTACGGTCATCTACTCACTTAGTAGATTATGCACGTGTGAAGTGATAAATCCTCCAACATGCAAAACCCTAGTATTTAAGTCATTAAATATGGGTGGACGCAACCCTCCACCAAAGACAAATTTCCAACAATGTGTTTTCTTGTTCTTTTATGTTGGCTATTTATTATGTTACATTCATACCTTTTGAATCTGATTTAGTTGAGAAGAAGGAAATTTTGTATGGTTGGAGAAAAAATTCAACATCTTCAATGGCCGGTGATTTCATTTGGGGAAGACGGGTTTCCTTACAAATTAATATTCATTTATTAATTCGGGGAATCCACGTGGCATTTTTAGACTGGTATGAGGCTGTTTTTTAAGCCCCTCACGCGCTCCTTTATCGTGTACTCACAACAGGTATCAAAATGGATCGGAAGGGTCTATTTATTTTAGTTCTGATAAGTTCGAAGTGATAGAACCCGCAAAGTTAAAATGTCTTTTCAAAAATATAATCCAAATTCAAGAGGGGAATGATGTATTTTCTCTTCTCTCTTTCTTTAATTAACTTCCCTTCTTTCTATTTTTAACTTATGCTTGGATTGCAAACCGCCGAAGGCAAGAGAGAAATGTTTAAAAATTGATTTCTTTCTCTATTTTAAAATGCAAAATAGATCAGAAATTTTGTATCCTTCATCTGGACCGATCTTTAATTTTTGCTCCTCGAATTGTTGATTTAAAATTTTCCCCTATCTTTCATTTAACAAAAAATTGTGGGTCAAAGTACCCTTATTTGCTGGTCTATGAAATTAGAGATTCCGAATTCGATCCTCAACAGAGTGAAAAATAAATAATTTTGCAAGGCAATGTTTCCGAGTAAAGTGACATAGAAACTATGCCTTGCCCAGCATAGTTATATAGAAATTAATTTATCCGACATAAGTTGTGTTATAACTAATTCGCTTGGCATAAGTTGTTACGCCTTGTAGTTTCACGTCTAGCCTTGCCAGCAATTGATACCGATATCCGGGGATGATATGTGACTTTACGGAGGGGTAATGAAGGTCCACAACTTGTTTATAGAAGTATCGGAAAGTATAGAAGATAGACGAATTGAAGAAGACAAGTTTCGTCACAAATCCAACTTTTGGGATTTCACGGCCAGAATTACGACCGTAATTCTTTTTACGGGGCGTAGAAGTGGTGGTCCTCCACCGTAGAAGAACTCATGCAGAAACCAAGAAATTTCCACCACCTTTTACGGTGGCAGAGTTACGGCCCATAAAATCTTTTACGATAAGAGGAGCCATTGTAAAAGTTGGGCGGTGAGGCGCTGCTAGACTTCTTTTAAGTTGATGAAGGCTCTTTTGACCTCATTTTCTCATCAAAACAGACCCTCTAAGCTTATAAAATCTCCCCAAGTGTTCCATGCTTGTCTAAGCGTAATCCGGAAGGAGAAGTCAGGTGAATCTCTTATAAGGAAGTTCATAACACAAGTCCTATCCTTACTAGCTTGTTTCTACTTTGGTGAAGGGTTCACCCAAGTGTTAGAATTGTGTCTCAAGGTGCAAACTTTGTGTATAAGGTAAGGATTCTCCTTTTATCTACATATTTAAGTTGTGCAAGTTGTCGAAACTTCATTTTTGCTAAAGAACCAAGAAAGGGGAAATATGGATGGAGTTGTGATGATGGATAGAAATTGTAATAAAGATTATGGTGGTGTTATGCATAGGGTTGAGCTATCAATGATCTTATAAACATATGCATGCAAGTTGTTCGACGAATTGCCTAAATGAAATCTCTTATAAGATATGAGCTTGATAATTGATACAAATTCCTCATTCAATGTAGATAATCGTCCATAACACGTGCGAGACTCCATAGAACATAAATAGTTTCATCGACAAGGTATGTAGGACAACTTTCCTTCTTGGCATGACTTGACGTAAACACTCATTTGAATTGAGATTTATCTTTTGAAATTGAATAACTATATGCCCTCTTACCGAAAATGATCATAATTCTTGTGTATTCCTTATCCTTAGCATCTTTGGTTCCATATGCCCGAAATGATTGTATTAAGACTAAAGAACGTAGCGACAATACGATAGTTGGAGGGTAACGACGATAGGTCACTCTGACATTAATCTTGGTATCTTTGAAGTCTTGCATTACACTTATATATATGTATCTATTTTCTTACCGATCTGCGCTATAGTCAGCCAGGTACGACACTTATATGTACACACCCCCGCAATTGGTGTGACATTACTGAGTCCTTTCGAGGCCGGATATGACCGAGTCCTTTCGAGGTTGGGTACATTATAACATAATATGATTTGCGCCATAGAGCAACTTGATACTATATTATATGCTCTATTGAGTGGCTTGATTTTACAGACATGCATATCCAGAGTTGTGACAGGGTATGCCCTAAGAGGCTTTTTATGAGTTTCAGGTTCACTTTTGTACCCATATCTCTTATGTTACATCTTCTATTTACTTACATTACATGTCTTACATATTCAATACATCTTTCGTACTGATACCCCTTTCTAAGGCACTGTGTATATGCCCGCATGTACAGATAGGTAGGGCTTTGTTCCTCCTCAGTAGGTTGCATATTTCAGCGGTGATTGTCGTACTCCACTTTCCCGGAGTTGCTATAAAAGAGTCGATAGGTACTGTTTTACATATTCTTAGTATTTTGGGTATGACGGGGCCTTGTCCCTTCATGTTGATGTATTATAGCACCCTTAGAGGTTTGCAGACTACTGTTCAATATGTATATGTATGTCATGACCTTGTTGGCCCTTTTGATAGGTGGTGATACTTTTCGTGTGGCCTTGCTGACCTTGGTTATCTGTATATATTATGTTGGGACTCTTCTACTTGTAGGTTTTCATACATTCATGTCTTATTAAAGTTATTTTGAGGCGTTGTCGGGCAAGGTTTCGTGTTAAATGTTCCAGGTACTATAGTTGATTCGCTCAGGCCTACGGGTGCTGGGTGCCGACCACACCCCCCAAGGCTGGGGTGTGACATAAGTTTATAGAAACTTTGCCTTATTCGGCAAAGTTACATAGAAACTATGCCTTGTCCGACATAAGTGTTGTAGAAATGAAGTTATGCCGGTTAACTTAATTTCTACTGATTATGCCGGATAATATATAATTTCTATGAAACTTTGTCTTGCAAAATTAGGTCATAGATCCAAATTGCTTTTTTTTTTTTTTTGGATGTCACAAATATTTTAGATCACTTTTTTATTACTTAAAGTGCCGAAACGAAAAAACTAAGAACTGCGATTTGAGGGAAAAAAATTAAAGACCACCCCACCCCAAGATATGAGCATTTGTGCGAATTTCCCAAACTAATTGAGGAGGAGTAATTTTTCCATTGGCCGGACCCACATGTTTTTTGTACTCCTATTCGACATAAATGTCCTTCTTTGTGCTCTCTCCGAGCAATGTATAGTACAAAGTAGTACATTTTTGCTTTTCTCAAACTAGAGAGAAAAAATTGTCCAACTAAGAAGTTTCATCTATTGGAATTATTTCGCAGACTAAAAATTACTTTCATTATTTATTTTAATTGAAACGGATAAATATATATTAGATGGTGAATATTGGTCCTTTTATTTGATTTCATGTAAAGTTTCAATTATTTCATTATTTGTGTATGCTGATAATAGTGTGTATCTTGTTGTTTGATCTATGAACCTCATATGAAAGGCTCACAGATCACGATTTTGAAGTGTATAAATATTTGCTTAGATCACTTCTCTACTTCGTAATTTTAACTGCCCCATTAAAAGTGGAAAAAATTACGCAAAGTTAAAAGCATTTAGATTGTATTTACGAGATATAGCTATAGTTTCAAAAAATTACAAAATATAGCTATATTTTAAGTTTCGTAGCAAATACACAACATACATGTGTAACTGTATGCGCTGATACAATTGATAGCCGACTGAAGCCGATATTCGCTGCCTAATACAACTCTTTCGCTGATATAACTGATATCCGCCTGATACAACTCTTTCGCCCGAATATTATATGTTCAAAGGAGGAGGAGAGAAATACTTAGCTAACTCAAGTGCTAGAATAATTCTACATTGGTTCCAAAACTTACGGGATTTTACAACAAATTTACAATCTTATTCATGTTTGTGGCCTTTATTTGTCGGAGACCTGCACATTGATTCCCACTCTCCAGATATTGCAATAGTGGCTTTATTTGTTTTCATCAAATATTTATAATCTTCAATAATAGGTCTAAGATATTAATATTGTATACCATTGTTTTTAATAGGCTTGACAACATGGTAGGCATATTGTTTTCATGTCCGGTTCCTCGTATCCAATTTATTTTGCTACTTTAACCCTTTTTTTATGCTTCAAAGTTCTGTACTGTGGTCTACAATAGATTTTATCTTACTCATGTATCCCAACATTCACTTTTCTTGATGATCTATTTTTCTCCAAAAAAAAAGAAGCATTTCTTATTTGACTCTTAACGCTGCAATCAATATTTAATGGTCTTAGATTTATGCAATAATCATTTTATGATCTTAACTTAGATACATTACCCACCTTAGGTAATGAGGTATATATTCTTATTGCATGTCAAGTTGTAGTTAGCTAAAAAACGACCAAATGCAATTTCTTTAGCTAATATGCTCTTAGCTAACTATAGCAAGGGAAGATGTGTCATTCGTAACCAAATCCATCTATTAGGCACTTCTCCCTAGCAATTATTTGCTCCGACCACGCATTCCAAGCATTATTTGATTGGTCAAAATTGATGTTATTGAAATTTTGCACGGGGCGAGGCACTTTTCCTAGCTAATATTTGCTATAACTAGTGCAGTTAAATTCCAAGCAAAGTTTAATTGTTCAATGTTGATTTTATTAAAAATTAGATAGAGTTTTCCCTGCTAATCTTGTAAACATCCTAGTCTTTTTTTTTTCTCACATTTTGCTTCTAATGTTTCCTAAATGACTACTAAAAGTATCTAAGATTTTTTGCCTAACGACATTTTTATATTAATTTGATAAACACTCCAGCCTATTTGTGGTTGGAATGTTTTCCTGGCTAAATCTAGCTAGGTATTATTTTCCTTGCTTGGATATGATGAATTGCAAATATAATTTCCTACATAAGATGAAATAAATAATTGAATCCATTAAAGTTATCACATAATCTTGAACAGTAATCTCAAATAGTACCATCAATCTTAAACTCGGAACAATCTTTTACTAAAAGGATTGAGGATTGAGCCGAAATAAAAAATATGAACTTCATAATTCTAAGGTAAGTGTTGGGGAGACCAAAGTCATTTTGTGGTGGTTGACGATTGAGTCCAATCATTTGATCCACGCCAATACCAACCGCGATGTCTAGTTCTGCTTTTATATCTGCCCGAATTCTCTCCTGGATATTTGCTTGTATATACGCAATTCACTGCTCCAATACATGATTTAAAATTTGTTTAAAATCAGGTGTTTCAAAAGCATGTTAGAGAGGACATTCGGAGTAGGAGCACTAGAGGACACATAATTAACATGCGATAATTCTCCTACAAGACAACTTTTAGATTCAAGAACATATATTTTTCCCTTTTTTGCTCCTCTAATGCATTTACTTCAAAGGCAACTCATTGTAGGCGCCATAAAACAGGTCATTGGTAAACTATTTACTATTTGATAAAAAATAAAACAAACTGCATAGACATATAACTTTTCCTACATTTACTTCTTACATGAATTTCCAAGAGTAAGATCCTTTTAATTTTTTTATGGAAACTTGCATCTATTACAATGCTAACGACATTTTATAAATATCAAAAAAGAAATGATATAACAACATACCTATATCCTTTCTGACTTTCCGCAAACTAAATTTTTGTTTTTGGTTCGGTTAGTCGAGAAAAATGAACTAAAAGTACACTTTGAGTCTACTAATTAGAAAAGGTGACAAGTTTGATCAGCCAAGGTCAAACTTATCTTAAAATGAGATTAAGTTAAATGGGGTATGAATTATAATTTTTAAAACTTATTAAACTTTTATAAAATACAAAACAATCCCCCCTTTTAATTCTCTTCTCTTTTAACCCCAACCCCCACGATCTCACCCCCATTATTTTTAAAAAGTAAACTTCTCTCTAAACTGTTTGTCTTCTCCATCCTCTCTAAACCACGATCGATCGATTGTTGTTGTTGCTACTGCTCCTCGACTTCTCTCCTCCAACTTCTCTCTCGTCACAAGCTTTGCTTCTGAGGTAACAATTTTCTTCTTTCTCTTTCACTACTATTTGTCCATTAGTGACTCAAGGGAAAAAATTATGGTTTTGAAATCAATGACTGCAAATGATGATTTTGGTTAGAGAAGAAGAAGAACATGGGGTTTTCTTCAATGTTGTTTATTTTTTTGTTCCATACTTTAGAAACCCTTATTTGGGGTATTTGTTGCACTTGTTGGGATTTGTGTATTTGTAAATAGTGTATGTGGTTGTGAAATTATTGTTTTTGTTCTTGTTCCCTTTAGGGTTTCGAAAAAAGGGCTTGCAATTTTGTTAATTTTTTTCAACAGCTGAGTAATTTGTTGCAGCAACTTCAACAATTGTTTGATAGTTGCAAACATCGGATGAGGTTGCATGATTAAAACCCCCTATTTGGTGTATTTTGTTTAACTTGTGATGACTGTGTGTTTGTAGTGAAATAGATATTTTTGCAGGTTCAAAAGTTAGCGTTTTAAAATTAAAGTATGATAATGATGATTTTCGTTAAAGAAGAAGAGGAAGAACATGGGTTTTCTTTAATGTTGTGTATTTTGTTCAATTTTTTATGGCTGTGATCTTGAAACTGTACATTGATAATGCTGATAGTGAAATAAATGTTTTTGTTGTTGTTGTTTTTGTCCTTGTAAGGTATAGAAAAAAGGACCATGCCTTTGTTTTATTTTTATCCAACAACTGAGTAATTTATTGCAACAAATTCCTCATCTATTGGAAAAAACTCAAACAGTTGCTGAAGTTATTGCAGCAAGTAAATCTGTTATTGCAACAGATTCACTATTTGTTTAAAAAAATTCAAAACAGTTGTAGAGGAAGCTGCAGCAACTGTTCTAATATTTTCCAACAGATTGCTAATCTGTTGCAACAACTCCCTAAGATGTTGGAACAACTTACACAGTTGTTGCAACAGATTCACAATCTGTTGGAAAAAAATTAATATAATTGCTGAAGAAGTTGCAACAACTATTTTGATTTTTCCAATAGTTGAAGAATATGCCGCAACAACTGAGGAAGATGTTGGAACATATGAGGGAATTGTTGCAACAAATTACACACTTGTTGCAACATATGCTTCAGCTGCTGTAAAAATTCATTACTTGTTTACTTTGAATGATGCAAAAATCAATTGAAATTATTTTTGTTTATCTCTTGTGTTCAGATAAAATATCTCAACGAAAAAGAAAAAGAGAGAAATTATCTGAGGATCTACAGTTTGTAAAAGACCCAAGGGGAAAATATCATTACAAGATCTTGCTGAACAGGAAACCTCTCAAGCAGATGTTTCTGGCCATGAACAAATACAAGAAAGTGAAGAAGATGTAGTAGACGAAGAAGATAAAATAGTAGTAGAAGAAGAAAATAAAAAAGAAGAAGATGATGAAAATGAAGAAGAAGAAGAAAATGATGAAAATAAAGATTACAATGAAAGAGATGAAGAATCTGAAGAAGATGAAAAAGAAAATGAATAGGAAAAAACTGCTTCTTTTGAAAGGTCGACGACTGAGTCTGAAATTAGAAAAAGAAATGTACATGGTGAGAATTCCAAGTCCTGTACTGTTGAGTCTTCTATTGGGACTGATATTAACAAACCTTCCAATAATGAAGTCATCAAAAATTTCAGTATTGAGCAGTTTCGGGTACGGACGTCGTTGGATGAACACGGTGATTTGAATGATGATATTGTTGTAAAAGAAGTCATGGACAAGCCCTTTGATAACTTTAGGAAGACACTTCAAAAGGAGGACTTGGAGACTTTCTTCAGGGCCATATGTTTTGGGATGTATCTAGATTTGCCTGAGGACAACAATGCAAGGCTTCAAATGACCATTGTGTATGGTCTTCTCATACGCAAGATTATTTGTAGCAAAACTGATAAGTTATGGATAAACTTATGTGGCATGCGATTTTGTTTTGGCATCAAGGAGTTTCCATCGTGACCAGACTAAGATGTCATGCTCCTTTTCAACCTCTTCCTACAATTACATTAAAGAAGAGAGCCCAGAAACCCAAGCCATCCAAGACAGCCATGAAAGACAAGAAAGGCAAAGCTAAGATTGATGATGATTTGGATTTAGTAAATGTTGTGGGAAAGATATACAAGGTAGAGAATTTGCTGGAAGACTTGAAGTAAAAAAACTATATCAAGAATGCACCAGGAGTCAATGTGCTTAGTTTGGTTTGTGCATTCTATTCTTTGGAAAAAAGATGTAAAGAATAATATACCACTTGGTTTGATTAAACTGTTGGAGGATCATGAGGCATTCAACAACTATTCATGGGGACATCATTGTTTTCAGTTAACTGTTGGATATTTGTTGAGAGATTTCAACCTAAATGTGAAGATGTTCAACCTATATGGCTTCCCTTGGGCTTTCATGGTAAACTTTCTTTCTTCAGTGTTTTATCTTTTTAATTCTTTTACTTCATTAATTATTCTGATTTTTGGTGGCATCATTTTTTCTAGGCTTGGGCATTTGAAGTCATTTCTTACATCCAGAATCAAGTCAAGGACTACTCGGAAGAAGTTTATTTTTCAAGGATCCTCAGATGGTTGACTGCCAGAAACAACAACAAAAAAAAATCTTGATCCTTTTAACCTCTCTAAGGAAGCAGTAAATCAGAATATGTTGGAAAATATCCCTGAATAGTTTTGTAAAAGTAACTACTTGTTGAAACATATACATTTAACTACTGAAATAACCTCAGAATATGTTCGAAAATATTGAATAAGTTTGACATTTGTTGTAACAGAGTTATTTGTTAAATTATTAACTTGTGAATCTATTACAACAACTTGTAAATTATTAGCACCATTTGAATATATATGTTTGTTTGTTGTAGGTTGTGCACCCATGGCTTATCCTGACAATACGAGAGTTGAACATGACATGAGTTATTACTATAGGGCCCATGGAATTTGTGCCGGAGAAATTGATTGATCAAATTAAAGAAGAATTGGCTAAAGCCACAACCATCATAATGGAATCAAGGGTTGGTGTTGTTGATAGTGGTGATGTTGGTGTTGGTGAAGGTGAAGGTGATGATGTTGATCTTGATATTGTTGTTGATGTTGTAAAACAAGTTGTGGTAGGTCTTGTTGATAAAAGAAGAGATGATGATAATGTAATTGGTGGTGGAGTTGGTGGATATACTCCCATTGGTGATGGTGGGCAGACTACATATATCCCATATAGGTTTGATATATATATTCTTCAGTTTGTGCCGGTACCTCCAAGGTGCCTTCTTGTGCTTGTGAATGCAATACTTGCAAACAGAAAATGAATTATTTGATTAATAAGGTTAAGGAGTGGACACAAGTTCGAAAGGACACAAACTTGATCCTTCAAAAATTTATATCCAAGAAGAGTATCAATCCATCCAAGAAGATTATCTCACCATATATTCCTATTGGGATTAACAAGAGGGCCAAAATAATTTCCAAGGTACTTGCTGATTGTAGAGCAAGGAAATCTGCTACTCCACAGAAGTCAATTGATACTCCTATTACTGAAGTTGGGCCAATAGTGATAAAAGGTAGATATTTTCAAGCATGTAAATGTCCAAAGAAAGAAAAATCTTGAAACGCTTCTCAAATCCAAAAAGAGTGGGAAAGAAAAGTACTCAATGCATAAATATGAGGCCAAAGACTTCAAGGTTATGACAAGCATAAATATATGGTGGGAGTATTGTGTAAGTTTAAACACTTGTATATATCTATCTAATTTAGTATCCTATTGCAACAAGTCTTTTATTTTGTTGAACTTGTTGCAGCAAATTAACTAGTTGTTTCAACAAGTCCTTTATTTTGTTGAAATTGTTGCAACAAGTTAACTAATTGTTCTAACAAGTTACTTAGATATTTTAATAAGTTACTTAGTTATTGTAATAAGTTACTTAGTTGTTACAACAAGTAACTGATTGTTGTACTACTTTTTACTGTAGTATGTAGATGAAGTCCCGCTTCTAATGCATGTGAGGCAAACCAGTTTCCCTAAGCACTATGATGCCACTGATATAATTTTGGACCTCAACTTCTACAATAACTTTCTCAAGAGGTACACAGAGTTGACAAATGAAAGTACGGTTCCGAGTGATGTGCCTTTGGATGTTAGTTGCTGAATTTTTGTGGGATGATGATGTGATCAATTATTTTAGAGGTATTAGACCCTACCTGAGTGGCTGCCAATGGGTTGTGCAAAAAGAATTTTAACTGTGATGAATATTAATGTCACACATTTTGTCACTCTCGAGTTCAAGATTGAGGAGGGAGTGATAAATGTTTATGATTGTAACATTCTTGTTTACCCAGATGAAGCTTTATTTTGTCATATCCAGTTTGTATTAGAATTGTGGCCTAAGTTACCGGGCCAGAGTGGAATGTTCACACACTTGCCTACAAAGTTACTCAACGAACCTTGGGAATTCGATAGGAAAAAGAATGTCCCACACAATGACACTAGTAGGTAATGTGGTTTGTACTCACTTGCTTTTATAGAGGCTTTGCTTACCGACACTTGTGTGACAAAACCCGACACTCTAATAAGCGATAACTCCATGGGGAAGATACAATGGAGATGGGACTGCAGTGTGATCGAAAAAGTGTTGGTGCCCTAAGGTGGGATGATGAACAATTTATTCAATTTGTGTTTTTGGAGTCCTAAGGTGTCTTGTTGAATAATTAATTTCATTTGTGTTTTTAATTTGTGTCCAAAGGTGGCATGTTGAACAATTTCTTTTAACTTTCTACTTTATGTTGTTGGATGAAATATGAAATTATGCAAGTATTTAAATTGTTTCTGTAGTTTCAAACAAGTCACAATTCTGTTGCAACAGATACATAATCTATTAGTAAAAAACAAACAACTTCTACAAAAGTCGCAACAGATGTGTAAAGTTGTTGCAATAGATTTTCAGTATGTCGTTAGATTTTCACATTATGTTTAGTAGTTTCAAAGAAGTCACAAATCTGTTACAACATATACCTAATCTATTGGTAAAACTCAAACAACTGCGTAAATTATTGTAACTGATGTGTATTATGTTGCAATAGATGCGTAATATGTTGCAATCGATGTGTATTATGTTGCAACAGATGCCTAATATGTTGGTAAAACTCAAACAACTGCATAAATTATTGCAACATATGCGTAATATGTTGCAACATATGTGTAATCTGTTGCAACCGATGCGTAATATATTGCAATACATACCTAATCTGTTGGTAAAACTCAAACAACTGCATAAATAATTGCAATAGATGCGTAACATGTTGCAACAAATGCATAACACATTTCAACAAATGTGTAATATGTTGCAACTGATGCATAATATGTTGCAACATATGCGTAATATGTTGCAACAGATGTGTAATATGTTAAAACAAATAATTCATCTGCTGCAAAAAATCAAATAGATGTTGAAGATGTTGCAATATGTTACAAATCTGTTACAACAAATGGAGAAGTTTTGCAATAATATACTTAGTTATTGCAATAATGTACTTGCATTGTGACTTAGTTGATCATTGAATATCATTGATTTCCTTTGCTTATCACTAAATATGGGTGAATCAAGTAGTTCACATCAATTCACTCTAATAATCACTCGATTTAGTGTATAGTGACGTAGTTGATCATCATTCCATTAAATTGATTAAGTATATATATTGATCACTAAATATCGTTGATTTCATTTGTTGATTACTAAATATCATTGATTTCCTTTATTTATCACTAAATGTGGGTGAATCAAGTAGTTCACATCAATTCACTCTAATGATCACTCGATTTAGTGCATAGTGACTTAGTTAATCATCTATCCTGACTGAAAATACCATCAAATTGATTAAATATATATATTGATCGCTAAATATCATTGATTTTATTTGTTTATTACTACATATGGGTGAATCAAGTAGTTCACGTCAATTCACTTTAATGATCACTCGATTTAGTGTATAGTGACTTAGTTGATCATCTATCCTGACTCAAAATACCATCATATTGATTAAGTATCATTGATTTATATTGTTTATCACTAAATATCATTGATTCTCTTTGTTGATCACTAAAAATGGGTGAATCAAATATAATCCATTGCAATAAGTAACAAATCTATTGCAACAAGTGACTTAGTTGTTGAACAAGTCATATCACTTGTTGGATAAAACACAACAACTTACCAAGTTGCTGCAACAAGTCTTTCCACTTGTTGAAAAAACTCAAACAAACAACCCAGTTGTTATAACAAGTCGTGTTACTTGTTGGATAAATCTCAACAAGTGACTTAGTTGCTGCAACTGATTTGGTGCATCTTAAAAACTCTCATTTATTATAATATGTTCAACCACTTACTAGTTGGTGCAACAAGTTCTGTCACTTGTTGGAATACCAATAAGTAATAATGTTGTTGCAATAGATTTTGAGTGCTGTCATAGCATGTGGACACTGTATTTTGTCTAAGTAAAAAATTCTACAAGTACAAGATTTTATTTGAAGATTCACCGTTGCAACTTCACCATGACCGGTGACACTGAACCTATAATTGACAATTTGATGGGCCAATAACGTGTTCCCTAGGTTGACATACTTTGATTTCATTAAAGGAAGAAAGATGGTTGGTGAGTCGATAAACTCCATACGCCTCTCATGAATTTTTTTTGGAAACCTCCTGTTGATGGAATCAAACAGAGCAGTAATGAGAAATTCTCATTCAACATTGAGCATTGCGTTCACCTACTCAGCAATGTTAGTCGTCATAATATTATACATGTTAAAATAAACAATCATTTATTCTAAAAATTTGAAAGTTAATTAATATAAAAATAGAAAACACAACAGTAAGGTGTAAATATACCTATTTCCCGGCCAGAATGCCCTGATCCATTTGTGGAATCCAGCACGTTCAAGATGTTTGGCGGCCACATGTGCCATATATCTGATTTAATTGAAATGGTCATTGAACACATCTATCTTGTACATTTTTGCTGCTTTATAAAATTGAGATATGACCTTATCATTGTGAAAGGTGGTTCAGATAGTTTCCCCAAGGTGCCTCATACAACAATCATAATGAGTTATCGGGTAGGCAATCGAAACTGCCTTTTTGATACTTGGATGCCTATAAAATATTATGCACAACTCAAGGGTATCATCTACATAACTTCTAATTTGTTCAAAGAAATATTTGTACGAAGCATCACTCCTTGTCCACTACACAAAATGCCACCGGAAAAATATGATTCTCCGCATCCTATGCCACAACCGACAACAACACTCTTTCGTACCTACTCCTCAAGAATGTCGCATCGACAGCTATAATTTTTCTCATTTGTGCAAAACCAAGCAACCAAGTAGCATAGAGTACAAAATAGTACTTGAACTTCCCATTTTTCAACCTTCAATGCCATCTTACTTCCTGGATTTACGAACCGAAGCATATAACAGTACGCATCAAGCACTGCATACCCATGCTCATGTGTCCCCCTAGTCAGAGGCTTTGCAATCTCCATGCCATTCAATACATTTTAATAACTAACCTTACAACACAATTCTATATGCATTGAATGACTCATATCTTTCGTATAGGGGCATTTACCATCGGGAAACCTATCTTTGAAGTATTCACCAATTACTTTCACTGTGGCATATGGATTATGGCTTGTAATATGCTCAGAACTACACGTGTGATACTTTTCGTAGGTTCTGATACAGAATATGTCATAACTTATAAGCTTCATAGCCCAGAGCCGCCACTTGCACTCAGGATGTACACATAGAAAACAATACACAGTGCGTGAATTAATCACCTTCTTTAGTCTAAAATCATTCTTCACACAAGAAAGTTTCAACGAAGTTGCTAGTACATCCTTGTTCCTGAATGACATTTCTTAATAGAAACCTATTTCATCTTCTTGAACATGGCTGGACTGTGTTGCTTGTGTAGTGCTCGGTGTAGTGCTCGCAACTTCGGATATAGAAATTTGGTCACCCCCACTTCTATTATCTAGAATATCCATATCCACCCCATTCAATTCATCATTTAACATATCTTGTCGGTCCTAATCTAAGTTGTGGTTCACTACTGGGTTTCCAACCACGTATACCCTTAAAATGGGCCTAGCGTCATCATTCAAATAGGCACGCAAATGAACATGATTGGTTATCGTAAATGGAGCTACCCTTTTCTTTTCAAAAGAGCTGTGCATGTAATTGATGACAAGATAGTTCGATTCACAAAATCATCATACAAGACATCTCTTTAGACAGTCATAGTTATCGTCTCTACAGATGCTGCAACACGTTTCCAACAGATTAGTAAGTTGTTGCAATAATTGGTATTTTGTTGTAACAAGTAGATTAGTTGTTTCAACAACTCACTAATCTTTTGGGGGAAACTTTAGCTTTTTGTGTTCTGGTTCATCTAAACATTGCATAAGATGTCCAACTGATTAGTGAGTTGTTGCAATAATAAAGCTACTTGTTGCAACAGATTACCAATTGTTGCAATAACTCACTAATATGTTGGACATCTTCTACAATGTTTGGATGAAATAGAAGATTGTTCCAACATATTAGTGAGTTGTTACAACAATTGGTATTTTGTTGCAATAAGTAGCTTAGTTGTTGCGACAACTCACTAATCTGTTGGATATCTTCTGCAATATTTGGATGAATCAGAACCCAAACAACTGAAACTGCCTCCAATAGATTAGTGAGTTGTTGAAACAACTAAGCTACTTGTTACAACAGATTACCAATTGTTGCAACAACTCACTAATCTGTCGGAACAAGCTTATGTTTCATCCAAAGCCTGTAGAAAATGTCCAACAGATTATGCAATTGTTGCAACAACTGCATAATCTATTGTAATTGTTGCAGCAATTACAACAGTTGATACAACAACTTTAACACTTGTTGCAACAACTAAAACTACTGTTGTAAATTATTTGAAAATCAGCAGTTATACCCAAATGAATTTTTGAAATAAAAAAGCATTGTTTTACTTACCAAATGAGCATAAGTCACCAATGAAGTAATGTCCAATGCTCTATGAACCAAATTCAGTCCAAAAATTGAGTAAATCGAGTGGATTCTATTTTTTTCTAAATGAGGAACAATGCTTTAGGGGAGGAACAAGATGACAATGGAAGCACTAGCAGCAGTAGCAACGAATGAAGAAGAAGAAGCAAGAAGGAGGGGAAGTTCCAACAATGGACAAAGAAGCAAGAAAAAGAAGGAAAAAGGAAGAGGAGCGCCATCTAGCTATGTTCGCGTGTTTTTTTGTTACCCTTTTTGGTAAATTAAGCCTTTATATTGACTGGGCCAAAGTGTAAAACTTAAAATTTGGGGGCAAGTTTTTAAATAAATAAAACTCATTAATCACTAATCTAATATTTTTCACCTTCACTAAATAAAAAAACTTGAGTTGCTCCTACTCAATTTTTAAACTTTTTTGTCACCTATAATTAATTGTCCTTTTGTTAGTCTTCAAAATAACTCATCATTTCGAAGATCTTTCCTTTTTGTTTCTTTAAAAATTAATTTTTCAGATAAGCCATAGAATAAAATTAGACTAATAATTATGATTACTTAAAAAATAAAAAATTACTCGTCGTCTTTGATACTTAGCAGATGGAACAGAGCCTACAGTATGCAAGGAAGAATATTTTTCGGTATTAGATGACTTTCTGTTCTTCGAGTTGATTCCCGAAATTTATTTAAGATTATTGGAGTTCCAATATTACATAAAACCATCCCAACGAAATTGATGATTCCACATTGGTATTTTTTTATTTTCAAAAATTCTATTTTTTGCTTTTCCCAAATTGTGGCTAATCAACCTTTCACTGCCCACACGATTAAAAGTCTCTCGGATAGAAACCTTATCTTCATTAGGAAAAGAATATATTTTCTGCAATTAAAAAAAAAAACATGCAATTTAATATTTGTATATCAAGTTAAACCGTAGAATTCTAATAAAAAATAACTAGTCATAATGCAATTTTAGTATAAATACCTCAAGAGTCATTGAACTATTGGTCTCGTATATGCTTCAAAATTTTGCTCTAACAATGCCATGATCCATAAAGTTTTTCTTATAGGAAAATGTTACATCTCAAATAGCTTCATATGGGCAAAATCTACAGCAAGATTAATACAACACTTATGTGATGATTATTAAATAAAATATATTTAACCATAACTTGTATAATTTAATTTACTTATGTATCACTGTTTGCTCTCAAAGCTCTTATGCCACGAAAGTATCTCGTCTTGCCTATGAATAACTACTTCTATAAGATGCAAGTGTAGATTGTTCAGTAGAAACTGTTGGCTTACAAAGGATTGCAGGAACGGAAATTACAAATAACTGCTTATGTAAGAATTGAAATTACAATTCAACTAGAAAACTGAAAATTACAATAGAACGACAAAACTGAAATTACAATTTTGTTGAAGAAGAAAAACTGGAAACTGTTTTTGCTGAGTCGAGTGTGGCACTCTGTCCTTAAGACAATATTGCCCCGTATGTATCCTTTATACGTCCTGGACAATTCGTCTCCCAAGATAAAACAACAATGGAACAATTGAGCAAAGGAAACTCAAGAGCTACCGTGAAGAATATTGAGTAACGAAATGATGCTTGGAAGTTGTAGGAAGAAAACTATTTTCTGCTTTGTGTATTTTCGTGTATATCAAGTGTGCCTCAACAATGGTGTAAGGGGTGTTTATATAGGTGAGGGAGGAGCAGCAAAACTTCCTCCATAAGTGCCATTACTGGCCAAGTAATGGCCATTATGGAGGTACTAATGTCACCAAAATAAATGGTGAAGAACACCAACGGATTGGCCATTATAGGAGGAGTAATTCAGCCAAAATAAATGGTCGAATTGAGTCTTTGTGGCGTTTCGTACATCCGAAACACGGGATCAAACTCGTACTTCTGGCAAAGTTTTCTGGCCCAAAAAGATAATATCAGAAGGCCCACAGCCCACAGCCCACGACCCGTGACCCGTGAACCCGAAACCCGGAACCCGGAACTCGGAACTGGAACCGGACCGGACGGGCGGGCGGCCCGCCGTGTGGTCTTTCCTCGAACCGAAGCACATCTAGGTCCTCCCTCCTTTAAACACATGGGATACCCCTTGGGGTCCCAAACCCCAAACCAATTTCGAGTCTTATATACACAACAATTCTTTCTTCCTCTACCGATGAGGGAGAATTGATCACACACCACACTTTTCCATGCTTCAAACACCTTACTTCGTGAACCAATATCTCTTTCATTTCTCAATGAAATTTGACGATTCTTGGCCCTACGGTTATCTACGTACTTAGTAGATCATGCATCTGTGAAGAACCGGATTCTCCAACATACGTAACACTAGTGTTTAAGCCGTTAAAGTTGGTCGGTCGCAACTCCCGCCAAAGGCAAATTTCCAACAATCCCCTCTTGAAAGAGATTTTGGCGCACTCACATGGTGTCTTTTCATTTGCAGCAATATTTCAGCGGACCGATGTTGCATAAGGAGAGGTAGCTTCAGCTTTGAACCTTCAATAGTTGAATACCATCGGACTTACTTACTGCGCGGTAAACGTGATGTCTTGAACCGTCAGTGTTTAGTGTAAGCCAAGTCAATGGTACCAACACAACAAATTCCCTTACTCTCTTCTTCGTAATGTTTTGTCCGTTTTGGCCATGGACAACGTCTTGGATTCTTAAGTGCGTTCATTTTGAGGCGGCCCGTCCTCGCACTTAAATAGGTGGTCTCCTACAAGGTATCATGTTATACCCCACTTCACAAGTGTTAGGAACCATTAAAAGTTTCCCAAAACCTAACCTCAACTGTTGAGGAGCATTACAGGTTTGGAAAACTTAACATTTACCCACACTGCAGATAGCACTTAAAGTCTATCGCGGGAACGGCTTTGGATTTAGTGTTTCTTTTCAGAAATCACTATCCGAAGTGCTCATACTTCCACCGAAGCGATCAACTGAACCTTTACAACTTAGTTTTCCCATTGAACCAAATTACTGGGATCTCCAGTTAGTAAGGTTGGGTTACCGCTGTATTAGTCCTTATATTTTGGGTTTTAAGCCCATTCCCTAGACAGCAAGTCATCTGATCTTTGGGTAAGCCCTTTGTCAATGGGTCTGCTATATTATCCTTTGACTTAATGTAATCAATGGATATTATACCCGTGGTGATCAGTTGCCTAACGGTTTTATGCCTCCGTCGGATATAACGAGACTTGCCGTTGTACATAGCATTCCGTGCCCTTCCTAGAGCCGACTGACTGTCGCAGTGGATCATTACCGAAGGTACGGGTTTGTTCCAACATGGAACATCCTCTAAGAAGTCATGAAGCCACTCAGCTTCTTCTCCTGCTTTGTCTAAAGCGATAAACTCCGATTCCATTGTGGATCGGGCGATGCAAGTTTGCTTATAGGATTTCCAAGACACAGCCCCACCACCAATTGTAAATACATACCAACTGGTGGACTTGGTGTTCTCTATATCAGATATCCAGTTTGCATCACTGTACCCCTCTAGTACAGCTGGATATCTCGAATAGTGTAACCCGTAATTTAACGTGTATTTCAGGTATTGTAATACCCGATTCAACGCCTTCCAGTGATTATCGGGGTGAACCTAGCCAACTTATTGACTGCGTAAGCAATATCAGGTCGGGTGCATTTTGTTATATACATCAAACTACCGATTACCTGTGCATATCACTCCTGGTATACAGGTACACCAAGATTTTTATCAAGCTTTTGATTTGTATCCATTGGTGACATTATCGGTGAACTGTCTAACATCTCGAACTTTCTCAAAACATCCTCGATGTAGTGAGACTGAGATAAGACCAGTCCGTCAGACGTCTTAGAGATTTTAATCCCTAAGATGACATCTTGCGATACCCATATCCTTCATGTCGAAGCATTGTTTCAACATGTTCTTAGTCTCTAGGATTACCCTAGGATCGCTTCCTCGTGATTAACATGTCGTCTACATACAGGCATATCATAACAAATGAGTCAGAGTTACCTTTCGTGTAAACACATTTATCACACTCATTAATGGCGAACCCCTTCGATAGTAGAGTACTATCAAATTTTTCGTGCCATTGTTTCGGCCCGTACAGAGATTTGACAAGTCGACAGACTTTCTTCTCTTGCCCTTGAACCACATACCCCTCGGGTTGGTCCATATAAATTTCTTCTTCCAAATCACCGTTTAGGAAGGCTGTCTTAACATCCATCTGGTGTATCTCAAGGTCACGCAAAGTCGCGATCGCAATAAATACCCGTATGGATGTCATCCGGATACCGGGAGTAGGTATCAAAGTAGTCAAAGCCTTCGTCCGCCGATAGCCCTTGACTACCAACCTAGCTTTGTACTTGTCTATAGACCCATCTGGCTTTGTATTTCCGTTTGAGTATCCACTTACACCCCAACGGTTTATTTCCCGGAGGAAGATCAACCAACTCCCACGTATGGTTATGCAGAATGGAGCCTATTTCACTTTCAATAGCTTCTTTCCAGAGCGGTGCTTCTGGAGTTGACAACGCCTGAGCAATTGTCCTTGGTTCATCATTAACCATATAAGCTACAAAGTCAGGACCAAAGGATTTATCCTTCCTAGCCCTTTTACTTCGCCTTAGATCCATCTCTGGAGTCTCCAAGCTCTGAGAATCTGGAACACTAGATTCCGGATGTTCAGCCACCTCGAGATTCGCTAGATCTGAACCATTCAGATCCGGGCAGTCAAGGACTCCCGGTTCTTGAGAGCTTTGTGCATAACTTCGTTTGAGAGATGTTATATCTTTTTCCTTTCTAGGAAAGGTACTTTCAAAGAATAAAGCATTCCTTGATTCCATTATTGTACCCTGGTGGATATCTGGAATATCTGACTTATGCACTAAGAAGCGATAAGCACTACTGTTATTTGCATATCCGATGAATATGCAATCTACAGTCTTAGGCCCAATCTTGACCTGCTTTGTCTTAGGTACTTCAACCTTTGCCAGACAACCCCACACCTTAAAATACTTGTAGGTGGGTTTCTTTCCTTTTCATGATTCATATGGAGTTTTGTCCTTACCCTTATGTGGGACTCTGTTAAGAATCGTATTAGCGGTAAGGACGGCTTCTCCCCACATGTTTTGGGGAAGTCCGGAATTGATAAGCAAGGCATTCATCATTTTCTTTAATGTGCGGTTCTTACGTTCCGCCACACCATTTGATTGAGGTGAGTACGGAGCCGTCGTTTGATGAATAATGCCTTCTTGGGCACAATATTCCTCAAAAGGCGCTACATATTCTCCCCCTCTATCGCTACGAATGGATTTAATCCGTAGGCTAAGTTGATTCTCAACTTCTGCTTTGTAACGTCGGAATGCTTCAAAGGCTTCATCCTTACTTTTCAACAAGTAAAGGTAACAATACCTTGTGCTATCATCTATAAATGTCACAAAGTACTTGTTCCCCCCTCTAGTTTGTGCAAACTTCAAATCACATATATCTGTGTGAATAAGTTCTAGAGGAGCGGTATTCCTTTCGACGGATCGAAAAGGAAGCTTGGTGAGTTTTGCCTCTACGCACACCTCACACTTATGTTGAGGGTTTATGTCGATAGAAGGCAACAATTCCATCTTTACCAGCCTTTGAATAGACTTGTAGTTTACGTGTCCTAATCTATGATGCCATAAATTAGAAGACTCAAGCAAATAAGAAGAAGACTCAACTTTATTTCCTTGACGCAATACAGACATGGCATTCACTTTGAAGAGGCCTTCACAGACGAAGCCCCTTCCTACAAATGTGCCATTTTTAGTGAGTACAAACTTATTGGATTCAAATACTAGCCTAAAACCAGCATTAACCAATAAAGGTCCAGAAATTAAATTTCTTCTAATCTCTGGGACGTGTATCACTTCCTTCAGAGTAAGTTCCTTGTCGGAAGTCATCTTCAGGACCACCTTTCCAACCCCCATCACGTCGGAAGAAGCGTTGTTGCCCATGAACAGCTTCTTGTCAGCGACTGGTGTGTACGTGGAGAAGGCATCTTTGTTGGAACAGATGTGCCTAGTAGCACCTGTGTCCACCCACCACTGCATCGGATTCTCCACCAAGTTGGCTTCTAGCACCACTGCAGAGAATTCCTCGATCATGTCATCCAGGAGCATGTCCTTTACGACGTTTGCTTGAGCCTTGCCTTTAGACTTGGCTTTCTGCTGTTGCTCCGTCTTGAGCTTGCGGCATTCCTTGATCCTATGACCAGGTTTTCCACAGTGATGACAATTACCTCTGAACATCTCTGCTGCAGGTGATTTGCCGTCTTTCTGGAACTTCCGCTTCTTGCTTGAGTTCCCTTTGGCCGCAGCCAGATTCGCCTTTGCCTCAGCAGGTTGTCTACCCTTTGGCAAGGTCTTCTTATTATCTTCCTGGATTTGCAGTTTGATAACAAGCTCTTCAAAGGTCATCTCCTTTGTCTTGAGTTTTAAGTAACTCATAAACTCATTCCATGAAGGAGGTAACTTTTCAATCAGCGATGCAACCAAAAACTGGCTTGTTTGGTTTCGGTCCTTCCAAATCCAGGTGATGTAAAATCATTTGAATTCCTGGACTTGGGACATCATCGTCTTCTCGTCCACCATTTGGAATTTTAGAAATTTTCCAACGATGAACTTCTTAGTACCCGCATCTTGTGCATTGTACTTCTTTTGCAGTTTTTCCCACAGCTCTTTGGCAGTGCCAACGGTGCAATAGACCGTGTAGAGAGGGTCTGCCAAGCTGTTCAATATATAGTTTTTGCACATGAAATCGCTATGATTTCATGCGTCACGAACCATCTTCATGCCATTAATGACATGGATACCAAGGCCCCCTTCACCCGTTTCATTAGGCGAAGAGTCCATTTCATCTCCAGCTTATGGAGGATCTTCCGTAAGGAACCGGGCCATGCCCATAACTGTTAAGTAAAACAACATCTTTTGCTGCCATCTTTTGAATTCTGATCCCATGAATTTTTCAGGGCGATCATGGTGGTGTGAAGAAGAGGGTGGAGCTCCAGCAGTCGGGAAGGCAGCGGTGTTACTGCCTTGAACAAGAGAGAAGAAGCAGCAGCAAAGAAAGGCGGCGGTGTTATCGGCTTGAGCAAAGAGCAAAGTGGCGGGGAAGGCAGCAACGTTTCCTCGAGAGGCAGCAGCAGTAGAAGCAACATCGGTCATATTTCCAGCCATGTTATATCAGTTGCAGTAAACAAATATTGTCTTAAGTTGTTGGCTTACAAAGGATTGCAGGAACAGAAATTACAAGTAACTGCTTATGTAAGAATTGAAATTACAATTCAACTAGAAAACTAAAAATTACAATAGAACGACAAAACTGAAATTACAATTTTGTTGAAGAAGAAAAACTGGAAACTGTTTTTGCTGAGTCGAGTGTGGCACTCTGTCCTTAAGACAATATTGCCCCGTATGTATCCTTTATACGTCCTGGACAATTCATCTACCAAGATAAAAAAACAATGGAACAATTGAGCAAAGGAAACTCAAGAGCTACCGTGAAGAATATTGAGTAACGAAATGATGCTTGGAAGTTGTAAGAAGAAAACTATTTTCTGCTTTGTGTATTTTCGTGTATATCAAGTGTGCCTCAACAATGGTGTAAGGGGTGTTTATATAGGTGAGGGAGGAGCAGCAAAACTTCCTCCATAAGTGCCATTACTGGCCAAGTAATGGCCATTATGGAGGTAGTAATGTCACCAAAATAAATGGTGAAGAACACCAACGGATTGACCATTATAGGAGGAGTAATTCAGCCAAAATAAATGGCTGAATTGAGTCCCAAACCCCAAACCAATTTCGAGTCTTATATACACAACAATTCTTTCTTCCTCTACCGATGAGGGAGAATTGATCACACACCACACTTTTTCATGCTTCAAACACCTTACTTCGTGAACCAATATCTCTTTCATTTCTCAATGAAAATTGACGATTCTTGGCCCTACGGTTATCTACGTACTTAGTAGATCATGCATGTGTGAAGAACCGGATTCTCCAACATACGTAACACTAGTGTTTAAGCCGTTAAAGTTGGTCGGTCGCAACTCCCGCCAAAGGCAAATTTCCAACAGAAACATCTTGAGAAAGATTGCTTGTTGAAGACTAATATTTAGAGAAGGAGATTCCTATTGCAACAGGAGTTTCTTGTTGACCACCAACATTTCGAGAAATATGAGTTATTTGTTGAGCACTAACATCCTGAGATACACGTATAAGCTATTGAAAACTACTCTCATGAGATGAGACAATACAAGACGATGGGTTTAAATCAACTTGCTGAGATGTAGGGGTTGATGGTTCGCTAATATTGTTGAGAATCTATTCCCCCTTTGTTAGACATGCTCCCGCGACCTCCCCAGCTATGTTTAATGCCTCTTCCCCTTGGCATATTTCCTTATTAGTGTTGCACATGTTTTATCAACTCTTGGAGTACTATTCTTCTCTTTTTTATCAGATATCGATCAGACATTAAATGTAGTTAGAGAGGTCGTGGGGACATATCTAACAAAGGGGGAAGAGGTTCCAAAAGCTAACGAATACTTCTCAGGAAGATATTAGCGAACCATTGACCCCTACGTCTCAAAAAGTTGACTCAAACTGATGTATTATCTCGTATTATGTGAGTAGTTTTCAATAGCTTGTACATATATCTCAAGATGTTAGTGCTCAATAAACAACTTCCGCTTCTCGAAATGTTGGTGTCCAACAAGAAACTCTTGTTATTCTTGTTGAAAATTTGTCTTTAGTGGGGAGGTTGCGTCCACCCATATTTAATGACTTAAATACTAGGGTTCCGCATGTTGGAGGCTTTGTCTCTTCACACGTGCATAATCTACTAAGTGAGTAGATGACCGTAGGGCCAAGGATCGTCAAATTTCGTTAATAAATGAAAGAGATATTGGTCCACGAAGTAAGGTATTTGAGGCATGAAAATATGGTGTGGGACAAATCTACCACATCGGTGGGAAAAGGAAGAATTGTTCTATTTATAAGCCTAAAAAATGGATAAAGGTTTGGGACCCCAAGGGGTAATCCATGTGTTTGAAGGAGGGAGGACCTAGGTGTCCTTGGGTTCGAGCCTAGCCCCACACGCGCGCCGCCGTCGTCCGGTCCGGTATCGGGTCGTGGGTTGTGGACTGCGGGCTTCTGGTCTACTTCTGATATTATCTTTTGGTCCATGGAGTTTCAGGAATGGTGGTCAGCAGCCAGAAAGCCAACAGTTTATGGCATTAAACTTCTGAAACATCTTGCACTTACTACAAAACATTTCTGGCCATGAATACACTTTCTCAGTGAAAGAGGTCTCGAGTCAAGGAAGAAAAAACAAGCTTCTTAATCACCTATCCTCCTCCTAAACACTATATACTGCCTGAAACAGATTTGAGGTAGAGGGGGAAGATCAAAAAAAAGATACAGAAACAGTAGCAAAATAAAAGAACAGTCTTCATTTCCTCTAAATTTTCCATTCTCCAGCAAGTCATTTCGTGTTTGTTTTCTTCGTCAGAATCAACCTATTTGCTTGTTAGTGTTGATTAGTTGTTGTTTTATCTTGGAACACTATTGCCCGCTAACGTAAAAACATATATACGGGCCAATATTGTCTTAAAGATAGAGAGTCATCTCTCGACTCAGCCACAGTTTTAATAATCCAGATTTAGTGTTTCTTGATTTCAGGTTATCAAGATTCAAAACTCAAGAAGCTTGCGGCAATTATAATATTGATTGATTGTTTATCCTTTCGAACACTTATAATATTTATATACTTTCCGTACTTCTTTGATTCCAACAATTATATCCAATAATTCTAAGACAAGATTGTATTAGTGTTTGAAAGATGTCGGTCAACGGTTCTGTCACCAAATCTGGCTATGGTTGTGGTTTTTTGGTAGAAGACAGTTCTGATTATGTTGTTGAAGGTCAAGGTGTTCATGGTGTCATCGCTCCCGAGAGTGGTGGGAACAAGCGCCCACGAGAGGCTGAGGATGTCAATTGGACAAGAGGAGAATGCTGAAGATATTGTTCTATCATATAGCAGAGGGCATATATCTGTCCTAGACAAAGGATCCGAATTATGGTAAGGAGAAAATGGACACTCAGTCCGACGAAGTGACTGAAGTGGGCCAGAATCCGAAATTGAGATAAGTAATTTTTCTTCCTTGTCAAAAATAAGATTAAATGATGTCTGATTAAAAAGGGCTTAAAGTAAGGAGGAATATGAAAATATTTTCCCAAAATAAATTATATTCCTTACGCTTTAAAATCAAAAGTTTAATCTCACCTTCCCTCCCGTTTAAAGATTGGGCTATTGTAAACAACGACTTAAAAGATCCATTCTTTTGGGTGTAATAATTAAAAATGTATAAAGTATGTTCGCTCATACGAAGGAGAGTTATCCACTGACTGTGCGAAACCTGTTACCACTCTTAAGCAAGCGCTAAGAATTGTCTGGGCACCTATCTTAATGGAGGAAGACTAAAAGATAATGACTTTTCTTAAGACGTTGAACCTGTCACACTATTTGACAGAAGATCCTTCATTTGATAGGATGATATTGGACATTCAGTCGTACAAAGCCTATGGGCGACTGGAGTGGGCCAAAATTCATTTGATAGGATGATATTGGACACTCAGTCGTACAAAGCCTACGGGCAACTGGAGTGGGCCAGAATTTCCCGAGTCTTAAATGATCTGAAGGCCAAAAGAAACGCATAAAAGAATTTGGGCACTCAGTCTGCCAAAGCAACTGGAGTGGGCCAGAATATCCATATCACATATGATCCAGTTACGCCCTAACCATGGGTAAGAGATTGTTCATGTGAAGCAACGCCACCTCTAAAGTAGAAGGGGTTGGAGAGGTTGTCCTTAAAAGGGACTTTAGGGAATGGGATCACTCTAAAAGGAGGTGATACATGTCCCAAACTTGGTTTCAGAGACGTTGTTGGTCAAGCTGGTTTGAGACTAGTCCAACAGGTCTGTAATAACTAAGAATGGTACAGTATGTCTGTAGCCAAATGAATGATATTTGTAATCCGTGCATCTATGCCATCATAGATTAATACACATTAAATAGAAAGTCATTCAAAAGCTAACGAAGTTGAGATTGTTGCCTTTTGTCTACATAAACCCTAAACAAGAATGTGAGGTAGGCGAAGAGGCAAAATCACCTTTCCATTCCATCACATGAATAACGAAAGAAGTATCGCTCCTCTAGAACTTAGTCACACCTACATGGGTGATTTGAAGTTTATACAAAATAGAGGGGGGAGACAAGTACTTTGTGACCTTCATTGATGATGGTACAATGTATTGCATCCTTTGTTTGTTGAAAAGCAAAGATGAAGCTGTTGAAGCGGATAAGCGCTACAAACCAGAAGTTGAAAATCAACTAAGCCTACGGATTGAGGAATTCGTAGTGATAAAGGGGGAGAATGTGAAGCATCGTTCATCAAACGACTGCTCATTACTCACCTCAGTCTAACGGTGTTAGCCAAGCGCAAAGCCGTACACCCAAAATATGTGGGTAAGGCGATCCTTACCGCTAATGCGATTCTCAACAAAACTATGCATAAGGATAAGGATAACCCTCCGTGTGAAACATGGAATGATCCCACCTAAAAATGTTGTGTTGTGGGGTGGCTTGGTAGAGGTTGGAATACCGAAACAGGTAAAGTTGGACCTAAGACTATAAATTGCATATCCACTGGATCTGCAAATAACAGTAGTGCTTATCGCCTCTTGGTGTCAAAGAATGTTGAATTCGTTGAAGATAACCTTCCTTGAGAAGGAAAATGAAGTAATTGCTCAAGGTTAAGAAGAACCCGCGAGTGCCTGATTGTCCGGAACTAGACGTTCCAGATTTACAAGACTCGAAAGTTGCTGACTATCCGGAACTTAATGTTCCAGATCTACAGAACTCAGGGATTCTAGATGTTGAACCGAGACGGAGCAAAGAGGGGACAAAGATTTGTTCCAGGCCTTCTAGCTTGCATGGTTGAGAATGAACCATGGACAATTAACAAAGAATTGTCATCTCTAGAAGCACTGTTTTGGAAAGAAGCTGCAGATAGAGAAATATATTCCATCAGATAGAACCATACTTGTGTAATGGTTGACCTTCCTTCGGAAAAAGAACCTTTGGGTTGTAAAAGTGGATACTCAAATTGAGTACAAAGTAGATGGATTTACTGTCGAGTATAAGGTCTCTGCTACTTAGACATGTGCTCCCCTGTGAATAGCTTAACATCGAGGGCCATTGCAGTCTTGCGTGACATGAATGTTGAGACAGCCTTCCTAACCGGAGAGTTGAAAGAGGAGGATAAGAGTTGGTTTGTTGGATTGTTGGGCTTCTTCTTGAACTTTCTTTCTGGTCCCTGAAATGTTTACATTTTGGTCCTAGAAGTTTCAGCTGAAACAGAAATAATGAATCTGACAACAGAAACATTGACTCTGAAATTGGAAAGCCAACAGTTGGAAAACCAACAGTCTGAAAGTAGAAGTCATATTGACACAAAAGTCTCGATATGAAAGATATGTGTATCACAGATGACATCTTAGGAATTGGAATTTCTAATACATCTAACGGACTGGTCAAATTCCAAACTCATTTGTGAGGTAGTTGACAGTCTCGTTGAAGCCACCAATGGATATGAATCATAGAATTGATTGGAATCATGGTGCATCCATATACCAGGAGCAATATGCGTAGGTCACATGTAGTTCAATGTATTTTACAACTACAACCGACCTGGTATTGTCTTACAAAGTAGATTAGTTGAACTAAAGTTCACTCGTGATTCTAAAAATAATCGGTAGAAAGTGTTAAGTCGGACATGATGATATCTAAAATATTCGCTTATCTACGGATCATGGTATTCTGGATGTCCAGCAGTTCTGGGAGAACACAGTGATGCAAACTGGACATCAGACTTGAAGAACACCAATGCCACAAGTAAATGTGTATGGTAGGTCTTGGAAAATCCTCTAAGAAAACTTGCATTGGCCGATTCATGATGGAATCAGAGTTTATCGCTTTAAACAAAGCATGAGAAGAAGTTGAGTAACTTCATGACTCATTAGAGGATGTCCCTTATTAGGAGAAACCCGTGCCTTCGGCAGTTATACACTGTGGATAGACGATTGGCTTCAGGAAGGTCATGGATGACGGCGTCTGGACATATCTGTCGGAGACATAAGACCGTATAGCAGTTGATCATCATGGGTGTCACTTCCTTGATTACTAATTAAAGGATATAGCAAACCCTTTAACTAATGAACTACCCGAAGATCAAGAATTCTGTCTATCTAGGGGAATGAGCTTAAAACTCAAACAATACGAACCTTTGCGGTGATAACCCAACTATACTGACTGGAGATCCAAAAAATCTGGTTCAATGGGAAAACTAAGCTGTAAAAGGTTCAGTTGAGCGCTTCGGTGGAAGCAAAAGCACTTCGGATGATGATTTTGGTAACGAAACATGAATCCAAAGTTGTTCCCGCGATAGACATTAAAGTGCTACCTGCATGGTGGGTAAAGGTTAAGCTTCCAAACCTTTAACGATCCTCAAACAGTTGAGGTTAAGGTTGGGGAAACTTTTAATGATTCCTAATACTTGTGAAGTGGGGTATAACATGATACCTTATAGGAGATCACCTATTTAAGTGCGAGGACAGGACGCCTTGGCTTAAGAATCCAAGTGTGTCCACGGCCACAACGGACAGAACAATAAGAATGAAAATGAATAAGAGGAGTTATTGTGTTGGTATCATTGTCTTGGCTTACACTAAACACTGATGGTGCAAGACATCACGTTCATCGCGCAGTAAGTAAGTCCGGTGGTATTTAACTAGGGAAGGTTCAAAGAGGAAGCTACCTCTCCTGATGAAATATATTTTCGCTGAAAGATTGCTGAAAGTAGGCACCTTATGCGTGCACCAAAAACTCTTTCAAGAGGGGATTGTTGGAAATTTTCCTTTGGTCGGGAGGTTGCGTCCACCCATATTTAATGACTTAAACACTAGGGTTCCGCATTTTGGAGGCTTTTTCTCTTCACACATGCATAATATACTAAGTGATTAGATAACCGTAGGGCCAATGATCGTCAAATTTCGTTACGAAATGAAAGAGATATTGGTCCACGAAGTAAGGTGTTTGAGGCATAAAAATATGGTGTGGGACAAATCTACCACATCGGTGGGAAAAGGAAGAATTATTCTTTTTATAAGCCTAAAAATAGATAAGGGTTTGGGATCCCAAGGGGTAACCCATGTGTTTGAAGGAGGGAGGACCTAGGTGTGCTTGGGTTCGAAACTAGCCTTACACGCGCACCGCCGCCGTCTGATCCGGTCTCGGGTCATGGGTCATGGACTGCGGGCTTCTGGGCTACTTCTAATATTATCTTTTGGTTCATGGAGTTTCAGGAATGGTGGTCAGCAGCCAGAAAGCCAACAGTTTATGGCATTAAACTTCTTAAACGTCCTGCACTTACTACAAAATGTTTCTGGCCATGAATACCCATGAATACACCTCTTAAAGGACCTCTCAATCACCGTTCCTCCTCCTAAACACTATATATTTCCTGAAATAGATTTGAGGTAGAGGGGGAATATCAAAAGAAAGATACAGAAACAGTAGCAAAATAAAAGAACAGTCTTCCGTTCCTCTAAATTTTCCATTCTTCAGCAAGTCATTTTGTGTTTGCTTTCTTCGTCAGAATCAACATATTTGCTTTGTAGTGTTGATTAGTTGTTGTTTTATCTTGGGACACTATTGCACGCTAACGTAAAAGCATATATACGGGGAAATCTTGTCTTAAAGACAGAGAGCCATCTCTCGACTGAGCCACACTTGTAACAATCCAGATTTAGTGTTTCTTGATTTCAGGTTATCAAGATTCAAGACTCAACAAGCTTGCGGCAATTATAATATTGGTTGTTTGTTTATCCTTTCGAACACTTGTAATATTTATTTACTTTCCGTACTGCTTTGATTTCAATAATTATCCAACAATTATAAATGTTACTGGTCAACAAGAATCTACTTCTTCTGTGAATGTTAGTGTTCAACAAGCAACTTCTTCTGAAGATGTTTTTACTAAACAACACACACTTAGATCTTATAAAGGTAGTAATCCATAGGCAAAGACGAGATACTATTCGTGGCACAAACACTTTGAAAGTAAATGATGATACATAAGTAAATACAATTATACTAGTTATGATTAAATGCATTTCAGTTAATAATCATCACATAAATGTATTAACCTTATCGGAGATTTCGCTCACATGAAACTGTTTGGGATGTAACATTAGCCCTTAAGAAAAGCTTCGGTGGATCATGGCATTGTTGGAGAAAAGTTCCAAAGCATGTGCGAGAGCAATGGTTCAATGACTTTGAATTATTATTTTTTTGGTTTCTCACCCGGTGTCCGGTACCTGTATTGGAGCACGATTATATCCGGATTTATGCGGGATAGATCCCATTTCTGGGGAAAGCGCTCCCTACCAAGGATTTTTCCATACCCAGGGCTCGAACCCGAGACCTCTTGATAGAAACTAAGGATCCACGAAACAATATAGAGAACCAGGTTCTCTATCTGTTCCCTCAAACAAAGCAATAAGTAAAGAACATGAGATATTAACATGAAAAAATCCTTACTCAATGGATTAAAAAACACGACCTACCAAGTAAGGTTTCTAACATCACTAACTGAGCAACTTCAGATTACAACCTAAGACTTAAACTATTAATCCCTTACTCCTTAAAATACCTATATTGTAAGCCTCTTCACAATACCTATATTGTAAAGCTACAAACCTTGACTAACTCTAGCCAAGAAGACAAACCAACAAAGGTTGAAATCTATCCTACCATAATACTTCTTAAAAGTAGTGTAGGATTACAATAAAGAACAAAATACAAAAGCTCAAAATAAACTAAAGGACATGGACATCTTTAGTTCTCGGGATTTGGTCATTCAGTTTGTGGACAGCTTTGTTCTTGACCACTTGGAGAATCTTCTGGTGGCTACACTTTAATGTGATTCTAGGTTTTCAAGTTATGAGTAAAACATTGAAACATGTTGTATATATATATTGGGGAGCATGTGGGATGAGATAGGGACTACTCATCCCCTTATTTGACCTCGAGCATGCCGCATTAGTGTTGTTGTACTTGTGGCAGTGAACAATTGAGTTTTACAATTGTTACAGTTGACTGTATGATGTACTAAGAGAACAGATAGTAGACCAGGTCCCTCTCTGGTTCTTCGACAGTTTGGAAAATCATCAAAACATACAATGTAACATAGTTTATCAATTTCTCCCTTTTTGATGATGACAAACTCAGAATTGATATTCCCCCTAAGGACCAGATTACCCACTTGTTCCCCCTGCGAAATAAACCAATCTTTCAAAGCATAACAACATGTTTAGAATAGCAACAAGATTTTATCCCCTTAACTTCCCCCTTAATCACAACCTCGATTCCTTCTTAAGTACTTTTACCCCTTTTGGCATCATTAAAAAGAGCAATTAGCAGTACAAAAAAAAAAGTTCAGTAACATTAACTCAGAGCCACTGGGGCGACCCAACATGAGCAGAAACATGAACAAGCAAGATAGTAATAATGCACAAAACTAAGTAAACACTCAATTAAGATTAGTTGTTATAAAAAATAGTAGCCAGGACAATACAATGCATGAAAGTTAAAATTATCATTAGTGCCAAAATATAAGGAAAACATAATAGGGATCACAAAACAAGAGCTTTACTTAATGAGGATGAAAGACTAGGTATGGGAAACATGGATGAATGGGCTAGATGGGAGACTAAGGATGATGGGCAAGATTCTTAAGAAGCTGATCAACACGCTCACTGTTGGTACACTGATCTTGGAGCATCCGATCACGAATGCAATCAACCTTTTGCTTTAATCTCTCATTTTCAGCCCACTGCCTCACAATCTTTGAATTTGCAGCCTCCAAATTACCACGAGAACCAGGTTTCTGTGTCTTCTCAGACAGCCTGACTTGGAGAGGAGCATTCTCAGCTTTAAGCATTTGAGTTTCCACAGTTGCCACCTTTTGTGGCTCAATCATAGTAGAAATAGTGGAGGTACTGACACCGCCTTTCCTTGGCACACTCGCATTCCTCCAAAGTCATCATGGTGAACATGTGTTTCTTAGTGCCCATGGTAACCTTACCAGTTTTGATTTGGAAGTAGACCAGTACCTTGGTCAGGAGGAACCCATATGGAAGTCTATGTCGACATTCATGTGCATTCACCACCTTAATAATGTGCTCAATTATAATGGTTGGTAAACTGACGGATCAAAAGTTTGACAAGACCTTAAGAAGGACCAGATTTAACACATACGTAATGGTGCGACCTTCAGTTCTTAGTAGAAGCACCTTGCTAACCAACTCAAACATAAGTTGATACTCAGGTTTGAGCTCCTTTTTAGGAGCCTCGCCTTTGTAACAGAATCTGCCCTTTAAGCAATTACACCTTTGAATTCATCAGAGGCCTCCCCATCCACAGTCTTAATCACATCAGTAGGCACCTCCAAAATTTCCCCAAGTGTCTTTTCATCATACTCAAACACAGTTTCATTTATGGACACAACAAGTGTGCGATAGTCTGTGTAACAGAGGTTGGCATAAAACATAGCCACCTCAGCCTCATAAACACCTGGTGCTGGTGGGACAAACACGTGACTCTATTTTTGGAACTTAATCAACTCAAGCAATTCTTTGATGACAAATTTATCAGTAATTGTAGTATCACACACCCTCCCCAACATCACTTTTTGACTCCTCAATTTTTTTTCTTTCCTTTTCAAGTTGAGTAGAACTTTTGCAATTCTTTGTTTCTTGGAGGAACCACTCACTAGTGCTATTTTTTCTCTTCTTTGAGGAACGAGGTCGAGTGACACATCCCTCTTTGGTGGATTTTTCCCTCTCATCATCAGGGACCCGCTCCACACTCTTTATTCCCTCCACATTCTTTTTTTTTAATTTGTCTTCTCAGATTCCCCTTCCACAACATCATCACCATCAACTATCTCAATATCTGTATCAACCAAAACATCGTCATCACTCAATCCGGTTGAACCTGCTTGACTCCTAGTACACTTAGTACCATTGGCTTTACTCACCTTCAAGGTAGAGTCCTGAATAACCTTTGCAGCATGTTTACGTTGCCTGGTTCTAGGGGCTATTGTTGGAATGGTGGGCACGATCCTTTCCTTTGGATTTTCAACTGTAGAAGCCCTTCTACGCCTAAAACTTAAAGACCTCTGATCCTCCTCAAACTCAGTAGTAGGACCAGAATGTCCAGGTCCTTTGTCAAGGAACAGTTCTGTCAATGGCACAACAACCGTAAACACATGTTCAGGGGTTAATAGCTAGATCTAAATTGACCCTGGAGGTGCCTGGTGTCTCATTCCAGATAGGAGTAGTCTTGAGCGCTGATGACTCAGAATCCTCTTGGGCTGACGGACCAGGTCCATCATTCATTTCCCCTGCTAACTACAAAGACCCAGACTCCAAACTTCCAATAACTCTCTCATTATTTTTCATGGCTTGCAAAGTCTCGGCTAAAATCTCAAAATCTGCTATAATCTCAGCCTAACTATATAAGATATTTGACCTACCCTTTCCCGCCTAAAAAATACACCTACCCAACTCCATGAATAACTCATCTACTCTTTTACTATTCTCATATGGAAAGGGGTTACCTTGGGATGCAGTACAATTTTCAACACAGACCTCGTTAACAACTTCATCCATTCCAATACTGACAACCCCACTTCCTTGCATGTCACCGGTGACCCGATTGTCGTACACCTGACATTGTACCCCTGTTTCCATGACTGGTTGACTTGTAACCTCAATTTCCTCATCATTTTCTTCCAGTTCCTCTGTGTTGTAGAAGAATTTTGACACTGACATAGTATGCTCACTACCAACGGATTCACGCTTTTCAATTTGGCTAGAAATAAATGATAAGGGTATAAATATTTGTGGAGTTTGACTTTTATGAGTTATAAATGGACCAGTAATTGGGGATTTTGGTTTGTAGAGCTTGGGAGTTTAGGGGAGAAGTAGGAAGAATGAGTTTTGATGGTGTTGGAGTGGAAGTTGTTTCAGCCATATTAGGAGTGTTTGATTCATGATTAGACGTGATGAATTTTGGTTTGGTGATGGAACTTAGAAGGTTGAGGAGAACTGGTTTGTCTATGAGAGAGAGAGAAAGAGTAAAGTAGGAGTTATCGGTTTAAGTGAGGAGAGAGAAATGTGTGAAGAGTATGTATATGGTTGTGGGTAGCAATTGGGTCGGTTCAAAGAAGGTGTACTGTTTGGAAAAGAATTTGAATTTTAGGAGAGAATAGTATTAATGACTTGGCACTTTAACAATTCAAAGTTCATACAAGTACTGAATAGACTACTAACATGAGTCACAGGAACCAGGCCCTTTGACGTTTTTCATGAACATTTCAAGCAAAAACTCTGAAGTGTGCAATGTCACTTATGCTTGTGTTGTCCCGAGACTGTGTATACCTGTAAAAGTATAGAAATGAGTTATATGCCACCAAAAAATACTTTTTAGTATTGTACCTTTCCTCTGAACGTAGCTAGTCATTGAGGGAGATGTAAAAGACCAATTAGTTTGGCTTGGTCAGTCCTAATTCCAAGCGATTTCTTTCAAAGTGTTCTCTGTGTAGTGTCTTAGTGAATATGTTAGAAACCTAGTCTTCTGTCTTGCAGAACTTCATAGAGATTATGCCATTCTCAACATTATCCCTTAGGAAATGATGTCTGACATCAACGTTCTTGGTCCTTTGTGTTGCACTAGATTTTTTGTTATGTTAAGTGCACTTGTATTATCACACAACAAGGGCACACAGTCAGTGAGCACACCAAAGTCTTCAAGTTGTTGCTTGATCCACAGCAGTTAAGCACAATAGGAAGCAGCAGCAATATACTCAACTTAAGTAGTAGAGAGAGCCATTGAGTTTTATTTTTTCGTACCCCAAGAGATCAGATATGATCTCAGAAAATGTGCCATTCTAGATGAGCTCTTCCTATCCACCAAATATCCAGCATAATCAGCGTCAACATATCCAACCAAGTCAAAATTATTTCATGAGGGATAGTAGAGGATCAGGTCCGGCGTCCCTTTGAGATATCTCAAAATTCTTTTAGCAGCCTTCAAGTCTCTCCACACTCAACAGGACTTGGCCGCTAAGGGTAGATAAATTGAGATAGAAGAATCGAACCACTACAGTTAGTATACCGAGACTGACAACCATTTAAAGACTGGCCCCCTCTATAACCGTCCTGCCTCGCATAGAAACCACTAATAATATGTAGGGCTACTTAAATAGGTCGACTATACTACGACTGCTGATATCTATTGATATCCATAACCATGAGAAGTAGAACTGCTTAATTGTCCATGTCACCTCGCCCTCTTATCGAGCTCATATCTGGGCATACCATCCCTCACAGACTCTACCATCATCATATGCTCGTCCACTTTCTCAAAAGAAGCTCCAGAGGCCACCAACTGTAACATGTCCAACAGAAATGGAATACACAAGCTTCTTACAAAATATCTCACTCGTTCAGCCTCTGTAGGTAGCAACGATGTTGCATAGCGTGATAAGGCATGGAAATGAGTTTGATATTATGCAATTGTAGAGCCTCTTTGCTCAATCTTCTGAAACTCATCACGCTTGTGCAGTCGCAAGATCAAAGGCACATTCTTCTACAAGAGAACCTGGTAGAACCAAACCTAAGTCAATGGAGTCGACCGTGCAAGTAAGCAATCAACATACGCCCTCCACCATTATTTTGCATCTCCCAAAAACTGAAGGGCAACAAAACTAACTCTGTGTGACTCAATAATACCCAGAGTATGTAACCTCTCATGGCTGCTCACAATGAACTTATATGAATCCTCCTCGGGCTGACCATAAAAAATGGGGGCTTCATGTTTGAAAAATACTGCCAAATATTTTGCTCATCGCGGGTCATAGTTGTCCCTGCAATCGACCTTGACTCAAACTCTGGAGTATGAATGTCATCGATACGGGGCACTTACATTACTGCTGGCTGAACCCCGGGAGTACAAAAATCAAGGGTCAGAATCTGCCCCTCTCCCGTACGGGTATGAGAACCACCCAAAGGTGTAGGATGTACGCCCGCCTGGGAAAAACTATCAAAAGCACTTAACAACCTGACCAGTGTGTCTTGTAGAACTGGATTAGCAATAAATCCAGGTTGATCGTGTGCTGGCCCCATCTCATCCTCAAGTAGCTCGTCGTAAGGCTTAATATATAGCTTAGGGGACTCTGATCTAGCATGAGCATGACCGGCTCTTTACGCCTCGCCCCGAGCTGGTGCCGCTCCTCGAACTCTACCTCAGCCCCGAGCACGTTCTCTACCGCGAACGTGCATAGTTGGTGTCGGTGCCTCCTCTCTTGCTCTATTGGCAGGAGTTCTCACCATTTGTGAGAGAATAGAAACAAAAGTCAAATACAATTTGATTCAACTTAACATGAAAGGAATGAAGAAAGTTAAATTTCCTAAATGTCTCATAGCCTCTCGAAGATAAGTATGGACGTCTCCGCACCAATCACAAGACTGTACTAGACATTGCTCTTGTATTTAAGATTGTTTCACCTAAATCTTTAATACCAACTTTGTCACTACCTCTTTTGTGGAATTGTGGTGGCACCTACACATTCCCACCAGTAGGCGAATCACTTCCCAACAAAATAGAACAATATGAAAGAAATGCGGAAATTTAACAAAATACTATGTAATCCGTCTCATAATATAAATACGGAATAGATAAGTCTGAACATAAAAAAAATACCCCAAAAGGGTCTTAACCCTCTAAGTTCGGATGCCTCGCGCAAGCTTAAGGAAAACATGCTAGAGTTCCTTGCAACAACGTGGGAAGTTGTTCACATTCGGTATACGTCGAATATTCGCCCTGCTAGAGTTCCTAGCAACAACGTGGGAAGATGTTCACATTCGGTATACGTCGAAAATTCGCGTAGAAGATGATCTGGTATATATATCGACATCTTCTACGCCGTAGAATCAAGGTCAACTGAACTTTGATCGGAGGCATTCCAGATACCGATTTGAATCATATCCGTCAGGACCACGGATTGACAGGAGGCGGGAGCATTTATGAAGCAAGTCACCATAAAATAACTTACACGAAGAACAATAATGTCTGCGAACACTGGGGATTGTCATATCAAAGCAGCAAAAACATAACAATAAGTATTGGAAGCATCTGAAGATGGCTTCGAGACAGTTAAAAAACATTGTTTCCAGAGGCATCATGTCGGTAAAAGATACCTGAGATAGACTGAACTGGCTCCGGAATATATAAAAGGACTAGGGACTGCGAGATTAGCCTAGAAAAAAAATGAAGGAACCAGAATCAACAACCGGATAGACCTAATAGTTGTCAGGACGACCATAATTCTCTTTCAATGTATTTTTTCACTTCTTGTAAACTGTCGTATACGCAATGTTGTAAACACTTGTATATGTTTAGAGAAAGGAATCAAGCAAAACTTGCACCTTCAAATCATCTCGTATATGTTTGAATGAATAAAATCATTCTTAAATTTGCTCTCGTTTAAAAGAAAATAAGGATTACAAATTCGAACAATTGTGCCCAGATGAACAGGAGAAGACCTCTTCATAAACACCGTAAAAATAAGGGTCTTCTCTTATAAAGTCATCCAGTCCAATGGCTAAAGGTCGGATGCCTTGTTTTCCGATCGTAAAGTTCACCGAACATGTTATATTCGGACATTACTAGAGCTAGAAGATGAAAATTCCTGGTCATTAACATACCTGGCCTCCTGCGAGGTTATAACAGTTTCGGGTATAACAAAAAACCCTAGAGTCAAAACTCTAAGACTAAATAGTTTCGGGTAAAATTAAAAACCCTAGAATCAGAACCCTAAAGTTTAAAAGTTTTGGGAAAACAAAAAACCAAAGAATCAAGATTCAAAGTTTAAAAGTTTTGGGAAAACCTAAAAACCTAGGAGTTAAAACCAGAAGGTTAAGAGTTCCCGGTGAACACTAAAAATCCGAGATCAAGCTTTCTGCGGTAGTGGTACTTTTTCAGTACCAACCGACTGTTGACGATAGAAATATCAGTGGCGGAGTTGTCATCTGAATCCCTAAGTCCTGCACTCTTTTTTTCTTCGTCCGGATTTTATCCCAATTGAGTTTTTCTGACAAGGTTTTTAATGAGGCAGTTGCGACGGTGATTACATGGCTTTCCGGTAAGAAGGAAAAAATCCTCCACTTTTTTATCACATCTCAGCGAGTAACCGAAAAATGGGGGGACTATTTGTATAGGGTAAAATTCATAGAGACCAAGTGGATTTATCAAAAGATGACACGTGGCGATGATGACAGGTCAGATTGGAGTCAGCAAGCGAGGGGCTCTGGAAAAAGCATACGGTTCTCCGGAGAAGTAATTGGTAATCGTTGCCAGATATAGAAACTATAAAGGGCTCGGAGACGCATGCTAACTCACCGGTCAAACGTCATTCAATGCACAGTCATTACAAGAAATCTCAAGTCTTCCTCGAGTCCTAAATGTGCATTAATACCCTTTATTATCATTCATCGTCATATCATTAATATTGATAGTAAAGAGGGCACGATTCATGGAACTTGTACCCGTAACTTAAGTATATTGGTCAATTAGTATTTATTGGCCAAACTTTTGAAAATTACTTCTATATTCGCTTCATATCAAAGACAAGAAGTTAATTAAGGACTTAAATGAGGTCTCACCAAAAATCTTGGGGCTTCAACTTCAAATTGTGCCTGAAGATTGTGTTTTATTATCATTTCAACGAGAAAATCAGATCTTGTTATATCTTTACTTTTCCTTTTCAACTTTGAGTGGTACATTAAAATGAAATGTTGCCTTAACGGCAACAAGGTCGTGAAACAGTAACCAAATACTCAGATTATTAATACTACAAAGTTTTATTACTTATTAACATTGTTATATCTTATACGTGAAACCAAACAGCCCCTTTTGCGTGAATGTAGATGCCACGTATTGCCTCGGTAGTGACAAGTTTATATATTTTATTTTATAATGACAAGTTATAATGTCTATTTTTAAATTATATTTTTGTTCAAGTTGTTCTACTAGTGATCTGGCATGGTTCTTTTATTTTAGGTAAACTGGGAAAATAACATATGTGATTTTAGTTTTTTGTTGGATTAATCATTGAAAGGATATTTCAATTTTTTTTTGTTAATTGTCTAGGCAGCAGCTTTGACCCAGCCACGTCTTCAATAAACAGATGAATAATTAAACCAGAACTAATTCAAATTTCAACCATAAGAGTGATGACGTAATTCGAGTCAGCAAGCGAGGAGCTCCGAAAAAAACATACATTTCTCCAAAGAAGTAATTTGATAATCGCTATGAGAGACAGAAACTATAAAGGGCTCGGAAAAGCATGCTAACTCACCGGTCAAACGTCATTCAATGCACAGTCATTACAAGAAATCTCATGTATTCCTCGAGCCCTAAATGTGCATTAATACCCTTTATTATCACTCATCGTCATATCATTAATATTGGTAGTAAAGAGGACACGATTCATGGAACTTGTACCACGTAGCTTAAGTATAAATAGAGATTCTCATTTCATTGTAAGGGACATTTGAAACTCAATAGAAATAAGTACTCTTAAGCAATTTCTTCTTGTTCTTGAGAAAGTTTTGACGCATAGCTCGCCCGAAAATTCTAGCTCAAAGCTTCTCCAAGGCTCAGACTATTCTAACTTCTTGCTTTCAATTATATTCTGTTTATATTAGTTTCAATTACTAATTATCTTGCTATTTTGGTCATTTGAGATCCACGTGTACAAATTCAACTGTACAGATTTATAGGTAAACAACAACCTATTTTGACTTTGTCATTTAATTTATATATTACTTCCTCCGTTCCAATTTAAGTGTCTTATTTTTCTTTTTTGTTTGTTCTAAAAAGAGTGTATCTTTCTATATTTAGTAAATTTTGACAAGTTTAAGACCACGAGATTTAAAGGTCTACACACATCTTTAATTTAAGATCGCAAGATTCAAAAGTCTTCCTTTATTTCTTAAATTTTATGCCTAGTCAAACTAAGACACTTAAATTGAGACGGATGGAGTATTTTTCTTAAAACTTTTTGCACATACATTCACTTTAGTCATGCGGTTTATGAAGTTAGACTTGACAAAATCAAACTTCAGACATAGTGTTTACAGTTACATATAGCTATAGTTCAGTTATTTTTGTCTAAAGTTCAGGCAAAAATGGTTGGACTTCAGCCATTTTTGCCTGACTTCAACAATTTCTGTCTGAAGTTCACGCACATATGGTTGAAGTTAAGCAAATATAATTGAATTCCACCATTTTTGCTTGAACTTCAAGCAAAAATTGCTAAATTTTGGCAAAAATGACTGAACTTCAGCTACGTACTTTAGACACAATATTTGAAGTTGGACTTTGTTAAGATTAACTTCAGACATTGCGTATCTGAAGTTATCCCGAAGTAGATACACATTTTAAAATATTAAAAAATGAATACAAGTTAAGTGTCAACCTCAAAATAAAGTATTTGTACACTTTACCCAAAGTTAAGTGTACTGCATAACCACATTTTATAATATCAATTAGAGAAGTAAAATGTATTTTGATGAATAAGGTCCGACCTAATAGCCTGTTTGGTCAAACTTCTAAAATTAGTTTATTTGAAAAAGTATTTTTTTTAAAGTATTTTTTTAAAAAAATAAAAAATTGTGAGAAGCAATTTATATTTAGATTAATTTAAAAGCACTTTTCAGCCGTAATTAGTGTTTATTGGCCAAACTTTTGTAAAGTACTTCTATATTCGCTTCATATCAAAGACAAGAAATTAATTAAGGACTTAAATGAGGTCTCACCAAAATCTTGGTGCTTCAACTTCAAATTGTGCTTGAAGATTTTATTTTATTATCATTTCAACGAGAATATCAGATCTTGTTATATCTTTACTTTTACTTTTCAACTTTGAGTGGTGCATTAAAATGAAATGTTGCCTTAACGGCAACAAGGTCGTGAAACAGTAACCAAATACTCAGATTATTAATACTACAAAGTTTTATTACTTATTAACATTGTTATATCTTATACGTGAAACCAAACGGCACCTTTTGTGTGAAAGTAGATGCCACGTATTGCCTGGGTAGTGACAAGTTTATATATTTTGTTTTATAGTGACAAGTTATAATGTAGTTTTAAATTATATTTTTGTTCAAGTTGTTTTACTAGTGATCTGACATGGTTCTTTTATTTTAGGTAAACTGGAAAAATGACGTATGTAATTTTAGTTTTTGGTTGGATTAATCATTGGAAGGATATTTCAATTTTTTTTGTTAATTGTCTAGGCAGCAGTTTATTTGACCCAGTCACGTCTTCAATAAACAGATGAGTAGTTAAACCAGAACTAATTCAAATGATGACACATATTGGAAAAAATGTAAGATACAAAGAAAGAACATAAAGAAATATGAGATTGACGCTTACAAATTCCCACCTAATCTCTCATTTATTCTGCACAACCAAAATTCTTTTTCTTCTTTGCCATGTCGTCTGGCTTATTCTAGATGATGGAACTTAAAAGTCGTCCATGCTTTAAATTTGCTTGCAAACTCCTTTCTTATTTCTTTCTTTCTTTGTGTTGGGATTGAGAACTTCAAATATAGTGTCAATTTTGTTTTATAACAAATTAATTTACCTAACTTGTTCAAAGTTTCATGGAGGGGTGACGGATATATTGGTTTGACGCCCATTCTTTTATTGTAGTCAATGAATTTCTTTCCATTATTTTTAGTTAATTCTTTAAATGGTCATTTAAGTTAATAAAATAAATCAGTAAAATAACTTTTGTATTTTTTAAGACAATAAAGTCATCCTAGTATCCTAGTATTTCCTATACCATAAACCAAACCGGAACTCCACCAATTTTATTAGTTTGCAATATGGCTGGCCAACGGGATGGGTTCGGGGAGGGGCGGGCGGGTCCGGGAGGGACGGGACCCGACGGGACGGGGTTAGGGCGGGATCGGTATTGGGGCGGGACTGGCGGGCCAGGACTGACGGGTTCTGCCAGTGTCTCGTTCTGGTCCCGGTCCCATCAGAAAAGGGACCCGATATTTATCGAGTCGGGGCGGGACGGGGTCGGGTTTCCGATAATTATTTTTTTTTTACACTTAATTTTAAATAATAACATATATAAATAACTCAATAATGAATAATTGAACAAGATAGTGTAATAAAAACATCCTTCAGCAAGTCTTCACGTCCTTCTTCATTGAGAATTGTTTGGTATGGTACAATACCCTGCAACACAAAAATATCAAACTCGCTAACTTGGTTAGTAGTGTTACCACTATACATTCTATTTCTAAGGCTTTCAATACTAGCCGCAGACACATCATGTCTTTTTTGAGGTTGTGTTGAAGAAGAAGTAG
This sequence comes from Anisodus tanguticus, assembly GCA_034509755.1. Taxonomy (NCBI): domain Eukaryota; kingdom Viridiplantae; phylum Streptophyta; class Magnoliopsida; order Solanales; family Solanaceae; genus Anisodus; species Anisodus tanguticus. The sequence continues at coordinate 37,717,071 of CM067542.1, forward strand.
ATGGTATGGAAGCCGGTTGGTTGCTAGCACTTTCTTGTTGGTAATGCCTATATACTTTTTTGCATTCATCTTGTATGCTAGACAACACTTTTTCTTTAGTTTGTTCAACATGTGGTGGGTCATTTGGATTTTTTGGAGTTGGAGGTGGAAGTACTGCTACACAATCATAAATAGTTTCAATAAGTGTTTTACAACCGTCTATTTTAATAGTCGGATTTAATATAGCACCAATAATATAAATAGTGGGAATACAAATAATTTTTTTATTTTATTTTGATAAACATTTTTTAACAGCAGGCATAAGCTGGTTTTTGCATATATTCACTAAGAAGTAAAAATATTAGAGCTATATAAAACAACATAGTTGAAATAGTAAGATAATATATACAGGAAAATTATTTTGTTGCTTGAAAAAATTTCTCTAGAAAGACAATAAGTTCTGAATTTTTTCCCAATCGCTATCTACAACCATATCAGTTGGATTTCGATTATGGGTGTTAAAAAATAAAGTTATAGGTCTTCTTCTATAGTCATAAGCAACAAGTAGTTGCTCGTATAAAGAATTCCACCTAGTGGCTACTTCTTCGGGATTTTTCTATAAGGTAGTCCGCAATCGTGACAAGTTTTTTATAATCTTTTTTTCGTTGTATTCTATTACTTTTTAAAATAATGTTTATAGCAAATTGTATTTTATTAAGAATGTCTGTAAAAAGTTACGACTAAGTTATATATATGGCATGCACATTTTATAGGAAAATGATTTGAAAAAGATGGAGTTAAAAGATTTTTTAAAATTGTAATAGCATAATTATTAGAAGAAGCATTAACTGATGTAATAGTCATAATTTTATCAGTTATTCCGTAATAATCGCAAACTTGCTGAATATTTTCTGCAATAAAAGTACCAGTGTGCCTATCATCTATATATCTATATGCTAAAATATATTTTTGCATAGACCATTTATAATCTATCCAATGACAGGTTACCGTTAAATAATCATGGTCATTAGTACTACGGCCTATATCAGACGTCATACATGCTTACCAAGAAAATGATATAAGGAATAACGTAAATACTATTGATATTCATGTGCAAATTTAAATACATCTCTCTTAACAGTTGATCTAGGAAATCCGTTAAAAGCAGAATTATACATTTCTCTAATATAATGAATAAAACCGGGAGAGGAAGGAAATGAAAAAGGCAAACCCTCCACAACAACTAATTTTGCTATTGCTTCTCTATCTCTATTTTTATCGTATTTAGGTCCTACAATTCCCCATGTCATAGGGTTAATTTGACCATGTACTTGATCCGGGATAGTATGTGAACATTGTCCCGACTGAGAGGGAACTGGCGCACCCGATTTTTCAGCAGGTGTTGATTCCACCTAGCTGGGTGAAAGTTTTTTATGTGTCTCAATAAACCTCCCGTACCACCCTGACCTTTTCCCATTTTAAATTTAAAAATATTTTTACAAATTTGACATCTAACTACTTGATGCTCTACGTCCCTATCAAAAAAAATTCATGCATCTGATTTTAATTTTCGTTGTGGTGGGCCTCGTCTCATACTAGGGGAAATAGGAGATGTTCCAGTTGGAGGTGCGCTAGTGGGTGTGTCATCTAGACTAGTCGGTGTGTCATATAGATCAAGTGGTGTGTCATCTATATTATCTTCTAAATTAAAGTCTTGTTGGGTTCCAGAAAATATCTCCTCGTCTAAATCTAATGCTATTTCAGGAAAATGTGAAGTATCAACAAAATCATCCTGTCTAGGAATAGGATGACTAGAAGAAGTACCCCTTCCCTTGTTACCCCTACTAGAGGAAGTCTTACCCTTAAACATACCTCTAAGTCCTTCCATTTTAATTATGCAAATAAATAGTTAAAGATAATGAAATTAAGTGCGCTAATTAAAATAAAAAACAATAATAATTTAATGAAGGAACGAATGTACCAAACGTCGACGTAACGTCGACGTGTAATCGAGAGGTTGAAAATTGAAACTTTGCTCGATGAATGATCCTCAAGCTAGTTGCCAACTTCACTCCCAAATGAATAAATAAAATTGAATATTTAGTACACAATATAGACTTGTAGAGAGATAGATTGAGAGATTAGAGAAATTGTAGGAAGATTTGTGAGAAAGATTTAGAGAAAATGAGGTATTTATAGTTGGAAAATTGGGTTAAAGTGTAAATATAATAAATTAGAGGTTAAAAATAAATATTAAGGGGGTAGAGGGGTTGGGGGAGGGGAGGCCAAAAATGGCCATTGCACAACGGCCAGAATATAAAATGACCGTTGTGCAACGATTATTTTGTGCAAAGGGGGTTATCGGGCGGGACATGGAGCGGAACCGGGATGGATCGGGGCTGGCAGTATTGTAGCGGGCCGGGTCCATCAGGACTAGCGGAGGTTCCGTCCCGTTACCAAATATTTATTTTTTTTAATAGCGGGATCGGGGCGGGGTCGGGGCGGGGCGGGACCTGGCCGACCCGCCTCGTTGGCCAGCCTTAGTTTGCAATGACCAATTTTTTCCCAATTGAAATCGAAGGAACACAACCTTGTGGCTTCGATAGGATTTTATAGAAGGGAAAACATGTCCATTTATTTATAGAAGGGAAAAGTCGAATCTTTGACAGGATTTTAAATGATTTTGTTGTCGCAAATAATACAATTGTTACTTTATTGAGTAATTCTCTTAACTTGGATAAGGAATTAATGAACCGTGCGAAGATACTGTATGTAATCCACAAACTTTCGCTTAAAAAAATTGTATCTAAGCTCCGTAGCTTTTTAAACTTTTCAAATTTAGGCAATTAAAACATCTGAATAGCTAAAGGAAGAAAAATCGACATGGATAGTGGGTTTGATGAAAAACGAACAAAAACATTGAGACAACACGTCTAAAAACTGATTCTTGGATATAAACTAGGTAGATGGATTGGGTGTAAGATGAAAAACAGACAAAAACATTGAAGATAACAACTGTCAAAAAAAGATTGTTGGATAAAAACTAAGTAGATGAAAACCACGTAAACATTGAAGATAACACGTTTAATGATGACCCTTGGATAAAAGATGGCTGTGGAGTTTGATGAAAACAAACACAAACATTGAAGATAACGCAATCAGAGACTAATTATTGTATAAAACTAAGTCTCAAAAGGAAGAAAAGTCACTTCTTTACTTGGAACTTTTCTCCAAGGAGTATGATGGTTCAACATACTTGAATAGGTCCTAAGTAGCACCACCTGAATTAGTCGACTAACTCATAACTTAGTTCTACTTTGCTGCAATTATTTTTCTCACATCCCACTTTCTACCTTATTTCCTCTATGTACTACCTCAAAATAGCTGATAAGAAACATTCAATCACCCTGGACGCATTCATAAAATAGATGTTCTTTTGAGACATATTATAGGAGTATAAAATACCTACAAACATCCATATCTCTCAACTTGCAGAAAAGGTTACCTCCTACATTCACAGTAATCACTATTACCAGAAGAGAACACATTTGTGTTTCATATAGGGTCCTCAAAAGTGCGGTCCAGTTGGTGTTGGATCAGCTCGACAGGTCATTCAATTGTCTTTTACAGTGTTTTTTCCTTTTGTTTCATTTTTCGCTCAAGAAAAGAATATACTCGGGCCCCATGGCATCTAGCTCAACATCCAAACTGCTATTCTGCGTTCTTGCTTCACTTTTTCTTGTTACCTCTGCTCAAAACTGTTCAAACTACACCTTCACAGCCAATAAAACATTCACCTACTGCAAAACACTTCCATATTTAGAAGCAAACTTACACTGGAACTACAATTCATCCAGCACAAAAGTATCAATTGCATACAGAGCTAAACAAGATCCTAAAGGGTGGGTAGCATGGGCTATCAACCCTACTAGAAAAGGCATGGTTGGATCACAAGCATTAGTTGCTTTCCATAACACAAATGGTAGCATGATAGCTTACACAACACAAGTAACAAGTTACAGTACATCAATGCAGAAAGCAGATCTTAGCTTTCAAGTTTCGTATATATCTGCTGAATACTTAAACAATGAGATGACTATCTTTGCGACTATAGGTCCGCTAGGCAATGGAACCACAGTAAATCATGTCTGGCAAGGTGGAAGCTCAGTCGCAAGCGAGATCCCTCAGATGCATTCATTATCATCCCCACACCTTCAATCATTTGGCCAAATAGATTTTCACAGTTTGAAAATAACTGCCTGAGAAAAAAGTCATCTTTGTTTTTTAACTTATCAAATAAATTACTGTAAAAGAAGCTGTTTCTATTTCCAGGAAAAAAACATCTCTATAATCATCCGACTCTTCTCATGCTTTCTTCGTCATTTCTTAACTATTGTTTGTTAAAACACGAAGCTGACACAAATTAGTCAGCATTCTAACATTTGTTGCGTTTAAATTTATCATAAATCAAGGTGACCTTATGGAGTAATATAACAGAAGAGAAAAGTCGGATCTAAAATTCCTTTAAATGCCTGTATAAGATTAATTAGTGAAAAATCAGTAGAAGAGTTGCACACTTTGATTCGACAGACTATGGATAAAACTAATCGCCCAAATAATATACTCAACAACCTACGGACTGAAGGGAATGGTCTATCCGGTTAATATGAACGTATAACCATGTTGCAAATTTACCAATGCAGCTCACCGCACATTGACTCGATCATCAGCATACACATTGTGTCTTCGGGTGCTATGAATGTGTAACCATATTGCCAATTAATTGATGCAGCTCACAAATCATTGACTCAGTCATTGGCAACTCCAAGGTTATCTGCACAGCATATTTAGATTTAGATGTCAACAACTAAATTGAATAATCCAAAAGAACCAGAAGGGAAACTTAGCCAAAAGGAGGTTTTGATTAAGTGATGCAGTCCAAACTGATCAAGACATGTTCCAGTCGTCCCGACCATTCACTAGGAGTCAGGCTATGGTCCTTCATGATGTTCACCTAGCTTTGGAGAAGGAGTTTGCATTTCAGGAGCCGTGGACACTGCCTAGCCCAGGGAAGTAGTCTATGGACTTATTTTTGCTAGCCCATGGACTCACTTTGGAGTCCCATGCGTGTACAGGATAGCCCATGGACAGCTCATGTGTGCGGCTAATGATTTGGAGCTAAAAGCCAATTTGTGGCTATTACTTTTTAAAGACCGGTGTAGATTTTACCTATATAAGCTACACTTAGAACTATTTATCAACTTTTGGAACACCAATAGGCATTAAATGAAAGAAAGAACTAAATACTATATTTCACTTTGAGGTGGAAACGTAACAATTTTTTTTATTTCACCTATCTTGAAATATATGAATGTTGAACTTTTCTCTCTAGTTGAGACTTGTTATGATTTGGTGGACTCCAAATTGTACAACCTTGTTTTGATCATTCAATTTGCAAGGGATTCTTATTCTCTTGAGGATTGTTTCATAAGATAGGTGTCTTTGATCCTTTTGGAAGGTAACTAGGACTAGTTCTTCTAGTTATTGTCCAATTATTTATCAATTGTGTCTTCTTTTCTATCTCGTCTTTATTTTCTTGCATCATTTGGTATCAGAGCGGGCCATAGATTTGTCCCTACAAATCTAGTCCTTGTTTTGTATCAAACTTTATAAAAAATATGTTTTGGACGAAATTTCCTAGTGTTCTTAGGGTTTCAACTTCTTGATCGTTGTTGTTTTGGATGAAATTTGTGTTAATTGGAGTATTTGGGTGTTCTTGATCTATTGGTGAATCTGATTTTGGTGTTTGAAGACTTGTGTTCTGGGATGTTCATAAGTTCAAGAAGTTCATGAACAATTGTTTCTAAGGTCTCCAATCGTGCCATTAGTTTAGGTGTCTTGAGTGATCCGTGGTGATATTTTGAAACTAGACATCAAGATCGTCGTTTTGGTATATCATTTGAAGTGTTTTGAGTGTTCATAAAGATTTTGTGAATGTTCATGTGTGTTCTTGATAATTTCAGCTTTACTACCTTTGTTTGATCTAATTTGGTGATAAGTTAAGCTTTCAAGGTGTTAGGGAGTGTGAAAGCTGTTTTGGAAGTCAAAGGGCCTAGTCAAGAGTTAATTTCCAAGGAGTTGGTGCATTGAACCCCTCTAAAACGTGGAGAAGGGGGCTGAACTCATTAGGGGAAGTCAAAAATCAGTTAGGGGCGTGTGAAAGGGTGTAGAGCAAACGAATAGTCAAACCATTAATTGACACAAGCTCCTAGTCAATTCTTGGGAAGACTAAAAGTCACCTTGAGAAAAAGTGTCCAAGTTCCTAATCACCTCTTGCGAAAACGAGAAGTCAAGTGTGCAAGTCCCTAGTCATGTTTTGGGAAGACGAAAAGCTATCATTGAAACTTGTAGAAATTAAATTCCAAGACAAGTTGGTCAAAGGAGATTAATTAGTGAGACTTACGGGGCTTCTTAGCACGTTTTAAAGGGGGGAGGGGGTTGGGAAGCTTCTTAATCCTTTCTTTGTGACATAACTTCTAGACTTCTAGCTAGTATCCATTGAGTAATTACCTACTCAAAGTTTACTAGTTCTTGAGCTATAACTTCTTTCGTGCTAATTCTTTTCAAGCTTTTCTCGTTTTGATTCGTAGTGAATTGTTCGACTCAAGTGTGCCACATTTAAAGGAGTCGTCCAACTATAGAATCCCATAAACTCACTCTAATCCCGAAGAGGTAGCGTCTTTGTGTAGTTGAAGTGATCAAAAAGGAGTTAGTCAATTCCGAGAAAGCCGATTACAACAAGTCGGAGTGAACCAAACCTTTACATTATTGAGGGAACCGAGTGCCACCCAAATAAAGTAAGAGAGTGAGTAAGGTGATTCTAACCTTAACCCATTTCTTTAAGCTTTGTTGTGCAGGTACGATGGTGGGAGATGAAATTGGTGCGGAGGCACAAAGAGGAATAAATATAGCCGACCTTGTGGCGGCAATGAACAACATGACAGCTCAGTTGACGACTAACATAGACGAAGTGGAAACAAGGATGCAAGCCCTTGAACAAGGGGGAGCACCACTGGTTTCAAGGGACGCCGGAGAAGGTACAAGCCGTACACCTATCTCTAGTACAATACCATTGGAGTAATTTAATGAGGTGGCCCGTCAACAAAGAATGAGGGAAGAAGCTGCATGTAATGCTCGTGCTAGGGGAACTCCTCAAGTTTCTAGATTTCAAAATCCTATACTATCGGATTCTCGTATTCAAGTGCAAGTACCTCATATGAGGGCAAGGAGACATTTGGTCCCGGTTGATGAAGACATTGAGGTCCATTACTTAGAACAAGCCGAAGATGAGTTTGATCAACAATATGTTCGGAGAGCCCAAGAACAAAAGGGCCAAAGGGGATATAGAGGAAGAGGAGGTTGAGGAGCGTATGTTGGGAGAAATCTTGAGCATGACTATGGAAACTATGATGATTATCCGGAACTGGTCTGAGGGAATCAAGGCGGAAGGGATACTAATCATAACAATGTCAAGATCACTATTCCACCATTTAAAGGAACTAGTGATCTGGACAAGCACATCGATTGGAAGATTCGGATTGAGAGAATATTTGACACAAATGAACTTTCGGAAGAGCGGAAAGCGGTTTATGCCATTGCCTCTTTTGAAGGCTATGCTTCTACATGGTGGGAATCGGAAAAGCGAGTTCGGAGAAGACATGGTTTACCGGAACATCCTACTTGGGGACAATTGAAACATGTCATGGATGCTAAGTATGTCACTGTCAAGCATCGTCAAGAGCAATTCCGAAGGCTCTATGAATTGAAACAGGGTTCTAAGACCGTAGAAGAGTTCTATGATGAGTTTGAGAAAGCAAGAATGGCTCTTGATCTTGAGGAAGACGAGTAGCAGCTTATCATCCGTTTCAAAGCTGGGTTGAACCGTGTAATCTCATCTCAAATGAGGTTATTCACTTACTATACTCTTGATGAGGTGTTCCAAGCGGCTATAGAGGCAGAAAAAAATGTCAAAGAGGACTAGGCATTCAGGTCAAGAGGAAGTGCTAATACTACTCGGAGTAGGGGTAAGGATTTGAAGAGTCCAAGTTCGGGTGTTAGTCGTGATGTTAAAAGGCCACTTAAAAAGAGTTCAACCAAATCTGATCCAAAGGATTCCGGAGGTAAAACTCAACTCAATTCTCCTAGTGCTTCATCTATTCAATGTCATAAATTTTGGGGATATAGGCATATGGCCAAAGAGTGTCCTACTCGGAGGACCATGCTTATTCTTGATGATGGCACGGTTCAAGAACAAGAAAGTGAACAAGAAGATGGCAATGAAAAAGAACTTGATCATGGTCTTAAGAAGCCGGAAGGAGAAGAGGAGGATAATCTTCCCGAAATGTTTCTTGTGGTGCGGAGAAACTTGAGCACTATAAGCATGGAGAATGAAGAAGATGTGCAAAGGGAGAATCTTTTTCATGCTAGGTGTAGGGTGAAGGGGAACGTGTGTTCATTGATTGTGGATGGAAGAAGTTGTGCTAATGTTGCTAGCGAAACTTTGGTTGAGCAATTGAAAGTGCCTACATTGAAACATCACTGACCTTACCGGTTACAATGGCTCAAGGAGTGTGGTGAATTGCGGGTTACAAAGCAGGTTTTGGTTAGGTTCAAGGTTGGAGCTTACCAAGATGAAGTACAATGTGATGTGGTACCAATGCAGGGATGCCATTTACTCTTAGGAAGGCATGGCAATATGACAAAGCTACGATTCATGACGGTCGAGCCAACAGATATGCGATTCAAAGTGAAGGTAAGAGTCATACTCAAGCCTTTGTCAAAGCAAGTGATAGAACATTATCGTCGGATGAAAGAGTTGAAGGAAGCGGCTAAAGGTAAGGCTATTGTTGTGGCCGATCCAAGTCCACATCACCACCGCCAGGTAATGAAAAGGTATGTGCAATCATGCAACCGGGAGAGTACTTCAAAGGTAACGATGAAAACAAAATGATGATTTGTTTAGTACATAAAGGTATTCTCTTGAGTGATAGTGATGATTTGTCTAATGCTAATCAATTGCCAAGTTTTGTTGAGAATCTCTTGCAAGATTTTGTGGATGTATTTCCCGAGGAGATGTCAAGCGGACTGCCTCCTTTGAGAGGAATTGAGCATCAAATAGATTGTGTCGGGATCCAAAATTCCAAACAAACCAGCCTATAGGTGTAATCCGGAAGACACCAAGAAACTCCAAAGGCAGGTTGATGAGCTTTTAAGCAAGGGGTTAGTGCGGGAATGTTTGAGTCTCTGTGTCGTTCCGATCATACTTGTGCCAAAGAAAGACGGAACGTGGAGAATGTGTGTCGATTGTAGAGCCATCAACAAGATCACGATAAAGTATCGTTATCCTATTCCTAGGTTAGACAACATGTTAGATGAGTTAAGTGGTTCATGTTGGTTTTCTAAAATTGATCCTAGGTCCGGCTACCATCAAATCCGGATGAAACCGGATGATGAATGGAAGATCGCATTCAAGTCCAAGTTTGGTCTTTATAAATGGATAGTGATGCCCTTTGGCCTCTCTAATGCGCTTAATACTTTCTTGAGATTGATGAACCATGTGCTTAAACCGTTCATAAATAGGTTTGTTGTGGTTTTTTTTATGACATTCTTGTGTATAGTAAATCGGTGGATGAACATGTTGATCACTAAAGGCAAGTCTTTGATGTTTTGAGAAGAGAGAAATTGTATGCTAATCTGAAAAAGTATGCCTTTTGTGTTGAACGTGTTGTTTTTCTTGGTTTTGTTATGAGTACTAGTGGAGTTGAAGTCGATGTGTCAAAAGTAGAAGCTATTAGGGATTGGCCTACCCCGTCTAGTGTTACTCAAGTGAGAAGTTTTCATGGGTTGGCTAGTTTTTATAGGACGTTTGTGAAAGACTTTAGCACCATAAAAACGCCATTGATTGAGTTGATAAAGAAAGAACCGTTTGTTTGGGAAGTCCCAAGAGAGAGCATTGAAGGAGTTGAAACATAGGGGCTTAGTTCTGCCCCATTGTTACAACTACCCGACTTTAGTAAGACCTTTGAGATTGAGTGTGATGCTTCAGGGGTCGGGATAGGTGGAGTGCTAATGCAAGAGGGAAAGCCTATAGCTTATTTCAGTGAGAAACTCAAGGGGGCAGCTTTGAACTATTCGACTTATTATAGAGTTGTTAACCCTAGTGAGAGCTTTAGCCTATTGGCAGCATTACTTGTGGCCGAGAGAGTTTGTCATTAAAAGTGACCATGAGTCTTCGAAACATCTTAAGAGGCTAAGAGAATGTAGTGCTCGATGCCTTATCTAGGAAGTTTTCCCTAGCTACCACTTTCACTTCTAGACTTTTAGGATTTGAGAGCATAACGTCTATGTATGAGCACGATCCCAAGTTTAAGAGCATTTGTGAGGATCTAGTGAGTGGGAAGAGGGTAGAGAAATATCAGTGGCATGATGACCATCTTTTTAAGAATGGGAGAGTGTGCATACCCATGTGTCCTCGTGGAGGGACTTACTGATTCGTGAGGCACATTGTGGAGGTTTGATGAGTCATTTTGGGTGGATAAAACCTTATGTATTCTTGAGGAGCAGTTTTATTGGCCTAAGATGAGGCGAGATGTGATGCAATTTTGCGGTGCTTGTTTAGAATGTAAGCGAGCTAAGTCTAGGTCCAGTCCCCATGGTTTGTATACTCCTTTACCGGTCCCTATTAGCCTAAGGATTGATATATCTATGGATTTTGTTATGGGTTTACCTCGTTCTAAGGCTGGTCAGGATAGTATCTATGTTGTTGTGGATAGATTTTCTAAGATGACTCATTTCATCCCGTGTAAAAAGTGTGATAATGCGTAGCATGTTGCTTCTTTGTTTATGCTAATGTGTCGAGATTGCATGGCGTGTTGCGTACCATTGTTAGTGACAAGGACACGAAATTCTCGAGTCATTTCTGGAGATGTTTGTGAGGTGCACTTGGCACCAAGTTGTTTTCAACTTCTTGTCATTCTCAAACGGATCGACAAACTGAAGTTGTGAATCGTACTTTGGGAGCTCTACTTGGGGCTATGACCAAAGGAAAATCTGGAAGTTGGGTTGATCATTTGCCCATCATTGAGTTTGCTTATAATCGCACGATGCATAGAATGATAAGGAAATCTCATTTTGAGTGTGTATGGTTTTAACCCGTTGGATTTAATCCCTTTGTCTCGAGATGTTGTTTTGAATGTTGAAGGTAAAAGCAGGGCAGATTCGTTGCTTAAACTTCATGCTAAGGTTTGACAAAATCTGGAAAAGGCATATGCCAAGGTGGTATCCAAGGCGAACAAGGGAAGAAAGAAGTTGGAGTTGCAAAGGGGCGACTGGGTTTGGGTGCATTTCAGAAAAGATTGATTCCCGAACCAAAGAAAAGAAAAGTTGTCCACACGAGATGGACCATTTGAAGTATTGGAAAAGATTAACGGCAATGCTTACGTTATTGATCTTCCGAGTGAGTAAAATGTTTCAAACACTTCCAATGTTTCTGACATGGTTCCTTGTGTTTCAGGTGGTGTGGTCGAGGGTGATGATGCGGCAATTTCGAGGATGAAATCATTCCAAGAAGGGGAGGATGATGCAATCCAAATTGATCAAGACATGTTCCAGTCGTCCCGGTCATTCACTAAGAGTCTATGATCCTTCATGATGTTCACCTAGCTTTAGAGAAGGAGTTTGCGTTTCAGGAACCATGGAAGCAGCCTATGGACTTATTTGTGCTAGCCCATGGGCTCACTTTGGAGTCCCATGCATGTGAAGGATAGCCCATGTACAGCTCATGTGTGTGGCTAATGATTTGGAGCCCTGCGAGGCCATATTTTAAAAGCCAACTTGTGGTTATTACTTTTTAAAGACCGGTGTAGACTTTACATATATAAGCTACACTTGGAACTATTTATCATTTCACCTATCTTGAAATATATGAATGTCGAACTTTTCTCTCTAGTTGAGACTTGTTATGATTTAGTGGACTCCAAGTTGTACAACTTTGGTTTGATCATTCAATTTGCAAGGGATTGTTATTCTCTTGAGGATTGTTGCATAAGATAGGTGCCTTTGATCCTTTTGGAAGGTAAGTAAGACTAGTTCTTCTAGTTATTGTCCAATTGTTTATCAATTGTGTTTCTTTTCTATCTTGTCTTTATTTTCTTGCATCATTAAGCCTCCATTTTTAACCAACTTAATAAGTACTATTTAAGGAAGCCCGAATTCCTATTCCAATTCAACTTGGACGTAACATTTAATTATAATGTTAATAGAGATTGAAGATTTCATCAACTGAACTCTCATTATAGTAGTATTAACTCCATTGTGGCCCGGGGGATGTCTCCAAATCAGACAACTATTCATTATTGAGAAATAGAAAAAGAGAATTATCAGCGCACCTCGTTAAAGATTTCACTGTAAGAGGTCTCCTTGAAACCCTGCAAAAAAGCATTTGAGGTTTCTTGTCAGATTGTCAGCTCTGTAGATCTGAATTTACATGTAAAAGGATCACATTATGGACACATTGTGCATGAGTTGGTGGTTATAGAGATACCAATTTTTGGAAAAGACTGAGAGAGGCCTGATTTAGTTCTCCAATTTTGGCGCGGAAGGTATGTATCTTGAAATTATCAACTGCAAATGTCATCATCATGAGAACAGATTCTTTGCCGAGCCCTTTGCCACGACTATACTAGCAAGAGCACCATAAGAAATTATAAATTAGTGAGAGAAATAAAAGAAATTGTAGGGACATTGACAACATACAAATAAAAACATATAAACAAACTGGCAACGTGCAGAGAAGTATGAGAAACTATGTTCTCGGACTCGGGTGCGGATCTAGAGGTCGAGTTTGGCAAAATCTAAATTTTAAGATTCGGGGGAACAAATCCAAATATGGATACAGGTTCTGGGGTTCGGCCAAAAAAAATTCAAAATTATGTAACTAGAGCTATAAGGATAATCTAAATTATGAAATATTCTGTGGAAAACTTACATGTAGGTTGTAAAATTCAATCTTTCATTCTGATAATTTCTCAAGTTGTTGTAGACAGTAAGACACAGGAGTAGCACCTAAAGTTCTAGATATTCTCTCTAGGATGAAAATATGTGTTCCATTCTCCTACCATGTATTGTACACAACAAATTAGCAAACTAAATATTAAAAACACATTACAAAGAACAATATAATTAAAAGAATCAGACTATAAAGTGAAAGAAAACTAACTTTTTATCCAAGAACAACGATGGCATATCTATTGAAATAAAGAATGTAAAATGAATATAACTTAAACAAAATGAAAGTGTGAAACTAGAAATTTTAAAATTTAAGACATAAACAGAGATATTCAATTCAACCACAACTTAGCTATTCATAATTAGTTAATCACATGACTATCAAACAAAAACCAATACACAAAGTAGAAATTCAAGTTTTACCAAAAACTATGAATATTTGAACTTAACTAACAAAAATTGACAAAGCATAGTCAAGTTAGCTACTCCTAGCTTTTTTCCACAATACCATCTTCTTCAAAGACCACTTTGACGTTCATCAATTGATAGTTCAATTAAATCATTAGTCGTCTCATCAATATCAAAATCAATCTCAACCTAAAGAAACATCAGATTAAAATAAATAGATATATTAGAAAGTTTTCATGAAAAAGAGCTATCATGCAAAATAAATAATTAAAAAATATATCAAATAAAGAAAATGTAGACATACCCAAATCCCAATACTTGCCCGATCCACTTACATATTTTTCCTTCTTGCAATAGAACAACCGTAGATTATAATATACAAAAACTAAACTTTTGGCTTTTGAAGTTGCTAATTTATTTCTCTTCATGTTGTGCATCAAAGAATAAGAGGTCCAATTCTTTCACAACATGAGGAAGAAATCGTTTGAGTAAGCAACTTGTAAGTTATGTTTTGCATGAGTGGAGTCGAGACATCATGATTTGTCCTCCAAGAAAGAGGATTCTCATGCATCATAGCCTCAATCACATGAGGCTCGCTAAAATAATCACTCCCGCTACAAAATGCTCTATACTCCAAAGAACCTTGCTTCATTTTATTTGAACCTTCAAAGTATCTTCGGAAGCATTTGACTATTCAATGAAATTTCTCTATCTTCATTAGGATCTAGCCTCCGAATCCCATTTTCACCTTAAAGTCATGATTCGTGATAGTATTTTGGAACCAATGAATATGCCATAAAATGCAAAGGGACATTACTTTTGTTCCACCTAGCCACAAGAATATCTTAAATTATATCAAAAAAATTGATTGGCCGGTAATGAGATCCTTCTCCTCGTGCTCAAAGATAATTTTTTTAACTTTCTCAATCATTGCGCCCCATATGTCACAAAAGAGATGCAACTTCGGACAACCAAGATCGGCAAGTTGTTTTTTCATGCCTCGACTCTCCATCAGTTCGTTCAAAAATCATGGTAGTCTTTTCATGGAGATTATTGGAATGGAAATGTCTCTGGGTTAAGAACAACAAAAAAAATGCTTTCTGTCTGTTGCGATAGAACGTATAGGTAGGGATTGTTTATGCTTGAAAAGCCCGTTCCGCGCTCTCTATCCCCTTTTTTTGGGGTCCCAACTCAAGCCGAAGAAACTTATTCAATGGTCACCACTAACCGCTTTTGGTCCCAAATCTTTGGGGTTGCTTTTTTCAATAAACGTTGGTTACATTTTTTATGTTTTTTGTACCCGTAACCATTTTTCAAAGTTGAATCTCACTTATGACATGCGAGACACAACAATTGAGACAGTTAAGAAAATTATCTTTGAGCATGAGGGGAATGATCTCATTTCCGGCTAAATAATTTTTTTGATATAATTCAAGATATTCTTGTGGCTAGGTGGAACAAAAGTAATACCCCTTTGCACTATATGGAACATTCAGTGGTTCCAAAATACTATCATGAATCATGGCTTCAAGGTGAAAATGGAAATCGAAGGCTAGCTCCTAATGAAGATTGAGTAATTTCATTGAATAAAGTCAAATGCTTCCCAAGATACTTTAAAGGTTCAAATGAAATGAAGCAAGTCTCTTTGGAGTATGGAGCATTTTGTAGCGGGAGTGGTTATTTTAGTAAGACTTATGTGATTGAGGGTATGATGTATGAGGATCATGTTTCTTGGTAGCAACTAGCAAATGATGGTGTCTCAGCTCCACTCTTGCAAAACTTAGCTTACAAGTTGAGTCGTTGTCCATCTTGGAGAATGGCTAGAACTTGAGTCGTTGCCCGCTAGTGCCTATGCATACTGCCTACAACTTGACAAATTATCATAATGAAAGATTGAGTTCAACCGACTTGTTATCCTAAAGTTGTTCGTTTGGGCTAAATTTCGTGACACCCTTATGGTATATATAGGGGTGTCATTTGTTCTTTTTACACATTATTATCCGTACATCTCTTCTTTACACTTTTAAGTGTTGGCTACTTGGGATTTGTCTTGCAACTTATAAAAACAATTTGTAGGAGGTAAGATTAATACTTGATATCTTTGGTTCATATACTTCTAATTAAAGGGGGTAATTAGTGAGTAAATACTTGCTTACACCGGGTGTTTACACTAAATCAGTGCACTATACCATGATTAAGTAATTTAATGAAGTGAATATATACATTAATTAACTTTGGTCAAGTGACAATGGTATATATTCAAACACATGTCATACATCCATTTGTTTGGTGTATTCACCCGGTGCAGGTATGTTTTTACCGTAATTAGGGTTATATAATTATTGTCTCTAATTATTCAATTAGGAGTCTAGATCACTTTTGATATATAAGTTCTTGAATTGAATATGTTAGTAATATAATTAGTTTTCCCTTATTAAAAAAAAGAGTAATATATATAGTTTTAATCCGCTATCTTTTGTTTACTAAATTCAATTAGGGCTCTTAGGTTCATTTCCGAAATTCTTGAACTTCTATTCTTAAATTTCTTCTATCTCTAATTTCTTGTCTTTAGATTATGTTTTAAGCTTCCGCATATTATTTTAATTTCTTATTTCAAGTTCTTGAAACTAACTTGATTTTATTAGAAAGGATGAACCATACAATGAAGCGTCTGATGCACTAGAAAAGAATTCTAGCTTCTTACATCCACTTCATACATTTTCTTTGCTCAAAAAATTAAAAGAAAATTTCATGCAATCAATTTAGCAGTTCTCTCTCAATCAAGGACATAGGCTAGGGAAAATCCAATAGGCTAACTAACGATGTAAATTCTTTCTCATCCTAATCCTAACTGGTGAACTAACTTTTGGGAAATGAGTGATAATTATCCCTCTCAATGACAGACAAATTTTCGCTCAAAAATCACAACTATAGATAGGAATCTAATATTGCAACAGAAAACGTTCTTTTAAGGTGGAGGAAAAAATCAACTAGTCACACAACATTGAGAATCAATGCATACCTTTTCGGTTCAGCTATCATAATCTCGACTTCAGCCATTTGGGGATCATCCAAGTCATTCATGTATATGTTCACATCACCAACCATGGCTGTCAAAAATCAACATGATCACAACTAAGAATCACATATCAATCTGGAAAACCAGGCTCCCACACGCTCGAAATCATTTTTGGACAACCAATTAGGACCAACAGCAATTTCCCTATATCTCAATTAACATGGTTTTCTCTCAAACTTAACTTTCCCATATGGATATTGACTTGAAATCTGATGCACACACAGTCAACCCTCACTCTTTCCATTTGTGAAAATATTATTGCCCACTTAAACTTGTGAAATCCACTTTATTAAGAAAAAGTTCAAAACAAATAAGAAAGTTCTAAAAGGAAAATTTCAACTAGTTGCACAAAATTCAGATCCTAATATAAACAGCCTCATGCCTTAGTATGAGCATATAAAGTAAATTACCACAGGTTCCGTGCTTATCAAGGATCATAGGTAAACCCAAGAAAATTTACATTGACTAAACTAGAGATAGTTGAAAATCAAATCAAGAAATGCGACCTTCAACATGAGGTTCTCCATGAGTGAAGTTTCCAACGATTAGTTCCTTGTCCAACACGATGAAAGTCTGCTCTGCAATTAAAAATGTATTTCCAATAACATTTTGTAAGAAACCATATGAAGAAAATAAAACCAAAAACCATTAAATTTCCAAAACATCACTACTTATCCCTTCCTGGCCCAACCAGAAGCCGAGATAGGCCACAGTTCAGGAATGATTTACCACTTAAATCTACCATTCGACTTAGAGTACAGGGTCTGCAAGCTAAGTTACAAAACCAAACTTATAATTGATCCTGACAATTATAATGAATATTAATAAAGCAGTTCAGGTTCTTCTTCACTAATATTAAAAAGGGATCAATATCTCTCAGCATTACATACATTCCAAAACATTAAAAAGATCACAGTTGCTATTTTAAAACCCAAAAAGGAAGCAAGGAAACCTAGAAGGTGAAATTTGGATCTTGGAAAAAGGTATTCTTGACTCAGCTAGAAACAGTAATTCAGGCAAAGATAGCTTTTTCTTAAATAAACATGGAAAGACACTATCTGTCAGCATCAAATTACCATCCAAAATGTTAAAGATCAGCACTTCTATTTAAGAACCCAAAAGGAAAACACAAAAAAGAAACATGGAATGTGAAATTTCAATCAGAAACAGAAAGAAAAGCATACTTAATGGGTACTTAGGAATGAGTCCAGGAAAGCATATCGTATCCTTGATTTAACTAAAAATAACAGTAATTCAGGCAAAGATAAGTTTTTTCTTCAGTAATAATCAAAATGGTAACTATCTCTCAAACATACAATAACATATAAGGTGAAATTTCAACCAGAAATCGAAAGCATACTTAAGGGGTACCGGATCCAAGAAACTTGCATACCATATCCTTGATTAACTAAAATCAGTAATTTACGCAAAGATAGATTTTTTTCTTCAGTAATAATCAAAAGGGTAACTATCTCTCAAACAAACAGTAACATAGAAGGTGAAATTTTAACCAGAAGGCATACTTAAGGGGTCTTGGGTCCAAGAAACTTGCATTTCATATTCTTGGTCAAGGGTGAGAGGTTCAGAACCAGTAGCTTGGAGGAGAAGAGGGTCTTGCATCCATTCATGGTACTTAGGCACATGCTCTCTCATGTAAGGTACCAGTACCACTTTCTCCCCTTCTAGACTCGCCTTCATCTCTCTCTCTTCACCAGCGTGGGTAAAGGAGTCGTCAGTGTACCAGCTTAAAGTTTAAGCTACGCAATGCGCTATATATTGTTATGGGCTTCACTATGAAAATATTTACGGGCCACCGTGTATTTGGTTCACCAACTTTCGATAAACTCTTCTGAGTTCTATCTAAAGGGTGTCCAACGGGGCGGGCTCGGGGCAAGGCGGGTCCCGACGGGACGGGACCCGACGGAACTGGGGAGATCGGGATCGGTCCTCCGGCGGGACTGGCAGGATTGGCCAACGTCTTGTCCCGTCCTCATCCCGTCGGAAAAGGGGACTGATCTTGACGGGGGCGGGGGCGGGATCGAGATTTCCTAATTTTTTTTTCACTTAATTTTAAAAAATAATATATATATAAACACTTCAATAATTGAATAAGATAGTGTAATAAAAACATCTCAAAGTTGTTTTCGTGCCTCTTATATTATTTAATAGAAATATGATTTTTTGTAATACAATTTCAAAATTGCAATTTTGTGGTGTTGAAAGTTGCAAATCACATAGTAAAATTATAATTACAAAAATCATATTTATAAACACCTTTTCTAATTTCTTCACAATGTCTTGTGGTTCTTTGGTTGGAATTGAAATTTGTTGGTCAAATTGGTCGACGTCGCTTTCACCTCTGTCGGACAAGATTTCGTTGTAGTTTTGATCGTCTTCTTCGTTGATTTCCGGTTGACTGCACCTTTTACGCTCCGGTCATATTCAATCTCTGGATAAACTGCAATCTCCAAGTTGTCTCCTGCTAATGAGTGTCTGTGCTCTCCTATTTGAAATCTTCCGACAGAAAAAACACTTTCAGACACTGTTGATGACGCTTAAATATTCAACACATCTCAGGCCATCTTTGCTAGTGTCGAAAATGTCTTCTCATTGTCCCTCCAGTATTTAAGCAAGTCTTCATGTCCTTCTTCATTGAGAACTGCTTGGTACGGTAAAACACCCTGCAAAACAAAAACATCAAACTCGCTAACTTGATTAGTAGTTGAACCACTAAACATTCTATTTCTAAGGCTTTCAATACTAGCCATAGAAATAACATGTTTTTTATAAGGTTGTATTGTAGAAAAAGAAGAAGATGATATAGAAGTCGGTTGGTTGCTAGCACTTTCTTGTTGGTAATGCGTATATATTTTTTTGCATTCATCGTGTATGTTAGACAAAACTTCTTCTTTAGTTGGTTCCTTAGGTGGTTGTTCATTTGTGTTTTTTAGATTTGGAGGTGGAAGTACTGCTATACAATCATAAATAGTTTCAAAAAGTGTTTTACAACCGTCTATTTTAATAGTCGAATTTAATACAACATCAATAATATAAATAGTGGGAATAGGAAAAAAAATTAATTTGATAATCATTTTTTAATAGGTGCCTTATAAAATGGATTTTCCATATATTTATTAAGTAACAAAATAAAATAACATAGTTGAAATATTAGGATAATACATACTAGAAAATTCTTTAGTTGCTTGAAAAAATTTCTTTAAAAATTTAGTAAGTTCTGATTTTTTTTAATCATTATCTATAAGCATATCAGTTGGATTTTGATTATGGCGTTAAAAAATAAAGTTATAGGTCTTCTATAATCGTAAACAACAAGTAGTTGTTCATATAAATAATTTTACATAGTCGCTACTTCTTCAGAAATATTTCTAAAAAGTAATCCACAATCGTAACAAGTTGTTTTATATTATTTTTTTCTTTGTATTCTATTACTTTTTAAAATAAAGTTTATAGCAAATTGTACTTTATTAAAGAATGTCTTTAAAAAGTGATAGACTATCCTTTACAACTAAGTTATAAATATGGCACACACATTTTGATATGAAAATAATTAGGAAAAGATGGAGTTAATAGATTTTTTAAAAGTCTCACAGCATAATTATTAGAAGAAGCATTATCTAACGTAACAATCATTATTTTGTCAGTTATACCATAATAATCGAAAACTTGATGAATATTTTCTGCAATAAAATTTCCGGTGTGCCTATCATCAATATATCTATATGCTAAAATACGTTTTTGCATAGACCTATTATGATCTATCCAATGTCATGTTACAGTTAAATAATCATGGTTGTTAGTACTACGGCCTATATCAGAAGTAATAGATATTTTTCCAGGAAAATGATATAATGCATAACGTAAATATTGTAAGCAGAAGAGGAAGGAATAAAAAAGGCAAACCTTTCACTGCAACTAATTTTGCTATTGCTTTTCTATCTCTATGTTTATCGTACTTACGACCTACAATTCCCCCGTCTTCTGGTTAATTTGACCATGTACTTGATCCGGGACACTATCTGAACCTTGTTCCCATTGAGAGCGAATTGGCGCACCCGACTTTGTAGCCTCGTATTCATCCCATCTAGCTTTGTGAAAGCTTGTGCATGTCTCAATAAACCTCTCGTCCCACCCTAACCTTTTCCCATTTTAAATTTATAAAGATTTTTACAAATTCTGCATTTAACTACTTGATTCTCTTGGTCCCTATAAAAAAAATTACATGCAACAAATTTTAATTTTCGTTGTGTGGGGCCTCGTCTCATACTTAGGGGAATATGAGGCGTTCTACTTTCAGTTTGAGGTGCACTAGTGGGTATGTCATCTAGATTAGTGGATCTGTCATCTAGATTATCTTCTAAATTAAAGTCTAGTTGAGTTGCAGAATATATCTAATCATCTAATGGTATATCATTAAAAAATTCAGTTTCATCTATATGAATGTAATCAATCAAATCATCCTGTCTATAAATATGATGATTAGAAGAAGTACCCCTGCCCTTATTACCCGTACTAGAAGAAACACTCTTACCCTTAAACATATCTATTAATCCATCCATTTTAATTATGCTAATAAATAATTAAAGATAATAAAATTAAGTGTGATAATTAAAATAAAGTGACAATAATAATTTAAAGAAGGAATGATGGGGCGGGATGGGCCTGGGCGGGATGAGTCCAGGACCCGTCCCGGTTTCGAGTTCCGGCACTATTTTTTATGGGGGATCGGGGTAGACTCGGGGCGGTGTCTAGACAACCTTAGTTCTATCCATTTTTCAAAAAATTGCACGGTTTTCCCTTTAATTGGTCTTTAATTTTTTTCCTTTCTTGCATTTAATTAATCTTTTAAGATCAAAACGCCCTCCAACCTAGAAACAAAATTCCGTTTTTCTTAAAAACTATTAAAAAGGGACTGGGGTGTATTATTCATTGGTATCTTCAAAAACTATAAGATTGATTATTGGTTAAGAACTCAACGGAGGAATTGATTATTGGTCAAGAAATCAATGGGGATTGATTATTAGTTAAGTGTATGGGGGAATTGATCATTCGTTATAAATCAATGGAGGAATTGGAGTATTATCATCCCGCTATCTTTTAAGTAATGTTATTGTTAAGAGTCCCACATCGAAAATGGAATGGGAACATGTACTTCTTATATGGACTTGGACAATCCTCACCGTACAAGCTAGCTTTTGGGGTTGAGTTTGGCCCAATAACCATTCTTTACATGGTATCAGAGCCCAGCTCATTCCAATTCTTTGTTCACCGATATTGGACCCACAAATTATATTTTCCACTTTCCAATTAACGAGTCTGGGCATGTGGGGGAGTGTTAAGAGTCCCACATCGGAAATGGAATGGGACATGGACTCCTTCTATGGACTTGGATAATCTTCACCCTACAAGCTACCTTTTGAAATTGAGTTAGGCCCAAGATCCATTCTTTACAGTTATAAATAGTATTCCTAAATATCAACATTCAATCCACACATTTATAGTGAGTCGGAACCTAAATGACTTGGAAAACAAACAACTCACCTAGGTTCTGTTAGTTTAGAATTCAGAAAGATATATGAAATTGAAATTGAGGAGCAATTTGTATTGGTAGAGTTTGCATGCCTTAAGGTAGAGTTTGCTATCTTTAAGGTAGAGTTTGCTATCTTAAGGTAGAGTTTGGATTCGCAAGGTAGAGTTTGAATTAGCAAGGTAGAATTTGTCTGCAAACTCTACCTTGTAAGACAAAGTTTGAATTGGCAAGGTAGAATTTTTCTGCAAACTCTATCTTATAAGACAGAGTTTGCCTTATGCCTGAAGGCAAACTTTGCCTTAAGGTAGAGTTTGCATGCCTTAAGGTAGAGTTCGGATTCTCAAGGTAGAATTTGCCTGCAAACTCTTCCTTATAAGACAAAGTTTGCCTTATGTCTGAAGGCAAACTTTGCTTTAAAGTAGAGTTTGCATGCCTTAAGGTAGAGTTTGGATTCGCAAGGTAGAATTTGCCTGCAAACTCTACCTTATAAGACAGAGTTTGTTTTATACCTGAAAGCAACTTTGCCTTAATGTAGAGTTTGCATGCCTTAAGGTACAGTTTGGATTCACAATATAGAATTTGCTTGCGTAGTGGCTAGTTTTCAGAAATTAATTTTGATATCTTTCAAAGTAGTGTAAGGAAACTAGGAAATTAGTATTCAGTGTTACATTTTGACTATAAATTAGGCAAAAGCTTTCGCAACTTAAAAGACTACTGAAAAACTTGTTGCACACAGTTGTTTATACTTTGTACAAGCACTTTGAAATCCCGCTTAGTGAAAAAATATCATACTAAAAGAGAAAAATCTTTTTAGATGATCGACTTCCTTGCTTGTTAATATTTTCTACATATCCTATAAACTCATTCTTTACAGTTAAATTTTGTTAATTTTCACAAAATCCTATTTGGGTTTTCCTCAAATCACTTCAAAAACCCAATTTTATCTGTTTCAAAATACTAACATAATTCAAGAGCTTTTGAAATTCACCATTGTTGATACTTGGAGCTCAAAGAGGAGAGAAAAATAAGATTGGGGAAGAAGATGAATTGAAAAAGAACCCTAAACTATGTGAGATGGGAGGGGTAGTTTCGTTCTAATGTTATTGACTTAAAAACTAAAGGGCAGAATTTAAAACATTTAGCTGTGAGGGGCAAAAATTAATGACCAGACCAAAATAAGGGAATTTGTGCCAATGACCCTCCAATTTTTGCGTGGATTTCCTTCCTATGGATTGATATTTAATTTTCCCTTTCTGGTCTTTAATTTTTGCCCTTACTTCTCATTTAGAAAAAAATTATGGACGAAACTATCCTTATTCGTTGGTCTGCGAAATTAGAGATTCTGGGTTCGATCCCCAACAGACTAAAAAGAAAAACAATTTCACACGGCCAGATTTACAATTTCGCAAGGCAAGGTTTCATAAAAATTATTCCTATTCGGGAAAAGGTACATAGAAACTATGTATTCCCTGTCATAGTTGTGTAGAAAAGAAATTACGTTGGATAAGGCATAGTTTCGATGTACCTTTGTCCAAATATGCATAGCTTTTATGAAACCTTGCCTTGCGAAATTAGGTCGTAGATCCGAATTTCTTTTTTATTTTTTTCAATGTCAGAGGTATTTTTGGTCACTTTTTTATTATTGAAAGTGTCGAAGGGAGAAAATTAAAGACATGTGATTTGAGGGGAAAAAATTAAAGATCACCTGTAATGATCCGTTTGGTCGTGTAGCACATTTAGGCCTATTACCCCTAAAGTTCCCTTCTCGTTGTCTTATTCTGGGGAGTATAGCTTGTGGGGAGGGTGACACACTTCTCGAGGTAAATCGAGTTTGTTTCGAAAAGAAATCCAAAGTTAGAAGTTTCTTAAGTTTGAAAATGGAAGGGTTTGACTAGAAGTTGACTTTTGGGTAAATGTGTCTGTAATTAAGTTTCGTCAATTCAATTAGATCCAGAATGTCATTTATGACTTAGTCTAGTCCTTAGTTCATGTCCCGAGGTGTTCAGGTACGTTTTGAATATTTGATTGGCTAATCTTGAATTTTGAGAAAGTTAGGAGGATTTCACGGAAAAGCGAGCCTTAAAGATATTGGATTGTTTCTTTGAGTGCGCGAGTGAAATCGTAGCGTCAATTATACTCAAGTAGCATATTTGGTTTGTGTCCATGGGTTCTAAGTGAATTTCGGGTGCTAAAGCGAAGTTTTGAGCATAGTTGAAAATTTTGATATCTGTTGGGATTGCAATCGCGCAGGAGGGAGGGGCAACTGTATAGCGCAATCACGTAGCTTAGGCAATCGCTCTCAAGAGGGGGGAGGGAGGATGCAAGCAGCGCTATCGCGCAATGGTAGTACGTTTGCGTTGAAGGCCCGAGTTGGCCAGCGCTATCGCGTCGCGCTTGCGCGATCACACTAATTAGCCTTCAGGTCATAAAATCGGGCAAAATTGTGATTTTTTATTATTTCCACCATTGTTGGAGCTAGAGTTCGTTTTGGGCTATATTGGAGGCTATCAACTTGTTTTTGAAGAGGAGTAAGATTCTAACCCTTTTTTATGTTCCCTCTTGATTTATTAAATTATTTAGCATTTTAATCCTTGATTTTGGATACAAAAGTGAGGGTTTAGCTCCCAAAATTTAAGAGAGGATTTTCATCAAATTGAGGGTCAAGATGATAACTTTATGATTGGATTTTCTGGATTTAGACTAATTAATATTTCGATAAACTATTTCAAAATAAAATTACATTTTTGACCTCCGGGCTTGGGTTGGCTATTTGGTTCGTCTTGGATTACGGATAAAGTATAATAATATGAGTGTCCTTAGATTCGTAATTTAATATAGAATTTGTATTTGGTAGAATTTAATCATTCAGAGGCATTATAGAAGGGAAAGACTCCAGCTTGAGGGTTCGTGGCTCCCGTTCGGCTTCAAGGTAGGTTATGGCTTACCTTTTTATATTTCAATTGGAGGTGCGCATATAGAGTATAATTGCTATCGGGTATGCATGTGATTCTTCGGGCGTAAAGGTGGTGCATAAATCCACTTAGGATTGGTTTGGTTGTTGTTAAGTCCTATGTTAGCCGTAAAATTTTATTTGCATAGTTGACTTGCTCTCTATTTATGAATCACACTTGATGATACTACGAATTATTGATTATTCAGAAAATGGATTGTTATTATGAAATGACTTGGTGTTTCTTACCTCTCTGCACTCTCTTGATTTTATGGGCATGTGATTATGTGGATGCATCATTCATTCATACATATAGGTGGTTCATGTGAAACTTATTTGAGGTACGAAATGGTACGATAAGGCCTGAAAAGAAGTAAATTGATATTATGCATGCCCGATGGGACCTGTTCCGGGTTTAGACATTTGCATGCCTAATGGGACCTGTTCCGGGTGGAGACATATTGCATGCCTGATGGAAATATGTTTCAGGTAGTATATGGACCTCGCAAGTCTCCCATGGTTCATGACTAGATAGAATGACCGCTAGCATGTGTATACATGTTTTGTTACTTTCCAGTTGCAGTGTAGGACATTACATCACATATCATTGCATTCATTAACTTTCTATATGATTTGATGGTTCTGTTACATTCATTTCACTAATTGATGTAAAGACTCAAGCTTTGTGCGTAACATTAAGAAAATGCTAAATATTTATACGTGTGTGTTGATAAAGATGTGAACTTTAAGGTATTTAGCAGTCAGGTGGACTTAGGGTGAATCTATGAGGTAAAGAATTAAGCTTGAACTATGTTGTATTCAACGTGGTTATTTTGTGATATGAATATTTTCCCTCACTTGTATGTTCCGTCTACTCTTATACTGATTATGTGTGTTTCCTATGTTGTCGGCCTATGGTGCCTACAATTACTAGTGTTGTACTCATACTACACTTACTGCACTCTTGTGCAGCTACATATCCAGACTCTAGTTCGAGACCTTATGGGTGATCGCGAGGCGTTGCTGTCGAGATCATCAAGGTGAGCTACATGGCTGTCGTTGCCCCCGAACTCTCATCTTTACTGCGTTCTGTTTCCTTTATTCGACAGACAATTATTTTCGTCCTTCGAGATATGTATCTCAAATTTTGGTTAATAGACTTATTGTACCGTTCAAACTAGATTTTGAAGATTTATTGAGTTGTTCTTTACATGGTTATATTTTAGAGATATTTTAAATATCTTGTTAATGTATTTTCGTTTATTTTGAGTTCATAATTCCATTGATTTGGGGAGTGGTTCACCTACCTCGGGGGATAGTGTAGGTGCCACCACGACCCATAATTTGGGTCGTGACAAATTTGTATCAGAGCTCCTAGGTTAATCAGTCTAATGAGTACAAAAGCAATGTCTAGTAGAATTTTGCGGATTGGTACGTAGACGTCTGTACCCATACTCAAGAGGCTATGGGTCATTTAGAAAAACTTCACTTTTTTCTCTCTTTCGTGCTAGTTCATTCCAACCAGTATATATTCTTTTCTTGTGAGTTTATTCATATTGGTATCTTAACCTCCTTCTTTCATTCTCTCACCAGTGGTGATGACGTGTTATCGAATTCGAAAAAAATGGCTTGATATGACGTCATGTGCTATGGTAAAAGATGTGTCACCATGATGAGGATGTGTGACCAGATTCAGATTACAGTTATGAATCGAAGCTTAGTTGAAGGGATTCATGAGTCAGACTTTCTAGTTCTGTGATATTCTTAGAGAAGGGGAGTGGTGGTGCAATGGACTGCATTGATCGACATGTCTTCTATAGCTAGTTGCTCAGATGTTGGACGAGTATACCTGTGGCATAACAATTATTGAGAAGCGAATCGACAATTTTAAAGGGTACGGTTGGCAGAATAACCAGGTCATAAGCATTGTGGTCTTGAGGATTACGCATGAGAGGTTTGGGATAACTAGAGAATTTTTTAGATGCAATGAGATGAGACATGTACTAATATTCAAAAGACAAAGGAAAATCAAGATGAATCTTTGATCGGACAAGATGAATAGTTGATGAGGCTATAAAGAGAAGTTTGGAGAGCAAATAAGTATGAATGATGACCTTTTGTGATAAGGTATGAGGGAGTAGGACTTCATATTGGGGTGTGCGTGAAGAGTTTTCAGCTACTTGACAGAACATAGATGCAATGAAAGAAATTTGAATAGATCTTTCTCAATTATAGGACCAGCATAGTTGGTGGATGTACTCATCTTGCAAAAGGTTACTATGGATAAATTAATCTTGTATGGATAGTCAGGTGTAGTCTTTTAGTAAATGTCGTGTTTGCATGTTCGCTTGATATCTCGGGATATGGAGTTAAGGAGTCATTTAGACTATGAGCTTGTTGATTTGGTAGGAATACTCTATTTATAAAGTGAATGTTAAAGAAACGTGAATCGATCGGTAAGTTTGACTATACCATAGGCTTCAGGAGGAAACAATGACCGTTATTAGAAATGACTCTAGTGATGGACGAATGTGAAGACATACATACTTAAAGAGTTATTGGTTGTTGCACCTAATTTGGCGAAGCAATGTGGATGTTGTATATTTGGTGCATTTGTCTTAGATAGATGTTCAGGATTAAGGTTCGTAGGACTTGAATTTGATGGCCTACGTGAATATAAAGCTTTTGTCCAAACCCTACATAAATATTAAAAAATTCATTAGATATTTATAAATATTTAATTGTGATTCATTTATTATTGTATATTAATTTGAAGTCGATATAGGAACCCATACAATTTAAATTCTAGATTTGTCTGATATTGTTGTCTGGTTCTATTCCTTTTATAGCATAATTTTACTATCAAAATTCAAATAATAATAGCCTGATCGACACAAGAAAGAAATATAATATATCTTTCATGAATAATATTAATCGAACCAACATGAAGACAAGAAATAGCTATAGCGAATATATATACAATCGAATAAAAGATTTAAGTAACAAATATAAATTATCAGGCACCCTTAACTATTTCAGATAGTATTTCTGGTTCTACCTTTTCCCTTAAGAATAACGTTTTGTTTCAAAAAGCAAATAACATCCACCAAATTGGTACAAGAGAGAAATCAATTTATCTATTATGAGTAATATCAATTGAAGCAGCACAAAGATAGAAATAACTATAACATATAAATGATCGAACAAAATCATTCAAGGAATGAATATCATCAGACTTCTCTCAGTATCAGATAGTATTTCTTATTATATCTTTTCTCAACATAAAATTTTATTTCAAAAATAAAAACCCCCTCACCAAATCTCATCAGAAGAACCCTAATTGATGGTATGATCAAATCTTATTCAAAGGCCCAAACATTTTTCTTCCTTATCTCAGTATTTTCCGTCCTTATTTCATCTTTTTCTTTTGGGGTTAAATCATCTTCAATCCAAACATCTCTCCAGCGGCATCAACGCCCTTGTCCTTAATTTTGTCAAAAATAACCTAGACATAGATATCCACCAAATCCTTTATTTTCAGATAGTTTACTGACACTGATATATCACAAAGTTCACTTAATCCAACATTCATCATATGCTCTTTCGTAAAATTCTTGAATTCGTTGTCAGAGGCAATAATCTCAGCATGCTTCTTGAGATAATTGATGTTTGTAACAAGAGCCTCTCTCTGGACCTTGATGGGCAGTGAGATGATCGACATATCTTCATTTTTCACTATGTTCTTGATAAGTTCAGACTTAAAGTCCAATGACTCCTCCAGATAAAATTTCTTGTTGTCACTCGTTTTCAGTATCAACATCCGCTTGATCTCTCTAATTGTTGTTGATGATGTTGATCCCCTGATTAAAAGAACTTTTGAACCTTTTAATTATTTTTCTTTTTGAGGTTGAATAAAGCATTTGGTGATCAAATGATATGTATATGTCACATGACCACACCCAACATTTGAATAACCCGAGCGTACCACCTGTGTATCATAACCTGAACATATAACCGTCTGGGCCGAAAAGGCCTCAGAAGACAACCGTACAGAAATTTGAATATAGCAACCTGTACAAGTGACAACCAAACTAATACGTACATATATCGTAAGACAGACAAGGCCATAACAAGTACACTAACAACTGATAAGGAGGCCGATAAGGCCGTACAAAACGAATATACAATGACCAGTGGTTTGCAAGCCTCTAAGAGTACTATAACATAATATCAGTTCGGGACAGGGCCCCGCCATACCAGAAAATAGCTATAAGAATAATTAACATAGCCTACCGACTCTGTATAGCAACCCTGGAGAAGTATAGTGCGACGACCAATAGCTGAAATCAGATAGCCTACTATTAAGGTGCGTCTGTCTGTGTATATGCACCTGCGGACATAAAAGACAACACCTCAGCAAGGGTCGTCAGTATAAAAGAATGTACTGAATATGTAAGGCATGTAAAACATATAAACAAAGAATGTAATACAAGCAAAAGGGATACAAAAGTCAATCTGGAACGCAAAACTACCATTGAGGACGTACAACTGACATGAACATGAACATATGCATAAGAGTAAATATGGGCCACTATAGGGGGCCATGTAATATCATATCAAGCCTCTCTTTGGGAAAAATCTCATCATATCGTATCCGGCCTTAATAGAACTCGATAATATCATACCCAACTGCAGTGGTGTACACATATTAATATTGTACCCAACCGATTATAGCGTGACTCAGTAGAAAATAAATACATTTATATATATATAATATATGAAAGACCTCAGATTATCAATATGAATAGGGCGGGGTGACATAGGGTCGTTAACCCATGCCTATCGTTATGGAGTTATGTACAACGAATATTATAATACAACATGAGTCTCAAAATCGATCATATAGCAAAAGATATCATAAGATGGAGAAAGTACTTCTGACAATATAACGACACGTCTGGTAATTTTTGGCTAAACATTCTCATCTGCTTATTTTACCCTTCCCGTGGTATCTATGTGGGTTTGTAATATGCGGGAATAGGTGGCATATATCTCGAGGTCCATTTGTATGCATATCGGATGAAAAACCAAAACTAGAAACTTTGAGTTGGATTGTTTGACTCAAAGTTGACTTTTGGCTAAATGGGATCGTTTTTGGGTTTCGTTTCTTCTGGTAGTTTCAGAGGATCATTTACGACTTAGTTGAGTCATTGGTTTGCTTCCCAAGGGAATCATATATATTTTGTGGCCTTATATGTAAAGTTTGGATTTTAATTTATCCTGGTCGATTCTTTAGAAAAGTATGCCTTAGCTATGTTAAATGGGAAATCTGAGGGTGCGAGTGAGTTTGTAGCGCATTTTATGATACATCTGCATATTTGGTTTGTGTCCGGGAGGTTCCAGGTGGTTAAGTCGAGTTCGGGAAAGAACCAGAAATTTCTGGTCTCAGTGGTCTGGTTTCCCTCCTTCGTGTTCGCAAAGAGGGTCTCGTGTTCGCGAGGGTGGGGACTATATGGGATGCGATTGTAGGGTTGGGCCCCTTGTTCACGTAGAAGAAATGGGATGGGCCAACCCAGGTGTGACGCTCGCGAACGCAACGCCTCTGACCGCGAATGTGATGACAAACTGTCTGGGCCGGCACGCGTGTCGTAGAGCTCCGAAAATTGAAGGGGAGACTTCATTCTCACATATTTGGGGTTCTAAAGCTTGATGTTTAGTGATTTCAAGTCCTATATTCGAGATTCTTCTTTGGGGTGAGCTTCTTATCATGTTTTTATGTTTATATCTTCGATTAAATAGGAATTTCATATTAGAATTATGTATTGGTTGAAAGGTTTTGGGTGATAAACCCTAAGTTAAAATTGATTTTCTTCTACTTAATATCTTAAGTTGTTGGGAAGATTTTTTTGAAAGATTAATCACCTATTTATTGGGGAAAACTTATTGCTAAGCTTGAATCTTCCTTTATTTATGAAAATGGGTTATTATTTTCCTAATGAAATTGATAGATATTTTGAAAGGATTTTATGACTTGTGGCTTGAGTTGACTAATTCTAAACCTCATATTGGATTTCCAAACAAGTTTCCAAACGAATTGAAATGTGGGTTTTCTTATAGAAGAGGGGGACAACTCCAGGGTTTCCAAATTAGGGCTTTTTGAATAATGTCTAATTGGGGATTCTATTGTGCATAGTTTTTCAATTAATTTAAGGATATAATTACCTAGTATATAATAATGATTTTTAAGTATTAAAGTTCGAGTCTTGGTGAAATGGTCCCCGATTGGTATTCTAAGGTCTTGTTGTAAGGCTTATATCCTTGTATGTTGCGTGTATTTTATATTAATGAATAATATATGTATGTGGATAGACTTCGACTATCACGAGGCACAGAGAAAGGGAAACACCATCACCGAGGCTTGATCGTGCAACACTCTTGTTCGGCACCGAGGTAGGCTACGGTTTAGCTTTTCGAGACATTGATAGAAGTACGTAGTAGTTATAAATGTTGAGGGGTATTGGGCGTGTTTGGGGGTCCCACTCAAATAATAATGATGAATGTTTGAGTGGGTACCAGTGTTGAATTGTGTTGATGGGTAATTTTGGGAAATCAACCTTAAGTTAATTCCAACTGCTATTATGTGGGCTTGACGCCATTATTTGGGCTCGTTTCCATATTTGATATTGTCATTTTTATTCATCACACATGCTTTGATATGATATCCTAATTATACTTGGATTATTGTAGTTGGACTGTTTGGTATGATATCTTGATAGTACTTGGATTATTATAGATGGACAGTTGATATAATATACGGAGTGTACTTGGGCTACTTACTGTTGAATTCTGAAAGCATGTGTTATTCATATTCTTACTTGGTTGCATATCATTATATCATGATATCTTGCCTTATATTGTCATTTGCATTCATACACTCATGGTTCTATGATATTGATATGAGAGTGGTATGGATATGCTGTGGGCCTAAGAGGCCAGAAAGGTAATAACATTTATGAGATTATGGCAACATTAAGATAATGATCATATGGATGGCTCGGGTTGCACACCACAATGAATATTGATACGCGGGAATGGAGTTGCATGCCTGCAACATGATTAAGACTCGATAAATGAGTCATGGGCTCTATTCAGATTTGTGTGTGGAATTCCAGCTGGCTAAGAGCGGTATATGGACTTCTCGGGTCCCTCATGGCTGTACAGATCATAATAAAACCTTGACGTACTATATACCCAGTTGAGAAAAGTACATTGCATATACATTGCATTCATATCATACATACATCTATACATTGCTTAATTGTGGTTTAGTAATATGATATGGTTGATTATTGTAACTTGGGTGAAACCCTGATTTATTTGGACTAAATTGATTGTATTAGACTAGAATGGTCGCTATGATTAAGCTTGCCTCTCTGAATACTTAGAAGGAATAATTATGTTGGTCCCTATGAACACTTGAATAAATGATTGAGGTTGCTAAATTGATTTGATTGCTGTATGTGGCTTGCTTCCTCGTGTACGGTTTTGGGGTTTAATAATTGTAAGTTTATGTGTTTGATGTCAACTACTACTATGGTCGGAAATGTAAATTATGCCATGACTATTGTCTAGGTCCAGGGAATTATGTGCAGTTTTGTGTTGTCTGGTAATTGATTGTGTGAGTGGGTAACAAGTCTAGTAAGGAATCTATGTTAAGTGTCACTAGTGGAAAGATAGATATAGAATGATCTATGTGTGTCAGACCGTAACTGTATAGAGACTTAACTAAGTTTAAATGCTAAGGTTAATTAAGGAGTTAGCATCATCATGTTTAGCTTGGGTGTAACACTCTTGGAAGCTTGAGTATGACTTGAATAAGAGAGTACTAGTTGGTAGGTACTATGATAGTAAGGTCCATGTATATGTGAATGGATTGATTATCCTTGACTGTGATTAGAACCTTATGTGAACAATGTGACTTGATGTATCGTGAATTGATATATGTATAACGTGACTTATATCAATTATTGAACTGTCTAGTATAAGTTTATCTGGTGTCAACTTGATATTTGTCTCTGTTATGTATCTTCCATTGTTGTCGGCCTACACTATTTATGGAGGTATGATGTATACTCATGTTATACTTGTTGCATCTTTTCTGATGCAGATATAGGTCCTTCTGCTAGTTCGAGATCTCGAGTTTGAGTCGTAGCAAGTTGACTTCCAGCATTCAGGGTGAGGATGCTATCGTCTGACATACCTTGGATGCTCATTCTCTTACTATGTCTTTACCTTTCGAGAGACAATATTTAGATTTTTAGACTATTTAGTTCAATTTTGACTTATGTGGTCTTTTATTCAGACTTATATCTGTATTAGCGCTCTTGTATTATTGTCCAGGTATATGGGGGTTGTATTATGCTTGATCGACAATCATTTAAGTATTTGTTATCTTTCTGCATTTCTTCTTGTATTATGTTAAATGAGTTGGTAGTGGTTCACCTACCGGTGGAGAAAGTGTAGGTGCCACCACGATTCCTGAAAGGGGGTCGTGACAGACAAGGGACAAACAAGAATCATATGTTCTAATGGAATAGGAACACAAGGCAACCAAGGATAGGATAGTTAAAGTGACATTTCATTTCATTTCCATTTTAAACAGGTGCATGCCAAAAGAAAGGTTAATCCCTACATACCTTTAACATTAACTTCCTACTTGTTGTTGTGACCAATTTCCTCTACACCTCAATATACATGGAAAATAACAATACTAGCGTTAACTATAATGACACACAAATCATATATCGAGCGACACACTCATTTTATAATTAATTGGACAACATCTCCCCTATTTCTTGCACATCTTCAAAATAACAAGAACAACAACCCCTCAAGTCCACCAATTCCATCCCACAAAACAACTCAAAATAACCATCACTTAGTCCACAAGACAATAACAACATCAACTATGATTTTTGATATCAACTATGATTTCTGATATAAATTCCGTACTTCCTCATCTAATTACTTAGCTACCACTTGAATAAACTCAAATACACATAGGAGAGGAGAATTATTACCTTATATTCCAATAACTATTTTTCTTCCACCTTACTTCACTACGAAGTAGCCTTCGATTTGCTAAAACAAGAAAATGTTGCTTCTCTTACTAAAATTAGATCGTTGCTTCCTTTTGCTCCTCCTTCTCGTGGAAAACAATTGCTCATATATATATATATATATATATATATATATATATATATATATATATAGTCTTTAATAATATTTCATATCTTAAAATTTGTATTATCAAGTTGTCCTTTGTAAATTCACTTTGAATTCATAAAAGTGATTTAGAAAGAAAAGAATGTTAAGGTCTAAATGTGTAATGATAATGCTTGCACGTGTCATGTAAGCACTTTATGTGCTATGACTGTTCATATTTGTTATCATCCTTTACTTCAATTGCTGCCACGTGGAAGTCTCATGTAAATCCAAAGATTATCTTATTTCTTAAAAGAAATGTTGTACACATAATATTTATCCAATAATTCTTATTAATTTTTTGTCTTCTACTACAATTCCCCATTTGACCAGTTACACACATAACTAATTTCTTGATCTCAATTCACTTAGATAATAATTATTTTCAATACACTTCATATACTTATTATCATGACCATGTGATATAACACTAGTCCATAACCTCTTTTGCAGCGTACAAAATAGTATTCACAGTCACCAAAATCCCACTTGCTAAGTCCTAAATTATTTTTGGACTTCATGCTCTTATACACTGAGCTCTTGATTAGCATACATGAGTATAACAAAATTCATAACTTGCGGACCTGGCGATCTAAGATAGCAATTGGAGTCTCTTTATATGATAGATCCTCTGTAATCTAAACATATTCTATAGGGGTAATACGAAATGGATCACCCAAACATTTCCAAAGCATGGATACATGGAATACTGGGTGGACTGCCTCTAACTCCGGGGGGTATGTCAAGCCTATAAGCCACTTGGTCAATCCTCTGAACAATATTGTTCGGTTCGACGTACCTGGAGCTAAGCTTACCCTTCTTGCCAAATCTCATTATGCCTTTCATAGGCGATACTTTCAGGAACACCCAATCTCCAACAACAAACTCTAGGTCTCAGTGTCGATTATCTGAATAAGAATTCTGCCAACTCTGGGCAGTCAACAATTGCTCCTAAATCAACTTTACTTTTTCTACTGCTTGTTATACCAGGTCAGGTCCCAATAACTTTGCTTCACCCACTTCAAACCAGCCAATAGAAGACCTACACTTTCGCCCATATAGGGCTTCATATGAATCCACTTTGATACTGGAATGATAACTGTTATTATAGGCAAACTCAATGACCGGCAAATAATCTTCCCAACATCCATTGAAATCCAAAACACATGCTGTCAACATATCCTCGAGCATCTGAATAGTAAGCTCGGCTTGTCCGTCTATCTGCGGATGGAAAGCTGTGCTGAGATTAACCTAAGTACCCAAACCATTCTGAAAGGTTCTTCAGAACTTAGATGTGAACTGTGCATCTTGTCAGATATAAAGAAAAGTGGAACCCCATGTAGCCGAATTAGGTAGTCATGTCATGTAGAAAATGGGCTGACTTCATAAGCCTATCAATGATAACCTTGATAGAGTCAAACTTCTGACGAGAACAAGGTAACCCTGTATTGAAATCCTTATTGATCATCTCCCATTTCCATGTTGGAATTTCTATATTCTGAAGCAGCCTCCAGGTTTCTGATGCTCAACCTTAACCTGTTGACAATTAGGGCATTGAGCCACAAACTCTGCAATATTCCTCTTCATGTTGTTCCACCAGTAAATCTACTAAAGGTCATGATACATTTTAGTAGAACTAGGATGAATATAATACCGAGACTGGTGATTTCTGCAATAATCTTACCTCGGAGTCCT
The DNA here is from genome assembly GCA_034509755.1 of Anisodus tanguticus. Lineage (NCBI taxonomy): Eukaryota > Viridiplantae > Streptophyta > Magnoliopsida > Solanales > Solanaceae > Anisodus > Anisodus tanguticus. Next base: position 37,753,059 of record CM067542.1, read on the forward strand.
CCAACATCAGGCTCACATAATCGGCCTTTATATTTAACAACCATGTCATCTGTTAACTCAAACAGTAATTTGTTCTGAAAGAGAATCCCTTCCATTATCTTGACCAATTTTGGATTATCAAACTTCCTCATTTTTTCTTCTGTTACTAAAGATGACTCAACAACATTTTGAACTATAGCACCTCCATCATCGGCATTGTTACACCCCGTAAGTTTTGCATTTTGTCACGTTGTTATTGAATGCCGATGTTCCGGGAAGAGGCACGACCTTATGAAAGGGTAATGAATGTTTATAGTTAGTTTATGAAATTACCGGAGTGTTTGGAAGTCAAACAAAAGGAAAAAAATGTTTCGACAAAATAAAAAAATTGGGCAGTTCGACGGCAGAGGTGACGGACCGTCAAAGTGCCACCCCAGACCGTCAAAATACCTGTAAATTTAAGATTCTCAGGAGGTATATTAAAGGTCAGGATCGACGGACCATCAATCCCGCCATCAAACTACGGCGGTGGAAAGATTTAACAGGTTATATACAGGTTGAGCAATCTGGGAATTCATTTTTCCTCCATAACCAGAGCTAAAACATCCCATAAATCCTCTCTAAAGTTCCTAATCACTCCAAGGTCAATCCCAAAGAAAATTATGCAAGATTTACGTGGTAAACTCCGTGGTTATTGTGGGAATTATTGTCTCCTTGATGGATCAATTTTGGAAACCCTTGGATGATGAAGTAGTTTCCATTTTAGAGGGATTTTGATACGTAAAGGTAAATTGAAACGCGTAAACATATGCAATTATTGTGATATGATTTTGGGGCTGTTTTATGTGAAGTATGAACTGAATTAGTAGGTTAACTAATTGATTATGTTGTGGAGCTAAGGAAAGTACGGATTAAAGGATGGGGCCAACTTGCATAAATAGCCCTTGTAAAGAAGTCTAAGAACTCTATATGCGTAAAGTTGTCAATAAAGTTCCTAAGTGAAGTTCTCTATAAAAAAAATGGATTCGATATTGATATCGACCCTTTGATTTGATATAGATAACTACCCATAAGGAGTGCGAAGACTTGTAAGATGATTGTTGTATCAAGGACAATGTATGTAATGGCTATCCGTTCTTTCAATTGGTATGACTTAATAGAAAACATATTTGTCTAGCAGAGTTAGGAAGTGTAATTGTCAAAGGTATTCTACTCTTTTAGTTGAAGTTAGCTTTACTATCGATTGTATGGTATATAGTTGGATGGAGAAAGCGAGTTGTTCTTAAGTTCCATAACCTTCTATTTGATCCATTGTGCAAGTGTATACTTATAGTTGAAGTAGATGACTCGGCTTATTGGTAGGTGTGTCATTGAGCAGAATCTTCTCTAAACCATTAGATCTGTACTAGACACTGCAGCATACGAGGTGACCATAAGACATTTGGAATCGTTAGTGTTTTCCTTAAAATAAGAATTGGGTTTTATACTTGTTCATTGCATAGTTGCTATGTTAGTGGAATTATTAGAATGATTTCCCTAATTGTACACCTAGGTACTTGGTTGGAGATTCGAGGGGCAAACTAACCGTAGTTGTATCAATTGTAGTTAATTGTGCGTGCTATAAAATATTCTTAGCAAAGAGTAGGTGAAGCGACTTGTAAGAAATAATGTTACCTTTGTCTTGAAATCTTAATAGTAAGAAATAGTTATTGGCAGTGATAAGAGTCGAGAACTCGTAAGAATACAATCTAAATGCTAGTTGATAGTTTCCCTCGTCTGTTACACTTGTATCCCAGTCAAATACATATGCCTTCATATAGTTGTCTGCATTGATTGCAGTAGTAGTTGCTACCCCTATAGTTGGATGCTCGTGTATCTGATTGTACTTAGAAGGTAAATGAGTCCTTAGTTTCATAATTGAAAGGTAATTGTCGGCAAGAATCCATCTATATATTTGTTGATAGTTTGACGTGTTGAATTGGACCCATTCCAATTTAGTAAAATTTCAATAGAGGTTGTGCCACTTTATGTGCCCGTATACAATATTTGAAATTACTAGTTGTTTTCCTAAAATGGAAGTCCTCAGAGGTCGGGTGTAGTAGACGCTGGGTTGCGTACTTGCTAGCTGTATAGTTGCCCCCTGTCAGTTAAACTAGTTGCTTGACTTTCCTAGTTGAAGATCTATGCACTTATGTAGTTGTAAACGTTTGTTGCCTTAGTGGTTGTTACTCATCCAATTGGAAGCTTCTGTACTTGGTTAAATTCTGAGGATAAGCGAGTCTTTAATTGCATTTCTCAAAGGTAATTGTGGATAACAGGTTGTGTCTGCTTAGACGGGGAACTATAGTTGAGCGAGTTGATGTATAAAAAACTTAGTTGAGCTATGTGATATGATTCATCGGCCCTCGCGGCCTACTTTCCAGCTTGCACTTATTTACTAGCCTTTGGGCTTACTTGACAGCCTTCAGGCTTATTTACTAGCCATCATAGCTTATTTGGCGGCTATCGAGGTCCATTTGCTAACCTTCCAAGGCGCATTTATCGCTCTAGTGGAGAGTATTCGCAGAACATAGATTATTTGTATAAGTAGGCATAACTTGAATTGTTGTAGTACTTCACATTGCAAAGTTAGTAGTAGTTAGTCTATGAGACCTATTTGTTGCTCTAAAAATATATTTGTGAGCTTGAGTTTGGTTTTGTAAGTTGTAAAGATCTAAGGCACATTTGTCTCCCATTCAGAGTGTAGTTTCAAGATAGAGACTAGTGTCCATATAGATATAACTCAGACCTGTAGTAGCATTTCAGTTAACATAGTTGGAAAACGTTTTAGTAGAATACGACCTATAGGTAAGTGACAATCCTTCTATATTTGTTGTTACTCACTTACTTGTTTTACTTTATGTTTCAGTGCTTATCATTTGTTTTATACGCCTTACATACTCGGTGCATTATTCATACTAACGTCCCTTTTGTCGGGGGCATTACATGTCATGCTGCAGGTCCAGGTTTGTAAGTGGAAAATTTATGGGTAGATGCTCCAGTTGATCATCAGAGTTTTGGTGAGCTCCACTTCCCCCTGGAGTAGCCGAGTTATATCATTTTTGGTATAGTTGTATAGGCTAGCTGGGTAAGCCGGGGCCCTGTCCTAACCAAATTGTCTTGTCAAACACTTTTAACGTCTTTTATAGAGAGATGGACACATGTGATCAGTAGTGTTATGTGATGTTGGGTTATACAGTTGAGGCCTTGTAGGCCCACATATCTATATACTTGTTTTGGGCCCTTCTGTTTGCAAGTAATTTGAACGTAGTAAACTACTTGTATTGTCAAATATGCTACTTGTATAGAGATGTCATTAGGTGTTCGTTCACCCCCCAAGGTTGGGGCGTGACAAGCATCAAACAGTCATACATTTAGGATGGATAACTGAAATAGATCCTTAGCCATTTCAAATTTATTATCCTCTACATGTCTCAAGCTACCCATAGACATTCGGCTCAACGCATCAGCTACAATATTTTCCTTGCCAGGATGGTACATGATATCAACATCATAGTCCTTCAGTAATTCAAACCATATCCTCTGTCTCAAGTTCAATTCTTTCTGCTTGAATATATATTGTAGGCTCTTATGATCAGTAAACAAATCGACATTGACTCCATAAAGGTAGTGACACCATATTTTCAGGGCAAATATAATAGTTGCCAACTCAAGATCATGGGTTAGGTAATTTTGCTCGTGCTTCCTCAACTATCTCGAAGTATATGCAATAACCTTGCAATGCTGCATCAAAACACAACCTAAGCAGACTCTGGACAACATAGCCCTTTGAACTTTCTGAAAGTTCCAAGACAAGTGTTGATGTCAACTTACCCTTCAATTCTTAGAAACTCCTTTCACAAGCGTCAGTCCTTTCATGCTATGGACATTTAGGAAATTTCACTTTCTTCATTCCTTTCATGCGAAGTTGAATCAAATTGGTATATGACATTTGTGTCTATTCTCTCATAAATGGTGAGGACTTGTGCCGACGCAACGAGAAATGGGGCATAGGCACCGACACCTATACCAGTAGTGCGTGGTTGCGATAGAGGATATACTCAAGGCCAAAGTAGATCTACAGCAGCAACACGAGTTCATGGCGGGGCACAGGGAGCCGATCAGGCTCATGTTAGATCGGAGTCCCCAGAGCCATATAACAAGCCTTAGGATGATATGCTAGAGGAGGAGATGGGGCTAACCTAGGATCAACCTAGATTTATTTCTACTTCGATTCTACAAGACACACTGGTCAGTTTGTTGAGTATTCTTGATGGTTTTACTGAGACAGACGCACATCCTACTACTCTGGGTGCTTCTCATACCCGTGCAAGAATGGGGCAGACTCAGACCCTCGAGTTATGTACTCCCGGTATTTAGCCAACACATATGTCAACACCCCATATCAATAAGGTTCATGCTCTCGAGTTTGGTCCCCGACCTATTGGCGGGACAATTATGACCCGCGATGAGTGGAAGATTTATGAGCACTTTTCCAACATGAAGCCTCATGAGTTCTTTGGATAGCCCGATGAAGATGCGTATGAGTTCATTATGAGCAGCCATGAGAGGTTGCATACCTTGGGTATTGTTGAGTCCCACAGAGTTAGGTTTGTGGCCCTTCAGCTCATAGGAGACGCTAAGCAGTAGTGAATGGTGTTTGTTGATTGCTTATTCATAGGGATGCCTCCATTGACTTGGGTTAGGTTCTATAGGGTCCTCTTGGAGAAGTATTTGCCTTTGAGCTTGCGATTGCGCAAGCGCGATGAGTTTTAGAAGATTTGTCAGGGCAACTCTACAATTGTGCAGTATGAGACTCTCTTTCATGCCTTATCGCATTATATAACACCGATGCTCCCTACTGAGGCTGAGCGAGTGAGATGTTTTCTTAGAGGCTTGTGTATTCTGCTCTAGTTGGCCATGGTGCAGTTGGTGGCTTTAGGAGCTTCTTTGGAGACTGTGGCAGAGCATGCCAGGATTGGGGAGTCTGTAAGAGACAGTTTGTCAAGATATGAGCCCGATAAGAGGGCGAGACGAGATGGTTAGTTCAGTGGTTCTACTTCTCATGTTTATAAGTATCAGGGGAAATATCAGCAGCCGTAGGCCAGTCGACCAGTTCAGACAGCTCTACAAATTACTGATGGTTACAGTGTGGGCCAGTCATCTAGGGGTTCTAGTCTAGGTATTCAGACCATGGTGGTTCAAGTTCTTCTATCTCTATGCAGTAGCCCTTAGTGGCCGGGGCTTGTTTCAGTTTCTGAGACGTTGGGCATTTCAAGAGAGATTGTCCCATATAGATTTTGAGTGTATCAGATGCACCTAGGATGCTCACACAACCATCCAATGGTGGTAGTTAGGGTAGTTGGGAAGGATCTCAGTCGGGCCATAGTGGCTATTAGTCTGGTCGTGGTGGCTCCCAGTCGGAGAGAGATGGAGCTCATCAAGTTGAGGTGTCCAATAGTGTACTTAGTTCGAGGTAGGACACACTCATTGCTATACATTCCCTGGTAGATTTGAGGCTGAGGCATCAGATACAGTCATCACAGATATCATCTTAGTTGATATCGGTTTGCTATTGTGTTATTTAATCTAGGGTCTACATTCCTTTATGTGTCTACCTACATTTCTACTAAATTAGAGATGTGGTGTTATATGTGTGATGTTCCTATTCGTATCTGTATACCAGTCGTTGATTATGTGATTGTAGATAGAGTTTATTGCACGTGTGTAGTTTCTTTCATGGGTTACAACATGGGTAGATTTGGTTATCTTAGATATGGTGTATTTTGACGTTATCTTGGGTATGTATTGGCTATCACCATATCATACAATTCTAGATTACTATTCCAAGAAGATCACGCTAGCTATGCATGGCCTTTTGAGGTTAGAGTGGAGAGACACTCCCAGCCCTACTTCTAAGAAGGTCATTTCTTACATTCAGGCAAGGAAGTTGGTGGATTGGAGTTATTTGTCTTATCTTGCTCATGTTAGGGATACAAGTGTAGATACTCCTTCCCTTGATTCTGTTCTGGTAGTTAGTGAGTTCGTGGAGGTCTTTCCTTCAAATTTGTCAGGTATGCCGCTAAACAGAGAGATTGACTTCTGTATTGATCTTGAGCCAGGTACTCGACCCATTTCTATTCCTCTGTACCATATGGCTCAATCAAAGTTGGAGGAGCAGCTTTAGGGTTTGTTGAGTAAGGGCTTCATTCGACCGACTGTATCTCCATAGGATGCTCCTATCTTGTTTGTGAAGAAGAAGGATGGCACTATATATGTGCATTGATTATAGACAGTTGAACAAGGTCACCATTAGAAATAAATATCTAATTTCTCGTATTGATGACTTATTCGATCAGCTTCAGTTTGCTTATGTTTTTCGAAGATTGACTTGAGGTCCGAGTATTATCAGCTGAAGATCCAGACTGAAGATGTTCCCAAGATGGCTTTCTAGACTCGTTATGGGAATTATGAGTTCTTGGTGATGTCATTTGGTCTTACCAATGCCGCCGCAATATTCATGGACTTGATGAACGGGATATTTAAGCCATACTTGGATTCTTTTGTGATTGTTTTTATTGATGACATCTTGATATATTCGAAGAGTCAGGAGAACCATGAGCAACATCTGAGAATGGTCCTTGGGATTTTGAAGGAGAAGAAGCTTTATGCTAAGTTCTCGAAGTGTGATTTTTGGTTGAGTTTTGTAGCATTCTTGGGGCACGTGGTGTCCAAGAATGGGATTATGGTTGACCCAAAGAAGATAGAGGCAGTCAGGGACTGGCCTAGACCGACTTCTGTGATTGATATTCAGAGTTTTGTGGGTCTTGCTAGCTACTATCTCCGGTTCGTCAAGGGATTCTCTTCTATTACTTCTCATCTGACGCATTTGACTCAGAAGGAAATGCCATTTCAGTGGTCCGACTAGTGTGAGGAGAGCTTTCAAAAGCTCAAGATGCTTTTGACCATAGCCCCAATTTTATCCCTTCCGGTAGAGGGAAAGGAATTTGCCATATATTGTGATGCTTCGAGGATAGGGTTGTGTTGTGTGTTGATGTAGGAGGGTAAGGTTATTGCTTATACATCAAGAAAGTTAAAGGTGCATGAGAAGAATTACCCTGTTCATGATTAAGAGTTGGCTGCTGTTGTGTTTTCTTTGAATATTTGGAGGCATTATCTTTATGGTGTCTATTGTGAGGTGTATAATGACCACCGTAGTCTCCAACACATGTTTAATCAGAGGGATTTAAACTCTAGGCAGAGATCAGTAGATAGAGTTGTTGAAGGATTATGATATGACCATTTTATACCATCCAGGAAAGGTCAATGTAGTGGCGGATGCCTTGAGCCGAAAGACAGTCAACATGGGGAGTCTAGCCTACTTGATTGTTTCTGAGTGTCCTTGGCATTAGAGGTCTAGTCTATGGCCAACCGTTTCATGAGACTTGATATTTCAAATCCGGGTAGGATTCTGGCTTGTGTGGAGGTGAGGTCATCCCTTTTAGATCATATTCGGACTCACCAGTATGATGATGTGAAGTTGTGCAAGATTCGAGATAGGTGATGAGTGGTGAGGCCAAAGAGGCCGTGATTGATGGTGAGAGTTTTCTAAGGATCAATGGTAGAGTGTGTGTGCCTTGTATGAGAGGTTTGACCAGATTGATTATGGAGGAGGCCCGCAACTCTAGGTATTCAATTTATCCAGGCGCTACTAAAGTGTACCATGATTTAAGGCATCACTATTGGTGGGGGAGGACGAAAAGAGACATTGTTGATTTTATGTCTCGGTGTTAGAATTATCAGCAGGTCAAGTATAAGCACCAGCGACCTGGTAGTGTGTCTCAGAGGATGCCCATTCCTGAGTAGAAGTGGGAGAGGATTGCCATGGATTTTATTGTGGGATTGCTCAAGACTTTGGGAAATTTTGATGCTATTTGGGTCATTGTTGATAGACTAATCAAGTCCACGAATTTAATTCTAGTTCAGATGACTTAAAATGTAGAGAAGTTAGCCAAGATCTACATCTGTGAGATTGTTTGTCTTCATAAGATTCCTATTTCTATCATCTCAGATCGAGGTACTTAGTTTACTTCACATTTCTGGCGAACTTTGCAGAAAGAGTTGGGTACTTGCTTGGATCTCAGTAAAATATTTCACCCTCAGACCGACGGTCAGTCTGAGTGGACTATTCAGGTAGTGGATGACATGTTACGAGCCTACGTGAGTGATTTTGGTGGTCATTGGGACCAGTTCTTATCTTTGGCCGAGTTTGCGTACAATAACAACTACCACTCTAATATTGATATGACACTATTCGAGGCTTTTTATATGGTAGGAGATGTCGATCTCTAATTCGTTGGTTTGATGCGTGCGACGTCCATCCTTGGGGTGCTGATTTATTGAGAGATTCCTTATAGACGGTGAAGATGATCCAGGATAAGATCCTGGCAGCTCAGAGCAGGCAGAAGGAGTACGCAGACCGAAAGGTTTGTGTCTTAGAGTTCATGGTTGGTGATAGAGTGCTTCTGAAGGTCTCAACCATGAAGGGTGTGATGAGGTACGACAAGAGAGGGAAGTTGAGACCGAGGTATATTAGACCCTTCAAGATTCTTTAGAGTGTTGGGCAGGTGGCATATGAGTTGACTCTACCATAAGGTCTTTCATGCGTTATCCAGTTTTCCATGTGTCTATGCTGAAGAAGTATCATGCCGATGACTCTTATATCATTCAATGTGACTCCGTATTTCTTGATCAGAATTTAGAGTTTGAGGAGGAGCCTATGGCTATTTAAGACATGCATGTGAGAAAGTTGAGATCGAATGAGATGTCTTATGTGAAGGTTCAGTAGAGGCATCATCTTGTTGAGGAGGTGACTTGGGAGGCTGAGCTGATTGTTACACTTCGTAGTTTTGTATGTTGAGATTCATTGTATGTTAGTCCTACTCGTCTTGGACATCAGGATTATCTTCGAGGTTATATGATATTAGACATGCCTATTGTTACTTTCTGTACTTCCATTCAACATATACACAACAAAGATGAAGTTGACGATTGCTCTAAAATGTGGGAAATAATATTTGGGCATATAAAAAAAATGAATGAGCTACTTGCTTACCTGACGTGCCTGCTTCACCAACTTACCTTCTGTCCTACTAGCTTGAGCTACTTAACACGTGTCGTGATTATTAAACGAGGATGGGACACGTATCTAAATGATTAAGTGCAACATATGTAACCCATTAATTAAGCAAGTAGGTGACAAATAGGTGTATCAACTACTTGCTAAAAAGAAAGGCCGAAATTAAGCCACCCAAAAAGACATGTGTGGGTCAGCCAAAAGGATCTTTTTAGGGGCTGATCCTCTTCATCTCTCCCTATCATTTCCCAAGTAGTAGGACTTAAGAGGAGCCATGAAATTCTCCCAAAATAACTAGCTCGAAAACCCTTAAGAAGCTCTAAGTAATCTTCTTCTTCTTCTTTCAATTCATGTTAAAGGGTTATCTCAAATCTTGAAGGACCTAAAGTGATGCAAGTTGATGGTCATCCATGACAAGGTTTTTTCATCCCTACAAGATCTGATTTAGATGAGCAAATCCTCCCTTCTTCATGTATTAGAGTTTATCTAAGTTCTAGCTAGGTTGTTTGTTGAAGGACTTGTAAAGTAGGTGTTGGAAATTGGGTGGAAATTGTTACACTGTTATGACTTCATTTTAATATTGGGTTGTGGCTGAAAATCAGTAGGAGTAAGTGGATATGTTGTGGTTAATGTTTTTAACAGGTTCTGGAAAGAGAAAATGGGGGTTAGAGCTATAATTGATTAACCGTAAGCCAAACTTGCCGCTCGTTATACTATTGTTTGAATTGTTGGAATTTTTCTTACGTTGTTGAGGGTATGAATGGATGAGATTGGTTATTGATATTGTTAATATCGTTCTTTACTGCTATTTTTGAATTTGGGGAAGTGAGGATATGTAGGGGAAGTGTTGCCCGATTTTTCGTAAGAGAGCTACTAGTTTAGAAATGTGTTTTGAGTCCTTCCATGACATTAACCATAGTTCTAATACCTTGATGTAGGTTGAAGTACTACAGACAATATGTGGAGTCGTTAGGAACAAAGGTATGTTAAGGCTACTCTTCCTTCTTTTGGCATGATCAGAATGAAATGAACATAAACAAACAATATCCATAATGGCTCCACTCTTAGAGATGTTAGTGGCTGATGTTCTTGACTTCTATATAATGATAGTGATCTTATCTTATGGCTTATTGGTTCTTCAAAGTAAGTTATGGTGATGATGTTAGTTCCATAATGTTAATCGGAAGGGCAATGACCTTACATCACTCTGATAGACTCAGAGTGTCTTAGTATCATTCATGCATTACATATATGTATATACCATGACCTCACAGGCGTTATATACGCGTATGCTATATGATATGTATATGGGGTATGGGAAAGGTTATGGCATTATATACGCACATCCACCTGATCAGCTGGTGTATGATGATAATTATGCCCACAGAGGCCGATATGATATGATGGGATGCCCACAGAGCCTGATGACATTATATAAGCATATGTATATGTAGGACTAGGAATTATATATATGCATATGTACGATACTTAGGCATATTATGGCCCTCAGAGGCATTCTGTACAGGTTAATTATTCCGTGTCTTAGGTTATCTCCATGCCTTTATTATGCTATTTCTCATGGCTTACATACTCGATATATTATTCGTATTGACACTCCTATTTCTTGGGGGACGATGCGTTTCATGCTCACAGGCTCAGGGAGATAGGGCGACGGTCCGCACCAGTAGGTTGCATGTTCAGCTAATATTGGAGCACTCTACTTGTCTCGGAGTTGCGATCTAGTCTTGGTATGGCATTTTTGATATGCATAAGGGTATGTCGGGGCCCTGTCCCGACCTTAAGATGTCACATACTCCAGTAGAGGCTTATAGGCAGTTGTGATACAATCAGGTGTTATGTGGCCTCCTCGGCCTACATTATTATTGTATAGTCATCTATGGTAGCCTTGTCAGCTCATATGGTCATGTCCAACATCTATGTATATACATATATACCCTGTCAGTCTTGTAACTTTTCAGCTTATTATTTTTATGAGTTAGCAGGTTACCTCATGACGGCTCTCATAACCCATGCTTATTTAAGATTATGTGGTGAATATATGTCTAGTGGTGCTCAGCAAGTAAGGTCTGGGTGCCCGTCATGACCTTTCGGTTTTGGTCATGACAAACTTGGTATCAGAGCAGGTTTGTCCTAGGGAGTCTGCAAGCCGTGCCTAGTAGAGTCTTATTTATAGGTGTGTTGTGCACCACACTTATAAATAGGAGGTTACGAGGCATTTAGGATGGTTACCTTTCCTTATTGTTCTAGATCATGCAGTAGAGCTGAGTTATAAGCATTCCACTCCTAATTCATCTCGTGTTATGATTTCAGCAATGCCTATAGCAAGGAAGTAGTCCCAGAGTAAGAGGGTGTTGAATACGGCTACGGATGAGGGACTAGCCAAGTGCCACCTGCTAGTGAGGGCCAGAGTGAGGCCCACAGTGTGACTCCTCCACATGATTCCCCAACTCCACCACCTCCAGATGAGCTTAGTGGGGTTGCAGTACCCTCAGTTCCTCTACCTGATACTCTAGACGAGGATCTTGATATGCAAAGTGTTGTACAGTTATTGACTCGATTGGTGTCTACTCTGGCCCAACATCAGACTACCGGTCCTTCTGATAGAGTAGTTAGTGCGAGAGCTTAGGATTTCATCAACTTGGACCCTCCGGTATTCACAGGATCAGACTTGAACACAGACCCACAAAATTTTCTAGATCAGATGCATCATACATTGTGGGTAATGGATGCCACCGATACTGAGTAGCGGTGACCTGGTATGAGACATGGGAGTATTATAAGGGACCTTGTGCCCCACTAGCAGGATGGAGAGAGCTTTCGGAGGCTTTTTTACAACATTTTCTGCCATTTGAGCTCCAACGGGCTAGGAAGGATAGATTTTTACGTCTTAAGCAGGGTAATATAAGTGTTCAGGAGTATAGCTTGCAGTTTAATTTGTTGGCCAGATATGCTCTTACAATCATAGCTGAGATAAGCAACCATATACATAAGTTTGTTAATGGCTTGGGGCCGCACTTAGTTAATGAGTGTATTACATCTTCTCTAAATCCAGATATGGATATTGGTAGCATTCAGGCTTATGCACATAATCTGGAGGATTGTAAGAGTCAACATCGGGTAGATAGAGAGCATGATAGGGGTCGACACAAGAGGGCCTGGTCCGTAGGTGACATATGAGAGTTCAAAGGTGGGTCTAGGACATAGTTTTATAGGCGCCCATCCTACTCGACAACTAGTGTACCATCACAGTTTTCGAGGTCAAAGGTTGATCAGTTTGCTTAATATGGACCAGGTCAGAGTTCAAGAGCATCAAGGTCCTATTATAGAGGGGATTCAAGTCAGATGAGGTCGCCTTTGACTCAATATGAGCAGTGTGGTAAGGCCCATCCGGGGCCATGCTAATGAGGATCAGATGTGTGCTATTCTTGTGATTATCCCAGTCATATTATGTGAGATTGTCTGACAAGAGGTGGAGGTTTTAGGGCCCATCCGACCAGATATGTAGCAGCTTCATCATCTTTAGCACGCCTGTTTGGGAAAGGTCGTCAAACATCAGCCAGTCGAGGCAGAGGTAGGGGTAGAGCAACTAGCTTCAGTGGTAGCCATAACCTCATTTACGCATTGATGGGTCGATAAGATCACGATTCTTTGCATGATGTTATTACAGGTATATTATCATTCTTTTCACATAATGTATATGCGTTGTTAGATCCAGGCTTCAATCTATCATATGTCACCCCTTTCGTTACCTGTAAGTTTGGTATGGAGCTTAAGTTGATAAAAAAGCCATTTTCGGTATCTACACCAATTGGTGAGTGAGTAGTTGCTAGATGGGTCTATAAGAATTGTGTAGTGTTAATTTGTAGCCATCAGACCCTAGCGGATATGGTAGAGTTAGAAATGGTTGATTTTGATATTATTATGGGCATGGATTGGCTGGCGTCGTTCTACGCTAATGTTGATTGTCAAAAAAATATTGTTAGATTTCAATTTCCAGGCGAGCCATTCCTTGAATAGAAGGGTAATATTGCGACGCCAAAGGGTAGGTTTATTTCATACCTTAAGGCAAGAAAGATGATTTCCAGAGGTTGTATATACCATCTTATTCGGGCTACAGATAACGATGTTGAACCACCTACTCTTTAATCAATTTTGATGGTTAATAAGTTTCTTGATGTATTTCCAGATGTACTTCCAAGCCTTCCTCCCGAAAGGGAGATTGTGTTCGGTATAGATATGTTGCTAGACACTCAGTCGATATCTATCCCTCCTTATAGAATGGCTACAACTGAATTGAAAGAATTAAAGAAGTAGTTAAAGAATCTGCTTGAGAAAGGCTTCATTAGGCCCAACATGTCTCCTTGGGGTGCGCCGATATTATTTGTATGAAAGAAAGATGGCTCATTGCGAATGTGTATTAATTATAGACAACTGAATAAAGTCACTATTAAGAACAAGGACCCTTTTCCCAGAATTGATGAATTGTTTGATCAATTACAGGGTGCAAAATATTTCTCAATGATCGACCTAAGGTCAGGGTACTATCAGCTAAGGGTCAAGGAGAAGGACATTCCGAAAATGGCTTTCAGAACAAGGTATGGGCACTTCGAGTTCTTAGTTATGTCATTCGGGCTCACAATCGCGCCAACATCATTTATTGATCTAATGAACAGTGTGTTTCACCCATTTCTGGATGTATTTGTGATAGTATTTATAAATGATATTCTGGTTTATTCTCACTAGGAGGCGGAGCATGCAGATCACCTGCGGGTAGTACTACAGACACTCCAAGATCGTAAGTTGTATGGTAAGCTCTCTAAGTGTGATTTTTGGTTGAATTCAGTGGCTTTCCGTAGTCATATAGTGTCAGATGAAGGTATAAGAGTTGACTCAGAAGGTAGAAGCGGTGAAGAATTGGCCGAGGCCCATGACCCCATCAGATGTTCGTATCTTTTTAGGTTTAGCCGGCTATTATAGGAGGTTTGTAGTAGGAATTTCTACCATATCAGCACCATTGACAAGGTTGACACAAAATGGCATAAAGTTCTAGTAGTTCGATGCCTCTGAGTAGAGTTTCCAAGAGTTAAAGGACAGGCTAACAGTGGCACCAGTTCTTACTCTCCCAGAGATCCAGAAGGCTATGTTGTGTATTGTGATGCCACATGAATGGGTTTAGGATGCGTTTTATGCAACATGGTAAGGTGATTGCCTATGCTTCAAGGCAATTGAGGAAACATGAGAAGAACTATCCGACACATGATTTGGAGTTAGCAGTGGTGGTCTATGCACTGAAAATTTGGTGGCACTACTTGTATGGTGTTCATGTAGACATTTTCACGAATCATAAAAGTTTGCAGTATATATTTAAGCAGAAAGAGTTGAACTTGAGACAAAGAAGGTGGCTTGAAGTTTTGAAGGATTATGATGTGGACATCTTATACTATCCCGGTAAAGCTAATATTGTAGCAGATACGCTTAGTCGCAAGTCTATGGTCAGCTCGATGCCGGTGCAGGCCGATAGGAAAGAGTTGATAAGAGAGCTCCATCAGTTAGCTAGGTTGGGAGTTTGATTAATGGGTTCGGAAGATGGTGTCTTTGTGATTCGGGATACATCAGAGTCGTCCCTCATAGTGGAAGTTAAGGAATATCAGTGGAAAGACCCCATTTTTAGGAAAAATCAGAGAGGGTATTCAACAAAAGAAGACCACCGCCTTTGAGATTGACAGAAATGGGGTTCTCAGGAACTAAGGCCGTTTGTGTGTTCCAAATGTAGCGGGATTATGAGACAAGATTATGACGAAGGTCCATTACTCACGATATTCCATTCACCTTAGATATACTTAGATGTATCATGATCTCAAAGGTATGTATTTGTAGAACGACATGAAGAGGAACATTGTAGAGTTTGTAGCTCAATATCCTAATTGTAAAAAAATAAAAGTAGAGCACCAAAAGCCTGACGCCTTGTCTCAGAACATTGAGATCCCGGTGTGGAAATGGGAAATGATTAATATGGATTTCATTACGGGTTTACCTCGGTCTTATCATAAGTTTTATTATATTTGGGTGATTGTTGATAGACTGACCAAATCATCTCATTTCCTGGCGGTCAAAACTACCTACACAACGGAGGACTACACGAAGTTATATGTTAAGGAGATTGTTTGCCTTCATGGTATGCCTATTTATATTATATCTGACCGAGGTGCGTAGTTCAAAACTAATTTTTGGAAATCATTTCAAAAAGGTTTAGGCACTCAAGTTAATCTTAGCATAGCTTTCCACCCTCAGATAGACGGGCAGGCCAAGAGTACGATTCTAACGCTCGAATACATGCTACAAGCTTGTGTATTGGACTTCAAAGGAAGTTGGGATAATCATCTACCCCTTATTGAGTTTGCATACAATAACAATTATCATGCTAGTATCAATATGGCTCCATATGAGGCGTTGTATGAACGAAAATATAAATCTACTGTCAGATGGTTCGAAGTAGGCGAATCAGAATTATTTAGGCCTGACCTAGTGCACCAAGCCATAGAGAAGGTAAAGCTTATCCAAGAACGGCTATTAACCGCTTAGAGTCGTCAAAAGTCATATTCAGATGTGTGATGGCGGGACTTAGAGTTCCAAGTAGATGATTGTGTCTTCTTGAAGATTTCTCCTATAAAGGGTGTAATGAGATTTGGGAAAAAAGGTAAAGCTCATCCCAAGGTACATTGGGCCATATCACATAATTCGATGAATAAGCCAAGTGGCTTATGAATTGGAGATGCCTCTGGAGTTAAGTTTGTTTATCCGGTCTTCTATGTTTCTCTGTTGAGAGCGTGTGTTGGGGATCCTTCCCGGTTGTACCGATTGATGATGTGAATGTTACATAGGACTTATCATATGAAGAGGTTCCTATTGCTATCTTAGATCGACAAGTCTTTAAGCTAAGGACTAAAGAAGTAGCCTCCATGAAGGTTCTATGGCGAAATAAGAATGTAGAAGAGATGACGTGGGAGGTAGAAGAGGAGATGAAGTATAAGTATCCTCACTTGTTTCAGACTAAAGCCGATGTTTCGAGTGAAGCATAGCCCGACCAAGAGTTGACATATGGATACATGAGGTGAGTTCCCACTTCAGATAGTTATGTTTGATGTTTGACGGCCACATGAGGCCCAATGATATGTATATGTTGTTGTATGGCCGTATGAGGCAAGTTTGTATATCTTCTACTTTTTGGCAGGGTTCGAATAGTCCCATTATAGGGGAGATTTGGTAAAATTTTTTCATAAAACCTTGATGATTAATTGGTCCCTTATGTACACTTCCCATTCAAGGATGAATGTTTCTAAGGGGGAAGGATGTTACACCTCGTAGTTTTGTATGTTGAGATTTGTTGTATGTTAGTCCTCTTAGTCTTGGATATCAGGATTATCTTCGAGGTTGTGCGATATTAGACATGCCTATTATTATATCTTGTACTTCCATTCACCATATACATGACTAAGTTGAGGTTGACGAATGCTCAGAAACGTGGAAAATAATATTTGGGCATATAAAAAAATGAATGAGCTGCTTGCTTACCCAACATCCCTGCTTCACAAACTTACCTTCTGTCCTAGTAGCTTGAGCTACTTAACACTTGTCCTGATTATTAAACGAGGATGGGACATGCGTCTAAATGATTAAGTGCAACATATGACACCCATTAATTAAGCAAGTAGGTGACAAGTAGGTGTATCACCTACTTGCTTAAAGGTAATGCCGAAATTAAGCCACCTAAAAAGACTTGTGTGGGTTAGCCAAGAGGGTCTTTTTAGGGGCTGATCCTCTTCATCTTTCCTTATCATTTTCCAAGTAGTAGGACTTAATAGGAGCCAGGAAATTCTCCTAAAATAACCAGCTCCAAAACCCTTAAGAAGCTCCAAGTAATCTTTTTCTTCTTTCAATTAATGTTAAAGGGTTATCTCCAGTCTTGAAGGACCTGAAGTGACGCAAGTTGATGGTCATCCATGGCAAGGTTGTTTCATCCTTACAAGATCTTATTTAGGTGAGAAAATCCTCCCTTCTTCATGTATTAGATTTTATCTATCTTCTAGCTAGGTTTTTTGGTGAAGGACTTGTACAGTAGGGGTTGCAAATTGGGTGGAAATTGTTGGAATGCTATGACTTCAGTTTAATGTTGGGTTATGGATGAAAATTAGTAGGAGTAAGTGGATCTGTTGTGGTTAATGTTGTTAACATATTCTGTAAGGAGAAAATGGGTTCTGGAGCTATAATTGTTTAATCGTAAACCAAGCTTGCCGCTCGTTATACTATTGTTTGAATTGTCGGAATTTTTCTTACATTGTTGAGGGGCTGAATGGATGAGATTGGTTATTGATATTGTTAATATAATTGTTTGGTGCTGTTTTTAATTTGGGGAAGTGAGGAAATGCTGGGGAAGTACTGCCCGATTTTCCGTAAGAGAGCTACTATCTTAGAAATGTGTTTTGAGTCCTTCCATGGCATTAACCATAGTTGTAATACCTTGATGTAGGTTTAAGTACTATAGGTAGTATGTGGAGTCGTTATCAACAAAGGTATGTTAAGGATACTCTTCCTTCTTTTGGCATGATCAGAATGAAATGAACGTAAACGAACAATATCCATAACGGCTCCACTCTTAGATATGTTAGTGCCTGATGTTCTTGACTTCTATATAATGATAGTAATCTTATCTTATGGCTTGTTGATTCTTCAAAGTAAGTTATATTGATGATGTTAGTTCCATAATGTTAATCGGAGGGGCAACGAACTTACGTCACTTCGATAGACTCAGAGTATCTTAGTATCATTCATGCATTAAATACATATATATACCATGACCTCACAGGCGTTATATACGCTTATGATATATGATATGTATATGCATTATGGGAAAGGTTATGGCATTATATATGCACCACCTCCTGATCAGTTGGTATATGATGATAATTATGCCCACGGAGGCCGATATGATATGATGGGATTCCCATAGAGGCTTGATGGAGTTATATACTGATGTATAAAGGGGGGGGGGATTGTACGCTTAGGTTGGTTGGAGTTGGTTTGGGGCTGGACAGACACAAATATGGGAGTCAAATGGAGGTGGGTGGAATAGAACGGTTTCTAGACATTTTAGATTTGTGGGAGGTGTACGGGTTCCCTTAGGTGGTTTGGGGCTAAGGCATTTGGAGAAGATGAACTAGACACGTTGTATGTTATGTTGGTGGTTGGATGGTGGTAAGGTGGCGGAAACTAGTCAGGATAGTAAGGTACGAAGGTTGAACTCGGTGAGGACGGTGGAGTAGTTGGTTGGGTTTTCGGGTGTTTTTGGGAGAAGCTGGTTAACGACCTTTTTGGTGTAGGTTGGGGAAGTGTTGTAGTGTATTATGGTGAAAGGGATTAGGTAGTTTTGACAATCATTGGACATGAAATTGATAGACAAGTTCGGGTGCGGATAAGGTGATGTAGGTCGAGATGACCTTCTAATGTATTTGTGACAAAGTAACCGGATAGAACCTTGGCTTGGGTATAGTTAGATCAAGAAAGTTCTAGCTAAACTTACACCTAGGGTTTGGACCACAAAAGGACCAAGGGTTGGACCACAAAAGGACCAAGGGTTGGACTACAAAATGACCAACTAAGATAACAACACAAAAGTTGAGTAACTTAGCAAAGTTTGAGATATATTTCATAAAATTTCAATGTGTCCTTTCATAAACTACATCCCCTATTTATACTAGTTCTAAACCTTCTAGAAGAGGTAAGAAGATATACATACAAATGCGTCTAGGCAAAATGCAAAAGGGGGAGAGGTTCGACTGATTTGGGAGAAGGGAAAAGACCCAACTCTTCAAGTTCTCTAGGCCACCTTTTTGTGTCATCCATGTAGATAAGTACATGAACTAGCTAGTTCATGAATTACCTCCTTGGGGAATGTTGGAAGCTTCTCCTTCTAGATGGTTCTCGGCTTGGTCATCTTATCTTATTACATGGCATAGTAATTAAGCTATAAGGAGATCTAGTAATTAAGCTATAAGGAGATCTAGTAATTAAGCTAGGAATTAAAACAAGCTAAAAGGTGGTCTCAGCCAAGACCTACGTAAAAGCCAAAAAAATGTTTCCTTCTTGGATCTTCAAGTCTTGTATTCAACTCCACTTCACATTAAGCATGTCACCGTAAGACTGTTGTTAATCTTTGGCACTCCTAGCAAATCACCTCGCGGCTCATGTTGGAAACTTAAGTTTACGATTGTCTTTTCATCATACTCCCATTCTTTAACAAAATTTGCCCTCAAATTCTCATCATCTATGTTTGGTGATAAGTATCCAATATTAAACGTTGAACTAATACCTCCATATTCATCCGGAAGTTCTTGCCCTCAAATTCTCATCATCTATGTTTGTAGGCGCTTTCCCCGAACCTGGCCAATATCTTGAAAGGACCATCCGTCCTCGGCATTAGCTTGTTCTTTCTCATGTTGGGAAATATTTCCTTCCTTAGGTATAGCAAACCAAATCTCCGGGATAGAATTGTTGTTGAGTCCTTGACATGTTCACATCCATTTTTTATTTGGTATTGGCCTTCTGAATTTGTGCTCGAATTTGATCATGTAACTTTTTGAAGGCCTCAATTCGATCTTTAGCCGTGAAGCTTAGAATTTCTTTCTTTGGGATTGGAACCAGATCAATATGTAATAATGGGTTAGTGCCATAAACAATTTCAAATGGAGCTTTACCCGTTGTACGAGATTGACTCCCATTATAAGAAAATTCCGCATGTTCCAACTTGATGTCCCAATCCTTGGTGGTCTTGCTCACCAATCCTCTTAATAGTGTGCCAAGAGTTCTATTAGTCACTTTCGTTTGGCCATCCGTTTGAGGATGATGGTAGGTACTAAATAGCAACTTGGTACCAAGAAGTCTCCATAGTTTTTTCCAGAAATAACTTAGGAATTTCACATCCCAATCAGACACAATAGTCTGAGGAACGCCATGCAATCTTACCACTTCCTTCAAATACAAGTCCGAAATATGTGTTGCATCATCGGTCTTGTGACAAGCAATGAAGTGAGCTATCTTCGAGAATCTATCCACAACTACCATGATAGAGTCCTTGCCCCGTTGTGTTCTTGGTAAGCCAAGGATGAAATCCAATCTCACACCTTCCCATGGTCGCTTCGGAACCGGTAAAGGAGTATACAATCCTTTGTGGAAGAAACTTTTAGCCTTTTGACAAGTGGAACACCTACTTACCACTCCATTTACATCTTTATCCATCCGTAGCCAGTAAAAGTGTTCTTGTAGAATCTGCAAAGTCCTCACTACCCCAAAATCTCCATCTAGTCCACCCGAATGCACTTTATGTACAAGTAATTCCCTCATGGAACATTTCGGCACACACAATTTGTTCATTTGAAAAGGAAACCTAATATAGAATAAGAACTATGAACTCCACTATTACATTCTATCATTACGTCTTTGAACTTGGGATCTCATTCATAGAATTCCTTTAGTACTTTAAATCCCACAAGTTTTTGTTCAAGTACGGTCAACATTACGTGCCTCCAGGAAAGTGCATCCGCCACTATGTTGGACTTGCCATATTTGTGCCTTGTAGAGAATGTGAAAGTTTGCAAGTATGCTACCCACTTAACATGCATTGGATTCAACTTTATTTGTCCATATAAAGACTTCAAGGATTCATGATCCGAATATAAGACAAAAGGTTTTGGCCTCAAATAATATTCCCATTGGACCAAGGATCTCACGATAGCATAAAACTCCTTGTCATAAGTAGAATAATTGAGCCATGCACCACCCAATTTTTCACTAAAGAAAGCAATAGGTCGTTTGTCCTAAATCAAGATGGCACCAACAACAACCCCACTAGCATCACATTCAACTTCAAATAATTTCTCAAAGTTCGGAATAGCTAGAACCGATGCTTCAGATAACCTTCCCTTCAAGGTTTCAAAAGCTCTTTGTGCTCCTTGGGACCATTTAAACATATCCTTTTTCATTAGTTCAATGATAGGGACAACAAAGGTACTAAAATATCTAATGAAACAATTATAAAAAGAAGTCAAACCATGGAAACTTCTTACCTCACTTACATTTGTAGGCTCAGGCCAACTTCGGATAGCTTCCACCTTTGATGGATCCATATGAATGCCCTCGGATGATACTATGTATCCTAAGAATGGGATACTAGTAATCAGAAAAGCACACTTCTGTAACTTTCCATACAACTTTACATCTCTTAACTTCTCAAATAAATCTTCTAAATGCAACAAGTGAGATTCCCTATCTTGACTATAAATTAAGATATCATCTAAGTAAACCACAACAAATTTACCCATGAATGGTCGAAGTACCTTGTGCATGAGCCTCATGAAAGATCTTGGAGCATTACACAATCCAAATGGCATCACAAGCCATTCGTACAAACTATACTTGGTGTTGAAAGCCGTCTTCCATTAATCTCCCTCTCGTATCCTCATTTGATGGTAGCCACTCCTCAATCTATCTTGGAGAACAACATGGCCCCACTCAATTCATCCAATCTTGGAATAGGAAACCTGTACTTCACGGTGATGTTATTGACCACTCGGCTATCAATACGCATGCGCCAAGTCCCATATTTCTTTGGCACCAACAAGGCGGGTACCGCACAGGGACTAAGGCTCTCTCGGACAAATCCTTTGTCTAGTAATTCTTGCACTTGTATTTGCAACTCCTTAGCCTCTTCAGGATTGCATCTATAGGCTAGACGATTAGGTAATGAACTTCATGGAATAAAACCAATAGCATGTTCAATACCTATAATTGGTGGTAACTCGGGTGCAAGATCATTTGAAAATACATCTTCAAATTTCTTCAAGAGTTCCTTCAAGTCGGCATCTTCAACCGTATCTCCTACAAGACTCTTCTTATCCTTGCACACCAATGCATATATAGGACTCCCCTTCTTCAACTTCTCTTCTATCTCCAATGCATTAAGTAATAAGGCCTCAGACTTTTCCTTGCGGTTCTTGGCATTTTGGATCTTCATTTTCTTCACCTCACTAGGTGACAATGGTATCAATTGGACCGTCTTGTCATCCTTTTGAAAATAATATACATTCTTTTATCCATAATGTTGTGCTTTCCTATCAAATTTCCATGGCCGATCCAATAAAATATGACAAACATCTATAGGTAGGATGTCACACCATATTTCATCTTCATACTTACCAACCTAAAAACTAACAAGAGCTTGTTTCATTACATTTAGCCCTTTGCCTTTGTTCAACCATTGGAGAGCATATGGTCTAGGATAATTGAGGGTAGGCAATTTCAATTTGTCCACCATTTCCGCGGAGGCCATATTGGCACAACTTCTTCCATCAATGATCATATAACTTACCTTGTCATTTATCTTGAATCGAATGTAAAATAGTTGCTCTCTTTGTGTCTCATCCTGTCCTTCAAGTTGAACACTCAACACACGTCAGAGTACTAAACTTTCACCCTCTTCCGCAAGATCAACATCTTCCTCCAGGACTTTCTTACTTCGGGTTCCTCAATAACAAAGGAATCCCCACAATCTTGATACTCTTCCCTTTCATGCCTTGGGTTATTTTGTGCAAACTCCTCACCAGACTCAGCATTATTAATCATGGAACACCCCACAAATTCTCTTCTCAAGATTTGCGCTTGTTCCGCAAAAAGGTCACTTGTGATCCTCCGAAGTTCTTCATTTATGTTAGCCATAGCGTCAAGGCATGGGATAAGAAAACTTTGATCTGATACCAAACTGATGTATATAAGGGGGGGATTGTATGGTTAGGTTGGTCGGAGTTGGTTTGGGGCTAGACGAACACAAATATGGGAGTCAAATGGAGGTTGGTGGAATAGGACGGTTTCCGGACAATTTAGGTTTGTGGGAGGTGTACGGGTGCCCTTAGGTGGTTTGGGGCTAAGGTATTTGGAGAGGATGAACTAGATACATTGTAGTTATGTTGGTGGTTGGATGGTGGTAAGGTGGCGGAAACTGGTCAGGACTGTAAGGTATGAAGGTTGAACCCGGTGAGGATGGTGGAATAGTTGGTTGAGTTTTTGGAAGGATTTGATTAACTACCTTTTTGGTGTAGTTTGAGAAAGTGTTGTAGTGTATTGGGGTGAAGGGGATTAGAAAGTTTGGACAATGATTGGGCACAAAATTGATAGACATGTTCGGGTACAGATAAGGTGATGTAGGCCGAGATGACCTTATAATGTGTTTGTGGCAAAGTAACTGGATAAAACCTTAACTTAGGTATAGTTAGATTACAAAAGTTCTAACTAGACTTACATCTAGGGTTTGGACCACAAAAGGACCAAGGGTTAGACCACAAAAGGACCAAGGTTTGGACCACAAAAGGACCAACTAAGATAACAACACAAAAGTTGAATAACTTAGCAAAGTTTGAGAAAACTCAAATATATTTCATAAAATTTCAATGTGTCCTTTCATCAACTACATCCTATATTTATACTAGTTCTAGACCTTCTAGAAGAGGTAACAAGATAGACATAAAAATGTATCTTGGCCGAATGGGAAAGGGGGAGAGGTTTAGCAGAGTTGGGAGAAGGGAAAAGACCCAACTCTTCATGTTCTCTAGGCCACCATTTTGTGTTATCCATGTAGATAAGTGCATGAACTAGCTAGTTCATGAATTACATCCTTGGGGAACATTGAAAGCTTCTCCTTCTAGATGGTTCTCGGCTTGGTCATCTTATCTTATTACATGACATAGTAATTAAGCTATAAGGAGATGTAGTAATTAAGCAAGGAATTAAAACAAGCTAAAATGTGGTCTCGGCCAAGACCTACATAAAATTCGAAAAAAATGTTTCCTTCTTGGATCTTCAAGTCTTGTCTTCAACTCCACTCCACATTAATCATGTCACCATAGGACGGTCGGAAAGCATTGGCACTCCTAGAAAATCACCTCGCGGCTCATGTTGAAAACTTAAGTTTACAACCTTCTTTTCATCATATACGTATATGTATTTGTAGGACCAATCATTATATACACACATGTATTATACTTAGGCATATTATGGCCCTCAGAGGCATTATGTATAGGTTGATTATTCCTTGTATTAGGTTACCTCTATTCCTTTATTATGCTTTTTCTCATGCCTTACATACTCGGTACATTATTCGTACTGACACCCCTTTTGCTTGGGGGACGCTGCGTTTCATGCCCGCAGACTCAGGTACACAAGGCGACGGTCCGCACTAGTAGGTTGCCTATTCAGCTGATATTGGAGCACTCTACTTGTCCCGGAGTTGTGGTCTAGTCTTTGTATGACATTATTTATATGCATCTGGCTATGGAAGGGCCCTGTCCTGACCTTATGATGTCACGTACTTCAGTAGAGAATTGTAGGCAGTTATAATGCAGTCAGATGTTATGTGGCCACCTCGGCCTATATTTTTGTTGTATAGTCATCTATGGTAGCCTTGTCAGCTCGTACGGTCATGTCCAACATCTATGTATATACACATATACCCTGTTGGTCTTGCACCTTTTTAGCTTATTATTTCTATGAGTCAGCAAGTTACCTCGTGACGGCCCTCGTGGCCTATGCTTATTTACGATTATGTAGTGAATGTATGTCTAGTGGTGCTCATCAAGTAAGGTCTGGGTGCTCGTCATGGACCTCTGATTTGGGTCGTGACACTAATATGCAGAGTAGATATCCTGGATTGTTCATTACTTCTGCTATGTTTCCTCTATTCATTTCTATCCATTCGAGGGCAAACATTATTTTAATTGGTATCTCATGTAATGACATATCTGGTTTTTTTTAGCTAAAGACCTTTATTTACTTGTTATACCATTTCCGTAGACTCTATGAGGGGTTTGTAATGCGCAAGGATGTGTGTCACAGATCTTGAGGTCGATTTTTATGAGTTTCGGATGAAAAACCCAAAATTAGAAACTTATAGTTGGTTTGTTTGACTCAAAGTTGACTTTTATCTAAATGGGTTAGTTTCTGGGTTCTGTCGCTTTCGGTAGTTCCAAAGGGTCATTTATGACTTAGTCGAGTCATTGGTTCATTTCTCGAGGAAATCCAATGTTTTTGTGGCCTTATTTGTAAAGTTTGGATATTTGGTTTTCCTGGACGATTCTTTAGAAAAGTATGCCTTAGCTCAGTTAAATGTTAAATTCGAGGGTACAAGTGAGTTTGTAGAACTATTTACCATAGACAAACATGTTTAGTTTGTGTCTAGGGTTCTTCGGGAGTGTTTCGGGTGTTTAAAGATGTTTTGGCTTGTTTCTATAATCTAGTGTCTGGTGTCCGCCTCAGCGGCACCAGTTTCCGTTCCGGCATGTCCGCCTCGGCGACACCAGTTTCCACTCCGACGTGTCCGCCATGGCAGAAGGTTGTCTTATCGACGCAAGAGTTAGGAAGTATTGGGTTTCTGCCTTTGCGGAGGGTCTCTCTGCTCCTGCGAAGTCGTGTTCGGCGTGGCGTTGAGGAGGGGTGTCAAGTGACACTGCCTTTTTGATGGTTTTGTTCACGTAAGCGGGTTCGCTCCAGCGGAGTCGATTCATCTGGGGCGGAAACACTGTATCAAGTGTCCTATATATTCTCCAATGTCAGAATTTCTTTTCCAAATTTGAAAGTCTGAAACCTAGAGCCGTCATCTGAGTACTCTCTGAGGAATAAGAGTACTTTCATCTCTTGGGGTAAGATTTCCTTCCTTCTTGAATTGGGTTTTATATTTCTAAGCTCTTAAATGTGATGTAGTATGTTTTTAAGTTGGGAAAAAATGAATTGCAAATTCCTAAGAGAATAAGAGAGTTATGTTATTGATTTTAATAGAGTTTTATGGGTTAGATTGTATTAATATTATGAATTAGGATGGGAATATATTAGATTATCATGTTATATGTCTTAATGTAAGAATAGAAACCTATTTTCAATTGGGAGAAATTTCTAGGGTTTCAATTTGGGGCTTTTCGAATATAGTTCAACTGATGGTTCAAATGCATATAGTTCTTCAATTAATTTAATGATATGACTACTCGGTATATATTCATGATTTTTGGGTATTAAAGTTCGAGTCTTGGTAACGTGGGCTCGGGTTGGTATTTTAAAGTCTTGTTTGTAAGGTTTATGTCATTGTATATTGTGTAAGCTTTATATTAACGAATAGTATATATACGTGGATAGACTTCGACCATCATGAGGCGCAAAGAAAATACAAGGCTATCACCGAGGCTTGATCATGTAGCACTCTTCTTCGGCCGTGAGGTAGGCTACGGTTTAGTTTTTTGAGAATTTGATAGAAGTGCATAATTAGTTATAAATATTGAGGGGTATTGGGCATGTTTGAGGGTTCCTCTCAAACGATTGTGATGAACGTTTGAGGGGGTACCAGTGTTGAACTGTAATGATAGGGTTTGGGGAATCAGCCTCGTGCTGGTTCCGACAGCTGATTATTTAGGCGTGTCGCCATATGTGGGCTTGCCAACATAGTTGTTTGTTATGTTTACTCATCACACATGCTTTTATATGATATCCCGATTTATACTTGGATTTGTATAGGTGTATTGAATTCTTGAAAGCATGAGATATTTCATCTCTTTATTTGGTTGCATCTCAGTATATCATTATAGCTTGCCTTATTTTTCATTTGCATTCATACACTCATGGTTCTATGATATTAATATGAGAGTGGTATGTATATGTTGTGGGCCTAAGAGGCCGGAAAGGTAATATCACTTATGAGATTATGATAACACTGAGATGATATTGATACACGGGGAACGGAGTTGCCCGCCTTCAACATGATATTATTCAGCCAAGAGCTAGGCTCCATGATCCGATAACTTATTCCGGAGCGGAGGGGTGTATGGAATTTATGGGTCCCCTAACGTGTTTTATTTGGCGGCCACCGAGGCCTATTTGCTAACCTTCTATGGTCCATTTGTCTCTCTAGTAGAGCATATTTGCAAAAGAGAGATTAGTTGTATAAGTAGGCATAATTTAAATTGTTATAGTACTTCACATTGTAAAGTTAGTAGTAGTTGGTCTATGAGACCTATTTGTTGCTCTAAATAGAGTGTATTTGCGAGATCGAGTTTGGTTTTGTAAGTAGATAAGATCTAAGGCACATTTGTCGCCCTAGAAGAGCGTAGTTGCAAGACTGAGACTAATGTCCATATATATGTAACTCAGACCTATAGTAGCATTTCAGTTAACATAGTTGGCAAACGGTTTAGTAGAATATGACCTACAGGTAAGTGACAACCCTTCTATATTTATGGTTACTCGCTTACATGTTACTTTAAGTTCCAGTGCTTATCATTTGTTTTATCCACCTTACATACTCGGTGCATTATTCGTACTGGCGTCCCTTTTGCTAGGGGCATTGCATGTCATGCTGTAGGTCCAGGTTTGCAAGTGGTAGATTTGTCGGTAGATGCTCCAGTTGATCATCAGAGTATTGGTGAGCTCCACTTCCTCCTGGAGTAGCTAAGTCGAATCATTTGTGGTATAGTTGTACAAGCTAGTTAGGTAGGCCGGGGGGCCCTGTCCCTACAAAATTGTTTTGTCAAACACTCTTAGAGGCTTTTGTAGACAGATGGACACATGTGGTCAGTAGTGTTATGTGATGTTGGGTTATACAGTTGAGGCCTTTTAGGACCACATATCTATATACTTGTTTTGGGCCCTTCTGTTTGCAAGTAATTTGAACGTAGTAAACTACTTGTATTGTCAAATATGCTACTTGTATAGAGATGTCATTAGGTGTTCGTTCAGCCCCCCCCCCCCAAGGTTGGGGAATGACAAGCATCAAGCAGTCGTACATTCAGGATGGATAACTGAAATAGATCCTTAGCCATTTCCAATTTATTAGCCTCTACATGCCTCAGGCTACCCATAGACATTCGACTCAACACATCGGCTACAACATTTGCCTTGCCAGAATGGTACAGGACAACATCATAGTCCTTCAGGATTTCAAACCATCTCCTGTCTCAAGTTCAATTCTTGCTGCTTGAATATATATTATAGGCTCTTATGATCAGTAAACAAATCAACATTAACTCCATAAAGGTAGTGACACCATATTTTAGAGAAAATATAATAGCTGCCAACTCAAAATCATAGGTCGGGTAATTCTACTCGTGCTTCCTCAACTGTCTCGAAGTATATGCAATAACCTTGCCGTGATGCATCAAAACACAACCTAAGCCGACTCTAGAGGCGTCACAATAGACCCTCTGAACCTTCTGGAAGTTCCAAGACAAGTGCTGATGTCAACTTACCCTTCAATTCTTAGAAACTCCTTTCACAAGCGTTAGTCCATTAAAACTTAGCTGCATTATGAGTTAACTTCATCAACGGAGCATCAATAGAAAAACAATTCTCCATAAATTTTTGATAATAACCTGTCAATCTCAAGAAAAAGCGCACCTCCTTAGGAGTTGTGGGCCTCGGCCGATTCTTTACAGCTTCGATATTCTGGCTATTAACTTTAATGCCCTCATCTGATACTATATGCCCAAGAAAAGCCACTGAATGCAACCAAAACTTACATTTGGGGAATTTAGCATATAACTTATGATCTTGCACCGTCTGCAACACCGCTCGCAAGTGATCTATATGTTCTTCTTCTGATCGGGAATATACCAGGATGCTATCTATAAATACGATTATGAAGATATCGAGAAATGACTTGAACACCCAATTCATCATGTCCATGAAAGCTGCTGGTGCATTAGTAAGACCGAATGACATGACAAGAAACTCAAAGTGACCATATCTAATCCTAAAAGCAGTCTTCAAAATATCTTTCTCCTTAACTCTCAACTAATGGTATCCAGACCTAAAATCGATCTTTGAGAAATATTTAGCGCCCTGCAACTGATCAAATAAGTCATCAATTCATGTGAGTGGATGTTTATTATTGATAGTAACCTTATTCAGCTGACGGTAATCAATACACATTCTCAATGAACTGTCCTTCTTATGAACGAATATCACTGGCGCGCCCCACGGGGAAGTACTGGGCCTAATGAAGCCCTTTTCCAGCAAATTTTTCAACTGTACCTTCAACTCCTTTAGCTCAAAAGGCCATTATGTAATAAGGAATAGATATAGGTTGCTATATTTCTATTATGATTGTGCGTATTAGTATTTTGTTATCTTCCCCTTTACTTATATTTTATCTTGTGTAAGATCTGAGAGTTGTTAGCCTACCGGGTGGGATTGTGTAGGTGCCACCATGATCTATGAAAAAGGATCGTGACACATAATCAAATGAAACACTAAAATATAACATAGAAAGTAATTAAATCCCTTTGGCATAAATAATATTTTTTTCTGGAGATATCTTCGCCTATAAATCTATATGCATCGCAGTGTAATTTGGTGAACTGATAATGAATGACTCGATAATCCATTCTTACTGCATGTCCATCATAATGTTGCAATGAATATAGTGCAATGCTTGAACTTTCTGTTTATTTGTGATAAGAACGTTTAAGTCATATTTACAAAGAAAGGCTAAAACAACTAACTAGTAAATAATGAGATTTAGTTTGAATTTTATATTGATCTTGATATATGATTGCATTGAGGGGAAATCAAATAAAAAATATAGTAAGGAAACACTACGTATAAGAAACACAACTTCTTGATATCATGCACACCGGTGTGTTATACCCCATTTTAACCAGGTAAAAGTAGAGTATAACATATTAGAGATTTCCGAATTTTAATAGTTAAAGCAAATCGCCACCTAATAATTTTAGGGTGAATTAGGACACTTAGTTATCAACTTAGTAATTAAATATAAATTCAATTTTAAGGTCTTATTAACGTACTAGATTCTAGGTAAGAGTTCAAAGTTAGTCTTAAGAGGAAGGTGTTAGGCACCTCTTAAATCCTGTAAAATCAATTAACTAATCAAACTTAGGTTAGTTAAAATAAATGGTATTTTATATAAAGAAAAATAGCGCATCAATAAGTATTTCAAAGCTTTAAATACTAATAAGTGAAATACTTATAGATCTAATTGATAAAAAGGAAAATCAATGAGCAGATGTTAAAAACGGTTTTTGGTAGGTGATCACGCCCAAGACTCGTTCTAAAAATAATAAAGTTGTCATCGCAATTCCATAGAGAACTGAGGCTTACTATAATTATTCAACATCATTAAGAAAATAAGTTCGAATAATTCTTAAGTTTTAAAGATTTTTTTTTGTTAAACTACTTAACTAGAAAATACCAAAATAATAAAATTATCAACTAAAATAGGATTAAGTTGGAAACAATATTAAGGAGGCCTAGAATTATGATTGTCTCAATTATCAGAAACCTTCTCACTATGCAATTTATAATGTCACTGATTTATTCTCTACTCATCATGGTGTGACGACCTAAATCACGAGTCACGATGACACCTTCGCTATCTCCGTTTGGCGAACCATCCCAACGTTTATAGAATCATTAGCTATTAAGTGCAGAAAAACAAATATAAAACATGATATCTTACGTGTCTTAATAGCATAGAAATATGGATAAGTCATAATACAATTCATGTCCGAAACCGGGTGTCAATCGTACAAGATCTCTAAAGTACTGAATACAAGTCTCGTAGGACTAAAAATATAATTTCTATATGAAAGAAAATGCATAAAGACAAGGGAAGAGATCCAGGGGCTGCGAACCAGCCAAAACAACTCACCCTAAAGTCTCAGATAGTATGCCTCGAAAATCAGCCACAAAGTTTAGAACTGGAACATGGGTCCATATCTGTACGAAGTGCAGCAAGTGTAGTATGAGTATATATCACTAGTACTTCATAAGTATCATAGGCTGACAATAAAGAGTTAACACATATTGAATATAAAGACTGAACACAAAACATATATCCAAATAGAGCATTTATACCTTTAGATTATGACAAGTCAGTCATGGTTCATGTAATACAAGAAGTAGGCATATAATCAATTAGAACAAGTAGAAGAATGAATGAAAGAATGCAATGCATTGGCCAATAAAAAATCTGGTACACACATGCTCTAGGCCATGTTGTATCGTAATGACCCATGGTATACCTATCACTATACCGCTCGCGGCCTTTCTCATCGGACTGTGACCACTCGCTGTACCACCCGACGTTACCATCGAGCTGTGAGACATCATTCTTACCTCTTTCCCAATTTTTTAAGACCACCTCATATCTATTCGGTAACTCATACAACTAGTTTATAGTCGTGAATGATTCAGCGGGAATGAAATCATATGCAAATTGTAGATATTCCATAGGCATAAATGGATATCCTATAACATGCAATTGAATAATATCAAATCAACGTCAAAAATAGTTCTTTTTCATATTTTACATGAGATATAGAGTGATGAATACATAACGAAGCAACTATCGCAAGTATTAGTCAAACATGGCCATGCAAGTCCACATAATCAACAATCATACCAAGCCAATAGATTTCACACTACCTATAATGCCCGAAGGCTCACATGCATATCCCATCAATATTTATCTAAAATATACGTACCTCTAATCGGAATCTAAAAGAGTAAGCCATTACCTACCTCGGAGCCGAGCAACGTGCCATGAACTCCTCAAGAGACCGCATTTCCTTTCCGAGAAATATCTACTCTATCCAAATCTATCAATTATGCGATCTACATGAGTATACAAATCTATTGATTTCCATATTGCTAAATTTTTACCCGGAACACAAAAATAGCCAAAAGAGGAAAACTACAATTTTATTTTCGAATTAGTTTACCCATAGCCTTAATAAGCTAAACCCAGAAATTATCCAAATCCTAGAATGAATTTGCCCCAATTTCATGAAAAAACTATTTCTAAGGTACAACTAGAAACCCCAACATTTCCTATCCAAATGCATGATTTAATTGTTAACTAATAATAATAATCAATGGTAATACAGAGATTTAATATTAGGAACTCACCCCCAAGCTTAGATGAGTAAAACCCCCTTGAAATCACTCCAAACTGAGTTCTAGAACTTGAAATATGAGAAAAATGGAGTCTAAGTTTGGAATGGGGAATTAATTCGGCCTCAATTGGCCTTCGCAATCGCAAGATCCACCAGCCATGGTCATGAAGCATGACCCGAACCCGGCCCACGAACCTCCTTGTCTGATTATGACCTGGCCCACCACAATCTCGACCCTCCCATTTTTCCTTCTCCGCGATCGCAAAGAAGGAAACTAGCAACAACTTAAACTAGATTTTCTGGTTTCTCAAACCTTCGATCAGACACTCAAAGAAAATTCGGGACCTCCTAGACACAAACTAAATATGAATTTCTGTCATAAAACATATTCCGGTCTTTCTCGCACACTCAAAATTCCCAAAAAAGGTCATTTTGACTCGATGTAACTCTAATTCTCTAAATCACTAGTTTTTCGTTCAACTACCCAAATCACCCTCGAATGCCTCGGGACCCAAACCAAATGCTCGAATAAGTCTAAAATCACATTTTAGACCTAATGAAATCAATAAAACTAAAAAAAATGCATTTATCTCCGATGTTGACTTTGGTGAAGCATCTTCATTTCTTTAATTTTGGAATTTTCAATTTTGCTAATTTTGATTTGATACCGACTTGATTGCCTCACGAACTATGCCACCCATCCCCACAAGTCATAAATATTGAAATGAAGCTACATGAAGGGTATTTTTGGGATAAAAGGATGAAATGAAATATATGACCAAACAGGTCGTTACATTAGATACCAATTAAACAATCGTTCATCCTTTAATGATAAAGAAGAGAATGGGAAACAGTACCTGAACTGACAAACAATCGAGGATATCGCTCCCACATATCTGCCTCGGTCTCCCAAGTGTCCTCCTTAATCTGACGGTGCCTCCACTACACCTTCATTGAAGCTATTTCATTGAATCTAAACTTCCTAACTTGCCTATCCAAAAATTGCCACAAGCTTTTTTGTAAATGTTAGATTATGGTAAAAATACATCGAATCCCATATGCTACCTCACCAATGCGCCGAATGATATCAAATGGGCCAATAAACCTCGAACTTAACTTTTCCTTCTTCGCAGACATTATTACACCTTTCATGGGAGAAAACATCAATAAAACCTGGTCACCCACTATGAAATCAACATCGTGAACCTTCTGATTCGCATAACTTTTCTGCTTACTTTGAGCTGCGAGAAGCCTCTCCTTAATCACCTTCACCTTGTCAATGGAATCTCTCAATCTCACCTCGAACGTGTTGAACTAGGCAACCAGAGAGGGACCTCCGCCCTAATCCTCAACTTATAATATCCCGATCTCAAATCAATCTTAGAAAAGATCGATGCATACTAAGGCTGATCAAACAAGTCACCAATGTGAGGTATCAAATACTTGTTCCTGATAGTTGTTGACACCTAATTTTTGGCCTCCAATAATTTTATTTATTTATTCAAAGTTCCTGAATTACAAATGGAGTGAAATATATAGTTTTGCAAAGAAAAAGTGATTTTACAAAATTTCTTCGGTGACATTTTTCCATTTCATTTGGCAAAATATCATAAAGTATATCATTGTATATCATCCTATATATTTTGAATATTTCTTTTATAGTTTGAAATATATTGTAACGACCTGTACAATTGTTTTTTGGCTAAAGACCTTTACTTGACCAAATTGCCCTTCCTGTAGACTCTATTTGGGGTTTGGGACTTGCAGGGATGGATAACACGGTTTCTAAAGTGAGTTAGATAGGTTGCGGAAGAAAATTCTAAGTTTGATATTTCTAAAATAAAAAGAGTTGATCCAAAGTTGACTTTTGAGTATATGGGTTTATTTATGAGTTTTGTCGCTTTCGGTAGTTCCACAATGTCATTTTTGACTTAGTCGAGTCTTTAGTTTGCTTCCTGAGGTATTCTTATGTGTTTTGAGTCCTTAATTGCTATGTAATTTGGGAAATTTGAGTGGATTTTAGAAAAGTTTACCTTAGCTTGGTCGTATGATAATTTTGAGTGCGCGATCAAGTTTGTATCATCGTTTCCATTTGGGAAGCATATTTGATTTGTGTCTGGGAGTTCTCGGGTGAGTTTTAGGTGTTGGATGGGGGATTTGAGTATTTGATATAGATGCTGATTCTAGTGAAATAACATCAGCGAGTGTTGGCCGCACCTGCGGAGCCGCTTCTGCGGATGTTGGTTCGCAGATACGAGCCATGAGATTATTGGAAAGGTCTGCCTTTGTGAAGTTTTATGTGAAGAGGCGAGCCGCTTCTGCGGTGTCACCTCTGCTTTTGCAAAGTCATGGTAAATTATGTTGGGCCACTTTTGCTATTATTTTTCCCTTCTGCGAGGATGGTTTTGCAGAAGCAGAATTGATGTATCAGAAACTAATAAAAGACCTTATTTCGAATTCACTTTCCATATCTCACTTTTCACAAACCTAAGCTTAGTTGGGGAGGAAAATCAAGGCTCTTCATCATTTTCAACTTATGGGTAAGATTTCTAACATATTTCTATTATTCATTTATGATTCTATCATTAAATCTAGGTTGTTATCATGTTTTGGAAAGTTGAACCAAGGGTTTTATAACTAATGTTAAAGGAGATTAATATGTGAAATTGGAGGCCAAGATTGAGGCTTTAAGGTGTAGTATTTAAGATTTGAGTTTGTTAATGATGAGATAACCTATTGCAAAGCTTGATTTGTTAATTTAATTCCATGAATTTTGAGGAAATTTCTAGGGTTTGTCTAAATTGGGGATTTTTTTTATCTAAAAGGAAACTGAAGACCTAATTGAGGTTGTATGACTTTCAAAATTAAGGTTATGACTAATTATACCGCTATTATTCTTCTGTAACATTAAAGTTTCGATTTTACCCTTGTGGGCCCGGGGTCAATTTGGGGGTCGAGTATTCGGTTTTCTTTGAAAGGTCTTACATTTTTGTATGTATTAGAATATTTTGTTAACGTATAATTTATATTAATAGACTACAGACATTCTGAGGTGTTTCGCAAGGGTAAGGCCTTGTCTTGAGAGTAGTACATGGCACCAATTCTTCTTTGAGACAAACTATGATTTTCTTTATTAGACTCTAATAGATGTATGTAATGTATATAAATATTGAGGGGTATTGGGCGTGATGGGAGACCCACCTTAGTGACTGTAATGAGCACTCGGGTGGGTAACAGTGTTGAACATTTTGGGGGATCATCCTTAGGATTGATCCCGACTGCTATTATATGGGCTTGTCGCCATGATTGATATTATTTGTGAATGTTGTTGATATTACTCATCACTTATGCCTTCTGATATGAAAAGACTGATTATGTGGAATTACACGCTATTGATAATTTTGAGGCATGTGTTATTCATCTCTCAAACATGATTTCATCTCATACTTCGTGATTACTTGCCTTATTTACTGTTGTATTCATACACTCATGTTATTCTGATATTGAAATGGAGTGGTATGGAATGTTGTTGGTCTAATGAGACTTGGAAACGAAGGTAATGATACTGTTATGAGATGGTTGGAATACTGAGATGATGATGATTGATATGGCTTGACAAATGAGTATGTGATTGATGCTCTAGCCTGACCGATAGATCATTCTGGTTGGTTGTGAGCGATATGTGGACTTCGCGGGTCCCTCAACGGTCATAGATGCATGGTAAAGTACGGTAGCATGTGTATACCAGTTTGACTGAGAGGTACCATTACATTCACACATGTTATGTATTTACATATATTATAATCATGATATATGTACTTGATTTGGAATTACCATTGTGATGAGGTAATTATGTGTTGGGCTGTACTTCTATGATTCTGAATTGTCTTAAGTGTTGAACTATTCCTATTACTTGAAGGTGATTTACATGCTTAATCAGACTATGTAAGTTATGGCTGCCTATGTGTCAACTTGATATTTATGTCTATTACATGTATTCTGTCGTTGTTATCCTATGATTCTTATGGGGGTACGTTGTGTACTCATACTATACTTGCTGCATTCTTTTTGTATGCAAATACAGGGCCGTCGACTAGTACCAAACCTCGTGGCTGACGTTTGAGGCTGTGGACTTAGGCATTCAGGGTGAGACTGCCGCTCCTCAGCAGTTCTAAATTCTCCCATTCTATATTCTGGTCATTGTTTTGCACTTATGAGACAGTATTAAGACATTTATTTTTTATTGTAGTAGTGACTCTTGTACTGACCAGACCATATAATTTGGGAATGTAATAAGTAGATATTTAGTATTTTCCTTTACACACACACACACACACACACATATATATATATAGCAAGACAAGTTTAGTAATTATTCCTTTAATTCTGCTTATGTTATTGATATATTTGCTTGGATTGGGAAGTGGTTTTCCTACTGGTGGGGGAAAGTGTAGGTGCCACCACGACGCCCGAAAGGGGTCGTGACAAAGTTGATATGAGAGCTCTAGGTTAAATGGGCTCACAAGTACAAGAGCAATGTCTAGTAGAGTTTCGTAGATTAGTACGGAGACGTCCATACTTATCTTTGAGATGCTATGACACATTTAGGAAACATCACTTCTTTAATTCCTTTCGTGCTAGTTTGACCAAATTGGTATTTGACCTTGTTTCATATTCTCTCATAGATGGTGAGGACTCGTGCACACAAAGCTAGAGATGAGTCGGCCCCTGTGGTGCGCGGTCGTGGTAGAGGTCAAGGACGGGATAGAGGTAGACCCTAAGAAGCAACACTAGTGCGGGGTGGAGCAAAATGGAGCCAGCTAGGCTCGTGCTAGATCTTTATCTCCCAAGGAGGAGATGGAGCATCAGGATGATCAGTATGGGAAGGAGCTGGGACCAGCTCAAGGTCAACCAGAGGTTATAGCCACCCCTGTCCTATGGGATAGTATGGCTCATATTTTGAGTTTGCTCAATGGATTTGCCCAGGCCGGTGTTCTCTCAGCTACTTTGGATGGGTCGTAGACCCGAGTGGGAGGTCACACTCCAGACCAGTTCGGTACACCGGGGGCGCAGCCAGCTGCTGCTTTGGCACCCCGTATTGATGAGATCCCAGTGCTTGAGTTTGGGAAGATGGGGTTTGGCAAGAGTAGAACACTAATGTACCATGGCCAAAAGCTTTCAGAAACCTCCTTAACAACATCAATATGACACTGGATTATGACAAACCGGATAGAGTAATATGGACAGTTGATAGTAACGGTGGTTTTTCTGTCTCATCAACTTGGCAAATAATGAGACAAAGAAAGAAGCCATCCACAGGGCTGTTCCGTTCAAGATGGAATTTATAACTTGGAGGGCTATTACAGACGAGATACCAAGTGCTGAAAGAGTGTCAAGAATGAAGAGCCCAATATCAAAAGATTGTTGTTGTTGCATGCCAGTAGTAGTAGAAACCACTGAGCATATGTTTTATTCAGGAGAAATGGCCAAATGCTTGTGGCTAACCTTTGGAGCACCATTTGGCATTTCTTCTAGAGATACACATTTAATGCGTTGTTGAACAGGTGGTGGGAGTAAAAAGCTGTCTATATAGTGGCCAGTTTTATCACAAAATTTTTATCCAATTGATAATGTGGGAGTTATGGAAATCTAGGTGTGGAAAGGAGTATGGAGCAGGGCATCAGTCAAAGCTGAGATCAATCTCACTAGTTTCCTACAATCTCTCACAGTTGATCAAGCAAAAATTTGGTAAAGTGAAAGTAGAGTCTCAGTGGCAATTTATTCATGCATTCATTGACAAAATTCTTGATCACAGAGTGTATAAAGTGTTCAAGTGAATCAAACCACAACCCCTTTTCTACAAAGTTAATAGTGATAGTAGTTGTGTGGAAGGATTGCGTGGAGCTGGAGGAGTGATAAGAGACTGCAATGGAAAGTTCATCATGGCATATTCAGTATATATTGGCCCAGAAACTAGTAATTGGGCATAGGCAAAGGCAATTCTATATGGGCTAAGACATTGTGTTGAGAGAGGTATGGACAAGATCATAGCTGGGGCTGATTCAAGTTTGTTAGTACAGTTAAACATCTCTATAATGACAACGTTTGTCCGAATTTTTTTATGACTGCTATAGTGAGGTGATGTTATATATGTATACTATCATTAGATGTTTAGATCTTATTTAGCTGTTATAAATAAAAGTACACAAACAATTATTTTTCTGTACTTTTTATGTTATAAATGAAATAATATACTTGTTAATTTTAAAATCTCAATTCATTTTCATATCTCATTAAATAAAAATTGAAAAGATTAATAAATTATAATAAATCT
This sequence comes from Anisodus tanguticus, assembly GCA_034509755.1. NCBI lineage: Eukaryota > Viridiplantae > Streptophyta > Magnoliopsida > Solanales > Solanaceae > Anisodus > Anisodus tanguticus. The sequence goes on from CM067542.1 coordinate 37,791,565, forward strand.
ATAACTAGTTGTACTACTGATAAAGAATTAAAATGTAAGGAACATATGCATTTAAAATTAATTAAGAATTTAAATATTTCAAGTTTAAGAATTCTACAATTATGGTTGTTTCAAAATTACCGTCTCCTTAGTTATAATATAACGTTTGAATTGACGAAAAAATTTATCTACACTTTCGGCAAAAGGGAATTCAATAGCTTTCCATTGAAGGTTGTCTAAGAGCTTAACAGTCGACTCTTCTATCTCACTCCAAGTAGAAGTAGGTTGAAGCTCTTCATGAACACTTTCGTTGTCACCTTTTGTATCCGATGTCTCTTGTTCTTCCGCTCCAATCACTTGTGCAATAATCTCTTCATCAATGTAAGTTTCAAGGATTGAAGTGTTGCGTCAAACTCTATATAAGCGACATTAATGATGATTATCATAAATATTTTAATATATTATTTTTATACATAATATATTTCTTAGTATAAAATATTATTACACAAGATTTGAGTATGACTATTACATAGAGGTAATTTTACAAAGAGTGTACCACTATAGTGAATGTCATTGTTGTTATAGGTAGAATGTTGTTATAGAGAAGTAACATATAACATGAAAAATCAGTTTTGGAGAAAATTAAGCCGTTATACTGAAATGTTGTTATAACGGGACAATTATAGAGAGTTTTAACTCTATCAACAGTGAATGAACAAGCTAGCACTCCATGGAGATTACAGGAAACAATGAACAAGATCAAGGAAATAGTGGAGGAGAAAGGACTAGTAGTACAACATTGCTATAGGGAAGCAAACAAAGTTGTGGATAGACTAGCTGCCATCAGTCATAGTCATAAACAATACCTTGTGTTCACAGATTATACAGGTTTGCCAAGAGAAATTAGAGGTATGATGCAACTGGACAGAATGGAGATGGCTTCATTTCAAGTCAGGCAGAAGAAAGCAGCAGAGGTCTTGTTATGAGTAGTTTTTGTTTTTTTTTGCTTAGCTACTTACATAGAGCATGGAGTTTCTGTAATAAACTCCCAAATCCCACGGAAGAGGCAATGTCAGTTCCTCTTTCTCAAATGTAATCCTTCACTTTGCTATGAATAAAGGTCGGTCAGTTGATATAAAAAAAGCTGAAAAAGAAAACATTAATGACAAGATATCTACCCATCATGTAAGGTTATTTAAATAACTAAATTACTTAAAACTCAAGTACAGTTAATTAACTAAGTATTCATATTAGGTATGTAATTAACTTGCGAAAAACCAACGCATAGATACCCCTGATAGGTCATATATTATGAGCATGTAAAACTCTATACATGGTCAATTCATTAAAATTAAAAGAACTAATAAGAATCGACTTACTTTTGCAACAATCTGGCTGGTCGTTTTGAGAACTGATGCTCTGTTTTATGTGTTGTCTATTTTAGAAGCTCCGTAATAATTATTTTAACTTTCTTGCCAAATTTGAAGTCAACTGGATATCGTTTGATTCACTTTGGGAGAAGGTTTCACTTTGAAAATTCAAGCATTCAATTGTTTAGATAAATGGTTTATTTTGGGAAAATATACTCTAATTCGAGAACCAAAGATTCTGTTAGATTTTAAATATTATTTATGACCTGTAGAAATTGATGGAACTAATTTTAGAGTTCGTTTGATTGATTTTTGATAATTAAGTCAGTTTTAGTACTTAATATGCTAATTTATGACAAAAAGATGGTCACATGAAGAAATAATATTTGGATTGAAAATTTGTTAATTATTTTAGCTTCGTATTGATGCTTATGACTTGAGGGAAAAGGTAACGTGATTCCCTAGGCAATCAGATAAAAAATCGTGGAAGGAAATTTAAGTTTTAAAATTTTGAAGTTCTAAGTTTGACAAGTTTGATCAAGAGTTGACTTTTGAGTAAATGCATATGAAATTGAATTTCGATGGTTCTGTTAGGTTTGGAACGTGAATTTTGACTTGGATGGTTTGAACGAGTCTCGAGTGCTTTGAGTGAGTTTTGGACAAAAAAGATTATTTTAGGAGGTTCTTAAGTTAAAGAAGGATTTAGTTCACCAAAGTCAACATCGGGGGTAAATGAGTCTTTTTCAATGTTTGTCTGATTCCATTAGTTCCTGCCAAGTCCCCTTTTAGGGTTCGTGGTGACACCTACACATTCCCACGGGTAGGCGAACCATTTACAACTAAATAGAACAATATGAAAGAAATGCGGAAATATAACATATATTACATAATATGTCGTATAAAATAAATGCAGAATAGATAAGTCTAAACATCAAATAATATCCCCCAAAGATCTAGTTTGTGAATATAAGAGCACTAGTCAACTGATACAAGTATAAATAGGGAAACCAAGTGCCAAAACTGAATATGATAACGCAAATATCTGAACATGTCTCTCGACCATAAATAAAAGAAAAGAAGGAAAGAGTCTCAAAGGGTATACCGGAGATAACATCCTCACCCTGAAGTCTCGAAGACTGCCTGCCAGGACTCTAGCTCGAGCTCACAAACTGGTAGATGGATTTGTATCTGCATCAGAAAATATTCAACAAGTGTAGCATGTGTACACAATGCACCCCCATAGATATCATAGGCCGACAATGACGAAAGATACGCAAAAAGAGACAAATATCAAGTTGACACCAAGTAGTCCTATACTAATAGTTCAATAATCCAAGTAATGTCACATAATCCACATGATAGTCCACATATCACCTTTTCGAGTAAGATTACATAATCATTTAGGTCATTAATTCAAAAAGAGTTAAATAATAGTAATTCACGTATCAAATAGTCGGTACAATCCCTACATGTACAGATATCTAGCCAAGGCATCGATCACCAATCCACTACAAGTCTATCCACAGATAATCAATGAAATGATGTATGTATGATATGAATGCAAAGCATATGCCAGGTACCTTTATCATCCCGTATACAGGCTGTCAAGTTTTCATTATGATCAGCCACCCACGGGGGACCCTGGAAGTCCATATACCCCTCAGGAATTTCCCATCGGAGCTCAGCTCTTGGTTGTAATAAAAATGTTGTAGGCGTGCAACCCGTTCCCCGCGTATCATCATCATCATCATCAATGTTGTCATAATTTCATATTGTTCTTACCTTTCTGGTCCTTAGGACCCACATCATATATCATACCACTCTAATATCAATATCATCAGAACCATGAGTGTATGAATGTATATGACAATACAAGGCAAGAATCATAATGTCATGAGAGGCAACAAGTATAGAGATATTATCACATGCTTTCAGAAATACATCAACATATAATCCAAGTGCAATCATGATATCATATCAAAGCATGTGTGATGAATAAACACAATAATAACACGTATGGCGATAAGCCGACATAATAGCGATAAACCCAATCAATCAGCAGTTAGAATCAGTTTAAGGTTGATTCCCAAAAACACCCATCATCACAATTCAACATCGGTACCCACTAAACTGTTTATCACATCCATTTGAGCGGGACCCCAAAACATGCCCAACACCCCTCAATAGTTATAACTAATTACACACTTCTATTGAAGTCAAGTGAAAGTAAACTGTAGCCTGCCTCTGGGCCGAACATGAGCGCCGAAGAATCAGATCTCTGCGCTAGCCTTGCCCTTTTGATGTGCCTCATGATAATTGAAGTCTAATACACATATACTATTGTTAATATAAATCTCACACAACATACAAGGACATAATCCTTAATAAAGCAAGACTTTAAATACAAACCCTGGGCCCATGTCACCAAGATTCAAACTTTATTACTAACAAAATAAGAACACATACTAGGTAATCATATGCTTAAGTTAATTAGAAAACTATACTAATTTGGACCTTAAATTGAACAATATACAAAAAGCCCAATTTGAAAACCCTAAAATTTTCTCCCAAACCAATTGTGTTTCTATACTCAAATTAAGCTTTACAACATGATTATCTAACAAATTCCATCACAAATTCATGATAATAAAAGCAATCTAATTCATTAACACCTTTTAAATCAATGATTTAACTCTCTTAAACCCATAAAAAATTACATCTCATCTTCCCCCAACTTATAAACATACTACATCACCATTAAAGGATTTAGAAATATAAAATCAAATCACAAAGGATGGAATTCTTACCCCAAAGATGAAATCACTCATAATCTTCAGAAAATACTATCTTGGCGTCTCTTGGTTCGAGGGTTTCTATATTGGGAAAAGAAATCTGATCTTTGAAATTAAATAGATCACCTGAACCAACGATTCTGATGCTCTCGCGAGAAACGACCTCACTAAAGCGGTGCCACTTAACACCTCGCCTCAGCTAAACTACACACCCGACTCTGTAAAGGCGCACTCACCCCTGCGGAAGTCCCATCTGCCAAAGTGGAAACTCAAAAATTTCCCATACCCCGCTTCTGCGAGCCAACAACCCTCCAACACGGACACACAGAAGCGGACAACAGACACCAGCAGATGGAAAACTAGGCAATATCTCCACCAACCACCTGAAACACTCGCCTAAGGTAAAAAGTGATATGAACTCACTCGTACCATCAAATTTCCCATTTAACTAAGCTAAGATATACTTTTCTAAAGAATTGTCTGAAATAACCAAATATCCAAATTTTACAAATAAGGCCACAAAATATATTTGATTATCTCGGGAAGCAAACCAATGACTTAACAAAGTCATAAATGACCCTTCGGAGCTACTAGAAGTGATGAAACCCGAAAATGAACTCATCTACTCAAAAGTCAACCTTGAGTCAAACTATCAAACTCTAAGGTTCTAGTTTTGGGTTTTTCATTTGAAACTCATATAAATGGACCTCGAGAACTGTGCCACCCATCCCCGTGCATCACAAACCCCACAAAGAGATCACAGAAGGGTAAAATATGCAAATAAGAGTCTTTACCGGATGGATCGTTACATCAGATACTAATTAAAACAATGTTCATCCTCGAACGAAGAGAAACAAATAGAGAAAAAGTACCTGAAGTAGTAAATAGGTTAGGATATATGGGCATGTCAGACTTTGTCTCCAAAGTTGCCTCCTCAACAGGGTGATGCTTCCGCTAAACCTTCACAAATGCTATTGACTTGACCTCACTTCCTCACCTGCCTATCCAAAATAGCCACATGCTCCTCCTCGAACTCCAAATTCTGATATAGCAATACAAAGTCCCACTGAATGATATAAGAACCGTCGGCATGATACTTCTTCAGCATGTACACATGGAAAACTGGATGGATGCCTGAAAGACATAGTGTAGAGCCAACACATAGGACACATCCGCAACCCTCTAAATAACATCGAAAGGTCTAATATACCTCAGAATCAACTTCCCTCTCTTTCCTAACCTCATCACACCCTTCATGGGTGAGACCTTCAGAAGAACCTTGTCACTAACCGTAAACTCTAAGTCTCAGACATTCTAGTCCGCATACTCCTTTTGCCTAGTCTGTGCTGCCAAGGGCTTGTCTTGAATCACATTCACTATCTCTAATGAATCCCTCAACAAATCAGTACCCTAAGGACGAACCTCAAACACATCAAACCAATAAATGGGAGATTGATATCTCCTACCATATAAATCCTCGAACGGTGCCATATTGATACTGGAGTGATAGATGTTGTTGTATGCAAACTCTTCCAAAGGTAACAACTGGTCCCAATGAACACTAAAATAAATCACATAGGCTCGTAACATATCCTCCAATACCTGAATGGTCTGCTTGGGCAGACCATCATTCTTAGGGTGAAAAGTTGTATTGACATCCAAGCGAGTACCCAACTCTCTCTACAAAGTTCGCCAGAAATGCAAAGTAAACTGAGTACCCCGATCTGAGATAATAGAAATGAGAACCCCATGAAGGCGAACAATCTCATGAATGTAGATCTTAGCTAATTTCTGCATTATATGTCATCTGGACCAGAAAATGTGTGGACTTGGTAGACCTATCAATAATGACCCAAAGAGCATCAAACTTGCCCAAGGTCTTGGGCAACCCAACAACAAAATCCATGGCAATCCTCTCTCACTTCCACTCGGGAATGGGAATTCTCTAAGATGCACCACCGGGTCGCTGGTGCTCATACTTGACTTGCTGATAATTCTGGCACCGAGATACAAACTCAACAATATCTTTCTTCATCCCCCTCCACCAATAATGCTGTCTCAAGTCATGGTACATCTTAGTAGCATCTGGATTAATCGAATATCTAGAGTTCTGGGCCTCCTCCATAAACTATCTCACTATCTCATCAAATCATTAACACGAGGAACACACACTCTACCCTTAATCCTCAATAGCCCCTCACTATTTATTGTGGCCTCCTTGGCCTCACCACTCATCACCTTATCTCGAATTTTGCACAACTTCACATCATCATACTGGTGAGTCCGAATCTGATCTAAAAGAGATGACCTCGCCTCAACATAAAACAAAATCCTACCTAGATCCGAAGTATCAAACCTCATGAAATAGTTGGTTAGAGACTAGACCTCCAATGAAAATGGACGGTCAGAAATGATCAAACGAGCTAAACTCCCCATGATGACTGCCTTTCGACTCAAGACATCTGCCACCACATCGGGATTATAAAATAGTCATGTCATAATATTTCAACAACTCCATCCATCGGTGCTACCTAGAATTCAAGTCCTTCTGATTAAACACATGCTGAAGACTGTGGTGATCGGTATATACCTCATAATTGACACCATAAAGATAATGCCTCCAAATTTTCAAAGCAAACACAACGGCAGCCAACTCTAAGTCATGAACATAATAATTCTTCTCGTACACCTTCAACAACCTCAATTTATAAGGAATAACCTTACCTCTTGCATCATCACACAGACCAGCCCGATCCTCAAAGAATCACAATACATAGTAAAGTCCTTCCCCTCCACCGGAAGGGACAAAATTAAGGATGTGGTCAAAAGAGACTTGAGCTTTTGAAAGCTCTCCTCACACTCATCGTACTACTAAAATGATACCTCCTTCTGAGTCAAACGTGTCAAATGAGAAAAAATAGAAGAGAATCCCTTGATGAACCGATGATAATAGCTAGCAAGACCTACAAAACTCCGAATCTCTGTCACAAAAATTGGTCTAGGTAAGTCCCTAACTGCCTCTATCTTCTTAGGATCAACCATAATACCCTCCGTGGATACTACGTGTCCCAAGAATTCCATAGAGTCCAACCAAAACTCACACTTCGAGAAAATAGAATATAACTTCTTCTCCTTTAATAACCCAAGAACCATTCTCAGATGTTGCTTATGGTTATCCCGACTCTTCGAATAGATCCGGGTGTCATCAATGAGCACAATTACAAAAGAATCTATATACGACTTAAATATCTCATTCATCAAATCCATAAACGCTGAAAAGGAATTAGTATGCCAAAGGACATCACCAAAAACTCATAATGGCCATATCGAGTCCGGAAAGCCGTCTTAGGAACATCCTTAGCCCGAATCTTCAGCTGATAATACCCGAATCTCAAGTCAATCTTCGAAACACCAAAGTACCCTGAAGCTGGTCGAACATGTCATCAATACGAGGGATCAGATACTTGTTTTCCTTGGTGACCTTGTTCAACTGCCTGTAATCAAAGCACATACGGATAATGTCATCATTCTTCTTTACAAACAAGATAGGAGAACCCCATAGAGTTACACTCGGTCGAATGAAGCCCTTACTCAACAAGTCCTGAAACTGCTCCTTCAACATGGGTTGAACACTCGGCTCAAGATCAATGAAAAAATCAATATCTCTGTCTGTCGGCATACTCGGTAAATCTAAAGGAAATATCTTGGCAATCTCACTAACTATCGAAATGAACTCAAGGGATTAAGTCTCCACACTCGCATCTCAAATATGAGCAAGATACGCCAGACAACCTTTGTCTACCAACTTCCTAGCACATATGAAAGAAATGATTTTCTTAGTAGCAGGGATGAGAGCTCCCCTCTACTCTAACCTCGGAAGACCAGGCATTGATAATGTGACTGTCTTGGCATGACAGTCCAGAATCATGTGGTATGGTGATAGATAATCCATCCCCAGGATAATATCAAAGTCCACCATGTCTAAAATGACCAAATATACCCATGTATTGTACCCCATAAAAGTAACCACACACATGCGATAAACTCTATCTACAATCACAGAATCACCAACTGATGTGGACACACGAATAGGGATATCAAGCATATCATAACACATATCCAAATCAACAAAAAAGTAGGTAGACATATATGAGAATGTATACCCTGGATCAAATAGCACTGAAGCATACCGGTGATAGACTAAGATAATACCTATAATAATCTCGTATGATGCCTCAACCTCGAGTCTACCAAGAAAATCATCACTGTGAGTGCATCCTACATCGGACTGAGTACTCTGCTGGCCACCACTTCTCGAACGAGCTCCATCTCTCCTTGACTGGGATCCACTTTGACCAAACTGATGGCCACCACGACCTGATTGAGATCCCCCTTGGCTAACCTGACTACCACCCACAGATGGTTGTGTTAGAGTCTTGGGTGCACGATATATATTCGATACAAGTCTGAAGCACTCTTTCTTAAAATGTCTAATCTCACCACACTCGAAATAGGTCCTAGCTTCTGAGGGCTGATGAATAAAGATAAAAGAACCCAAACCACCATGGTTAGAATACCGAGACTAAGAAACCCTTGAAGACTAGCCCTACACTATAAATACTCTGCCACACAGAGAAGAAGCCATCAGTAAGATATAGGGCTTCCTGAATCGATCGACTAGGTTATGATTGATTATATCTCCCTTCATACTCATAAGCACGGATAGTAGAATCACTGATTTATCCATGTCGCCTCGCCTTCTTATTGGGCTCATATTTGGGCATTCCGTCCCTCACATACTTCATCATCCTCGTATGCTTGACTACTATCTTAAAAAAAGCTCCAGAGGACACCAACTGCAATGTGGCCAACTGAAGTGGTATACACAATCTTCTAACAAAACATCTTACTCGCTAAGCCTCTGTAGGGAGCAACAGTGTTGCATAGCGCAATAAGGCATGTAAGTGAGTATCATACTGTGCAACTGTAGAACCTCTCTGCTCAATCTTCTGAAACTCATCACGCTTGCACAATCGCAAGCGCAAAGACACATAATTCTAAAAAAGGAACCTGATAGAACCTAACCTAAGTCAATGGAGGTGACCCTGCGGGTAAGCAATCAACATACGCCATCCACCACTATTTCACGTCTCCTCTAAGCTGAAGGGCCACCAAACTGACTCCGTGTAACTCAACAATACCCATAGTATGAAACCTTTACTCATAATGAAATCATACGCATCCTCCTTGGGCTGTCCAAAGAACTCTGGAGGCTTCATGTTTGAAAAGTACTCCCAAATCTTTCGCTCATCATGGGTCATAGTTATTCCTGCAATAGGCTGAGGACCAAACTCTAGAGCATGAACCTCATCAATATGGGGTGCTAACATAGCCATTGGCTAAAAACCTAGAGTATAAAACATAGGAATTTGAGTCTTCCCCTCTCCCACATGGGTCTGAGAACCACCCAGAGTAGTAGGATGTACGCCTGCTTGGACAAACCTATCAAGACAACTCAACAACCTAACCATTGTGTCCTGTAGAACCGGAGTAGCAATAATCCAGGATGATCCTGGGCTGGCCCCATAACCTCTTCGAGTAGCTCATCCTAGAACTCAATATACGACTCAAGGAACTCTAATATAGCATGAGCCTGACTGACTCTCTGTGCCCCACCCTGAGCTGGGGCCGCTCCTCTAGCTCTACCTTATCCCTAAGACCATCTCCTACTGCAACCACGCATGGCAGGTACTGCTACCGGTGCTTTCTCTCTTACTGCGTCGGCACGAGTCCTCACAATCTATCAAAAAATAGAAACAAAGGTCAAATACCAATTTGTTTTAACTTAGCATGAATGGAATGAAGAAAGTGAAATTTCCTAAATGTCTCACAGCCTCCCGAAGGTAAGTACGGACTTCTACATACCGATCTGCGAGACTCTACTAGTCATTTCTCTTGTATTTAAGACCGATTAACCTAAAGCTCTAATTCCAACTTTGTCACGACCCCTTTTAGGGTTCGTGGTGGCAACTACACATTTCCACTGGTAGGCGAACCACTTCCCAACTAAACAAAATAATATAAAAGAAATGCAGATTTATAACAATTATTACATAATTTGTCTCATAAAATAAATGCGGAAAAGATAAGTCTGAACATCAAACAACATTCCCCAATGATCTAGTATATGAATACAAGAGCGCTAGTCAACTGATACAAGTCTGATTAGGACAACCAAGTGCCAAAACTAAATATGATTACCCAAATATTTAAACATGTCTCTCGACCATAAATAAAAGACAAGATAGGAAAGAGTCTTCAAGGGTATGCCAGAGATAACATCCTTACCCTGAAGTCTCAAAGATGTCTAGCCGGACTCATGCTCGAGCTCACAAACTGGTAGCTGGATCTGTATCTGTATAAGAAAATATACAGCAAGTGTAACATGAGTACACAACATACCCCCGTAGAGATCATGAACCAACAACGACGGAAGATAAGCAAAAAAAGATAAATATCAAGTTAACACCAAGTAGTCTTATACTAACAGTTCAATAATCTAAGTAATGTCTCATAATCCAAAGGATAGTCCACAGAGTTCACATATCACATTTTCAAGTAATATTACATAATTATTTATATCATTAATTCCATAAGAGTTCGATAACAGTAATTCATGTATCAAATAGCCTGTACAATCCCTTCATATACAGAAATCTAGCCAAGGCATCAATCACCAATCTAATACAAGTCCATCCACATATAATCAGTGAAATAATAATGTATGATATGAATGCAATGTATATGCCAGGTACCTTTATCATCCCGTATATAGGATGTTAAGTTTTTATTATAATCAGCCACCCATGGGGGACCCACAAAGTCCATATACCCCTCTGGAATTTCCTAACGGAGCCCAGCTCTTGGCTGTAATAATAAATGTTGCAGGCGTGCAACTCATTCCCCGTGTATCATTATCATCATCATCATCTCAGTGTTGCAATATTCTCATATTGTTTGATACCTTTCCGGTCCCTTGGACCCACAACATATATCATACCACTCCAATATCAATCTCATCAGAACCACGAGTGTATGAATGTAAATGATAATACAAGGCAAGAGTTGTAATGTCATGAGAGGCAATAAGTATAGAGATGAATATCACATGCTTTCAGAAATACATCAAGATATAATCCAAGTACAATCAGGATATCATATCAAAGTATGTGTGATGAATAAACACAACAACAATAAGTATGGCGACGAGCCCACATAATGGCGAAAATCCCATTCAATCAGCAGTCGGAATCAACTTAAGGTTGATTCCCTAAAACACCCATCATCATAGTTCAACACTAGTACCCATTCAATCATTCATTACACACATTTGACTGGGACCCCTAAACATGACCAATACCCCTCAATATTTATAACTAAATATGCACTTTTATTGAAGTCTTGTGAAAGTAAATCATAGCCTACCTCTGGGCTGAGCAGGAGTGCCAAACAATCAGATCTCTATGATAGCCTTGCCTTTCCATTTTGCCTCGTGATAATCGAAGTCTAATACACATATACAATTCCTTATTATAAAGCTCACACAATATACAAGGACATAATCCTTAACAATGCATGGCTTTAAATACCAACCCCAGGCCCATGTCACTATGACTCAAACTTTATTACCCAAAAAAACCAAGACCACATACTAAGTAATCATATCCTTAAGTTAATTAGAAAACTATACTCATTTGGACCTTCAATTGAACAATATACAAAAGCCCTAATTTGGAAACCCTAGAATTTCCTCCCAATTCAAATGAGTTTATATACTCAAATTAAGCTATACAACATGATTATCAAACAAATTCCATCACTAATGCATGATAATAAAAGCAACCTAATTCATAAACACCTTTTAAATCAATAATTTAACTCTCTTAAACTCATAAGAAATTTACATATCATCTTCCCCTAACTTATAAAAATACGACATCACCATTAAATGACTTAGAAATATAAAATAAAATCATAAAGGATGTAATTCTTACCCTAAAGGTGAAATCACTCTTAAACTTCAAAAAATACACTCTTGGTAGCTCTAATTTCGAGGGTTTCTATATTGGGAAAAGAAATCCGACCTAGAAAATTAACTAGGACACCTGAACCAGCGATTCTGCCCTAGCAGAACTAACTCTATTGGCACGAACCCACTCCCGGGAGAAATGACCTCGCTGAGGTAGTGTTACTTGACACCTCGCCTCAGCGCAACTGCCTTTGTGGATTCCCATCTGCCAAGTTAGAAACTCAACAATTTCTCATTCCTCACTTCTGTGTGCCAACCTCCCATCGATGCGGACATAAAAAAGTGAACTATAGTGTCGCCGAGGCAGACACCAAACACCAACAGATGGAAAACTAGGCCAAATCTCCACCAACCGCATGAAATGATCCCAAGACCCACCGGACACAAACCAGACATGCTCGCCTAAAGTAAACAGTGCTACAAACTCCCTCATACCCTCATATTTCTCATTTAACTAAGCTAAGGCATACTTTTCTAAAGAATCGTCTGAAATAACAAAATTTCCAAATTTTACAATTAAGGCCATAAAATATATCCAATTGTCTCGAGAAGAAAACCAATGACGCGACTAAGTTATAAATGACCATCAGGAGCTACTGGAAGCGACGAAAGCTGAAATGAACCCATCTACTCAAAATTCAACATTAAGTCAAACTATCAAACTCTAAGGTTCTACTTTTGAGTTTTTCATCTGAAACTCATATAAATGGACCTCGAGATTTATGTCACCTATCCCCGCACATCACAAACCTTACAAAGAGACCACGAGTGGATGGTGGAGGGGGGAGGGGGATAAAATAGGCAAATAAGGGTCTTTAGCTAAAAATGATCAGACAAGTGGTTATAGGTCCGAAATATGATTTATGACTTAGTCGAGTTGTTGGTTTGATTCTCAAGAGGTTGGACTGCAATTTAGATAGTTGATTGAGAAACTAGCTTTTGATATGATTTGGAGTAGACCATAGTCAACATTGAGTCAAGACGGTCTCACTTGGTTGTTTTGAGAGTTTGAGCAGATACGTATGATTATTTTGGACTTGTTTGTAAATTTTGGTTAGATTCTGATGATTTTCGGGTGGATTTAGGTTGTATGGTATTTGTTTTTGGGTTCAACATCATTTTGAGCATAGATCGTAGCATATTAGGCAAACGAGCTTTGATTTGTGTTTTATTGATCTGTTATATACGTATCGTAATTTGGGGACTATAGAAACATTAATCATCGTATTTCGCCATCGTATGAGGGAGATATGGTCATTTTATTAGAAAATGTTGTTGTTGATTTTTTGGTGTAAAAATAAATAGATAAATAAATACTTGGACACTATTTAAAATGGACAGATCCGTAACATTTAGTATTTTCATCATATATTGTGTTCTAGAGCTCCATTTGAGGTTATTTTTGCGGCGTTGTTCTCATCTCAATGAAGGGTATCTAACCTTTATTTTGGTATTTTCCCATGATAATTTCTGTCGGTTATCATTTTTATCCGTGTTTAAATTGTAGAAGTTGGGGTTTTGATCCCTAAGGATAAGAGAATGTAAAATCTCAATATAGGGATCAATTCATAGATGAAATTGGGTAATTTTCTAGATCTAGACTATATAAGTTATGAGTAAACTAATTTTCAAATAAAATTCTAATTTTGCCCTTGGGGGCTCAAGGTTACATTTTGGGGTCATTTTTTAGTTCTGAACTAAAGTATAGAAATATGAGTATCAATAGACTCGTTTAACCTCGTAGAGTACTATTTTGACTATCTTGAACCTGATTTTGTGATGAAATTCCAGTTTTGACCTTCGGGGCTTGGAATTGGCTCTTTGGGTGACTTTTTGGATCTAAATTATTATCATAGCAATATGGGTGTCTATAGACTCGTATACTTACGTAGATTACGTATTTGAACCATTTGAGATTGTTATGAGGATTTAAAGAAGGGCAAGGCCATTTGGTGATCGTTTGAGCTTCAGACTTCAAATCAAACAAGTTAATATCTAACTATATTATTTAAAGCATCTTGGTTGGTCTAATTAACTAAATAAAAGGGTATAATAAGGATAATAAAGGGGTCTCGATACTTGTGAGGTGACGAGCACTTGTATTGGGTACCGGTGATATGTTATGGGTACTTGCGCCTTTAAGTTATGTAGTGAATGCCATGCTTTAGGCATTAACTGATAGAATAGTACGATCCTTTAGATCTATAATTGGGGTATGAAGCCCGTAGTTTCTGCATCATTATTAAATGTCTGTATTATATGTGATTATGCGTTACCATCGCTTCTCTATACTCGTTTAAAGTGGAAAAGAAGCAACAACTTGAGTCTTTATTTTGTAAATAGCTAACGGTCAGATCTTTATGGCATACATTGATTAAAGGTAGAACCTTTATCACATATCATAGATTCTTATTATTGTGCATGTCATATTCATGCTTTATTTGATATCTCATGCATGTTATACTTCAGGATACATATGTGGGTCTGAGGGGAATTGATTCCGGATAGAGTGATGCACTGATATGAGCCTATATTGCTATAGATAGGTACTGTGTGAGCCTGATGCACTGATATGAGTCCGAGTGGCTAGAGACAGATACTATCTAAGACTAATTTAATGATATGAGCCTGGGTGGCTAGAGATATGTACTATGTGAGCTTGATGCACTGATATAATCTTGTGTGTCTAGAGACAGGTATTATGTGAGCCTGTGTGACTAAGAACTTGAAGAGAAATAATTGCGGGTGGTATATGGACCTCGCGATTCCCCCACAGGTCATGATTCGTTAATGTTCGAACGTGTATGTACTGGTGATGAGAGAGAAAGGCCTTGTATTTCATTGGTATCTCATCTCATTTCATCCATATTTTATGTTTAGTACCTGATTTGTGGATTACATTATATTGCCTTGTCTATGTGAAAACCTTGTCAGACTTGAGGAAGTAGATGCTATAACCTATGTTTGGATTAATGATTTACGTGAATTGGTGTATTATTGTGATTATGGTAAACTAATGGCAGTTAGTGTGAAAGTAGCAATCGAAAGGCTAACCCTCATCTCCATTTAAGATAGGGTTGATCAATGATGCTATTGAGTACACATCATTTCTCGTACTCACTCTACACTTGTTACACCTTTTTATGTGCAGGATTTATTCCTAGTTCTAGTGGACTTCATGACTATCCAACCTGCTAAGGAGCTATTCGAAGGATTCAGGATGAGCTACATGACTGATTTGTGGCACCATATTCTTCTTCCTTCTTTATTTTTGTCTTTTTCCTTTCCAGACAACTATGTATTTATGGATGTATTCTCATACTTGTATTTCTTAGTTAGTTCTTGTACTAGCGACACTAGTCTTGGGAATTTATAGTATTTTTATATTATTTACATTATGAGACTTAGTAAGACTTAAATTGATTTGATTTAAATTTTTTCGCACTTTATTTCTCTAAATAACTTTGGTAAGTGGTTGTAGTCAGCTTACTGACCTTTGGGGTTAGTGTCATCATGTATTGGTAAATTGAGTTATGACAAATTGGTATCAGAGCTATAGGATCACCGGTCTCACAGTTATAGAACAATATTTAGTAGAGTCGTGCGAATTGGTACAATGAGATCCACACCTATCTTCGAGAGACTATAAGATATCTAGGAAAAGTCTATTCTTTCATTTCTTATCGTGCGTATGTGTTTTGGTTCAATTTATAAACCTATTTGTTTCACTCTCTCAGTAAAGGTGAGGACACGTTCTCGGGTTTGTATGATGAGCGTCTGGATATGATGTTGCATGGTAAAGTAAGGGATGTGTCACCGTGATAAGGATGCGTGACCCAATTCAAATTGCAGTGATGTTGTCAAGATCCAATTCAGTGGAGTTGTGATTCATGAATATCTAATTTGGTGATATCCCTATAAATTAGAGTCATGGTAC
The DNA here is from genome assembly GCA_034509755.1 of Anisodus tanguticus. Taxonomy (NCBI): domain Eukaryota; kingdom Viridiplantae; phylum Streptophyta; class Magnoliopsida; order Solanales; family Solanaceae; genus Anisodus; species Anisodus tanguticus. The sequence goes on from CM067542.1 coordinate 37,807,732, forward strand.
AATTAGCGGAATAACTAGGTGATAAGTGTTGCGGCTTTGAAGAGTAATCTTGAGAGGTTTGTGCATAACATTAAGATATCTTGAGATGCAATGAGATGGGACATGTACTATTATTTTCAATATGAAGGAAAAATGGAATGAACTAGTTGATCAGGAAAGAAGAATAACTGATGAGGCCATGAAGAGAATTTTGGAAGGCATACAAACATGAAAGATGAATCTTTATGATAAGGTACGAGGGAGTAGGACTTTGTACTAGGGAGCGTGTGAATATTTTTCAGCTACTTGACAAAACAGAGATGTAATGAAAGGAAGTCGAATGGGTCATTCTCAGTTATAAGACGAGCATAAGTGGTGGATGTTCTCATTTGGCAAGAAGTTACTATGCATGATTGAATCTTGTGGGAATAGTCGGGTGTAGTTTTTTAGTAAAGGGGTGTTTGCAGAGTCGCTTAATATCTCGAGGGTATGGTGATAAGAATGAGTCATTTTGGACCATGAGCTTATTATTTTTGCGAGGCTACTCCGCTTATGAAGTGAATGCTAAAAGTGCATAAATTGATCGGTAAGTTTTATTATGTCATAGACTTCTGGGGGAAACAGTGACTAACTAATAGTAATGATTCTAGCGATAGACGAGGATGAAGATTTAATTACATAAAGATTTGTCGGTTGTTACACCTAAATTGGAGAAAAATATGGATATTGTATAAGCAATGCATTTGTCTTAGAGAAATGTTTAGTTTTAAGGTTTGAGTGAGGCAAGAAAAGCTTCTGATGCTCAAGATTGTGGTTTACTACTATCTCCATGATTGCCTTAGATATTTTGCTAGATTTATGATATTTTGATCCACCCCACGAGTGGGTTTGAGTGATTTTTGATTGATGATGATAGAAGTGATTTTGAATGGGATATTGTGACTAGAGAATTAAGATAGAGGCATCTTGCTATTGGTTTGAAGTATTAAGGTTCATAAGACTTGAATTTAACGTAGCGCGACTACTTGAATCATGTACAAATTATGATGTCATTAAATTATATCATTATGATAGGGTGTAAAAGTGATAACTATGATTGAGTAAGAATGACAATGGACTATTTGACTCAACGTATGGAAATAGCCAACATGACTTTGCGATTGAAAAATTGATAAGGAGGTAACTTGTGAATTACCAAGATGGGTAATTTCATGGATCCTTGAATGGACAAGCTAGAGGTTATAATATTTTTGACTATTTAAAATACAAATGACTTGGGAGTATTTTTGCATAGTATGGCATAAGGATTGTAAGATATGATACTCTTGGACTTGCTATAGGTGTAATAAGGTATTGCACTCAGAGATTTTATGGTTGTAAAGGGAGAAGTATGGCCTCATAAGAATTACATTGGATTGTTCGAGGTGATGAACAAGTTTAGTGGAATTACAAGGTGGAGAGTTCGATGTAATTAGATTCCATGAATATTTACATTCATAAGGTATAGTTCATCGGTACTTGGTTTACGACTTGGGAAAATTTTAGCTTTTGAGGTTAGGAACGACAACATGAGGTTATGTATTCGGGAATTATATATTTGAATGGGTCACCACAAATTTATAAAAGGCTTACTTTTCATTTTATAAGAATTTGGAAACAGTTCGGCTGATTATTGATGACGTTCAAGAAATAATGCATTTTTTAACCAAGTCAGGTTCATTCATTTAAAGTCGGGTGTCTTATGGATATATTACCAAAATGATTTATGGTTATTCTAGTAACCCATTTTGAAGGATCGATGGATTTTAGTTCAGAATGGAGGCATGACATGTTTACCGAGCATTATTGGAGTTTACAAGGAGATTTGGTAATATTTTGTTGATGGTAGCTATACAGACAATTCTAATGGTCTATGTGGATACTAGGTGATATTTTGGAGGATGCACGAATGGATATGGGAACTCTTTAGAGTGATCAGTTGATTTTTACAGATTTGGCACTACAAGATAATCACTAGGATTATGTGTATAGTATGTTATTTGAAGGATTAAGAGGAATTAGACGATGAGTGTTGATTCAGTAGTTTCAGCTCATCGAAACGAAACTAATAGATTTGAAATTTACGCAATCAGCCTTGGATAAGGTAAGGTTTTGATATAATGCTTAGAATTGGCTCAGTTCAAGCACAAATTCTTTTCTGAACAAATGGAGTCATGATTTAGACTCGATGTGTATGAAAACGTGATTTCTATGGATTCCTGGTACTAAATATTACTTTGGAAGGTTAGGAAGAAAGATAAGTAGAATCATGGTACTTTACCGGTACATGTTTGACAATGGGTTACGGCTTGAGCTAAAAGATTGTAATATGATGACAATTGTGGGATCAACAATTGCGTTTTGAGTTATGTTTACAATTAAAATCAGGTATTTCAAATGGAGTTGGATCAAATGTGTGAGAATCATACTATTGAGCTAAGTTAAAGGAAGATTGGCAGATTAATTGAACAAGAGAATTGTTATGGACTTGTGGTAGAATTACCATAGACTTTGGGAAAGTTTGATTCTATTTGGGTCATTGTGAGTCATTTGACTAAGTTGCACTTTTCATACTGGATCATACTACTTACAACTCGGTGGAATTTACAAGTCATTTCACCCTTAGAAAGATGGCCAGTCTGAGCGGACTATTCAGGTCCTTGAGGATATATCATGAGCATGTATGATTCACGTTGGTGGTCATTGGGATTAGTATTTTCCTTTGGACGAGTTTCCTTACAACAATAGTTATCATTCAAGCATTGAGATGGTGCCGTTTGAGGCATTGTATGGTAAGAGGTATCATTTTCCAGTTGGTTGGTTCGACGCTTTTGAGGTTAGGCCTTGGGGTACAGAAATGTTGCGGGATTCCTTAAACTAAGTCATGCTAATTTAGATGACACTTCTCACATCTCTGAGTAGGAAAAATGAGTTATGTGGATCAAATTGTCCTTAATTTGGAGTTCATGGTTGGAGAGCGGATTTTTGTTGAAGGTTTCATCCATGAAGGGTGTGATGAGGTTCGGGAAGAAGGGCAAGTTGAGCCCGATGTATATTAGTCCCTTTAGGATTGTTCAACATATTTACGAGGTTATGAGTTAGCTTTTCCACCTGGCTTGTCAGGTGTTCCACCCATGTTTCATATTTTAATGCTCAAGAAGTACCATTTGTATGTTGCTCATGTGATTCGATGGGTTTTAGTGTTGCTTGATTAGAATTTGACTACTGTGGAAGAGGCGGTAACCATTTCGAAAAAGCAGATTCAAAAGTTGAGATTGAAAGAGATAGTTCCAGTGAAGGTTCAATAGATGCATTGTCCGATCGATGCGGTGACATGGGATGCCGAATTGGACTTGCGGACTAAATATCCCCAGCTATTCAAGAGTTCATATATCTTCTTTCTCTTTATGTTAGAGTACAAACGTGTGTTTAAGTGGTGGATAATGTACCGACCTGGTCAGTTGTTTTGAGCAACGATACTTTATTTTGCGTGTTTTCTATTTCAGAAGCTCATTATAATTATTTTAACTTGTGTACCAAATTTGAAGTCAAACGAATATCATTTGATTCACTTTGGGAAAAGGTTTTTCTTTGGAAATTCCGACATTCAATTATTTGGATAAATTGTTTGTTTTGGGAAAACATGCTCTGATTGGCGATCCCGTCAGCTTTGAAATATTATTTATGACTTACAGAAATTGATAAAACTAATTTTAGAGTTTGTTTGGTTGGTTTTTGACAATTAATTCCATTTTAGTACTTAATATGCTTATTTATGACAAAAAGATGGTCATAGGAAGAAATACTATCCGGATAGAAAATTTGTTAATTCATTTTGCTTCGTATTGATGTTTATGACTTGCGAGAATAGGTGGAGTGATTCCCGAGGAAATCAGATGAAAACTCGTGGAAGGCAATTTAAGTTTTAAAATTTTGAAGTTCTATGTTTAGGAAGTTTGACCAAGAGTTGACTTTTGAGTAAATGCGTCTGGAATTGAATTTCGATGGATCTGTTAGGTTCGGAACATAATTCTTGAATTAGATGGATGTGTGGAACAAGTCCCAAGTGCTTTGGATTAGTTATGAAAAAAAAAGTGAATCTTAGGAGGTTTCGTAAGTTAAGAAAGGATTTAGTTGACCAAAGACAACACCGGTGGTAAATAATTCTTTTACGAAGTTTTGTTGACTCTATTAGGTCCGGAATGTGATTTATGACTTCATCGAGTCGTTGGTTCAATTCTCAAGAGGATTGGGTGTAATTTAGGTAGTTGGTTGAGAAACTATCTTTTGATGTTATTTGTGGTTGACAACGATCAACATATTCTTATGACGATTTTGGACTTGTTCACAAATTTTTTGTCACATCCCAACCTTGGGGTGGGGGGTGGGTGGGGGTGGTTGGTGGGGCACCTGGACGGCCCGAGCAAACCACATGGATATTATCACACAAACATCCAATTATCTGGGCCGACAAGGCCTCAGAATGCTAAATGTAACATGATATGAACCAATTCCTATAAACAGAAGAATCCAACCTAGGCATGTATTCATACTAAGGCCAACAAGGGAAACATAGTATTTTATCAACATCCAGCCCTACAAGGCCATACGGAACAAATGATACAACATATGACTCATCTACAAAGCCTCTAAAGAGAATGTCGATATAGTTCAGAAGCTCAGTAATAATTATTTTAACTTGTGTGCCAAATTTGAAGTCAAACAAATATCATTTGATTCACTTTGGGAAAAGATTTTTCTTTGGAAATTCCGACATTCAATTATTTGGATAAATTGTTCATTTTGGGAAAACATGCTCTGATTGGCTCGTTCACAAGCAATTCTCCTTCAGTCTTGGAGTGATTCCGTTAGATTTGGAATAATATTTATGACTTATAGAAATTGTTAAAACTAATTTTGGAGTTTGTTTGGTTTGTTTTTGACAATTAACTTTGTACTTAATATGCTTATTTATGAAAAAAAGATGGTCATAGGAAGAAATAATATCCGGATAGAAAATTTGTTAATTCTTTTAGCTTCGTATTGATGTTTATGACTTGCGAGAATAGGTGGAGTGATTCCCGAGGCAATCGGATGAAAAATCGTGGAAGGCAATATAAGTTTTAAAAAATTGAAGTTCTATGCTTGAGAAGTTTGACCAAGAGTTGACTTTAGAATAAATGCGTCTGGAATTGAATTTCGATGGATCCGTTAGGTTGGGAACATAATTCATGAATTATATGGATGGGTGGAACAAGTCCCAAGTGCTTTGGATTAGTTTTGGAAAAGAAAGTGAATCTTAGGAGGTTTCGTAAGTTAAGAAAGGATTTAGTTGACCAAAGACAACACCGGTGGAAAATAATTCTTTTACGAAGTTTCATTGATTCCATTAGGCTCAGAATGTGATTTATGACTTCATCGAGTCGTTGGTTCAATTCTCAAGAGGATTGGGTATAATTTAGGTGGTTGGTTGAGACACTAGCTTTTGATGTTATTTGTGGTTGACCACGATCAACATATTCTTATGAGGATTTTGGACTTGTTCACAAATTATTTGTCACATCCTAACCTTGAGGGGGGTGGTGGTGGTTGGGGGGGCACCTAGACGGCCCGAGCAAACCACCTGGATATTATCACACAAATATCCAATCATCTGGGCCAACAAGGCCTCAAAATGCTAAATGTAACATGATATGACACCAATTCCTATAAACAAAAGAATCCAACCTAGGCATGTATTCATACTAAGGCCAACATAATATTTTATTAACATCCAGCCCTACAAGGCCATACAGAACAAATGATACAACATATGACTCATCTACAAAGCCTCTAAAGAGAATGTCAATATAATGTATAAGTCGAGACAGGACACTTGACATACCTAAGGTACCAAAAGAATATAAACATACTTCTGAGTTGACAATACTCCAGGAAAAGATAGAGCTGACCAACCAAAGCTAATATGGGCACATGATCTATGAGGGAGGGTCCTCTCCTTGCGTACTGAACCTGTGTGGCATAAAACACATTGTCCCCAGGAAAAGGGACATCAGTACCAATAATCTACTGAATATATATGGCGGAAGTACAACATAATAATGTATAAGCATCAAAACAGAGGGATACCAATCAACCTGAACCTCTGAAATGTCACTAAAGCATAATGTACATAACGATCCTCCCTATCTTAACACCTTATTCCATACTATTACATTAACATCGTAAACCTAACCGCTCACTAGGATAATACTTATCTTATGACTTTACCTACAACGTAGTATCAACATCATAAATCTACCTACTCGACTGCCCAGCCGGGCATATTCCAGTGGTAAGTACATGCTTGCCCAACTGATGGTAATTGACGGTACATGACTGCTAATCCGGTGGTAGATAACGTGTCTGCCCAACCAGTGGTAACCAATGATACGTAATTGCCCGACTGGTAGTAACTGCATATCTGCCAAAATATGGTCAACATCATACCATACCTAGCCCTAATGAGGGACTCAATCGTACCAGTCCCATAAGAGGGACTCGGTAATATCAAACCAACTTTAGTGGTAATGCTCATCTGCCAAACCGACCAACGCCTAGTGGTAAAACACATAACTGTCCAACAGGGCATTTCTCGATAGTGAATACATGTCTGCCCGATCATCCATAACCCGATGGTAAGTAGCTATCTGCCCATCTGGCCAGAGCTCAGTGGTAAAACATACTACTACGTCCATGCCTATATAGATCTTCTATATGTACATACACACTTGAAGAGCCACATTAGACTTCTATGAACTTATCGTAATAACGTAAGATTGTTACCTTCTTGACTAGCATCTAGGAATCTCATTGATAACCTTTCATCTTCTCTTAAATCCATGGGAATCCTTTTTACATGAGCATGTTCAATCCTAATATCCATAGGCCTGAGCTTCTAACCCATAAAGAGTAAAGTCCCAACTTTCGACTATCATTGAAAAGATAAAATATCATTCCTAGCTTTCATGAAACCAACAAGGGCTGTGAGGTGACAACATAATGAAATAGTATAACGTGCGGAGACTGCTCCTGGCGAGGGATAATCAAGATCCAAGAAAACAAGCATATTTCCCATAGGAAAGATTAGAATTCTCTTTGGCGGACGTTTCATTTTGTGTTGCCATTTTAGCCTTCACATACCTTGTCGCCCTAGCTAGATGTATCCCATGAGTCCTTGTCCACTTCAAAAATGATAACCTACAGTATATGAATAGTTTAAATCAACATCAGATCAAAGAACCATAAATCATTTCATTCAGACATGTTGTCGAACACTTGGGAGTCATACTTCTCATATTTGGTTTTAATGTTGATCAAGTTGCTACCCATTCCTCTTCCTAAAAAATAACACCAATTGCAGCAACAATAACCAAAACCACAACAACAATAACCATAACAAAAATAACATCAACAACCATAACATCACCACAACTTCTAACAACATATCTTTTAATCTCAAGCTATGATCATTTCCAAAATTTGATCAATAACAATCCAAGATTCATAACAAATCTTTCATGGAGTTCTAGCTCAACTACCACACTTTACTTTCATCAACAGCTTCTACAAAGCTATAAGATGTTTAAAGATCATTAAGAACATCAATAACTTACATTAACTCAGCTAAGAAAGCTTTCACCATAAACTTCTTTCCTAACACCAAGAATATCCTTACTCTATCTTGCTCCTATGAAGATTTTCCAAGATTTTTAATAATAATCTATGGACGATTTGCCTTTAAATTGATGTGGGATGGCTCCTTGATGATATATAAACCCTAGGGGAATGTTTAAGAGAGTCTTAGAAGAGTGGTCGTCGAAATTCAAATGAAATGAAGAAGCCACCGCTCTTGGGCTATTTATAGCACTTCAACCGCCCCTGATATACGGCCAGTTCTACGCCACATAACACCATTTATGGGTGTAGAACCCAACATAAATGGGGACGGTGAGCAGGGAAAAATAAAGGCTTGATCCGCCTGATTCACGAAGCGGATCGGCTTCCGTGGGGCGAAATGCTTAGCATATCGCATTATCTTTGTCAAATTTTGCCGAGATGTACTTTCTTTAATGCAATTGACTTCCAAACTTTCGTTCCACTCATATAAGTTATACATGACCCTCGGGATGGGTCTCGGGTTGTCGATCTCAAATCAACTGACTATGTTCTTGTCCACGCATGAAACCACGAGATGAAACATCCTTCCCTTTTAAGAACATTCGACCTCAAATGTTGGGGTATCATAACTTTAGATATTAACTCTTAAATTGACTGAGAATTTCGATGGACTTTCCTCTGCAAACAGTACTACCCCAACTTTCCATACAATCCAGAAAATGCAACTATTGCCTCACAGGACACAAAATGCAATGTGTATCATAACACTAATCTAACACAATCGTACGTCAACCTAAAGAGTCATATAATAGCCAACACTTACCTCGAACATGGAATTCTGGTATCTGGGTTGCGGCTGTCACATCTAAAATAGGTGAGGGTATCTGAACTTCGTGCCCCCTCTTAGCCTCTCATATCATATTTTCTAAATCATTTCAATACATTTTGCAAGTCGGCAATTTTCGATATAACTTACCCAAGTACCATCTTCTTATACTAGGGATTGCTGGATCATTTACCTGGATAAAATGTCACGTGTTCAGAACTGACTCACCATGTTTCCGCTGCGCCACTCTGATTTACTTAGCTACAAGATCGACGCATTATCATATCATATCCTATGATTCTCAATCGTCCCTCATATTTACTCAAACATCCTACTGAAACTTGTACAGTCCTCCTATTGTCACCCTTACTTCTTGTGAAAACTATGTCTATTGACGTCGGTAAATCATAAGCTGAAGTAAGTACTTCAGACTTAGATTCTACCACCGTTGAAGGCGAAATAACAATACTTACATTATTCCATTTGTGTATCATTTTCTGTACAATCTCCTGCATTCCAGCACTCTATGCCTTTTTCTCTTTACTTCTCCTACATTCTGGTACTCATACTTTACCCTTTTCGGGTTCCATCAACTTGTTCACCAACAAGTAAGGCAATTTCTTGCATTTTGAGATTTTAATACAATGTTCGCACATCTGGAGAATACCTTATTCTGGTAGGAATCTCTCATAGCTCGTTACTAGTATGAGGTGGGTTAATTTCTCAAGACTCAACTCTATGCCACGAATTGGAATCAGAAAGAAGGGTAGTCAAATCCTAAAATGCCCTATAGCCTCCCGTTTATAAATCTAATGCACGACACATCTATAAACAAGACAATACTAGACACGACTTTGTATACTCCTTAGGACTGACATGTTTCGATGTCAAGTTTGTCACATCCCAACCTTAGGGGGGGGGGGGTCGGCACACTGCGCCTGGACGGCCCGAGCAAACCACCTAGATATCATCACACAAATATCCAATCATCTAGGCCGACAAGGCCTCAGAATACTAACTGTGACATAATATGACACCAATTCCTGTAAACAAATGAATCCAACCTAGGCATGTATACATACTTAGGCCGACAAGGCCAACATAATCTTTTATCAACATCCGGGCCTACAAATATGCATGGAAAAAATGATACAACATAGGACTCATCTACAAAGCCTCTAAAGAGAATGTCGATATAATACATAAGCCGAGACAGGGCACCCGACATACCTAAAGTACCAAATAAATATAAACATACTTCTGACTTAGAAATACTCTAGGAACAGATAGAGCTGACCAACCAAAGCTGATATCGACACTCGATCTACGAGGGAGGGTCCTCTCCTCGCCTACCTTAACATGTGTGGTATGAAACATAGTGTCCCCAAGAAAAAAGGACATCAGTACAAATAATATGCTGAATACGTAATACAGAACTACAACATCATAATGCATAAGCGTAAAACAGAGGGGTACAAACCAACATGAACCTCTGAAATGTCACTGAAGCCCAATGAACATAACAATCCTCCCTATCTTCTCATCTTATTCCATACTATTACATTAATGTCATAACCTTAACTCACAAGGATTATACTTATATTATGACTTTACCTACAATGTAGTATTAGCATCGTAAATCTACCTACCCGAATACCTAATTGGTCATAGTCTAGTAGTGAGTACATGCTTGCCCAATCGATGGTAATTGATGGTACATGACATCCCATCCAGTGGTAGATAACATGTCTGCACAACAGTGGTAACTAATGATACGTAACTGCCTGACTGGTGGTAACTGCATATCTGTCCAAATATGGTCAACTTCATACCATACCCGACCCTAACGAGGCACTTGGTCATACCCGACCCATAAGAGGGACTCGGTAATATCAAACCAACTGCAGTAGTAATGCTCATCTGTCCAACCGACCATTGCCGGTGTTAAAATGCATACCTACCTAGCCGGCCGTTGCTCGATGATGAATACATGTCTTCCCGATCGGACATAACCTACTAGTAAGTAACTATCCGCCTAACTTGTCGTAGCTCAGTGGTAATCCATACTACTATATCCATACCTCTATAGATCTTCTATACGTACATACATACTTGAAGAGCCATATTAGACTTCTATGAACTTATCGTAATAACATAAGATTATTACCTTCTTGACTAGCATCTAGGACTATCATTGATAACTTTTCATTTTCTCTTAAAGCCACGGGAATACTTTTTACATGAGCATGTTTAATCCTAATAGCCATAGGCCCGTTCTTCTAATCCATCACAAGAAAAATCCCATTCTTTTGACTATCATTGAAAAGATAACATAACATTCCTAGAAAACAATCATATATCCCCTAGGAAATATTAGAGTTCTCTTTAGCGGATGTTTCATTTTGCATCGCCATTTAACAAATATGCCTAAAGAAATAAGAGTTTAGCCTTCACATACCTTGTCTCCCTAGCTAGATGGATCACAGGAGTCCTCTTCCTTTTCATGAATGTAACCTACAGTACATCGGACTAAAGAACCATAAATCATTTCATTGAGACATGTTGTCGAGCACTTGGGAGGAATACTTCTCATACTTGGTTTTCACGGTGATCAAGCTATTACCCATTCATCTTCCTAAAAAATAACACCAATAGAACCACCAACAACCACAACAACAATAACCATAAAAACAATAACACAACAACATCGACGACAACAAGACCACCACACATAAACCACAACTTCTAACACCATATCTTTCATGGAGTTCTAGCTCAACTACCACACTTTACTTTAATCAACAACTTCCACAAAGCTATAAGATGTTTAAAGATCATTAAGAACATCAATAACATACATTAACTCTGCCAAGAAAGCTTGCACCATAAACTTATTTCCTAACACTAAGAAGATCCTTACTCCATCTTGCTCCTATGAAGATTTTCCAAACTTTTTAATGATGATCTATGGAGGATTTTCCTTTAAATTTATGTGGGATGGCTCCTTGATGATATAGCAACCCCAGGGGAATGTTTAAGAGAGTCTTAGAAGAGTGGTGGTCGAAATTGAAATGAAGTGAAGAAGCCACCACTCCTTGGCTATTTATAGCACTTTCACCGCCCCTGTTATGCGGCCAGTTCTGTGTCGCAGAACACCATATGAGGGCACAAAATGCAGCATATATGGGGGCAGTTATGGGGGGGGGGGGGGGGGGGAATGAGGTTCTGATCTATGGCCTGATCCGTGAAGCGGATCGGCTTCTGTGGGGCGGAATGCTTAACGTATCACCTTATGTTCGTCAAATTTTTCCAAGTCGTACTTCTTTTAATCCAATTGACTTCCAACCTTCTATAACACTTATATAAGTCATACATGACCCTCAGGAAGGGTCTTAGGCTGTCAAAGCGCAAATCGACTGACTATGCTTTCGTCCACGCATGAAACCACGGGGTGTAACATCCTCCCCCCTTAAGAACATTTGTCCTCAAATGTTGGTGTATCATAGATTAATATCTTAACTCATAAATTAACCAAAAAATTTAATGGAGTTTCCTCTGCAAACAAGACTACCCTAACCTACCATACAATCCAAAAAACACAACTATTGCCTCATTGGCCACACAATAAAACATGTATCATAACACTGATCTAACACAACTGTACATCCACCCACTAAGTCATATAATAGCTATAACTTAACTCAAACATGAATTTTTGATATTTGGCTTCTGTCTAGTACAACAATGTCGTCCTCAATACATAAAATCTAAAATAGGTGAGGGTATATGAACTTCGTTCCCCATCTTAGCCTCTCATATCATATTTTCTAATTTGTTCCAATACCTTTTACAAGTCAGTAGTTTTCCATATAACTTACGCAAGTACCATCTTCTTATAAAAGGGATTCCTGAATCATTTACCTGGATAAAATGTCACGTGTTCAGAATTAATCCACCATGCTTCCGCTACGCCACTCTAATATACTATGCTACAGGCTTATCGCATTAGCATATCTTATCCTATGATTCTCAATCATCTCTCACATTCACTAGAACGTCCTACTAAAATTTGTACGACCTTCTATTGTTACCCTCACTTCTTGGAAAAACTATGTCTATTGACATTGGTAAATCATAATATGAAGTAATCACTTCTCACTTAAATTCTACCACCGTTGAAGGAAAAATAACAGTACTTATATTATTCTATCTGAGTATCATTTTTTGTACAATCTCCTATATTTCGGCACCCTGTGCTTCTTTCTCTTTACTTCTACTGCATTCCGACACCATATGCCTCTCTCTCTTTACTTCTCCTGCATTTTGAAACTCATAGTTTACCCTTTTCAACTTCCATCATCTTCTTCACGAACTAGTAAGGTAACTTCTTGCATTTTGTAGATTTTAATACAATGTTCGCATATCTGGGGCATACCTTAGTCTATTAGAGATATAATCTCATAACTTGTCACTAGTATGAGGTGGATTGAGTTCTCAAGACTCAGCTCTGTGGCACGATTTGGAATAAGAAAGAAGGGTAACCAAATCTTAAAATGCCTTGTAGCCTCCCGCTTATAAATGTGGTGCACAACACATCCATAAACAAGACTCTACTAGTCATAGTTTTGTACACTCCCTAGAATTGACCTGCTCTGATACCAAGTTTGTCACATCCCAACCTTGAGGGGTGTGGCTGGCACCCGGTGCTTGGACGGCCCGAGCGAACCACCTGGATATCATCACACAAACATACAACAATTTGGGCTGACAAGGCCTCAAAATGCTAACTGTAACATGATATGACACCATTCTTGTAAATAGAAGAATCTAACCTAAGCATGTATACAAAATAAGGCCGTCAAGGCCAACATAATCTCTTATCAACATCCGAGCCTACAAGGCTACACCAAATAAATGATACAACACATGACTCATCTACAAAGCCTCTGAAGAGAAAGTTGATATAATACATAAGTCGGGATAGGGCCCCCAACATACCAAAAGTACAAAAGAATATAAACATACTTCTAACTCGACAATACTCTAGGAAGAGATGGAGCTGACCAACCAAAGCTTATATCAGCATATAATCTACAACAGTGGGTCCTCTCCTTTCCTACCTAAATCTGTGCGGCATAAAACACATTATCCCTGGGAAAAGGGACATCAGTACGAATTATGTACTGAGTATGTAAGGCGGATGTACAACATAATAATGCATAAGCATAAAAGAGAGGGATACGAATCAACCTGAACCTCTAAAATGTTATTGAATCCCAATGTACATAATGATACTCCATAGCTTGTCACCTGATTCCATACTATTACATTAACGTCATAACCTTAAACGGCTCATAAGGATTATACTAATCTTATGACTTTAGCTACAACATAGTATCGCCATCATAAATCTACCTACCCAACTTCCCAAACGATCATAGTCTTGTGGTTAGTACATGCCTGTCCAACCGTTGGTAAATAATGGTACATGACTGCCCATCCGGTAGTAGATAACGTGTTTGCCCAACCAGTGATAACCAACAATACGTAACTTCTCGATTGGTGGTAATTGTATATATACCCAAATATTGTTAACATCATACCATAACTGGCCCTAACGAGGGACTCAGTCGTAATCGGTCAATAAAAGGGACTAGGTAATATCAAACCAACTACAGTGGTAATGCTCATCTGCCCAACCGACCATCTTCCAATGGTAAAATGCATACATGCCCAGCCGGCCATTGCTTGGTGGTGAATAAATATATGCCTGACTGGTCATAACTCAGTGGTAAGTAGTTATCTGCCTAGTTGGCCATATCTTAGTGGTAAAACATACTACTATGTTCATGACTCTATAGATCTTCTATACGTACATAGATACTTGAAGAGCCATATTAGACTTCTATGAACTTATCGTAATAACGTAAGATTTTAACCTTCTTGACTAACATCTAGTACTATCATCGATAACTTTTCAGTTTATCTTAAATCCATAGGAATCCTTTTTACCTGAGCATATTCAATCCTAATATCCATAGGCCTGAGCTTCTAACCCATAGAGAGTAAAGTCCCAACTTTCGACTATCATTGAATAGATAAAATAACATTTCTAGCTTTCACGAAACAAACAAGGGTCCCTGAGTTAACAGCAGAATGAAATACTATAACGTGTGGAGACTGCTCCCCGCGAGGGATAATCAAGATCCAAGAAAACAAGAATATTTCCCGTAGGCAAGATTAGAGTTATCTTTGGCGGACGTTTCATTTTGTGTCACCATTTCACAAATATTCCAAAAGAAAGAAGAGCTTAGACTTAACATACCTGGTCGCCCTAGCTCGATGTATCCCACGGGTCCTCGTCCACTTCACAAATGATAACCTATAGTATGCAAATAGTTTAAATCAACATCATATCAAAGAACCATAAATCATTTCATTCAGACATGTTGTCGAACACTTGGGAGGCATATTTCTCATACTTGGTTTTAATGGTGATCAAGCTGCTATCCATTCCTCTTCCTAAAAAATAACACCAATAGTACCCAACAATAACCACAACAACCACACATAAACCACAACCTCTAACACCATATCTTTTAATCTCAAGATATGATCATTTCCAAAATTTGATCAATAACAATCCAAGGTTCATAACAAATCTTTCATGGAGTTCTAGCTCAACTACCACGGTTTACATTCATCAAAAACTTCCACAGCTATAAGATGTGTAAAGATCATTAAGAACATCAATAACTTAGATTAACTCAGCTAAGAAATCTTGCACCATAAACTTCTTTCCTAACACCAAGAATATCCTTACTCTATCTTGCTCTTATGAAGATTTTCCAAGATTTTTAATGATGATCTATGGAAGATTTGCCTTTAAATTGATGTGGGTTGACTCCTTGATGATATATAAACCCTAGGGGAATGTTTAAAGAGTCTTAGAAGAGTGGTGATCGAAATTGAAATGAAATGAAGAAGTCACTGCTCTTTTGCTATTTATAGCACTTGGACCACCCCTGATATGCTGCCAGTTCTACACCACAAGACACCATTTATGGGTGCAGAACCCAACATAAATGGGTGCAGGAGGGAGGGGAAAATAAAGGTCTGATCTGTGGCCTGATCCACGAAGAGGATCGGCTTCCGTTGGGCGGAATGCTTAGTGTATCGCCTTATCTTTGTCAAATTTTGCCTAGATGTACTTCTTTTAATTCAATTGACTTCCAAACTTTTATAACACTCATATAAGTTATACATGACCCTCGGGAAGGGTCTCGATTTTCCGGAGATCAAATCGACTGACTATGCTCGTCCATGCATGAAACCACGAGGTGTAACATTTTGGTTAAATTCCTATGAGTTTGGGTTGTATGGAATTTGTGTTTTATTTTGATGTTGTTTTGAGAATAAATGGTATCATAGTGGGAAAATGATCTTTGATTTGTGTTTCTATTGAATCCTTAGACCCGTATCATAATTTCGAGACTATAGAAATAAGAATCGTCACCTTTAGACATTATATGAGGGAGATATGATCCTTTTACTAGAAAATGTTGTTGTTGGTCATCAAATCTTGAGTACTAAAGCTCAATTTAAGGTGATTTTTGTGGCATTGTTCTCGTATTAATGAGAGGGTAATTATCTAACCTTTATTTTGGTATTTTCTCATGATAATTTGTGTCGGTTATCATTTTTATCCGCATTTGGATTGTAGAAGTTGTGGTTTTGATCCCTAAGGATAAGAGAATGAAAATCTCAATTTAGGGATTGATTCATGGATGGAATTAGGTGATTGTAATGACTCAAAAAGTTGTTTTTATTGTGTTTTCTTAGAAAATCCCGAAATTACCCTTCCTAAGTCTTTATTTGTTTGGTTGTAACTTGCGGGGATGGGTGGCTCAGTTTTTGAGTTGATCGGATAGGTTTTAGACCTTTTTTGGTATGTTTGGAGAATTATCAGTTAATGGATTAGAGGAGTTTGAATCATAGTTTACTTTTGGGTAAATGCGCTCTTTTTGTGGTTTCATTGATTACATTAGGTCCGGAATAATATTTATGACTTAGTCGAGCCTTTGGTTCAGTTTTCGAGGCAACCATGTGCATTTTAGATATTTGGTTGTGAGATTGTGAAACTAAAACTTAAGGGTTGACTTCGGTCAACCCGAGCCTTAGAGACCTTTTCCTAGAATTTTGAGTGCGCGAGCAGGTCTGGAATGTATTTTATGGTAAGAATGCATGTTTGGTTTGTATCTGGGAGGTCCCGGGAGTGTTTCATATATGGGATGAAGAGTTTGATGAGATTGGGTTGTTGCTGGTTTCAGGTGTTTGCACCAGTGACCCTTGTCCGCTTCTGCATGTCCACCTCTACAGAGGTTTGGCTCGCATATGCGAGACACGCCTCTACAACATTCTTTTTTCCTCTGCGGATATTAGGTAGATTAAGTGACCTTACCTCAATATATGGTTTTTCCATCAAAGCGAGTCCGCACCTGCGAAGTCATTTCCCTTGGAGCGGAATCGTTGTGTCCTATAAGATTAATAAATACGCTAAACGATTGATTTCCCCAAATATTCTCTCATTGGGATTGGGTCTTGATCAGTAGAGGTTTTCTTGAGGTTTTCAACAAGGTTCTTCGTTAGAGGTATATTTCCACCCTTCTGATTATGGTTTAATCATTCAAGTTCCTTGCACTAGTATAATCTTGTAATTAGTGAACTGTTGGTTTAGTTCCATGTTACAGAATACGAGGATGAGAATTGGGATTTTCGGATTGGTTATTGATTTGTTGATGTTAATATTGCAACTAGTGTTAATCCATTTTAGAGGATGATGTTTAATTGATTAATTTAATGTTAGAAACCTTTTTTGGAAATGGGGATGATTCTAGGGTTTAGAAATTGGGAATTTTTTACCAAACTTGCAATTGAGGATCTAATTTGGCTTAGTTTTTAAATTAACTTAAGGGTATGACTATTTAGCATATTAGTATACTATTCGAGTAATAAAGTTCAAACTTTGCTATTGTGGGCCAGGTTTCCTTTTTAGTTTAACTTGGGGATTCTAGTCTTATTTATTATTATGGGTACCGTTAGACTTGTAATCTCACTTAGTTACTGTAATTGATCAGAGTGGGCTCATAAGGAGGCTCGGAGGAAAGGAAAAGTTGTTGCATGATTCTTTGGCTTCGGAACATGCAAGTTGATACTTACTGGACTCTAATGTAATGTTTATGTGTTGGTATGCTAATTAATGGGTAATTGGGGTTCCCATACTAGTGAGGTGACAAGTAATTGTATGAGTACATGTGAACTTAAAGGGTAATTACATGAACTTAAAATGATATACATGACAGATTATATGTTTAGCCTTCGGGCCGTGAGTGTGGTGCATAAATATGGTTAGGTTTGGTATGATTGCTGATTATTCGGGCTCATAGCCATGTTTGATATCTTATCATTGATTGACTTGTCATATATTCATCACTCTGTATCTAGTCTAAATACATGGAAAGGAGTTGATTATATTGATTATGTTGATTGCATGGTGTACTTATATCCATATCAATCATACATATTATATTTGACATTTAAACTGTTGAGATACTGATGAAAGGGGCTTGGAAAGCCGGTTATTGGATATGGTACATGATACGAGAGTGATGATTGAGGATGACACAATAACTACGGAGCTAGGATCCGATGGGATTGGATGGGTATATGGACATCATGAGTCCCGCATGGATCACGTGACACCTACTGTAGGAGCTTGTGTGTACCGGGTACATATGTCCATTACATACATACATATCATATGCATTGTATTCATTCATATTCTTGATATGTATTTAATATTATGTGTACTCGGTGTTGATTTCTGGTAAATTGTATAATTGGCTTTGATAGAGGAAATACTAATATTGGAGACTTATAACTATTATGAGGTCGAGTTGTGAGACTTGATGGGACTAGACGCCCTAAATTGGGTTTAGGCTGACTTGGTAATACTGTTGAAAACTATGTTAAGACTTGTGAACCTTGATAATCTTCTTGTACTTTGTTGAACGATAGAAACTATTGGTAGGTTTGGATAATTGAACCATCTTTATACTTAGTTAACTAATTAGTAGAGAAGTATCAGAAAGTACCAACCCTCGCCACTATTATAGTTAGGGTCGATAGATGATGTTGCTGGGTACACATGTTTCGCATACTCACCCTACAATTGTTGTTCTCTCTGTGCAGGTACTAAGTCGGATTAGAGCAGAGCATCTTGAGAGTAGATTCTTGGAGATTGATTTTGGAGTCTAGGGTGAGTCGCATATTTTATTCCGGCACTAGAACTCCTTCCTTATATTTATGATTTTGTCTTTTGTATTTCAGAAAGTATTTGTATTTCAATTGTTAGACTTGTATTCGACTTTAGAGCTCTGTATTTGTGACTATTGAATTTTGGGGGATTTATTTCAAGTTATGTATTAAGTTCAAAGACTTGTTAAACTTCTATTGTTTCCTTACTTTTCCGCATTTACATTATTTTTTTCTGTTTGGATGATTGTGGTTCACATATGGGTTAGGGTAGGTGCCCTTACGGCACAATGGAATTTTGGGTCGTGATAGTGATTTTCTGGATCTAGACTATATAAGTTATGGGTAAACTAATTTTCTCAAATAAAATTCTAATTTTGACCTTGGGGGCTCAAGGTTACCTTTTTGGGCCATTTTTTAGTTACGAATTAAAGTATAGAAATATGAGTATCAATAGACTCGTTTATCCTTGTAGAGTGCTATTTTGACTATCTTAAACCTGGTTTTGCAATGAAATTATAATTTTAACCTTCGAGGTTCGGAATCGTCTTTTTGGGTGACTCTTTAAACCCAACTTATTATTATAGCAATATGGGTGTTAGTGGACTCATATACTTATGTAGATTATATATTTGAATAGTTTGGGATCGTTTAGAAGCTTTGAAGAAGGGAAAGGCCATGTGGTGATCATTGAACTTCGGACTTTAAATAAGGCAAGTTGAGATCTTGTGCCTTATTTAAAGTGTCATGGTTGGTCTAATTAACTAAATAAGATGGCGTAATGGGGATAATAAGGGGATCTCGATACTTGTGAGATGACTAGCACTTGTATCGGGTACCAGTGACATAATATGGGTACTTGCACCTTTAAATTATGTAGTAAATTCCATACTTTAGGCATTAGCCGATAGAATAGTACTATCCTTTAGATCCGTTATTGGGGTATGAAGCATGTACTTTTCTCATCGTTATTATATGCATGTCTTATATGTGATTATGTGTTACCATCACTCCACACTCATTTAAAAGTGGAAAAGAAGCAACAGATCGAGTCTTTATTATGTAAATGGCTAACGATCAGATCTTTATGGCATAAATTGATTAAAGGTATAACCTTTATCACATATCATGGCTTCTTATTTTTGTAAATGTCATATTCATGCTTCGTATGATATTTTATTCATGTTATATATGAGGATACATACGTGGGTCCGATGGGAACTGATTCCGGATGAAGTGATGTACTGATATGATCCTGTGTGTCTAGAGATAGGTACTGTATGAGCCTGATGCACTGATATGATGATACACTGATATGAGCCTGTGTTGCTAGAGAGAGGTATTATGTGAGTGTGATGGATTGGTATGAGCATGTGTTGCTAGAGATAGGTATTGTGTGATCCTGTGTGACTGAGTACTCGAAAGTAAATAATTTCGGGTGGTATATGGACCTCACATGTCCCCCATGAGTCACGATTCATTAATGTTCGAATGTGTGTATGCCAGTGATGAGAAAAAAGGTCTTGCAATTCATTGAATTGTATTTCATTGGTATCTCATCTCATTTCATCTATATTCTGTGTTTAGTACCTAATTTGTGTATTAGATTATATTGCATTGTCTATGTGGAAACCTTGTCAGACTTGAGGAACTAGAAGCTATAACTTAGTTTTTGACTGATGATCTATGTGAATT
Organism: Anisodus tanguticus; assembly: GCA_034509755.1. Lineage (NCBI taxonomy): Eukaryota > Viridiplantae > Streptophyta > Magnoliopsida > Solanales > Solanaceae > Anisodus > Anisodus tanguticus. The sequence continues at coordinate 37,828,244 of CM067542.1, forward strand.
GGTGTATTATTTTGATTTTGGAAAACTAATGGCTGTTAGTGTGGAAGTAGTAATTAGAAGGCCAGCCCCAGTCTCCATTTAAGATAGGGTTGGTTGGCGATGTTGTTGAGTACACATTATTTTTGTACTCACGCTACATTTGTTGCACCTTTTTGTGTGAAAAATTTATTCCTAGTTCTAGTGGACTTCGCGACTGTCCAACCCTCTGAGGAGATATTTGAAGGATTCAAGGTTAGCTATATGGCAGATTCGTAGCACCGAATTCATTTCCTTATACCTTATTTCTATCTTTTTTCTTTCTAGACAACTATGCATTTAGGGATGTATTCCAAGACTTGTATTTCTTAGTTAGTTCTTGTACTAGTGACACCAGTATTTGTGATTTGTAGTATTTTCATATTATTTACCTTATGAGAGGTCACACCCCAGCCTTGGGGGTGTGGCCGACACCCAGCACCCGAAGGCCTGGGCGAACCGTTGTAGTATCAGCAACCTGTAAAATAAGATTTGGGCTGACAAGGCCTCCATAATACTGTATGAGACAAGAATAGATGACAACTTGTACGCAGAAAAGTTCCAGCATGATATATATACAGATAATCAAGGCTGACAAGGCCACGAAGAAGAGTACACTACTAACAAAAGGGGGCAGACAAGGCCACGACATACACAAATCCACTATACATAAGTCTGCAAGCCTTTTCGAGTGATACAATACGTCAACAAGTCAGGACAGGGCCCCGCTATACTCAAACGCTAGTAACATAAATGACAGTACCTAAAGACTCATGTACAACAACTCCGAGAGAGAGTAGTGCATTGATCATAGCTGAACCGATAACCTACTAAGAAGGAGCACCGCTCTGACAATCTGTACCTGCGGGCATGAACATAGTGCCCCAGAGATGGGGCATAAGTACGAAAGATGTACTGAATATGTAAGGCATGTAACAAATGTAAATAGAATATATAACGTAATAGATATGAACACAAAAGTCAACCTGAAACTCATAAGAAACCTCTATGATCATACCTTGTCACAAATATGTATATATATTACGTATGTATGCATGTCTGTAAATCAAGACTCTCTGTGGGGCAGTTCCTTTAATAAATTATATCACACCCGACCTCAATGAGGACTCCATCATCCCTATCCCATATGTGGGACTCGGTAATATCAAAACTAACTATAGTGGTGTAAACATATAGGTGTTGTACCTGGCTGACTATAGCGCGGCTCAGTAAGAAAATAGCTACATGTATATAAGTGCAATGAAAGACAGACTTCAATGGATACCATAAGCAGAGCAAGAGTGACATATCATCGTTATCCTCCGACTATTGTTATTGAAGCTACATTCAAGAATCTTAATTCAATCAATTTGGATCACATAGATTCTGAAAGATGCTACGAATTAGAAATACCCAAAGATTAGGATCAATTTTTCAAAGAAAGATTTTCATTACTCAATTTCGCAAGAGAGAATTATATTCAATGAAATGATATATCGAGTCATGCCAAGAAAGAAAGTTTGACCTACATACCTCAATCGATGAAGCTGACTATGTTTCGACAAGACTTGTACGTGGTGTGAATGATTGTCTACATAAAACAATATATTTTTATTAATATCAAACTCATATCGAACAAGAGATTTCATTTAGGAATTTCATCGAACAACGTACGTACATGGAGTTCTAAGGTTACCCTACCATGGGTTCTTATTCAATTTAACACCATCATTATCCCTAATTCACTTCGTCAACTTCACAACATTACCAACATGATTCAATATAAATATTTACTCTTAATATCAACCAACAATACCAAACAACAAGTTGTCCTAACATTCATATCACCAAAGATGTTTCTCCAATAGCATATTAACTAAACTCCCAAAATTTCCAAATTACTCCCATAAATCAATCAAGCCAAGTTAGGGGAATCTAAAGAAAACATAGAAGGTAGGAAACCTTACCTTAATCATCCAATAAGATATCTACAACAACCTTCAACTCAATCTCAAAGTTGTCTGCAACTTTACCGAGCTAGTTAACGAAGATTCTGGGGTGTTCTTGATCCTTAAAGGGATAAATCACCTTGAATACTTGGAGGAGTGTTCCTAAATTGTATAGGAACCTTAGGGAGCGTTTATGAAGATGATAGGTGTAATTTAGGGTGTTAGAAGTTGAAAATGAGCCTTAAGTCGAGTTATAAACCTTTGATACCGCCCCACCGCTTCGAGTTTGCGGTGGCACTTGCAGTCGCAAGTTACCACTTGCTGGACCGCAAGTTCATCGCATTCTCTAGGTGGTGGGTATCCCCAAAATGCCCAGAATGTGACCTGAATGTGGTGCCTCAAAATCAGTTTGCGGCCGCATTCTATTTCTGCCGAAACACATTTTCTTAAAACGTACATAACCTTTTTTACAGAACTCCGATTGGTGAATGGTTTGTTGCATTGGAAAGTAGACTCTCTAAACGTAAATTTAGATGTTCTATGAACTCCATCATTCCATATATTCTAAGAGATATATCCCTAATTATATGTGGAAAAAGTCTATCCAAAAGTTTGCATAGTTCTCCCCGAATTTCAACGAATTTACTTTCTTTGATTCGTTTTGCCCCGAGCTCGTACGAAACATATTTAATACTCATCTAAACCTTTGTTAACCTTTTGAAGAGATCTAAACCTTACTGAGCTTATGTTAGTTAACCCACGATGAAAACGACGTTAAAGTACGGGGAATAACATCCTTTACCTCTTAGAAAAATTCGTCCTCGAATATTGAGGTCATCAACTTAGGACTTCTAACTCTCATGATTCTTAAAGATTTCGGCAGTGTTCTCTCTTTAAATAGAACTATCCAAAACCTATCAGGCAGTCCAAACATACATCCAATTCCACACAGGGCTATAGAATAGCATAATAACATCCAATTGGCCTCCCACGACTGTATATTTATACGAAAGTCAAAAAAGGTTATCCCTAACTCACCTCAACTATCATCTACTGTAACCTGAGTTGCGCCTGCCATACATGTCCTAACGTTATCACCTAAGCAAGTTATATGGGTCAAGTTCGATAGATAGAATAGAAAAAATGAAGGAATTGTATTACGCGAGTATCGACGAAAACACATGAAGTCTGAAATAAATTGGGGTATCTGGACTCCATATTCTCTTCAGCTTCCCACATCATTTCCTCAATGTTATCATTTAGTGAGATTTTGTCGTACGACAAGTTCTCTGAAATCTGGACATCCTCTACAGCGTTAGAACTAAAAATATTTCTTATACATTCCTAAAGAATTCGACACATAAAACACTGGAATTTTTTTTGAACATTCTTATATGGTCTGACATACCCGAGGTTAGGCTTGCCTCTCTTTCCGATTTTCTACCTTACCTTTCAAAGACAATATTTTCTTTATAAAAAAGTACCCACTTGAAATTCTGAGTTCAGTTGCCATCTATTTAAGCACTAATTACTGATGATCTGAGGTGATCGGTATCTTCTGTCATGTAACACTTTAAATTCGATCTTATTGACTTTGGTTTGCTTATTTCTAATCATATGGGAAGGTCTTGCTTCTTCGCACATTTAGAGCTTTGTATGATACTTTTCTGGTGCTCAATGCGATAATCACTATCATACCTTACTTACTATGAGATAAGCGGTCATCCAAACTTCTTTTAGTATTTATTGTGCAATTCCATAATATTCCCTCAATTGTCTAATTAAATTTCTCAATTTGAATACTTGTTAGGGAATGGGGCGTACTGGAGTACCCAAAACTCCTTTCGAATAATCTTCTGAACTTAGTTATATATTGAGTATCTTTGTCGAAGGTTATACAACCAGAGACACCATGAAGGTGAACCATGCTTTTAATTGTATAATCTTGTAAAATCCTCGACTACACGGGTAACCCTAATTATTATACTGATTTATGTTAATAGTGAGGAAATCCTTAGATAAGAATCCCATATTAATTGTCTCTCATTCTCATCAGGTCTTTAGGATTCTGAGCTTATTTATCAGCTTTTGGTATTCAACCATGCTTGTTGATAATTAGCACACTGGCTGCACCCTCTATAAGGTTCCTTCTCACATCATTTCCTTAGTATATCCATTCAAACCTTTGATATATCTTGGTACATTATAGGTAGATAGAGGATTGCATATGATGAATTGTCATCAAAGTCTTGCTTCATATCTCTGCCACCTCAAAACACACAAGTGGTTATAGCCTTTAACGATGCCTTTTTGTTAAGTATCTTTCCAATTTCCTTCTTAATAGGGTGAATCATAAGAGTGTCATCTTCTGAATTATTAGTCAAGTATCTATCTAATTTAATGATACATTCCCAAGACTAATTTTTTTCCTTTCGACTTCCACAGTAGTTAATCCGCTTAGGGTTATACCGCTGGTACCATACTATCTATTACCAATAATGGAACTATTGATACATAAGACCTTTTTCAAAATTCGTTAAGCCCTCCTTTCTTCCGTAAACTTGTCCTCACTCAACAATCAAAGTGTTGGATTCTTATTGTTTACATTATCCCAATCATGAACATCCTATAGATGTCTTCATTGAAACTTTTATTTAGGATTTGGAAATAGAACCTTATCTTATTTTATCATTACTCGTAGCTATAAGATACTTTCTCCTCTTACTCTTGTTAACACTTGCCCTTTTTCCTCTACTTACTCACTCTACTTTGTTCATTCTAAAACACCTTAGTATACATGCGTGGTCCAATACTGATTGCCTAAATTGAGTCTTCTTTTATACCTTAGCTTCGAGTGACTTCCCTTTAGACCTTTATTCTCTTGTCTTTATCCATTCCTCACAATAGTCTTACGAGTCTTGAATGTTCAGTTACACCTACCGTCAATTGACATTTCTGGTCGGGGGTTACTACTATTTTCTCTTTAGCATTTATGTTAGGACTAATTTTTTTCTGCCAATAGCGCTTAGGAAGGGATTTCTTAAGTATATTGAGCCATAGGCTCCTACTTCATTTATATTATGCAAGTTATTTTTTCGTTGATTCGAAGATGCTTGCAGTTATCATTTCTTTCATGATATTTCACCTTTTTCATCGGGTCGCTACCCCCTTAATGTACTTTTCTCATGACTTCCTGATACTCTTAGGCTTATCGGCCCTTTTCTGGTTTCCTTGTATGAGTTCCTCACGCCTTACCCCTAATCATTTTTATCTATATACTTCTTGTAAGTCGTCACACAGTTCAGTTCAATTTACAACTTTACATAATCCAAAGGTTCCTCTAAATCATCTCGTTCTGCCATAATCGGCCTTTCATCATCCAATAACTCAACCGTCTTACTCTTATTTCCCCACTTCCGGTTATCAGGGGGGTTCTTATCCTTAATATCATTCTTGTACTAATCCTTTCACATGTTGATAGTCTAATACCTTTGTTTAATGAAATCATTACTGCCATTTTCCCATAGTGGGTTCTTATATCACCTTGGTGTAATCAGACCTTAATAGGACCTTTATAATCATAATTTTGTCCACTGCATACATACCCATGCCTCAACAGTTCAACATGTCACTCCATTTACATTAATTAAATATTCTATTTTTCTTTACTCATTCCTCAATCGTCTTCAGGTTCTCACCATCTTTGGTTTCAACAACTATTCTTATCTCGAGGTACCTAGAATTATGACACATTTTTCAAAAAATTTGAAGGTCTCTTCACTTTGTCACTCATAACATGCTTGGCTTACTAACATCTCGACAAGTAACTTTTGATGGTAAATAATATAATTTCTTTATGACTAGGCAAACAACTTATGCCGCCTTCTATTACCGCGGGTATTTTCCCTTGTAACTCGAGATCATTATTCTGGATGTGTTATTCTATGCATTCTCGTTAAAGGTTTCCATAATCAACTTTAATATAACTTATTTGGAATGGCGCATCCTCGTTAGCAATGTTATGGGGTCATCCCCATTCTCTTGAGCAAAGTGTAACCATTTGGGTCATGTGTTCATAAGATACCTCATAGTTTATGTTGACGAGGTTCATTTTGGGACGGTAAGTTCTCATAACCTTCTTTAATCCTCCAACAAAAAATTCTTCATCCTAGCTACATAGCTTATTTTCGTTGCATCATGTTTGCCACCAAACATGGACTATCGTAAAGTCATCGGAGTAACTTAATATCATAAATCCAAGATTCACCTAGAAATAATAATTTAGAAGGGTGACTAACCAAAGGAAACTTTTCTGATGTCGATATTTCCTAATTCAAGAGGCTAGATCGTCTGATCGGTATATTCTCTTAACATGTGGCCATTCAAATCTCATCGTAGGCACTTAGTTTCATAACACATTCAGCTTCAAAACATAGAATTTACTTCTCCTGGTCATCTGTCTTACTCAACTACAACTATATCGTATTACCATAATTTTATTGTACGAATCTCAATCACTCTTCATATTTGCTGAGGTGTCCAGTTGCATTGATGTCATTCCTTTGCTATCCATCTCATTTCTCATCTTGGTTCCAATAAATATTCCCTTTCTTATAACTTTCTCTCCTTTAATTGGCCTTGTCTCCTAGGGGCTTTCTATTTCTGTTTACTCCAGAGAAACACCTTTCTGACAAGAACATTTACCTTATATACAAGAAAATAAATATGTGGCCCTCAGAGCATCAAGATTGTTTGAAAGTCATATTCATTTCACAATTCATGGGTACGTCAGGTATATATGGTCCAAAGGAGTATTTTTGACATAACTAAACTATCTTCCCCATACTGCCCAAACTAAGGACTATTCTAACCTCTACTAAGTCCTAATCTCTATAGGTTCTTCTCATAGCGATTCTACCTTTATGGAAAGAGAGGTAACAATAATTATATTATCTCATCAGAATGTCAATTTCCTTATAACCTCCTGTATGAAGGTACTTTGTGCCTCCTTTACCTTCTCTTGCATCCTAAAACCATTTTCTTGCCTTTCCAGGTATTCATTATCTCTTCTGTATCTCAAATGTCCATTCTCTGAGATGATAGTATTACACTCGCACTTCTAGCGTATCAATAACCCGCTAAGGGGGGCTTTCATTTACTTGCCACGAATACGGATTGGCCGGAGTCTTTATGGTAGCCGAAAGTACTAGAACTGTATAAAGTACGAGTTAGACTCGAATTCTTACAACTAAGATCTACTACACGATCTTTGAGATGAAATAACAGAAACCATCCTAAATGCCCTGTAGCCTCATGTTTATAAGTGTGGTGCACAACACACCAATAAACAAGACTCTACTAGACACGGCTTGCCGACTCCCAAGGACAAACCTTCTCTGATACCAACTTTGTCATACCCCAACCTTGGGGGATGCCTAGCACCCAACACCAAAAGGCTTGGGAAAACCATTGTAGTATCGTGAATGTGTAATATAAGACTTGGGCTAACAAAGCCTCTATAATACTATATGATAGAAGAATAGATGACAAATTGCATGCAGAAAAGTTCCAGCATGAAATATATACAGACAAACAAGCCTGATAAGGCCACAATAAGAGTACACTACTAACAAAAAGGGGTTGACTAGACCACAACATATACAAACCAACTATACAAAAGTCTGCAAGTCTCTATGAGTGATACAAGAAGTCAACAGATTGGGACAGGTCCCCGCCATTCCCAAAATGCTAGTAATATATATATGACAATACCTAAAGACTCATGCACAACAACTCTAAGAGAGATGAGTGCAATGATCATAGCTGAACCAGAAACCTACTAAGAAGGAGCACCGCTCTGTCTATCTGTACCTGTGAGCATGAACATAGTGCCCTAAAGAGGGGGCATTAGTATGAAAGATGTACTAAATATGTAAGGCAGGTAACAAATGTAAACAGAAGATATAATGTAAGAAATATGAATACAAAAGTCAACATGAAACTCATATGCATTTCTGTAAATCAAGCCGCTATGTGGGGCAGTTCCTATCATAATAAATATCGTACTCGGACTCGATGATGACGCGGTCGTACCCATCCCAGATGTGGGACTTGGTAATATCAAAACCAATTGCAGTGGTGTGCAGAAATAGGTGTCGTACCTGATTGACTATAGCGCGTCTGGGTAAGAAAATACCTACATATAAATAAGTACAATGCAAGATAGGCTTCAACGGATACCATAAGTAGAGTCAGAGTGACCTATCGTCGTTATCCTCCAACTATTGTTATTGGCGCTACGTTTAAGAATCTCAATAAAATCAATTTGGATCACATAGATTTCAAAAGATGCTACAGATTAGAAATACCCAAAGATGAGGATCTATTTTTCAAAGAAGGCTTTTCGTTACTCAATTTTGCAAGAGAGAATTCTATTCAAAGAAATGATATATCAAGTTATGCCAAGAAAGAAAGTTAGCACTACGTATCTCGTCGATGAAAGTGACTATGTTTCGAGGATCCTCGCACGTGGTGTGAATGGTTGTCTACATTAAACGAGGGATTTGTATTAATATCGAGCTCATATCGAACAAGAGATTTAATTTAGGAATTTCATCGAACAACTTGCGTACATGGAGTTCTATGGTTACCCTACCATGGATTCTTATTCAATTTAACACAATCATCATTCCTAATTCACTTCCTCAACTTCACAACCTTACCAACATGATTCAATATAAACATTTACTCTTATTCTCAACCAACAATACCAAACATCAAGTTGTCCTAACATTCATATCACCAAAGATGTTTCTCCAATAGCATATTCACTAAACCCCAAAAATTTCCAAGTTACTTCCATTAATCAATCAAGTCAAGTTACAGGAAGCTAAAGAACACATAGAAGGTAGGAAACCTTACCTTAATCAGCCAAGAAGATCTCTACAACAACCTTCAACTCAATCTCAAAGTAGTCCGCAACTTTGCCGAACTAGTTAACAAAGATTTTGGGGTGTTCTTGATCCTTAAAGGGAGAAATCACCTTGAATACTTGGAGAAGTGTTCTTCAATGCTATAGGAACGTTTAGGGAGCCTGTAGTAATATGGTAGGTGTAATTTGGGGTATTAGAAGTGAAAAATGAGCCTTAAGTCGAGTTATAAACCTTTGAAACCTCCCCACCGCTTCGAATTTGCAGTGGCACTTGCGGTCGCAAGTTACCACTTGCTGAACCGCAAGTTCATCGCATTTTCTAGGTAGTGGGTATCCCCAAAACGCCCAGAATGCGACCTGAATGCGGTGCCGCAAACTCATTTTCATCGTTAGACTTTTTATATAAAGATAAAGAAGAATAATATTTTTTTTCTTTACTTTTGAATCTTACTCTATCTATCTATCTATATATTACGGGTGCGCAGGTCCGGGTACCCTAACATTTTTGAACTACCCGGACCCTACCCGGTAAAAGATCGGTTCCTAAATTTACTACCCGGAACCTACCCGTAGCAATCATTACCCGGAACCTACCCGGACCCGCAGGGTCCGGGTAGGTTCCCGGGTACCCTGTAAATAAAAAAACACAGATTAAGCAATAATTTTTAGCGTATGAGAATAAAAAAGAGTTCTAAAATAATTTCATCCAGTAGTTTTTGAGCCTGCAATCGGAGTTTTTAGTACCATTATAAGAAGTTTTAGAAAATTTAATTCTGTAACCAAAACCTAAAATTGCAAGCCAAATTTAATACTCAATTAATTGAATGTGTTGATTTCAAAATAAATTTGAAAATATCTGAATTAAACTTATTTTTGTGTTCATAAGCTCTTCGATACAAAAGAAAAGCTTTATTATACTAGTAAATCCCTAAATTTCATCTTCACAGCTACAAAAATATACAAAAAATTTAAAAGTAGATTTACATTTCAAATAAAAAAAGTAATACAAATTGAAGATGAGTATCACCTGAAATAGAACAGAAGCATAGGATATTAAAAAGAAATTGAAGAGTTAGATATGAACCCATATGCATTTTAGGAACGGCGTGAACACAACCAAGGGAGAGAAAGAGGCAAATGTGAAGCTTCAACGACGACAACGATGAAAGTACCTGAGAGAAAGCTTCAACAACGACGACAATGAAGCTCGGTGGTGTAGCTAAAACGCCATTGTTATTGAGAAAGTTTTGGGTGTTTTCTCTTAGGGCACAAAGAGCATTCTAGAATAAAGGGGTGAAAATCAATGTGCAGGCGTGCAACAAACAATTTTGGAGAAAGTTAAAAGTGGTCCAAATGTTTCTCAAAAAAGTAAAAATAGTTAATATTTTATAGGTTCCGGGTATCGGTTCCGGGTCCGGGTACCCTGTCTCTATTTGCCGGAACCGAAACCGGACCCGACATTGATCGGTTCCTAATTTTACTAACCGGACCCTACCTGTTATTATAATATATCTACCCGGAACCTACCCGTTAGTGTAGGTTCCGGTCGGGTAGCTGGGTACCCTGTACCCGTGTATATATATAGAGAGAGATACATGTGTATAGTTACTTTATTTTTATCTATTAGACAATAAAAACCCTTTTATTTTACTAATTTTTCTTATATTCGAATTAAAAACCATGAAATGAAAACTAAAGAAATTAACTAAAAAAGAAAAATATTAAATAACATAAGATGAATTATAATTTCTACCAACATCTAAAGATATTTGTTTTCATACTAAACAAATTAATATGTCTAACAGCACCTCAAACTATTTTTGTTGTGACAACTCAAATCTCTCTCTCTATCTATCCATCTATCTATCTCTATATATATAGACCCACACATTTGATTTCATATACTATTAGACTATAACACTTCTTCGAAATTTTCTTATATTCAAATAAAAGAAAAAGTGAAATGAAAAGCGAAGAAATTAAATATAAAGGAAAAACAAATAATATGAACAAAATATATTGTAAACAAGATCTCAAGATATATGTTTTTATACGAAATAAAAATGTGTAACCGAACACTTCAAACTTATGATTTTAATATGACAACTCCAATCATTTACTTGGTCAGTTGTTAAAAAGTAAATAGAAATAAACTAAGATCTTTGAGGGACAACAAAAAAATCTAAGAACATTTTAAAAAACTTTACCTTATAAACATTTACAAAATTCACCGAAGGCCATACGAGCAAAATGGTGCCAAGCGATTCACCTGCTCAGACGAATTCAATCGAGAAAGTCGTACGAGCCAGAAGCACCAAGCGAGTCACTCGCTCAAATTAAGTCAACCAAGAAGTCATACGAGTCAGATGGTGTCAGAGGAGACATTCGCTCAAACAAAGTCAACCAAAGAAATTGTACGAGCAAAACGATGTCCGAGGAGTCAGCCGCTTAAAATATATGTCCAAGAGGTCATAGCAAACAAAGTCGCACAGGTGTGGCAGAACAAAACAAGATGCATGCGGAGCAAATATGGAACTTTTTCTTGGGCAGCAGGTCAAAATAATGTACCAACGAGAGTTACGCTCTCTGGATATGGGCTTGAAGATCACTCCACACCACACTCAATCACAAGTAATAAGGAAATTTTTATTTTTAAAACCTCGCAACCGTTCGGACCTATCGCATTATGTGTCACATAACTAAAAAGGTGAAATGCGTTGCGGATGAGGTTACGCGGTTATGGATGAGGTTATGCGGTCAAGGATGAGGTCGCAAATCAAAACAGGAACATCAGTTGTGTGACAGAACAACTGCGACACCATATGTGACGCATGTCACATTATGTATCGCATAACTCCTACTCTTGGATCGCATATTCCCCAAATTTATGCGGCTGAAACAAGGAGAATGTGTCACATATCATCATATGCGGTGGCATATGTGAAGCAGGATAAGCCGTCAGGGGCATTTTTGTCTGAATTTCACTCCACGTTTTTTAACATTATAAATAGTATGTGTAGGTTTTTTGTGGGTTATTCTTATTCAGATTTTGGTCCCATATTGTAAGAGCACTGAAGACACTATTTTTAGACTTTTGAGAGAATATTCCTTCACTTTTGTCATCTTCCATTCACTGTAAGCTTTAATGTTTTCTTCATTGCTTTCTTTTGTACCAAACATTATGAGTAGCTAAGTTTAATACTGAGGTTGTGGACCCAAATGATGGGTGTTTAACATTGAATATATGTATAATGGTTGTTAGTTTCTATTTGTTTATTGTGCTTTAAAGTTTGGTTGGTGGTTGCAAACATTAACCTAACCCATAAACCATTTTTCTACCTGGAAATGTGAGCTAGGATTTGGTAGAAACACAAAGCAAGAACTCGTGGCTCTAACCCTCATTTAATAGACTCACTTAGGGATAAGAAGAGTATGCTTGGAATAATTAATTAATTTGTTTATTAACTCTTTTGTGAGGATATATTCTCTAACTATTAGGAAATATTAGAGTCATTAAGAGATTAAGTTCATATAATGTAATAACCCATTAGAACTATATCATATTAACACCTATAGCATTACACTCTATCATAACGGGGACACAACTTTGGTTTCTCTCTAAAAGTTTATAAATCTTTATTCATCATTGCTAATTATCTTGTCAAAATAGTTTTAATACAAATTTCTATCAACCTTTCTAGGAATATGATTACAACTAGAGTCAAGTATCACACTACGTAATCTTTTTTCACCTTATTCCCTGTGGGATTTAACCCCAACCTAGTTAGGTTACTATATTTGACAACGTCCGCTTTGCGCCATAATTTAAGCGTATTAAAATTACTATTTAGTGTCTTCTTTACTTTAAGTCTTTTTCTATTTCATCACACCTTATTTTCTTTGCTTTGTGAGCCAGTTGATTATGGCTGAACGAGGCGGGCAAGATGCTGCTTCAGCACACCAGGACCCGTTAGAGGACGAAAATGAGGGGAATGTATATGCGGACATCGAATAAGAGATTGACTGCACAAATGCCATTGTCCCTCTAAGAGTTGAAGCGGCCAATTTCAAAATTGATAATATCATCTATACGATGCTAAAACATGTGGGTTATTTATAGAATTCTACCGATGATGATCCTCACCAACATCTCAAGAACTTTATTGGGGTGTGTCAAACCCACAAGCAGAACAATGTTTCGGTGGATACTATCTGGTTGAGAGTTTTTAATTATTCTCTAGCCGGTGAAGCAAGAACTTGGTATCAGAATTTCCCTCCGAATTCCATCTACACGTGGGCCGCGTTAGTGAGTGTCTTCCTCAAGAAGTGGTTTCCGCCACGCAAAAACACCGAAATTAGAAACAAGATTTTCTATTTCAATAAACATCTGGGGGAATAATTATATGAAGCATAGAACCATTTTAAGCTTTATTTGCAATAGTCCTCTAGTCAGGGATTTCTAGAGAATATCTTGATGGAGATTTTTTACATTGGGTTGGACCCCATGCCTCAATCAGTTGCCAACAATGCGGCAAGTGGGTGTTTCATGGACAAGACCTTTGATCGAATCACACAACTTCTTGACAAGATCGTCACTCATAATCATGTATGTCATTCGGTAGGTTCCTATAGTGTGACATATGGGACTCCTTTTTTTAACACTTTAATGAAGGAGAACCAAGATCGAGATAAAACAATTGCTAAGCTTGCCACAAACATAAGCTTGCTTACCAAGAAGATCACAGAGAATGAAACAAGGAAAGTTAATGTGATAGAAAAAACACCTTTACTACATAGTGGCATGTACCAAATACAAGAGAGCCCATATCAAGAGGGTCCTCAAATTCAATATGAAGATGCAAATTATGTTAAAAATTCCCAATGTGGTTATCAAAGGCAAAACTACCAAGGGTCGAATTATCAAAATCAATGGAAACTGCAACCATAAGGTCAAGGTAACCATTATGGGAGAAATGACCATGCTAGTTCAAGGCCAGGGAATTACAACAACAACAACAACAAAAATAACAACTTCAGAAATTAAAGTTTAAATCCTTATGTTTCGCCAATGGGTCAATCATCTAATTCTCAACAATGGCGAGAGGGTCCATTTAATGACCAAGGGAATTCTAGGTTGGAGAGTATGATTAAGAGAGTATTGGCGAATCAAGAGAAGTCTGACACTTCATTGAAAAACATAACTGAGGTAGTGGGCTTCCATATCGCATCTATTTAAAAGCTAGAATCTCAAATGAGGGATCTACCTCGAGAACAAAATCCTCAACAAAAAGGGCATCTTTCTAGCAATACGATTCTGAACCCAAAGAGTCACGGAGATGGCTCCTCATGTTATTGTATGACTATCACAATGCGAAGTGGGAAACTACTTCAAAATGAAAATGAGAAAGAGGTACAAAAAGGCCCGAGTGAGAAAGAAAGTGAGACACAAGTTGAAGTGTCATTTATTGTTGAAGAGGAACGAGTTGAGGTGCCAAATGTTATTGAAGTTGATAATGTCCCAGAGAATGTAACAACTCAAGAGGTGAGCAATGACACCGGCAAAGGCCAGGTTACAGGAGTACTTAGGCCCCTTACTAAACTTTTCAAATCTTCACCTCCCTTTCCTCAAAGGTTGGTGAAGAAGACTGAGGATGCCAAGTGTCAAATATTTTATGACCAATTGAAGCAATTATCAATGAAAATCCCATTTCTTAATGCTTTTCAAGAAATATCGGGTTTTGCTAAGTACTTGAAGGATTTGATCACTAAAAAGAAGCCAATCAAGCATGATATAGTGAGTGTAACTCATCGCATTAGTTCCATTATTGCCACCACACTTCTCCAAAAGAAAGAAGATCTGGGTGCTTTTATCATTTCATGTACAATCGGGCAACATGATTTTGCAAGAACTCTTTGTGACAATGGTGCTAGCATAAATCTAATGCACATTGCGATTTTCAAGAAATTGGGATTGAGCATACCTAGCCCCACTAGCATGAGACTACAAATGGTCGATCGATGGTGAAAAGACCAATTGGTATTATTGATGATGGTTTTGTCAGGGTGGGTGAGTTCCTATTCTAGTGAATTTTGTCATACTTGATTGTGCGATTGAAAAAGAGATTTCTATTATATTGGGGATACCACTCCTTGCTACCAGAAGGGCATTTATGGATTCTGAGAAGAATGAGATAAAATTTTGGGTGAATGATAAAGAAGTGTCATTTCAAGCAAGCAAGGGAATGAAATTTCCAAGTGCTTATGAGAGCATATCGGCGATTGATGTGGTATATGTGGTTGAAGAAGCCATGGAATTCAAAATGGAAGAATATTTTCTTGGGGAAGCACTAGCGGACATTCAGGGAATTCCTTATGGTATTTGCGAACATAATATCCAACTTGAAGAAGATAGTTCACCGACTGCGGAGCACCAACAAAGATTAAATCCACCGATGCAAGAGGTATTGAAGAAGGAGATCATAAAATGGTTGGATGTCGGGGTTGTCTACTCCATTACGGATAGCCCATGGGTGAGTTAGGTCGAATGTGTCCCCAAGAAGGGCGGTATGATGGTTGTACCCAATAATAAGAACGAACTCATTCTGATGAAAACCATCACCGGATGTAGAGTATGTATGGACTATAGAAAACTCAACACCACTACTTGCAAGGATCATTTTCCTGTGCCTTTTATTGATCAAACACTTGATCGGCTAGCTGGGAAGGTCTTACTATTGATTCTTGGATGGATACTCCTATTAAAACCAAATCAATATTTCCTTAGAAGACCAATAAAAGACAACCTTTACTTATCCTTATGTGACTTTTGCTTTTCGCCGGATATCGTGTGGGCTATGCAATGCTCCGACTACATTTCAATGGTGTATGATGTCTATTCTCTCTGATATGGTGGAAAACTTCTTAGAGGTCTTCATGGATGACTTCTCGATAGTTGGTGACTCTTTTCATGAGTTTCTTGATCATCTTGGTCAAGTGCTCAAGCGATGTGAAGATACAAATCTCGTGTTAAATTGGGAGAAATGACATTTTAGGTTAAAGGAGGGGATCATCCTTGGCCATAAAATATCTGAGAAGGGAATTGAAGTGGATAAAGAAAAAGTGGATATCATTGCCAAGCTTCCCCCATCCATTTCTATCAAGAAAGTTTGGAGCTTTTTGGGGAATGCCAGGTTCTACCGCCGATTCATCAAGGACTTCTCTAAAATGGTAAATCCTATATGTAAGCTTCTTGAAAAGAAGGCTCAATTCTTTTTTATGAGAAGAGACTTAAGGTATTCGAATAATTAAAAGAAAGGCTCACGTCAACTCCCATCACCATCTCTCCTGATTGGGAACTACCTTTTGAACTCATGTGCAATGCTAGCAGATTCACTATCGGTATGGTGTTGGGTCAACATTATAACAAGATCATGCACCATATTTACTAAGCTAGCAAGACTCTCAATGATGCCCAAATGAACTATACAGTGACGGAACATGAATTGTTTGCCATTGTGTATGCCTTTGAGAAATTCTGAGCTTATTTATTGGGGTAAAAAGTGGTGGTATACACCGATCATGACGCTTTGCGATACTTGATGACTAAGAAATATTCCAAGCCAAGGTTGATTAGATGGGTGCTCTTGTTGCAAGAATTTGACTTTAAAGTCAAGGATCGGAAGGGCTCGAAAAATCAAGTGGTGGATCATCTTTCTAGGTTCGAGGAAGATGGGAGACCTAAGGAAGAGCTTGACATTGATGATGCCTTCCCGGATAAGCGTTTATTGGCTCTATCTTTTGAAATTGCACCTCGGTATGCTGACATTGCTAACTTTTTAGTTACCGGACTCATCCCCGAAGAAATCAAGTCATATCAAAAAAGAAATTTTTGAGAGACTGTCGTCACTACTATTGGGATGACTCGTACTTTTTTCGAACATGCTCCAAAAACATCATTAGGCTTTGTCTTCCCGAAACCTATGTTATGGCCATCTTGAAGGCTTGTCATGACTCTCCGAGCGGGGGTCATCATGGTAGAAATAAAATAATGGCGAAAGTTCTTGAGTGTAGCTGTTATTGGCCTACTATTTATCAAAATGTCAATTTGATGGCAAAGTCTTGTGATCAATGTCAACGACAATGAGCAATTGCCAAAAGACATGAAATGTTGTTAAACTTTGTGATGGAAGTAGAGTTTTTTATGTTCGTGGATTGATTTCATGGGTCCTTTTGTAACCTAATATGGTATGTAATACATCTTAGTGGTTGTCGACTATGTGTCCAAATAGGTGGAAGCGGTGGCTTTGCCCAGCAATGAGGCTAGAAGTGTTACGAGATTCTTGAAGAAAAACATATTTACTTGTTATGGCTCTCCAAGGGAAATTATTAGTTATGGTGGTTCCCATTTTTTGCAATAATGGTTTTGTGGGAATATTGGAAAAGTATGTGTTAAGCACAGGTGACCACTCTATATCATCCACAGACATGTGGCCAAGTGGAGGTCTCTAATCAGGAGATAAAGAGCATCTTAGCAAAGACATTTATTGTAAATCGTATCGATTGGTATCAAAAGCTTGATGATGCCCTTTGGGCATATCAGATGGCATAGAAAACTCCTATTGGGACTTCGCCTTACCGGTTGGTTTTTGGTAAGGCTTGTCATTTGCCGGTGGAATTAGAGCACAAATCCAGTTGGGCATTGAAGAAACTCAACCTTGATTGGAGTGAGTCTATAAAGCTCTGAATTTCTTAACTCAATGTGTTTGATGAGTTTCTATTCCACGCATTTGAGAGTGTGGAACTTTACAAGAAAAGAATTAAGCACTATCATGATAAAAATATTTTAAAGCGGGAGTTTCAAGTTGGTAATTTGGTTCTATTGTTCAATTCAAGGTTGAAACTCTTTCCGGACAACCTCAAGTACAAATGGTTTGGTATTTTCAAGGTAGTGAGTGTTTCACCTTTCAGTTCATTCGAATTAGAGGTCGGAGATGGGACTCGAACCTTCAAAGTAAATGGCAAACGTGTGAAGTACTACCATGGTGCGATAGATGGAGATCAACTTGTTGAAAATCTATCTCAACGATGGACCCATGCCCGACTCAATGTGATAAGGTAACACCGTTGTGCCGCAATATTAAATTGAGTGCTTCTTTGGAGGCAACCCAAGCATTTTCACTTCATTTCGGTATTTTAACATTTGTTCATGAGTTGTAATGCAATAAGTATAGGGATATTGGATCCAAGAAGTTGACATGAGATAATAGGAGACAAAATTTGCAAAGGCCTCAGGTAAACGTGATCCGTGCCACATTTTCTCATAGGCGAGCGCGGAATCAATCACACATCGTAATAGTGAACTGGAGAGGAATGATAAAATAAAAAGGGGTAATTTGCAATGCTATATGCAATTCATACTGACTTATGCAGTCAGATATGCATCACATATCATTCTCTTTACAAGCATGTCGGGCGGACCAAAACCCGACCCGCGACAAGTTACATGCCTAATTCTTAAAACAAAAGGCATGATCAGTTTCTTTCTTTAATTTCAAAAATATCAAACACATCTTTTTCCCTTACACACTCAACTCACTTCCACTATCCATCGTCGGAACTCCATTATCCAGCATTGGAATCAGATCTCTATTCACTGTCAACCACCAACACGTCTATACTCTCTTCCAGTCTCGTCGAGTAACAGGTAACAAAAGCAAACCCTACTTTTTGTTTTACATAATCTTTATATATTGTGAGAACTAAGGTTAGGGTTTTTGAGTCCTTGTTTGTAATCAGTGTAGCATGTGAATTATATGATGAAATGGTAGTGCTGACACGTACTAGAGTTCAGTCCTTTTGGTTGGGGGTTTGGGCAATGTGAGAATATGAACTTGTGAGTACTTTTGAATGTCGAATGGGGAAGTCTAAGTACCCATAACTGTGATGATGGGAGAGAATCATAGGTATAGGTTTGGTATTCACTTAAAAGCCCATTAATTTTGAACCTTTTGATTTTTGAGCGATAATTGGATGCTTAATAGTTGGTTTGGTCGTCTTCTTAGTTCCTGAAATTGTTGTGTGAATACTCTGGATTGTGAATGTGGCTGTTAGTTTCCATTGAGTCTCCATAATTGATTGGGAGGGAATCTCGACCATTGATATTGTTAATTAAAGTCTGACGTCGTCATGCCCGCCCAATGTTTGATGAATTGCATCGTAGTGATTCTTGTCTAAGGGTGAAGTCTGAGTATCCCGAAAGTTATGTACTATTGTTGGTTTAAATGTGATCTTGATAATCGAGGATTTGAGAATAGGGTGAAGTCTGAGTAGCCTTAAATTGTGTGAAGTTAACCATGCAGTCAAAATTATGATATGTGTTGGGTTATAAGTCGCATAACACCTTATGTGATCGCATTACCCATCGTATACTTGAACAATCCTTTTGTTAAAATTGAGTATAATATGTGTTGGGTTATGCGTCGCATAACACCTTATGCAATCGCATACCTTAGAAGTTTTGTAGTCAAAATCCATGTTGATATGTCATGCCTTCTGCATTCCATATGTCCTTATGCGACGCAGATACCCTGTTTTCCTGCATTTCAATTTTTTTTTGATATTACAATCCATCCGGTCATTTTTAGCTAAAGACCATTATTTAACTATTTTACCCTTTCCTTGATCTTTATATGGGGTTTGTGATGCGCGGGGATGGGTGGCATGGATCCAGAGGTCCATTTATACGAGTTTCAGATGAAAAGCTCATGTTTGAGAACTTAGAGTTGGTTAGTTAGACTCAGAGTTGACTTCTAGCTAGATGAGTTCATTTTCATGTCCCGTTACTTCCGATAGTTCCAGAGGGTCATTTATGACTTAGTCGAGTCATTGGTTTGCTTCTCGAGGCAATCAGATGTATTTTGTGGCCTTATTTTATGATTGGATTCTTAGTTTATCTCAGACTATTCTTTAGAAAAATATACCTTCGCTCAGTTATATGTGAAATCCGAGGGTACGAGCAAGTTTGTAGCATTGTCTACTATAGACGAGCATTTTCATTTGTATTTGGGGGGTTCTGGGAGTGTTTTCGGTGTTGAATGGAGGTTTTGGGCTATTTTCTATCAGCTGATGTCTGGTGTCCACCACGACAGAACCAGCATCCACTCTGAAGGGGTAGGCTCACCAAAGCAGAATCTGGGAGTCGGGGGAAGTCCGCCGCAGCAAAATCATGTCCGCCGCGGCGAAGGGTGAGCTGTCAAGTGACTTTTGCCCAAGCTAGGGATCCTATAAATTCTGTTGGGGCGGATCACTATTTAGGTATCCTATAAATATTTTTAGGTCATATTTCTTTTCCCCAAATAACAAACCCTCAAAACTAGCACCGCATAAGGGTATTTTCAGAGCTTTAGGAGCATTTCCAACCTTGAGGTAATAGCATTTTTCTCTCTTATGGCTTAAGTTATAATTATGGGTTCTTTTAATGGTGGTTTAGCATATTATGTGAGTTGGGTAAGATGAGTTAAGCATATTAAGAGATTAAGAGAGTTATATGGTTGATTTTAATGAGGATTTATGGATCAAATAGTGTTAATATCATGAATTAGGATTGGTTTATGTTCGATTATCATGTTTTAATGCTTAATTTGATTATAGAAGTTTGTTTTCCAAAAGGAGAAATCTAGGGTTTTAAATTGGGGCTTTTAGATTATTTTTCAATTTGGGATTTAAATGTATATAGTTTTTCAATTAATTTAAGGATATGACTAATTAGTATGTAATAGAGGTTTTTGAGTATTAAAGTTCGAGTCTTGGTGACGTGGGACCAGGATGGATATTTAAAGTCTTATTTTGTTGTGATTAGCTTTATATTAATGAATAATATGTATGCGGATAGACTTTGACTATCGCTAGGTGCATCGGAAGGGTGAGGCAATCACTGAGGCTTGGTTTGTTAGCACTTCTATTCGACAATGAGGTAGGCTACGGTATAGATTTTATAGACTCTAATAGAAGTACGTAGTAGTTATAAATATTGAGGGGTATTGGGCATGATTTAGGGTCACACTCAAACGGTTGTAATGAATTTTTAAGTGGGTACAAGTGTTGAACTGTGATGATGGGTGATTTGGAGGATCAACCATATGCTGATTCTCACTGCTGTTATTTGGGCTTATCGCCATTATGAGGGCTTGTCTCCATATTTGATATTAGTTTATTTATTCATCACACATGCTTTGAATGATATCCAGATTATACTAGGATATGGACTGCTTGTTATGAAATCCTGTGTATTGGATTCTATGTGTGTTATTAAAATCTTGAAAGCATGTGGTATTTCATCTCCTTACTTGGTTGCATCTCATTATTTCATGATATCCTTTCTTATATTGTCATTTGCATTTATACACTCTTGATTCTGTGATATTGATATGAGAGTGATATGGATATGTTGTGGGCCCAAGAGGCCGAAAAGGAAAAAAGACTTATAAGATTATGGCAACATTGAGATGATGGTGATACGAATGGCTCGGGTTGCACTCCGCAACGGATATTGATACGCAGGGAACGAAGTTGCACGCCTGCAACATGATTGAGACTCGACAAATAAGTCATGGGCTCTAGTCAGATTCGTGTGTGGAATTCCGGCTGTCTAGCAGTGGAATATGGACTTTTTGGGTCCCCCATGGGTGTATGGATGATAATAAAACCTCGACGTAGTGTATACCATGTTGAGAAAGGTACCTTTCATATATATTGCATTCATATCATACATATATCTATATATTTCTTAATTCTAGTTTGGTAATATGATATGGTTTGTTATTGGAACTTGGGTGAAATCCCGATTTACTTGGATTGAATTGATTGAATTGGACTGAAATGGTCGCTATGATTGACCTTTCTGCTGTGAATACTTGGAAATAATAATTATGCTTTTCTCTATAAGCACTTGGATAAATGGTTGAGGTGGTTGAATTGATTTGGTTGTCGTGTATGTCTCACTTCCTTGTGTATGGGTTTTGGGTTTTAATAATTGTAAGTCTAAGTGTTGATGTCAACTACCAATGTGTTTGAAAAAGTAAATTATGTCATGACTCTTGTCTAGGTCCAGGGAATTATGTGCATTTGTTTGTTGTTTGGTAATTGATTATGTGATTGGGTAACGAGTCTAGTAATAACCTGTAATAAATGTCACTAGTGGAAAGGTAGAAGTGGAACGATCTATGTGAGTCATACCGTAACTGTATAGAGACTTAACTAAATATAAATTCTAAGGTTAATAAAGTAGTTAACGTCATCATATTTAGCTTAGGTGTAACACTCTTGAAAGTATTCTAAAATAGTTGTTGTGATGTAAGTCTGACTCATTTATTTCGTAAGATAAGTTGGGTAAGTGGGTTAAGCTTGAGTACGACTTGAATAAGAGAGTACTAGTCGGTGTGTACTATGATAGTAAGGTCGTTGTATATGTGAATGGATTGAGTGTACTTGACTGTGATTGGAACCTTATGTGAACAATGTGATTGATGAGTCGGTGCGTTGATATGTGTACAACATGACTTATATGGACTATTGAACTATCTAGTATAGGTTTATCTGGTGTCAACTTGATATTTATCTCTGTTACGTATCTTCCATCATTGTCTGCCTACGATGTCTACGGGGGTACGTTGTGTACTCATGCTACACTTGCTGAATCTTTTCTGATGTAGATACAGGTCCCTCTTCCAGTTTGAGATCTCGAGTTTGAGTCCGAGCAGGTTGACTTCTAGTATTCAGGGTGAGGATGCTATCTTCTGGCATACCTTGGATGCTCATTCTCTTACTCTGTCCTTACCTTGATTCGGGAGATGCGTTTCAGATTTTCAAACTATTAGTGCTCTTGTATCACAGACCAGATTTTGGGGGTTGTATTTGATGATTCAGACTTACGTTCCATTTTTGCATATGAGATAGCTTACTAATATTACTATTTCAGCAATTCTTCTTGATTTTTTTGATAATTTGAGAAGTGGTTCAACTACCGGTGGGGAATGTGACACGACTCCTGAAAAAGGGCCGTGACAGAGTTGCTATCAGAGCTCTAGGTTAAATGGTCTTAACTACAAGAGCAATGTCTAGTAGAGTCTTGTGGATTGGTGCGGGGACGTTCGTACTTATCTTCGAGAGGCTATGGGATATTTAGGAAACTTCATTTTTTTCAATCCTTTTGTGCTAAGTTAAATCAAATTGGTATCTGAACTTTTTACTTCTATTCTATCACCGATGGTGGTAACACGCTCATTAATTCGTGCGTAAGTGGTTCGCTATGATGTCATGCGGTAGGCTATGATATGTGTTACCATGATTTAGATGTGTGACCGAGTTCAGTCTTCAGCTATGATATGAAGGTTCAGTTGATTGGGGTTATGATTGTGACTTCTCAGTTTGGTGATATTGTTGCAGAGTAGGAATGATAATTCATAGATGCAAGGAAAATAAATTGGATGGATCAATCTTCGCTATATGAAGGGAAAAATTGTTGTCTTACACGTTTGATAGGTTATGTTGCAAGATGTACGATGGTGGATACTCGTACATGTCATAAAAGGTTAAGTTGGCTTCGATTTGATAGCAGAGTTGAATTAGTGGTTGTGAGTTCTTTTAGAGAATGGTTTTCTATTCGAAATTAGGTGGCAATGTTACGTGCGATGAGTGAAGCTTAATGGACTAGACTGTCGCGTTTCATTACCTAAGAGTGTGTTTGTGGGTTCACTTGGCATTTCGAGGTTAGTGATGATATAGGATTGTTGAAACCAAGAGATTGTTGATTTGTGAGTTATTTCGCAGTTGTTTAGTATTGAGTGAGTGTGAAAGTCGTATATGTGTTGGTATGTTGGACTCATCGTAGGCTAATGGGAGCCAGTGATCGACAAATAGGAATAACTCTAGCGCTGGACAAGTGTTGGAGGTATATTTGAAGGATTATCAGGCGTTGCATCTTGTTTTGGGATGAGAGTTGTGGCATTGGTATGTAAAGGTTAATACTTGAGAAGTTTTATAATTACTGGTATAATGACTTTGGAGTTGACTGAAGGACAGGGAAAATTGCACGGTTAGTTGGATGTGTATGGTTCGGCAAAATAAGGTAAGGGTTGGTTCTTCAAGGGTGAGCATCATTTAAGGACTGTGAAATAAGGTGTTGGTCAATGGGGTTATTTATGGTAACAGATTGATGACGATTTGGCTAATACTAGTGGTGAAGAGCTTTTCAGATATCGATGATCAGGTTAGTCAACTTATGAACCAATATAGAAGAAGGAATATTTTGGTTAGAGATTTTTCACAAGGGTACTTCGATGAAACGATATGAGAATGTTAGCAGGATTGAGAAATGATCGGTCATTAGTGGTGGTTATGATTTGAATAAAAGATGTCAAATGAGAAATTAAGATAGTTTGGAATAAGTAAGGTATCTCTTCGAGAAAGGGGATAGTTTGGATTCAAAGCAACGGGAATTCGTGGGTTAGATTTAGATTATGGTTGCTTTAGTTTCACACCTTTAAGATCGGGTGAAATAGTTTGGTACGCTCGAAGGAGGAGGTCTATTGTAGTTGATTAAGTGGTATGAAGAATGTTCCATGAGGTTTTTGTTGGGGCAACAGATGGTAGATTGTGCTGAGACATTATTGATTAATAGCATGGATAAGTATTTGGGTATTTGAACTTGGGAGAAATTGGGCAATGGTAGGTAAATAGAAGGTAAGATTGATACGTCAGGAACTGGTAAGGCTGGTAATTAGCAGGATATGATAAATAGAGATTCGACAAGGTGTCCAGAGTGTGGGCAAGTTTAGAAAAGGTACAAGGAAAAATTGATGTATCTAGAGTTCGTGGGGTTCTATCAGACTTGCGTATCAGGTAGAAGTCGAGGAAACTTGGAGATTATAATCGAGGGTATGGTTTGTCAGTGTTAAATTGATGACCTAGATAGAAACCAACTTTGACGTTGTGGGTGACGACACGTGATTGATTGCTCGATAGGAAAAGAGATGGAAGAAGTCATAGCATACTTACGGAAGGCTTACCAGTTATTTTGCAATCTGTTCGAGTGGAATTGATGATTTAGGAATTGACCATTTTTTTATTTTGGGTCAAATTTGTTCATTTAGGGCTGGGTGACTCGTGTTTGTGTTGCGTGAAGAACTTATGGTATTCATGTAAACCATCGGCAAGGGTTTGATGTACTATGATTTGGAATGGAGGTATGACATCGTTATTGCTTCTCATAGAAATTGCAAGTAGGATCGATGGTATTCTTTAGATGACAACAATTCAGACAGTTCTAATAGGTTGCACAGTTACTTGGTATGCATTGAGGAAAATTGGCATGCTTATAGCATCAGACAAAGTAATCAATAGGCATACTTATAGTATGGTGGTTTGGAAATTCGAGAAAAATTGGAGTTTTGATGTGTTTATGTTTTTATGTGTTTATGTGTTCTAAGGAATCTTGGTGCGAAGGACAGAATTAATAGTTGAGAAGAAATACTAATATTATCAGACTATGTTATCAGTATATGATGGATGATGGTTGAAGCTGCAACTAAGGGATGTTGGTAACTATTGTGGTAATTATGGATTCAATCAGGCGCGGATAGAAGTATGGCTATGATCAGATTAGGGAATTTGAGTGGAGTCAGTTCGTACATTTGAGAATCAGATGTGAAAGAAACTTCGGTTGAAGAAATAGAGATATGGGGTATTGAGGTAAGTTATAGTAGCTTCTACTGGTTGCATGAACATATAGTACTATCATCTCATTTCTGGCCTGTTGGGACTCTCATGAGATTGTTAAGGGGATTCCTTGGTTACTCGTCGGTATATGTTCTTTCATTCTTCCTTTCGAGGATGAACATTTATTTAATTGGTATCTGATGCAATGACCCATTCGGTCATTTTTAGCTAAAAACTCTTATTTGACTATTTTACCCTTCCTGTGATTTTTATGTTGGTTTTGTGATGTACGGGGATGGATGGCACAGATCCTGAGGTCCATTGATATGAGTTTCAGATGAAAAGCTCAAGTTTGAGAACTTGGAGTTGGTTAGTTAGACTCAGAGTTGACCTTTGGCTAGATGAGTTCATTTTCGGGTCTCGTCACTTTCGGTAGATCCGAAAGGTCATTTATGACTTAGTCGAGTCATTGGTTTTCTTCCCAAGGCAATTAAATGTATTTTGTGGCCTTATTTGTAAGTTTGGATTCTTGGTTTGTCTCGGACGATTCTTTAGAAAAGTATGCCTTGGCTC
The DNA here is from genome assembly GCA_034509755.1 of Anisodus tanguticus. Classification (NCBI taxonomy): domain Eukaryota; kingdom Viridiplantae; phylum Streptophyta; class Magnoliopsida; order Solanales; family Solanaceae; genus Anisodus; species Anisodus tanguticus. The sequence continues at coordinate 37,854,425 of CM067542.1, forward strand.
GATTATTTGTGAAATCGGAGGGTAAGAGCAAGTTCGTAGCACTATTTACCATAGGTGATCATGTTTGATTTGTATCCGAGGGGTTCCAAGAGTGTTTTCGGTGTTCAATTAAGGTGTTGGATTGTTTTCCATCAGCTGATGTCTGGTGTCCGCCACGACAAAACTAGAATCCGCTATGATGGGTCCGCTTTAGTGAGGGGTTGGCTCGCCAAAGCTAAATCTGGGAGTCAGGGGAAGTCTGCCGCAGCGGAACCATGTCCGTCGCGATGAGGGGTAAGCTATCAAGTGACTTTCTCCTCAGTGAGGTATTTTCTACGGCAGCGAGTCCGCTCCAGCGGCGTCAATTCTGCTAGGACGGATCACTATTCATGTGTCCTATAAATATTTTTAGGTCAGTATTCTTTTTCCCAAATAATAAACCCTCGAAAGCAACTCTGCATAAGGGTACTTTCAGAGTTTAGGAGCATTTCCAACCTTGTGTAATAGATTCTTTATCTCTTATGGCTTAAGTTATGATTATGGGTTTAATGGTGGTTTAGCATATTTTGTGAGTTGGGGAAGATGAGTTATGCATATTGAGAGATTAAGAGAGTTATATGGATAATTTTAATGATGATTTGTGGATTTAATAGTGTTAATATCATGAATTAGGATTGGGTTATGTTAGATTATCATATTTTAAAGCTTAATTTGATTATAGAAGTTTGTTTTCAAAAAGGGGAAAATCTAGGTTTCAAATTGGGGCTTTTAGTTTATTGTTCTATTGTGGATTCAAATGTGTATTGTTTCTTTAATTAATTTAAGGATATGATTACTTAGTATGTAATAATAATAATAACGGTTTTTGAGTATTAAAGTTCGATTCTTTGTGACGTGGCTCCAGAATGGGTATTTAAAGTCTTGTTTTGTTGTGATTAACTTTATATTAATGAATAATATATACGTTGATAAACTTCGACTATTGATAGGTGCATCAGAAGGCAAGGCGATCATTGAGACTTGGTTTGTTAGCGGTCTTGCTCAGTGAAGAAGTAGGCTACGGTCTAATTTTGTGAGACTCCGATAGAAGTACATAGTAGTTATAAATGTTGAGGGGTATTGGGCGTGTTTGGGGGTCCCACTCAAACAGTTATTATGAACGTTTGAGTGAGTACCGATGTTGAACTGTGATGATGGGTGATTTGGGGGATCGGCCTTATGCTTATTCCCACATCTATTATTTGGGCTTGTCGCCATTATGTGGGTTCGTCGCCATATTTGATATTTTTTTGTTTATTAATCACACATGTTTTGATATGATATCATGATTATACTAGGATTATAATTGATAGACTGCTTGATATGAAATCCTATGTATTGGATTATATGTGTGTTATTTAACTCTTGAAAGCATGTGATATTTCATCTCCTTACTTGGATGCATCTCATTATATCATGATATCTTGCCTGATATTGTCATTTGCATTCATACACTCATGGTTCAGTGATATTAATATGAGAGTGATATGGATATGTTGTGGGCCCAAGAGGCCGGAAAGGTAAGAAGACTTATGAGATTATGGCAACATTGAGATGATGATGATACAGATGGCTCGGGTTGCACGCCTCAATGGATATTGATATGCGAGGAATGGAGTTGAACGCTTGCAACATGATTGAGACTCGATAAATGAGTCATAAGCTCTAGTCAGATTCGTGTGTGGAATTTAGGGTGTCTAGGAGTGGTATATAGACTTCCCGGGTCGCCTATTGGTGTACGGATCATAATAAAACCTTGACGTACTATATACCATGTTGATAAAGGTACCTTGCATATGCATTGCATTTATATCATACATACATCTATACATTTCTCTATTGTGATTTGGTAATGTGATATGGTTGGTTATTGAAACTTGGGTGAAACCCTAATGTACTTGAATTGAATTGATTGTATTGGACTGTAATGGTCACTATGATTGAGCTTGCCTCTGTGAATACTTAGAAATAATTATTATCTTGGTCTCTATAAACACTTGGATAAATGGTTGAGGTTGTTGAATTGATTTGGTTGCCGTGTGTGATTCGTTTCCTCGTGTATGGGTTTTGGGGTTTAATAATTGTATGTCTAAGTGTTGATGTCAACTACTACTATTGTCAGAAATATAAATTATGCCATGACTATTGTCTAGGTCCAGGAAATTATGTGCATTTGTGTGTTGTCTGGTAATTGATTGTGTAATTGGGTAACGAGTCTAATAAGAAATATGTGATAAGTGTCACTTGTGGAAAGGTAGATGTAGAATGATCTATGTGTGTCAGACCGTAACTGTATAAGGACTTAACTAAGTGTTAATGTTAAGGTTAATAAATGAGTTAACGTCATCATGTTTAGCTTAGATGTAACACTCATGATTTCAAATTAATTAAAATATAAAACTTGGCCCATAAGTTTATATTTTGTACAAAAAGATCTATAAATTAATATATATATATATATCAATTGATCGACTTTATATTGTATTGGATATAACTGTTCAATACATAATTTATATCGTATATATATACAAATGTATGACTATGCCATGACTTAAAAGTGTACAATTTTGAGTTGCGTATTAATTTTATTATGAACTATGACTTGCTCATTTGATAACATTGCATAAGAATTAGGAAAGTTTTGATAGTTTTCACAACTTGTGGGGTTTTTATGTCAATGAAAAAAGATACAACTTAAGACTCCTAAAGTACATGTCCAAACAAAACTTCAACTTCAAACCATATAATTTCAAACCATGATTTCAAATTATGTCCAAATGGCTCCATAATCCCAAAAAGGTATTGACAGTGGAATCACTTTCCTAGACGATTGAAAGGAGTGAATTACAACTTGGAGAATGTCCAGCGAACTTTTGTTATTATTTCATGTTATTACAACTTGGAGAATGTAATCCACAAGTTGAATCTTGGGAGGGAGGGATGTACACAGACGTTACTCCTACCTTTGTTAGGTAGAGAGGTTCTTTCCGTTAGACCCCCGGTTCATAAGAAGTGTACTCAAAGCAATATTGAAGAAACATATACATAATAGTGGGGAAATAATCTAAGGATAGCGGCTGAGGGTTCCTCGTCATAAAAAAATAATAATCTATCTCCTGATAAGACTCCGGAACTTGTCCTGAATGCACTTTGACCTTGTTCAAACCTTTACCTCTCTATTCCTTAGCTTATGCATTTATTTTTCTCCTTCTCGTGTCCTGAACTTTTGGTACAAGTCATCTAAAGGTTGCCCTTTAACTTTATTGATTACCTTCTTGGCTTCTCTGTTAGATCTCTTGGACTTATCTCTGCAATCTTAAAATCTGCAAATTTATTTATGCCAAAGGATTTTACATATATCTTCTAGACCAAGTTAAGAGTTGTTGTTTCGCCCCAACATTACTTTCTTTGTACTTTGTGTCTCTAAAGAATTTCTTTGTGTGTGTTGTTGCATTGCAGTGCCTGCATGGAGACACATCCGAGACAAAAAGTCAATACATCACAATGCAGTTAAGTTTCAGAATGCTTATTCGAGAAAATAGAAACTCTGAATGACAAAGAAGTTGACTCCATTGTTAGCCGTCCTCTGCTTGACACAACACGTTATGGCCCCTATGATCTTGTTGAAATTATTATCAGAAGATTTCCTTCTTTAGATTACTTTTATGATCGAGATTGTTAATGTTGGGTTTGGTGTTGTGACATTTGACCCAACATATCTTCTGAAGTACTGATTTGAATGCATAAAAATGTTGGGACAAATGTCATAACATTTGGATCCAACATCTTCAAAAAACAGTTTTGCCTTACTTCACGGTAAGCAGTAATATTTTACTGTGATGTAAAAATGATTTAAGCGTGGTGAATTGGAGCTGTGTAATGTGGGAGAAAGAGTCAAAGCTTGGGGAAGAAGTTGAGTAAGGAACAAGTCAAAGTTGTTCAGATTTTCACTCCTTAATCATCTACCACAAGCTGTCCATCTTTTTCTCAACTTCAAGGGAACTCTCTGCTATAAGTAAAGAGGCCACAACAGTGTATCGATATCCAGAATCAAAATGTAAAAATATCTAGAGAGCTCTCGAAATTTCATCTCAGAAATCTAGATCACAAGTATTGCCTGAGTGTGTCGACAACATTCTGTCCAACATTACAATTGTTGTTTAGATTCTAGATTAGTTTTGTATGGATCGATTGTAATGAGAGGTTGTTGATGTCTACTTAGTTAGATTTTTCAGGCAGAAGTCATCTGCGACTTCAACTTTTAATTCCTTTTCATTTTATCTTGTAAATCTGTATAGAAAGGAATTTGTATATAATATATATACAATACGTTTGGTCATTGACCATCATAAGTTATATATTTCTGTTTTACTAAGTGTTGTTTCTGGTGTCGGACGACATAATTGCCGACATTCGGAAACTCTACTTGTAGTCTATTAAATTCTATTCATCTTGTTTTTTTTATTTGATCCGTAGCTCCCTTACAAGTGGTATCAGAGCCGACACTTAACACAATAACTGCTTGGTCCTATTGTCATAAGTTATGGATCCAGTAAATTCGACTATTGGTAGACTTTCTATTTTAGATGGATCAAATTATTACTATTGGAAGATTCGCCTACGTTCGCATATCAAATGAATTGATATTAGTGCATGGAGATCTATAACCAATGGGTATGTTGTTCCAATGTTGCCACCAGATGAGGAAGGTGACATTATTGATAAACTTGAATCCGAATGGACTACCGAAGAAACCAATAATGCTAGCCTTAATGAAAAGGCCCTAAATGCAATTTTTGGATGAGTTGATATTTATATGTTCAAACTCATTCAAAACTGTCCCACGGCTAAGGGCGCATGAGATACTTTACAAATTCATTGTGAAGGTATCTCAAGTGTTCGTCGAACAAAGCTACGTATGCTCATGAGTAAATATGAACGTTTAAGGATGGAAGAAGTGGATGATATTAAATATTATTTTGAAAAGTTGATTGACATCTCAAATGAATGTCAAGTGCTTGGTGAACCATTAACCAACACTCAACTTATTGAAAAGACTCTCCGTTCTCTTCATGAAAAGTTCAATCTAAAGGTTTGTGCTATTGAAAAAGCTCACAATCTTGCCACAATGGACCTTCATACCTTGATGAGAATACTCAAAACTTATGAGATGAACATTGAGAATCAGAAGGAATTATATAAAAGTAAGAATGTGGCACGTCAAGTTCAATCCTCGTAAAGTTCAATGGAAGAAGAGGATGAGAATCTTGAAGAAATTGGTGAAGGTGAAAATGTTGCCTTACTCACTCAAAAATACAAGTCGATGGTGAGGAAGTTCAATAATGAGAGAAATCAATCTAAATTTAATGAGCACCAAAACCAAGTATTTCAATCAAAAGCGCACTAGATTCCTTCCAAATGTACAAAAAGGAAATCAACTAAGAAGAACCAATTCAGATCGTACCAAATTTGATCCCAAACAACTTGAGTCTGTGCAATGTCATGCATGCTCAGGTTGGGGTCATTATGCTAATGAATGTGCAAATACGCTTAGAAAATTTGGTAAGAGTCTATGGGTTTCTCTTAGTGATGAAAAAGGAGAAGAGGAAGGAGATCAAGAAGTCGAATCATAAGCAATGCTGGCTATTGTTTTCGAACAATCACTATCGGACTATGAAGATGTCATCGATAATGTTGTCTCAAATGTCACAACATTTGCCTCAACATCAGCAACGACATCTACATCACCAACAACATCCGAGAGGTACGAATTCTTTAACTATTCTGATGTTAATTGCTTTAGTGGTTTTATTTCTATTAGTGAGACTGATTGTGTGGATCAAGTTAATTCCAAAGATGATATGATTAAAGAATTACAAAATCTTTGAAAAGCCTTAATCATTCCAAGCAACTTGACACAAAGGTAAAATCTTTAACTCGTGAGAATGTAGATTTAAAAGGCACAATAACCCGACTAGAGGATGCAGTTACCAAGAAGGATATTGAATTTGGTAAGACTAGTGCAAAACAGGATTTAGCCGAAGCTACCTTTCATAAGTTCAACACGGGGACTTCAAAATTGAATGAGATTCTTAACTTTAGTAAACCTTCACATGCAGGAATTGGGTACAAAAACACTCTTAAAACTGGCTGCTCTAAATTCTTTGATAATAATAAGAAAATATGTTTTGTAAAAGAAAAATGATGCATAAGAGTTTCTCATATACGTCAAAGAATAATCTGAAGTTTGTGTGCAGTTATTGTAACTCCCCTGGACACTTAAAACCTTACTATTACTATCTTCAACATTCTGAGAGCAAAATGTTGCCTAAAATGTTGTCCAACATTTCAGATAACTTTCGAAGCAACATTTATGAGAGAAAAAAATATAAATTGTTTGAAGAGATTTTGGGTTCCTAAAATGGACTTAACTTGTAATTTCTGTATAATGACATTAAGAACTAAACATTTCAGGTTCTTGGTACTTCGATAATGGATGTTCTCGCCACATGACAGGTACTAAAGGTTTTTTGAAGAAATATGAGTCATTCAATGGAGGAAACGTGACTTTTGGAGGTGGCAGTTGTTGACACCCAATTTTGTCCCCTCTTTTCCTATTGTTTATTTGCAATTTTAAATATATATATATATATATATATATATATATATATATATATATATATATTAAGGCTTTTAATAACGTCGTCCATTTTTAATATTATTTATTATTATTATTATTCACATTTTTTAATATCATTTGCCTTTTAATACCATAATCATAGTTTTACCCTAATATTCTATGTTATTTATTTCCGCCAAATGACATCGCGTTTCTATTTTTTATTAAACATTAAGAATTTCGTAAATATTATATTTTATTATTATCACATCGTTATTTTATTTTTAATAATTTACATTTTTTCTCAAAGCATTGCCTTTTAATAATAAACCCTTTTTATTTTTAACCCAAACCCATTTCACCCAAAACATTCTATCAACCCCAAAAATCAACCTACAAAATTAACCCCCTATTTTTTTCCCGGCCCAACCGAACCCCCTCTTCAGGCCCAATCGGCCTACCGCCCCGGCCCAAACCCAAACTCCCCTATTTTTAGACCCACACCCCTTAAAACCTAATCCCAAAACCAAACACCCCTAACCCATAACGCCCCACACCCCATACCCCTAACCCCCACGTCACTGACACCGGCCCCGACACCACCTACCCCGACCTACACCGACATATACCCCTACCCCCACGTCGCCGCACCCTACACCCGGACACCACCACACCCACGCCGCCGCAACCTACACCCTAAAATCCGTCTCAAAAATCATCAACTTTGCCCTTTTTAAAAAAAAATCAAACTCGGTTCTTGGAGGGGTGAAATCCACCTATAAAAACCCCCTTTTGTTCTTCATGAAAAAGGGATTTTTAGGTCCGAAAATCTAGGTTTAAGTCTTGAAAATCCGAAACCTTCTTAAGGGTGGTATTATATTTTCTTGTGTTGTTCTTCATCATTGAGAAGCCCGAATTCAAAAAAAAAAATGAAACCTTGTAAAGGGTATTTGTTCCCCTTTTTTGTTGCATGTGTTCTTCATCTTTAAGGATCCGAAAATATAGGTCCAAATTATTGGGTTTTGGTGTTGTATAATGTAAATTTTTTCTATTTTTTCACTGTTTTTCGGGTTCCGGGTCAGCTCGGATAGGATTTCCAGAAACAAAATTCAATTTTGTTTTTTCGGATTGAAAAATCAGAATTCGGTAATCAAAAAAATCAGCATTCTAAAAAATATTTCAGAGCGGATTCGACGATTCGAGACGACGCCACAGTTTGCTACCCGAAAAAGGTCAGTAAATTCCTATCTTAACTCTCATTTTGAGCATGCTTAATATTCAGTTTTTTTTTCTGTTGAAAAATTAGCCTATGATTATATGGGTTAGTCTCGGGCATGTCTAATTTCAGTTTCGGGTTTATAAGTATATTCGTAGATTAATTTCTGATTGGTTATTTAAATGATGGTTTGTTTGGTATTGTTATGATGGACGATTGGTGAATTAATTACCATTAGTTCGTTCTAAGATGTTGGTTTTGTTTTAAAATGTTGGTTAAGATTAGTATGGGCTTAGAAAGAAACTATGGTTGGTGATATGTGCTTGCGATACTTAGCTGATTATTTATGCCTAAATATGTTGTGGTTTGTGCGATCCAAGCACATTTTCATTATTCATTTATTAAAGATGATGATTAGCTAAGTCCCCACATTTGGTTAAGTTTATTTTAAATGGTGGTTTGTTATACTCAAACTCTACTTAGTAACCATAATGAGAATGTTATGTTGCGGTTTAGAAATATCACTACGTTAAATGTAGAGTCTAAATGTTTGTGTATTTAGTTTGAGTCAAAATGGTTATGTATATTTGAAAATGCTATGTTATTTGATTATTTATCTATTCCTATTTTTATGTGATTGTCAAACTAGTCGTATAATATCTTATCTAGCTAACGTCGTGATGCCCATAATTTTTTAAAGTTGATTGAGTGTGTAAGGTTAAGGTAGAAATGATCTTAGTATGCCATGTTGTTATTGAGATGACCAAGTTTATTCTAATGCACTCCGTCTATTTCATTAATTGTATGTAAATATGGAAATAAATTTGTTAAGGTTTCTCTTTCTTACTTTCTGATCCAAAGCAGACCCTTCTTTCTTATTTGAACATGAATTTGTCTATGTGTGCCTAGTATTTTACTTATTCACATGTGATATCATTTATGTGATTTTCAATTGTAGTATGTATTTTCCACTCTTTCTGTACAACTTGTGGGTCTATGGCCCATCTCACATTATTCCTTCACCATCAAAGTATAGCATAAATAAAGAATCAACAACATATTACTTTCATGAATCATTTATTTATATTCTTGATATATCTATATTTTTTCGTCCACTAATTCTTTTCTTTTCTTTTATTTACATGAAATGCATCTGAAGCAACGTAGAATCTCGTTACGAGACTCATCGTAACTTTGACAAATGAAGACCCGCGTCTATGTTACTTGCATTCTCCAGCCTCGGAACATCAAAAAAAATAGGGCGCGATGATATCGTCATCCGCCCTAGTCGCTGCCCTATTTATTGTCTAATCTGTGTTTCATTTATTTGGGTTGTAATAATTACTTAATTCCGTACTGTCATTAGAATGCTTAGAATAATTAGGCCGCGAATAGATGAATGAATAGGATAGTTTAACTGCCGTTAGTTTATTTCTTAGCCTTGGTTAATTTGGAAACCCCTCGCTAGCTATATTCGTTTAGGGCCGTCATGCATATTCCAAACTCAGATGCTAGTTATTTTATTTTAGGCTCGTTATGCATGTTATCTCTTTCAAAACAATTTGGTTATGTTTTACTCACCTTTCTTTTAAATCCTAAAAAATAAGATATGCGTTTTATCCGATTTGTAACATTGAAAGATTTCCATAAAATCATCCCTTCACATTATAAATAAAAATTGCTTTCTTCTATTATCAAATTGTCAAATACGTATTTTGTAAACAAATAAGCTTTACATCTATTTTTATGAATAATGTCATATAAAATGCATACTTTTCTCAACTCTCTATGTATTTTATAAATAAATGCATTCCTTTTCCAAAATCAACTTCACGTAATATACAAAATGCATACTTTATGTATATAATGTATACTTTTCATCAAAATTAATTTTACATGCAAACGCATCAAAATCAATTTACACGCATCTTGTAAAAATGCCATACAAGTGCATGCACCCTTTTAAAGAATCATTCTACATGCATCTTATAAACCATGTCTCACAAATGCACGCTTTTCCAATCCTACATACACTTTATCAGTTATGCCATGCAATACATACTTTTACTAACAAATCTATTTTATATGTATTTTTATAAATAAAGCCATGCAATTTTGCAAAAATGCATCTTTTAAATAAATTATTTGAAATATCCTTTCCTTAAACTTCATACCTTTTAAACATACAGTTTTAGGATAATACATAACCTAGGTTTGAACCGGCAACCCCAATTTCTCGGATCTTAAAGGATGTCTAACCCCTTCCCTTTAGGATAATAAAGAACCCTTATCTATAATCTCATAATTTCGCAGACCATAAATCAGAGTTATTTTGTAACATTTATGCTAATATTTAGGTGTCTTAATTCACCGTAAAATAAATCAGGTGGCGACTCCAAAAACAAGCTTTTTAATTTTAAACGCACAGGGGATTCAAGCGGGTGCCGACGCCGGGTTAAAAAACGGCGCTCACAGCATGGCGACTCCACTGGGGATATTCAGGTTCTTAACCATAGCAAACCCAGGTTAATTATTATTGCGCTTTATTTTGCTCCTTGTTTGATATACTGCTTTAAATTGTTTCCTTTTTTTGAAACTTTGTATGTTTAACTGCTTTAATTGCTACTTTCTTTACTCCTTTTCTTAAATTGGCATTCCGCTCATATTTCTTCCACTTCGGAAAATTGGCACTATCACACATAATACGCGAGGTGTGTTTCGCGCACCCGCAAAATTTTCTTTCAAGTTTCTAAATTTTAGGAGAGTTGGCGTATGCGCGGAGCGTCTGGACCATCCGGTGGCCGCGTAGCCTTCTCACTTGAGTAGTCCGCTCGGGAACCTTGGGTCTTGTACGCCAAATCTTAGAAAAACTTAGGATAGAGCTATACTACCCTTTATTTTGAGTCATGCATGCATACATCTTAGGTAGTTCGATCCTTGGTATCGACTCCACAATTGTCGACGGGTTTCACAACCCAACGGCCAATCAATATATTATGTGTAGCATGATAATAATAGACGTATCCGAGCCTAATCACGACATGCCGAAATTGAAAAATGTACATTAATTTTTGTATATTTGTATTATAGATGGAATATGTGCTGCAAGTCAGGATGGTGAGTGGGATTCCGAGTAAGATGAAAATATGGTGGGCAAATTTCAACCTTGGCAACCAGATGACAATTAAGAGGAGATTGGGTTGCCTCGTTTCATTGTTCGGTATCTCCCCAATCAACATTTGGTCATAGCACTAATTCATTTTTCGGATCCAGCTCGGATTGTCTTTAAATTCAGAGATTTTGAGATGACACCTACTTTGGTAGAGATCAACTATTTTACAAATTTAATTTACCAAGGTAGAGGACAAATTATCCCGCACGGTCAGTCCGGAATGAAATTTCTCCGCTACTTGGAGCTGAAGAACACTAAGGAACTTCGGTACTTTGAAAATAACTGGGTCTCTTTGGATTATCTTTCTGAGAGATACGACTGTCGAGATGGTTACAAGTTATTCAAAAATGAATTCTCTTGCACTCCCGGCCATTGGCAGGCTAGACATCCTATTGCATTTGCTGTCGCTTTACTATGGACTTTGATATTCCCACTTGAGCACGGAAAGATCAGTACTTGCATATGTTCCATAGCACGGGCACTTTTTAAAGGAGTAGATGACGCACAACTCACTTTGTCCCCTATGATTTTAGCGGAGATATTTCAGGCTCTAGGGAAATGTAAAAGATGTGAAACAAGTTTCTTCGAAGGCTGTAATCTTATCGTGCAAATGTGGGCGATGGAACACTTTTATCAGCGCCTGAATATGGTAGATATATGCTTCAGCAAGTCAAACAAAATTGTCAGCTTGTACGACAGGACAAAACGGTTTGTGTCGCCAGTCGGCACCAATGATTGGTACGAGTTTTTGGCATCCCGCACTGGTGATCAGATCCAACGGAAATACCCGTTACTCCCGAGCGCCAAGAAAGCCTATATAAGATGCAGAAGGCTTTATTATATTAAGCTTATCGGGTTGAAAGGCCTCCAAACATAAGCTCCACTCTGCGTACTCCGATAGTTTGGCCAAGAGCAAATAATCCCTCTCCGAGCAAATATAAGAGTTTCTGAGTTCCAATTCGGACCGAACTTCATTATCCCCAGAGCTAGGAAAATTCTCAATGAATGGAACGACATTGACAAAATGGATATTGGAGATAGTCAGGCAGGAGGTACTCCAGAATATCACGCGTGGCTACGACAAGATCACGGTAACATAGACCCTAGTCCCGAATGCGAACAAGGTTTTGAAGATATTGTCACAACAATTTGGGTAAGAAATTTTTGGCTCAGGGATATAGTCATTACCCGTGAAATGTGGCATCAAATGCAAAACATAATGCAGTACCTAGAAGACGTAGGAGCCAGACCTAGAAGTGTTAGGGCTTCGTCTTCATCTCTGTGATCAAGAGCGAGATTTAAACTTGGTAATAAGAATATTTTATGTTATCAGTTTTATTATTGTATGCGTTATTTGTACAGTAGAATTCATCTTTTATTTCCAACAGAAAGCATCACAATTTAATGGCTTGGATCAATCTATCATTATCTCGCGTATTTGGCGTTTAGGCCCACCTCTGGCATAATATAGGCCCCATGCATGTTAGGACGCGCGTTTAATTTTCATACAATCTGCTTGTTATTTGTTTACTGCTTCCCACTCTGTACATGTTATTTAAAGCAATAATTACTCGCCTTGTACTAACTTAGTTTGCCTCATTATTTGAAGAAGGTTTATTTCTGCCTGATTTATGTTCCTAAAAGTTGATTCGTGTTGACTGAAACTGGTGGAACACCCCTACGTCATGAGATCAAATGCACGATCATCCAGCAAAATGACTAATTCAGGAGCATCTGAACAAACTGGCCTGGGACTTATCGCTCTTCAGGTAGCTGAATCAGAGACCTCGAAAAGGAGAAATACTACCTTCCAGAATGAATACCTCGCCCAACTGTTGCAATAAATGGAAAACATGCAGACTGAGTTCGAGCTGCTCCGAAATCTTACCAATCTGTCCATCAGCCTCAATAATCCACTCCCTGAACAAGGGAAGGGCGCAACTGTACTGCAAACCTTTCCATCTCCTGAACCACCATTTCGCCAAAACCTTCCCCAAAATCCCTCACTAAGCAAAACCAATCAGCAACACGTCAGCCCGCAGCACACTAATGCACATCTTATCAACCCACAAGCTAGTCCACAACAAAGCCCGCTACAAAATGACCCAGTATCCTTCACAACTCCATATGCGCCTCAAGCTCCACTTACCCAAACTACCCCACTCGTCCAAAATATCCCTCCCACGGAAATTTACCAAGCAACCCAACAAATACCGATGACACACATCGCTAACCATAACAAGCAGTATGTGCCACCGATATATGTGACAGAAACCCAACCTTTTACTTCCGCCATACCAAACATACCTCCTCAGGAAATAGACCAATATGAAGAGACGGAAAGGCAAACAAGGATCAGAATCGATGAAAGTATGGCGAGAGAAATTCATAGCCTAAAAGAAGCATTGAAGAACATCCAAACAAGAAGGGGAATGAAGGACTCGAGTACGAAGATCTCTGCATGCATCCCGACGTTCAGTTTCCTGTCAGATATAAGGTGCTAAAATTTGACTTATTTGATGGGAAGGGAAATGCTCGCGCTCATTTAAGATCGTACTGTGACAAGCTGGTTAGAGTAGGTAAATACCAGGCCATTATAATAAAGTTGTTCATAAGGAGTTTGACAGGAGAAACGCTCGACTAGTACACAAGCCAAGATCCACAAAAATGGCATAATTGGGGCGCAATAGCACAAGATTTTTTGGACAGATTCAGGTTTAACACCGACACAGTCTTGGATAGATTTTATTTAATGAAGTTGGAAAAGAAATCTACAGAGACCTTTAGAGAATACACCTTGAAGTGAAGGGCGGAAGCAGCAGAGGTTTAACCCCCGATGGCAGAGAGTGAGATGACCACTCTCTTTGTGCAATCTTTGAAAGATGCAACATACTATGAAAGAATGATAAGCGTCATAGGATAGCGTTTCTCTGAAGTTGTAAGGATGGGAGATTTCATAGAAGAGGGTATCAAAACAGGAAGAATCATAAAATTTGCAACATTGCAGGTAATGAGTAAGGCAATTCAGTTGGACTCATTTGGGGGGGGCAATCAAGAAGAAGAGGGACGGAGCGTCCCCTTTCAAGATGGTCCAGGAAAATAGGTCAAACCAAATGCCAACCTACCAAAGCCCATCATTCCAGACTCCCTACTGCTACCAAAACACCCAAAATCCTCAGCCCTCCTACTATAGCCAAAACATATAAAGCCCTCAGCCTTATTATCAACACTCACCTACTCCCTACCCTGTCTACCATACCCCAGCTAATATATATCCCACCTCGAGCACCTACCTATCTGAATTCCTCACAGTATCAACCCACAAATCTACCTCAGCCACGAGTCCATCCACCAAATGCTCCCAGACCCCGTGCAAATTACGAAAGAAGGCCAGTCAAAACCTATACACCTTTAGCTGAACCTCTAGCCCAGTTATACGAAAGACTAAGAACCGCATGAATACTCCAACCCATCACAGGCCATATCCCCAATCCTATTCCCAGATCGTACGATGAGACTAAGCATTGTGCATACCACTCTGGAATCACTGGACATGACATTGGGAGTTGCTTTGCCCTCAAAGACAAGATTGAGGAGTTGATCAAAGAAGGAATCATCCAACTGAAAGGACCTTCCCCTAATGTAAACAATAACCCTTTGCCAAATCATGACAATGCCAATGTGAACATGATTACTGTTGATGAAGAAAATAGTTTGGAAGAGACTATTGTGCCGGTCCAGAGAGAGGAAAAGGTTAAATCATCGCCCTTTAGCACCCCTATAATTACAATTCAAGTGAGGGCACCGTTTGAAGTGGAAGTACTTCCTTCGAAAATGCGAATCATGACACCATCTTTTTATATCAAAACTGTTCCATGGAGTTATTTCGACTGGGAAAGGAGTAGGGGAAAAGAAAAATGGAGTGTAGAAGTTGTCGCCGCTGGTATGACAAGATCTAGGTGATGTTATGCCCCTGCAGAAGTAGCGCGAGGAGCGCCAGGAAAGGAAGACAATCCAAAAAGGTCATAATAGAGACCGAAGTGGAAGAGTTTTGGAGTAAAATGCCAACCAAGGAATAATCCGTTGTGGAACAGTTGAAGAAAACATCGGCCCAAATTTCTTTGCTATCATTATTGATGAATTCTGCAACCCACTGGCGAGAAACTCTCGGCCTTAGTCAGACAAATTTTGGAGGCCCATAAAGTCTCTTTTCATGACAAAGAGTTGCCGTCTGAAGGTTTGGGGCACAATAAAGCGTTGAACATAACTGTAAAATGCATGAACAAGTTCGTTTCTAGAGTGTTGATTGATGGAGGCTGGGCTATCAATATTTTTCCTATGACAACTCTCCGAGCCCTGGAAATTGACATTAGAAAGATTTGCGAAGCCATGTGAGGGTTAAAGGCTTTGATGGAGCCCAAAAGGGCGTTATGGGGGAGATTGATTTGACATTGGAAGCCGGACCTGTACACTTCATCGTGGAATTGCAAGTGTTAGATATATCTACCAACTACAACTTACTGATGGGAAAACCTTGGATCCATATGGCTGGTGCAGTTCCTTCTACCCTACCAGAGCCTAAAGTTTGTCTGGAATCATCACGAGGTCATAATACACGGAGAAGGGAGCAATTCAATATATCCTGAAAGCCAAATCCTTGCTGTTAAAAGCTTAGATATATTGGATGGGTCTGTTTTCCATATTAGAGAAATTGCATGTGCCTCAAAAGCTAAAAAACTACAATTACCCCGGATTCTCACAATGGTGGCCCAGGAAATGTTGAAAAATGGCTTTAAGCCTGGTCAAGGCCTCGGATTGAACTTGGAAGGTACAGCAGAGCCGATTCATTTGCTTAGTAAAAAGGATACTTTTGGTATCGGATACGAACCCACTCCTGAAGAAGTCTTATCGACCAATCTCCGAGGGAAGTGAGATACTCCCCTGCCAAAGCATGTTCTGTCTCTGAATCAGTCATTTGTCAAAGCATGCGCTGCTCAAGAATCAAAAGAATACAATGAAGACAACCTCGTGGAAGGACTCAAAAGTCTTTTCATTGCTGAAAAAGAAGCATAATGCAATGTAATTCTGGATGATTTTGTTGAAGACCTAACCATTTGGGATGCAGAATAGGGAGATGTTTTGAAAAATTGGACCTGTGCCCCGGCCCTGTGTCTCCGGGAAGCTTGGTAGAAATTGCATTAGTACTTTATGAAACAATGCGATCCAGATTGAGGCCTGAATCGCATCTATGCATCTTAATGTGTTTTGCCTCCACCTTTTGAAAGCTTAAAATGACAAATCCACATTGCTTTTGCTATTTCAAAATTTATTTTGTTTAATAATTTTCTTTTCTCTTTCAGCATGCAATGAAACAAGCAAACAAAATCCAAACAACGAACAGGGCTTCGAAGAATATGAGGAAGACTCACGGCCGGAGGAATTGACCGAATAATTGGAGTATTTTGAGAATAAACTAAAGCCCACTTTGGACGAAACAGATGCAGTAAATTTGGGAGACACAAAATATGTGAAGGAAACAAGAATCAGCGTCCATCTGAGTACTACACAAAAGAAAGAATTGACAGATCTTTTGGGGCAATATATCGACGTGTTTGCTTGGTCTTATGACGATATGCCAGGTCTAAGCACAGATATTGTTTCACATAGATTACATATTGATCCATCCTGCCCTCCGGGGAAGCAAAAACCAAGGAAAATCAAGCCTAATTTGAGTTTAAAAGTCAAGGAAGAAGTTTCCAAACAATTCGATGCAAAGGTCATTCCAGTTACAAGATACTCCACTTGGCTAGCCAACATTGTACCTATGCCAAAGAAAGATGGGAAAATACGGGTATGCGTGGATTATACGGGTATGCGTGGATTATCGGGATCTCAACAAGGCTAGCCCGAAGGATGATTTCTTTCTCCTAAATATTCACATACTTATTGATAATTGTGCGAAGCATGAATTACAGTCATTTGTTGATTGCTTTGCTGGTTACCACGAAATCCTGATGGATGAGGAAGATGCAGAAAAGATAGCATCCACTACACCTTGGGGAGTATACTATTACCGGGTAATGCCGTTCGGACTCAAGAACGCATGTGCTACCTATATGAGAGCCTTGACTACTATTTTCCATGATATGATCCATAAGGAAATCGAGGTCTACGTGGATGACGTTATTATCAAGTCGCGAAAGGCTTCGGATCACTTGACAAATTTGAAGAAGTTCTTTGACCGGCTGAGGCGGTAAAATCTGAAGTTAAATCCTGCAAAGTGTGCATTTGGTATCCCTGCTGGGAAACTGTTAGGTTTGGTCATTTGTAGAAGGGGTATTGAATTGGACCACTCGAAGGTAAAAGCTATTCAAGACTTGCCTCTTCCAATGAGTCGAAAGGACGTGATGATTTTTCTTGGTCATCTCAATTACATCAGCAGGTTCATAGCGCAATCAACAGTAATATGTGAGCCAATATTCAAGCTCCTAAAGAAAGACGCTGCTACCAAGTGGACAGCGGATTTCCAGCAAGCTTTTGATAGAATCAAAGAATACTTGTCTAATCCTCCAGAACCCGGAAGGCCTTTGTTGTTATATCTATCTGTGTTAGAAAATGTGTTTGGATGCGTGCTGGGACAACACTATGAAATAGGAAAGAAGGAGCAAGCTATATACTACTTGAGCAAGAAGTTCATACCTTATGAAGCTCAGTATACTTGGCTGGAACGCACTTGTTGTGCCTTGACATGGATTTCACAAAAGTTTAGACATTATCTGTTTGTTTTACGACTGTACAAAGACGTCATGTTGACCTACAGCGTCCCAACCGCGTTATGTCCATGCGAAGAACGGTATTTCGACTTACAGGGTCACATTCTCATCTACTCAACTTTTGCATCGCCTATGTCCACGCATTAACTTTTCACCTAGATTGATGACATAGCAGTTCGACCTTAGGGTCACACTTTGCATTACGTCAATACAACGACGTAAATCAGGTGCCCACCTCCTAATGCGGGTATTTAATTTAAATCAGGCGCCCACCTCCTAATACGTGTATTTTAATATAAATCAGGCGCTCACCTCCTAATACGAGTATTTTAATCAGGCGCCCACATCCTAATACAGATATTTTAATTTAAATCAGGCACCCACTTCCTAATGTGGGTATTTTAATTTAAATCAGGAGTCCACCTCCTAATGCGGGTATTTTAGTTAGGCACCACCTCCTAATGCGGGTATTTTAATTTCAATCAGGCGCCCACCTCCTAATATAGGTATTTTAATTTAAAACAGGTGCCCACCTCCTAATACGGGTATTTTAATTTAACTCAGGCGCCCACCCCCTAATGCGGGTATTTTAATTTAAATCATGCGCCCACCTCCTAATGCAGGTATTTTAATTTACATCAGGCGCCCACCTCCTAATACATGTATTTTAGTTTAAATCAGGCACCCACCTCCTAATGTGAGTATTTTAATTTAAATCAGGCGTCCACCTTCTAATGCGGGTATTTTATTTTTCAATCAGGTGCCCACCTTCTAATGCGGGTATTTTCTCTTAACCAAGTGCCCATCTCCTAATGCGGGTATTTTAATTTCAATCAGGTGCCCACCAACGGCATCATCTGCATTACATCTAAGCAACGACATCATGTGCACAACGTCTAAGCAGCGACGTCATTTAAACTTACAAAGTCGTATTCTCATAGTATGCAACCGGTATGCACTAAGTTTTTTTACCTTAGCTCTAGTCCGCAGGAATTTGAATCGGCAGGAGCTTTCTACACAACGTGGAACTATCTCTTACGGCGAACCGAGATAGTTTTGGTCAGTGGACTACTTCGAATGTCGTTCCGCTCTTGCCCTAATTTTTTTCCACACCTACAACCAATGTCATCATAACTCGACACTGGGGTAACATTTCTTGAATCTGCACCAACTTTTGCAATTTTCTTCCTCAGAATTCTATCTACACCCGTGTATCCCTAATCTTCATTCAAGTCCCTGATGATTAGGACAAAATTGGCTAATCAATCAATTTTTTTGTCCGAAAACTCTTTCATCGTCTCCAGCCGAAGAGGGGCATCTGTTGACACCAAATTTTGTCCCCTCTTTTTCGATTTTTTATTTTCAATTTTAAATATTATATATATATATATAAGGCTTTTAATATCGTCATCTATTTTTAATATTATTTATTATTATTATTATTCACATATTTGCTATCATTTGCCTTTTAATATCATATTCATAGTTTTACCCTAATATTCTATGTTATTTTATTTTCGCCAAATGACATTGCATTTCTATTTTTTATTAAACATTAAGCATTTCGTAAATATTATGTTTTATTATTATCACATCGTTATTTTATTTTAAATAATTTACATTTTTTCTCAAAGCATTTCCTTTTAATAATAAACTTTTTTTATTTTTAACCCAAACCCATATCACCCAAAACATTCTATCAACCCCAAAAATCAACCTACAAAATTAACCCCTTATTTTTTCCCGGTATAAACGAACCCCCCTCCAGGCCCAATCGGCTGATCGACCCGGCCGAAACCCCAACTCCCCTATTTTTTGACCCACACCCCTTAAAACCTAATCCCAAAACCTAACACCCCTAACCCATACCGCCGCACATCCCATACCCCTAACCCCTACATCACCGACACTGGCCCTGACACCACCTACGCCGATCTACACCCCTACCCCCCACATCGCCGCACCCTACACCCTGACACCACCACACCCACGCCGCAACCTACACCCTAAAATCCGTCTCAAAAATCATCAACTTTGCCCTTTTTAAAAAAAATTCAAACTCGGTTCTTCGGGGGGAAAATCCACCTATAACCCCCCCCCCCCTTCTTCTTCATGGAAAAGGGATTTTTAGGTCCAAAAATCTAGGTTTAAGTCTTGAAAATCCGAAACCTTCTTAAGGGTGGTATTATATTTTCTTGTGTTGTTCCTCACCATTGAGAAGCCCGAATTCAAAAAAAAATCTGAAACCTTGTAAAGGGTATTTGTTCCCATTTTTTGTTGCATGTGTTCTTCATCTTAAAGGATCCGAAAATATAGGTCGAAATTATTGGGTTTTAGTGTTGAAGAATCTGAATTTTTTTCTATTTTTTCACTGTTTTTCTAGTTCCGGGTGGGGTCGGGTCGGATTTCCAGAAACATAATTCAATTATGTTTTTTCGGATTGAAAAATCAGAATTCGGTAATCAAAAAAATAAGAATTCTAAAAAATATTTTCGAGCGGATTTGACGATTCGAGACGACGCATCGGTTTGCTACTCGGAAAAGGTCACTAAATTCCTATCTTATCTCGCATTTTGAGCATGCTTAATATTCTATTTTTTTCTGGTGAAAAATTAGCCTAGGATTACATGGGTTAGTCTCGGGCATGTCTAATTTCAATTTCGGGTTTATAAGTATATTCGTAGATTAATTTCTGATTGGTTATTTAAATGATGCTTTGTTTGGTATTGTTATGATGGACGATTGGTGAATTAATTACCATTAGTTTGTTCTAAGATGTTGGTTTTGTTTTAAGATGTTGGTTAAGATTAGTATGGGCTTAGAAAGAAACTATGGTTGGTGATATGTGCTTGCGATACTTAGCTGATTATTTATGCCTAAATATGTTGTGGTTTGTGCGATCCAAGCACAGTTTCATTATTCGTTTATTAAAGATGATGATTAGCTAAGTCCCCACATTTGGTTAAGTTTATTTTAAATTGTGGTTTGTTATACTCAAAATCTACTTAGTAACCATAATGAGAATGTTATGTTGCGGTTTAGAAATATCACTACGTTAAATGTAGAGTCTAAATGTTTTTGTGTTTAGTTTGAGTCAAAATGGTTATGTATATTTGAAAATGCTATGTTATTTGATTATTTATCTATTCCTATTTTTATGTGATTGTCAAACTAGTCATATAATATCTTATCTAGCTAACGTCGTGATGCCCATAATTTTTTTAAGTTGATTGATTGTGTAAGGTAGAAATGATCTTAGTACGCCATGTTGTTATTGAGATGACCAAATTTATTCTAATGCACTCCGTCTATTTCGTTAATTGTATGTAAATATGGAAATAAATTTGTTAAGGTTTCTCTTTCTTACTTTCTGATCCAAAGCAGACCCTTCTTTCTTATTTGAACATGAATTTGTCTATGTGTGCCTAGTATTTTACTTATTCACATGTGATATCATTTAAGTGATTTTCAATTGTAATATGTATTTTTCCACTCTTTGTGTACAATGTGGGTCTATGGCACATCTCACATTATTCCTTCACCATCAAAGTATGGCATAAATAAAGAATCAACAACATATTACTTTCATGAATCATTTATTTATATTCTTGATATATCTATATTTTTTTGTCCACTAATTCTTTTCTTTTCTTTTCTTTTATTTACATGAAATGCATCGGGAGCAATGGAGAATCTCGTTACGAGACTCATCGTAACTTTGCCAAATGAAGACCCGCGTCTATGTTACTTGCATTCTCCAGCCTCGGTACATCAAAAAAAATAGGGCGCGATGATATCGTCATCCGCCCTAGTCGCTGCCCTATTTATTGTCTAATTTGTCTTTCATTTATTCGGGTTGTAATAGTTACTTAATTACGTACTGTCATTAGAATACTTAGAATAATTAGGCCGCTAATAGATGAATGAATAGGATAGTTTAACCACCGTTAGTTTATTTCTTAGCCTCGGTTAATTTGGAAATCCCTCGCTAGCTTATTCGTTTAGGGCCGTCATGCATGTTCCAAACTCATACGCTAGCTATTTTATTTTAGGCTCGTTATGCATGTTATCTCTTTCAAAACAATTTGGCTATCTTTTACTCACCTTTCTTTAAAATCCTAAAAAATAAGGTTTGTGTTTTATCCGATTTATAACATTGAAAGATTTTCATAAAATCATCCCTTCACATTATAAATAAAAATTGCTTTCTTCTATTATCAAATCGCCAAATACGTATTTTTGTAAACAAATAAACTTTACATCTATTTTTATGAATAATGTCATATAAAATGCATACTTTTCTCAACTCTATATGTATTTTATAAATAATGTTTTACAAATGTATGCTTTTATGTATTCTATAAATAAATGCATGCCTTTTCCAAAATCAACTTCACATAATATACAAAATGCATACTTTATGTATATAATGTATACTTTTCATCAAAATTAATTTTACATGCAAACACATCAAAATCAATTTACACGCATCTTGTAAAAATGCCATACAAGTGCATGCATCCTTTTTAAGAATCATTCTACATGCATCTGATAAACCATGTCTCACAAATGCAGGCTTTTCCAATCCTACATACACTTTATCAGTTATGCCATGCAATACATACTTTTACTAACAAATCTATTTTATATGTATTTTTATAAATAAATCCATGCAATTTTGCAAAAATGCATCTTTTAAATCAATTATTTGCAATATCCTTTCCTTAAACTTCATACCTTTTAAACATACAATATTAGGATAATAAATAACCTAGGTTTGAACGGACAACCCCAATTTCTCGGATCTTAAAGGATGTCTAACCCCTTCCCTTTAGGATAATAAAGAACTCTTATGTATAATCTCATAATTTCGCAGATCATAAATCGGAGTTATTTTGTAACATTTATGATAATATTTAGGTGCCCTAATTCACCGTAAAATAAATCAGGTGGCGACTCCAAAAACAAGCTTTTCAATTTTAAACGCACAGGGGATTCAAGCGGGTGCCGATGCCGGATTAAAAAATGGCGCGCACATCAGTAAAAGCAAGATAATTGGAAAAGGGATCTTGAATGTCCCTGATATTCCAGCCTTAAGAAATGTATTGCACATTGAGGGCTTAATGGCTAATTTGCTTAGTATCAGTCAACTGTGTGAATATAATCTTGAGGTAAAATTCAATAAGAGTGCTTGTGTGGTTACGAATGAAGCCAATGTATGTGTCATGATAGGTACTAGAACAAGTGACGATTGCTATCTTGTTGTAAGACAAGAAACATGCAATAATGCTAAGGTCGATGACACAACACTATGGCATCAAAAGTTGGGGCATGTCAACTACCGCAATTTAGAGAAATTGGCCTCATATAAAGCGGTTAAAGGCTTACCCAAACTTATCCATAAAGGTAAAATTATTTGTGAAGATTTTCTAAAAGTGGAAAATGCGCATACTGGTAAAGAATCAAATGTTGCCACACCCGAAGCAACATCTGAACCTGAAATAGAGACCACAGAGGCCATGGATGCGGAGTCAAATGCTAAATTTCTAGATCAAGTTCGAAGGGATCCCTAATCAAGGATTAGGAAGAATCATCCAATGGGACAAGTGATAGGGGGAGTTTTTGACGGAATTAAAACAAGAGGGAAAGAACCACTCAACTACAGAGAAATGGTAAGGTATGTGTGTATGTCGACCATATATCAAGAGGTTAGTCTTTCTTGTTGTATATCTACTTTAGAACCAAAAAATGTTTTAGAAGCACTCAAAGATAATTTTTGGATTCAAGCAATGTAAGAAGAGCTTGAACAATTCTCTCGAAATGAACTGTGGGACATAGTTCCACGTCCAAATAATACAAATGTAATTGGAACTAAGTGGATTTATAAAAATAAATCAGACGAATTGGGAACAGTTGTTAGAAACAAAGCTCATCTAGTTGCACAAGGCTATACTCAGGTTGAAGAAATCGATTATGACGAAATCTTCGCACTTGCGGCTAGAATTGAGTCAATTAGACTTTTACTTGCTATTGCTTGTTGTCTGAAAATTACTTTACACCAAATAGATGTAAAAGGTGCATTCTTAAATGGTTACCTAGATAAGGTATTTTATGTTAAACAACCAAAAGGATTTGAAGATCCCTACCATCCACACTATGTGTACAAGCTCAAAAAGGCTCTTTAAGGGTTGAAACAAGCCCCACGTGCATGGTATGGTCATCTAACTAACTTTCTTCTTGAATTTGGTTTTAACCATGGTGAAGATGATCGTACCTTATTCATTAAACGTCACGGTGTAGATATTATTATTGCTCAAATCTACATAGATGACATAGTTTTTGGTTTGACCTCACAGTCTTACCTAAAGTCATTTGTTGAATCTATGTCATCGACATTTGAAATGAGAATGATTGGGGAACTAAATTTTTTCGTAGTTTTGCAGATTAAGCAAAATGAAGATGGAATTTTCATCTCACAAAGTAAATATACTAAGAATCTAGTCAAGAGATTTGGTTTGGAGAACGTGAAACAGATGAAAACGCCAATGGGTTCATCGCAGAAGGTATGTAAGGATAATGTTGGTGAAAATACGACCCAACATTATATCAATCTACGATAGGTAGGCTTCTTTATCTTACTGCTAGTCACCCAAATATTATGTTTAGTGTTTGTGTTTGTGCACATTTTCAAGCCTGTCCCAAAATGTCCTACTTAAATGCCTTGAAACGTATTATTCGATATGTTGCTGGCACATGTGAGTTGGGAATTCGGTATTCCAAAGACACTAATCCTAACTTAATAGGATTTAGTGACTCAGATTGGGCTGGAGATGTGGATGATAGAAAAAGTACAAGTGGAGGATATTTTTATCTTGACAATAATCTTGTTTCATGGTATAGTCGTAAACAAAACTGTGTCTCACTTTCAACTGTTGAATCTGAGTATGTAGCAGTTGGAAGTTGTTGCTCTCAATTAATATGGCTAAGACACATGTTAGACGACTATGAATTTTCTAGCAACATTTTGATTTTGTATTGTGATAATTTGAGTGCTATAAATATTTCCAAAAATGCAGTTCAGCACTCACGTACAAAACATATTGATATTAGACATCATTTTTTAAGAGATTTAGTTGAAAAACAGCTAGTTAAAAATTGAACATGTTGACACTCTTCATCAACTAGTTGATATTTTTTTACAAAAGCTTTGGACCATGAGAGATTTTCTAGTTTGAAGAAATCTTTTGGTCTTTGTAATCTCTAAAAAGAAGGCATTTTGGTGAATGTCGACTGAAACGTTGTCTAACATTTCGGGAGACATTTACCTATTTTATATCACTAATTGATTATTGTTGTTGTATAGTGCATAACTTTTGGTCACACAAGCATGATCCTTCAATAAGAATGTGATTCCAACGTGATACCGTTCTCTACGATGATATATAAATACATATATATATCATAAAAAAGGAGTATCAAAATAGGCAAAGCCTATACAAATATTTGGCAACTGTGCAAAATGGGCAAAGCCCTTGAAAAAATATCGTTCCTATTCTATAGGAGTATCAAATGCTTAAAACGAATTTTAAGAATACTAAATAAGTATTCTTATTTTTTGACAAAAAAAATTCTTTTGTATTTTTTATGATTAGATCAAGGACACGATGAAAAAATGTTACATTGGTCCAGTGGTTAAACTCATAAAAATACGTATAAAATGTGTTGACTTCTTGCCAAAATGAAAAATTCTGGAGGGATCAAAATACTTGTGTCGTCCAAAATGTTGCCAACATTGTTGTTGACATTTTCATATTGTGATATTTGTTGGGATGTTGTTCTTAACTGATTTTGAAAAAATCAGATTTTTTTCTCCCTGTTTTTATTAGGGCTGGCCAGTGGGCCGGGCTCGGGTCTGGCGGGCCGGTCCGCGGTGTCGGGGTCGGGGCGGGACGGGAGAAGGGGCGGGGTCGGGTCCGGCGGGCTCTGGCGGGGTCGGGTCCGGCGGGACCGGAGCAAGTCCCGTCCCGATCCCGATCCCGTCGGCTCGGGTCGGGCGGGCTCGGGGCGGGGGTCGGGCTCGGGTCGGGATATGGCGGGTTTTTTTTTTTTTTAAAAAAAAAAAAAAAAATAACATATGTATAAAAAAAACTCAATAAACAAAACAAGATAGTGTAATAAAAACATCCCAAGGCTGTTTTTGTACCTCTTATATTATTTAATAGACATATGATTTTTTTGTAATACAAATACAATTGTCTAAAATCTAAATTGCAACTTTGTGGTGTTGTCCAAAAGTTACAAATTACATAATAAAATTACAATTAAAAAAATTACATTCTCAAAAAAACCTGTTCTAATTGCTTGATGATTTCATGTGGTTCTTCGGTTGGAATTGGTATTTGTTGGTAAAATTGATCCACGTCGCTTCCACTACCTTCGGTTAAGATTTCGTTGTAGTTTTCATCATCTTCTTCGTTGATCTCCGGTTGACCGCACCTTCTCCGCTCCGCTCGTATCCAATCTCTCGAATAATACCGCAATTTCCAAGTCGTCTCCGGCTAATGAGTGTCCGTGGTCTCCTATTTGATATCCGCTCGCGGAAAAAGCGCTTTCGACGCAGATTGACGACGCTTGAATGTTCAAAACATCTCGAGCCATCATTGAAAGTGTCGGAAAGGTCTTCTCATTCCCCCTCCAAAGTATTTCAGCAAGTCTTCATGTCCATCTTCATTGATAACTTCTTGATACGGTACGTAACCCCGCAAAACAAAAATATCCAACTCGCTAATTTGGTTAGTAGTAGAGGTACGGCCGCACATTCTATTTCGAGGCTTTCAATACTAGCCGCAGAAACAAGCATGTCTTTTGTGAGGTTGTGTTGAAGATGAAGAAGATGGTATGGAAGCCGGTAAGTTACTAGCATTTTCTTGTTGATAAAATCTATATATATTTTTGCATTGGTGTTCTACGCTAGACAATACTTCTTCTTTAGTTTGTTCAATAGGTGGTGGGTGATTTAGATTTTTGGGACTTGGAGGTGGTAGTACTTCTATACAATCGTAAATAGTTTCAATTAGTGATTTTGTACCGTCTATTTTAA
This sequence comes from Anisodus tanguticus, assembly GCA_034509755.1. NCBI lineage: Eukaryota > Viridiplantae > Streptophyta > Magnoliopsida > Solanales > Solanaceae > Anisodus > Anisodus tanguticus. The sequence goes on from CM067542.1 coordinate 37,881,323, forward strand.
TAGTAGGATTTAATACGTAACCAATAATATAAATAGAGGGAATAGGAATAAAATATTTTTTTATTTTGAGAAACATTTTTTTAATAGCTGCCTTATAAGCTGGTTTTTCCATATATTCACTAAGTAATAAAAATATTAGAGTTATATAAAATAACATAGTTGAAATAGTAGGATAATATATACCGGAAAATTCTTTTGTTGCTTGAAAAAATTTCTCTAAAAATACAATAAGTTCGGAAATTTTTTCCCAATCACTATCTAAAATCATATCAGCTGGCTTTTTATTATGAGAGTTAAAAAATAAAGTTATAGGTAATTTATAGTCATAAGCAACAAGTAGTTGCTCGTATAAGAATTCCACCTAGTGGATACTTCTTGTGGAATTTTTCTAAAAGGTAGTTGGCAATCATGACAAATTTTTTTATATTCTTTTCTACGTTGTACTTTATTACTTTTTAAAATAAAGTTTATAGCAAATTGTAATTTACTAAGAATGTCTTCAAAAAGTGATAGACCATCCTTTACAATTAAGTTATATATATGGCACGCTCATTTTATATGAAAATGGTCTGGAAAAGACGGAGTTAAACTATTTTTTAAAATTGTAATGGCGTAATTGTTACTAGAAGCGTTATCTAATGTAATAGTCATAATTTTATCGGTAATTCCGTAATAATCGCACACTTGATAAATATTTTCTGCAATAAAAGTACCAGTGTGCCTATCATCTATATATCTATACGCTAAAATACGTTTTAGCATAGACCATTTATAATCTATCCAATGACAAGTTACAGTTAAATAATCATGGTCGTTAGTACTACGACCTATATCAGACGTGATGGATACTTTGCCATTAAAATGATATAATGAAAAACGTAAATATTGTTGATATTCATGCGCGAATTTAAATACACCTCTCTTAACAGTTGATCTAGGAAAACCGTTAAAAGCAGGATTATATATATCTCTAATGTAATGAATAAAACCGGGAGATGAAGGAAATGAAAAAGGCAAACCCTCCACAGCAACTAATTTTGATATTGCTTCCCTATCTCTATGTTTATTGTATTTAGAGCCTACAATTCCCCCCGTCATAGGGTTAATTTGACCCCAGTACTTGGTCCGGGACGATATCAGTATGTGAACCTTGTCCCGATGGAGCGGGCGTTTGCGCACCCGATTTTGAAGCCTGGTATTGGGCATACCTAGCTGGATGAGCACTTACTACGTGTCTAATTAAACCCCCCGCCCCACCGTGACCTTTTCCAATTTTAAATTTTAAAACATTTTTACAAATTTTACATATGGCTACTTGATTCTCTACGTCCCTATCAAAAAATGTCCATGCATCTGATTTTAATGGTCGTTTTGTTGGACCTCGTCTCATACTAGGGGGAATAGGAGGTATTTCAGTTGAAGGTGCACTAGTGGGTGTGTTGTCATCAACATTAGTGGGTATATCATGTAGATCATCGTCTAAATTAAAGTCTTCTTGAGTTCCAGAAAATAGCTCCTGGTCTAAATCTAATGGTATTGTAGGAAAATGTTGAGTATCAACAAAATCATCATGTGTAGGAATAAGATGACTAGAAGAAGTACCCTTGCCCTGGTTGCCCCTACTAGAAGAAGCACCCTTACCCTTACCCTTAAACATACCTTTTAATCCTTCCATTTTAATTATGATAATAAATAAATAATTAAAGACAATAAAATTAAGTGATCTAAACTAAATAAACAGACAATAATAATTTAATGAAGGAACGAATGTACCAAACGCCGACGTAACGTCGACGTGTAATCGAGAGGTTGAAAATTGAAACTTTGCTCGATGGAAGATCCTCAAGCTAGTTGCCAACTTCACTACCAATTCCCAAATGAATAAATAAAATTGAATATTTAGCAAACAATGTAGAATTGTAGAGAGATATATTGAGAAATTAGAGAGATTGTAGGAAGATTTGTGAGAAAGATGAAGAGAAAATGAGTTATTTATAGTTGAAAAATTGGGTTAAAGTGTAAATATAATAACTTATGGGTTAAAAATAAATATTAAGGGGTAGGGGGTTGGGGGAGGGGGGGCTAAAATGGCGTTGCCAACGGCCATAATCTAAAATGGCCGTTGGTGCAACGGCCATTTTTGCAAAGGGCGAGGGCGGGGTCGGGGTCGGGGTCGGGGTCGAGGCGGCTCGGGGCGGGCTCGGGTCTCGCGGGCTCGGGGCAGCTCGGGTCTCGCGGGACGAGACATCGTCCCGTCCCGAGTTCGAGTCCCGCCCCGTAAATTTATTTATTTTTTTTTTTTTGGCGGGGTCGGGGCGGGACCGGGGCGGGCTCGGGACGGGCTCGGGTCGGGGTCGGGCTGTCCCGGCCCACTGGCCAGCCCTAGTTTTTATGCCTTGTTTTAATAGGAATTTCAAACTTTAAAATGATGAGATTAAATTGAATTCCTACTGTGATGTTTATCTTTTTATCCCAAAACTTTAGGTGTAAGTTATTAGATAAATCTGAAACTCCTAAAACTAAGGAATTTTGTTGCTATGAAAGGTTAGCCATGTATATAAATATTCCTCTCATTTGCTATTTTTTTAATCATTTATGATTTTCCTTAAAAAATAAATTAAAAAAGGGAAATCACATCACACCTCGGGTATAATCCTACCTACCCGATGGAATCATCACCATTCCAAACTCCATTCTCAATCATCACCATTCCAAACTCCATTATCCACAATATTCACCGATGGAAGCCTCTCCAATGTCAACACCAATGTCAGCCAACACTGCAACCAACACCCCAATGAGTACAAGCCCTCCTATAAACACTGAATCGTCTGAGCACAATAAACCACATCAACCCTGCCAGTTATCTTCTTCACCATCCACAGAGGACTTGTCTAAAGTTATAGTATTTAAAGGTTTAGATGAACCTTTAGACATTAGCTACCCAGGTGATGACAACAATCCAATATATGTTGATGAAACATCTCATATTTCAGCATTGGGTAAAAGACCAAGATCCTCCACCTTCCCTACTCGTCGATCGAGTAGAATGTTTGAGAGAGCAGTTCGTGAAGAGCCGAGCAACAAAAGCTCCAGATTTGATACATCTATACATGCTTGCTCGAGAAGTGACGGTGATGACACAGACTTTGTGCTCTCAGCTAAAGAGAGTGAAGAAGAACCAACTTCTTCTGTACCGCAAATGTGTCTCAAGATAACGAGGAAGTTCCTGATGAAACTCCACTAAAGCAATTCTTTCCAAAGGGAATTCCCAGATATGCTAAATCGAGTGCTGCTCCGAATGTTGCTACTGATGCTACAACATCTCAGGCAACATTTAAGCCAACATCAGAAGAGACACAAACACCAACATCTTCCAGCAAAATTGAATCTGATTCACACCTTGAGGTATCTATCTACTCAGACAAATTCTATTCTAAAACTAATTTTGATAATTGGGACTGGTACAAGAATAGAGTTATTAGGTCTGAAAAAGTATTAGACATTGCCTCATGTTCAGAATATGATTTGGTAGAGTTCTTAAAAGAAAGACAACTCATAGGATCTGTTACTGAGAAAGGACCATATGTTGATAAAATAGTCAGGTTGTTTTATGCTAATTTGAGTTCTGCTATAGATAATACCTCCTCGAAGAAATTTGGGAAGGCATATCTCTATAACATAGTATATTTTTTCTCACCTGTTGTTATAAACCAATGTATGGGATTAAATGCTGAGGAGAATATTAGAGAAGCAGACCCTACAGTGGATAATAGAGATGAAGTAATTGAGTACCTCACATGAGGTATAATGCATAAGTGGATCTCTAGATGTCCAGCCTTTAAATTAATAGTCATGTTTGCCACCCTTCACAAAATTGCTATACACAATTGGCTTCCATCAATGAATGAGTCAATTGTAACTACAGAACAAGCCAGCCTACTATATAAAAATTAGGAAAGGTTTGAGAGTTGATCTGGGAAAAATGATCTTCCATCAAGTTCCCAACTTGGCACACAAAGAATCAATATCAATCCCCCATAATCCCTCTCTGATATACAAAGTTTTAACTACCCAAGGTCTTAAGCCTAAAAGAGAGGACACATTAGGGAAGGCTCCTGAACAGTACATAGTAAACAAAGAAGTTTTGAAGCATAGAGACAGAGTCATCCATCTACCCTGGAAAATGAAAGGAAATAGTGCAGATGTTGACAGAAATGTCACCAACATTCTTGACAATACTAGTCCAAGACAGTCTCCACTGTCTACTGAATGGCTTGTGAATCAAATTGCCAAGATCAACCAATAAATCTTTGAGGTTGATGTTGTGAGAAATGCTCTGATTCAAGCTAGAGACCATTTCATGCTGCTACTTTCTTCACAAAAAGGGGGAGAAAATGATGTTGCTGAAGCCGAGGGAAGTAGAGGAAGTGTTGATGCAGGGGGAGCTAAGGAAGAAGGCTAGAGGTTGTTGTTCTGTGCAGAGAAATAGTTATGCAGGAATAGAAAGCTGTTGGAAGCTGCTGCTACTATATGATGAGTTAGGAAGAGTTATTGCTACTGGTTGATACTGTATGAGGGTCGTGAATGTTGCTCAATCTAAGTAGTTAACTGTTTGACAAGATGAATATTGATTTATGTGGATAATGAAATATTTATTTTTATGGTCTATATATAAATCTATATAAGTGGATAATATGTATATATGTGCTAACATCTTTCTTCTTTTCTAATCCTATGAATTGGTACACGCATGATTACTTGAAAGCCATCGCAGGTTAAGGGGGAGCATAGAATTGATATTATTGATCACAAATGTCAGACACCATTTGTCTCAATATCCTAAGTCAGTTTAGGTTTGTAATGTGTTTTGTGAAGAAACGCAAAAAGGGGAGATTGTTAATGTTGGGTTGGTGTTGTGGCATTTGACCCAACATATCTTCTAAAGTACTGATTTGAATGCACAAAAATGTTGGGACAAATGTCATAACAGTTGGATCAACATCTTTGAAAATCAGTTTTGCCTTACTTCACGGTAAGCAGTAATGTTTTACTGTGAGGTAAAAATGACTTAGGCGTGGTGAATTAGAACTGTGTAAAATGTGGGACCAAGAGTCAAAGCTTGGGAAGAAGTCAAGTAAGGAACAAGTCAAAGTTGTTGAGATTTTCACTCCTTAATCATCTACCACAAACTGCCCATCTTTTCCTCCACTTCTATAACCGATCGATGAGCCTTTCAAGGGAACTCAGTGCTATAAATAGAGAGGCGACAACAGTGTATCGATATCCATAATCAAAATGTAAAAATATCAAGATAGCTCTCGGGATTTCATCTCAGAAATTTGGATCACAAGTATTGCCTGAGTGTGTCGACAACATTCTGTCCAACATTACAATTGTTGTTTAGATTCTAGATTAGTTTTGTATGGAGTGATTGTAATGAGAGGTTTTCTATGTCTACTTAGTTAGATTTTTCAGGCAGAAGTCATCTGCGACTTCAACTTTTAATTCCTTTTCGTTTTATCTTGTAAATCTGTAAAGAAAGGAATTTGTAGATAATATATATACAATACATTTGGTCATTGACCATCATAAGTTATATAATATATATAACTTATGAAAATTTAAACCTTTGTGTTCTTTAAATTCCGGTGCATTTACTCTTTAAAGTTTCTGTTTTACTAAGTGTTGTTACTGGTGTCGGACGACATAATTACCGACATTCGGAAACTTTACTTGTAGTCGATTGAATTTTGTTTATCTTATTTTTTTTATTTGATCCGTAGCCCCCTTACAGAGATGAAAAGTATATATTTCACATTGCAATAGAGAATCGCTGCGAAGATGTGTTTAATTTGGTTTGTCAGATGAGCCAGCTTCGGCACATAATATATTTTAATGTTTAATGTTAAAATATATTCAACATTACTTTGATTTCCTTCTTGAGTAAGGTTTAATGTTTTTTTCTTTTAGCTTCCTAGTTATATATGTGTTGTTGAAGAGTTTTGTTGTATATTATACTGATGTCAAATATATGTGTAAGGTCATTTGGTTTCTAGTTAGAGTTATCTCCAATATATGTTTCATGTCATTTGATTACTGGTTAGAGTTATGCATGTATTAGTAGGGCAAGGATTAGTTATGCAGAGTATAGTTATTCCATCTTCTACCTTATATAAAATAATATAGAGATTACTTCATATATAACTTATACTCCCTCCGTTTCAAAAAGTTTGTCTTGTTTTCCTTTTTAGTCCGTCTCAAAAAGAATATCTCTTTCTTTTTTTGGAAAATCTTTCATTCCAACTCTACACATGGCATGTTAAGACCAAAAGATTAAAGGTTATTTTTGTACATTCAACACATCTTTAATATAAGACCACAAAATTCAAAAGTATTCTCTACTTTCATAAACTTTGTGCCAAGTCAAAACCAGATAATTTTTTTGAAACAGAGGGAGTGCATGTATTAGTTATGCATGATTGTAAACTAATAACCAAACATCATACTTACGAGTCATTTCGGTGCTGGTTAGAGTTATGCAGGTATTAGTAATGAGAATTTAGTTATTTCATATTATATTCTACATAAAATAATATATAGATTTCCTCATAACTTATACATGTATTAGTTATGCGGGATTCTAAATATCTAACCAAACACCGTATTTGATGTATTGAATATTATATATAGCAAAAAATGCTACCAAACATGATATAAGTTATGCAAAATTTAATACATGAATAAGTCACCTCCTAATCAACAACCAAACAACCCCTAATTTGCTTAATTTTATGCATAGCAACTATAAGATTACCAAAAATATTAATTATACTGATTTTAATATATAAATTAATTTAGCTCCTAACCATCAATCAAACAACCCCTAAGTGTATTTGGCAAAGATAGGACATGTTATATTATTGGACATAGTAGCCTCTTACCAGAGTCCTGGTGGATAAGTACTGCATTTCTAGATTCTCTTAGTGCAAGGTTTTAGGTTTGTACCACTCCAGTCTAGACACAACATGTTAGTCTGTAGAACTGTCATATTTTGATATAGTAAAATCTTTTGCGTAAATTCTTAGATTTTACTTTTAGCACTTAAATTTCAAATTTTCACTTTTTGGTCATTTGACCAGCCTGGCTAGTTTAATATAAGGCATAATAGAATCATTTTCGCTGGGTTTTTTTATTAATCAACTAACATTGTGTATATATCGATGTTATAAATTAGGAAGTAAAGAAGTTTGTACCGCCTTTGTACTGCAAATTCTTAAACCATGAGGATAAAGCTCCGCGTGTGGTATTTGTTGGTAATAGTGTTACACAAAGATGAAATAGAAATAATGATTTGCTGAGTCAAGAGATGACTCTTTGTCTTTAAGATAAAATTGCCCCGTATATATTCTTTTACGGTAATGGACAATAGTCCCCCAAGATAAAACAACAACATTCAACAAAGCAAAGCAAACTGTGTTGATCCCATCGAAGTAAATGAATATAGAACAATTTGTGATTTATGTATGTGTTCTGTGTACTGTTTTGCGTTTATATAGAACTGAACTGAAGAAAGTATCATAAATTATGTAAGGATTGTGTATTGTGTTGTGTGTTTCTTTAATTTGAACAGAAATGTTCAATTTATAAGATCAGAAAGGGAAGTAACGTTCTATTCTATTTAATAGTCATATCTGTTAGCTGGTGTCCTTTGAAGAAAAAAGAGTCGTTGTACTGTTCCGAAAAATATCAGGGACCAAAATATAAATAGTTAACATTTCAGGGACAAAAAAAAAGTTCCGAAAGAAAGCAACAGTCCAACTGCCCGAGACCCGAGTCTCAAACCTTTACTCAAACTTAGAGTTTATATATTGCACAATCTTTCCATCTTCTACCAATAAGGGAGAATTGTCATTTTTGGCCAAAAACACTCCATTTTTTTATGTCTCAAACACCTTACTTTGTGTACCAATATCTCTGTCATTTCTTAACAAAATTTGACGATACTTGGCACTAACATCATCTACTCACTTAGTAGATTAGGAATGTGCGAAGAAACGATGTTTCTGATATGCGGAGCCCATGAGTTTAAGTTATTAAAGACAGGATAAACTCAATCCTACATCAGTAAATTTCCAACAATCCCCTCTTGAAAGAGAATTGGTGCACACGAGGTGCCAAACTCCAGCAATATTTCAGCGAAAAGATATTGCATCAGGAAAGGTAGCTTTTGGCTTTGAACCTTGCTTAGTCGATTACCATCGGATTTACTTACTGTGCGGTGAACGTTATGTCTTGAACGGTCAGTGTTTAGTGTAAACCAAGACAATGGTATCAACACAATAACTCTCCTTATTCATTTCTTCTTATCGTTTTTTCCGTTGTGGCCATGGACAACGCTGGGATTCTTAAGTGTGTACATTTAAAACGGTTTGTCTTCGCACTTAAATAGGTGATCTCCTATAAGGTATATTGCTCTACTCCACTCGTAAGTGTTAGGAATCATTAAAAGTTTCAGAAACTTATCCTTTACTCATTATGCAGGTAGCACTCAATGTCTATCGCGGGAACGTCTTTGGAGTTATATTTCTTTAAAGAATGATAATCTGAAGTGCTATTACTTTATGTGAAGCGCTAAACTGAACCTCTATAATTTAGTTTTCCTATTAAACCAAATTCCTGGGATCTCCAGTCAGTAAGGGTGGGTTACCACCATAAAGATTTTATTGTTTGAGTTTTAAGACCATTCCTGTAGACAAGCAGAATATTTGATCTTTGGGTAGGCCTTTAGTTAATGGATCCACTAAGTTATCCTTTAATTTGACGTAATCAATGGAAATGACACCCGTAGTGATCAACTGCCTAACGGTCTTATGCCTCCAACGAATATGTCTAGACTATCTGTTGTACATATTACTCTGTGCCCTTCCTAAAGCCGATTGGCTGTCACAGTGAATCATCACCGAAGGTACGGGTTTATCCCAATAAGGGATATCCTCTAAGAAGTCGTTAAGCCAATCTGTTTCTTCTCCTGCTTTGTCTAAAGCGATAAACTCTGATTCCATCATGGATTTGGCGATGCATGTTTCCTTAGAGGATTCCAAAATATAGCCCCATCACCAATTGTAAAAATATATCCACTGGTGGATTTGGTGTTCTTTATGCTCGATATCCAGTTTGTATCACTGTATCCTTCCGTATGGCTGGATATCTTGAATAATGTAATCCGTAAGTCAGCGAATATTTCAGATATTGTAGTATCCAATTTAGCGCCTTCCAGTGATCATTTCCAGGATTACGAGTAAACCTAGCCAACTTATTCACTGGATAAGCGATATCGAATCGGGTGCAGTTTGTAATGTACATGAAGCTACCAATGACCTGCACATATCGCTCTTGGGATACGGGTGTACCACGATTCTTATCAATTATATGATTCATATTCATTGGTGACTTCATAGGGGGACTGTCAAATACATCAAATCTCCTCAGAGAATCTTCAATGTAATGAGATTGAGATAAGACCAAGCTGTCAGTTGTCTTAGAAATCTTAATTCCTAAGATTACATCTGCAATACCGATATCTTTTATGTCGAAGCATTGTTTCAACATATTCTTTGTTTCCAAGATCAAGTTTAGACTACTTTCGGTGATGAGCATGTCATCTACGTAAAGGCATATCATGACAAATGAGTCAGAGTTCCCTCTTATATAGATACATTTATCACATTCATTTATGGAGAAACCTTTTGATAATAAAGTATTGTCAAACTTTTCATGCCATTGTATCGGGGCTTTTTGAGTCCGTACAGAGACTTAACAAGTCAACATACTTTCTTTTCTTGTCCTGGAACCACATACCCCTCGGGTTGTTCCATGTATATTTCCTCTTCCAACTCTCCGTTTAAGAATGTTGTTATAACATCCATTTGAAGTATCTCAAGGTCATGCAAAGCTGCAATGGCTATGAATACCCTTATGGATGTTAATCTAGACACAATGGAGTATGTGTCGAAGTAATTGAGGCCTTCCTTTTGTCTGTAGCCTTTGACTACTAATATGGCCTTATACTTGTCAATAGTTCTATCTTCTTTGTACTTTTTTTTGAGTATCCACTTACAATCCAAAGGTTTGCTTCTCCAAGAAAGATCAACCATTTCTCAAGTATGGTTTTGCATGATGGAATATATTTCGGTTTCTATAGCTTCTTTCCAAAGAGGTGCTTCTGGAGTTGACAATGCTTCCTTAATTGTCCTCGGTTCATTTTCAACCATATAGGTTAGAAAGTCTGGACCAAAGGTTTTGTCCTTTTTGGCCCTTTTTCTCCATCTTGGTTCAACCTCTGGAACCCCTAAGTTTTGTAGGTCTGGAACATTAACTTCCGGATAGTCAGTAACTTCTGAGTCCTGTAGATCTGGAACATCTAGTTTCGGATAATCAAAAACTCCCGGGTCTTGTTGATTTTGAGCATTTTGTTCATAACTTTGTTTGCGCGAAATTATTTCTTTTTCCTTTCTAGGAAAGAACTATTCAAAGAATTCAGCATTCCTTGATTCCATGATCGTACCCTCGTGGATATCAGGTATCTCCGACTTATATACTAAGAAGCGATAATCACTACTGTTATTTGCATATCCGATGAATTTGTAATCTACAGTCTTAGGTCCAATTTTGACCTGTTTTGGTTTAGGTACTTTGACCTTTGCCAAACAACCCCACACTTTCAAATATTTGTAAGTGGGTTTCTTTTCTTTCCATGATTCATATGAATTTTTATCCTTACGCTTATGCGGAACTCTATTTAGAGTTGTATTAGCGGTAAGAATCGCTTCGCCCCACATGTTTTAGGCTAATCCGGAATTGATAATTAAAGCATTCATCATTTCCTTTAACGTACGATTTTTGCCCTCGGTAATACCGTTAGACTGAGGCTAGTAATGAGCGGTTGTTTGATGAACAATGCCGAATTGAGAACAGTATTCTTCAAATGGTGCTACGTATTCTCCCCTCCTATCACTACGAATTGCCTTAATCTGTAGGTTTAGTTGATTTTCAACTTCAGCTTTGTGACATTTAAATGCTTCAAACGCTTCATCTTTACTTTTCAACAAGTAAACATAACAATACATTGTACTATCATCAATGAAAGTCACAAATTACTTGTTCCCCCCTCTAGTTTGCACAGACATTAAATCACATATGTCGATGTGAATAAGTTCTAGAGGAGCGGTGTTTCTTTCGACTGTTTGGAAAGATGATTTGGTTAATTTGGCTTCTACGCATACCTCATATTTATGTTGAGGGTTTATGTCGAAGGAAGGCAACAATTCAAATTTTACTAACTTTTGAATTGATTTGTAGTTAATGTGTCATAATCTATGATGTCATAAATTAGTGACCTCAAGCAAGTAGGTAGAAGGCTTTATTTCATTTTATGAACGAATTATAGACATCACATTCATTTTGAAGAGGCCATCACATGCGAAGCCCCTTCCTACAAAATTATCATTCTTAGTTATTACAAACTTGTTTGACTCAAAAACTAGTCTAAATCCAGCCTTGACCAACAGTGGCCCTGAAACCAAGTTCTTGCGGATGTCAGGGACGTGCATCACTTATTTTAGAGTGATCTCTTTGCCTGAAGTCATTTTGAGGACAACATTTTCAACCCCTTGCACTTTAGAGGTGGCGTCGTTGCCCATGAACAACTTCTTGCCCGTGATCAGTGGTGACGATAGCTTGCCTACCGATTACTTTATTCGTGCTTCTGCAATTTCCCCTCCTTGTTACTCTCATTTCTTCGACATATGGTCGAGGCATTTTTGGAAAGAAGAGTAACCGCTTGTTTTATTGACGAACTTTCAAGGAAATATAGAGTTTATTGCCTACTAATGTGCATAATGACACTTTTGATATTGTTAGACTATGAAATTAATCCCTGCTTCAAATTTTTTTAGTTTGAGCCGAGGGTCTATTGGAAACAGCTTTTCTAGTCCTATCTTTATATGTGTATATCCTACCCTCTCTGGACCCCATTTGTGAGATTAACTAGGTATGTTGTTAAGTTAATAGTTCATATTCCCTCCGTTCCAAAAAGATTGTCCTAGTTTGACTTGACACAGAGTTTAGGAAATAAATGAAGACTTTTGAAATATGTGATCCAAAACTAATTTTAGATATTTATGCGGCTGTAAATAATCTCATAAAATTAAATTATTTCTAAATATAGAAAAATGACAATTTTTTAGGATAAACTAATAAGGAAATACAGAAATGGAGTATTAGAATGATAGTGTATAGATTAAGCCAACATGTGATAATTATTTGTTTTTTGAGATCACAAATTCTGATTTTGTCCTCTTGTCATCATTAATGAGCCTATAGTAAAACGTTGAGGTATCATATATGCAATTTTCACCTAGTTGATGATAGTTCAGATTTGAAATGCACACTTGATCGTTTTAGAAAATTCGCAAAAAATTATATTTCAAATATATTTTTTATTATTATCTCTTAATTTAAATAGAAAGTTAGTTTTTCTCTTTTTTGTTGTTGAAAGAAGTTAGTTTTCGTGTTGTTCGAAAAATGTTAGTTTTTTCCTAAAAGTTCCCAACATAAATTAGGAAGAAAGGAAAACCAATTGCACAAACAAAAATATGAGATCTTCATTAGGGGAGCTTAAATATTGGCTCTGTTCCAATTTATGTAATATAGTTTTCTTTTTAGTCTGTCTAAAAAAGAATGATACATTTAACTTAAAATTTCCTCTTTTACCCTTAATAAAATGATTTACAGTTATACAAATATTTATGTACCGAAGTGACTCCTATTGTACCGAAATACAAATTCTCCGTGCTTTGTCAAATTATATCACATAAATTGGGATGGACGAAGTGACTCCTATTGTACCGAAAATGCTTTTTCACTGAATTTTTGTATACGTTATTCATATTTATTTTGTTTCTGTTTAGATTAACTTGATATTCACAACGATTAAGAAAAAATCAATCATAAATAGATAAAATATGTCCTTTCTCCTGCGTCATATATATTCTAACACATTCCTCGATTGCATTTGATCTCCTTTTCTTCTTTTCTTTTTTGAACTAATAATGTGGATGTCGTCATATAAATTCTAACACATTCCCTTATTACACCTGATCTTCTTTTCTTTCTTTATTCAAATTAAAGCAAGAATGTGAAACACAAATTTGATCGAGAAAAATAAATATTCCAAAGGTTAACCAACAAAAGTATACTCAAAATGTTATCCGACGAAAATATACTCAAAATGTTGACCGATTTTAAGCCATTAAAAGCTATAATATTTCTTAAGCAATTCAATATTAAAATAAAGTCTAATATTAATTTTAAATTTCATATACAATACCTGACAGTGTTTTAAAATATGCGAGTGTAAATTGAGACGTTTTATCTGACATCAAGACCAGGATAAGCCCCGTGGATACTTAAATTTTAATATTATGTAAATTAACAAAAGAAGCATAATAAAAAATTAAAATTACATACAAATTGTAGAAATTTCAAGAAAACTATAAAATTAGTTGAAAAAATAAATATTTTTCATAAATATGCTAACATGTGCACAATCATTAACAAAAAAATTATAACTAGTGTCAAAGCACAATTACAAGATGATGTAATTCAATATAATTTATATGTGAAGTTCGATTCTCATTATTGTACTATTTCTTGACATATTATGTGGTTCGATCTAATTTGTAATTTAATATTCTTTCACATAATATGTGAACTTCGATTCTCATTGTTTTTCCCTTTCCCCCCTTCTCTTTATGTAATAGAAATTCTAAAAATGAATACAAAACTCAGTAGGGTGAGCCAACACAAGTTTAATTTCAAGAGATAGTCCAGCATCTTTGAATGCTATATATTAAAGTTAGCTCTTAGACTTTTCGCACATGATTTAAGAGTAAAGAAAACCTAGTTATGTAGTGTCACTGAAATTTGAACTTATTATAATATTATGATTTAAGTTGTAACTAAAATGAGCTGTCATATGAAAGACAATAGTGCTGTCTGACAAGTCTTTTGAGTAGTTATTTATTATACCACGTAGAGGTGAAATTGGTGATGACAAAGAACATTTTATGAGGTCCAACAACCAAAATAGGCAACGAAAAAGATTTATCAAAAGAAGAAAAATCACTATTGCTTCATCCACTATGCCTTAGACAAGAATATTTTTTCGCGAAATTCTTGATTTCGGCAACAGTGTGGAAATACACACACCAACCTTTTTGTGTTACCGCTACCGTGTTATGTGTAGTTATATGATTTGGTTTTCAACAATATTTATGTGAATGAAGTATAGCCACTAAACAATTACCTCAAATGATTAAATTCGTGAAAACACACAATTATAAAATAAATGTTGGTTGTATATTTGACATGTCATTGACAAAAACAGATAAGAGCATATGTTAAAACATGAAAGCATATTCATTCAAATTGATTAACAATACATAGTAACTTCTTGTACAATTAAGATTATGAAAGTAACTCAAATGAAAGGAATAATTTTGTTACATCTATTTCACCGACTTTTAACACTCAGATACAAATTTATTTTGAGATTAACTTTTTAAAGTCAAGATGGCCGAATTGGTCTAAGGCACCAATTTCAGGTACTGGTCCGAAAGGGCATCGGTTTGAATCCATTCTTGACATTTCTTTATGTTTCCTTTATTTTAGGATAAATTATAAAGTTGAAATGTATTTAAAATGTATCATATTAGTTCAATTCCTTTTGCTCAACAAATCATAAAAGTATAATTCTCAACATGAATCTAAAGAAAACCATAAAGAGTTTCTTATATAGTAACATTTTGTTTATTTTTTATGAACCTTCATATTCTCTATCACTCAACTTCTTTCATCTTGCTAGAGTGGCACATATAATATTATAACATATGTATTGAAGTGTGATCATCTGATCTAAAAGCTTAAGCTGTTAGATAAAATACACATTTAATATTTGATTATATTCTCAACACGCCCTCTCACGTGCTAACCTAATTTTTTTCATGGTCCACGCACGTGGATTTTTTTTTTTTGAGAATGTGTGGCAGTGAGGTTCGATCCCAGGACCTTTGGCCTGCTCTAATACCATATTGAAGTGTGTGACCATGTGATCTAAAAGCTTAAGTTATTAGATAGAACACACTATTAATATTTGATTATATTCTCAACAATATGTAACAATGTGTCCTATCAGATCAATTTCTATAGAAAAATAAGAACTAATATAATATGAAATAGATTTTACAAATCAAAAGATGATATTATAGACGTAAATAAAACTTAGGCCAAGCCCAACTTCGACGGATCCAAATGAAAAGAAGTTTGATATTTTTATTTAATCTGATCCAACTTAATATAGTAACTCTTACATGATTGTACACTATATTTTACATGTGAGGTTGTGCCCAGTTATTTTGGACTGATAACAAAAAATGGAATAAAATTGATAGAGAATACTTAATTCTGTAATTATTATTTTAGTGTAATTATGTAAAGTAGATATTCTCATTTAATTAGGATTACAATTGTAAATACCTATATATATTATATTAATGAGAAGACTCCAATCAAGAGAGAATTACACTATTCTACATGGTATCAAAAGTACAATCCCAAACACCCTCTCTCTACTACACTTCCCCCCCCCCCTCCTTGCTTCCGACGGTGGCAACCCTCCCCCTTAACGTTAATTGTTTTTCTTTTGTTCTCTTGAACCACCGAAAACATCCAATTCATGGCTACTCCCGAATCTCCCGAGCATTCCTCCTCCACCCCCGATGTCACACATCCTCCTCCTCCTCTCCTAACTCCTTTCATCCGGCCTTCGCTGTAACAAATATCAAGAACTTTATCCCTTTGATTCTTGATCAAGAGAATGGACAATACTCTTCGTGGGTTGAATTATTTCAAATGCATACTTGTGCATACAACGTTCTTGATCACATTGATGCCACCACGTCTCGTCCGCCCAGCGTCGACAACCCAACGTGGAAGCGGCTAGATGCAATTGTTAAACAATGGATATATGGCACCATATTGAAGGATTTTCTTCATACTATTATGTAGACAGGTGTCTCGGCTCACGAATTGTGGATACGGCTAGATGAAATCTTTCAAGACAACAAACATACATGTGTCGTCTATTTGGAGGAACAATTCAACAACACTTGTCTTAAGAACTTTGCCAATATGTCAAACTATTGTAAACAACTAAAATTGGTTGCCGATCAATGGTCTAATATTGGCACTCCGATTTCCGAAATAAAGGTGGTTTTACAACTTATCAATGGTTTGCTAAAGGGTGAGTACGATACACTTGCAATGATGATCCAATAAGTTGATCCGCTCCCTAGCTTCAAAAGGCCCATTCACAATTGCTGTTGGAGGAGACCAGATGAGCCAAACAGAACGAACACACTCAACAAGCATTGGCGGTTGACGTACCGCCAACCACCAACATACTCGTCGGTCCTCCACAACCCACAAACCCCCACCGTGGTCGCCGAGGCGGAAGCAAGGGACGTGGTCGCCGAGGCGGAAACAAGGGACGTGGTCGCGACAATGGGCGTGGAGGAAGAGGAAAGGGTTGTGGAGGATGATTCAATTCCACCGGCCCAACACAGTAGGCCATATACCCATAACCTTGGGCCAACCCACTACCTTGGGCGATTTCCTGAAATTAGGCCGCCCCTCCAGGCCCATACCCGACGTTGCTGGCCCAGCACGCTGGCCAGTGGCAACAACCCAGCATACTTGGCCCTCGTCCAGGTCCACGTCAGGCAGGCCACATGGAGCAGGACCGTATTGCGTCGGCCCAATAGCAGCAGCAACCTTCCGGCCTACTCACCCTACCGAATTGGCTCAGGCCTACAACACTATGAATCTACAACAGCTCGATGATGCCTGGTACATGGACACGGGCACCACATCTTACCTTGCTCACACCTCTAGTAATCTTCCTCGACTATTTAATTTTCACAATCCTCAATTTATTTTGGTCGGAAATGGCAATCCCATTCTAATTCAAGGTTATGGCACCACTCATACACCACCACCTCACCCTTCCTTTTCCCTAAAAAATGTCTTATATGCTCCTAACATCATTAAAATTTTAATCTCTGTTAGAAAATTTTCTAGTGACAATTATGTATCTATTGAGTTTGACCCTTTTGGTTTTTCTATGAAGGACCTACATACGGGAACACCTCTTACGAGATATAATAGTGTGGGGGACCTCTATCCTTTCTCATCCAATTCCGTTACACGTGTCCATCCACATACTTCTCTATCTGCAATCTCTCCATCAATCTGACAGAGTAGACTTGGGCACCCGAGAGCACCAGTTTTTAGTTTAATTAGAAGTCAAAATTTCATTCAATGTAATAATGGGAAATTTACCCAAAAATTCTATTCTTGTCCTTTTGGGAAGCATGTTCGACTTCCGTTTAAATCATCTTTAAGTGATACTTTTTCTCCTTTTGATATTATTCATGCAGATTTGTGGACATCTCCCATTACTAGCAAACTAGGTCACAAATATTATTTGGTATTTTTAGATGATTTCTCTCACTTTCTTTGGGTGTATCCTCTAAAATATATGTCCCAAGTCTACATATTTTTTCTTGAATTTCAAGCATATGTTAAAACCCAATTTTAAAAGACCATCAAAACGTTTCAACGTGATAACGGCCGAGAGATTGACAATCTTCCCTTTCATAAATTTTATGCGGATCACGGCATGGTGTTTCGATTTTCTTGCCCCCATACCTCACCTCAGAATGGTAATCCTGAAAGAATCATACATACCATCAATGATAAGATCCACACTATGCTCTTCCATGCTTCCATCCCCCCCTTCATTTTGGGTATACGCCTTACACATGGTGGCATACCTCGTTAACATATATCCAACATGAACTCTTCAAAATAAAACTCCAACCGAAATTCTCTTTTGTCGGATACCCTCTTATGATCACCTTCGAATTTTTGGGTGTCTATGCCACCCGAATATCGCCTCCACGGCCCCTCACAAATTAGCACCTAGAACTACCCCTTCCATTTTCTTAGGTTTCCCATCAAACCATAGGGGATACTTATGTTATGATGTGTCCACAAATAAAATCTTAGTCTCTCGCCATGTCACATTCAAGGAGAACGTTTTCCCATTTGCAACAGTAAAAAAATTCAAGTCACTGATTTTGGCTTCCTTGATGATCTGGACACTTCCCCCCTCATTAGAAACGCAATACATCGTGGCAATCATCATGTCCCATCACTTTCCCAGCCCATCCCGTCACTACACCAGCCTATTCCTTCACTGCCCCAGCCCCCATCAACTACCCCCTATCTCGTCGACCAACATCCTACCCACTTCTCTCATCTCGGCCTCACCCATCCCATCACCTAGTTCACTTGCCCACCCCTACCACTATTCCTATGTCACCAAGACAAGTGCCTGTAACCACCCAATTTCCCGTAACCACCCCACTTCTTGTGACCCAAACAGTCCCGCTTCCGACCCATCGTATGGAAACTCGTGCCGAACACAGGATTTTCAAACTGAAACTCCACTTTAACCTATCCACTCAGTCCATCTCTCCTATACCTAAAAACCCAAAATTCGTCAAGCTTTACCTGAATTGGAATGGGGCCATGCGTGAGGAATTTAATGCGCTCACTACACATTGCACTTGGGATCTTGTCCCAAGACTAGAAGGGGTGAATGTGATTCATTGCATGTGGTTATATCGTCACAAATTCAGAGATAGTGGTGTGCTTGAACGCCATAAGGCGAGACTTGTGGCAAATAGCACGGGGCAACAAGAGGGAGTTGATTATGGTGAGACCTTCAGTACAGTGGTTAAACCAGCCACCATTCACACTGTTTTGAGCATAGCTATGAGAAAGAACTGGCTGATTTATCAACTTGATGTAAAAAATGTGTTCTTACATCGTGATTTGAAAGAAACTATATATATGCATCAACCGCCTGGCTTTGTGCATCTGGAGGCTCCTCAGTATGTATGTCATCTTCGAAAGTCACTCTATGGCTTGAAATAGGCCCACAGGGCTTGGTATAAGCGTTTTACCACTTACATCATGCATATCAGGTTCATGTGCAGCAAAAGTGATAATTCACTTTTTATTTTTCATCGAGGTAATGACACTGCATACCTTTTGCTCTATGTGGATGATATTGTTCTGACTGCCTCATCTGATGTGCTGAAACACGAGATCATTACCCTACTCAAATCTGAATTTGCTATAAGACTTGGGTATGTTGAGTTATTTTTTGGGGATTTCAGTGACCAAATCCAAAAATGCAATGTTCCTATGTAAGTGTAAGTATGTTGAAGAAATTATTTACATGGCTAAAATGGCAAACTACAAGATCATGACCACTCCGGTCGATACAAAGTCAAAACTTAGTGTCGATAATGGGGATCCGGTGCTCGATCCATCCCTTTATAGAAGCCTTGCTGGTGCACTTTAGGATCTTACCTTCACTAGGCTCGATATTGTCTATGTTGTTCAGCAGGTGTGCTTGTTCATGCATGTTCCCAGGGAGCCTCACTTTATCGCTCTTAAACGTATCATTCGGTACATTAAGGGTATTCTTGACTATGGATTACATTTTTAGCCATCTGCACCGACCAGGCTAATATCATATATAGACACCGATTGAGGCATCTGTCTTGACACATGTCGATCTATTTTCGGCTATTGTGTATTTTTGGGTGATAACCTCATCTTGTGGTCATCCAAACGACAAGCCACGCTTTCCCGTTCGATTGCAGAAGCAGAATATAGAGGCGTTGCGAACGTTGTTGCCGAGATTTGTTGGCTCCAAAACCTTCTTCTAGAGCTTCATTGTCTCTTACGTAAGGCATCTATTGTCTATTGTGATAACATATCTGTTGTCTACTTGTCTCATAACCCGGTTCAACACCAGCGAACCAAACATATTAAGATGGAAATTCACTTTGTTCGTGAGAAGGTTTCCATGTTTGGGTGTTACATGTTCTCTGTTCCTATCGGTACACATATATATTTACTAAGTGACTTCCCCGGCAGCTGTTCCTTGACTTCAGATCCAGTCTGAGCATCCGGCCTCCTCCCGCTCCGACTGAGGGGGTGTGATAGATAATACGTAAATATTCTCCATATATTCTGTAATTATTATTTTAGTATAATAATGTAAAGTAGATATTCTCATTCAATTAGGATTACAGTTGTAAACACCTATATATATTGTATTAATGAGAAGACTCAATCAAAGGAGAATTACACTATTCTACAAAAATAATGTATTGTTGGTATATTTTCTCATGTTATGGGCAAATAAAAAATATGCTTTTTATTTCGAGAAAAATGTATTCTGAAAGTTTATACGCTATAAATAATGCGGATCCAGAATTTGGAGGTTCTGAGTGCCACACCGTCTAAATAGGGAAACAGGGCAATTTCTTCACTTTTGGGCTATGGTTTGGATTATTTTTCTTTTTCAATTTATATAGATAAATCAATCAAATATGCAGATTTGTTAAGCAGACCAAATTTGTTTGGTAGGAATAAGATGCCTTATTTATATTATTTTAAAAATATGAATATAAATGTTGATTGACTAAAATATTCTTCAATTGAATAATTTTTATTCTCTTAAATATTTATACAGGAGTGAATATAATTGTCTAAAGATGGAACATTTGTTTGTATCCTAATTCATTCAAAATAGCTTCGGTGACGTTCATTCATAGGAGTTTATATGGCTTCTATCCTAATTCTTTTTGTACAATATTATTTTCAAATTTATATGGATTCTATAAAGCCTAAAATAATCCTCCACTTCTTCACATGATTTTAATTGGCTTTTATCTTTTGATTTTCAATATTGCTTACTTTGCTTTCTCAGTTTTCAATGAAGATGATCTCTTTGGTTAAACAATATATAGAACATGAATCATGATCAATAATGCTTTGTTTTGATGAATATTTGTTTCGCCTTTTTGTGATATTGTTTTAATTTAATTCACTCATATTTTATATCTTTCTTCTTATTTACAGAACTAGAATCAGATAAAGATTTTTGTCTACAAGATTGTTGACTTCGGAAGATTTTCTTCTCAAGGGGGATCAATTATCCAATGTTAGTTATTGAAAGAAATAATCCCTTCATTATTTTCATTAATTGAAATAGTATATATACAATTTACATCTTTCCATAATAGGAAAATCCTATTCTTATTCTACTCCTAAAACCTTATTCTACTTGGACACTAACTATACAATTATGGTAATACAATTATGATAAGTATACAATACTAATTACACCCAAATATTACCTAAACTAATATGTTCAATTCGTGACCTTCATATGTACAACAAACCGAGACCAACCAATATACATATGATATATTGTATCATATGTATATTTAACACACCCCCGCAGTCATAGAGGGCGGTCTTTGTACGCTGAGACTGTCCCTAAAATCTTCAAAGAGTACTGCCGGAAGACCTTTGGTAAAGATTTCTGCAATTTGATACCTGGAAGGGACATGGCAGACGCGTACTTATCCACGAGCTACCTTTTCGCGAACGAAGGGAATGTCCATCTCGATGTGTTAGTCCACTGGTGCTGAACCAGATTACCAGAAAGGTAGATGGCACTAACATTATCACAATAGACCAAGGTAGTTTTCTGAATAGCACACTGAAGCTCTAATAGAAGATTACGTAACCAACAGGATTCAGAGACCACATTGCCTACCCCTCGATACCCAACATCGGCACTAGATCGTGATAACGTCGACTGATGCTTTGCAGACCAGGAGACCAAGTTATTACCAAGAAACATACAATAGCCATACGTAGACCGTCTGGTGTCTGGAAAGCCACCCCAATCAGCATCAGTATACGAGATGAGTGTAGATGTCGACGAAGGATATAAATGTAAGCCATAGTCAAGTGTCCCCTGGATGTACCTAATAATCCTTTTAAGCGCATTCATGTGCTCAACCCTGAGATCATGCATAAACAAATACACCTGCTGTACGGCATACGTAATATCTGGTCTCGTGAATGTAAGATATTGAAGGGCCCCTGCAAGACTGCGATAGCGGATCGGATCCTCATAAGGTGAGCCAGCCGCAACACCTAACTTGGGTTTAGTATCAACCGGAGTGGAAGTGGACTTACAGGATGACATCCCAGCCCTTTCAATGATCTCAGCTGCATACTTCCTCTGGGATAAGAACAACCCACATGCATGACGAGTGACGACAATCCCCAAAAAGCAACTCAAGGGCTCTAAGTCTTTCATACCAAACTCAGAAGTGAGAATTGTCATGACAGACTAGCGTAATGCATAAGAAGAGACAGTCAAGATAATATCATTCACATATAATAATATATAAGACAAGGACGAACCACGATGATATATGAACAATGAATTATCAGACTTGCTGTGAGAAAAACCAATAGTCGAAACATAGTCTGCAAACCTCTTATACCAAGCCCGTGGAGACTGCTTAAGCCCATACACAGACTTCTTCAACAGACAGACATGATGAGCATATTTGGGATCCCTAAACCCCAAGGGATGATGTATATAGATGGTCTTCTTGAGATCACCATGTAGGAAAGCATTCTTCACATCTAACTGATGAATGGGCCATGCTTTCGAAAGATCCAAGATGAGCACAGTGGGAATGGTAGCCGACTTGACCACTGGACTAAATGTCTCACCACAATCCACACCAACCTACTGAGTCTTACCATTACCTACAAGACGAGCCTTATGTCTCTCAAAAGAACCGTCAGAATTGTCCTTATGAGCAAAAATCCACATAGACCAAATTATATTAACACCAGATGGATGGGGCACCAACTCCCACATCTTATTATCAATAAGAGCATTATATTCGTCGGTCAAAACAATTTTCCAATTAGGGTCATTTAATGCAGACACAGGGTTATGGGGTAGGGGTGATTTAAGAATATTAGAATTTAAATTGAAATGTCTTTTTGGTTTAAAAATACACCGTTGACTACGAGTGATCGGTCTTTGACTCGGGGGAGAATTGGGTGGATTTTGGGAATTAGTGGGACACGTGACGGACCGGCCAGCGAGCAGTGGGCCCGCTGGCCCAACATTGGAATTCCGTGCTTGAACTGGAATGGATACCGTAACTGGAACAGTGGTGTTATTGGGCTGTGAAGCTGGCCCAGTTTCCGTCACTGGTCCAGTTACGGGAACTGTGGCTAGAACTGTGGGCCAGCGTGCAGTGGGCCCACTGGTGGATTTAGGGTGCGGGACACGTCCAAAAAATGGTGATTAATATACGGGGATATATCATCACCCAAAAAATTATACGAACTAGGCATGAGATTATTTAACTTAGCAAACGGAAATTGGGATTCATCAAATATTACGTGGCGACTAATGATGATTTTATTAGATGATAAATCAAAACATTTGTAATCGCGATGATTGGACGAATAACCCAAAAACACACAAGGAGTAGACCGGGCCTGAAGTTTGTTAATTGTTGTGGACGAAAAGAGTGGATAACACATCCACCCAAAGACCCTAAGATGTGAATACGAATGAGTTTTATTATATAAATTTTTAAGAGGGGACGAATATGTCAAACCTTTGGAAGGAAGAATGTTAAGAAGATATGTTGCCATTACTAGAGCATGATGCCAAAACGAAGGGGGTACGGAAGCATGAATCAATAAAGTTCGGACAATGTTATTAATGGTATGAATTTTGCGTTCGGCTTTCCCATGTTGTGAAGACGTATGGGGGCAAGAAAAATGAAAATTTATCCCATTAGTCGCACAAAATTCCCGACATACCCCATTGTCATATTCTTTGCCATTATCACATTGAATATTATTTATTTCCCGTTCAAATTGGGTTTTAATGAATGCTCTAAATTTTAGGAAGGTGGAAAAAACTTGAGATTTTTTCGCTATTGGAAAAGTCCATAAAAATTTAGAATAATCATCCAAGAAAAGAACATAGTACCGATGACCCAACGAACTAAGAACAGGAGACGTCCATAAATTGCTATGAATAATATCAAATGACATTAAAGTATGAGAATTAGAGTCTTCAAATGGCAACTTAACAATTTTTCCTAAAGAACAAGATTGATAATTCGGAGTACTACGCGTACCCTTACAACAAATAAATCTATTTGTATCTAAGGAATACAACATAGATGACCCCGGATGACCTAGACGAGCATGTCACAAGGAAGGAGCAAGGGCGGAAAATGTGGATGACAATTCTTGACTCGAAAGACTGAAACTTGGGGTGAGAGGATAAAGACCCCCCTACTATCACACCTCATGAGAGGACTCCCCGTCTTGAAATCCTTCACAGAAAAAACAAACAGATCAAATTGAACAGAAACAAAATTATCAATGGTGAATTTACGAACATACACCAATTTTTTAATCAATTTAGCGGCATGAAGGGTATTTTTCAAGATAACTGACTGATGGGGGTAGGGGGGAAATATAGAGTTTTATGACCGTAACCCCGAATCGGAATTGAATTACCATTACCAAAAATTATACCACGATTACTGATCAAATTGAAATAAGATGAGAGAGTACCTTGGTCGGATGTCATGTGGGTAGTGGCTCCGGTGTCCATGTACCAATTTGGCTCCGGAGGATTTAATCCAAGCGTGTGCATCACAGCTTCGATGTCGGTAGGAGTGGGGGCCACTGCGTGATGGGCATGCAGGGGCCGAGGCCCAAGCACTTCTACTTGTTGCCTTGGCCCAGAGGGGTTACTGAAATTGGGTCACTGCATGTTGGGCCGAGACTGGGGCTGGCCAGCCCACTGCCAGTGAGCTGGAAACGCTGGACTGCTACTGTTTGGCCCAAACTTTGGGGCACACTGCCACTGCATAGGGGCCCACTGTGGAGCCCAAAACTGTTGCTGCTGCTGACTGCCCCGATGGCCATCATCGCCACCACCATTGTTCCTGCTGCCGCCAGTGTTGCCGCCGTGATGCTTGCCATTATTTTTCCTATTTTGTCCTATTTTTCCTATTTTGCCCCGATGGCCCGAGTTTTTGGAACCGGTAGGAGGAAAATTAGACTCGGTCATCATGACTACAGGACTAGCACCGGTAGCCACCTTTTTAGCCAAGCCTGCCTCTTTGAGTGTAATCATAGAACGAGCCTGATAAAATTGCGGAAAAGGGCTGCTCTGACGAAGAAGTGTGTCAACACCATTAAAGGCCTCAGATAGACCTGCGACCATCTGAATGACTAGACGATCATTCGTAACGGGCGCACCAACGTTGCAGAGGTTGTCCGCCAATTCGTTCAACCTTTTGCAGTACGCTGAAATGTTAGGGAAATCTTCCATATTGACATGTGAGAATTCATGCTCCAAAGTAACAGCACGAGAATTTTTATTATCTTGGAATATATCATGTACTCTATCCCAAGCCGCCATTGCCGTAGCATCTGGTTCGATAATCGTTTGCAATAGGTCGATAGAAATAGTGGAATAAATCCACTGAAGAATAGTAGCATCAAGTGTGGTCCATAATTTAGCATCATACTCGGGTTTTGGCACCTCTGTATCTATAGGAGGCGCGAGAATAATATGATGGAGAACTTGATCCGAGTGTGCATGAACTTTGAACAGTTCGACCCACGTCGCATATTGGACTTTTTCTATTTCAAGAACAATAGGGATGTGGTTCTTGATATTAGAAACCGCTAGGGCAGGGTAAAACGTGTTCTTATCTATAATAGCAATGCAAGACATGATGAAGGGAGAAAACTTTGGAAAGAGAAAACAATTTTCGGGCACAGAAACCGATGAAGGGAGTCGAGTTCCGGACTGGTTTGGACGGAATTTGTGGGGAGAGTTTGGGAGAAAATAGTAACCTAGATTCTGATACCATGAAATAAATAATCCTTTGATTATTTTCATTAATTGAAAGATTATATATATAATTTACATCTTTCCATAATAGAAGAATCATATTCTTATTATGCTCCTAAAACCTTATTCTACTTGGACACTACCTAAACCATTATGATAATACAATTATGGTAAGTATACAATACTAATTACACCCAAATATTACCTAAACTAACATGTTCAATTCATGTCCTTCATATGTACAACAAACCGAGACCAACCAATATACATATGATATATTGTATATCATATGTATATTTAACAGTTATTTTCCTCGCTTCTACTATAAAATACGACACATATAATTATGAAGAAATATAAAGATTTAAAGAATATATTATAAAAGTGCAAATGTTCCTAATAGAATATTTCTGAATATTCTTTTATTAATTGTATATCTCTTATTTTAGGTAGAATTGTATTTCTATTGTAATTAGGTCTCCTATTTTAGATAGAATTATATTTCCTATTGTAATTAGGTTGATTAGTTTACTAGTTTAAATATTCTTGTACTACTATATATATTGTACATTGTTGATGAATACAATGAATGAACATATTTCTTATGGTATCAGTAGCCTCAAAATACCTCCACCGACGCCGACCATAGCTCTCGGTCACCACCCCCACAGAATCCTAGTATTTTTTTCAGCCTACACTTGCAATTAACAACATCAAAAACTTCATCCCTATCACCCTTGAGATGGAAAAGGGTCAATACTCCTCATGGTTGGAGCTTTTTAATATCCATTATCGTGTTTACGAAGTTATCGACCACATCATCCCTCCTATACCGAAGTCCATAGACCTACCCTCGACTTCGACTTCTGATGATGCACTCTGGTCTCGTTTGGACGTAGCCCTCCTCTAGTGGATATATGACACAATCTATAATGATCTGTTGCACACCATTATTAAGACCGATGTCACTGCCCGCCAAATGTAGAAACATTTGGAAACTATTTTCCACGACAATAAAACTCAACGAGCGTTATACCTTGAAAATAAGTTCAAGAACGTTCATCAGGACGATTTTCCAAACATGTCTGCATATTGTTAAGAACTCAAGATGCTTGCCGACCCACTCTCCAACGTCGGCGCACCAGTCACTAATCAGCGATTGGTCATGCAACTTATTGCAGGCTTTAACGAATCCTATGACGGCGTTGCCACCATCCTTCAGCAATGCACGCCGTTACCTCCATTTTATGAGGCCCGTTCGAAGCTTATTCTTTAGGAAACCCGGAAAATCAAGCGCATCACTACACAGGCCAGCATTTCCGACGCCGCCATTACCACCACCATCGGACCCTCCATCGACGGTAGGGCCTCTAACACCGGTAACCAGAACCGCCTACCCGAGGACCCGCAACAGCCCGCATCCACCTGCAACAACCGCCGGAGCAGGATGTCCAGCAAGGGCCTCTGCGGATGAAATTCCAGCAACAACGACGGTGGGAAGGGGCAGTCCCTGCCGGTAGGAAATAGCCAGCAGCGATCGCGGTAGTAGCAGCAACCTCTGCCGTAGGCCGCATGGGGTCCACCGTCATGGGCCTGTCCTCCTAGCCCATATCCGACATCCTCGTGGATTCCACCTCAGAACCGACAGGCCTACCCTGGCATACTCGGCCCACATCCCCAACAGGCCTACACAACACAGGGTCCCCCGCCCTCAACTTATGCACTGACTGACATTGAGGGAGCTATGAACACGATGTCACTCAATGCTCTAGACGAAATTGGTATATGGACACAGGGGCCACATCTCACATGACGACATCACAAGGTACTTTCTCTTCTTATTCCAGTTTAAGTAATTTAAATCAGAATATTATTATTGGTAGTGGACAAGGCATTCCCATTCGCGGTTTTGGTCATTCATCCTTAGCCCCACCATATCTACCGCTAATCTTAAAAAATGTCATCCATGCTTCTAAACTCATTAAGAATCTAATATGTGTGCAACGTTTCACAACTGATAATAATGTTTCCCTTGACTTTGATCCTTTTGGTTTTTCTGTGAAGGATTTTATGACAGGGAGACGAATAATAAGATGTGACAACACCGGAGATCTCTACCCTATTTCAAACGCCGTCAACAATCCAACATCAGTTCCATCAACCTTTGCTTCTCTTTCGTCTTCCTTATGTCACTCTAGAATAGGACATCTGGGAGATTCTGTTTTACGCTACCTTAGGAAAAATAACTTTATTAATTGCAACCGTATTTCTAGGACTCCTATATGTTAATCCTGCTTTTTTGGAAAACATGTTAAATTACCATTTTCTGCATTCACAAATTGTACTTTACTACTTTCGATATCATACATAGTGATTTGTGGACGTCTCCTATTTTAAGTACAAATGGTCAATGATATTATGTGTTGTTTTTGGAAGATTATTCCAACTTTCTATGGACTTTTCCAATTGGCAATAAATCTCAGGTCTACCCAATTTTTCCTCATTTAGTGCTCTCGTAAAAACACAATTTTAAAAGAGCATTAAATGTTTTCAATGTGATAATGGCAAGGAATTCAATAATAATCAATTCAAACAGTTTTTCTCCAATAACAGTCTTACCTTTCATTTTTCCTGCCCTCACACCTCCTCCCAAAATGGTAAGGCTGAACGGAAAATTCGATCCATAAACAACCTAATTCGTGCCCTACTTGCTCACACCTCAATTTCTCCTCAATTCTGCCATTACGCACTCTCTATGTCCACCTATCTCCTAAACATAATCTCAAACAAGTCTCTAGCTCAACAGTCTCCCACTCAAGTTCTATTTCGTAGGAACCCCTCCTACCAACACTTGTGTATCTTTGGATGTCTCTGTTATCCTCTCCATCCGACCACTCACAAACTCCAACCCCGATCTTCCCCGTGTGTATTTTTGGGTTACCCCGCCAATCATCGTGGTTACTCATGCTATGACTTGTCAAGCCGTAAAATTATTATTTCACGCCATGTCTTATTTGATGAATCTCACTTCCCCATTGCCTCCCTAAACTTGCCACATCGCATTCCTATGACTTTCTAGATGATGGCTTGAGCCCTCTTCTAATTCATCATTTACATAGTCCGCCATCCCAGACCTCGGCACCCGCCCCCACCTCGGACAGTTCGGGACACACTGCCCATCCAGTTCTTCAGACGGTGGCCCAGAACAGCCCGCTTCAGGGTGATTTCGCAGCCACCTCTCGGCAAACCGAGCATCGGCCAGCCGGTTATGTTGATTAGTTTCCTAGTTTAAATATTCTTGTAATACTATATATATTGTACGTTATTGATGAATACAATGAATGAACATAATTCTTTAGTTCCACGCTAAATATCGAATGATAAAAGTATTCTTGACATGTTGATCGACTTGTATGTTATTAAATATTTATATAGTAACGGATAAAATTGTCCAAGATGAAATTATTTTTCTACGATTTTTCAATTGGACTTAACATTCATTTGTATTCTAATGGAATGCTATCGCAATTTGTTTGGACTGAAATTTAATACTTCTACTTGACCTTTTCTTAACTTGCTTAGTTTTGTTTTCGAAGGAGATATTTTTTTAAAGGAATCAAATCCGACCAACTAAAAAGAAAAAAATATCATGTAGCATTACAAAATATGGGTAGAATTATTTTTAAAGTCACGTGATATTATTACTGTATTAATTAAAAAATAAGCTAAATAATTTTTTAAATAAATTTTGTCCGCAAAAATGGTATATTTGCACCATTTGTGCAATGACAGGGGTATATTTGCATTAATTGTGTAACGGAAGGGTATATATGCACCACTTTTTAAGGAGTGATATATCTTCTCTAAATCACAAAGTTGAAAAATATATTTACACATTTTCCATTATTTTAATATTAGAGTTAAATTAACCAGTACCTCTTGAAATTTTCACGCCTAATTACAATGGCACGAATTAATATTGTATCGTCATTGAACTATTGAAGGAATAGGAATTTATTAAGTAAACATGAGTTTAAGTTGTATAAAAATTCTATCCTAACTATTGGGTGATGTTCTTAATATTACAATTATATTCAATATTAAGTTGCTTCACTAGACAAATATTTAAAGTTTTTTAAGAGTATAAACGTCGATAAACAAGTATTCACATATCTTAAGTTAATTATTAGTTATATTGTGTACACTGCTAATTAATATCTACTATCCTTTATTAATCTTTTGTTTTTTCAACTTTTTCTTCTTAGTTAATTGTTAGTCATAGTCGCTATGTACGTATACGGTATAAAAGATATGAATAAAATGCTGGTTGACCAAAATACCCTTCCAATATTGAACGACTTTTATGCCCTTTAAAACTAAATTATTTCATCCTATATAACTAATCACATATTGGATAAAACTGTAATATTTAAATATTTACCTAATTCAAATTTACATGGACTTCTAATTCTAATCAAGTTTATGTTGGAAATTTGCCTTCGGTGGGGAGGTGCGTCCACCCATATTTAATGAATTAAACACTAGTGTTCCGCATGTTGGAGGCTTTGTCTCTTCACACATGCATAATCTACTAAGTGAGTAGATGACCGTAGGGCAAAAAATCGTCAAATTTCGTTGAGAAATGAAAGAGATATTGGTCCACGAAGTAAGGTGTTCGAGGCATGAAAATATGGTGTGGGACAAATCTACCACATCGGTGGAAAAAGGAATAATTGCTCTCTTTATAAGTCTCTAAATTGGCTAAGGGTTTGGGACCCCAAGGGGTATCCCATGTGTTTAAAGGAGGGAGGACCTAGATATGCTTGGGTTCAAGGCTAAGCCCACACGCGCGCCACCGCCGTCCGGTCCGGGCTCGGGCTCGGGCTGTGGGATATTATCTTTTTAGACCCCCAAATTGCTTAATATTTACAGTTTGGTCCCCAAATTGCTTAATATTTACAGTTTGGTACCTAGAGTTTCTGGAAAATTGAATTTGGGAATGATGGAAGGCAGAAAGTTTCTGCCTACCGTTGGAGTTGATTTTTGGGGCGTTAGTGTGCATTAACCAGCCATTACTTGGCTGTTAACTCCTCCATAAACAACCCTCCTTCAATGACCATAAACAGCCTCCCTAATGGCCATAAATATGCCATTAATAGTCCTCCCTAATGGCCATTAACAGCCATGTTTTGGCAGTTGAGGAGTCCCTCCCTCATGCTATATATTGAGCATTCTGGCTCAATTGTGGAACAGGAAAAAAATGAAACACCCAGATACAGTAAAGAGAGACAGAAATATATACACAGAAACAAACAGAAGAGTAAAACACAGTCCAAAACGTGAGCAGTAACGTTGGGACGAAAAACAGAAACTCTTCCTTCCTTTTCCATTTCTTTAGCAAGTCGATTCGTATTTGTTTTCTTCGTCAGACTCAACCTATTTGCTTTGTAGTGTTGAGATTAATGTGTTGTTTTATCTTGGGAGACTATTGCCCGCTAACGTAAAAGCATATATACGGGGCAATCTTGTCTTAAGGACAGAGTGCAATCACTCGACTCAAAGCACGCAGTTGTAACAATCCAGATTTAGTTTTTCTTGATTTCAGGTTATCAAGATTCAAGACACAACAACTTTACTGCAGTTCAGAATATTGACAATTTGTTTATCCTTTCGAACACTTGTAATATTTATTTACTGCCCGTACTGCTTTACTACAACAATATCCAACAACTTAAGACAAGATTTGTATTAGTGTTCGAAAGATGTCGGTCAAAAGTTGTGTGACCAAATCTGGATATGGCTGTGGTTTTCTGGTAGAAGATAGTGATGATTATGTTGTTGAAGGTCAACGTGTTCATGGAGTCACCGCTCCTGAGAGAGGTGGGAATAAGCGCCCACGAGAGGCTGAGGATGTCAACTGGGACAAGAGGAGAAGGCTGAAGATGTGGTTCTATCTTATAGCAGAAGGCCTATATCTGTCCCAGACAAAGGATCCGAATTATGGTAAGGAGGAATTGGACACTCAGTCCGATGAAGTCACTGAAGTGGGCCAGAATCCGAAATTGGGATAAGTAATTTTCCTTCCTTGTCAAAAATAAGATTAAATAATGTGTGATTAACAATGGCTTAAAGTAAGGAGGAATATGAAAATGTTTTCCGAAATAATTTATATTCCTTACGCTTTAAAATCAGAAGTTTAATCTGTTCTTCCTTCCCATTTAAAGATTGGATTTTGTAAACGACTTAAAAAAATCCGTTCTTTTAAGTGTAATTATTCAAAGTGTGTAAAGTATGTTCGCACATACGAGGAAGAAAGATTCACTGACTGTCCGAAAACTGTTACCACTCTTAAGTAAGCGCCAAGAATTGTCTGGGCACCAATCATAAGGGAAGAAGACTAAAAGCTAAAGACGTTGAGCCTGTCACACTATTTGACAGAAGATCCTTCATAGGATGATATTGGACACTCAGTCATACAAAGCCTCCAGGCGACTGGAGTGGGGCCAAAATTCCTTTGATATGATGATATTGGACACTCAGTCATACAAAG
This sequence comes from Anisodus tanguticus, assembly GCA_034509755.1. Classification (NCBI taxonomy): domain Eukaryota; kingdom Viridiplantae; phylum Streptophyta; class Magnoliopsida; order Solanales; family Solanaceae; genus Anisodus; species Anisodus tanguticus. The sequence goes on from CM067542.1 coordinate 37,913,857, forward strand.
CCTACGGGCGACTGGAGTGGGGCCAGAATTCATTTCATAGGAAAAGTAATGGACACCTAGTGTGGTGGGCCAGAATATCCAGGTCTCTAATGATATGAAGGACAAAACAAAGGCAGAAAAGAAATTGGACACTCAGTCTGCCAAAACAACTGGAGTGGGCTAGAGTATCTAGATCACATATGATCTGGTTACGCCCTAACCACGGGCAAGAGATTGTTCATGTGAAGCAACGCCACCTCTAAAGTAGAAGGGGTTGGAGAGGTTGTCCTCAATAGGACTTCAGGGGATGGGATCACTCCAAAAGGAGGTGATATATGTCCCAAAACTTGGTTAAGAGATGTTGTTGGTCAAGCTTTTTTTAGACTAGTCCAATAGGTCTGTAATAACTAAGAATGGTACAGTGTGTCTGTAGCTAAATGAATGATATATTTCTAATCCGTGCATCTATGTCATCATAGATTAAGACACGTTAAATAGAAAGTCATTCAAAAGCTAACGAAGTTGAGATTGTTGCCTTTTGTCGACATAAACCCTCAAAATAAATGTGAGGTAGGCGAAGAGGCAAAATCACCTTTCAGAATTCCGTCAAAGGAATAGCGAAAGAAGCACCGCTCCTCTAGAACTTAGTCATACCTACTTGGGTGATTTGAAGTTTATACAAAATAGAGGGGGGATACAAGTATGTTGTGATCTTCATTGATGATGGTACAACGTATTGTATCCTTTGTTTGTTGAAAAGCAAAGATGAAGTTGTTGAAGTGGATAAGCGCTACAAAGCAGAAGTTGAAAATCAACTAAGCCTATGGATTGAAGAATTCGTAGTGATAGAGGGGGAGAATGTGAAGCATCGTTCATTAAACGACTGCTCATTATTCACCTCAGTCTAACGGTGTTAGCCAAGCGCAAAGCCGTAAGCCCAAATTATGTGGGGCAAGGCGATCCTTACCGCTAATGCGATTCTCAATAGAACTCCGCATAAGGATAAGGATAACTCTCCTGTGAAACATAGAAAGGATCTCACATACAAATGTTGTGATGTGGGGTGGCTTGGTAGAAGTTGGACCTAAGACTGTGGATTGCATATCCACTGGATCTACAAATAATAGTAGTGCTTATCGCCTCTTGGCGTCAAAGAATGTTGAATTCTTTGAAGATAACTTTCCTTGAAAAGGAAAAATGAGTAATTGCTCAAGGTTACCAAGAATCCGCGAGGGCCTAACTTTCCGAAACTAGACGTTCTGTATCTACAGGACTCAGAAGTTGCTGTCTATCCGGAACTTAATATTCCAGATCTACAGAACTCAGGGATTCTAGATGTTGAACCGAGACGGAGCAAAGAGGGGACAAAGACTTGTTCCAGGCCTTCTAGCTTGTATGGTTGTGAACGAACCATGGACAATTAACAAATAATTTTCATCTCCAAAAGCGCTGCTTTGGAAAGGCTAAAGAGAGAAATAGATTCCATCATATAGAACCATACTTCTGTAATGGTTGATCTTCCTCGGGAAAAAGAACCTTTGGGTTGTAAAATGTGCTCCCCTGTGAGTAGCTTCACATCCAGGGCTATTGTAGTCTTGCGTGGAATGGATGTTGAAATAGTCTTCCTAACCGGAGAGTTGGATGGCGAGAATCGGAGTTGGTTTGCTGGACTGTTGGGCTTCTTCCTGAACTTTCATTTTGGTCCCTGAAATGTTTACATTTTGGTCTTGGAAGTTTCAGATAAAACAGAAACAATGAATCTGACCACGAAACATTGACTCTGAAGTTAGAAAGCCAACAGTTGGAAAACCAACAGTCTGAGAATGGAAGTCATATTGAAACAAAGTCTCGATATGAAAGATATGAGTATCACAGATGACATCTTAGGAATTGGATTTCTAAGACATCTAACAGACTGGTCAATAGTTGACAATCTCGTTGAAGCCACTAATGGATATGAATCATATAACTGATTGAAATCATGGTGTACCCATATACGAGGAGCGATATACGCAGGTCACATGTAGTTCAATGTATGTTACACACTACAACCGATCTGGTATCGGCCTACAAAGCAGATCAATTGAACTAAGGTTCACTGATGATTTTAATAAATGATCGGTGGAAGGCGTTAAGTCGGATATGACAATATCTGAAATATTCGCTTATCTACGGATTATAGTATTCTGGATGTCCAGCGGTTCTGGGAGAACACAGTGATGCAAACTGGACATCAGATATGAAGAACACCAAATACTTGTGGCTTTGGTAGGTCTTGGAAAATCCTCTAAGAAAACATGCATCGGCCGATTCATGATGGAATCGGAGTTTATCGCTTTATACAAAGCATGAAAGAAGTTGAGTAACTTCAGGACTCCTTAGAGGACGTCCCTTATTGGGAGAAACTCGTGCCATCAGCAGTTATACACTGTGGCTAGCCGGTCGGCTTTAGGAAGGACACGGATCACGGCGTCTGGACATACCTGTCGGAGACATAAGACCGTATGGCAGTTGATCATCACGGGTGTCACTTCCTTGATTACTAATCAAAGGATATAACTGGACTACCCGAAGATCAAGTGTTCTGCCTGTCTAGGTGAATGGGCTTAAAAGCCAAACAATACGAACCTTTGTGATGGAAACCCAACCATACTGATTGGAGATCCCAAGAATTTGGTTCAATGGGAAAACTAAGTTGTAAAAAGGTCCAGTTGAGCGCTTCGGTGGAAGCAAGAGCACCTCGGATGATGATTTCTGTAGTGAAACATGAATCCAAAGTTGTTTCCGTGATAGACATTAAAGTGCTACTTGCATGGTGGGTAAAGGTTAAGCTTACAAACCATTAACGATCCTCAAACGGTTGAGGTTAAGGTTGGGGAAACTTTTAATGATTCCTAACACTTGTGAAGTGGGGTATAACAGGATACCTTGTAGGAGATCACCTATTTAAGTGCGAGGACAGGCCGCCTCAAATGAACGCACTTAAGAATCCAAGTGTGTCTACGGCCACAACGGACAAAACCACAAGAAGAAAATGAATAAGGAGAGTTATTGTGTTGGTATCATTGTCTTGGCTTACACTAAACACTGACCGTTCAAGACATCACGTTCACCGCACAGTAAGTAAGTCCGGTGGTATTCCACTAGGGAAGGTTCAAAGTGTAATCTACCTCTCCTGATGCAATATATTTTTGCAGAAAGATTGCTGAAAGTAGGCACCATGTGTGTGCGCCAAAATCTCTCTTTCATAGAGGGGATTGTTGGAAATTTGCCTTCGATGGGGAGGTGCGTCCACCCATATTTAATGAATTAAACACTAGTGTTCCGCATGTTGGAGGCTTTGTCTATTCCAACATGCATAATCTACTAAGTGAGTAGATGACCGTAGGGCCAAGTAAGGTGTTTGAGGCATGGAAATATGGTGTGGGACAAATCTACCACATAGGTGGAAAAAGGAAGAATTGCTCTCTTTATAAGTCTCTAACTTGGCTAAAGGTTTGGGACCCCAAGGGGTATCCCATGTGTTTAAAGGAGGGAGGACCTAGATGTGCTTGGATTCAAGGCTAAGCGCACATGCGCGCCGCTGCCGCCCGCCCGTCCCGTCCGGGATCGGGCTCGGGTTCGGGTCACGGGCTGTGGGATATTATCTTTTTGGACTCCCAAATTGCTTAATATTTACAGTTTGGTCCCTAGAGGTTCTGGAAAGTTGAATTTGGGAATGACGGAAGGCAGGAAGTTTCTGCCTACCGTTGGAGTTGATTTTTGGGGCGTTAGTGTGCATTAACCAGCCATTACTTGGCTGTTAACTCCTCCATAAACATCCCTCCTTCAATGACTATAAACAGCCTCCCTAATGGCTATAAATCTGCCATTAACAACCCTCCCTAATGGCGATTAACAACCATATTTTGGCAGTTGAGGAGTCCCTCCCTCATGCTATATATTGAGCATTCTGGCTCAATTGTGGAACAGGAAAAAAATGAAACACCCAGATACATTAAAGAGAGACAGAAATATATACACAGAGACAAACAGAAGAGTAAAACACAGTCCAAAACGTGAGTAGTAACGTTGGGACGAAAAACAGAAACTCTTCCTTCCTTTTCCATTTCTTCAGCAAGTCGATTCGTATTTGTTTTATTCGTCAGACTCAACCTATTTGCTTTGTAGTGTTGAGATTAAAGTGTTGTTTTATCTTGGGAGACTATTGCCCGCTAACGTAAAAGCATATATACGGGGCAATCTTGTCTTAAGGACAGAGTGCAATCACTCGACTCAGCACGCAGTTGTAACAATCCAGATTTAGTGTTTCTTGATTTTAGGTTATCAAGATTCAACAACTTTGCGGCAGTTTAGAATATTAGCAATTTGTTTATCCTTTCGAACACTTGTAATATTTATTTACTTTCCGTACTGCTTTACTACAACAATATCCAACAGTTTAAACTTCTCAAATATTATGTCCTAACTATCCATGAAGTTCAAGTCTGTACCAATTGCATAGACCAGCAGATACTTTGCGGAACATCTTCCACTACTATATGTAAGATTTTGTTGCCTTATTCAATTTTCTAACAAGGCTTTGTATTGCAGGCACATAATATTATCTTTATAGAGGTAATTTGATTCTATTCATAAATCCTTCATGTATGTTGTTTATGTCTTTTTTCTGCTCAATGCCGTGTTTATTTAAATAGAAGCTCTTTCATGGTCCATTTGCTTTCCTCGTTATGGAATATTTGATGTAATTATTACTATTATGAGACTCTCATATTTCTATCCATTTTATGTTGTTTAATAAATAAAAAATTTGTAGATGAAGAGACGTATAACACGCGTAAGCTAATTAATTCATTTGCTTAAGCTATTTAATATTTGTATTGAGTAACATAATAAAGAGTATTTATTTAAAAATAACGTGCAAGCGCACGTTCATAGAGACTAGTTCTCTAAAACAATTGAGAAAGAAAAATATTTTTCACATTAAAAAATTGAACTTGTATAAACTATCTAATACCGTTATCTCAATATATTCATACTCCATTTCCTTTGTGTGTTGTTGCAAATATATAATTGAGAAAGAATAAGAATTGTAGCTTCAACCCAATCATCTTCACTTAGCGAAAGTCGGTGAAAGATTGAAATAACCTTTAAATTTTTAAAACTACACCATAATAATATTCATCATTTTTAAAACTTATTTTTTTTATGATTTACTATTTAAATATATTTTTATTACTGTAATATTTATGTGACATTTTGAAATTTATTACTCATTAATATGGTATACGCATACAACACGCGTATCAAAAGATTAATAATACTTAAAGAAATAAAAAGTAAAATAATTATGAATTAATTAAAGCAAAAAGAGTTAATTTGGATTAATAAAGAATACCAAGTAAAGAAGAATTACACAAAAAGACAAAAATGAAAAAGAACATATAACTCTCGTCGCTTGTGTGGCATGTTATGCCTTTTGCCAGTGGCACCTTTCGCTCTTTTGTTATTCCAGGTGGCAAGATTAACATATATTCATATTTCTTATACATATACATATATACACACATACTAGTGCCGTTAGAGTTTTACTTGATTTTATATATTCATCCACATCCGAATGCTTTCTTATCCGATGGCAAAAATTTTAATGTTCATGTTCCATTATCCTCCAACGCTTGAATCTCTTGCCGCATGGCTATTTTCTAATGTTTCTTTTTCATTGCGTCTGAGAAGGTTTTTGGTTCGATTCCTGTGGTAATTGCTGCAAGGAACCTTTGGTGTTGCGAGGAAAATTATCACATGATATATAGTTAGCTAAAGGATAACGTGCCCCTGACGATTGCTGAAGATCGGGCGGACGAGTTGATAGAATTTCTTTCTGGAAAGGTTCAGTGACGTAGTCGCGTAGCCTGATTGATTCATGCTTTTGATTTACCTCGACTCAATTGTTCATCAAAGTGTATTTTTTTGGTACGGATACATTTCGGCTATTTTTCCTCCATGTTATCTCTATCCAGACTGGCCTCTGTCCGGCGTAAATCCAAAATATATGTAGTTCGGTCGGTGTCCGTACTAAGTTTTGTTCGTACCAAAATTATCAGTCTTGTGTTATTCGAAGTTGTGTTGGTTTATTTATCCCTCCATTTCGTCCATTTCAACATAACTTTATTTCGGAGATTCTCCTCCGTTCGGTATTACGTCTACGTTGTCAGTCAAGCTTCCCGATCTTACTACGAAAGGGAACTTGGTCTCGTAGAAATTCACATCTCTTGAGATCAAATATTCGTCGTTCTCCAAGTTGTACAATCTCCAATCCTTCTTTTCGTAGGGGCATCCCAAGAAGACACACCTACGACTCCGACTCTCAAACTTGTCCCTTGTTCTTTCCTTTATGTGTGCGTAGCATAGTGACCGTATCACCCTTAAGTGATCATACCGAGGCATCTCCCCATAAAAAAATTGATAGGGGGGTTTTCCATTCAAAATTGAAGAGGGTGTTCGATTGATTAAATACCCCACAGTCAAAATACATTATCCCCATAATTTGATCAGAAGATGACCCTAAAATCTCAATGCTCGCACCACATTAAGAATGTGACGGTGTTTTCTTTCGACTCTTCCATTCTGTTGTGGTGTCCCTGTGCAAGATGTTTGAAACATAATTCCATGTTCGAATAAGTAAGTCTTCATACATGTGAACTCAGTTTCGTTATCACTTCTAACTATATTCACCCTTTTTCCAAACAGCCTCTCCACAAAAGCGAAGAAATTCTTTAAGGTTTGAGACACTTCTTTCTTATCAACTAAGAGAAAGATCCACACAGCTCGTGAATGATCATCCATAATAGTAAAAAAAAATATGAAGCACTGCAAGAGGAAGGGGTTCTATATGATCCCTATAAATCACAATGAATTATCTCAAAAGTATCCGAAGTAATATTATCACTTAAAGGAAAAACACTTCGCGTTTGCTTTGCCCATTAGCATACATCACATTCTCTATCCAATCTATTACCATTCTCTTTTAAGCCTAATGTGGTAATGGACTTCGTTACTTATGCTGAAGGATGACCCAACAGTTTGTGTCAGAGACCGAACCAATCAACTGCCTCTGCTTTCATAGCCCGTATCATCGGAACATTATGGAAGTAGTAAACTTCACCTTGATGCTCACCCTTTCCAATCAGCTTTCCCGTGGTGGAGTCCAGTATAATACACATAATTATGTTAAATGTCACATCACAATCCAAATAATCAACTAGTTGTGACACAGAAATCAATTTGCATGTCAAATCCAGAACATAAAGGTCATTCTTCAACCATATCATGTCATTCAACCTAGTTATTCCTTCTTTAGTTTGCACCGAGCTATTCCCATCCGGAAGACCAACCGGACATTTAGGAATGTCTCGCGTATTGCTCTGTTTCTCCGCACTACCTGTCACATGGTTGGTAGCTGCAAAGTCATTATAATAGGTTTATTTATGGTGAATTTATAATTATGGTAATATATGATTTGTAGTCCTACTAGAATAGGGTTATCTTATTAGACTAGGAAAATGAGGATCTTACCTCTATATAAAGAGGTCATTATGATGAATGAAAAGAAAAAAGAACTCTCTCATTATTCTTGTCTCTCTAAATTCTCATATCTGTCTCGATTTTAATATGGTATCAGAGCCACATTTAAATAATAGTTGGCTGTTATAGGCAAACAAGATGCATAAAATCCAATTTTTAAATTTTTGATGTTATAAAAATAACAAAAAATATTTAAATTTTAAATCACAAAGCGAGTGAATGAGAATTGAAATGAAGTCCTCAAATTGATGGAGGCCCTAATCAAGTCTTTTTTCTAACACTATACTAGACTTAATAGAATAAAAAAATCTCTTTTTAACCAAACATAGTTGGATTTGCCAGCCTTAATTCAGTTTAGATTTGACTATTTGCAGAATGGGAGCAGATTCCCCAAAAAATTCCTGGGAACAATGAAAAAAAGAAGATGTGCATACTTCACTAACTAAACATTAAAAAAAAGTTAATATATAATGTCAATAAATGCATAACTGAAGGTGTATAGTACATATCACATCACGTAAAAAAATAATTAATCCAAGGGGCAATGTATTACCTATAAAGCTTGAAAGTGACGTAATTTTTGTACAGCACCATATAGTAGATGATGCAATAAAAGATAACTACAGGGGCAAATTTGGAAGAGGCAGCCTTTTAGTTAGTAAGCCTTAGTTGTAATGTGACCAAGGACGACAAAAAAATATGGAATGTCCCTTATTATATATATAGTAAGTTTCAACCGAGACGTTCGGTTGATGTGACACCTCCTTCCTTCTACATAGATCCGCCCTTGTTGGAGATGACCACATATTTATTCGTGACACTATTGGTAAAGAATGGATCTTGGGCCTAATTCAACACCAAAAGCTACCTTGTAAGGAGTTTATGTTTCCATTCTAGGAGTTCATGTTTACATTCCATAAACGATGTGAAACTCTTAACACTCCCCGCAAGCTCAGACATTGTTAACTGGAGCGTGAATAATATAATTTGGGGGCCCAACATTAGTGAACAGAGAGTTGGAATGGGCCTGACTCTAATACCATGTAAAGAATGGATCTTGGGCGTAATTCTGTGGGAAATTTACTAAATGTGGAATTAAGTATATCCCATTAATTTATGACTCGAACAATTGGGGCCCGCACGTCGGAAACGTCATTTCCACACACGTGCACACGTAGTGCCAAGAATCGCAAATTTCATTAGTGAAAGAGATATTGGTATGTATGTAATACGTTTGAGACATAGAATTATGGATGGTTATTGACCAAATGACAAAGTATTCCATGTTGGAAAACGAAGAAAGAAGTGTAAGATGAAACGAGTCGGATTTCGCCGCGGAGCCGTGGAGGGTCGCGACACTTCCCATGCAGCGCCGCGACGCTAATTGGTTGGCCATTCATTGGAGTCGCGACGCTAATTCACAGAGCCGCGGCGCTTCAGAGGCAGAATGCTGCGACGGGAAGTTGGAAAGATCTGACCTTTGGGCTGGTTTTGGAGCATTGATTCTCCATTACTTGGCACATGAATTCAACCATTATTTGGCTGAATGTAACCCCTCAATAAAGTGCAATTACATGGCTATTGAAGGCCATTAGTTGGCTAGTTGAGGGGTCTTCTCCTTACACTATAAATTGAGGCGTTTGACTCAATTGAAGGACACTACACTCAACACTTAGAAAATACTCCAGATTTTCTGAATTCATCTTCTTCCTCTCTAGCAAAGTTACTATACTCAAAGTTCTTCAAGAGTAACACTTGAGTTTTCTTTGCTCAATTGTTAAGTTGATGTTGTATCTTGGGAGACTATTGCCCGACAATGTAAAAAGCAATATACGGGGCAATCTTGTCTTAAAGATAGAGTGCAATCACTCGACTCAGCAAATCACACAAGCAGTTTGTCAAGTTCTTGATTTCCAGTTTATTGTAATATTTAGTCTATCCTTTCTTAATATTGTAATAGTTACTTACTTCCTGTTTCCTGCAACAATTATATCCCAATAATTTTAAGACAAGATTTGTGTTCTAAGTACCTAGAAAGATGACTGGAAGAGATCAAACTACTTCTGATTCTGCTGCTGCTACTCAAGGCAATCCCTCTGCCTTCTCCACTACTCAAGACACCCCTAATGCCTTTCCTGTTTCTCAAGGCTCATCCAACGCCTTTACTGTCGCTCAAGGGAACGTTTTCGTTCCTCCACCCGCTGGATTTCACCATGAACGCCCTGAAAATTTTATGGGCTCAAACTTCAAGAGATGGCAACAGAAGATGCTATTCAATCTGATTGTTACGGGAATGACACGTTTCCTAACAGAAGATCCTTTACAAGCTGGCAATGAAATGGACCTTTCGCCTTCTGAAACGGCTGAAGGGGCCTAGGTATCCATGTCATTAATGGCATGAAGATGGTTCTTGATGCATGGAGTCATAGTGATTTCATGTGTAAGAATTACATATTGAACTGCTTGTCATACCCTCTCTACAAGGTGTATTGCATCGTAGGCAATGCCAAAAAGTTGTGGGAGAAGCTGCAAAAGAAGTACAACGCACAAGATGCAGGTACTGAGAAATTTATCGTTGGGAAATTTCTAAAATTTCAAATGGTGGATAGTAAAACAGTGATGTCTCAAGTCCAGGAATTCCAAATGATTCTACATCACCTAGATTTGGAAGGTATGAAACCAAATGAGCAGTTTTTGGTTGCATCACTGATTGAAAAGTTACCTCATTCGTGGAATGAGTTTATGAGTTACTTAAAACTCAAGACAAAGGAGATGACCTTTGAAAAACTTATTATCAAACTCCAAATTCAGGAAGATAATAAGAAGGCATTTCCTAGGGGTAAACAACCCGCTGAGGGAAAGGCAAATCTGGCTGAGGCAAAAGGGAACCCATGCAAGAAGCACAAGTTCTATAAAGACGGCAATATCCAAGCAGCGGAGAAGTTCAAAGGAAACTGTCACCACTGTGGGAAACCTGGTCACATGATCAAGGACTGCCGCAAGCTCAAGACTGAGCAACAAGTGAAGGCCAAGGCTAAGGGCAAGGCACAGGTTAACGTCGTCAAAGACCAATTTCTAGATGACATGATTGAGGAGTTCTCAGCGGTGGTTCTAGAGGCAAACCTTGTTGAGAATCCCATGCAATGGTAGATGGACACAGGTGCTACAAGACACATCTGTTATAATAAATATGCCTTCTCCACTTATACACCGGTTACAAACAAGAAGCTGTTGATGGGCAACAATGCTTCCTCTAACGTGCTGGATAGGAAAGGTAGTCCTGAAGATGACTTCTGAAAAGGAGCTCACTCTGAAGGAAGTGATGCATGTTCCTGAGATTAGAAGAAATTTAATTTTAGGTCATTTATTGGTTAATGCTGGTTTTAGGCTAGTATTTGAGTCCAATAAATTTGTAGTCACTAAGAATGGAACGTTTGTGGGAAGAGGATTCGTCTGTGAAGGCCTCTTAAAAGTTAACGCTATGTCTGTATTACGTACAAGCAATAATATTGAAGCTTCTTCTTACTTTCTTGAGTCCTCTAATTTATGGCATCATAGATTAGGACAAGTCAACTACAAGTCCATCCAAAGGTTGGTAAAGTTGGAGTTGTTGCCGTCTATCGACGTAAACCCTCAACATAAGTGTGAGGTGTACGTAGAGGCAAAACTCACAAAGCTTCATTTTTGATCCGTCGAAAGGAATACCGCTCCTCTAAAAATTATTCACACAGATATATGTGATTTGAAGTTTGCACAAACTAGGGGGAACAAGTACTTTGTGACATTCATTGATGATAGCACAAGGTATTGTTACATTTACTTGTTGAAAAGTAAGGATGAAGCCTTTGAAGAGTTCCGACGTTACAAAGTAGAAGTTGAGAACCAACTAAGCATGCAGATTAAATCCATTCGTAGCGATAGAGGGGGAGAATATGTAGCGCCATTTGAGAAATATTATGCCCAATCAGGCATTGTTCATCAAATGACGGCTCCATACTCACCTCAATCTAATGGTGTGGCGGAACGTAAGAACCACACATTGAAGGAAATGATGAATGCCTTGCTCATCAATTCTGGTCTTCCCCAAAACATGTGGGGAGAAGTTGTCCTTACTGCTAATACGATTCTTAATAGAGTCCCACATAAGGGTAAGGACAAAACGCCATATGAATCACGGAAAGGAAAGAAACCCACCTATAAATATTTAAAGGTGTGGGGTTCTTTAGCAAAGGTCGAAGTACCCAAGCCAAAGCAGGTTAAGATTGGGCCTAAGACTGTAGATTACATATTCATCAGATATGAAAATAACAGTAGTTCTTATCGTTTCTTAGTGCATAAGTCAGATATTCCAGATATCCACGGGGGTACAATCATCGAATCAAGGAATGCATAACTTTTTTAAGATACTTTTTCAAGAAAGGAAAAAGACATAACCTCTGGCAAATGAAGTTATGAACAAAGCTCTCAGGAACCGGGAGTCGTTGACGGCCCAGATCTAGATGGTTCAGATCTAGTGGATCTCGAAGTGGCTGAATATCCCGAATCTAGTGTTCCAGATTCTCAGAACTTGGAGACTCCGGAGATGAAACTAAGGCGAAGTAAAAGGGCCAGGAAGGAGAAATCCTTCGGTCCTGACTTTGTAGCTTATATGGTTGATGGCGAACCAAGGACAATTGCTGAAGCATTGTCAACTCCAGAGGCACCGCTCTAGAATGAAGCTATTGAGAGTGAAATAGGCTCCATTCTGCATAACCATACTTGGGAGTTGGTTGATCTTCCTCCGGAAAATAAACCGTTGGGTTGTAAGTGGATACTCAAACAGAAGTATAAAGCAGATGGGTCTATAGATAAGTACAAGGCCAGGTTGGTAGTCAAGGGCTATCGGTAAAAGGAAGGCCTTGACTACTTTGACACGTACTCCCCGGTGTCTAGGATGACGTCCGTACGAGTATTCATTATAATTACAACATTGCGTGACCTTGAGATACATCAAATGGATGTCAAGACAGCCTTCCTAAATGGCGATTTGGAAGAAGAAATCTATATGGAACAACCCGAGGGGTATGTGGTCCAAGGCAAGAGAAGAAAGTCTATCGGCTTATCAAATCTCTGTACGAGCTGAAACAAGTCCGAAACAATGGCACAAAAAATTTGATAGTACTCTACTATCGAAGGGTTTCGCCAATAATGAGTGTGACAAATGTGTCTACATGAAAGGTAACTCTGACTCGTTCGTTATGATATGTCTGTACGTAGACGACATGTTGATCATATGGAGCAGTCCTAGCATAATTCTAGAGACTAAGAACATGTTGAAACAATGCTTCGACATGAAGGATATGGGTATTGTAGATGTCATCTTAGGGATAAAAATCTCTAAGACGTTTGACTGACTGGTCTTATCTCAGTCTCACTACATCAAGGATGTTTTGAGAAAGTTCGAGATGTTTTATAGTTAGCCTATAAAGTCACCAATCTATAGAAATCAAAAGCTTGATAAAAATCATGGTGCACCCATATGCCAGGAGCAATATGCACATGTGATTGGTAGTTTGATGTACATAACAAACTACACCCGACCTGATATTGCTTATACAATCAACAAATTGGCTAGGTTTACCCGTAATCTGAGTAATGATCATTGGAAGGAGTTGAATCGGGTACTACAATACCTGAAATACACGCTAACTTATAGGTTGCATTATTCGAGATATCCAACTGTACTAGAGGGGTACAGTGATGCAAACTCGATATCTGACATAGAGAACACCAAGTCCACTAGTGGGTATGTATTTACAATTGGTGGTGGAACTGTGTCTTGGAAATTCTCTAAGCAAACTTGCATCACCCGATCCATGATAGAATCAGAGTTTATCGCTTCAGACAAAGTAGGAGGAGAAGCTGAGTGGCTTCACGACTTCTTAGAGGATGTTCCTTGTTGGAACAAACCCGTACCTTCTGTAATGATCCACTGCGACAGCCAGTCGGCTCTAGGAAGGGCACATAATTCTATGTACAACGATAAGTCTCGTCATATTCGACCGAGACATAAGACCGTTAGGCAGGGGATCACCACAGGTATAATATCCATTGATTACATAAAATCAAAGGATAACATAGCTGACCCGCTGACAAAGGGCTTACCCAAGGATCGGATGTTCTGCCTGTCTAGGGGAATGGGCTTAAAACCCAAGGTATAAGGACCAATACGATGGTAACCCAAGCTTACTGACTGGAGATCCCAGGAATTAGGTTCAATGGGAAAACTAAGTTGTAAAGGTTCAGTTGATCGCTTCTGTGGAAGCATGAGCACTTCGGATAGTGATTTCTGTAAAAAAAACACCAAATCCAAAGCCGTTCCTGAGATACTATAAGTGCTATCTGCAGTGTGGGTAAATGTTAAGTTTCCAAAACCTTTAATGATCCTCACCGGTTGAGGTTAGGTTTGGAGAAACTTTTAATGGTTCCTAACACTTGTAAAGTGGGGTATAGCAGGATACCTTGTAAGAGACCACCTATTTAAGTGCGAGGACAGGCCGTCTCAAGTGAACGCACTTAAGAATCCAAGAAGTGTCCATGGCCATAACGGATAAAACATTATGAAGAACTAAGTAAGGTAAGTTGTTGTGTTGGTACCGTTGACTTGGCTTACACTAAACATTGACGGTTCAATACATCACATTCACCGCGCAGTAAGTATGTCCGATGATATTCAACTATGGAAGGTTCAAAGCGTATGCTACCTATCCAGATGCAACATCGGTCTGCTAAAAGATTGCTGGAAAAGACACCAAGTGTGTGCGCCAAAATCTCTTTCAAGAGGGAATTGTTGAAAATTTACTAAACATGGAATTAAGTATATCCCATTAATTTATGACTCGAACAATTGGGGCCCACACGTCGGAAATGTCATTTCCATACACGTGCACATGTAGTGCCAAGTATCGCAAATTTCATTAATGAAAGAGATATTGGTACGTATGTAATACGTTTGAGACATAGAATTATGGACGGTTATTGGCCAAATGCAAAGTATTCCACGTTGGTAAACGAAGGAAGAAGTGTAAGATGAAACGAGTTGAATTTCACCGAGGAGCCGTGGAGGGCCGCGGCGCCGGAGCGCCGCGACGCCTCCCAGGCAATGTCGCGACGCTAATTGGTTGGCCAGTCACTAAAGCCGCGGCGCTAATTCACAGAGCCGCGACGCTTCGGAGGCAGAATGCTGCGACGGGAAGTTGAAAATATCTAACCTTTGGGATGGTTTTGGAGCATTGATTCTCCATTATTTGGCACATGAATTCAGCCATTATTTGGTTGAATGTAACACCTCAATAAAGTGTAATTACATGGCTATTGAAGACCATTAGTTGGCTAGTTGAGGGGTCTTCTCCTTACACTATAAATTGAGGCCTTTGGCTCAATTGAAGGACACTACACTCAACACTTAGAAAATACTCCAGATTTTCTGAATTCATCTTCTTCCTCTCTAGCAAAGTTACTATACTCAAAGTTCTTCAAGAGTAACACTTGAGTTTCCTTTGCTCAATTGTTAAGTTGATGTTGTATCTTGGCAGACTATTGCCCGACAACGTAAAAGGAGATATACGGGGCAATCTTGTCTTAAAGACAGAGTGCCATCACTCGACTCAGTATATCACACAAGCAGTTTGTCAAGTTCTTGATTTCCAGTTTATGGTAATATTTAGTTTATCCTTTCTTACTATTATAATAGTTACTTACTTCTCGTTCCCTGCAATAATTGTATCCCAACAAATTCAACCCTAAAAGCTAGCTTGTAGGGTGAGCATTGTCCAATTCCATATAAAGGAGTCCATGTTCCCATTCCATATACGTTGTGGGTCTCTTAAAAGTATTCATGAACCATCAATTTTATGGCTTCGCTGCGTTATGGAAGTTTGGGTGTTCGCCTCTTTTGTTGCTCATATTTTATGCGTAGGGTACTTAATATACAAAATCTTGCCTGAGAAGGTAGGAAAAAAGATGGTGAATCAATAGAAGAATATTTCAGGAGGGCCGGCTATAGATTTCTTCCTAAAGATGACGCTACTAAAATCGTGTATTAGTGAATTGCACGTAATTTTGTACTGTGACACCATAATTTACATAAACTGTACATTTATTGTACTAATATATTTCTGAGTGTTTGGGTATCTTTGCTTTTGTAGGATGACAAGAGCACTCCTCATTACAGGCACTGATATCATGGGAAGAGTCTGATTGATAATTTCATGGATGTTGAATCAACAAGGAAGCTGGGTTGTGAAGTCTCTGGATTTTATTGAGTTTCTAGTAATTCTTTTTGGCCTACTAACGCTCCCTTTTTATTTCAAAGCCATGTGAACCATGCTTTCCAGTAATACTCAGGAAGTTTGTCCTTGCTTTTTATCATGTTGAACACTTAAGAGTTGTCTCTGGTATGATGGTACAACGCAAATTATATTCTAAGAATTATAATTGTTCTTTAGAAGTTCAACTTATAGAGCACTTGGGTTATTTCATTTCTCCTCAAGGTGTCTTCACTAATCCTAAGAAGATTAATGTCGTTAATGAGTGGCCTCCTCCTATTTCTGTCAAACTATTAAGGTATTATAGAAGATTTGTTAAGGGATATGGAATTATTAGTAAACCTCTTACTGAGCTGTTAAACAAGGATTTTTTTGTGGACTAAGGCAGCTACTACCGGTTATATTAGCTCGGGGAGGCATGATGAATGCACCTGTTTCAGCTCTTTCTGGTATATCAACTGACATTTCAAAGCGTAGTGGTGGTGTATGGAGATATTGGAATGAAGTTTCAGAGCTTGGGGATAGTGTACGGATATACGAAAGCGTCACTAGTACATGTACTCAAGAGCCTTTACCAAATGGGATAGACACAATGACGATTTAATTAGTGTGTCTTCCCTCATAAACATCATCACCTAAATTGATCTCATCAAGTATGTCATATATAGAAGTGTCTTCTAATATAATATTGAAGTTTTTAATTAAAGATAGCAAAGGATAAATAAAAGCCAAAAAATGTTGGATTCGTGCTACACACGTGCATCTTCTCTCTAATATAACATATAACCACTAGAGAGAAGTCTCAGCAAGAATCCTTATATTGAATTGAGTTTTGTTAGATAATTATGCAGTGTTTATAAAACATTACGTAAAATATCTTTTTAACTATCAAAATTATGATGGACATGGATTTGGTGATTCATGTGGAACTATTGTCATGGATTGGTTCATAGTCAGCTTCTCACAAGCAATTTATGAAAGAGTAGTCAAGTCCACTACAAATAACTTTTGTTCTTATATCTATTTTTGACTCCTTCTCTATACGTCCATTGTGCAACTCTCGGTCATTCCATTCGTATAGGTCGCCTACACACTTATCCAATCTTGGGTTCGGAATTCGGTACTTATTAGTTGATCTATACTTCCCCTAGTTGGAAGCGTCCTCATGATTTGATTCCCAAATAATATCATGACATCAATAAGCCTCTCAATAATCAAATGTAGTGTGGAGTTCCTAAATAGGTTGGTGTTTCTCTCATTAATTATCCATCTATATGTTTCTTTTCATTTTACTACATATCATACTTACCTAATTTATAATTTTACAGGTGATTCTAGTCATATGCGACTAGATATATGTAAGAGATTCGCAAAACCGGATCTCACTTACTTTCAATTTTCTGTTGCTACGTGGAAGCACCATAACCAATGTCACCAATATGGAAGCATCTCGTAATCTCTAATCTGTGTTGGTGCTTTGCGTGTTGGGGCCTTTTTGTCTTTTCTCTCAATCCGTTATTTATCTTTCATAATGAGACCCCAAGGTTTCTCATTAATGAAAGGTGAACGGACGAGGCAAAAATGGCCCTAGGGAGGATACGGATAAATGAAGCAGCTCCAGAGTTGCAGGACTCAGCAAGATCTATTGAGAGAGAAGACAAAAGGGAAATGGAAGAGATTGTCACATTTACCACTTTTAGTGGTTAACATAGCGTTCCAATTTCTACAACTAGTGATAGGTTTAGAATCAATAGTATTCTTCAGCTCTATGTTTCTTTAGTCCATAGGATATTCCTACCATGCCTATTTTTTTTGCGCCGTTCATTGCTAGTGTCGTTCGAAAAGAAGACACCAAAGTTTAGGGCTGACAATTTCACCCTAACCCGATGGATATCCATCCACCCGACCCGATTATATGGACGAGAAATCGACAAAACACGGATTTTAATCGGGTCGGATTCGGGTGGACATACATCCAACCCAAAAGTACCAAACTGATTGTGCTATAATTTTCATCCGCGAAACACCCGATTCACCCGATGATGGGTGGATCGGATGTGGATGAAGAAAAAATAGGGTGATGGATGGGCCGGGTGGTGGATGAATGGTTGGCGGGTGGAAGCAGATTGAGCTCCACCCGATCCACCTCCGATCCATTGCCAGCCCTACCGGAGTTACTTATCTGAGTTACACATTCTTCGGCCGACGAAGGACACCAGTTTCCACATGTGTAGGCATGCTTCTGGCCCAGGTAATTATTCATTTCTTTTCTTAGTTAGATCCTTAAAGGGATCATTTTTATTATCTGAAATAACATGTACAACTTTTTACTCTATTTCTAGGTTTTTTTACTAGGTCTCATCTTTTCTAGAGGAGATCCTAACTATCATTTGAGCATAGAGTTTCTATATCGCTCTATCATTTTTCATTTCCCTAGTATGATTTTATTCGTTGTTAAGTGAATCTTGTGATTGGACCAGATCATCCAACCTCCGAAGGAACCACACTGCTAATGGATGGGTTCATAGTCAGATTCTCTAAAGTAACTTTTTATGACTTCTTTGTGTTATCGAAACTTGGGTCTTTGCCTTTTTACTGCTCGTTTTCTATGCGTAGGGTACCTTATTTATTGGAGCTAAGTAATGTGTTTGGATTGACTTTTTAGAAGTGATATAAGCTAAAAGTTAAAAGTGATAAGTTGGTCCTACTCAATTTTTTATTTTTGACTTATTTTTGTACCATTTTAGCTTAAAGTAAGTGCTTAAAAATACTTTTTACCTCACCCAAACACCTCAAAAAGTAGAAAAGAGCTTAAAAACAAAAAATTACTTAAAATAAATCAATCCAAACACCCTCTAAATCAATTTATAATAAATGCCAAAAAAATGTTGGGAGGTTTTTTTTCTTTCTATTTTATCTTCAAAATCAATTTTTTGTTTTAGATTTCTAAAATAAAATAAAAAGAAAATAGCTGATTAAACAATGAAAACAAAATCTTTTTAAACTCTATTCCTTAATTGAGTATAGAAACTACTTTTACAATATCAATGATCAATACCGTTGTATGGGATAGGATGGAAAAAAGAATTCCATTCATTATTAAAAAAAACTCTATCATATCCCTCTATTGTGTATGAAGTTTATGGTTTCGGTTGATGTAAATCCAATCACCTGAATTTAAGATGATAAAAAATTCTCCATTGGTAACAAATAGTTATTCATTAAGCGAAGAAAATCTTATTTAAAAAGCATAAAACATAAAGATTAGGTAGGCTCCCAATACACATAAACACTAGAGAGAAATCTCACCAAGAATCCTTGTGTTGGATTGATTATTGTAATATAATAATGCAGTGTTTGTATGATATTACGTAAAATATATTCGAAGGTATCAAAATTATGATGGAGACAAATTTGGTGATCCAGGTGGTACTATTACCATGGATGGGTTCATAGTCAGATTCTCTAAAGTAATTTATAAAGTAGTGAAGTCCACTAAAAATAACTTTTGTTCTTTTATCAATTTTTGGCTCAGTCGCTATGCGTCTATGGTGAAATTTTTTGCCATTCCAGCAATATGGATCGCCTACACACTTATCTAATCTTGAGGCTGAAAGTCGATACTTATTATTTGATCTATACTTCCCTTAGTTGGAAGGGCCCTCATGATTTGGTTCCCAAATAATATTGTGACATCAATAGACCTCTCAATCATCATATGTAGCGTGGAGTTCCTAAATAGGTTGATGTTTCTCTCATTAATTGTCCATTTATAAGATTTATTTTTTCATTTTGGTATCTCGTTGAACTTTTATTGATAGAATTAAAGTTTTTCATCCACTTACACTACATATCATACTTACATAATTTACAATTTACAGGTTATTCCGGTCATATGCGACTGTAGAAGATGTGCAAAAGCGGATCTCACTTACTTTCAATTTTATATCGCTATGTGGAAGCACCATAACCAATACCACCAATATGAAAACATATCGTAATCTCCTATCTTGATGGTGTTGGTACTTTGCGTGTTGTGGCCTTTTTGTCTTCCCGTTCATTCCATTATCTATCTTTCTTAATGAAACCCCAAATACACATAGTCCGTATATCGCCATATCATTTGTCATTCCCCAAGTTGGATGTTATTCATTGTTAAGTGAATCTTGTGATTGGACAGAACATCCTACCCTGAAGGGTACCACACTATCAGGGACATATTTGGAGATGACCACATCTTTATTCATGACACTCAGGGACGAAGCCTCACATTGGGCCACTAGGGGCTATAGACCCAACAAAAAAAAAATTACTATTACTATATTAACAATTGTCAAAAATTCCCCACCCACAAAAAACATTAACCCCCAACCTTTTGCTACTCTTAAATTATTCAAGCCCAATAAATTTGCAAAAGGAAATTCAAAATCCTAACAAAAGAAAAAAAAGTACTAGTCTATGAATACAAAACAAAGTCAACGTATGTGCTGATTAAAAAATAGCGTTGTCTTTCTCTATTAAAATAAAAAAACACTTTGTCTTCTTCAGGGTTTCACGCTCGAGACCAACTTAGAAATTGGCGATTCTTCTTCAGTTCTTCCGGTTCTTTTCTTGTGATCTTTTTCAAGACTTTAGGTTTTGCGCTACTCATATTTATTTAGTACATGTAAGATTTTTCCATCATCTATTCAATTTCATTATAATACTTATTTTTTGTGAACCCTAATTAGTGTAAATTTATTTTTATTTGAATTAATTAGTGTTTGATAAATGATCATATAGTTTGGGATTTTTGTAGAACATTATTGTTGTGGATTTAAAGATTGTATTGATGGAGAAATTTCTTAAAAGAAAGTCTGCAATGGTTGATTCTTCTAAATCAAATGCTCAAAAGAGACCTTCAAATGTTGAAATTGACTTCAACAATCTCCCGGCAGACCCTGGAAAGCGACCAACAATATGGAGTTACGATGCTAATCATAGAGATAGAGTAAGACAAGATTATCTATTAAAGGGTCGTTTCAACCTAGAAACCACAACTTTCCATGGAGCCAACCAGATGATATTCAGAAAGATATTTATAAAACTTTTGGTGCTGAAACTACTTCTGTGATCATCAAAGATATCAGTGATAAATTTTTTACAATCTTGGTTGATGAGTCACGTGATGCATCAATAAAAGAGCAAATGACAATTTGTTTAAGATATGTGAACAATGAGGGATGGATAATTGAATGTTTTCTTGGTATAAAACATGTTCCAAATACAACTGCAGCTTTACTCAAGGAGACTGTCGAAGGATTACTCTCTAATCATGGTTTAAGCATATCAAGGTTGAGAGGTCAAGGCTATGTTGGAGTAGCCAACATGCAAGGTAAGCTTAAAGGTTTGAAAACTCTTATTTTGAATGAAAATCCATGTGCCTTTTATGTTCATTGCTTTGCTCATCAGCTTCAGTTGAGTTTAGTAGCGGTTGCAAAGTTTCACTTTCTTCCTCAATTAAGGGAGAACTTGTTAGTGGGCGTGGGCTAAACCAAGAAATAACTTGCAACGTCCAGGTGATACTCGTTGGAGCTCGCATTATAATACTTTAGTTAGACTTATTGTCATGTTTTCATCTGTTATTCAAGTACTTGATCTTATAATGGATGATTCAGAGCAAAGAGTTGATGCAAACATGTTTTTAAATGCATTACAATCATTTGAGTTTGCATTGGCTATGCATTTGATAAAAAAAGTATTGACGATTACCAATGAGTTGTCATTAGCATTGCAAAAAAGAGAGGAAGAGATAGAGAATGCTATAAGATTAGTGGAGATTTCAAAGCAAAGATTGCAATATTTGAGTGAGAATGGATGAGATTCTCTAGTTAATGAAGTTTCTTTGTTTTGTTCTAATCCTGAGATTTTGTCCCTAACATGAATGAAAAGTATGTATCTCCTCGGCAGTCTAAGCAGAGAACTAAAGAAAAGACTAACGATACTTATTTTCGCATCGAGTGCTTTTATGGTGTTTTGGACAAACAACTTATGGAGTTAAATAACCGATTTTCTGTGACAAATGCTGAATTGCTTCTTTTTGTTGGGTGCCTTAATCCTAGCAATTCATTCTTTGCTTTCAACAAGGAAAGTCTCATCAAGTTTGCTTGATTGTATCCTTGGGAGTTTTCTTCACATGATCTAGAGTTACTTGATAATCAACTTGAGACTTATATTATTGATATGCGTAGTAGCATTGAGTTTTTAGAAATTGTTGGCATTGGAGATCTTGCAAAGAAGATGGTGGAAACAAAAAGACACGGAATCTATCCTTTGGTTTACATGCTTCTTACCCTAGCATTAACTTTGTCAGTTGCTAATGTAAGTGTAGATAGAGCCTTTTCTGGTATGAACATCATCAAAGATAGACTGCGAAATTGAATATCGGACGATTAGCTTAATGATTTATTAGTACCTTATATTGAGAATAAAATTTTGTATGAGATCAGTAACGAAGCCGTTATGCAACGGTTTCAGACTATGAAATCTCGTCGAGAAAAATTGTGATTATATTTACATTATTCTTGAACGATTTGTATTTATGTTATTTAGAATTTAAATTATTACCTACTTTTTAAAATTTGTATAATATAGTACTAGCTCCCTCGGGAAAAATTGGCTGGCTTCGTCCCTGATGACACTAGTCATGAACCAACAAATTATGGCTTCTTTGTGTTATGGAAGTTTGGGTCTTTGCCTTTTTTGTTGCTCGTATTCTATCCGTAGGGTACTTGATTATATTGCAGCTAAGTAAATTAATTTCCAATAAATGACAAAAAAAAGCAGGGTTCGTGCAATTCACATGCACCTTTTCTCTAATATAACATATAGACACTACATAGAAGTCTCAGCAAAAATTCACGCGTAGAATTGAGTCTTGTAATATAATAATTCAGTGTGTAAATAATATTACATAAAGCATCTTCTCAACTATCAAAACTGTGATGGACACAAACTTGGTGTTTCTATGTTATACTAGAGAAAAAGATGCACGTTTATTGCACAGGCGCGAAAACCTTTTTCATCATAATATAAATGGCTATAAGTATAATTCTACCTCGTGATTTTTTAATTTAAGTTGGTCGGATTTTTTTTCATTATAATATAAATGAATATATACTTATAAAGTAACAAATTTAAAACGCAGAGAAAATAATCTTTAAAACTAATCAATGAATAATGATAGTGGGTGAGTGATACAACGAACCACATGGCTGACTGAATCAATGCAGGACATGTAATGATGCAGAATGTAATATATAAACATACTGAGCTGCTAAATAGTCTAACTGAATAATCAAAAATGTGGAATAAGTCTAAAGTATAAAAGCGTAGCCAACATGACTAACATAAAAGCCTACTAAAACTGACTGACTGCAACTCTAGTCTATGAAGCCTCTAATGAATACTGAAATACTGACTATTTACCCGGACAAGGCCCCCAGCATACCTAACTGTCTAATATGACTGAAAGACTGAACATAAAAGAACGCCTCGAAGAAAACTGGGGCTCACCAAGCAGCTGATACGAGAATCTTAGTGAGAAGATCCGTTGTCCTGTAAGTTGTTGCCTGCATCGTGAGATGCAAGCCCAGGGCAAAAGGGATGTCAGTACATTTGAATTGTACTGCTATGTAAAATCAACTGAAAGAATAAATTAGTTGTGGGGTGCTCGTGAAAGGGAAGCCCAAATCAATAATATGAACATACTAAAATTGAAACTGAAACATACTGATAGATGAACCGAATAGGGAAGTAGTCATAAGTAATCCCTGTTATAAATGTAAAATTACATTTTTTAACTGAGTTAATAATATATGGCCTCAGGCCTAATATAAGTGCACAAATTTGTGACCTCAGGCCCAAGTATATGTATACATAAAATGTGGCCTCGGACTCAAATACATGCGTTCACCATTCAATAATTTATATTAAGGAACTGAGAATCATATTGTAATGCATGATACTAGAATATTGAACATTACTATGTTGAGACATGAATATATGAAGTGATTATGAAGTTTAAAGCATTAACTGTTCCTAGGCATATTGAGTTTTTATGACTGAGACATATGGGATATCAAATACGAGTCTATACTGATTACCTACTGATTTCATCATATTTGGAATGGCAATCATGAACGAATTACGAAACTATATCGTTTAGAGAATGGAAGTTTTGAAGATCTTCATGAAACTAGGGCTTAACTCAATTTCTGAAGCAATCTATAGTAATTTAGTGTCGTGTGGCTTGACTGACGTGGACCTAGATGAGGGCCCAGGATACTGGGCTGTTTCCACTGGCTAGCGTGCTGGGCCGACAGCATCGGGTATGGGCCTAGAGAGGCGGCCCAATTTCCGAAAATGCCCCAAAGTAGTAGGTTGGACCAAGGTTATGGGTAAAGGGCCTATTGTGTTGGGCTGGTGGAATTGAATCATCCTCTGCAACCCTTTCCTCTTCCTCCACGCCCATTGTCGTGACCACATCCCTTGATGTCGCCTCAGCCACTATGATGGGGGTCAGTGGGTTGCGGAGGATCGACGAGTGTGTTGGTGGTTAGAGGTACGTCAACTGCCAATGCCTATTGAGTGTGTTCATTCTTTTTGGCTTGTTTGGTCTCCTCCAACAGCAATTGTGAATGGGCTTATTGAAGCTAGGGAGGGGATTAACTTGCTAGATCATCGTTGCAATTGTATCGTACTCACCCTTTGTCAAACCATTTATAAGTTGTAAAACCATCTTTGTAGTAATCTGTAGTAATTTGGGTGTGACCTTCTCGGTATGATTTCCCTTTTTATTCCATTTATGTCGGTTGTGGCGCTTTTCCCTTTGTAGCCATATTGGCTAGATTATATTGTCCTTGAAGGTTTCTTGGTTATTGGTCTCATCCTGTTCTGAAAACATGAACAGACGGATTAGTGAAAATATGTTGTCGCCTTCTAGAGACAGACTAAACCTGCATCCACAGGAAAATTGTTAGTTTTGATCGAGGTTAGCTCGTGTCCTTGTTTTTTCTCGTCATCTTTTTCCAGGTCGAAGTGTTCCACCCCATTCTGACTATGGATTCGGTAGCATGAGATATTTGAATTTAGTAAGAAAATATTTTAAAATTTTAAAACACACTGATTTTAGAAAAATGAATAAATAATTGTTTTCAAAAACTCTTGTTTTAAAATGTCATGACATGCGCTTTCTAAGCGAGACTCTCTCCTTGGTTTCGCTTTCACGA
Source organism: Anisodus tanguticus (assembly GCA_034509755.1). Classification (NCBI taxonomy): domain Eukaryota; kingdom Viridiplantae; phylum Streptophyta; class Magnoliopsida; order Solanales; family Solanaceae; genus Anisodus; species Anisodus tanguticus. The sequence goes on from CM067542.1 coordinate 37,938,995, forward strand.
TTTTTTGAGAACTCTTAAAAAATTCTTCCCTAGTCTGAAGCTTGCACCGTCGAACTCTCGCGGCGACCTGATGGTGAAGGAATTTTTGAGACCCCCTCGAAAATTCTGCCACATTTTCGAAATTTTCTGTCGGTTGATGTTCATTAAGTCTTCTCGGATGTAATACAAACAAAAGGGGTACAAAAGTTATCTTGGAATGCAAAACTACCACTGAGGATGTACAACTGACATGAATATGAACATATGCTTAGGAGTAAAAGTAGGCCACTAGAGGGGGCCATGTAATATCATATCAAGCCTATTTTTGGGGAGAATCTCATCATATCATATCTGGCCTTAATAAAACTTAGTAACATCATACCCAACTGCAGTGGTGTACACATATAAATGTCGTACACGATTGACTATAGCGTGTCTTGGTAGAAAATAGATACATTTATATATATAATGCATGAAAGACCTCATATTATCAATATGAATAGGACGGAGTGACCTAGGGTCGTTAACCCATGTCTATCATTATGGAGTTATGTCAACGAACATTACAATCCAATAAGAGTCTCAGAAACAATCATATAGCAAAGAATATCATAAGATGCAGAAAGTACTCCTGACAATATAATGACCCATCCGGTCATTTTTGGCTAAAGACTCATATATGCCTATTTTACCCTTCCTGTGGTCTCTATGTGGGTTTTTTCATGTGCGTGGATGGGTGACATGGATCTCATTTTGGATGAAAAATCCAAAACTAGAAATTTAGAGTTGGATTGTTTGACTCAAAGTTCACTTTTGGCTAAATGGGATCATTTTCTGGTTCCATTGCTTCCGATAGTATCGAAGGATCATTTACGACTTAGTCGAGTCATTGGTTCACTTCCCAAGGAAATCAGATATATTTTGTGGCCTTATGTGTACAGTTTTGATTTTAATTTGTCCCGATCGTTTCTTTAGAAAAGTATGTCTTAGCTCGGTTAAATGGGAAATCTGATAGTGCGAGAGAGTTCGTAGCGCGTTTTATGATACATCTACATATTTGGTTTGTGTCCATGAGGTTCCAGGTGGTTAGTCGAGTTTGGGAAAGAACCATAAATTTCTAGTTTCAGTTGTCTGGTTTCCATCCTTCGCATTCACGAAGAGGGTCTAGCGTTCGCGAGGGTAGGGACCGGATGGGATGCAATCGCAGGGTGGGGGTCCCTATTCGCGTAGAAGAAATAGAATGGGCTGGCCCAGGTGTGAAGCTCGCGAATGGGACACCTCTGACCGCGAACGCCATGACAAACTGACTAGGATAGAACACAGATCCTCGCGAACGCAATGACTCATGATGTGAATGCGATGATGGCCTGTTCTTTTCAATTAAAATGTCTAATTGGGGTTTCTATTATTCATAGTTTTTAATTAATTTAAGGATATAATTACCTAGTATATAATAATGGGTTTTAAGTATTAAAGTTCGAATTTTGGTGAAGTGGGCCAGAGTTGGTATTCTAAGGTCCTATTGTAAGGTTTATATCCTTGTATGTTGCATACATTTTATATTGACTAATAGTATATGTACGCGGATAGACTTTGACTATCACGAGGCATAGAGAAAGAGCAAAGCTGTCGTTGAGATTTGATCGTGTAACACTCATATTCGACACCGATGTAGCCTACGATTTAGCTTTTCGAGACTCCGATAGAAGTACATAGTAGTTATAAATGTTGAGGGGTATTGGGCAGGTTTTGAGGTCCCACTCAAATGATTGTGATGAACGTTTGAGTGGTTACCAATGTTGAATTGTGTTGATGCATAATTTTGGAGAATCAGCCTTAAGCTTATTCCGATTGCTGTTATGTGGGCTTATCGTCATTATTTGGGCTCGTCGCCATATTTGATATTATCGTGTTTATTCATCACACATGATTTGATATGATATGCTGATTATACTTGAATTATTGTTATTGGACTATTTGGTATGATATCCTAATAGTACTTGGATTATTATGGATGGACTGTTGATATGATATCTGGATTGTACTTGTGCTACTTGCTGTTGAAATCTTAAAGCATGTGTTATTCATCTCCTTACTTGGTTGTATCTCATTATATCATGATATCTTGCCTTATATTGTCATTTGCATTCATACACTCATGGTTCTGTGATATTGATATGAGAGTGGTATGGATATGCTATGGCCCAAGAGGTCGGAAAGGTAATAACACTTATGAGATTATGAAAACATTGAGATGATGATACAGATGGCTCGGGTTGCACACCATAATGAATATTGATATGCAGGGAACAGAGTTATACGCCTATAACATGATTGAGACTCGACAAATGAGTCATGGGCTCTAGTCAGTTCGTATGTGAATTCCAACTGGCTAAGAGCGGTATATGGACTTTGTGGGTCCCTCATGGGTGTACGGATCATAAAAACCTTGAAGTACTATATACCATGTTGAGAAAAGTACCTTACATATACATTGCATTCATATCATACATACATCTATACATTTCTTAGTTGTGGTTTGGTAATATGATATGGTTGGTTATTGAGGATAAACTTAATGGCATGATCAATACCTTTTGTTGAGGATAATCCGATTGTAAGATCATCCGGAAACGCATCTTCCGAATCCTCCAAGAGTTCCTTTGAGTCGGTATCTTTGAGGTTCTCCTTCTCCTTGCACATTAATGCATCTATGGAACTCCCATTCTTTGACTCTTCTTCCATCTTTCGTGCCTCAAGTAAGAGTGCCTCGGCCTAGGCCTTTTAGCATTTTCAATCTTCATCTCTCTCACATTGCTAGGTGACAATAGCATCGATCAGAACTCTTTACCATCCTTTCGAAAAGAATATGTATTCTTCTCTCCATCATGTTTTGTTTTTCTATCATATTGCCATGGTCTACCCAACAAAATATGGCAAGCATCCATAGGTAGGATGTCGCACCATATCTCATCTTCATAATTACCAATCTGAAAGCTAGTGAGGCCTTGTTTTGCTACCCTTAGGCCATTGTCATTGTTCACCCATCGGAGAATATAGGGCTTGGTATGGTTGCAGGTAGGCAACATCAATTTGTCCACCATTGCTACGGAAGCCATGTTGGCACAACTTTCACTATCGATGATCACGTTACACACCCTATCATTCACCTTGCATCGGGTGTAGAATATTTGCTCTCTTTGTGACTCCTTAGGTTCTTCAAGTTGAGCACTCAACACATGTTGGAGTACCAAACTTACACCGTCCTACGCAAGAGCAACATTTTCTTCTAGGGACTTTTCGATCTCAGGTTCCTCAATAGCGAAGGAATCCCTACACTCTTGGTATTCTTCAATGGTCATAACCACGGGTTAGGACATTCATTCGCAAAGTGTCCTAGTCCTTCACACTTGAAACACCTCTTTCAGCTTCGATTTACTCGCAACCTCTACTTTCTTCCCTTTATCTTTTCCTACATTTTCTTGATTATACAAAGGGTTAGAATAAGAGGTACTAGCTTTCTTCTTGACACTAGTGGGTTTGGCATAATGTCTTAGGGTACCCTTCTTTTGTTGTCCTTCAAATTTGATTTCTAAGTCGCAAACATTTTCAAATGTGTTTTATGTTGCCACTTCAACCTTTTCTTGAATTGCCACGTTCAAGCCTCCAATGAACCGTGCAATTGTTTGTCTCTTTTTCATCGAAGTCACAAAGCATAGTGACCTTCTCGAATTCTTGCATATATTCCTCAACCTTAAGAACTCGTTGACAAAGTTTGGTGAGCTTAAGGTAAAGGTCTTGTTCATATTCACTTGGAATGAATTTCTTCTTCAAGTGTTTCTTTAGTTTTTCCCAAGAGTCAATCTTGGGTTTGCTATTTCTTCTCCAGCTTGCTTTTAGGTTTTCATACCACACGGAAGTGAATTCCTTCAACTTTAATGTAGCCACCTTAAAACATTTATGATCATCATATTGCTTGAACTCGAATAGCCTTTCAATGGCCCTTAGCCATTCAAGAAACTCCTCCGGGTCCATGTTCCCTTCAAAGGTTGGATGATCAAACCGTAAGGTTCGGTAATCCTCCCTTTCGTTCCTCGGGCCCTGTAAGACGTCTTATACTTCATGCCTTGGGTTGTTTTGAGCAACATCTTCTCAAGAGTTGCATTTATTCCACAACTAGTTCACTTACGGCCCTCCGAAGTTCATCGTTCATGTGAGCCATAGTGTCAAGGCGTGGGACGGGATTACCTTGCTCTGATACCAATCTAATGTATATAAGGAGGGGTGTAAGTGTGTAAGTGGGTAGTAGTTTGGTTGTAAGTGTATTGATACGAAAAAGGACTTGAAATGAGGGTTCTCGGGTGGAGAGTTTCTGCCAGCAGTGTGGTGTATTGTGGGACTTGGACGGGTAGTTTAGGGAGGAGATGGGTTAACGCATTTTAAGAGGGTGTTCCGGATACATTGAGGGTGGTGTTGGTGGTCGGGGTTCGATGGTTGGGTGGTGTACCAGTAAGGGGCGTTTTGGCGAACGGTTTGGTGTTGTCGGGATGTCACGGGTATTTATGGGTGGTTTTGGTCAGTGACCTTCAGTGGGGGTGTTTGGGATGTATTATGGAATGTGGTGGTGGAATGAATTAGGTGGTTTGAAACAAGGAATGAACACGAGTTGCTAGGTGTAATCTAGGATGCAAAGCAAGTGAGGATCGGTCGATATGGACAAGGATAATGACATGGGGTTTTAATGCTCAAGTCGAAACCAAGTATAGTAGGCCAATTAGACAAGGACTTGACCGAGGTTGCTAAGTACAAGCTTGAGAACAAACCAAGTGAGGGTGGCCAATAACCTTATGAAGAGTAATCGATAGATCCTAGGCTTGGGTTTGGTTGGATCACACAAGTTCCAACTTCCTCTTGCACCAAGGGGGTTCCTTAAGCTTGGATTTAGTTAGATCATACAAGTTCTAACCAAACTTACACCGAAGGTAACCTTATCTTGGGTTCAACAAGATCACACAAGTTCTAGCTAAACTTACACTAAGAGTTTGACCCATAAAAGGATCGAAGGCCCACACAAGGACCAACTAAGATAAACAACACACAAGTTGAATAACTTAGCAATTGAGTAAAACTAAAATAATTTTCATAAATCAACTCTACCTTTTTACAACAACTTGAGCTCCTATTTATACTGGTACATATACTCTTCTAGAAGGAAACTCAAGGAACACAAAACTTGAACTACTTCAGCCAAGGTGGGAAAGGGGAGGGGAGAGGGTTCTCGGCTGAAATGGGGTAGGGAATGAACCCAAACTTTCATGAATTATAGATCACTCTTTTGTCTCCTTTATACATGAATTGTCCTCTTGGAAAACGTTGAGAAGCTTATCCAATTTACATGTACCTTGGGCCGAAAGGAAAGGAGAGTTGCTCGGCCAACTCTTCAAGTTCCATAGGCCATTCTTGGTGTCTCCCATATGGCTAAGTACATGAATGAATTATCTCTTTGGTAGCCTCATCTTCTAGATGGTTCTTGCCTTGTCATCTCGTCTTAGTCACCTTTTCCCATCCACAGTCTAGTCACCTTATTACATGGCATATTAATTATGTCCTAAGAAAAGCTAAAACCTAAGCTAGGAATTAATGATAAGCTAAAAGGGAAAATATGGTCTCGGCTAAGACCAACATAAAGGCCGAAATAAATGTGTCTCCTTGAATCTTCACGTGACGTCTTCAATTCCACTCCATATTCCATGCCATTTGAAATATCTGACCGTAGGTTGATGGTTCGTTGTTGGCATCCTCAGCAAATCACTTAGCGGCTCAAGTTGGGAGTTCAAGTTCACGAGATTTATTTCATAAAAAAAAAATATCAATACCAAAAGGAACTCGGAGTGTGAACAACAAACTATGATGACAATGGCTCTTTGGCCATCTTAGAGACTCATAAACTCTTTGACTCTACTTCTACAACGATTCTTTGGTCGACTTGATGACTAAATTTGAGAGGCTTCCTTTCGAAGGCTTATGAAACGACCAATAATCAACAACAAGGATCGTAAGAAATGGAATAATAATGAATACTTCTCAATATGAAATTTTGATACACAATAGAATGGACTTCTTAGCGTTTCTTTTCAAAAATGATAAATCTTTGAAAATTTCATGCTTTTGAAAGAAAGGAATAACTTTACATACCTTATCTACAAAGTGAGACATCATGCTATAAGCTCTTGTATTCCTTATGAATTATTATCTTTAAAAATAAAGGATCGATATCAACAGCTAATCCATACTCAATAAGAAACATTACTTAAGTATCTTAGTGATCGTCTTGACCTAAAAAGGTTCTTAGTCTTGTTTAACGAAAGGGGTGTTCATGTAATTTGACCCCACAATTATCCAAAATATACCCGCTTATGTTTACGATACCAACAATCAATAAGTTAATCAATATTAACTCATAATTCCAACAAAATCAGCCCACAACTCAACTTATCATAATTTCATAGGTTTACGGGTTTCTGATACAAAAATCCTTTACAACTTATGTCAAATAAACAATTAATCAATTATATAGATATATGAGGATAAATTTTACCTCAACACAACCAAACCTTTGCGAACAACAAGTTGCCCCAAATTCTAGGGTTTCCAAAATTGCCTATCCACGGGGATGATGATTTCTACAATTATCACGAGGATTATTACGTTAATATTACGTAGTTTGCCTTGGAATTTATCTTGGAACAATTTGGAACTTCGGAAAGGATTTTAGGAGTATTTCCAGGTCTGGTTATGTAGGAAATGAGCCCCCAAATCGACCAACCTGCTTATAAACCCAGAAAAACAAAATCTAATATCGTACTTCGACAATGTGATCGGCGATCCGTCGAATGATCGACGGTCCATCAATCCTGACCATCATTCTGCCACCTGAGATCAAAATTTCTCTAGTAGTTTAATGGTACACTTGACAGGACGTCAAACGTTTTACGGTCCATCAATCTTTCTTGTCAAACTTCCTGGAAGATTGACAGCTCAGGCTGGGTATTTGACGGTCCATCATTTGTCTCGTCAAGTTTCCCAATTTCCTATTTTTGTCGAAATGTACTTCCTTCAATCCGTTTAACTCCCAAATTCTCCGGTACCTTCATAACAAAGTTGTAAACCATCATTGCGCTTTCGTAGGGTCGTATCTCTTCTCGGGATTTCGATATCTATTGACGTCATGATGGGATGCGAAACTACGGGGTGTAACATCCTTCCCCCCTTAGGAACATTTATCCGCGAATGTTAAAGATATTCCCTAACATGATAAACTGAGGGCAATCATCGAGAAGAGCATTCAAGAAAACCTTGTTCCCTCCAATGATCATGAAGTAGTAGCTCAAAAATGGAATGTCTTTGAAAATCCGTTATATCAAATTAAAGAAATGAGAGGTACCATATTTACCAATCCACTATATTAGCTAGATCACACAAGGGAGGATGATGAAATGGAGCTTCTCAGGGACAATACATCCGGAATCATAACAAATGATAATGAACACTCTCTTGACTTATTTTCAAGAGGTTCGTTGTCTCTTCGGCAAATCAATGAGTACAAAGGGTAAGAAAAGAAGAACAATGACCGAGGGCACCTTGGTTGCGAATTGCCAAGTACCGTATCCATTCCAATGCAAGAGGAAGAATATGAGGTATCCATTCTCAATCACTTGGTCTACCACCTCATTATGAAATGCATCTCTCTATGGCCAAGGTTGAATGTGAGAGGAATCTCAAGGCTCAACTTGAGAGGGGATTTTCTATCATTAAAGGTTGAAGGAAAAATTGAGCATAGAGAAAGCTTCAAGGACCTACGTGGTGACTACGGAAGTCTTAGCCGAAAAGGTAAGTTGTGTGCTACCCCGACTACCACCATAAAAGTTCCTATTGATGATTTGGGCCTGGATAGGCAACACACGGATCGCGGCCAAGAAGAAGAGGTCGGGTGTCCAACTTAATACTTAGGAAGACAATACCTTGGTTAAATGGGAAGCTTACTTAAATGAGAGACCTTTCAAGCTACTAGCAAAACTCCGAAAAAGATCGAGTAAGGAAAATCCTTCGAACATCATGAGCCATGCTAAAGGACCCACGTGTTTGAACCCTTCGAATTTGAGGGCAAATCCCTCCCAAGAAGGGGAGATTGATGGAAATAAGGGACCGAACATAACTCCTATTGTTAAGCTCATATTCAAAGGATCGATGGTGAAGATATGGGGTCATGGATCCTTGGTGAAAGGCAAAGAAATATATGGAATATGGGGTGGGTTAGGTTCTATCACTTGAAGGTCTTATAATGTAAGTTTATTCGGCCTTATTTGTGGTCTTGGCCGAGACCGTGCACTACTTATTTATATTGTCTTTATTTTCTATCCAACCTAGTAATATTAGGATGTCTTAAGAATGGTAAAACCCTTAGGTTGACTTAGGACACATTCATTACTTGTAATGAGAGCATGAAAGCCGAGGAGGGACAATGCCAAGTTGGCGAGGACAAGGGATCCTAAACCGAGAAGCCAACATGGCAAGAATAAACAATGACATGACTAACAAGATGGTACGACAAGAACCTTCTAAAGTCAAGATAGAATAGGTTAGGGGAGTTGGAAGGGTGGCCGAATGACCAAGGCAAGAATGAAGTCTCCAATGTCTTGAAATCACAAGTGTCATCTCGGCCAATGCAATGTAGATGTGAATAGGATGAAGTTTTACCAAGTCTCAAAACTAAATCAAGTTCTTTTCACATGCCTTCACCAATGCCGAAGCCTCAACTTGTGCTCCAAGACAACAAGTCCTCTTCCATGTTCCCATTCGGCCGAGTAGTGTAACTTGTGTCCCTTTAATTGCTTTCTAGAATGGTCCTCACCTTACTATAAATAGGACCCTTAGAATGAATGTAAAAGGCAGTTTGGAGTTTATATAAAATATATCTTTAAGTTTTCAACTTGTGTGTTGAAGCTTGCCGATCCTTGTGTGGATCAAACTCCTTCGGCGCAAGTATAGACTAGGACTTGTGTGACCTAGCCTTTACCTAAGCTTAAAGAACACCCTTGGTGGTAAACAAAGGTTGATTCTTGTGTGAATCAACTTAGTCTAAGCCTCGGGAGCAACAAGGGCATAGATCACCCTCACTTGGCTTGTTCAAGGGCATTGCGACTAGCAACTCGGTCTCGACCTTGTGACATTGATCACTCATTTCCTTAGTGTCAGTTCGGGCAATTAACTCCCCATTCCTCTATACTTGGGCATATCCTTCACAATTCACAAAATAACCACCTCTACTAGAAACCCAACCCGAAGTCACTAAAAGCCAAACACTTAGCCAAATCCCCTCCTTCCTACTCGAGTTATACTCTACAATTCGGAACCAAGCCTCATTCAATACACTTTAAACTCATCATCCGTACATCCCTTAATGTCTTATAAACATCTCCAAAAAATACCAACCTCCGCATTACACCACAACCACCTGTCTAACCCAATCACCACTAAGTGTCTCATCTACCGCGACCTACTGGTACTTCACTGTCTCGAATCTTTTCCTCCAACCTGCCATCACTCAATCACCAAAGTCCAATCACCACATCCTCCCACAACACTCCCGGAACAACCTCCTAAAACGTCAAGTCCCGCTTTTCCCTACTTCCTCCCTAAATCACCCTCAAACACAACACTATTTCCCTAACCCAAGAAGCCTAAGAACCCGATATTGCCTCTCCTTTTTTAGTCAACCCGAATCACCTCCACATCCGAACCACATACCCATCCAACCCGCTCCTTATATCCATCATTCATGCAATTCAATGTGCCCTCACCACAAGGAAAGTTCCATAATCACTCAAAATTTTATTTTTAAAATAAGGGACAAACAATATCACTCACACTCGCAATGAAATGTCAGTTGTCACAAGTATCATGCCATAGACTTGCCCTTATTTTAAGTCACTACTACTCAAAGAGTGCTCAATTTCAGATCTTTAAGGACTTTTCAAGCTTGCAATGTAGGCTTTGGGATGGGTAGGATATTCATTTGGGTACAAGTGACTTTTCCCTCCTTTTGCACTACATGTTTTTCATTCAATAGCTCAACTCCTTATTATGTTTTCTAACTTCCTTTTCCACCCATTTTATTCATGTATCCCCCATTTTATTTAATTCTTTTTGTGGTTCATTTTCTCTTTTCTTTTCTATTGTTTTTGCATTTCATTTTCTTCTTTTTCTCAATTTTCTCTTTTTTTAGAACCACTCACATCACAATCTTCTTCCCTTGTTTCCACTTACATCTAGCCCCAACTTAGGCTTTTGGCCTTAATTATCATTTTTCATGCATGCAAGGATGGATTTGGTTCAAAATATGGTTTATTTCAAAAAGGGTTCAGTCTGTAATGTGGTAGTTAAAGAAAAAGTCAAAAAGCTCAAAAAGGGACAACTAGTTCTCTCAACTCATGGGTAGGTAAAAGAAGTCTTTAATTAAGAAGGTTCACTCTCATGTGAAGGCCTAAGATTATTTCCTCAACCAAGAACTCTAGTTTCGCGTGACAAACCAACAAGGCAATTTCTAGATGACACAAGCAACCACAAGATAACAATCAAATCCTAACCATTCTAGGCACATGAACTACAAGAACCACTACATTTATACTCTTTATCGAACACAATGTTATCATCTCATGAGATTCAAACAAAAGTAGTCGTAGAGTCACAAAATAAGGCATGCTTTCATAGAACAATCATTTAAAGAGCAATGCTACTTTTGTTTTCAAACTCTAATTTTTAGGGGAGTTACTAAAATAAAAAGAGCTACACATGCTAGAAAATACATACAAACACCAACCAAGTCAAACTATTCTATCACTAGGCCATTGTTACTACACATACACCCTTGCAAAAAAACTAGGCGAAGAAAAACTAAGGGGAACAAAGCATAACAAAATACGAACTAAAACATATAAACTAACACATATATATACAAACTAATTGTCATTTCTTCTAATAACATACAGGGTACCCCACCCCCAACTTTAAAAACATGTGTTGTCCTCAGTGCATAAATCAAAGTAAAGTACAAGGACAAAAGGTTTGAGGTTCTCCCTAAGGTGCACTAAACGCCTTCCTGAGTCTGGCTCACGGACATGGCCTCTACTGGGGCACTAGTGCCCTGTGACTATAGAGTTGGGATAGGTGCCTCTGTATTGTCCATCATGGGCTCACTCTGTGGTAGTGGTGGTTGTGGACTGGTCTTTGGGGACTGTGGACTGGTCTTTGGGGACTGTGGAGTGGTGCCTACAACTGGTGAAGGAGTAGGACCTCCATTCTTAACATTTGTATGTGGCTCTTGGGCCACTCCACTCGTACCAATCATAGAAGTCTCCTCACGATATCATGACATAACCACCTTAAGAACCGCATGCTCTAACAACCCCAGGTCATCAACAACTCTCTCAAGAGCATGGGGCTTCTCAAGCCCCTCCTCATTAGTCTCATCATCCTAATCCTCAACCTCTGCCTGCCTCTGGAAGTCATTAGGAGTCTCTCCAGCACCCTGTCTCTGGCCCTCCAACCCGAGCTCAATCATCTGTTGTGGCTCTAAACTTTGTGGTTAGAGCAGGATACCCAGGAGGTCATCGATCTTAACAGTCTTTAAGTACTTCAATTCCTTCTTCAAGATATCTATGTCTGCCCGAAGTGAAGAAAAATCACCACCGCTATTGGCCTCCAATCTATGTACCCAGCCTGTCAAGAGGACAAGTGCATCATGGTGCTCCCTCCATATCCGCTGCACCACACTCAAGGCATCTCTGATTGGGGCTAATACACTCCTAATCATCTCTGGAATGCTCTTCTTTAGATGAGAAGACCGAGCATCAGCAATCATACTAATTTTGCCTATCCTCACTATATCGGCCCTTGATAAGACGAGCTCTGATCTAGTAAAAGATAAAGGTGCATGAGGAGTATGGGCTACTAGAGCGGAAGTACCTGCCGGAGTATATGTGCCGGAGTAGATGTGCTGGTTATGTAGGGGATAGATGAAGTAGGGTTGGCCAATATAATGGCATGTGTCTCTGTCCGCTCAAATGTGAATCCCTCCAAATCAAGAAAGTCAACCGGTTGAGAGGTGTCTACCGAGGCGCTGGTAGTTTTCTGCTTCTTTCTTCCTTGCCTTTTCTCAGCCTGAACCCTCAAAATATCATACGTCAACAAGGCATCGATGATATTATCCAGTTGAGGCAACTCAAGAACCTTGGCTATATGGCACAACTCTGTAATAAGGTAGGGGAAAGGGAATGAGGTCTTATCTTGTTGAGCTCTCTTGCCAAGCTCCTTCTTAATCACATCTCCAATGTCAATCTGGACTCGGCTCATGATGCAAGTAATCAAAATGATATTCTCTAACCAAATGTCCATCTCATTGTATGACAACTGCAAATGGCTACTCATAAAACTCAGTAAAAACTTAGCTTCAGTGCTCAAGGTATTCTTGTATATCTTCTTGCCCGCGGCTATCCATTCTGGTGTTGCATTAGTCACTATTGCGGCCGCCCATAGACACTCATCATCTAATCGGCCTATGATCTTGATAGAATACTCGTTATGATCTCGCTCAAAGCTAGGATGAATTGCGTTGTTGATTGCGGTGCTGTCAGAAGGAACGGTGACCCTATGAATCTCTACCTCATTTAGCAATGCCTTAGGCTACCCCTTTGTTCCCTTTGGTACGGATGCGGCATAGGAGGCATAGAACTTACAAACCAATTCTTTATTGTATGGAGGCAATAGCTCAATAAAACAATGCCACCCACGGAAGACTATCAAATCCAAAACTTTTAAGAACTGGTCTTTCAAGTCGTTCATGGAAATCTTCTTCTCCTCAATGAAGGTACGATCCTTGATCTTTTGATACTATTCTTCGTACCCCTTGAAACCGAACCGCTTGACCTCTTGGGCCCTCATTTGCTTCAACTCAGCCGCTCGGGCATCTCCTATGCAACATCCCCCTCATCAAACTGGGAGGATGAATGCGCTATGGCATGGGAGGTTTGTGACCTCTCGTCACTAGAAATAATAGTGTTAGGGGCTTTCTTTTGTTGCCCAGCCCGATGGTTTCTTTATAAGTCAGCAAAGTTAGATTTCCTTGGCTTTGGGGTATTTTTCGGGACGCAGTAGGCCTCAAGGATCTAGCCGGTTGTGCCTGCTCATTGATTGTGATACCCTTTTGTGCTTGCGTTTTCTTGGGAGTCATTTCTGCAAATAAGAGACATTATGAGTCTTGGGCTATGTTATGAAAATCAAAGTAAAATATTTTTGTGTTTTCATAAAGTAATTGCAAGAATAAAACACGCAAAACAAACAATTCTTGAGAAATGGTCCGCTACTTGGTTCTCACAACCCTTCCGATCTTTTATCTCAAAATAAAACTCTTGTAAAAGGAGTACCCACCTAATCAAGCGTGGATTCATGTCCTTATTTGTCATTAAATATCCAAGGGCTACATGATTGGAATATACCACCACTTTAGAACCCCATAGGTAAGACCCGAATTTCTCAAAAGCAATGACAATGGCTAGCAACTCTTGCTTTGTCACCGTATAGTTTTTTGGAGCATCATTGGGTGATCTACTTGCATAGTAAATTGGGTGAAGGATTTTGCGATGTCTTTGACCCAAACTATCTCCAATAGCTACTTCAATTGCATCACACATCAATTCAAATGAAAGATTCCAATTTAGAGTCACAATAATCGAAGCCAAGACTAGCTTTTCTTCCAAATCCTCAAATGCTTTGAGGTATGCTTCATTGAACTCAAATTTAGCATTTTTTTAAGGAGCTTGCACATTGGGCTAGTGATCTTTGAAAAATTCTTGATGAATCTTCTATAAAACCTGGCGTGCCCCAAGAAACTTCGAATACCCTTGACAGTTGTTGGAGGAGGTAACTTGGATATCATTTCAATTTTGGCCTTTTCTACTTCAATACCTTCCTTGGAGATTTTGTGACCAAGAACTATACCTTCTGTGACCATGAAGTGACATTTCTCCCAATTCAAGACTAAATTGGTCTCTTCACATATTTTCAATACTAGGGAGAGATTGTCCAAGCAACTTCCAAATGACTCCCCAACCACAGAGAAGTCATCCATGAATACCTCCATAACATCTTCCAATAAATCATCAAAAATAGCCATCATCCAATGTTGGAAGGTGGCAGGAGCATTTCAAAGACCGAAAGGCATCATTCGAAAAACAAATGTACCATATGGACAAGTGAAAGTCATATTTTCTTGGTCTTCCAAGGCTATTTGAATTTGATTGTAGCCCGAGTACCCGTCCACGAAGAAATAATAAGCTTTTCCCACTAACCTATCATGCATTTGATCAATGAAAGGTAGGGGAAATAATCCTTCCTTGTAGCACTATTTAGCTTCTTGTAGTCTATGCAAACCCTCCAGCCGATTACCGTCCTCATAGGTATCAACTAATTTTTATCATTAGAGAACACCGTGATCCCTCATTTCATCGGTAAACATTGCATGGAACTCATCCATGCACTATCAGAAATAGGGTACACAACCCCGACATCTAACCATTAATGATCTGTTTCTTGACAACTTCTTCCATTGAAGGATTTAACCTGCTTTGATGTTCAACACTCGGGGTACTATTTTCTTCAAGTTAAATTTGATAAGTACATACACCCAGAATTATCCCTCAGATGTCTGCAATAGTCTACCCGATTACCCTTTAGTAAGTTCTCAAGATCGACAATAGAGCTTCCACTTAGCTTTCATTGAGCTTTGATGAGATAATAACCAGCAAAGAGTCATTTAGCCCAAGAAACTTGCACTCCAAATGGCTTGGAAGTTTCTTGAGATCAAGGGTTAGCGGTTCCTCAATAGAAGGTTTGAGAGGACATACTCCACGATTTTCCAAGTCTAAAGGCAAACGCCTAGAAGCATAAGAATAGGACCCTTGGCCCTCAAGTTCAAGCACGGTCTCTGCAATCCCCTCAACTAACTCATCATCATGGTTAAAAAACATCACCATCAAGCCCCCTTCAATGACATCAACCTTAGCATTCAACTCTACCTCATTATCAATCACTGAAATTACCCACATATCCATATATTGCTTCATATTTGCACACATGGAAGGTAACTTCTTCATCATTCATACAGATCTTTAATATGCCACTCTCGACATCACATATCGCCCTTATCTCATAGAATATCCATCCCAAGTTTATGGAACATCATAGTCAACCGCACAATCCAATATCATAAAGTCGGTAGGGAAAATAAACTTTTCAACTGTCACAAGCACATTATATATGATACTCATTAGTCTCTTTACCGTCCTATCCGCCATGAGCAATCTCATACTTGTAGGTCGGGGATTGTCCAAACCTAACATTTTTAAAATAGTGAATGACATTAAATTGATACTTGCTCCAAGGTCAAAAAGGGCCTTTGCGAATTGGTACACTCCAATGGTACATGGAATGGTGAAATCACCAAGATTCTTTTTTCTTCACAATAGAGCTAGAAACGATGGCGCTACATTGGTATGTAACATCCACCATCTCAAAACTCACTCTTCCTTTCTTTGTTATCAAATCCTTGATAAATTTGGCATACCCCGACATTTGTCATAAACTGCATACTGAGAGAGTCATTCATAAAACTTGTATGCCGATAAAACCATTTATACAAATTGCATGCCGAGAGGGCCATTCATACAAACATATCGAGAGGGCCATTCATACAAACTGCATACTAAGATGGCCATTCATACAAACTGCCTACCGAGTGGGCTAGTGATAAAAACACTACCGTGAAGGTCAGTGATACAAACACCACCGAGAGAGCCATTCATATAAATAAGCATGTCGAGTGGGCCATTCATATAAATACTGCCAAGAGGGCCATTCATACAAATAGCATACCGAGATGGTCATTCATTCAAACATAAACACTACCGAGAAGGCCACATATTCATATCAAGATTCCACAAAGGCCATTTATGCATTCAAACAAATTCAACCAAAAGAGTCATATGAGCCAGACGGTGTCAGAGGAGGCATCCGCTCAAAATATTCAACCAAGAGAAGTCATACGAGCCAAATAGTGTCGGAGGAGGCATTCCCTCAAACAAATTCAACCATAGAGTCATACGAGCCAGACAGTGTTGTAGGAGTCACCCGCTCAAACAAATTTAACCAGAAAGTCATACAATCTAGACGATGTTGGAGGAGTCACCTGCTCAAACAAATTCAACCAGAAAGACATACGAGCCAGATGGTGTCAGAGGAGTCACCCACTCAAAATATTTATCCAAGAAGGCATAGCAGACAAAGCTGCACGGGTGTGGCAGAATATAATAATCAAACACATCAATATCCTAACAATTAGAAATATGTCAAAAGCTACCAAATGAGGAAAGTAACAAGACCATATTCACACGCATGCGGAGCAGACATGGAACTTTTTTCTTTGGCAGCCAGTCAAAATAATGTACCAATGAGAGTTAAGCTTTATAGACATGGGCTTGAAGATCACTCCACACCACACTCAATCATAAGGAATAAGGAAATTTTTAACTTTAAAACCCCGCAATCGATCGGACATATACCGAAAAGGATTTTCAAAACCAGCAAAGGCATTCCTGCATAAGGTATACCCTTTTCAATCTATTGAGACAAACTAAAAGTTATATGATTCTCGAAAACTAGGGATATGTAGGCAAACTCAATACTCGAGGATCAGTTACATTCCAACAAAATCATTCCATGACTTTTAGTTTTGGAATTTGCTTTATTTAATCACTTTTCTAGCAGTTTAATTGAGTCAAACTACAAATGTCCTAAATTCTCATACAAGCTGAGATATGTAGAAAATCCAGAGACCAGGGTCTGACCACAAATTTTAAAAATTGCATAAAAATGAGAAGTATTTTTCAATTGATCGCTAAAAACCAGGTTTGTCAAATTTCGTTGCTCAAGGATGGTCCTTCCATCCTTGAACAATGAAGGACCAGTTGTTGACATAAATATCAAACAACCTTAAGCTTGCAACTACTCAGCACATCAAGAGATCATTTTATCTTTCAACAATTCTAAGATTTGTTTAACAAGTTTGTTAATCATACAAATACACTATAACCATATAACTTAATTATTATCACATACTAATTATACATTTTATGGTCCTAATAGATTCATATTAATCCCAGAGTACTATTTGACAACTGATAGTTATTCCAAAATAATCATAGGAATATTAAAAACTAAATCAAACCTAATCAAGTTAAAATGAACTAAACAAAGCTCACCATGTTAACTTAGCATACTTAACTAATCACATAATACATAATATTGATCATAAGACACAAATTAAACAAGAAATTTAAAAGGAATTCGTGTTACCTTGTGTGGTGGCAGCCTAAGGGCCGAAGGGGATCTTGTTCTTCACTTTTTGGACCTCCGACACTCGCAAACCATGAAAAAAGAAAAGGTTTTAGTTGTGATGATCGATTTAGGTAAGTTAGGGTTCCACCAAAGGGCTTGGATCCCTATTATGCAAAAACCAACTGGATTTTAACTCAGAAATGGCTCTTAAGAATAAAAAGCTAGAAATTCGAGTTCGGACCCCTCACAATGAGAAAAGAGAATCAATATATAGGACTTTCAAAACCCTATAAGACCCAGTTGACATTGATGTGGGAGAACCAAGTTTTAAGGGAAAGTTTCCTCCTAAAAGAGTTCTCAACCAATAGAAATCGGGAATTCGAAATCAAAAGAGACAAAATCAATTAAATCGTAGCAGAAAAGCAACACTGGAGGGGCGAACTTACCTAGTAGGGTGGTGGTGGCGTACGATTGGGATAAGAGCAAGGGCCATTAATGACCTTGCTCAATTTGGCCGAACACGACTGTGGAAAGCAACATACGCCGTTGACTTTTCCATTCATGGCAACGGGGTTCAAGAGAACCTTAATTCGTAAATGGCAGAGGGATAAGGGCTTTTGTCCCTTATTCACGCTTATGAACAGCAATGGGCTAGGTCTGGGCCTCTTTGGCGTGGGCTCGACCGATTTTAAATTAAAGAATAAGGCCCAATGAATTTTACAAGTTTTAAATGAATAGGGCCACGTTTTGAAAATGTGGTTTTTAAATAAAAAAATAACTAAGAAATTTCAAAAATAGCCTAATTATATTTAAGCCCAAATTTGACACTAATTAGAATTTAAGAAATTTAAATCATGCAAAATTCTTTTAATTTAAAAACATGTTTTGAAATTGAGATGTAATTCCATTATTATATTCAATTAGTCAACTTCCCGAATTTGATAGAAAAAATATTGATTTATTTAAATTGAGAGTTATAAGACAATTAATTGCATAATTATCTTCAAAATTCTAAAATTGAAATTAATGATAAAAATGATGTGAAAATAGGATGCGATATACAAAAATATAATGCGTGATATTTTTTCAAATGAAATGAAAAAAACTTTTTAGAATAATTTTGTAATTAAATAAGATTATTGAAGGGTAAACATTAGGTGTTAACAACTGCCACTTCGTTGTTCGGGGATGGCGGGATCATCCATGAGCAACGAAATTTGACGAACCTGGTTTTTAGCTAACCAATTGAGGAATACTTCGTATTTTTATGATATTTTTGAAAAATATGTCTGGACCCTAGTCCTTAGGTTTCCCACATATCTTAGGCTGTATGAGAATTTAGGCCACATGTAGTTCGACTCGATTAGACTTCTAGATAGCAAATACACAAAGCAAAATCCCAAAACTAAAGATTTCGGAATGATTTTGTTGGAATGTGACCGATCCTTGGGTATTGAGTTCGCCTACATATCCCCGATTATCGAGAATTAAGTCTTGTAGTTCGACTTGATAGCCCGAAAATGATATCCCTTGTAGTTTTGTTCGACTGGTGTATGCCCGACCGGTTGCGGTTTTTTAAAACAAAATCCCTTGTAGTTTGAGAGTGAGTTCGGTATGGAGTGTTCTTCAAGCTCATGTACAGAGAGCTTAACTCTCATTTGTACATTATTTCGACCGATTTCTCAAAAAAGTTCCACGTTTGCTACGTCTGCGTCTAGATTTAGTCTGCTCGCTTTCCTTCTTTGGTAGCTTCCAACCTATTTCATTTGCTGGGACCTGATGTGTTGATTATTTTTATTTATCATACCTATATGGTATTGTTTGTTGTGCCCTCATGGGTGACTGTTCTGAACGGGTGACACCTCCGACACCGTCTGGTTCATATGACTCTTTTGGCTGAATGTCATTTGAGTGGATGCATCTTCCAACACCGTCTGACTCGTATGACTTTGTTAACTAGAGTGAATCCCACATGCGACACTATTGGCTCGTGTATATTTTGTTGAGCGGATGCCACTTGCGACATCGTCTGGCTCGTATATACTTTTGTTAAGCGGATGCCACCTGCGGCACCGTTGGCTCGTATGACTCTATTGACTGGAGAGGATGCCACCTGTGACATCATCTGGCTTGTGCATACTTTTGTTGAGCGGATGCCACTTGCGACACCATTGGCTCGTGCATATTTTTGTTAAGTGGATGCCACCTGCAATACTGTTGGCTAGTGTATATTTTTTTTGAGCGGATACCACCTGTGATATCATTGGCTTGTGTGTATTTTATTGAGCGGATTCCACCTGCAACACTATTGGTTTGTGCATGCTTTGTTGAGCGGATGCCACCAGCGATACCGTTGGCTCGTGCATATTTTATTGAGCGAATTCCACCTCCGTCTCTGTTGGCTCATGCATATTTATATGAATGTCCCTCTCAGCATGCAATATGAATGACCATTTCAGCATGCAAATGAAAAATATGGCCCTTTTGGCTGGGTTATCTTTCTTTCATCCTTTTGTCGGTTGTGACCCTCTCGGTCAGATGGTCATTTTATCCCTTTATGGCTCTCATGGCTAGATTGTACTTCTTCATCCTTTCTTCGGTTGTGACCCTCTCGGTCAGATGGTCATTTTGTCCCTTTATGGCTCTCATGGCTAGATTATACTTTTTCATCCTTTTGTCGATTGTGACCCTCTCGGTCATATGGTTATTTTGTCCCATTGCGGCTCTTATGGCTGGATCATGCCACCCTTGTGGCATTTCGTCCTTTTTGTGGCTCTCATAGCTCGATCATCTTCTTCAGGTGTCAGAGTTTCTTCTTATTATACCTATTTCATCATGATCAAACAAGATAGTAGAAGAAACCGTCATCCTCCTGACAGGGTTTTGGGAGACCCTGCAACCACAAAAAAATTATTAGTTTTTATGGGGTCGACCTGTGTCATCGGCTCCTCCTATGTGCTTCTCTACTTTCCGAGTATCGATCCTCTTGGTCTCGGTATTACGAGAGACTAAAACATTTTATCATATTGAAAGTTATTAACTCAATGTCATGATATATACACTTCGAGCTAGGTTCTTTAACCGTCCTTGGTGCTCTAGGCGTGCTCCTCGTTTGTCCTGGTGAAAGTTTAGAGACCCCTCAAAAATTTTGCCAGGTTGAAGGTCGTCTTGGGGAGAACTCTCGCGTCAAAAGTTTACGGGTTGTCTCTTGTGCCGAATTTCCATGAAAGAATTTTTGAGATCCTTTCAAAAATTCTATCCCAGTTTGAAAGTTTTGGGCCGGCTGACTCTTGTGCCAGATTCGTTGGTGGAATTTTTGTGATCTTCTGAAAAATTCTGCCCAGTTGTAGGTTTAGAGATCCTTGTGCTTTGTGAGGCAGTCTTCGAATCTTTATGTCTCAAAGGCTTCCTAAGGGTTTCTTTAGTGGTTTGTTTAGTGAGACCAAGCTCAGAAAGCACTTATGTATCCTGGTGTAGCAGGAATCAGGTCGAGCATAGTTCGGGACAAAGATGTTTGGTTTTGTTTTAAAATAATGCGACCGAGTCCTAAATGGACTGCCTATGTATCATACCTCGGGAATCAGGCCATCTCGTAGTTCATATTACAAAGAAATGTCATTTGGTGTTTTTTCTTTCTCTATTCGATTACAAGTAGAGAAATGCGATTACAGGTAAAGAAATGTGATTACAAGTAAAGAAATTCGATTACAAGTAAAGAAATTCGATTACAAATGAAAAAGTGTGTCTTCACGCGTAGTATCTCTTGATTGCGTCTCAGTTGATTTCTTTGGGCCACTCTTGGTTGTCCATTTCTGTGAGGATTACAACAACCCCTAATAACACCTTGCGCACCATGTAGGACCCTTAACAGTTAGGTGCGAACTTTTCTTTGTACTCATCTTGGTGTGGAAACACGTGTTTGAGTATCAGTTATCCTATTTGAATGATTTGGGATCTAACCCATTTGTTAAAGACACGTGTCATTCTTTGTTGGTATAATTGACCATGACATATGAGGAACATTATTTTCTCGTTAATTAGAGCCAGTTGCTCGTATCTTTTTCAGACCCATTCTGCTTTGTCCAACTCTGCCTCTTGTATGATTCTGAGTGACGATATCTCTAACCTCAGTTGGTATCACTGCTTCAGTACCGTAGACCAGTAAGTGTGGAGTTGCTCCTGCTGAGGTCTGAGTTGTCATTCGGTATCCTAGCAATGCATAGGGCAACTGTTCATGCCAATATTCGTAGTTATCAGTCATATTTCTTAATATACTATTGATGTTCTTGTTGGATTCCTTTACAACTCCATTCATTTGTGTCCTATAGGCAGTAGAATTCCGATGAGTTATGCGAAATTGTTCATAAATATATTTGATCAGCTGGCTGTTTAGATTCTCTCCATTGTCAGTTATGATCGACTTCGGGATTCTGAATCGGCATATGATGTTGTTTCGTACGAAGTCTGCTACAACTTTATTTGTCACCAACTTGTGGAAAGTATCTTCAACCCATTTTGTGAAGTAGTCTATGGAGACTAGAATGAAGCAGTGTCAGTAGGATAATGTTGTCTCTATGGTCCTAATGACGTCCATGCCCCAAGCTATGAATGACCAGGGTGATCTCATGACTGTGAGTTCACTTGGTGGGACTCTGATTAGATCTCCGTGAATCTAGAATTGATGGCATCTTTGCACAAATCTACTATAGTCGATTTCCATTGTCATCCAATAGTAACCTGACCTCAAGATCTTCTTGGCTAGGACGAACCCATTTATGTGAGGACCACAAGTCCCGGTGTGTACCTCTTCTAACAATTTCATGGCCTCTGAGGCATTAACATAACTAAGTAGTCCTAGATCGAGCGTCCTCCTATAGAGTACTCATTTGTTAAAAATGAAACCATTGGCCATTATTTTGATGGTCTTCTTTTGGTTGGCTGTGATATTTGCAGGATACTCTCCATTTTCTAGATACGTGCTAATGTCGGAGTACCACGGTTTACCGTCTGGTGAAACCACAGGCGGTGAACGTTTGCTGAGATAGTAGATAGCTCATTTTTTCTTCCCAATTTTGTCATGTTGCGCCAACATGCATCCAAATGCATTATCCGATACCGACAAATATAACAACAGTGGGCTCCATGGTCTGGGATATACCAAGACTGGCAAATTAAAGAGATATCTTTTGATAGTTTCAAATGCCTTCTGGCATTTGTTTGTCCATTTAGTAGGTGCATCATTCTTTAGCAGATTGATGATGGGCTCCACGCTTATCGTAGACTGCGCTATGAAGCATCCAATGTAGTTTAACCTTTCCAGGAAACTCAAGACGTCATTCTTAGTCTCTGGCAGCGACAATTCTTGGATGACTTTGATATTTGAAAGATCTAGTTCTATGCCCCTGAGGCTGACTATGAATCCCAATAATTTTTCGGCTGGCACTCCAAACGCGTACTTGGCCGGATTCAGCTAAAGATTGAACTTTCAAAGACTGTCAAAGAATTTTCACAAGTGCATGATGTGATCTGAGCTTTCTCGAGATTTTATTATGACATCATCCATTTAGACCTCTATCTCTTTGTGCATCATATCATGTCAGATGGTGGTCATCGCTCTCATGTAAGTTGCGCCGACGTTCTTGAGGCTGAATGACATTACACGATAGTGGTATACCCCCATGGAGTGATGAAAGTTATCTTCTGTACATCCTTCTCACTCATCAAAATCTGATGATAACTAGTGAAACAATCCACAAATGACTATAACTCGTGCTTCACGCAATTATCGATGATTATATGGATGCTCGAAAGTAGAAAGTTATCTTTGGGACTAGCTCTATTGAGATCACGGTAGTCAACACAAATCCGAATCTTTTTGTCTTTCTTTGGTATGGGTGGGATATTGGCCAACCATGTGGGATATGTAGTTACTTCCACTACTCTCGACTTTATCTATTTTTCGACCTCATCCTTGATCCTGATGCTCAGAGGTGGCTTAAATTGTCAGATTTTCTACTTGATCGGGCGAAACCCTCGTTAATGGGCAACTTGTGGGCCACTATGTTTGTGCTTAACCCAAACATATCCGCGTATGACCATGCAAATTTGTCAATGTATTCCCTTAGAAGATTTATCAATTCTTCTTTCCGTGGAGCTTCTAAGTACGTGATTATCCCGGTTTCATTTACCGTTTCCTCCTCTCCCAGATTGATTGCTTCGATTTTGTTCTAATTAGGCTTCTGCTTGTTTTCATACTGATCTTCTTCATCGATGAGATCCTCATGTAACTCAGTTTCCTAATCATAGTCCTCATATTCTCTTTCCTCTGTACCACTTGACTCGTTCGTCTCGCGACATGTCATGACATTATGAGTTGTTTTATTATTATTAATACTGAAAAACAAGGCAAAGAATGGTTAGTGTATAAAAATATATTAAATAAATTATGAAAAGGCTGTTTTTTAAATAAATTGAGGCTTTAATTAATTTGATAAAGAAAGTACAAATTCGGTCCTGACTCGGATCAACATCGAGTCATTTCCATTTTTCCAAACACCGCGAGAGAAAATAAAGATGCAAATGGTGAATGCTCGATCCTCAGCCAATTTTCATTGATTTTTGAAAATAAATTTAAATTCATTATCTCTACCGAGGAGCCAAAAGCGGGGTAGAGGTCCAATTGGACAATTGCTCGCCCGGATCAACATTGCGGATGGTGTGCGCTTAAGAATATTCCTCAAGTATCATAACACACACTCTCTCTAGGAACAACATCCCTAAACCCTCTTCTCCATCTTCGTCGTTGTGCATGGGCATTCTAACTGGGAATGACTGGTACAAATTTGGAAACAGCTTGTGTAATTGTGGAGGACCCCTCTTCTTTTGATCAGCTTTGGAGGCTTCTTTAGAATCTTGGATGTACCCGAGGTTGAAGCGATAATCATTTTCCACGATTGACACCGGTTCCTTTATGTCATGTAGCTCTCTGCTAAACCTTTGCTGGGTTCAAACCCACTTTGAAGCATAGCGGCAACAATAATCTTATAGAATGTTAGCATAGGACTATGTTCAGTATTCCCTTTGTGGGTAGCTCCCACTAGTTCCATGATGCGAAAATCTGTATCCTTGTGAATTTCCTCGATCTCTAGCACAGAGTTGTTGGGGTAGTTATGAATGCTACTGGCTCTAAAAATTACCACCTCATGGTTTTCCCATACCAATTTTAACGATTGGTGTAGGGATGATGGTACTGCTCTGGCCATGTGTATCCAAGGCCTGCCCAATAGTAGATTGTAGTTGGAAGTGATTGTCATGACTTGAAACTCGATAGTAAATTTAGTGGGGCCCATTTAGATATTGAGGTCTATTTCGCCGATAGGATCATATTGGGCTCCATCAAAAGCTCTTACATTGGTACAACTCTGGCATATTTTCCCAGTATCATAACCCAGCTGCTTGAGTGTAGATTCGGAGCATATGTTGAGACCAACCCTGTTGTCGACCAATACTCGAGCTATAACTTTTTCCTTATATTTGACAGTGATGTAGAGAGAGTTGTGGGTTGTTCCTTCCTTTGGTAACTCATCCGGAGTGAAGGAAATTTGGTAGGCTCTAATGACGTGGTTTACCATGTCGGCCAAAGTTTTACTGCTTCTTTTTGCGAGGGCATGTGCTTTGTCCAGTACTTTCATCAAAGCCAGCCAATGTTGCGACGAACTCAGCCATAGTGCCATTACCGATATCTGGGCTAGCGTCTTCTTTAAATGATAAATAATGGAATATTCTTTTGGCTGCATTCTGCGCCAAAAATCCTCGGCCTCTCCCTCAATGATGGGCATTTTTTGGTTTCCTTCTCAATGGGGCGCTCACTGCGCCAGTTCATTGGGAGTATAGCATATCCTTGATCTTGTCATTCCCTGAGCCACCATTTCTTGGATAACAAATTCTTTTGTTGGGGCTTAGACTACTTCTTGTGACACCTGAGCCATGACCGGTGCGGGACATTGAAATTTGGTCATTCATAGAGGGTAAGAAAGACTACTGTTTGTTCCAAGATCTTGATAGACTCTTGGATTAATGGTCGACGTATGACCCAATCTTCTTCCCGCTTGATCATGTGAATATGGTTAGCACCGTGATTGGGCAGGGGATTGGTGTTCATGTTTGGCATTGTCGTCTCCAAGATAATTTCCTTTTTATCGATCAAATCATGTATCTTATATTTTAGACTGAGACAATCCTCTGTATTGTGTCCTCTTCCTCCGAAGTGGTATGCACAAGTCTGGTCGGCTTAAAAGAAATGACTCCCAAGGTTAGTAGGTTTTGGTGGAATAGTTTAGATCATTCCGACACGATTCAGTCTTCTGAATAACTTGGTTTGAGTTTTGAGAAGCGAAGTAACATATGTGGAGGCTTCTTTTCATAGTTCGGATGTCAGAAATCATATATAGCTGGAGGCAGCTGGTTTTGAGAATTCTAATGGTTTTGGGGTGCTTGATAAGTAGGTGAGGGCATTTGCTAGTTTGGTCATTGAACTTAATAAATGGGTATTGGTGTTTGGTAAATTATCTATGGAGCTTGGTAGGCTGGAGCCAGTGTTTGATAGTTGGGTTGTGCGTAAAATACTAACATAAGGTTGTATGGAAATTTCATATGATAGCTCGGATGTAGAGACTGACATATGTCGAAGAAAGACTGTGAACCTTCTTTCTTTCGTCTTCTTGGGCTGGGTCTGTGGGAGACATTTGCCATGTCCTCATTTTTCTTTCATATAGCCTCGGTGGCGCTCTGTAGGCTTGCCTTGTTAGCTACGCTAACGATCCTTCTTGATTTGAGGTTGTCTTCTATGGCCTCTCCCATTTTCACTAACTCAGAGAATGGTCTCCCGTCCATGGATATCATGCGGTCATAGAAATCCGATTCTTGTGATCCGATAAAGACAAAGAATAATTCTTCCTCGCTCATAAGTGGTTGTACTCGTGCGGCTTCGGGCCTCCATCTACTCACATACTCACTGTAGTTCTCAGTAGACTTTTTCTTGACCTTTTTCAAGTAGTAACTGTCAGGCACAGTCTCCATGTTGAAGCAATATATTTCCATGAAGGCCCCCGCCATATCTTCCTATGTGTCTCAACAACGTATGTCCTAGGATGTGATCCATTTAGACGATTCTCCCGTGAGTCTCTGGCTAAACAACCTTATGATTAAAAGTTGGTTTCTCTTAATCCCGACCAATTGGTCACAATATGATCTCAAATAAGCCTTGGGATTCCCTACCCCGTTGAATAGTTCAAACTTCGGTACCTTAAAGCCTTCAAGAAATTCTAGGTCGGGATGCATACATAGATCATTATAGCTTAGGCCCATTGACTTTTGAGAGCCTCTGTTGGACTTCTCGAGCAGGTCTACCATCTTCTGGTCCATTTCCCTATGCCTTCTGTCCTGTTCGGCCTTCCACATCTTTTCTATTTCTTCATAATGGTCGAGCTCGGTTGATGAGTCAATGGAAATGATTGGAGTGTGGAATGATACCATGGGATGCGCTGGGCGTATTTTGGGAGTGCCAGCGGTTCTGGGTGTTTGATGAGTATTGATATTTAGGTGTATGCTAGGATCAGGATAAGTAAGTGGTGCCTAGTATGAATGCACTGATTGGGAAGTCCCGGGTAAGCGAGTGGCATTTACTGGTGGTGGGATTTGGTAGAAGTACCAATATAGGTATTAGTGGTTGGGAAGTGATCGGGTATTGGCGAGCTCACGGATGGAAAAGGCAGTGGAGGCCTTCTTGTTTCAGTGGCCGCCTCTCTAGTAGCGTTGATAGCTTTATTCTTCACGACATGTTCCTGGAGGTCTGCAATCTTTTGGAACAACAAACTAGTCATGTCTTCGTGATGTGAAGGATTCTGAAGGTCTTGAAGTGTGGGGTTCGCTATGACCAGAACATCTTTGTTACGCGCGTCTTTCGGAGTACCAGTCATTTTTGTTTGATTATGCTCATTAAGGGATGCTACTACGGCTTTTGGCCTTGTGAAGTATGTCGATGTGATACAACATGGATCAACCCCCTCTTTAAGAAAAGAAAAACTCAAAGGCAAATGACGTTAGTAATGTTAGTGGAAAATAATAATACAAGATATTGCAGATAAGTTGAACATAAAATACATAAATTCATGTATTTGACCTGAACTCTTAATTAATTATCAATTTTGGGGGTATTTTGACCATTTTGGCCATTTTTGGTTTTGAGGGTTTCGGTTTGAAGGTTTATGGTTAATTTGCTACCATGATGTCATTGAGACCAAAACTCTTCTTAATGGGGGGAATTATAAATTTATATAATATAGGGGTCGAGTCTTAAGTAGACTGCCTATGTAATTATCTACGGAAAATCAGGCCCTTCTGTAGTTCGGGTTATATAGAAATTATCCCTAATTTCATTCTACCCAAATCATTTCCTAGACCAGGCTCGATAAGGGCTTCCTACGTATCCCCCTTGAGACATCAGGTCAGACGTAGTTTCTTTTACAAAAAAATGGATAACGTTTAATTAAAAATAAAAAAAAGGACGCCTAAATTACCCAAAAGATGGCTTCTCCCTAAATCCATGGCGGGTCATCATCCTTACCATCTCGCATTCTGCCGGCGGCTTTCTTAGTGGCGGCGGGGGATAACTTCCCAGATCTGACCGACGTTGACTAGATACTGCAGCTCAAACTTGAAAGCCTCGCACTCTTCATAACGTGTCCCAGTGCCCCTGAGTGATACATATAGATCTTCTTTCTTGAAGTACTAGCGGAGGATTTCACATTAAACTTAATCGATCTAACCTTGTCGGTGCTGGCTAAGGTAGAGAAGAGGCTTGCATATGAGTCTTCAAACACAGTAAAGTCGTAACACCAGACTTGGGTAAAAATGGTGATTCCTTTACTGGGCATAATGGGATTGTAAACTAGTAGGAAATGTGGTCAGAATAGGTCCAGTCCAGGGGGCAAATCAATAGGAAATGGCCCCACAGGTTACGGATAGCCTTTTCATCAATCAATCTTGTGATTTTCCTTCTGAATGCTAGACACTCGTCTATGTTGTGGCCAGGTTGGTTCTTGTGGAAGAGGAACCTCTTATGAGTGTAGATGGGTGCACAGGTTTGGAGGACGTTGAGACTGAAACATGACGCTCCGACAGCCTTTAATCCTTTATATACTTTAATGTTTCATACTGGCCTGGGTGCGACTCTAAAAGAAGTAGTGTGGGCTTTGAGGGAAATTGCTCACTAGATGGGAGATGATGTACGGGATGGCCCTTGTGGCATTCCATAGTAGTTGACAAATTCGTCGGCATTTGGGGTGACTCTTTCAAGTAACCCACTTGATTTCCTGGCATACAACACAAGGTCTTTCTCTGGCAATTCAGATTCTAGTTTTGATGTCTTGAACAACAGGATGTAGTCATTAACCATCTTTTTGACCTTGTCGGGGAGGTTTTAGTAGTGATTCTTCCGCTCAGTGGTTTCCTCTGTGAGGTTCCCTACGAAATCGAGAATTTGGTCGACCTCTTTCATCTTGTCTTTAGCTAAATAAATATTTGCATCGATATTGCAAATTTTCATCCGAAGCAACTACTGACCAAGTCGACAACTGGTGAAGTGTCACTTTGGCTTTCTGGAGTATCTATTGGTAGAAAATCAACCTTTAAATGAGGTGCAAATTTTAGTTTATTTTTGGTATTTCCAGTGTTTTTCTTTTGGGTTGGTGTATGGAATGTGTAACTAATCAAGAGTCAGACGGAACACATGAGAGCACATATGTAGTTATATCACATAATCATGTATAATTAGAAATTATAATATTTGCGTTCCTAAAACTCATTGCTCCAAGGTTTTCTAATCGTTTGAAGAATAATTGTGCTAAATGTTAGTTTAAACCATTGCCCCCATAATCATTTTCATTAATAACAAGTTTTTCTCCAGTGGGGTTACAAAATATGAATAAAACAGTAAATACAATATGTAAAAGTCGCCTCTAGTGGTGGATGATGAAGGTCTATCTATCCGAGCTTTCCTGGCCCTTCGAAGGGCGGTTTGAATCTAGAAGTGAGTAGACATCAGCAGTGAATCAACCCAGTAACCTTTTTCTATGAAGGTCATAGGGGCAGTCTCATCCATCACTCTCCTCATCCGAGCATCTAAGTATTTTAGGCACTCCTGAGTGAGGTATAACTCATCGGTTAAATTTTATATGATAGTCTGATCATGATCCATCTTCTCTAAGTACCTAGCATCTCGGTCATCAGCATGTCTCTGAATGGGGTGTGCCTTGAACTTGGCCTTTGAATCTCTATCATGACTAAACTCATAACGGTTGGCCCCTAGAGTAATGGTACCTCGCAAGTGTGCTATCAACTAGTTTACGTAGTCTTCATAATAGCCCAGGCAATACACATCCTCGGCTAAAGTCACTAGACCCCATCTCACTCGACTATTCCACTATCGGATGATGTCAGCAACCCCTTAATCCTATCTTCCTCATAGTCGACCACGTACTCTCCTATGTTCCCTACTTGGGTTATCACGTGTCTCCTACCGAACTGTCTTAGGACCCTAATAGGTGCATATGGTCAGATTCCCATAAGTGGCAGGAAAGGACATTTTCTACCTCTCACTACTATGGACTCGGATATAAAGTCAAGAAATCTCCACTATATGTTGTCCTCTCAGAGTCTTGAGAAGATAAAAGCCCACTCCTCTTTGGTTTGGTTCCCAAAATTTGGACAAGTGGCTTGAAGGTTATATTTCCTACATTTGGGATCTAGGTATGAGGGACCCTCAATTTTGTTGAGGTGTTTGATAATCCACCATTGCACTAGGAGGTTACACCCTTGGAAGTACCTATATAACTTTCGACATTGACCTAAAGCTCGGTATATGTCAGCTAGGATGACAGGGACTAGGTAAGTATTTGGTTTCCCTGTTTGAGGTTATGTCATGAAAGATAGCATGGGTGATATAAATGACACGAGTATCTATGGCTTGGTATCGATCTTTGGGAAAGAACATGGTTCCTAGAAGGCATATGGCAAAGGCTAGGGGTCGGGTGACTTCCCAGTTGGTGTAATACCAGAACTCAACAGAGTGTTCTAGGTATCCCCTTTTGGACCCAAATCGGTGTAAAGATCCCTAAAGGTTATGGTGGGGCCAAATATCCAATTGGCGCTAGCTAGGGATAAAAACTTCATTATCTCGTCAGGAGTAGGCTTATGGAGTACTAGAAAGTTGTGGTCGGGTTTATTCCTCCTTCTCATACATGTCCCATTACTAACTATGAAATCACGAATCTCCTCTAAGAAGGGGTCATCTCAAAATCTCCGAACCTAAACACCATTCTATCATAATCCCAATGCCCGGTAAGGACTTCTAATAATTCCCTATTTCCTTTTATGGTCATAAGTGAATGTAGGTGTCCTAGACAGTTTGTTACTTCTCTTTGTTATAGGGCATCTATCTACAACCACCAAATCTCATCAACTCGGGTGCTTCTAAAACCATATCGAATTTCAGGTTGGTAAGCATCTACAAAACATAGCACGATTAATGTTTCATCCAAAGGACAATGTTTTATCACATAAGGCACAATCAATGCTTCCACATAGCAAGTAGTTGGATGTAGTGTCGACAGGTCATAGACCGTCAAGACACGGGGTAGTTATCCTAATGGGTCCAGATAAGTCTAAAATATCTGAACCCGTCTAGGTAACCATGCACTAGTTCAGTAGGGTTATGGCTTTGCTGTATCCTAGGCATACTAGAGTGATTTAGCAAATGACTAAGGGACCCGAGCGGACTACTCAGGGTGAACCGTTGTTGACTATTGGATGACCGCAAACTAACTCCGTCTTCAACGTGTTCCAAAGAAATTATTTTAGTTTTTTTATTGGACGATGATTGTGAGACCGCATAATCATCTTTGTGCACTGATGCAAGTGTGTGTACATGCCATTTGGTGGAATATGAGATACATGAATGACAATTATAATTGCGGAAAATTAAACACATAAGCAATTTATAACAATTAAAATATGTTGCATTGGAACCCTTATGGTTAGAACCTAGGTTTATCCGCAGCAGAGTCACCATCTGTTACGGTTCACTTTTACGCGAACGCATAAAAACTACTAAGAGGTTGTTAGTGCTCTAAGTCGGATAATTATTTTTAGAGTTGCCACATAATTTATAGGTAAATTAAGAAAACCAATTAAAAGGGTTTATTCAGAAAAGTCTGTGAAAAATACTTTTTAAACTAGAGTCAAGATAAGGATTCTGGTGATCCCCCGTGGAAGGTGTTAGACACCCCAGTATTAAGGATTCATAGAATACGGTTGACCTTTGGGTTCAATAGCATGTTAAAGTTATAAATTGCTTAAAATGTTTAAC
Source organism: Anisodus tanguticus (assembly GCA_034509755.1). Lineage (NCBI taxonomy): Eukaryota > Viridiplantae > Streptophyta > Magnoliopsida > Solanales > Solanaceae > Anisodus > Anisodus tanguticus. The sequence continues at coordinate 37,970,847 of CM067542.1, forward strand.
TTTCCGCAAAAAAAAATCATGTCATTCATTTCATCTCAAACTCAAAAAGACAGAGACAGGTCATGCTAAGGCATTTATGTAATGACCCATCCGGTCATTTATAACTAAAGACCCTTATTTACTTGTTTGACCTTTCACGTAGTCTCTTTGTCGAGTTTGTGATGTGTGGGGATGGAAAGCATGGATCCTGAGGTCTATTTATATGGGTTTCTGGTGAAAACTCAAAGTCTAGAAACTTAGAGTTGGTTAATTTGACTCAAAGTTGACTTTTGGCTAAATAAGTTTGGTTTTCGGTTCTGTCACTTCCTATAGTTTTAAAGAGTCATTTATGACTTGGTCGACACATTGGTTTGATTTCTGAGGCAATCAGATGTGTTTTGTGGCCTTATTTGTGAAATTTCTAAGTTTCTTGGACGATTATTTAAAAAAGTATGTCTTAGCTCGGTTATTTGTGAAATTCAAAGGTATGAGCGAGTTCGTAGCACTGTTTACTATAGACGAGCATGTCTAGTTTATGTCTCGGGGGTCTTGGGAGTATTCCAGGTGTTTGATAGAAGTATTGGTTGTTTCCTCTTTGCCGATATGTGATGTCCATTGCAGCGGCACCAGTATCTGCTCTGGAGGGTCTAGCTCGACGAAAGGTTGGCTCACCCAAGCAAAAGTTGGGAGATAGGGGATTCCACCACAGCAGAGTTGGGTATGCCGTGGAGAGGGGTGAGATGTCAAGTTACTCTCAACCTAGTGAAGGGTTTTCTGCCACAGCAGGTCTACTCCAGTGGAGTCGATTCTTCTGTGGTGGAAGAACTATACCAGATCCCTATATATTTTCCTAGGTCAGAAAATTCCTTACCCAAAATAGAAATCTCGAAACCAGCTCCACCTTCAAGAAATTTCAGAGACTTAGGAGTATTTTTTAACTTGAGGGAATAGATTTAAGTGATGTTTATAAGCTCTTTAATAGTGGTTTAGCATGTTATTAAGTTGGGGAAATAGATTTCATGTGTTTATGAGAATAAGAGAGTTATATGGTTGATTTTAGTGGAGGTTTATGGATTAAAATGTGATGTTATTATGAATTATGATTGGGTAATGATAGATAATCATGTTTTTAGGCTTAATTTGATTATGGAAGCTTGTTTTCAAAAGGGGAAAATTCTAGGGTTTCAAATTGGGGCATTTTGATTAGTGTTCAATTGATGGTTCAAATGTGTATAGTTTTCAATTAATTTAAGGATATGATTACTTAGTATGTAATAATGGTTTTTGGATATTAAAGTTCGAGTCTTGGTGAAGTGGGCCTGGGGTCAATATTGTGGTCTTGCTTTATTAACGGTTATGTCCTTCTTTTAGGTAAGTCTTGTATACTAATGAGTAGTATATGCATGAATAGACTTTGATTATCACGATGCACGAAGGAAGGGCAAGCCTATCACTAAGTCTTGATTATTGGTGCACCTGCTATGGCTTTGAGGTAGACTACGGTTTAGCTTTTCGAGACTTTAATAGAAATATATAATTAGATATAAATATTGAGGGGCATTGGGTGTGTTTTGGGGTCCTACTAAGGTGGTTGTGATGAACGTCTGAGTGGGTACCAGTGTTGAACTGTGAAGCTGGGATTTTGGGAATCAGTCTCGTGCTGGTTCCGACTGCTGATTATTTGGGCTTGTCGCCATTTGTGGACTTGTCGCTATAGTTGCTTAATATGTTTACTCATCACCCATGCTTTTGATATGATATCTTGGATTGTACTTGGATTGTGTATGCATATTGAATTCTTAGAAACATGTGATATTTCATCTCTTATTTGGTTGCATCTCATTGTATCATTTGTCTTGCCTTATTTATGTCATTTGCATTCATACACTCATGGTTATGATTATTTGATGTTGGAGTGGTATGATTATGTAGTGGGTCCAAGGGATCGGGAAAGATAAGAACATTGTTATGATTAAGGCAACACTGTGACGATATTGATATGTGGGAATGGCTCAGAGATGCACGCCTTGATGAAAGAAATCCTGTGAACTTGAACTCCCAACTTGAGTCGCTAAGTGATTTACAGAGGATGCCAACAACGAACCATCAACTTACAATCAGATACTTCAAATGGCATGGAATATGGAGTGGAATCCAAGACGTCACGTGAAGATGCAAGGAGACACATTTATTTGGGACTTTATGTTGGTCTTGGCCGAGACCATGTTTTCCCTTTTAGCTTATCTTTAATTCCTAGCAAAGCTTTTAGCTCTTCTTAGGACATAATTAATATGACATCTAATAGGGTGACTAGACCGTGGATGGGAGAAGGTGACTAAACCGAGATGACAAGGCAAGAACCATCAAGAAGATGAGGCTTCCAAGGAGATAATTCATTCATGTACGTAGCCACATGGGAGAGACCAAGAATGGACTAGGGAATTTGAAGAGTTGGCCGAGCAACTCTCCTTTCCTTTTGGCCCAAGGTACATGTCAAGCGTATAAGCTTCTAGACGTTTTCCAAGAGGACAATTCATGTATGAAGGACACAAAAGAGTGATCTAGAATTCATGAACGGTTGGGTTCATTCCCGACCCCAAGTCGGCCAAGAACCTACTCTCTTCCCCATTTCCCACCTTGGCCGAAGTAGTTCAAGTTTAGTGTCCCTAGAGTTGCCTTCTAGAAGAGGTCTATGTACTACTATAAATAAGACCTCAAGTTGTTGTAAAAAGATAAAGTAGATTTATTAAAATTATTTAAGTTTTACTCAATTGCTAAGTTTTTCAACTTCTGTGTTGTTTATCTTAGTTGGTCCTTGTGTGGGCCTTCGATCCTTTTGTGGGTCAAACCTTTAGTGTAAGTTGAGCTAGAACTTGTCTGATCTAGTTAAACCCAAACTAAGGTTCCCTTGGGTGTAAGTTTGGTTAGAACTTGTATGATCTAATCAAACCCAAGCTTAAGGAACCCCCTCAGTGCATGTGGAAGTTGGAACTTGTGTGATCCAACCAAACCCAAGCCTACGGTCTATCAGTTACTCTTCATAAGGTTATTGGTCACCCTCACTTGGTTTGTTCTCAATCTTGTACTTAGCAACCTCGGTCAAGTCCTTGTCTAATTGGCTTACTATACTTAGTGTCGACTCGAGCATTAAAACCCTAGTGTCATTATCCTTGTCTATATCGACCGATCATCACTTGGTTTGCATCCGAGATTGCACCTAGAAACTTGTGTTCATTCCTTCTTTCATAGCACCATATTATTTCCTCCACCACATCCCACAATACTTCCCAAACACCTCCACTGAAGGTCACCGACCGAAACCACCCACAAATACCCGTGACATTCTGACAACACCAAATAGTCTGCCAAAACGTCCCTTACCGGTACCTCACTGTTTCATCCAGTTTTCATCACCTTGACACCACCCAACCACCAACACAACCCTTAATGTACCCAAAACACCCTCTTAAAATGCCTTAATCCAACTCTTCCTAAATTTACCCGACCAAGCCTCACAACACCACACTGTCCAACTGAAATGTCCCACCCGAGAACCTTCATTTCAAGTCCCTTTACATGTTAATCTGCTTACAATCAAACTCCGACCCACATACCAACTTACACCAGTCCTTATATACATCATATTGGTATTAGAGCAAGGTAATCCCAATCCCACGCCTTGACAGTATGGCTCACTTAAATGATGATCTTCGGAGGGCCATAAGTGAACTTTTTGTGGAACAAGTACAACACTTGAGAAGAGAGCTTGCAGAGCGTGCCGTGATTTATGATGTCGAATTCGGGGAAGAGGTTGCTGAAAATAACCAAGGCATGCCGGAGAAGATGTACAAGAGGAGCCGATCTATGAAAAGGACGATGACCGAACCTTACGGTTTGATCTTCCAACATTCTAAGGCAACATAGACCCGGAGGAGTTTCTTGAATGATTAAGAGCCATTGAGAGAATTTTTGAGTTCAAACAATATGATGACCATAAATGTTTTAAGGTTGCTACATTGAAGTTGAAGTCATTCGCTTCCGTGTGGTATGGGAACCTAAAAACAAGCCGAAGAAGAAGTGGAAATCCCAAGATTGACTCTTGGGACAAATTAAGGAAGCAATTGAAAAGAAAATTCTTGTCAAGATAATATGAACAAGTCCTTTACCTTAAACTCACCAAGCTTCGTCAAGGAGTTCTTAAAGTTGAGGAATATGTCTGAGAATCTAAGAAAGTCACCATGCTATGTGACTTAGAAGAAAAAGAAACCCAACAAATTACACGGTTCATTGGTTGTTTGAATATGGCAATTCAAGAGAAGGTTGAAGTGGCAACTTACAACAGATTTGAAGATGTATGCCACTTAGCACTCAAGTTTGAAAGGCAACAAAATAAGGGTACCCCAAAAGCCTATGTAAAACCCATTAGTGTTAAAGAGAAGGGCAATACCTCTTATTCTAACCCATTGTATAACCAAGAAGGTGTAGAGAAAGATAAGGGGAAGAAAGTAGAGGTTACTAAGGGGGCGGATAGAAGCGGAAAGAGGTGTTTCAAATGTCAAGGACTCTGACACTTTGCAAATTAATGTACAAACCCGCGGGTCATGACCATTGAAGAATACCAAGAGTGTGGGGATTCCTTAACTATTGAGGAACCCGAGATCGAAGAGTCCATTGAAGAAGATGTTGCTCTTGCAGAGGACGGTGTAAGTATGGTACTCCAACATGTATTGAGTGCTCAACTTGAATAACTTTAGGAGTCACAAAGAGAACAAATATTCTACACCCGATGTAAGGTAAGTGATAGGGTGTGTAATGTGATCATCGATGGCAGAAGTTGTGCCAACTTGGCTTCTGTAGAAATGGTGGACAAATTGATGTTGCATACCCGCAATCATCCCAAGCCCTATACTCTCTGATGGGTGAACAAAGAAAATGGGATAAGGGTAGCAAAACAAGCCCTCACTAGCTTTCAAATTAGAAATTATGAAGATGAGATATGGTGTGACATGCTACCTATGGATGTTTGCCATATTTTGTTGGGATAACTATGGCAATATGATAGAAAAACACAACATGATAGAGAGAAGAATACATATTCTTTTCAAAATGATGTTTAAGAGTTCCGATTGATGTCATTGTCACTTAGCAAGGTGAGAGAGATGAAAATACAAAATGCCAAAAAATGCAAGGCCGAGGCTCTCTTACTTGAGGCACGGAAGGGGAAAGAAGAGTCAAATAAAGAGAGTTCCATAGATGCATTAATGTGCAAGGAGAGGGAGAACCTTGAAGATACCGACTCAAAGGAATTCTTGGAGGATTCGGAAGATGCGTTGCCGGATGATCTTACCCTCGGATTATCCTCAACAAAAGGTATTGATCATGCCATTGACTTTGTCCCCGGGGATTCATTACCTAATCCTCCCGACTCTAGCGGCGATCCGGAGGAGACTAAAGAGTTGCCAGAATTACTTGTTCGAGAGGACCATCATCCATGTGCGGTACCTATCTTGTTGGTGCTAATGAAAAATGAAACTTGGAACATGCGTATTGGTAACCGAACAACCTACAACATCACCGTAAGGGGTAAATCTCCGTGGCTGAGGATGGATGATTATTTAGATGAATTAAGTGGAGCTAAATTGTTTTCAAGGATAGATTTGAGGAGTGACTCTCAACCAATGAGGATCCGAGAGGAAATTGAACGAAAGGTGGTTTTCAAGATCAAACATGGTTTGTGCGAGTGGCATGTGATGCCATTCGAAGTATGTAACGCCCCAAGCCCTTCCATAAGTCTCATGCACAAGGTAATATGACCGTCCATGGGACCTTGGTCCAAGAATACAAAGTATTACCAAATAGTCTTCGTATTAACCCATCCGAAGTGGGAACTATTAAGAGTTGGCTCAAGAATACAAGTGTAAGGGCGGTAAGAAGCTTCCATGGCTTGGCTTCTTCATATCATCCTGTGATCCGATATTATAGTCCCCTTGTTACTCCAACTCCAAACTTGGAAAAGCCATTTGAAGTTGAAGGTAATGATGGGATTGGTCCTGGCTTAATTCAAGAAAAAGAATCCACTGCTTCCTATAGTGAGAAAATCGATGGTGCACGGCCAAATTCTTTTACCTATGGCTCATTGATCCAATGGGAAAGCTATTTGAAATGTGGCCCTTTCAAGGTATTGTCTAGGTTCCTAGAAAGCTCATACAAGAAAGAATTTCTAGACGGATGTGGAAGTTCAACGTTCCATGTTGGAGACTTATCAATGTACTTAGACGAAGAGAATTTGAGGACATATTCTTTTAAAGAAGGGAAGATTGATGAAAGAAAGCCCGTGAACTTGAACTCCCAACTTGAGCCGCTAAGTGATTTGCCGAGGATGCCAATAACGAACCATCAACCTACGGTCAGATACTTCAAATGGCATGAAAATGGAGTGGAATTGAAGATTTCACGTGAAGATGCAAGGAGACACATTTATTTCAGCCTTTATGTTGGTCTTGGCCGAGACCATGTTTTCCCTTTTAGCTTATCTTTAATTCCCAGCTTAGCTTTTAGCTCTACTTAGGACATAATTAATTTACCATGTAATAAGGTGACTAGACTGTGGATGGAAGAAGGTGACTAAGTCGAGATGACAAGGCAAGAACCATCTAGAAGATGAGGCTTCCAAGGAGATAATTCATTCATGTACTTAGCCACATGGGAGAGACCAAGAATGGACTAGGGAACTTGAAGAGTTGGCCAAGCAACTCTCCTTTCCTTTCGACCCAAGGTACATGTAAAGTGGATATGCTTCTCAACGTTTTCCAAGACGATAATTCATGTATGAATGACACAAAAGAGTGATCTAGAATTCATGAAAGGTTGGGTTCATTCCCTACCCGAAGTCGATCGAGAACCTTATCCCCTCCCCCTTTCCCACCTTGGCCGAAGTAGTTCAAGTTTAGTGTCCCTTGAGTTGCCTTGTAGAAGAGTCTATGTACCAGTATAAATAGGACCTCAAGTTGTGGTAAAAAGATAGAGTAGATTTATTAATATTATTTGAGTTTTACTCAATTGCTAAGTTTTTCAACTTGTGTGTTGTTTATCTTAGATGGTCCTTGTGTCGGCCTTCGATCCTTTTGTGGGTCAAGCATTTAGTGTAAGTTGAGCTAGAACTTGTGTGATCTAGTTAAACCCAAGCTAAGGTTCCCTTTGGTGTATGTTTGGTTAGAACTTTTATAATCTAATCAAACCCAAGCTTAAGGAACCCCCTCAGTGCATGTGGAAGTTGGAACTTGTGTGATCCAACCAAACCCATGCCTACGGTCTATCAGTTACTCTTCATAAGGTTATTGGTCACCCTCACTTGGTTTGTTCTCGAGCTTGTACATATCAACCTCTGTCAAGTCGTTGTATAATTGGCCTACTATACTTGGTGTCGACTCGAGAATTTAAACCTCCGTGTTATTATCCTTGTCCATATCGACCGATCCTCACTTAGTTTGCATCCGAGATTGCACCTAGTATCTCGTGTTCATTTCTTGTTTCAAACCACCATATTCTTTCCACCATCACATCCCACAATACTTCCCAAACACCCCCACTGAAGGTCACCGACCGAAATGACCCATAAATACCTGTGACATCCCGACAACACCAAATAGTCTGTCAAAACATCCCTTACCGGTACCTCACTATTTTAGCCAGTTGCCATCACTTTGCCACCACCCAACTACCGAACCCCGACCACCAACATAACCCTCAACGTACCCGAAACACCTTATTAGAATGCCTTAACGCAACTCTTCCTAAATCTAGTCGACCAAGCCTCACAACACCACACTGTCCGTCAGAAACGTCCCACCCGAGAACCCTCATTTCTAGTCCATTTTCGTTTCAATCCACTTAAAACCAAACTATGACCCATTTACACACCTCCTTATATACATCATGCCTGAAATATGATATTAATACAACCAAGTGCTAGGCTCCATGATCCGATGAGTTATTCTGGAGCAGAGGGGTATGGACTTCACGGGTCCCCCATGGGTCACTTTTATATGGCATACACATCTGAAGTGTGTATACCCATTGACAGAAAGGTACCCTACATATGCATTTCATGTATATCATACATATATTTGTGATATTATTGATTATTTGTTATTGAACTTGTATTAGAAATAATTGTTGATGATTCGACTAAGTCTGGACATGGAAAGATTATACTTGTTTGATACTTGAGTTATTGTAGAACTCTTGAAAGCGGAATAACGTGAATAGGTATGAACTCTTATTGAATAAGGAAGAATGTGAAATCTGTGAACCTTTATGTGGACTCTGTGACTCTATTTGGATTATTGAATTGTGTAGCATAGAGTTACTTGGTATCAACTGGTATTTATCTCTGATTATGTACTTCTGTCGCTATCGGCCTATGATGTCTACGGGGGGTATGATGTGTACTCATGCTACACTTATTGCATCTTTCCTTGATGTAGATACAAATTAGACCACCAGCTTAAGACTACGTGGCTGAGTTCGAGCAGTTGATCCTTGGCATTCAGGGTGAGGATGAAATCTCCAGCATACCCTTGGATGCTCCTTCTTTATCACAGTCTTTTTCTTGTATTTGAGAGACTTGTTTCAGACTATGTATTTGGTTTTGGCCTGCGTGCCAATTTCTCAGACTTGTATCAGATTGTTAGTGCTCTCGTACCCACATACTAGATCATTTGGGGGTATTTGGATAGGACAGACTTATCTTCTCTTCCGCATTATATATATTATCAGACAACTTATGTAGAATTATGTTTCTTCTGCTTTCATTAATATCCTATCATGTTTATGATGTATGGAAGTGATTTGCCTACGTTGTGGGATTATGTAGGTGCCACCACGATTCCTGAAAAGGTGTCGTGACAATTCACACGTCTACTGTGATCATGGTATGGGTAGAGAATTTAAAATAGACACCTATTAGCCCACAAAAGTCAAGCGCACACTCATTTTTTAGACTCAAGCTGGGAGAACTCACAAACTGAGCTTAAATAAGAATTTAGAACAACATGAAAGCCACAATGGCACCAGAACCAGACTAAGGAGATATGCGGGTCATTTAATACTAAAATAAACTCAGATACCAACAAGAAATAAATAATAGCAGCATGGAGTGAACTCAAGTAAGAATTTGTATCACATTACATCAAATACCAAACCCAAACTAACCAAATATATACATGATTCAATAGCACGCAAGCTATAAATGATTTCATTATCACCTAAGGCATTCTGCATTTTTGGCTACTTCATTTTAACCATTTATTCCCAAGATATAACAGACTAAACTAATATCAACTTGCTTTCTTTTATAATCAGAAACTGAACCTCAGGTCAAGTCATATGATTCAAAAGGTCTATGTTATCATGTCACCTTAAATAAACTCATTCAAACCATCATTCTAATTCAAATTTTAGCTTAAGATAATCCTTAACAGGCTCTACATGCTACCTCTAGGTTCAAAATTGCTTAACAAATTTATACCACATTAGTTTTTAAGACCACACTAAGCAAAGAAACAACATACATCTTTTCTAGAAGTCATTAAGCAACTCAATACCATGAGGATTAGACTATTTCATGTCTGTATCAACATTAGACCTATTGGAATAGTGATGCTGATTTCTAGACTAAACAAGGTCATTTAACAACTTTACTATACCCCAAAGGCGTCATTTTAGCCTACCTACTAGTCAAGTTTAGATAGTGAGCATGGTAATGATCAAAGCAGTCCCTATATGAATGTTTTCTAAGGATTCAAAACCCCATCTCAAACTAATTAAGCTATCAGCCAATGAACATATAAATATCAAACAACCTTAAGCTTACATACTCATCATATCAAGAGATCATTTTATAAGCCATTTTATGTTTCAACAATTCTAAGATTTGTTTAACAGGTATGTTAATCATAAAAATACACTATAACCATATAACTTAAATATTATCACATACGCATTATACATTTTATGATCCTAATAGATTCATATTAATCCCAGAGTACTATTTGACAACTGATAGTTATTCCAATATAATCATAGGCATATTATAAACTAAATCAAACCTAATCAAGTAAAATGAACTAAACACAACGCATCATGTTAACTTAGCATACTTAACTAATCACATAATACATAATATGGATCATAAGACACAAATAAAATAAGGAATTCGAGTTACCTTGTGTGGTGGCAGCCTAAGGGCCGAAGGGGATCTTGTTCTTCACTTTTTGGACCTCCGACACTCGCAAACCATGAAAAAAGAAAAGGTTTTAGTTGTGATGATCGATTTAGGTAAGTTAGGGTTCCACCAAAGGGCTTGGATCCCTATTATGCAAAAACCAACTGGATTTTAACTCAGAAATGGCTCTTAAGAATAAAAAGCAAGAAATTCGAGTTCGGACCCCTCACAATGAGAAAAGAGAATCAATATATAGGACTTTCAAAACCCTATAAGACCCAGTCGACATTGATGTGGGAGAACCAAGTATTAAGGGAAATTTCCCTCCCAAAAGATTTCTCAACAAATAGAATCGGGAATTCAAAAGCGATAAAATCAATTAAATTGTAGCAGAAAAGAAACAGTGGAGGAAAGACCTCACCTAGTAGGGTGGTGATGGCGTACGATGGGGATAATGGCAAGGGTCATTAATGGCCTTGCCTAATTTTGCCGAACACAACTGTGGAAAGTAACATACACTATTGACTTTGCCATTATTGGCAACAGAGAGGATAAAGCGTGACAATAAGGGTTCAAGAGAACCCCAATTCATAAATGGCAAATGGATAAGGGCTTTTGTCCCTTTTTCACGCTTAAGAATGACACTGGGTTGCATCTGGGCCTCTTTGGCCTGAGTTCGATCGATTTTAAATTAAAAGGGGAAGGCCCATTGCATTTTACAAGCTTGAATGAATATTGACACATTTTGAAAATGTGACCATTTTTTAAATAAAAGAACGACCAAGTAATTTCAAAAATAACCTAATTAGATTAAAAACTTTATTTCAAGCCCAAATTTGACACTAATTAGAATTTACAAAATTTAAATCATGAAAAAATCTTTTAATTTAAAAACATGCTTTGAAATAGATGTAATTCCATTATCATATTCAATTAGTTAACTTCCCGAATTTGACAAAAAAATATTGATTTTCTTAAATTGAGTGTTTTAAGACGATCAATTGCACAATTATTTTCAAAATTCTAAAATTGCAATTAATGATAAATAATGATGTGAAAATAGGATTTGATATACAATAATTATACTATATGATAGTTTTTCAAATGAAATGACCAAATATGTTTGGAATAATTTTGTAAAATCATTTTCGTCTTGTAAAAAGTATATTTTTCTCCGCTTGTGACTTGGGAACTTCAAATAATTAAATACGATTATTGAAGGATAAAAATTAGGTGTCAACAATTAGTATGAAGGGTGCTCTTAGTCAGTATCCGAAAAAGGTTATCTCATTTCTTAAGGCTTAGAAGATGGTAGAAAAAGGGTGTCTCTCTTATTTGGCTTATATTCAGGATACGAGTACGAAGACTCCTCCATTAGAGTTATTTCATGTAGTGAGGGAGTTTCTAGAGGTGTTTCCTATGAAACTTCCTGGTGTTCTACTCGATTGTGATATCGACTTCTGTATTTATTTGGAGGTGGGCATTTAACCTATTTCTATTATGCCATATCGGATCACACCGACTGAGTTGAGAGAGTTGAAGGAGGAATTGCAAGATCTTTTGAGTTAGGGGTTTATTCAACCCAACATTTTTCCATGGGTGCTCCTATGTTGTTCGTAAAAAGGAAGGATGAGACTATGTGCATGTGTATCGATTATCGATAATTGAATAAGGTGACTATCAAGAACAAGTATCTGATACCTCGCATTGATGACTTATGTGATCAGCTTCAGGGTATTTCAGTCTTTTCTAAGATTGATTTGAGGTCATCTATCATAAATGAAGATTATGGCGGAGGATGTTCCTAAGACGGCTTTTCAGACTCGATATGGGAATTATGAGTTATTGGTGATGTCATTTGGGTTGATGAATGCATCTGCAGACTTTTTGGAGTTGATGAATAGGGTGTTCAGGCCCTACTTAGATTCATTCATGATTATTTTCATTGATGATATTTTGATCTATTCTCAGAGCGAAGGGGAGCACAAACAACATTTGAGGATCATACTTAGTATTCTGAAGGATAAACAATGAGTTCTAGCTCAGTTCGATAGCTTTCTTGGGGCATGTGGTGACTATAGATGGTATCATGGTAGATCATTCGAAAATTGAGGCGGTTCTAGATTAGATCCATCCAAAGTAATAGGAATTAGACATTCAGCCTGCTTCGGTCACCGAGGTTCGGAGTTTTGTCGGCCTCGTAGGTTATTATTGGTATTTTGTTGATGGGTTTTCATCCATTGCAGCCCCATTGACTAGATTGTCTCATAAGAATATAGAATTTCAGTAGTCCAAGGATTGGGAAGCGAGCTTCCAAAAGCTCAAGACATTACTAACTACCGCTCTTATTTTGACCTTACCAGTTGAGAGAGACAACTTTACGATATATTATGATGTTTCTGGGGTAGGTCTTGTGTGTGTGTTGATGCAAAAAGGGAAAGGTTATAGCTTATGCTTTGAGTCAATTGAAAGTACATGAGAAGAATTATCCCATCTATGACTTGGAGTTGACAACAATTATATTTTCTTTGAAGATTTGGAGGCGCTATATCTATGGGGTGCATTGTGAGGTATTCATGAATCATCACAGTCTTTAGTATATATTCAATCAGAAGGATCTCAATTTGAGGTAGCGTAGATAGTTTGAGCTACTTAAGGATAATGACATGACTATCTTGTATCATCGGGGCAAGGCCAGTGTGGTGGTAGATGCCTTGAGTCAGAAGGCACTGAGCATGGGTAGTTTGGCTATATTGCATGTTGGAGATCATCCTTTGGTGATAGATATTCACTCTTCATCAAATTAGTTCGTGAGGCTTGATATTTCAGAGCCCGATAGGGTTTTAGCTTGTGTGGAGGTATGTTCTTCTTTATTGGAGCATATTAAGTCTTAACAGTTTAATGAAGTACAATTATGTAAGATTCGTGATAATGTGTTGCGGGGAGAGGCTAAGGAGGTTGTTATTGATGGTGATGGTGTTTTGAGGGATCAATGGTCGACTTTGTATTCCTAAGGTGGGTGATTTGACTAAATTGATCATGGAAAAGGCTCATAGTTTGAGGTATTCCATTCATCCAGGGACTACGAAGATGTACCGTGACTTGAAACAACATTATTAATGGTGTAGGATGAAGATGGACATAGTGGTGTTTGTTTCTCAGTGTTTGAATTGCCAGCAAGTGAAGTATGAGAACTAGAAGCCTGGTGGTGTGATTCATACGATGCCCATACCCGAGTGGAAGTGGGAGCGGATTACTATGGATTTCGTGATAGAATTGTCGTAGACTTTTAGAAAGTTTGATGATATATGAATTAGTATGGATAGGTTGACTAAATTTGCACATTTCATTCTAGTCTAGACTACTTACAATTTAGAGAAGTTGGCCAAGATTTACATCCAGGAGATAGTTTGATTGCATGGGGTGCCAATTTCTATTATTTTGGACCGGGGAACACAATTTACTTTTCATTTTTGGTGGTCTATGTAGAAGCAGTTGGGTACTAGAGTGGAGCTTAGTACAACCTTCCACACCCAGACTGACGGTTAGCCCGAGAAGACTATTTAGGTTCTCGAGGATATGTTGCGAGCCTATGTGATTGACTTTGGAGGTCATTGGGACCAGTTTCTACCCTTGGAAGAGTTTGCTTACAACAATAGTTATCACTTGAGTATTGAGATGGCACCATTTGAGGCTTTGTATGGTAGGAGGTATCGTTCTTCGACTGGGTGGTTTGATGCTTTTGGGGTTAGATCGTGGGGTACTAATCTTTTGAGGGATTCTTTGGATAAGGTTAAGTTGATTCAAGATCAACTTTCATAGCCCAGAGCAGACAAAAGAGTTATGCGGATAAAAATGTCTATGATTTGGAGTTTATGATTGGGGAGCGAGCTATATTAAAGGTTTCACCCATGTAGAGTGTGATGAGGTTTGAAAAGAAGGGAAAGTTAAGCCCGAGGTATATTGGGACCTTTGAGATCATTCATAAAGTTGGTGAGGTGGCCTATAAGTCGGTTTTACCTCCTAGACTATCGAGTGTGCACTCTGTGTTTCATGTGTTGATGCTGAAGAAGTACCATTTGGATGGTTCTCATGTGATTCTGTGGGATTCAGTGATACTTGATCAGAATTTAGCATATGAGGAGGAGCCTATAGCTATTTTGGATAGGCATGTTAGAAAGTTGAGGTCTAACGAGATAGATTGGGTGACATTGCAATGGAGGAATTTCCCTGTGGAGAAAGTTACTTAGCATACTGAGTCTGATATGTGGGTTAGATACCGTCAGCTTTTTGAGAGCCTAGGTATTTACTTTTTTGTACCGTTCGAGGAAGAACTGATATTTAAGTGGTATCTGAGGTAATGACTCAAAAAGTCATTTTGTTTAATTTACTTGAAACCCCTAATTTACCCTTCCTGAGCCTTTACTTGCATTTTTGTGATTTGCGGGGATGGGTGGCATGGTTTTCGAAGTAATTGAGTGGGTTTATGATCCTTTTTGGCAAGTTTAGAAATTCATAATTTAAGAGAATATAAAGTTTTTACTCGTAGTTGACTTTTGGGTAAATGCATCTTTTTCGTAGTTTCATCGATTACATTAGGTTAGAAATGACATTTATGGCTTAGTCGAGCTTTCGGTTCAATTCCCGAGGCAATTGGGAGCGGTTTAGGTGGTTGATTGAGAATTAGGGAAACTAGAACTTAAGGGTTGACATTGGTCAAACCTGAGTCATGGAGCGCCCCTAGGTATTCTCTACTTACCCACCTGTGTCGGTTTCGGGTACAGGTACCTCTATGACCTTGTAACTACCCCACCTCGGCGAAAACAGACTGACTGGGTAGACATTGACTCAAGAAAGGAAAGTCAATAGCCTTTTTACCTACTATGCCTTTCACCCACCTAGCACAACATTGCTCAATTCAGTATGAAATCAGTTGAGAATAAAGTTAATTCGTGAAGTTGATGAGCAGCGAAGATGTCTTATGTGGCCATGAAAGATGGATTAAGTATAACAGGATTGATTGGGTGGTAGAGTCGTGGAAATTCTTATTTCTTCCATATTTTGGACCTTTTCAGGAATTTCAAGTGTGCGAGCAGGTCTGAAATGTGTTCTATGATAGAAATGCATGTTTGGTTTGTGTCTATAGTGTTCCGAATGATTTTCGGGTGTTGGATAGAGACTTGTAAATAAACAAATTTTTTTGGTGTTCAGTTCTGGTTTCCTTCTTCGTGTTCCCAAAGAAGGCATCGCATTCTCATAGAAGAGGGACAAAGGGAGGGATCGCGATTTTGTGGACTAGCCCGCGTTCGCGAAGGGCTTTTGGGACTTAGCCAGGTCAGTCAACCAATCACATTCGTGATGGCCCACATCGCGTTCGCAATGATATGGGTCGATGCAGACCGCGATCGGGAGCGGGGTCTCGCGTTCACGAAGCATGTTTTCATACCTGGGTATATTTTAAAACCCGCTTCGAATTGCATTACTCACTTTCACATTTTGGGAGCTAGAGACCTCGGTTTTTGGTGACTTCAAGAGCAAAATTTAAGTTTCTTCATTGAGGTAATATCTAAACCTTAATCTTAGTCTTTTCCATTAATTTGTTCAATTATTTTAGGCTTAAATCCATGACTCATGAATGAGAAATTGGGGGTTTTCCTTAAAATTAGGGTTTGATTATTTTATGAAATTGAAGGACCAATTTAGGTTAGAATGTGATGATTTTTTGGATATGGATTATATGGACTATGGGTAAGATAGTTTACTTTCAATTTCCCATTTTACCCTTGTGGGCATGGGTTCCCTTTTTGGGTTAGCTTGGGAATTCTAAATTAGTATATCAATATGGGTGTTGTTGGATTCGTATAACCATATAGAGTGTTGTTTTGACCTTGTTGAACTTGTATTCGTGATAAATTATTGTTTGACCCTTGGGATTTGGGGATGGGGGTTTGGTTGATTTTTTTAGAACTAAATCCTTGCATATAGCAAAGTTGGTATAGTTAGACTCATAATCTCATCCAGATATCATATTTGAATAGATTGGTCACGTTCGGAGGCTCAAAGGAAAGGAGCTTGAGTGAATCTTCGACTTCGGATTCAAGCAAGTTGAGACTTACTAGACCTTAATATAGTGTTATATGTTGGCAATTAATTAATTAAGAGTATAATGAGGATTTGGGGGTCTTACTCATGAGGTGACGAGCATTTGTGCGGGTATCGGTGTATTTAAAGGGTAATTAAATGGTAAAGTATGATGTACATGACAGAGATTATGTGTTTAGCCATCGGTTCATGAGCGTGGTGCATAAATCCACTTAGGTTGGTATGTCTGTTGCTTATTTGGGCTATGTTAGCCATGCTTGATATATTGTGTGATTTTGTCTTGTCATGTATTCACCACTCTACATCTCGTCCAAATCTTTGAAAGGAATTGATAATGTTAAATGAATTGATTTTATGCTTTTGCATGATGTACACATATCCATATCATACATTCATATTATTATTGGCATTGGACTTGTGAGATACTGAAAAGGGGCCTTGAAGGCCGGTTATTGGATATAGTACATGGTAATAGTGATGATTAATGATGATGCTACATCCACAGAGCTGGGACTCCATGGGAAATGATTCTGGGGGGGTATATGAACCTTATGAGTCCCCCATGGGTCACGTGAAACTTACTACAGGAGCGTGTGTAGCCCGGGTACATATGGACATTGCATTGCATCTCATTTGTACTTATTGATGTGTAATTTATGCCATGTGTGCTCGTTGATATAAAGATGTGGACTTTATGATCATATTTCTCTTAATGGAAGAAACTGTGAACCTTTATAAATTATTCTTGATGTAAGACTAAAATATGAAATTTTATGGGACTAGACGCCCTGAATGAGATTTAGGCTGGATTCGGTAGTTGTAATTTGGATTTACCTTTAGTAATATTGGGAGCTTTAGAATGACTTGATAATAATGATAATTTTTGCGGTTAATCAAATTATAGGCCTTTACTTATAGAGTTGGATATTTAATTTGATTATACCTTAGTTAACTAACCAAGTATAGAAGTATCGAAAAGTACTAATCCTCGCCACCATTATAGTTAGGGTCAGTCGACAATGTTGCCGGGTATACGTGCTTCCCATACTCACTGTACACTTGTTGCACCTTTGTGTGCAGGTACTGATCCGGATTCAAGTGGAGCATACACGCGACGGATTTGGATAGCTATTCAGGAGTCCAGGGTGAGTTGTAGACACTTTCCCAACACTAGAACTCCTTTATCTTATCATTTATTTTATGTCTTGTGTTTCCAGACAGAAAGAATATTTTTAAGCCATGGGTACCTCAACTTAGTTAGGTAATATAGATTATTATTAATATCATAAACTACTCTTCTAAAACCCATCTTTCCTCCATGCTTTATGGTATTCCTTGTTTTTCATAGTTCTCAAATGATCACACCTGGCACAACATATAGAATAAGTTTGATCTTTTCAGCACAATCAATCTTTCACCATGTTCTAATTACTTGATGAATTTGCACCAAATTTATCTATATCCCAACTGCATTTCTGAACACCTTCCAGACTTCTGCTGCAAATGTACCTGTTAAAAATAAATGTTGTATTCTTTCCTTTTGTGGAATAGGAGAACAATAACAACCAATAGTCAATGGAATTCTCATGCTCATTAATTTATCAGCTGTAGGCAATTTATATTTCAACAACCTCCATAAGAAAACATAAATCTTAAAAGGAACTATTTTGATCCACAATTTCTTATAATCCTTTTCTTCTTGTTCCTTGTGCCTCATAATGTCCCAAGGACTATTCATTGTAAATGTACTTGTGCTTGTTGGCATCCACCATGGTCTATCTCAATTACCTTGCAGCTGACTAATGTGAATATCAACTTTAATGTGCTCAACAATCTCTGCTGGAAAATTTTATTGTAGCATATCCTCCTTCCAGTGTCCATTTTCTATTAAATCAACTACATCTTTCAGATCCTAATTAAGAGGATATTCAATAGGGACCACATTGTGTAAAACTCCCAACTTGGTCCAGTTCTCATACCAAATATTTGATGCTCCTCCATTGATTTCTCATCAAATTTTATGTTCTATCGCATCTCTCACTTGTAACATCTTTTTCTACACCTGTGTCCCCCTCTTCCATTGTATTAAAGTGAGAATCACTTTATTATAATATTATTTCTACATATAATTTGCCCATAAGGTTGAGGTAGTTCTAAACCTCCATTACAATTTTGCAAACAATGTCTTAGATACATTAAGCAATGATTTAAAACTAAGTCCACCGTCTTGTGTTGGTAAGCATACAACATGCTAGGTTTTACAGTGTTTACTCATCCCCTTCTCCTTATTACTCCAGAAGCATCTAGCAAAAATTCTATGTATTTCATTTATCACACACTTTAGAGGTGCCAGGACAGAAAGAAGATGAATGGGCAAACTCAGAAGAACATTTTTTATCAATACAACCTTTTCACCATATGAAGATAACTTTCCTTTCCAAAAATGCAATATTCCCTTCACCTTCTTAATAAGATCAGAATAAAAAACCTTTTTTTCCTTGAATGAAAGATGGGACACCCTACATAGGTAAAAGGAAATGCCCCTTAAAAAACTCTGTAATCTCAATAACAGATTGTACAAGATCATTATCAACATTTAAGTGCATGAAGAAGAAACCTCTCCCTTTGTTGATTAATTAACCAGATGTCACTCATAATTTCTCAATATTTGTATTATACAATTAAGAGAATAAGAGTCAGCAGTTATGAAAATGATGGTATTATCAGCATAAGCTAAGTGGTTTCGAGGAGAATACCACTTAGGCATTCCATATCCATTAAGTATGTTGTCTTCAAATAGAGAAGTCAAAGCTCTTGACAACACTTCAACTGAAAGTAGAAATAATGCAGGAGATAGAGGATCCCATTTCTTCACTCCTCTTGAAGATTGAAAAAAACCTGTAGCTTTCCCATTCAGTAGAACAGAATACAAATTATTAGCAATCAAACTTCTGAGCAAATTAATCAAATGCTCAGCAAAATCTATTTTCCAAAGCACATGTAATAAAAACTTTCACGATACTCTGTCATAAGCCTTGTCCATCTCCATCTTAATTACAACATTAGTTGATTTCTCTCTGATTATGATATCTGACAATATCTTCCGTGTCTGCAATATATTTTCAAAAATACTTCTCCCCTTGAAAATCACCTTGTTTATAAAATTGGACAGACTAATTAGTCTCATATCTAAAAATATTTGAACATGCTGCTTTTTTGGTATGAGTACCAAATTAATATGAGTAATAGATTTAGGCAGTTCGGCCCCATCAAGAAAGGCTAATACTAATGCAAGCACATCATTACCAACTATATCCCAACATTGTTGGTAGAATATACCTGAGAATCCATTTGATCCACTTGCACTATCTATATTCAATGCAAAGATTGCATTCTTGACTTCTTCCATTGAGGGATATGAGCACAAGACCATAATCTGTTCATGAGTCACCAAGCTAGGTACATGTTGCAGTATTCCAAAGTCATCTGCATCCCCATCCTCAATGAATTGATTTTTAAATAAATTCACTACTTCCTCTGCTATAAGCTCCAGTGATTCCAGCCAAACATTGTTGCCATCTTGAATTTTGTTAAGTTGTAGTTTCAATCTCTTTCCAGTAACATAATTGTGAAAGAAACTAGTATTTCTATCACCTTCAGGAAATCAAGAGAATCCTGCTTTCTGCTTCCAATATTGTTTTTCCAAGCTCATATATTTCTTTAATTCAGCTTGAGCTTTTTGTAGAATAATTTTGTTAATAATACTTGAGTCTTCCTCAAATAATTGTTCCTTCACTTTGACAATTTCCTCCCTTATTGCTAATTCCTTAAAGATATGATTTTTCTAATTATCATAAATAAAAGATTTCATTCTTTTTAGATTTTAGTTTGGGGTGTTCAAATGAGTGAGAAAATTAAGTTAAGTTTCTATCTCTCATTAATTAGTACATATACATAACATGTTGATTTTATTTTTTCCTTCTTCCCATACATTTGTTATAGTTTTTTTCTATTTATGACGGTTTTATACATTGTTTTAATCTCAATTTTTTTGAATAAATTGTTTTTATTTGTCCATAAGAAAAAAAATAGTTGACTGAATTAATTTTTAAAAGGATAACTTTATAGCTTTGCATCTAAAAAGGTTAAAAGAGTAAATTTTAAAAAGATACATGAATTTTATTATGAATATAATTATATCTTATCAAATTTTGGCTTTAGGCAACAAATTGTACTGAGCCGCCCTTGTATACCGGCAACTTGCATAGCTTGATGCAACAATTATCTTTAAAGGTAATTGATACGAGTTGCATTGTACGCAGATGGACAAATATAGTTCCTGATCCCCTTCTCTTGCCATATTAGAGAGCACATTAAATTTTTTAGAAAATATATCTCTAATACTATAAACCATTTGTTAAACACATGGAACTCGATTTATCTCAATGCGATCTTCTAGGCTCCAAGCTGAGCAATCATCTCCTAATTGAAAGATGTCAAGTTGAAGAGACGATTCACTGACTGAAGAGCCACCAACCAAATATAAATGTTCACGTATACATCTGTAGTAGTATTCTACATCCATTTTTGTCATTGGATGAGAGTGGAGAATTTCACTATCAATAGCAAAATAGCAAAACCGATTTTCCCACTCCAATGTCCAAAAGATTGCTCCATTAAAGAAAACACTGGTACGAAGAGTTTGATATGATTTTGGCGACCGAGCTCGATTTTTCCTCCGGGAGTTCGTCTGTGAAGAGTATATATGGAGAAGGCCAACATTAATACCTTTGTAATTAAGAGATATTGGATGGTCATAGGCCAAACTCATGTCTAGTGAAGTAGTCATGATAACTCGGCTTGGAAGGGTAGTAAATTGCTTTGTAGTTAGGTTACAGGCAATGTACTTGTCGATAAAGTGATAAAGAATCAAACCACCGCAGGAATTCAAAATTTCAACATCGTTAATGGGATCGTCTATGATAAAATCGAAGACTCCATGATGAAACATAGATATTTCTTCATCATTAACGGAAATGCTACAAAGGTCATGGGTACCCGACACCTACTGTAGAATTAGAGTAGTTGGGGAGGGTTTAGGGGTGATGAGAGAAAGCCAACGTTATGAAACAAGATTGAACCTAAAAAGAGGGTTTAGGGGTGATGAGAGAATGCCAATATTTGGGGGGGGGGGGGGAGGTTTGCCAGCACTCACCACCCTAAGGCTCGAGTGAACCAACTATATCATATGAACTCCATAACACAAATTTAGGCGAACAAAGCCGCCAAATAACAATAACAAGATAAGAATATAACTACAACCTGCAAATAGAAAAGGCCCAATAACAGCATATGTACATAACTGAGGCTGACAAGGCCGTAACAAGAGTATCGACAACTAATAAAAAAGCCGATATGGCCAATCAAAATGAATATATACTAACCGCTGGTATGCAAGCCTCTAAGAGTGCTACAATACATCAACTGGTTGAGACAGTGCCCCGCCATACCCAAAACTCTAGAAATATATACAATAGTAACCATAGACTCTATATAGCAACTCCAGATAAGTGGAGTGCGACAACCAATAGCTGGAACCAGGCACCCTAATGAGGAAGTACATCGCTATGTCTATCTGTACCTGCGGGCATAAACACAACGCTCTAGAAAGGGACGTCAGGACGAAAGATATACTAAATATATAAGGCATGTAAAGTACGTAATTGAGAGATATAATAGAAGAGAAAAGGGCATAGAATCAACCTGAAATTCATAAAAGGGCCGTTGAGGCCATACAACTGATATAACCATGAATATATGCATATAAGTAAAATCGGACCACTCTATGAGGCCATCTCTATGAGGCCATATAGTATAGTATCAAGTCCCTTTGTGGGGTAACCTTATCACAAATTGTCCGTCCATATAAGACGTGGTAATAACTGCCCAACTGATTAATGATATGCACATATAACTACCTGCCCGAATGACTATAATATGAAACGGTAAGAAAATAGATACATATATATAAGTGCAATGCAAGACCGGCCTCAAACAATATCATAAACAAAGTCGATGTGACTTATGGTAATTAACCTCTGACTATCATTATTAGCGTTACGCTCATCAATCTCTAATCAATACCAATAGATTTATAAGATGCGGGAAAACCTCCCGACCACGGACCACCATAGAATGTAAGTGAGTTCAATAGCGAATAAGACATTGAGTAATGTACTGCGATGTGAAGATGTTGTTTTTCAGAAATGATTGTTTCAAACCATGCCAAAGAAGGAAGTTAGCCCTACATACCTTATTGATGAGGCTATTTACGTTCCACAAACCCTCGCACATGCTACAGACTATTATCTATATTATACGAAGGATTTGTATCAATATCGAATTCATATCTTATAAGAAAATTCATTGAGACATTTTGTCGAACAACTTAAGTACATGGAGTTCTTAAGCTTTTCTACAATGGAAACTGATCCTAATCAACACCACCATCTTCTATAACTCTTCTCACGGGAACGACCTTTTTTTTGTAATTGGACTTTCCCGAAAGAAAGAAATTCACAAATTATCTAACAAGATTCAACACTTGTATCTATACATAATCTCAACCAACAACCCCAACAAACAAAGCAACACAACTTCATGTTATAAGAATTTGTTCTTCAAGATCATGCTTACAATAGTTCCATAACTTACAAGTTATCTTCAACAATTAATCAAGCTAAGCTAGGAGGAACTAAAGAACACATAGGAGTAGTGGAATCCTTACTTCAACTAGCCAAGTAGTCCCCCACAACAAGCTCTAACTCAAGCTCAATTGAACTCTCAACTTCGATAAGCCAACAAGAGAGGATTTCAAGGTGTCCTTGATCTTCTAAAGGAGGAATCACCTCAAACACACATGAAGATGTCCTTCAATGGTGGAGAACCCTTTGGAGAGTATTTGGGAATGTTTAGGAGCCCAAAAGGTCGAGAAATGAAATTACCTAAGTCTGCCCTCGAAGTTGACTTAAATGGCCATCACCACTGCCACACATATGTGGATGGTTTTGCGGCGCATATCCCCATGTGCGACCGTATATGCCACCACATATAGTGGCAGGGAGGTGGTGGAATAGTGGCCTTGGTCTGTGGCCTGATCTGCAACGCGAAATGCTTAGCGTATCACTTAATCTTCGTCGAACTTTGCTAAAAAATGTCTGATTTAATCTAATTGACTTATAACCTTCCATACGTCTCTTAGCATCCATATAAGTTATATATGTCCCTCGAAGGGGCCTCGAGTTGTCAGAACTCAAGTCGACTAACTACACTCTCGCTTGTGTATAAAACTGCGGGGTGTACAATCAAACATCTTCATATTCATCTACTTTCATATGCAAATTTAATTAGTTAAACATCATCAAATTACTACATTTCAAAAACTAATAATATTTAAATTCACTTAAAAATATTATCACTTTGAATTTGGGTAACGTCGTGCAACCAATTTCGACTAGAAACAAGTGCTTGAACATTTTCACGATGGATACAACTTTTGTACTTGGTGATTAGGAATTTTAATAGTAGGGATTTAATGCTAAATGAATAAAGTATTGAGTATGATACTAAGACTTATTCGGTAATCACTATATTTTTTCACGATTTTCTTTTAAACTTTAACTTCAGATTAAATCGCATCCATGAATGCAACTTCTATACTTGGTGATTAAGATTTAACGTTAAATGAGTAAAGTATTGTGTTAGATACTAAAACATATGTGGAAATCACCATAGGGCGATGAAAAAAGTCTAGTTCATCCTCCCGAATGAAACACATCTTATGAAATATACGGGGTTCCCGCCCGCCTGTCCTATTTGCTTCAGTCAGTCGTCTGAAAGCGCAGTTTACTCACGGCAATCAATTAATCAGATGAAAGAAAAACGCATATCAATACTACCGTCCTTTCAGTGACTCATAGGGCTTCCCTCAGCTCAGCCAACCCGGTCCGAATCTTATCTGAACTGCGAGATAACTCATTTCGCTCCCTCCAAGTATTATATATGGTTTTCCAAAAAAAAAAGCAGTAGCAATCAGCTCTTATCCCTTGGTGTCAAAGGGCGAGTTCCTTTCTTGTCTTGCCTAAAAACTCACGCTTTTTTAATGATCTTTTTTATGGTTATGCCGGCGATGATAGGTGGATCTGGTAATTGGTCTGTTCCGATTCTGATAGGTGCGCCTGAAAGCCTTTGGTGTAATAAACCGCAAGCCCTTCCGAAAGAAACTCTTTGATAAGTGATTCACCGGCCACTAGATCCAGGAATCCCACCTTATTCTCAAACCTGAAATTTGCTTGTCAACGAAATTCCACTCATAAGTAGGTTCACATCGTGATCTAAGTTCCATTTCCCATCGATCCTATGTTTTACTTATTTTTCACAATTTTAATTTAACTAAATAGTCTTTTGGCCCACGGGCCGACCTCAGTCTAGTCTTAGTCATGCCTCAAGGGCCAAGGGCTGACTAAGGTTGGGCTTATAAGTCTCAGTTTTAAATGGGCTTAAAAAACTTAACCCAACCCTACTTTAATAGCGGGCTGGATTGGGCTGGCCTCAAGGGCAAAGTTCATTTTGACGGCTCTACTTAAAATAATAACAATTTGACTAATTTGCCATCATTAAGTATTGTGGTAGGACGGAAATTTTGAATTTGATATCTAAAATTAAAAAAACAATTATGGTAGAGCCTTAGCTTCCTTTTAATGAACCTTATACGGTGGAAGTTTGTAAAAAAATCACCACGTCCAATAATTGCACTCTGTTATTTAATTTGAGTCCATTTTTGTAAAAGGAAAAACTTTAAACAGTATCCGATATGATGGAACTTCAGACGCAACAACTTCCTGCTCCTTCTCCCTTCTTTTTTTGTATGTAGAGTACTGTTAGATTCAAATGATTAAACATTGATAGAAACTGAATATGTAGGTGTAAATGGATCACTGTTGAACTTCATTGAACATGCAAACATCGTTGGATAATTGGAGCATCTTTGTAAGAATATTTAGAATATGAATGTCAGCTTGTGGGGAACAAGCGGCTAGTGGTTACCATGTGAATTTTTTGCGTTCTTTTTGTGAGTGTTATAGGTGTGAGAAGCGGTCTTTAAGTGGTGTTTTTGAGAGTAGAGAGAATCAATTATTTTGGTGGTGATCGATTTAGAGGAATATGAGATAATGACTCGCAAAAATGATGGTAAAATTTGGACTAATTCACAAAGTTCAAAGGTAAATCTGGATCATTTTGCATAGTTCCAAGGCAATTTTAACTCTTCCCTTGTACAAAAGCTCATGTGTTGAAAAGCTTTCATCGTTGGTCAATAAGAACAAACCTAACCCGACTTTTGTAATGATATTGGTAGATCTAACTCTAATTATTAGTGAAGGACAAATTTAAACAATTTCACAAAGTCCGGACAAAATTGAACCTTTTCCCTTAACCAAATATGGTCCAAACCCCTACTATATGTTCCCTCCTTGGTGGTGCCAAAATAAAGCGGGCATAACAGAAGAAAACATGACAACAAATAACCAATCCCAACCCTAGCACTGGAAATAACATGGGAAGAAAAACGACTTAACGCAACAATAATAAAATCAAGATCAAAAAATAAATAAATAGATAGCAAAGTATCTTCTGATGTCCAAAGCCCGAATTTTCAGTAAATTAAATTCTAAAAACACAACAGAACAAACTCCAGGCTTGACTAAGCTCCGGACTTGAGGAACATTTGTGACATAACATTTCAGATCAAACACTCTCCAATGCGGCGGATAGGAGCAAAGAGAGATCATGATTCTGCAGCAGCAGACTGCATACAGCAGAACCATTTTTTCTGAAAAACAATTGCATACACAAAGTAAACAGTATTAAGGAAAGATATCAATGCACAACCAACTCTTATTTGCCTTAATAACAGTTTCTTACATGTATAAGAATTGACAAACACAATCATTTCTTGGATAATTTGCTAAATGCTAAGGTGGGTTAATGCACAACCGAAGGGACAAGGAAATAGTTTCCTGTTTACTCAACTCATGAGAAATTTCTCGAACGAGTGCTTATATACGTGAACATGCTCTATATGTCTGTGCACCAAGTATGTATCTGATATGCATCTTAAGTTTAAATGATATAATACGTCGGTGAAAAAAAGAACATATATGTAATTGACATAAATGATATAATAGGTCGGTTGAAAAATGAAATAATTAGCAAAAACAACACATGAGACAAACTTGTAAAGCCATCAAGTACTCAAGCAATTCGGCCTAGAAGTTGCTACGCTGGCCTTGAAAAATAGTATTTCTATCCTGCCCCTTTCACAAATGATTTATTTTATGATTTTGCAAAGGATAGGGTGCAAATAAGAAAATGCTACATTGAGAAGGAAATTGGAGACCAAAAATAAAAAGGCAATGATGCAAATTTTAAAAATGACACACGTTATGAGGCAAATCATCAAAAAACAAAGGATAGAATGCAAATAATAAAAAATAATGCACACATTAGCAGTTCAAAATGCAAACAACCCAAACAAATGTTTGTTGCTCTTGTTTCAAAAATGACAATTAATGTTGCTTTCTGCACATACTTTACAAAGGAAATGATATGATATTTCACGTGCCAGTTAGGACATAAGTTTTAAAACATCATGTTTTCAAATGATAATCTAATAGCAGAACATATAAACATGTGTACAAACTTTGTGAACATATTTAAAACATCATGTTTTCAAATGATAATCTAATAGTAGAACATATAAACATGTGTACAAACTTTGTGAAACATTTTCCTAACCATCAAAATCGAGTCACAAAAAATTACTTAAGAAATGCATGTAGCACACACTGCTAGCCAAAGACATAGAGATGAGGGCCACAACTTACTGATTGAGGCTTTCCAAGAGTTGCACCATGCTTATATCCAGGGTCATCCTTTGGTGGTGAGTTTGTATTGCCACCGCTTCTCTTCTCATTTCGAGCTTTGTTAAAGATGACCGTGAAACCCTCAGCAGAAGCTGGGTCATTGACATCCCACTCTCCGAACTTTGGAAGTGGGCGGCCTTTTTCCTGTAGAGGTCAAAAGATAACTATCACGGCTGCAATTCTATGTTAAAATTAAAAGGGCTGCAAAACATTTTACTGATGAAGAAACATCAGTAATGGTATAAATATATTTTGCTAAGTAAAAATATGAAGAAGAAACAGATTACAGAAGAACAATAACAGTGTAGCAGTAAAGTAAGGAAGTGAAGAGGTGAGAATTACCAATTTTACAGGTGACTCTTATAAGAACTAAGAAGGATGTAGTGCGGGACTTGTTTTATGCCGAAAATCTGGAACTAAAGAATTAATTTGTCAATTAATAGTTGATTGGAACCTCCGTATGAGAAGTTATTTAGGGAAAAATAAATTTCCAAGAATATGTATTACTCATATGTGACAGCCAGCACCAAAGCAACTAGAAAAATATATTTTTCTTAACCACAAACAGTTACTTCTCCTTATTTGCTCCCCCTCCCCCAAATGTGATGCAATTTTTGTGGATTCGGACAAGAGCATGAAAAGTGGGTTTCTCTTATGCTTATGCTTTCTGTCATGTTTCCGCAGAAAAAAACTCAACTCCAAATCTACTTATTTGCATTTCCTAAATGCTGGAATTATAAAATGCTGAATACTTATTACTGTTACTATCACACAGTAAGATAGACTTTAGAATGACTTGAATGCTACAATATCCTAGTACTACTTGAATATCTGAATATTTAATATAAAAGTCATATCCCAGCCTACCCTTACTGGTGGAAAAAGGAAATTAATTATTAGGTAAGGAAAGTGACAGATTTTAGGTAAGAAGTAGAAACTCAAGTTTAACCGGATCCCCGAAGGAACTAGGTCAGTATTAGACGTTCACGGCTTCATTTAGACTTTCCAATGAGGAGGTTTTAACCATATTTTTGCAGCTGAACTTCTCTTAGTTAGAAATAATTACATTGACAGATAGTTTCTATATATTTAACTTCTAGTATCAATTCTCAGAAGAGAAGTAGAAGTTATTCCTTTTCAATCTTGCAACTTCAGAAACTCCTATAGGGTCTTAAATTGATATTATATTCATTTCTTTGGTAAAATTTCATACATATTTTGCAGTAATACAAGTTCCACATAGGCCAAGATCAAGAACATAGCATAAATAACTATCCATACCTATATATATGTTAACACAATTAACATGGAAACATCATCTCCTCGCAAAAACCAAAAAGAAAACTTTTAATGGCTTCAAATATTTCACCTTTAAAATTGCCTACCTCATTTCCCATGAGCATAAACATAAAATAATTAGAAAAACTTGAAAAGAAACTACACATAAACCTAAAATTTCATAAATCTCCTTGTGCAGGAGAGATATAATACACATACTATCCCATTTACATGACACTATTACTATGGGACTCAAAAATTTCTTCCTGACAAGTGACAACTATATTTCAACTAATCTTTTATTATAGCAAACAATGATTTTAATATTTTCATGTAATTTATAAGTATGTAAATAGTATTTGAAAATATTAGCAAATCCAACTCTAGCTTCGTTTAACAAATCCTTATTCTTTTTGGAACAGAGGGAGTGAAAGTTAGTAAAAGGAGAAACAAACTCAAAAGCCTTCTTATTTTCTTCTTCCTTTCTACGGCGGTCCAGTTTTAAAATAATCAACAATTTATGATGAAGAGAACAATGATTAGCTAATAAGAAGCTCAAAAAGGGCCAACAATCAAACTACTAAACAGTAATATGTAACTATAAAAAACACAATCCTTCTTTTGTTCTTCCTATCTACAGAGAAACCCCCCACCCCTACCCCCCAAAAAAGAGCAAATTATCAACAAATCACAGTGAGAAGTATGACTCAGCTCAAAAATGCTACTTCTACCTTAAAACAATAGCAATTAAACAGGAAGACCAAGGGCGTAGTTATCTTTCGAGCTACGGGTTCGGCAAAACCCGGTCATTTGGCTCAAACAATGTATTTGTATGTAAAAATTCATTAAAAATATATACAAATAATTTATCCAGAACCTAGAAACTAAAAGAAATTATGATCCAGAACCCAAAAGCTAAGAATCCTGGCTCCGCCTCTAAGGAAAACTCACATACACAAGCATATATACATGTTGATATAGAGAGAAATCGAGAATCACACTGCAAGGAGTTCTTTTGACTAAACCATTGAAACCCCACTGGCTCGACTAATCCGGAGTTAGAGAATCAAACCACAAAGAGTTGAGCTTTTTCTATGCCGTTCTTAAATATATAAACTTTTAGTTTGAAAAACATCAAAGTTAGATGCATCGACTCTTGTATTAAAATAGTACTAATAATCAGGTTCAAATCCTAGCAGAAACAAAAATACTAGGTGATATATTCCCATATGTCCTAGCGTTGATGGACAGAGTTACCTAGTACGTGGGCAAGTGGCCGTGGAATTTAGCTAATACTAATATTAATAATATTTTGTAAACTAAAAACAAAGCCCCAGAAGTCAATAGAGACCAAAAAATAATTATGGTGCAAAACAATATCACTAGCAAACAATTGAAGCTAGAAAAGGGTAATTTTACCATAAAATAGGAACAATACAACATACATAAGCATATAATCATGTTAATATAGAGAGAGAAGTTGAGAATCATAGCTGCAATGAGTTTAAAGTATTTTACGTAGCTTTAAAAAATATAAACAGATATCCCCAAAAATCAATTAGATGAATTAACTCTCGTATTTCTAAACAATAAATTGAAACCGAGAAAGCTTATTCTTTTCTTTTCTCCAAGACACACACACACAAAAAAAAAGGAACACGCAAAAATCGAAACTGAAAAAGGTTCCTTTGCAATAAAAAATGAAAAATAAAACATGAAGAATTCACATAAGTATATAATCAGATAGATATAGAGAAAGTATAGAAAATCATACCGCCATGAGTTTTAAGGTTTTGAACAGAGAGAGAGAAAACACACAGAGAAAATCCCTTCTAACAACTTTTGTGAATTTTACTCGATTGATCGGTTTATTTTATGTTTTTTTTTAAAGAATTTTCTCCTCTTTTTTCTCTTTTCTCTCTGCAAATGAAATGGAAAATGTTGAGAGAGAAATAAAGGAAGAGCCAAGGAGGTCAAGAGAGAAAGATATACAGCTGGCTTTAAAGTGGGCCCAGTGTTCTGGTTATCTATTTCTTGGGCCCACCCCAGTCAAGTTTCAAATTTCCCTTTTTTATTTTTATTTTCTA
Source organism: Anisodus tanguticus (assembly GCA_034509755.1). Classification (NCBI taxonomy): domain Eukaryota; kingdom Viridiplantae; phylum Streptophyta; class Magnoliopsida; order Solanales; family Solanaceae; genus Anisodus; species Anisodus tanguticus. The sequence goes on from CM067542.1 coordinate 38,001,500, forward strand.
GAAAATTTCATAAAAACGTAACTAGGTGAAAAAGTTGTATCAGACATGTATTAGATGTATCAGTGCATAACTTATAGTCTAAGATCTGTCATTTTTTAAACTATAACTTACATTTGATATTTACGGTCCAAAAATATTGCCACATCAAGTAATTTTTCCTTTTTAAATTTATTTTATAATATAAAGAATTACTCCTATGAAGTAAATGAAAAGGAAAACTGGACTTGTTTCTCAACTGACATTGGAATTTAGAATTAAGGTCAATACTTCTATGCTTTCTCATTTTTTCCTTTTCTTTTTTGGGGGAAGTTGACAATTAGCCGGTCAAATAAAAATAATTACATTCACAAATTAAATATAATAGTTTATATGTAATAAATAATAGATAAAATATATTTTTTAATTATTATTTTGATGAACGAATATAAAATGTAAAAATTCCTTCTTCAATTTTTCCGAAGGGGGTGGGTGGGTGAAAAAAAGTTATGGGGGGTGTGGTTAGGGTGTAAACGAAATGGACATCTCAAAGTTAGCTGGCAAAATTTATGAATCGGAAAAGGGCTACATATACCCTGAACTATAAAATATTATTCACTAATACCCTCCGTTATATTTTTAAACCACTTATACCACTACTGTTATACTATAATTCAGATTTGCCCCTAATTTAAACGGCCATCCACGTGGATTTTTTTAATTCGGATTTAAGAGTTGGAGTTGAGAGTTCCAACATAGATTGCAAGAATTTTTGATAAATGAGCTAGTAGAACTTGTAAGCAAATGACCTTTTAGCCTTATTGTTGTTTTTATTTTACTACTTTCATTTTTACTTGTTCATTATAATAAAAATAATTTTTTCACTTTCAGTTGTTTACTTTCACATCTCAAGAGAAAAATAATTTATTTTTCTGTTTTACCCTTAATATTAGTTACTTATTACAAATCATTTTTCAAGTCCATTAAAACTATACGCACAATTAATATGAGTATCATAATAAAATATACACTTCATTTATTATTTTTAAGGGAAGTGCAAAGTCCATTTGTAGACAAGTAAATGTGAACAAAGGGAGTATATCATTATTTTAGTATCATACTAGTAATTGATAATAACATCATAAAGTATATCATACAATTGTGTGATGATGTTAGCATACTGATCTTTGCTAATGTGTAATTTTACATGTTTGTTTATCATACAATTGTGTGATGATGTTAGCATACTGATCTTTGCTAATTTCTAATTTTACATGTTTGTTGGGAAGAACTTGTCTCTCACTGAAATTAGTGAGTCTGATCCTCCAAGTTACTAAACTATAGCGCTTCGTAAATTTTTCATATTCAATTCGAACTAATTATCAATATAAAGTGTAATTAAATTAATTTTGAAATATGTCTAAACTTATACGAGGATAACAAGGACTTTAAAATACGGGAACAGTCTGAGGAATTGAGGAATTAATTGAAAGATATTTAGATCGAAAAATAATCAAAACAATCCAAAAGATTAAAATTTTAAAAATCTCAAATAATACCTCAGCTTATGCGTCGCATAAGAAGAACATTACATGACCTAGTTATCAAGGAGGAAACTTAGGAGATAGTGAGCTAAGGTCCACTGCATCACCCGCTCATAATGATATGAGGAGGCTAGAAGTGAGCTATGCATGCATAGCCAGCAATGAAAGTTAGGAAATTGACTCCCGTAGGCGATGGTTAGGCCGCATGAGCGGTGTCCAGACTGAGAAATTACAAATAGTGTGTTGGGAAAAATTCATAGGCTATATAAGTGGACGAATTAAATAATGCCATGTGGTAGGGTTACATGTCGGTTATGAGTTAGTCAGTGGAAGGCTCTAGAGATATTTGCATATCCCCGGAAGAGTAGTGCGATTTCTCGTCAATGGAAACCAAAGATCAGAAAAGATCCAAGGAAGGGTATCACATCACACCGGTTATTGAAGGCCAATGGTTGTCCGTTATGAAGATACCCCAAGTCTTCCTCAAGTCTATCAATGTGCATAATTATCCTCTTTATCACTCATTATTGCTTTATCATTAATATTCAGAATTAATAGAGAGGCATGATTCATGAAATGTATGCCCCATAACTCAAGTATAAATAGGGATACATATTTTATTGTGAGGACATGAGAAGTTTCTTATAATGATAGTATATTGATCCCCTTACAAGCCATCTTTTGTCCGTGTTTATATTTCAAAGGTTTATTCACTTGCTTCTCCAGAGGCTCAAACTCACAGCTTCTCCAAGGCTCAGACTATTATTTTTATTATTACTCACTTTTATTCTTATTGTCTTGTTTATTATTGCATATTATCCTACTACTTTGGGTCATACTGATCCACACGTCCTACACCACGTATACAAATTCAACTGCACTGATTTACGGGTAAACAAGTAGCGCGATGTTTATGTGCCAAATAAGCACCGCATAAGACTCAATGATCTATAATACCCCATGTGGGGGGGGGGGATGGATGATTTTTAATATTCAGCTAAAAATCTATATTTATTAGTATATTATTGTTACACCCCGTAGTTTTGTACGCGAATGAGAGCGTAGTTAGTCGACTTGAGTTCCGGTGACTCAAGATCCTTTCTGAGAGTTACTTACGACTTAGATGGATGCTAAGAAGATTTACGGAAGGTTAGAGGTCATTTGGATTGAATGAAATATCCCTTGAGGAAGTTAGCGCGATACGCTAAGCATTTCACATCGCGGAAGCCATTCCGCTTCGCTGATGTATCCACAGATGAAAGCCACCTCACTGCGACCATATACGGTAGAGGATGGGTCAGAGACCACCATCTGTGTCGCACATCCTCCTGCATATGTGAGGCAGTAGAAAGGCCTATATAAGGCCAAGTTTGAAGCTTCATTTTGGTTAAGTCACTTTCGACCCCAACAACCCCCAAAATGCTCTAAAACTCTCTCCAAATGCTTATACACCATGAAAGAACATTTCTATAATCCAATGATATGATTTCCTCCTTAGAAAGCCCAAAACATCTTGAAGATTCCCTTTAATTTGTGGAGTAAAGCTTGGAAGAAAACTTGTTGTGAAGAATAATTTAGTTGTTTAAGGTAAGGTTTTGCTGCTCCTAGATGTTATCTAACTCATTCTAGCTTAGTTTGTTCAATTAGTAAAGATAACTTATGGGAATTGAGCTAAACTTTATGATAGAGGCATGTTGTTTGTTAGAATGTCTTAGTTGAGTTTTTGAGACATTTATGGCTAAACATGATGGAGTATGATAGTGGTGATGGTAGTTTTGTTGTAACTAATGATGAGGGGTTGATTTTATCTTGGTGGCCATGAAAACAAGATATGGGAATTGTGCACTCTAAGTGTTCGATAGAATGTCGTATTGAATCAATCTTGTAGCTATCAACTTGATTTTGATCCGAATTATCTTTGTTACGTAGGATGTTCGTTGTAGAGAGTGTGAGACCTCGTAGGACTAACATTGGCCAGGTGATGACGTATGTAAGGCTTACCTTTCTTTTCTTTTGGCATGATAGAGTAAACGTCACGTAGCGAATGTCCCTTAAGAAATTCCATTCTTGAAGGTTAGAAAGGTGATTATTTTTATCCTTGTAATGTGTCATAAATCTTATTTGTCCCTTGTCTGGAGTACTTTCCACACTTTTATGATATCTTTTGCCCTGTGATGATCTTGTGCTTCTTGTTGATTTGCAACGATTGATATACGTAGTTACAAAATGATAGGCAGGGGTTAACGACCTTATGTCACTCCGACTCTGTTCATAAAGAATTTATGAGGTAATTCATGAATATATATATATATATATATATATATATATATATATGTGTGTGTGTGTGTGTGTGTGTGTGTGTGTGTGTGTGTGTGTGTATCTATTTTATGACACTGAGTCGTGCTATAGTCGGCCGGGTATGACACTTATATGTGCACACCATTGCAGTTAGGTACGTTATATTAGCTCCGAGAGCGTCTTGATGATATATATATATATATATATATATATATATATATATATATATATATATATACGTATAAGTTTTCTTACGAAAGTATGCATTGCATATGTCCATAGTGGCTTTTCAAGTTTCCAGGTTATCTCTTGTCCTTGCCCTACTATTGTTATTGTCTTTACTTGTGTTTACTTGCCTTACATATTCAGTACATTCTTTCGTACTAACGTTCCTTTGTTAGGGGCACTGCGTGTTACACCCCGAACTATGGCCTGAGCGTAAGATGACACTCGGTGCTGGACTGTATCTGACGAGCGAACCACATGACTTGTTGAATTAACATGGACATCAAAATCATAAAATAATAATTTAAAATATGTAAAACTGAATACTATAATCATAGTATGAAAATATAATAAGTCTAAAATAATTTGAAGACGTAATAAGTCTAAAAAACTGACATGACATGCTAGACTAGTCTATGAAACCTCTAAACATGAGTCTGATTGCAAAACTGTTTTACCAGGACAAGGCCCTGGCATACCTTTAGAATAAACCATGACATGTAAATAACTAAACTGAAACCACGAATGAAATGGGGCTCACAAATATATTGTAGAAATCCTAGCGAACTGATCCATCGTCTTGAAACTCAGTACCTGCACCGTGAAGTGCAGGCCCCCGGGTAAAAGGGACGAAAGTACATTTGAATTACACTGTATGTAAAGCAACTGAAAGAATAAGCAGGCACATGAAATAATAGGAACATGAAACTGAAACTGAACAATGAGTATGAATATGATCTGACATAAAGGTAAAAACGTGTATAAAATCTGTATATCTGTATATCTATGGGAGCGCAATAGTATAACCGATATGAAACCACCACGCTAGAACGTGGCATCTGATCTCTGCTCGATCAGCTAAGCCATCTTGTATCTTGCCGGGGTACGAGACATGAACATGACATAAATGGATTCAATAACCCGCAATGGATAACATGAAGGTATCATCGTAAATAGGCGGAGTGATCCTTATCCTAAGCTAGAAAATATAATTTTAGGCTTTCTGAGCCTTCTCGGTAATCTGTGCAACTCACAAAACATGAACATGAATATATTTGGCTTGTAAGCCCATGAATTTCATGAAAATAACTTGTAAAACATGGTTTGTAATTATTACTTAGCATGTGAATAGATATTTACTACAACTTGTGTAAATCATGAAAAACATGTAAAATTTCATGGATTGAGTAACTCTAATTCATGACTTGTAATTAAGAACTCATGGAATTCAAAATATGTGTTCATGGATTACATATAGGTTCATGACAATCATAATGACATATCATGAATACAATTAACAAAAACATAATATAACCATGGTATATAGTTGTACATGTACATAGGGTCATCAGGAGTTAGAGCAAAACCCTAGGTAGTGTTTCATGGATTAAAAGTAGCGTGGAGAAGAAAAATGATGTTCCACACGTGGATAGAAGCTCTACATATATGTAAACGCTCCAATTCAATGAACTAGGTTGCTTCCGTGAAGAAGAGCACCAAAACCCTAGCTTTGAATCACTTGAGAAGGATTTACCTTGGAAATCCTATGTTTTTATTTAAAAATCGCGTTAAGAATCATTAAAATAATGCTAGAATTGATTAGGGATCATTGTAACGCTCTTACCTTGATGTAGAAGGTTCAAGAGAGAGGGAAAACGACTGCTAAGGATTTCGGGCGAAGTGGAAGAAGTCTCAAGGAGTTAGAGATATTTAAAACATAGAGAAAATCACGTCTTTCTGGAAAATAGGCCTGGAGCGGCGCGTCCATGCCCAAGGCGGGTGCCAATCGTCAGGCTTATTTTGAGTGAGCCGATGATGTTTGGTAAATCATGCATAAATTTTTGTAAGCGTGTCTATTTGATCTCCACCATATAGGGATGGAAAGTTATTTCAAAGAGACACAACATTTATGAGGATATTTTCTAAAATTCTAAATAAATAATGGGGTTATGCTTTCTTGAAGTGAGGTCTTGTGAAAACTCACTTGAAAACATACTCCATAGGGTAGCTTCCGACTACACTTTGCCCAACGACTCTTCTTATACCTTGATTAGTTTCCAAAACACTTCCTATACTCCTCATATTAGTTCCATTACGTTCCTATCATACGGGTCAAACATTAGCCTGAAGGTACAAGGTGTTATAATATCTACCCTTTGGGATCATTCATCCTCGAATGATGGTTCATGGTTAGGGGTATGACTAACTTTTGAATTTTATAAAAAAATCGGCAGAGTTTCCTCTGTAAATAGGACTATCCCAACATTTTTCAATCACCTACAAACTAACCGGGGCATAATGCAAGCCTCATAGGGTATCTTAACACGCATGACAAGACATAACATAGTAATGGGAACATGGACGTGACTAACATGAATACTGAACTAGCTTGAATATGTTGATACCAACTATCATGAATATAGTATGACATGAACACTTGGATATTGAATTGAATGAATTCATGAGTACTATACATGGGATTTGGAAAAGAATTCATAGGAACGAATGACATGAGTACTGGAATATAAGCATGAACATGACATGATTACATGGATGTGACGAGCATGCTAGGGGACATGAATACATGAATAATGGATGACATGGATACATGAGTGCTAAACTGACATGAGATGTGAATACGTGTAAATATAGCTATCATAACATGATATTTGATTGCAAAAAATATGAATGTTACAACATGAGATCTGAATATTGAGCACATATGGGATCTGAAAACTGAGCTAACATGAGGTTTTAATACTTGAGGTGGTTACCTTAGACCATTTTCTGCTTGTCCATCAATATGTGTGGATATTTTGGCCTCATGTTCTCTTTGGCTTCCGATGTAGCCTCCTTCACATTGTGGTTCCTTTACAACACTTTCACTGGAGCGACTTGCTTAGTAATCAACTTGCGAACTTGATGATCTTTCGTAGGATCTTGTATGGTCTAATATATTTGAGACTTACTTCTCTTTCTTCTCAAATCATATGAGACCTATCAAAGGCAAAACTTTCTAGAAACAACCAATCATTAACATGAAACTTTGAATCTCTGCGCCACACATTCGCATAAGACTCTTGCGACTCTTAGCCATTTTCAAATGCTCCTGAATTAATTTAACTTTTTCAACAGCCTAATGGACTAAGTCTGGACCTAGCAATTCTATTTTGCCAACTTCATACTAACCAATAGGTGATCTACACCTTCGCCCATACACAGTTTCAAACCGTGCCATCTTGATACTAGCATAATAACTATATTTAGAAATAACTCAATGAGATTCAAATCATCATTTCAATTACTTTTAAAGTCTAGGACACATGCGCTAAACATATCTTCGAGTGTCTGGATAGTGAGCTCTGCCTGACATCTGTTTGAGGATAAAAAACGATATTGGAGATAGTAGCCAATCTTTTCTGAAAAGACTTAAAAAAAGATTCACTTTGAATTTGGCACCTCAATCTGATCTAATAAACATTGGATCCCCATGGAACCTGGAACTTTCCTAAATATATAACTTGGCATAATCTTCTGCTCAATCGGCTTTCGCTTGCTACCAATTTGGAAACTTAGCCAAGAAATTGGCTACATTTTTCTTCATGTCATTCAACCAATAAACCATCTCAAGGTCATGATACATTTTCATGAAGCTTGGGTAGGTAGAATATCTGAAATTGTGTGCCTCTACCATATCCTTTTATTTGCGTCTATCTACATCCGGTATGCAAAACATTTCTTCGTACCTTAGAGTACCATAATCTCTCCCTTATTTGGAATCCATGGATTTATGTCTGTGCATCCCTTCCTTTAGCCGCAATAGATAGGGATCATGAAACTGTTTTCCTTTTTTTCTCAATTACTAAGGAGGATTTGGCTTCGTTCTGTACAACAACTCTACCATCTTCGGGGTCCAAAATTTGAACTCCTACGTTTGCTAAACAATGAACTTTTTTCATTATGATTCTCTTGTCTGCCTCAACATGAGCTAAACTACCTATACTTGATATCTTTTTGAGATACCCTATGAAATAATTATAGTGTTGTTGTGCATTAAGTCCTTGACCAACACCCTGAACAATAGAGTCTCATGCGATGACACTACTTTTGTGAAACATAATTGGGCATGATCTTATAGCATTTTTAACATCCATCTCTATCGTGATGACGCCGTTGAGTGTTCATTCTATCCAACATCCTCTTGACCACTTAATCGATAATAGTTGATCCTGACACAAGTTAATCGATGATCATTCTACTTACTTCATGTTTCTTGTACATACAAGACACAAACTTATGGAGACTATCTCATTATGTTGTCATTACTGAATTGAGGTTCTTCATATCTCATGCTAACCCTTCGGGTTTTCAAATATTCAACTGCATTCATTGGAAATTTCCACATCTCTCTCTTGGACCAAAGGTTAAAATATTATATTTAGGTATCCTTCTCTCTCGTTGGGATCCAGTCAACTTTTCTCAACTTATGCAATTCTTTGCACTTTAGGTCACTGACGATTCATCCTTCGACTCACTTTTGAGAGATCTTCCATACTAGGAAAAACTGAATTACTTACATGAACGGGGAACTAAATTAATTACATGGACCGAATTACTGGCATATTCTGTCTTGATGACTTAACTTTACTCACATTGTTAGTCTTAGGGAGACCCATTTTTGATAACTCTAAAAGACTATTCTTCTATAATTTCCTCTCTTACTGCTTAGCTGATTTTCTTCTCCCATTGTTATTGTACTTTATGTTTATCTTAAACTCTTTGGGTTTTAACACACATTCGGTGTATTCAAACTGCTATTTACTCACCACTGTTAACCTAACTAAGAAAATCAAATTGTACCTCTACTAGCTCTGCTAAAATTGCTAATTTACTTTATCTACTCACAACTTACTTACTATTCATTTCTAACCACCTGCTAGCATCATGTTCTCTGGTTTTGTCCTGAATACTAAAGTGAAGCTTAAGATTATTTCTAACTTCCCTCATTATCCAACGCATTTTGTGGTCGTATACTATCTTTTCTAAGCTATAGACATAGATCAAACTTAGGGCAATTACGTCTCTCTTAAATGAAATATGGAAATATCTAACCCCCAACTTTCTATACACTTTAAAGTCATGTCAAACTACACGCATATGGGGTAAATATTTAATCACATAAACTTAGAGGGAAATGTCATATCTTATCATCTCATAGTAATATCTACTTCTTGTAGTAACTTACTAACGTCATACTCTCTGGTTCTAATTTGATTAAACTTGCACAAAAAAATTCTATTCCCTAAAGTCCAATATCATCTGCTCTTAGTTCTCATGTCGTGCATCGTCTCTTCTTAGTCATGTTCATAGGTCGTATGGAAACGTATTCTATAATATCACATCTTTTTGCCTCCTAGGTATTTTGCCCTTAGGCTCTTTTTGCTCAAAAATATCATGAGCAGTTTATGCCCACTGCGGCTAACTTCATAACATGTTACCCTGTAGGGTCTTAAATTTGAGCTATCATCCTCATACTTATAGCTCCATGGTCCAAAACATCAAATAATCTTATTCTGTAAGGTATAGAACATACATATACTATCATGCAGAACTTGTCCTTAATGTTACACCCCGTAAATCTTGCGCATAATCAAAGGCATAATTAGTTAACCTGAACTCCGATGCCTCGAGATCCTTCCTGATGGTCATGTATGATTTAAATAGATGTTGAGAAAGTGTATGGAAGGTTAGACGTCATTTGGGTTGAAGGAAATATGTCTCGACAAAGTTTGACGATGATATGATAATATGCTAAGCGTTTTCCATCATAGAACTCATTCAGCCTTGCAGATTTGGCTGTGGATCGAAGACTCATTCTTTCCACACTTCCTCCACTATCTGCGGTGGGAAATGTGGCTGTAGATGGTGATCTGCATCGCATGTGCCACCGCAAAAGTGAGGCGACGGGTTGGCTATTTATAGCTTATCCTCAAAGCTTCTCTAATTTCATTTTCATTTTCGACCAAAACTTAACCTAGGAGCTCTAAAACACTCTCCAAAGGGTTTCATATCATCGAAGGCTCATCTCTTAAGATTATAAAGCCAAATCACCCTTAAGAAGGCTAGATCATCTTGAAGACAACACATGGTTGGTTGAATTGAGTTGGAGCTTTTTGGTGTTGGAAGTAGGCTTAGTATGGAGGAAGTATTGGCTACTTAAAGGTCAGTTTTACTACTCCTAGTATGTTCGTCATCATCTCCTAGTCTAAGTGGATTTATTGGTAGAGATAACACATGAAGATATAGTTAAAATTTGAAGTAGAAGACATGTTAAGTATTTGGTTGGTTTGGTTGAGATCCTTAGGATAAGTAAGGCTAGATCTTATGAAAATGAAAGCTTTGATCTAGGTGTTGTTATGGATATTGAAGAAGACATGAAAGTAGTTTAGATGGCCAAGAGAATGACATATAAAATTGGTGCACGCTAGGTATTTGATAAACGATCGTAGTGAAGTAATCAAGAACCATTGATTTGATGTTGATCCGACTTATCTCTAATCCCTAGGACGATGATTGTAGGACAACACTATGTCTTATGAGTGACTTTGGTCGACAATAAGGTATTTAAGGCTTTTCCTCTTTCTTCTAAGTGGCATGATCATACAAAAACATTATAAAATGAATAACCGTACTCCGAATTAAAAATCTTGAAGTACATCATCATGTCCCTTCCTATTGTGGAAACTTGTAGAAAGCACTCTGAAATGTACCTTGCCCTCTTCTTTCTATTGATGATATGATCCAAGGTTAAACGTTATCAAATCGATGTTCGTAAGAACTCCTATTCTTAGAGAATGCCAGTATGATTACCCTTAATCGATGAAGTTGTTATTATGCATTACTCTTGAAAAGGATTCCACGGTCCTGGTTGTCTCTTATTGGTTTTTCGAAAGCTAGGAATGCTATATCTTGATTTGTTAAGTTTATATGAAAGAATGAACAAATTATGGCCCTGGTTGGTTTTCTGTTTACTCATTACTATTAAAATAGACTTCATTATCACCATAAGTCTCCTGCCAAAAGTGCTTGTTGTACTCTATTGAGAAGATTGGACTTGTTCCCTTGTCGGTATAGCTTAGTGCTCTTCTTGATAGTCATTGCTATACTATTGACCTTGAGTTCATAATGGATTGTAATGTTGGTTGTAAGACGTTCCATAACGATCGACGGAGGGTTAATGACCTTATGTCACCCCGACCTCGTTCATGATGTTCTTCTGAGTTCGGTCATACATCACACATACATACACAAATATATATATATTATATATATATATATATATATCTATTTTATGACACCGAGTCCCATAATTGGTCTGGGTATGGCACTTATCTGTGCACACCACTGTAGTTGGGTACGATGACACCGAGACTTGTTAAGGTCGGGTATGATGACACCAAGACCTACTAAGGTTGTGTATTGGACTTTAAGGGAAATTGGGATGATCATTTACCCCTTATTGAGTTTGCTTATAATAACATCTATCATGCAAGTATTAAAATGGCTCCATACGAAGCTTTATAAGGACGAAGATGCAGATCTCCTATCGGATGGTTCGAGGTAGGCGAATCAGAGTTATTTGGGCCTGACTTGGTACACCAAGCCATTGTGAAGGTGAAGCTTATCCAAGAATGATTGTTAACCGCTTAGAGTCGTCAGAAGTCGTATTTAGATGTGTGACGGCGAGACTTAGAAATTCAGGTAGATCATTGCGTTTCTTGAAGATTTCTCATGTGAACGGTGTAACGAGATTCAGAAAGAAGGGAAAGATACGTCCAAGGTATATTGGGCCATGTCATATAATTCGAAGAGTCGGTCAAATATCTTACGAGTTGGACTTACCTTCGGAGTTGGAGTTTGTTCATCCTGTTTTCCATGTTTCCATATTGAGAGCATGTATTGGATATCCTTCTCGGATAGTGCCAATTGATAATGTGAAGGTTACAAAGGATCTATCATATGAAAAGATTCATGTTGCTATCCTAGATCGACAAGTCCGCAAGATGAGGACTAAAGAAGTAGCCTCCGTGAAAGTTCTGTGGCGAAATAAGAACGTGGAAGAGATGACATGGGAGGTGGAAGAGGAAATGATGCACAAATATCCCCACCTATTCCAGACTAAAGTCGAGGTTCCAAGAGAAGCATAAGGTAAGTTCTATTTCCATAGTATTCTAATTAATGCTTAAGGAACATGTGGGGTCTGATGTAATGTTATATATTACATTGAATAGCCTGTGAAAAAGGTAGTCGTATTTTTTGGGCTACGTAACGGGGATTAGATATGTGACCCTAACATTCGAGGATGAATGTTTCTAACGGGAGAAGGATGTAACATCCCGTACTTTCGGATCACGGTTTGAATCGCTAGGCGTACGTAAAATCGCTAGGTGTATGTAAATAGACCCGAGCGTTGGGAAAATTTATGTTATATTTACGTATGCTAATTAAGAAATTAGTATATAAAAGGATAAAACCCCAAAATAATTTTGAACGTAAGAAGTGGGACGACGGAGATCGGAAATAAATTTGGTGTGCGCATAAAATAGGTTATGGACTAATGTCATATTACAAAATTATGACATTGAGTATATGAAGGTCTTATAAATCATTAAGATTTAAGTGAATTGGGATCATAAAATTAATTGTGTGTGATTAATTAATTTTAATGGGAGGCAAGTCACTTAGTGGAGAAGCAAAATGGCACGTTAGGGGTATGTGGCGTCGATTGGCAATGCTCCACTGCCAAGACTAAAATAAGTGGGTGACATAGTCATTCACTTTGAGAGTTATATCCTTGCTTGAGAATCCTTTAAGACCCAAAAACGTTCAACAGCCTTTGATATTTCATTGTGAAAGCATTTTGGTTTTAGTATGTTAGAGAAGCGAGACCAAAGAAACGAGATCAATTAGCTTAGTTCATTTAGGTGATTAAGATAAGCAATTCATTCGTGCTTCTTTGGTTTAGAGCAGCACGTCCTACAAATTATTTCGAAGCAACAACGTTCCAGCAATTGAAAATACGGAATTGTTGAAAGGACAATATTCGAGGTATGTTAAGGCAAATTATTTCTTTCTTTTGGCATGTTCCATGTAACGAAATATAACCGTGATATTATTCCATAAATTATTATACTCCTAGTGGTTAAGAATATTCATGTTATTGATTCCTATGGTAAAAGCATGTCTAAAAATGTTCCTAAGTCCTTATTGAGGCATACGAAATAGAGGGTGATATTCATAGTGTTAGCCAAAGGGGCAAGGATATTATGTCATCCGATAAGTTTGAATTGTTTCACTGTCATTCATGCATATATACATATAATATATTGAATCGGGTTGCACGTTCCGCAACACTAACATATAATGGATCGGGTTGCATGTTCCGCAACACTAACATATAATGGATCGGGTTACACATTCCGCAACACTAACATATATTGGATCGGGTTGCACATTAACACTAACATATATTGGATCGGGTTGCACGTTCCGCAATACCGACATATATATATACATATCACATTTGCATTGTGCATAACATTTAGGCATATGTATTTAGGCCCTCAGAGGCATTTATTGCTGGTCGGTTGTTTCTGTTATTGTTATATCCATGCTGTGCTATTGTTCATGCTTGACATACTCAGTACATCAGTCGTACTGACGTCCCTTTTGTCGGGGGACACTGCATTTCATGCCCGCAGATTTACGTAGACAGGACGACGATCCACATTAGTAGGTTGTTGACTCAGCGGATTTTGGAACACTCCCCTTGTTTCGGAGTGTCGGCCTTATTTTGGTACGGTATATTCTTGCATGTGTCTATGGGTATGGCGGGGCCCTGTCCCGACCTTTTGATATCACACTCTTTAGAGGCTTGTAGATAGGTGTCCTGTGTGTAGTAGTCTTGTATGGCCTTGTCGGCCTTGGGGATGTATATATATATAAGTTGGTTTTCTGGTTAAGATTTTTCATAATCTTTTTCGGCTTAGTCCGTATTTAATTATGATTAGGTGTTGAGTGTACGACTTGTGGTACCCGGCGGATGAGATCCGGGTGCCCGTCGCGGCCCTCTGGTTTGGGTCGTGACAGTCAGAGTGTTAGGTGTACCCATATTAGTATTAAATGCTTCCTAAGTTCTCTTGTTGCTATGTCAGTTTGCTGGATAGTAGGTGAAATTTGTGTTAGCTTTCTGTACTCAGTTTGGACCAACTTGCTATGTTAAAGCCATAATTGCATCTTTATGTCAACATATTAGTATGATCATATAGTAAGGCATGTAGGATACAGTCTGTTGTTGGATTTATTTAGATAGGCAGGGGGGTCTTGGAAATGACTTAAAATCTGAGACTTCCTTTCTTTGCTAAATTATGACCATGCCTACGGTTTTTATAATGTGTTTGCTTGATATGTTTGATTTATGAATCAAGCAACATAAGCATGTCTTTTAGGCTAGTATAACTAATCCCAGTATGATCATTTCCTGTCCTAGAGTCTTATATATGAGTAGCATTTGTTGAGTCTGATATTGAAATGGTTGAAGTCATCGACAGACCCTTCATTGATTGTGTATTCCACTTAAACCCTCCAATTGAAATCCCTACCATCTGAACCCTCCAAAATCACTTTTACTTTCTTGGATACAAAATAAAAATGCAGCCAAACACCAAAGGTGTGTGCACTTCACACACTAATGTTTTGAAAAAGCAATGAATAAAACGATGACATGAGTCACATGAGCTCAAAATAATAGTAATAAAAAATGAATTTACAATTAAAATGAAAAATAATTTTAACGTTAATAATCAATTGAAAAAAAGAAAAACTCGATTTCTTCACACACGAGCTAGCCACCCACCCCTCGTCACCCGCCCGTCCACCCCCTCCCCACCCAACCACTACTCCGGCGAGCTCCCCCCTACCCAACCACTCCTCTGGTAGCTCTTACTTTTCTTTTTCTTATAATAATAAAATATAAAAAAAAAATCTTTCTTTTATATTCAAGTGATAGACAGAAATCGTAAACAAAGAGTATTATTTTTCTCCATACCAAAAAATTGGAAAGAGGTTTGGGAAAGTAAAATGGGGTGAAGAAGACGATGGTTGGGAGAGGGTTTGGTTGCTTTTCTTTTTTGATTCAGTAATTGTTATTTTTTAAAATGAATAAAAAGTCCTATTTAGTTATTTACTTAGTGTCAAGTAGGGGTGGCCAGTGGGCCGGGCTCGGGTCTGGCGGGGTCGGGGCCGGGTCTGGCGGGACGAGCCAAGGGGTCGGGGTCGGGTCTAGCGGGGTCGGGTTTGGCCGGACCTGCTCCAGTCCCGTCCCGATCCCGATCCCGTCGGTATCGGGCGGGGTCCGGCGGGTTTTCCTTTTTTTAAAAAAAAAAAATAACATATGTATAAAAAAAACTCAATAAACAAGATAAGATAGTGTAATAAAAATATCCCAATGCTGTTTTTGTGCCTCTTATATTATTTAATAGACATGATTTTTTTGTAATACAAATACAATTGTCTAAAATCTAAATTGCAACTTTGTGGTGTTGTCCAAAAGTTGCAAATTACATAATAAAATTGCAATTAAAAAAATTACATTCTCAAAAAAAATTGTTCTAATTGCTTGATGATTTCCTGTGGTTC
The DNA here is from genome assembly GCA_034509755.1 of Anisodus tanguticus. NCBI lineage: Eukaryota > Viridiplantae > Streptophyta > Magnoliopsida > Solanales > Solanaceae > Anisodus > Anisodus tanguticus. Next base: position 38,017,240 of record CM067542.1, read on the forward strand.
TTCGGTTGGAATTGGTATTTGTTAGTCAAATTGATCCACGTCGCTTCCACTACCTTCGGTTAAGATTTCATTGTAGTTTTCATCTTCTTCTTCGTTGATCTCCGGTTGATCGCACCTTCTCCGCTCCGCTCGTATCCAATCTCTGAATAATACTGCAATTTCCAAGCTGTCTCCGGCTAATGAGTGTCGTGGTCTCCTATTTGATATCTCTTAGGTAGAAAAAGCTCTTTCAGACGCAGTTGATGACGCTTGAATGTTCAAAACATCTCGGGCCATCAATGAAAGTGTCGGAAATGTCTTCTCATTCCCCCTCCAGTATTTTAAAAAGTCTTCATGTCCATCTTCATTGATAACTTCTTGATACGGTACAGAACCCTGCAAAACAAAAAAATCGAACTCGCTAATTTGGTTAGTAGAGGTACGGCCGTACATTATATTTCTGAGGCTTTCAATACTAGCCGCAGAAACATCATGTCTTTTGTGAGGTTGTGTTGAAGATGAAGAAGATGGTATGGAAGCCGGTAAGTTACTAGCATTTTCTTGTTGATAAAATCTAAATATTTTTTTGCATTGGTGTTCTACGGTAGACAACACTTCTTCTTTAGTTTGTTCAATAGGTGGTGGGTGATTTAGATTTTTGGGACTTGGAGGTGATAGTACTTCTATATAATCGTAAATAGTTTCAATTAGTGATTTAGTACCGTCTATTTTAATAGTAGAATTTAATACAGAACCAATAATATAAATAGAGGGAATAGGAATAAAATATTTTTTTATTTTGACAAATATTTTTTTAATAGCTGTCTTATAAGCTGGTTTTTCCATATATTCACTAAGTAATAAAAATATTAGAGTTATATAAAACAACATAGTTGAAATAGTAGGATAATATATACCGGAAAATTCTTTTGTTGCTTGAAAAAATTTCTCTAAAAATACAATAAGTTCGGAAATTTTTACCCAATCACTATCTAAAATCATATCAAATTTGGATTTTTATTATGAGAGTTAAAAAATAAAGTTATAGGTTTTCTATAGTCATAAGCAACAAGTAGTTGCTCGTATAAAGAATTCCACCTAGTGGATACTTCTTGTGGAATTTTTCTATAAGGTAGTCCACAATCGTGACAAGTTTTTTTATATTCTTTTCTACGTTGTACTTTATTACTTTTAAAAATAAAGTTTATAGCAAATTGTATTTTACTAAGAATGTCTTCAAAAAGTGATAGACCATCATTTACAATTAAGTTATAAATATGGCACGCACATTTTATATGAAAATGATCGGAAAAGATGGAGTTAAACTATTTTTTAAAATTGTAATTGCGTAATTGTTAGAAGAAGCGTTATCTAATGTAATAGTCATAATTTTATCGGTTATTCCGTAATAATGGCACACTTGATAAATATTATCGCAATAAAAGTACCGGTGTGCCTATCATCTATATATCTATACGCTAAAATACATTTTTGCATAGACCATTTATAATCTATCCAATGACAAGTTACGAGTTAAATAATCATGGCCGTTAGTACTACGACCTATATCGACGTGATACATACTTTGCCATTAAAATGATATAATGAAAAGCGTAAATATTGTTGATATTCATGCGCGAATTTAAATACATCTCTCTTAACGAGTTGATCTAGGAAAACCGTTAAAAGCAGGATTATATATATCTCTAATGTAATGAATAAAATCGGGAGATGAAGGAAATGAAAAGGGCAAACCCTCCACAACAACTAATTTTGAAATTCCTTCCCTATCTCTATGTTTATTGTATTTAGAGCCTACAATTCCCCCGTCATAGGGTTAATTTGACCCGTACTTGGTCGGGACGATATCGGTATGTGAACCTTGTCCCGATGGAGCGGCGTTTGCGCACCCGGTTTTGAAAACTGGTATTGGGCATACCTAGCTGGATGAGCACTTACTACGTGTCTAATTAAACCCCCCGTCCCACCGTGACCTTTTCCTGTTTTAAATTTTAAAACATTTTTACAAATTTTACATATAGCTACTTGATTCTCTACGTCCCTATCAAAAAATGTCCATGCATCGATTTTAATGGTCGTTTCTTTGGACCTCGTCTCATACTAGGGGGAATATGAGGTATTTCAGTTGAAGGTGCACTAGTGGGTGTGTTGTCATCAACATTAGTGGGTGTATCGTCTAGATCGTCGTCTAAATTAAAGTCTTCTTGAGTTCCAGAAAACAACTCCTCGTCTAAATCTAATGGTATTGTAGGAAAATGTTGAGTATCAACAAAATCATCCTGTGTAGGAATAAGATGACTAGAAGAAGTACCTTTGCCCTGGTTGCCCCTACTAGAAGAAGTCTTACCCTTACCCTTACCCTTAAACATACCTCTAATTCCTTCCATTTTAATTATATGCTAACAAATAATTAAAGTAAATGAAATTAAGTGCGCTAAATAAAATAAACAGACAATAATAATTTAATGAAGGAACGAATGTATCAAACACCGACGTAACGTCGACGTGTAATCAAGAGGTTGAAAATTGAAACTTTGCTCGATGGAAGATCCTCAAGCTAGTTGCCAACTTCACTCCCAATTCCCAAATGAATAAATAAAATTGAATATTTAGCAAACAATGTAGACTTGTAGAGAGATATATTGAGAGATTGTAGGAAGATTTGTGAGAAAGATGAAGAGAAAATGAGTTATTTATAGTTGGAAAATTGGATTAAAGTGTAAATATAATAACTTATGGGTTAAAAATAAATATTAAGGGGTAGGGGGGGAGGCCTAAAATGGCCGTTGGCCAACGACCAAAATCTAAAATGGCCGTTGGTGCAACGGTCATATTTGCAAAGGGGGACAAAGGGCGGGGTCGGGTCTGGCGGGACGAGACATTGTCCCGTCCCGAGTTCGAGTCCCGCCACCGTTTTTTTTTTTAAGCGGGGTCGGGGCGGGACCGGGGCGGGCTCGGGGCGGGGTCGGGTCGGGGTCAGGCCGTCCCGGCCCACTGGCCACCCTTAGTGGCAAGTGTCAACAAAAGGAAAAAGGATATAAGCTTTTTCAAGAAAAAAAAATAATATTATTTGGAATCTACTCACGCGCCCAACGAAAGTGAATTACACTTTTTTTATTTTGTGTCCAAGTGGCCCGATAAAAGTAATTTTGGAGAGTTCAGATGGTATGAATCTCAATTGAAGAGTCTAAGTGGAATGCACAAACAAGTGACAGGGTCGATGACTTCAGCCTATTGAAATCCTTATACATTCTTTTTATTTGAGTCTGCCAGCTGTGTTTGTGGTGACATGACTTGTTTTGCTTTAAATTCTGAGGAAGTATGAGATGCATTCTTTCTCTTTCGAAACTAAAATCTGTTCATTTGTGCCAATGTTTAGTTAATTTGATCTAGCTTAAAAATGTGCATTTTTTCTTTCTCCTCAAGTTTGATTGAGAGCATGTCCATGTTTTTAGCTTGTCTTCGTTTTGCATGTCCATGTTTTTAGCTTGTCTTCGTTTTAAATTCTCTTTCTTGTTGAGAATGTATACACATGATATATTCTGGGATATACAAAGTGTAGGAGCTTAAGTATACACTAAGTGTATATTGAAGTTATATATCGCTGTACATCCCTAGGTATTTCCTGTATATTTTAAGTATCTTCCACGTACATCAATCCCCCTTGCTTATCTTGTTTGTGTTCTAATGGGCTAGTATATCTTATATAAGTGTGGATGTGTGTTGACTGGGCCTGTATGCATCTGGGCCAAGCTGTCCTCTTTAAATTTTGTGGTTTTGGGCCTGCTAGCTATTTTCCCTCCTTAAGCCTGCTGTAATTAATGCAAACGGTCGCGCTTATGTATTTAATTTTATAGTCGTGTTTATTTATTTTTTACATTATTGATAAGTCTCGGGTGCGTTCTAACTCTCATCTGTGTTTTCCCCCTCCCTCTTGCAAACTTGTGGGCCTAGTGGGCCCACGCCTCTTCTTCATTTGCGACTGCTTGAGCTGATTGGGTTCGATGGCCCAATTCCACTTTCTTCATCGAGTCAGGAGCTACGAAGGTCCAACTATTAATGAAAATCGCTTACACAATAGATGTTTCTTTTATTATTGCAAACTGGTGGGCCGGTATGCCCACCAACCTAACTTATCTCTTTTCATTATTTGTTTATGACATTAATTACGTTATATGTTGTAAATATAAATATTATTGGAACCCTAGGTTAGCAGTTAGTTGAGATAGTTTTAGACGCAATACCTATATTGCTAGAATGAATAGGCTCACCCCTTTGTATTTTGGACCCGAGATTAATAAAAAATGATGATTTTTATTTATTTAAAACTTGATTCCACCTTCTCGGCTACTGCTATATATATATATATATATATATATATTGTAAATCAATTTTCAATAAAAGAAATCAAAAATTGCAAAACAGATTTCTTTTCTTAAATTAAAAAAAATGTATTTTATACTACCTTGAGTTTTTAAAAGTAAAGAAAAGGTTTTAAATAAATAGTTCAATTTTTTGTGAACAAGTTTAACTACTTCTTTAAATAATTTGGCAATAATAACAATTCTTATAATTAGAGCTTGATAAAAGGGAACAAAAAATGAATGGTTGACCTTTTATAGTTTAAAAGACTCGTTTTTCATAAGTTATAAGATTTTGCTAAAAGTCAAATGTTTATTCAAAAAACAAGGATATTTTACTATCTATTAAACCAAAGAAAAAAAATTATATTTCGAAAAGAAAGATTTTCAAAGAAAATATTTTTACTTTAAAAATGTGTGTGAATAGCTTTATTTTTTTTGTGGAAGATGATTTTAAATGACAAATATATTTACAATATTCTAAACATTTTCAAGCAAACAAAGCAAGTCTTTTATTTAAAATCCGAAGGTCAACCGCATTCTGTGAATTCTTAATATCAGCGTGCCTATCACCATTCTCGGGAAATCACCTGAACCCTTACCTCAAACTCTGATTATTTAGAATTTTTCTTTTTTAATAGTTGAAAAACTCTTTTTACTTGGTTTTCCTAATTTCCCTTATAAATTAGGTGGCGACTCTAAAAAAATAAAAATAATTCAAGAGTGCACAAGTTATGAACTAGCCTTTATGTCCTGCGTAAAGGTGAACCGTAACAAATAGAACTAAGCACATTTGACAAAATTTATTCTACACACACGATCTCCAAAAGGTTGGTGATATCAACGTGCATCAGATTTGTTTGAGTGATAATTTAACTGATTTGTTTATCAGGTCTCTACCAACTGCAATTTTCGAAAAGATGGTGCACAAGATTGAGAAGTAAAGATTGGAGTTTTTGGATTGATGTTCTCATATGGGGGAGTTAATACGTGTTGTACTCTTTTTTCCTTTCAAGATTTTGTCCCACTGAATTAATCTTGCAAGGTTTTTAATGAGGTAGCCAAAATGCGTATTATTAGAAATGTGTACTTTTTTCCTTCACTATAATTTTTCTCACTGGGTTTTTTCTAGTAAGATTTTAACGAGACACATTATCTATCAAATAGACATTCAAGGGGGAGTGTTATAAATATTACTATATTTATTATTGTGAACGTCTATCTCTAAGAGAAAAAATAGGGTTAGTAACATTGGGACCAAATCAGTTTTCTATTATAAATGGAGATGTTCCCTTCATTGTATTTCATCACTAAAGAGAAATAAAGAACTTGTCACGCCCCGACTTTTATCATGCCTTCCCTTAGGGCGTGATGGCACCTGGACGACTATTCCTTTCCAGGCGAACCATTAAATTTCTTTTCCTTCTAAATTATACATATATCTAGATACGGAAAATAATATAACCATGTACTTCTTTAATGAAAGCACGAGCCCATACTCGAGCATCCCCAATTTTTCTAGACTCGATGGAAGTTCAAATACATAATAAAAACATCTGAATCTCAAAAGGAAACAGTCTCATGTGGGGCATTCCCCGAGATAACGAAAACTTGGTTCTTCAAACCACTTAACCTAGAACAACTTTCACCAAATCCGAAGTAATAGATTGGTGGGACAATAAGGCTGCGGGACGATCGCTAGCCATGTTGCGGAGCTTTTCCTCTATCGCGCTTTCCTGAAACATGTAAGTAAAAGAGTCAGCCCTACCATCCGGGGGTTAGTGAGAACCTCGACCTACAATTCAAAGTAACCTCACAATATTCCAAGTACAATCATATTATGAACATATTAAGCATGTCACATATTATATACATAATTATTACGGTGCGTGCAACCCGATCCAATGCATTTCAATTATAGCCCCGAAGGCAAGTGTGTTTGAATAGCCCCGAAGGCAAGTATATTTGAATAGCCCCGAAGGCAAGTGTGTTTAAATAGCCCCGATGCAAGTATATTTGAATAGCCCCGAAGGCAAGAAGTGTGTAACGCCATAGCCCCGTAGATGATAGCAAAACTATTTACTGTTGGAAATTTGCCTTTGGTGGGGAGGTGCGTCCACCCATATTTAATGACTTAAATACTATGGTTCCGCATGTTGGAGGCTTTGTCTTTTCACATGTCCATAATCTACTAAGTGAATAGATGACCGTAGGGCCAAAGATTGTCAAATTTCGTTGAGAAATGAAAGAGATATTGGTCCACGAAGTAAGGTGTTTGAGGCATGGAAATATGGTGTGGGACAAATCTACCACATCGGTTGAAAAATGAAGAATTGTTCTCTTTATAAGTCTCAAAATTGGCTAAGGGTTTGGGACCCCAAGGGGTAACCCATGTGTTTGAAGGAGGGAGGACCTAGGTTTGCTTGGGTTCGAGGCTAAGCACACACGCCCGCCGCCGCCGCCCGCCCGCCCCGTCCGGGCTTGGGTCGTGGGCCTTGGGCCTTGGGCTTCTTCTGATAGATCCCCAAATTATTTAATATTTACAGTTTGGTCCCTAGAGTTTCTGGAAAGATGAAATTGGGAACGACGGAAGGTAGAAAGTTTCTGCCTACCGTTTGGGTTTGAGACTACTACATAGAGACATAAAGAGAACAACAGAAATTCAGTCCAAAACGTGAGCAGAAACAGTTGCCCGTTAACGTAAAAGCATATATACGGGGCAATCTTGTCTTAAAGACAGAGAGTCATCTCTCGACTCAGCCACAATTGTAACAATCCAGATTTAGTGTTTCTTGATTTCAGGTTATCAAGATTCAAGACTCAACAACCTTGCGACAGTTTACATATCCAACATTTACATTACCAAGATTTCTATCATCTCGACTGTATGGCTAAACTTATACACACACATACATATATATATATATATATATATATATATATATATATATACATACATATATATATATATATATATACATACACACGATATATATATATATATACATACACATACACATATATATACATACACACACACACATATATATATATATACATACACACACACATATATATATATATACATACACACATATATATATATATACATACACACACATATACATACACACACATATATATATACACACACATATATATACATACATATATATATATATATATATGTATGTATATATATATGTGTGATTCAAATAATATTCCTTTCTTTCAACTTTTCGCTCTTCTCACTTGTAAGGGTTATAACTCTCAAACTGTAACCCCAAATAAGGTATTTCTTATGCCAAGCCGAAGGTAACACGGGGACCTTTCACCATACCAAGTTTTCTCTAAAAATACTTAGCGTAACTAGTACAAATTCATGCAAGAAACAACCCTATGAAAAAGTCTCGCTAGAATTTTTTTGTAAAACAAGATACAACATTAAAACAATCATAACTTTTTATTCGTAACTCGGATTAATCTCTGTGAAGTATCAAACTGTTGAGAACAGAGATATCCAGAACTTTAATTCAGCACAACATTTCATATTCCTCACCTAAACGTTCAGTTCTTTATTTTAACAACTCTCAGAAAACTATTTTGCCAGATTCTTTGTAAAACAAGTCACAAATCTTAAAACAGTCATAACTTTTTATCCATAAGTCAGATTAATCTCTATAAAGTGTCAAACTGTCGAGAACAGAGAAATATAGGAATTTTAATTAGTACAAATTTTCATATTCTTCACCAATATTTACAGTTACTCCGTTATACATTCTGCCTTCCGGATTTCATTCGATCCGAGGCAGAAAATTTAAACTGCGATAAATCTCAAACCGTATGTTGGTTTTGACCTATATTGGACTCAATATGACCGAGAAATATAGATGTACAACCCTGTAAAATATCATCCAATTCCAACGAGTATAACTCAGCGAAAACAGTTCATAAAGTTCTGCCTTCCGGAGTTCGGTCGGTCCGAGGCAGAAACGTTAAAGTGCGATAACTCTTGAACCGTATGTCGGTTTTAGCCCTGCTTGGACTCAATCTGACCGTAACAGAAATATGTATAACTCTATCAAATTTCATCCAATTCTAACAAGTATAACTCAGCGAAACAGATTGTAATTTCACAACTCAAACTAGTTATATAACAACCTATAAATCATAATTTCATGCCCATTCTTTCAATATCCGGATTATATTCTAACATGTATTGTAACTTAAAAATAAAGGATTTTACTAAGAATTATGAGTGAGAAAACTCACCTTTTGTTGCTTCGTACTGCAAATGAACTTTCAAACAACACACAAATGAAACATCACTTAACACATTTCATTACCTTACTCAAATAGGAATGAATATTTGACTTTCATCGCGTCTTCGGATTCCCATGTGGCTTCTTTTGTGGAGTGATTCCTCCATAGGACTTTCATGGAAATAATGTCTTTGTTCCTAAGACGCTTGATTTGTCTATCCAGTATTTCTATCAGAATTTCTTTGTATGGAAGCTCTTCATTTAGGATTATCTCCTGGGGTCGGATGACGTGACCTGGATCGTGCAAGTATTTCCGTAACATAGACACATGGAACACCGGATGTACCTCCTCTAATTCTTGTGGAAGGGCGAGTTCGTAAGCCACATTCCCTACTCTTCGTAAGATCTCATATGGTCCAATAAACCTTGGGCTCAACTTCCCTTTCTTGCCAAATCGCATCACTCCCTTCATTGGAGAGACTTTTAAAAATATTTTCTCCCCTTCTTGAAATTCGAGGTCTCTTTTGCGATGGTCCACATAAGATTTATGGCGGCTATGAGCTGTTCTGATTCGCTCCTGAATTATCTGCACTTTGTCATTTGTTTCTTGAATGACTTCGGGTCCGAACAGTTGTGTCTCGCCCACCTCAAACCATCCTAGTAGAGATCTACATTTTCGCCCATACAAGGCTTCAAACGGAGCCATATGTATGCTAGAATTGAAATTGTTATTGTAGGCGAACTCAATTAGACATAGATGGTCCAACCAATTTCCTCGAAAGTCCAACACATAAGACCGCAACATGTCTTCCAATGTTTGAATTGTTCGTTCAGCTTGTCCATCTGTTTGCGGATGGAAAGCTGTGCTCAACTTAACCTTTGTCTCGAGGCCCTGTTGAAAACTTTGTCAAAAGTGTGAGGTGAACTGGGAACCCCTATCCAAAATAATTTGTAACAGAATCCCGTGTAAACTCACTATTTCTTTCAAATAAATTTGCGCATACTGCGGCACCCGATATATAGTCTTGACCGGTAGGAAATGGGCTGACTTTGTAAGCCGATCCATAATCACCTAGATAGAATCATAACCTTCTCGAGTTTTCGGTAGACCAGTCACAAAATCCTTATTAATCGCCTCCCATTTCCACATGGGGACACCAATATCCTGAAGTAGTCCGTCAGGTTTCTGATGTTCAGCTTTCACCTGTTGACACGTAAGACACCTTCAGATAAACTCTGTAATATCTCTCTTCATTCTTTCCCACCAGTAATTTTCCTTGAGGTCCTAATACATTTTCGTTGATCCTGGATGAATGGAATACCTGGTATTGTGACCATTATCTAAGATCTTCCTTCTTAGATCCCTTACCTTAGGAACAAATAACCTATCCTTATATCGAAGGGTACCGTCATTTTCTCCTAATGTAAACTGTGAAGGTTTTTCCTATTGAATCATCTCCCAAAACTTAACAAACTCCATATCCTCAAACTGACTTTCTTTTATTTCTGAAGCTAATGCAGACTGAGAGGTATCATGCACCGCCACTCTGCCTTTACCGACCTCAGTTAAACTAACCCCGAGGTTTCCCAATTTTTGTACCTCACGAACAATACCCCTCTTTTGTATTGCCAAGTGGGCTAAGCTGCCCATTGATCTCCTACTGAGTGCGTCAGCCACCACGTTAGCTTTTCTAGGATGGTAAAAAATGTTAAGGTCATAATCCTTAATCAACTCAAACCATCTTCTTTGTCGGAGATTCAAATCCTTCTGCGTGGTTATGTACTGTAAACTCTTGTGATATGCAAATATATCTACATGCACTCCATATAAATAATGTCTCCATATCCGTAAGGCGAACACTACCGCGGCCAATTCCAAGTCATGAGTTGGATAATTCTTCTCATGTATCTTCAATTGTCGAGATGTAGACACAATCACTTTTCCAAACTGCATCAAGACACATCCTAACCCAACCCTAGAGGCATCACAATAGACTGTGAACCCTTCTTGTCCCGATGGAAAGGTTAGGACTGGTGCAGTAGTCAACAACTCCTTCAGTTTCTGAAAACTTGCTTCACATGTTTCTGACCGCTGGTACTTAACCGATTTCTGAGTCAATCGAGTCAAGGGAGCAGCAAGACTAGAGAAACGTTCTACAAATCTTCTATAATACCCAGCCAAACCCAAGAAACTCCTAACTTCTGTCGGAGTGGTAGGTCTTGGTCAGGTTTTCACTGCTTCTATCTTTTGGGGTTCTACCATAATTTCATCCCTTGACACAACATGGCCCAAGAATGTTACCTTTTCCAACCAAAATTCACACTTTACAACACTCTTGCTGTAAATTAGAATATCATCGATGAATACAATCACGAACAAATCTAAGAATGGTTTGAAGATTTTGTTCATGAGGTCCATAAAAGCTGCTGGGGCATTGGTTAACCCGAAAGACATGACCAAAATTCATAATGGCCATATCGGGTTCTAAAGGCTGTTTTGGATATATCATCAGGATTTATTTTCAGCTAGTGATATCCCGAACGAAGGTCAATCTTTGAAAAATAACTGACTCCCTGAAGTTGGTCAAAAAGATCATCGATTCTTGGTAATAGGTATCGGTTCTTGATCGTGACCTTATTGAGTTGTCGATAATCGATGCACATTCGGAGTGAACCGTCCTTTTTCTTCACAAAAAGGACTGTTGCACCTCAGGGGGAAACACTAGGCCTTATAAAGCCCTTATCCAGAAGGTCTTTCAACTGTTCTTTTAACTCTGTCAATTCAGCTGGGGCCATTCGATATAGAGGAATAGAAATCGGTCTTGTATCCGGAATTGACTCTATAGCTCCACTTCTCTATCCGGAGGATGGCGTGGAAGATCTTGAGGGAAAACCTCCGGAAAATTTCGAACAATAGGGACATCATGCACTTCGGGGGACTCTTTTAAAATGACTTGAAATAAAAAATAAAAAATCAGTTTGTACCGGGCTTATGAGGCGGGTAGACGGGCGGGTAGGCGGGCGGTTGGATGCGGGTCGGGGGAGGCGGGTATAATTGCTAATCCACCATCTATCCACCTACCCGTGGCGGGTACATTTTCAATACACATACCTGCCTACTATCTGCAAAGGTTATATCCATACCCGCCCCAACTGGGGCGGGTGCGGAATCCGCAAAATTATACCCACCTGCCATCCCTATGTGCAGTTATAGGGAAGGGGGAATGAATGCACGTGGTTTCTATTACTATTATTATTATTATTATTATTATTATTATTATTATTATTATTATTATTATTATTATTATTACTTTGTAACAAATCAGGATTTTAGAGAACTCTCCTCTCTTATGTTCTCTTTTTCTCTACAATATTCTTCCTCTAGGTTGATTATTTTATAACATATTTCATTTATTTATGAAAAGTGTTGAATTAAAACATGACATTTACTTTTTGAGGCACTCTGCTTATTTCATTTTTAATGTTTTCAAGCTATTCCGATTCCACTTTATTTTCCTAAAATTCTATTTTCTTTACCTGATGAATAATCTGAATTAGTGTAATAACAAACTCTATAAGAGCGATCCAATTTCCGCACTGGCTTATAACAAACTCAATTAGAAAAGTTTGCATTGGCTTTTAGCTTTTATTGTTTTGTGGTTGGGTTACAATAACTGTCATGGCTTCCCAACCTTGTTCCTAAATCCTAATGAGTACTAGTAGAGAGGCTACTTTTTAGCAACATTATGTGCCCTTTGGTCAATTCAAATATATTGCAAGACTGTCCTGCAGAAGTTCTTTTCAAAATGCAACAGGAATATAGGAATTCGGAGGATGGTTTTAAGTCTAAGAGGGGGTAAGGGGGTTGATGATATTTGTCACATAAATATTTCTGCAAGAAAGTAATCACCATTGCATTTATATGTCAAGAGTACAATTGTTTGAACGAACATAGAAAAATTTCACAATCTTCACTACTTGAAGAAATCCATCCTAGCAGTCTTTAACTCCATGTTTGATTAAAATAGTGCAATTTCATCGTTTAAGATGCATCACAGATTAGGCATATGAGCAGCAACTCTCAGTTCATGTGGAGAGCCAACAAAGAGTGAATCATTAAGCTTTGCACCTGAGCTAAATTCATGTTTCATGGTGATTGAGGAATGGGAAAAATCATTACCTGATAGAGGTAGTTTTTGAAAGTATATGTATGTCCTAGAGACGATCCGTATTAGGACAAATGTACTTTATACACGTTCGTATTATTATTAATGGAGATTAATATTTTGGCATCTGCAATTATTGAATTATTAGTTGATTCTTTATAGTATTCTATAATATGCATCCCTAGAAGTTACGTTGTTATTAATAATGTGAGATATTAAATTATAACATAACTCTTAAAATAGTCTCGACTAATGATTATCGAGAATGGGATATCAATGATATGTGATAAGTCGACATGTGGTCTGCATCACATCCTTAGAGGATGTAGTATGTCTCACCTGCTATGAGTAATGGCTACTTGTGATGGACACATGGATACTTTGGAAGTATTGGTATACCCTGCTGATATACTGTTTGTTATACCTATCTAAAGTATGAACATCGAGTGGGAGATAGAACTCCTTAGACTTTGAGGTCAATGCGCACCTTGTCTACATAGTAATATACTTTGATCATGTCCTAAGCTCAAATGCCTTATAGGTTGAGATACGACTTGTATTGGGTACATTACGATGTGGATTCAAGGTGGTAGTTCAGCCAAGATTAGAATTCATTCCTCGAATGTATATTCGAGAGAACACTCATATTCTCAGTAATATTAGGTTGACTAAGTCGTTCGCCAACTCAATAGACATATTTAGAATATGGTCTAGTTGTCAACTAATATAGATGATATATAATGATCAAGCCATTTGGATAGACACTTGACAAATTCTAAGCTTGATTGAGTGTATCGTGAATGAAATGACTTTATCTTACCACATAGAGGTTAGGTTTACTGGATTCATGTAAACGTACTTCACATATTAAGTTCGTCTTGTGGCGCCGTCTAGGAGTTCCGCATAGACCTTAATTTGATTAGTGTCGATATGTGAAGGACTGTAGGATCACACAATGTTGATTGTCCTTTCGATCTAATGATGTATTGAGAGAGTATTAAATATTCGATTTAGAATCGAGATATTTAAATGAATGATCATTGTTTTAATTAAGTCAAAATTGGATTTTGATTTAATTAAGAATGTGCTGGAAAAAAAAATGAGGCAGTGTAGGGCTACGTCAGCGCCGCGTGGCCCACACCATAGGGCCACAACGCCACAGGGCTGCGGGGCCCACTAGACGGGCCGCAGCGCCACCGGCGTGGTGACCTAATCCGCCTCGAGTTTTGGGCCAGGCCCAAGGTCAAACTCTAATCCGGTTTGACCTAATTTTTCACTTATAAATACAAACCTACACTTGATTTTCATATCATTATTCTAAGTCTTAGAGACTCAGAATCAAAACACTCTCTCGAACCTTTGCCGAATTTCCTAACTTTCCAAAGGACGAATACATTGAAGCTTGGAATCGAAAGGGCATTCGCGTGCGCACCCACAGTTGATAAAGATGCAGATATTGTAAACATGTAAGTACCATTCAAGTCTTATGTTTACAGTTTACAATTATCCTATAGTCAAACAGTTCTATGTTAGTTGGGTTTAAACAAGTTTTCAATCACCGCTGCGTACAACAACCCAACAAATCCCAACAGTGGTATTAGAGCCAGGGCTGTTTTGTATGATAATAAGGTAATTAGTTAATAATAATATAGGTTAGAATTTATTTAAATCTGAAATTTATGTCGTTTAAAGCTTGAAAACCTAATATCTTAAAAGCACATCATCCTTGTCTCCCAAACTATTAAACAATGATGTAATCGAGGAAATCATTCTGATCTAACTCTTCTAAGTCGATGTGCATAACTAGTTCATTACGAACATGGTGCACTAAAATGAAGAATGGGAAGGGATTGGATGATGATCGATTAACGTGTTGTTTGATAATAAAGGGTAACGAAGATAAATCTGCAAATCTGACCCTGAACCAGTTTTAGGGTTTCGGAAATACATATTTTGTGCTTCTGAGACAAAAGCGCCGCGACTCCACGATGGAGCGCCGCGGCGCCACCTAGGGTTTGCCGCGGCACCGAGGCTCCAATTTTTTAAATATATATATATATATATTTCGGAAAAGTGAACATTAACCGAACACTATTCTGGCGTAAACACATGGCGGCGATCAACGTTCGGGGTAAACGATGGCGACGATCCTTTATTAAACGTGAAGCGATGATGATTTTCGAAATTGTAATTTAGCCCTTGGGGCAAAGTTAAATTTTTTAAAAGTTTCTGGAATTGCAATTTAGTCCCTGAAAATGTTTTAAAATTATCAAATTTCATCCTTGGGGCAAATCTGTAAATTTCATAAAAGCAGATTCAGTCCCTAAGTAAATCTGTAAATTTCATAAAAGCAGATTCAGTTCCTAGGTAAATCTGTAAATTTTAGAAAAACATATTTGGTCCCTGGGGCCAAATCTATAATTAATTTAAAATTCTGGAAATTACAGATAGGTCCCTGAAATCTGAAAATATTTTTTGAAACTTGAAATTGGATTTTCTGAATTAAAAGGTGTTCAAAATTGAAATTTTAAATTCTTGAGGGACTACACTATAAATTCTAAAAAATTGAAATTTACAGAAATATCCTGAAAATCAGTTTTTAAAATCAGAAAATATTTAAGGGACTGTTTGGATTAGACTTAAATTTTAGAGTTTAGACAAGTTAACTCATGATTATTATTAATTGTATATTATTGAATAATATACGAACTATATGCTAAGTGTTTAAATGCGTACATTTAATTATTATCATAATGTCCGTTATAACTGTCTGGGTAGGCGGCACCCAGTAATTGATTAAACCATCTTATATCATGCCTATTGGTTGATGGTTCCCAACTAAATCTGTATGTAGAAATTGCATGATTAAATGTCATATTGGATATGACGTAAAATTTTGTTGATCTTGGTTAAAATCCAGAAACTAAAATGTTCCCCTAATTTTTTGAATACAAGTCTAAATTAAAATGCATCATCCATTATAATTGTTAGAGTGCAAAATCCTTTTCGGCGATACGAGTATTTATGTCAAAGCATTTGCTCTAAGTCTACGAGGACCCAGACTCTTTCATAGATGTGTTTTAAATGTAAGACGGTAAACTATTATGGGTATTTACACCAAAGCGTTTGCTCACAAAGGCCAAATTTACTTAGATACATAAACGCAGTCGTGTAATGGGGTTGACTTGCTTAGATTAATCTTGACGCCAAAGTGTCGGGCTAATCTAAGGACGCAAGATTAAATATAATATTTGATCAACCAAGAGTTGCAAAAAAGTTTTGCAATTGATTTAGAACCAACCAAGATGTGTTATTGAAGTTATCAGCCGAAGCAAACGCGGAGATAACATAAGCTTGGATCTTGGCCCATTATGACCTTAAAAGTAATTTAGGTATGTACTCTACCATGGGGTCGTAGAAGTATGTTAAAATAGTGAGAGGTAATTAAACAAAAGACTATGTTGATTATCCTAAACGAATGTATCATAGGAAATAATTTTGAGTTTATTTTCTTGTCTATCTAACCCTTCAGATAATCAAAATGTCGAGCTTATCATTGAAAATGTTGATTGAAATGAACAAACTTACTAGACCTAACTACCTTGACTGGCTAAGAAATTTGCGAATAGTGCTAAGACAAGAGAAATTAGAATACGTGTTGGACACAGTGTTCCCAACAGTCCTTGCGACAGACTCTGCTGAATATGCCTCTTTTGATAAGGATGCTTACCAAAAACACCTAGATGATGCCACTTCAGCACAGTGCGTGATGTTGTCTTCCATGTCTATGGAACTTCATAAACAACATGAGAACATGGGTCCCAATGAGATGCTCGAACACTTGAAGAGTCTCTATGACTCACAATCCCAGACTATGGAATATGAGTTACTGATAGAACTTTTTAAGTGTAAGCTCAATGAAGGGCCCCAGGTCTCACAGCATGTGTTGAAGATGATAGGGCTCATAGAGAGACTTGCTTCAATTGGAACGAAACTGCAAAAGAATGTCGCTACCACCCTTATCCTGAACTCTCTCCCTCGTTCCTTTGAGAACTTCATAGTGAATTACAATATGAATGGAACGAAGGCGAGTCTGGCAGAGCTGCACAACATACTCAAGACCTTTGAGTCTTCCACTTCCAAAGGCAAAGTTGTGCTCATGGTGGGCTCTTCTAGCAGGCCCAAACCGAAAGGCAAGGACTGTCAGAAGAAGAAGGGCAAAGCGGTCATTGCACCATCAGCTATGAAACCTAATGGAGGTGTGAAGAAGAAGAAGGTGAATCCGGCTAAGGATGTATGCCTCAACTGTAACAAAAGGGGCATTGGAAGAAGGACTGCACTGCACCTGGAGGAGGAAAAGCACCAGGTGCTTCTACCTCTGGTGGACAAGGTATGTACGTCATTGAAATAAATATGTCTATAAATAACTCTCATTCCTGGGTATTAGATATCGCTTGTGGCTCACACATTTGTACCAATGTGCAGGGGCTAACTGACAGCAGGAAGGTTGGACCAAGAGAGGTGGACCTACGCGTTGGAAATAGAGCAAGAGTGGATGCCGAGCGTGTAGGAGCTTATAAATTAAATTTTCCTTCTGGCTATTGTCTAGTGTTAAATGATTGTTACTATGTACCCTCGTTAACGAGGAATATCATTTCTATCCCTGTTTTGGACATAGAGGGGTTTTCCTCATATATTTATAATGGCAGTCAAGTACTGTCTTTTGATAATGTTATATATGGAACTGCTCATCTTGTAGATGGATTATATACACTAAACTGTAGTCGAGAAATATTCAATATACAAAATAAACGAGCTAAGATAAGTAATAGAAACTCTATCTACCTATGACATTATAGACTTGGTCATATCAACCAAACAAGGATAACAAGGTTGAGGAAGCTTGACTACCTCGAACCATTTGACTTGGAGTCTCATGGTAACTGCGAATCCTGTTTGAAAGGTAAGATGACAAACACGCTACTTTCTGGGAAGGGTGTGCGAGCCAAGAAGGTGCTTGAGTTGGTACATACTGATGTATGTGGACCATTCTCGACTCAAGCTAAATGAGGTTTCCCTTACTTCATTACTTTTACTGACGACTTCACAAGGTATGGATATATGTATCTTATGAAACACAAATCTGAGGCCTTCAAAAGGTTCAAAGATGTCACGACCCAAACCGGAGGGCCGCGACGGGCACCCGGACCCCACCCGCCGGGTAACTTCAGTCATACAACCAACACCTAATCATAATTAAATATGGACTAAGCCAAAAGAAAATTATGAAAAAATCAGGTAACCATCTTATATATATACATACTCATACCAAGGTCGATAAGGCCATACATGACAACTAACCACATGACACCTGTCTACAAGCCTCTAAAGAATACATGACGTCATAAGGACGGGACGGGACAGGACCCCGTCATACCCATATGCGGATGCAAAAATACGGTACCACGACCAACTGCACTCTGAAACAAATAGAGTGCTCCAATATCAGCTGAACCAGCAACCTACTAGCGTGAACCGTCACCCTCTTTAACTGAACCTGCGGGCATGAAACGCAGCGTCCCCCGACAAAAGGGACGTTAGTACGATTGATGTACTGAGTATGTCAAGCAAGAACAATAGTAATACAGGGATATAACAACAACTGAAACAGAAACAACTAACCAACAATAAATGCCTCTGAGGGCCCAAATACATATGCTTAAATGTTATGCACAATGCAGTATACATATACATCAGCCTCTTCGGGCATCTTCCTTACCCATAACAACCTCTGTGGGCACTATACCATGTAATGACTAATGAATGTATGCATAATACAAATGCGGTATACTAATGTCCACACATGAATCCTCCCATAACCGCCTCAGTGAGCATCAGGTTATATCGCCACACAAGGGCATCACATCATTACATCATATTGACCTCTTCGGGCTCTTTTGTGATAGTTTGTACCAGCTGCAGGTGGTATGCATATATAGTGCCTTTCCCCATATCCCCTACATAAATGCAATATTTACCATATAGTAGTGTGCATAGCACAAGTGGTCCAGGGTAATATATGAATATAATGCAAGTGAAAATGCATGAATGGTAACACAATATTCCAATCTCAACGGATGACATAATACCTTTATACCTTCGGCTAACATTGGAAAATCAACATCTTTTCTGTATGTCTCAGTAAGGACTTAAAAACATATTTAGATATGCTTTTATAAAAATCAATAACACGAATATTCTTAACTACTAGGAGCAGAATAAATTATGGAGCAATATCACAGTTATATTTCGTTACACGGAACATGCCAAAAGAATGAAATAATTTGCCTTAACATACCTTGATTCCACTTAATATTATTTGTCGCTGGAATCGTTACTTTGCAACAATTTGCACAAGGTTCCTAGTTCCAGTAACCTCACTGGCCGTCCACTTCCTCTCCAAACAAACCCAAAGTTAAATTGTAAAATGGAGTAGGGTTGTCTTTGGCTTTGGGACGTTGCAATTCACAAGAATTGGAGTTGCTATTCACAAGAATTGGAGTTGCTATCTTAAATGAGGCTTTCCAAATAAAGGAATTGCAATTGAAATGCTAAAGGCTGCTGGATGTCCAAATTATTCCCCAAAGCTAAGCTATATGTGCCTTCTTAGAGATGCCCCTTAAGTATAAATGGCTGAATGATTTGGTCTCCCACATAGCCAAAACTTTGGCGGTGGGGGCTCCTTAATCATGTCACCTTATACCCCCAACATGCAGCTTATTAAAATGTTTAAGCGACCTACCTTCGCATAATTTATCAATCACACATAATTAATTCTAGACCCCACTTCATTTAAATCCTAAAAACTCATAAGACCTTCGTATACTCAATGTCATAATTTGTAATATGACACTAGTCCATAATCTCTTTATGCACACACCAAATTATTTCCTTTCCCCGTCGTCACACTTGTTACGTCAATTTATTTTGGGATCACATCATTTTATATACTAATTTCCTTATTAGCATATGTCGATATAACATAAAGTTTTCCTAACACTCGGGTCTATTTACAGACGCCTAGCAATTTTCCATACGCCTAGCGGTTCAAAACGTGACCCGAAAGTATGGGATGTTACATAGGAGTACAAGTCTAAATTAGAGAGACAACTCGCAACGAGTATCAAGACCCTTCGATCTGATCGAGGAAGTGAATACTTTGAGCAAGGAGTTTCTAGATTACTTAAAGCTACATGGAGTCCAATCAGAATGGACACCTCCTGAAACACCACAGATGAATGGTGTTGCCGAAAGGAGAAACCGAACCTTATTGGATATGGTTCGATCCATGATGAGCTTCTCAGCTCTACCGACATACCTTTGGGGACATGCTATACAAACCTCAATATATGTTCTGAATAGGGTTCCTTCCAAGTCAGTAGAAAAGACACCCTATGAGATATGGTGTGGCAAGAAGCCAACACTTAAACATGTGAGACCCTAGGAGTGCCCTGCATATGTTAAGAAGATGCTCACTGACAAGTTGGAATCCAAAAGTAAGAAATGTTACTTCGTGGGGTATCCAAAAGAAACTAAGGGATACTACTTCTATCTTCCTGGAGAACATAAGGTCATTGTTTCCAGGAACGCAACTTTCCTTGAAGAAGAATATGTCTACAAGAAACAGAGTTGCACAAACATAAAACTTGAAGAAATTCAAGAACCGCGAGATAACATAGAGGTTGAATCCTTGCCGAATGACCAAGGCAATAATTCAGTGGGAGTATTTGGCGAAGATTGGGTACTTCAAGTAGACCCTTCGGCCAGTGGGAGTGTTACAATGAACAATGCAGAAATGCAAGATCCTCCTGCACAACCTTTGGGAGTAGATGCAATGGTTGCATCTCCTCCCATTCAGGAAATACATGAAAATGATATTCCTGAAAGCTCTCAAGTTAGTGGATTATCCAACACACAAGAACCCTCTCACAGTCAGAACATACCAAGCACTGAACTGCAAAACAATCAACTCCGTAGGTCCATTAGGACTCATCGTCCTCCTAAAAAACTAAATCTACTTGTGAAAACACACAATGAGATAGATATTCCCAATAACGATGAGCCTACAACCTATAGCGAAGCAATGTTGGACATTGATTCGAAGAGATGGCAAGAAGCCATGAAATCCGAGATGGAATCTATGTACATCAATCAAGTGTGGAACTTGGTTGATTTGCCAGCTGGGGTTAAACCCATAGGATGCAAATGGGTCTTCAAGCAGAAGATCGATGCATATGACAATGTACAGACTTATAAAGCAAGGTTGGTGGCTAAAAGTTATAATAAACGGCCTGTGATCGATTATGATGAAAACGTTTTACCCATTGCTAAGATTAAGTCAATTCGGATTTTGCTTGCAATAGCTGCATATTATGACTATGACATTTCACAGATGGATGTCAAAACCGTTTTCCTCAATGGTAATCTAGTTGAGGAAGTGTATATGAAACAACCTAAGGGTTTTTCATCTGAGTCCAAACCAAATGTTGTATGCAAGCTACAGAAGTCCATTTATGTACTTAAGCAAGCCTCGAGGAGTTGGAATATTTGCTTTGACAAGGCTATCAAGTCATTTGATTTCGTTAGAAGCAAATAAGATCCCTGCGTTCATAGTAAGTGCAAGGATGGGAGTATTGTCTTCATTGTTATATATGTAGATGGCATATTAATAATGGGAGACAACAAGACTCTCATGCAGTCAGTCAAAGAGTGGATGTCCAGTACCTTCATGATAAAGGACTTAGGTGAAGCCTGCTACATTTTGGGAATTAGAATCTATAGAGATAGACCTAATATATTATTGGGGTTGTCACAGTCAGTCTACATAGACAAAGTGCTTAGACGTTTTTCTATGGAAAATTCCAAAAAAGGTGGTCTTCCTATGGGTCAAGGCATCAAGTTATCTAAAAAGGATAGTTCTTTTAGTGTTATAGAACTTGAGCGCATGAAAAGGATTCCATATGCTTCGGCCATAGGATCAATCATGTACGCCATGACTTGTACTAGGTCAGATATGGCCTTTGCACTTAGTATGACTTACAAATTCCAGCAGAATCCTGGGGAAGAACACTGGAAAGCAGTCAAGAGTATTCTTAAGTATCTTAGATGAACTAAAGATTACTTCTTAGTCTATGGTGTGGAAGAAAATCTAGCTGCTACTGGGTACACTGATGCTAGCTTCCAGACGGATCTTGATGACTTCAAATCTCAGTTTGGGTACACGTTCAATTTCAATGGTGGTGTAGTGAGCTGGAAAAGTTCCAAACAAGGTACAACTGCTGATTCGACAACAGAAGCTGAGTACATTGCTGGATCGGAAGCTAGTAAAGAAACTGTCGTGATTTCTGAGTTCCTGAAGGAACTAAGGGTAGTTCCGAGTGACAGTTGTCCAATAACTATTTATTGTGACAACACTGGTGCGATTACACAGGCTAAGAAAGCAAGATCAACAAACAGAAACAAGCATGTACAAATAAAGTACCACATACTCAGGGAGATGGTGGAGACTGAAGAGATTAGATTAGACTATGTTCCCACATACGATAATCTAGCTGACCCATTCACTAAACCATTAAGCTTAGTCAAGCATAATGGTCATTCTGAGAATATGGGCATTAGTTATGTTGGAGATTGGCTCTAGGCCAAGTGTGAGATTGAAAGTATATGTATGTCCTAGAGAAAATCCGTATTAGGACAAATGTACTTTATACACGTTCGTATCATTATTAATGGAGATTAATGTTTTGGCATTTGCAATTACTGAATTATTAGTTGATTGTTTATAATATTCTATAATATGCATCCCTAGAGGTTACGTTGTTATTAATAATGTGAGATATTAATATTATAACATAACTCTTAAAATAGCCTTGACTAATGATCATCGAGAATGGAATATCGATGATATGTGATAAGTCGACATGTGGTCTGCATCACATCCTTAGAGGATGTAGTATGTCTCACCTGCAACGAGTAATGGCTACTCGTGATGGACACATGGATACTTTGGAAGTATTGGTATACCCTGCTGATATACTATTTATTATACATGTTTAAAGTATGATCAGCGTGTGGGAGATAGAAGTCCTTAGACTTGAGGTCAATGCGCACCTTGTCTACAGAGTAATATACTTTGATCATGTCCTAAGATCAAATGCCTAATAGGTTGAGATACGACTTGTATTGGGTACATTACGATGTGGATTAAAGGTGGTAGTTGAGACAAGATTAGGATTCATTCCTCAAATGTATATTCGAGAGAACACTCAGATTCTCAGTGATATTAGGTTGACTAAGTCGTTGGCCAACGCAATAGACATATTTAGAATATGGTCTAGTTGTCAACTAATATAGATGAGATATAATGATCAAGCCATTTGTATAGTCACTTGGCAAATCCTAAGCTTGATCGAGTGTGTCGTGAATGAAAGGATTTTATCTTACCACATAGAGGTTAGGTTTACCGGATTCATGTAAACGTACTTCACATATTGAGTTCGTCTTGCGGTTCCGTTTAGGAGTTCCGCGTAGACCTTAATTTGATTAATGTCGATATGTGAAGGCATGTAGGGTCACATTAAGTCGATTGTCCTTTCGATCTAAGGATGTATTGAAAGAGTATATTTAATATTTAATTTAGAATCGAGATATTTAAATGAATGATCATTGTTTTAATTAAGTCAAAATTGAATTTTGGATTTAATTAAGAATGCGCTGAAAAATAAAATGAGGCGGTGTAAGGCCACGTCAGCGCCACGGGGCCCACACTGTAGGGCCACAGCCCCACAGGGCCGCAGGGCCCACTGGTTGGGCCGCAGCGCCACCAGCGTGGTGACCTAATCCGCCTCGAGTTTTGGGCCAGGCCCAAGGTCAAACCCTAATCCAGTTTGACCTAATTTTTCACTTATAAATACAGACCTATACTTCATTATTCATTACACTTGATTTTCATATCATTATTCTAAGTCTTAGAGACTCAGAATCAAAACACTCTCTCGAACCTCTGCCGGATTTCTTAGCTTTCCAAAGGAGGAATACATTGAAGCTTGGAGCTTGCAATCGAAAGGGCATTCGCGTGCGCACCCACAGTTGATAAAGATTTCAGTTATTGTAAACATATAAGTACCATTCAAGTCTTATGTTTACAGTTTAAAATTATCATATAGTCAAACAGTTCTACGTTTGTTGAGTTTGAAACAAGTTTTCAATATCCGCTGCGTACAACAACCCAACAAAAACCTTCAGTTTTTTGGTAAAGTAATAAAATTTCATTAGAAAAACATCTAGAAGATGCAAGGTTACAGATGGGCAAAACCTGCTTCAAACAAAACATGAAGCAGACTAAACCAAACCTGTAAAACAGTCTAAAGAAATTCCTACATCTCTACTATGTTAGAGACACGGAGTTAACAAAATCCAGAAATTTATCTACACTGTTTACATGGGTGAAAAAGTGCCAACTGAATAGACTAACTAAACGCCTAGACTTTATAGTGGAAATAGGAGTTGAGATTCTTTGAATGCTAAAGTTGTTTTATGTAGTTGGAATTGAATATAAAATAGTTAAACATTGAGCAGATTCCACTGCTGGCTTTTCAAAAGTATTCGTTGAGTTACATAGCTTATTACGCTCTTAAGGATAGGAGCAGAACCACATGAACAGTCTGGTTAACATATCTCTCTATTGGTCATCTCAGTGAATCTCTTACATTCATTACAAATTCTTCTAGTTTTCACACCACAGTTGTCCCGTTAACACTTTTCTCGCATGAATGTCCAATCCATCAAGAACATCCTATATAATCAATATCACTCGAAGTATGGAAATATGCAGTGTCACGTAGGTAAGACTTGATTCAAATGAATTTCCTATTTTATGACTTACCAAGTACCGAATAACTGTATTACATAAGTTCTACAACGAGGGCCGAGGCGCCTCCTCCTCTATTGCAAACACCAGCAGCTCCGTGTTTGCCATTTTTCTGTCTCAATACCTGCAACATTCCATTGGAAAAGCAGATGCAAAATAAACGTTCATTAATCTTCAAGAACCATGAAACAAAGACATGATCACATAAAGATATGTAAAGTAACAGTCCTTGAACTATAAATCTCAAACTGCATTAGTGAGACCCAAAAGTGAGAGTTGAGAGTTTCATGTTCATAGATCATTTAACTTACTGTTCACAATTAAAAAAGTAACAAAATATCAGGGGAGAAGGGAAGGCGCCAGTTTTACAATTTAACTTCAGTAATTGTGATGTATTTCGTCTAGTAGCACATACCCCAAGTAGAGTAACAATATACGAGCTCCACTACATCCAAGAGGATGCTCCAAAGAAACAGCTCCACCATGTACATTGATTTTTTCCTGAAAGAACAATTAAAAAGGATACTTCAGGACCATGATCATCCAAGCTTTGTTTCTGTACTAAATTATGTACCGCTAAGCAAATAATAGAAATATTTTGAGATCCACCATACTTGATCTGTTTTTATACAACAACAACAACATACCCGGTGAAATCACACAACGTGGAGTCTGGGAGGGTAGAGTGTATGCAGATCTTACCTCTAACTTGGTAGGTAGAGCGGTTGTTTCCGAGAGATCCGGGCGGCTCAAGATAGAGCATAAGCACAAGCAAAGAAAAACCAAATAAAGAGTAAAACAAGCGAGAGCAATGATTAGGAAAAATTTAAAGCAGTATGAAAATTGCTGGTATCAAAAGCGAATAAGTCATGAAAGCGCATTCCGAAAAAGTATGCATTAACTAGTTACTCTTGATCTGTTTTTATATGAATGGATAATCCAAATAGTTTCTCTAAAGAAGAACCAATCCAGTCTAATTTTCTCAAAGTTCAAAAAATTCAAATATTTAGGAGAGAGAGAAAGAGAGGAGAGAGAGAGAACTCACTGGATTAAGACCAAGCAGCTTTTGATTTGCAAGAGCTACTACCTGCAAGCAGTGTCTGTAAGGAAGTATTCACATAAATGAAAGCAAGCTAGTTTAAAAGAACTACGGGAAAAGGCATACCGCAAAAGCTTCATTAGTTTCTTAGTAATCAATTTGAGAAGCCTCTAAACCAGCACTTTTGATGGCTTTTGGAATTGCTTTAGCAGGTGAAATTGTAAATAGTGTTGGAAATTTGTCTTTGCTGGGAGGTTGCGTCCACCCATATTTAATGACTTAAACACTAGGGTTCCGCATGTTGGAGGCCTTGTCTCTTCACGGCATAATCTACTAAGTGAGTAGATGACCGTAGGGTCAAGTATCGTCAAATTTCGTTAAAAAATGAAAGAGATATTGATCCACGAAGTAAGGTGTTTGAGACATGAAAATATGGTCTGGGACAAATCTACCACATCGGTGGGAAAATGAAGAATTGTTCTCTTTATAAGCCTAAAAAATGGATAAGTGTTTGGGAGCCCAAGGGGTAACGCATGTGTTTGAAGGAGGGAGGACCTAGGTGTGCTTGGGTTCGAGGCTAGCCCCACACGCGCGCCGCCGCTTGTCCGGGTCGTGGGTCGTTGGCTTCTGGGCTACTTCTGATATTACCTTATGGACTCCAAACAGTTTAGTATTTACAGGTTGGTCCATGGAGTTTCAGGAATTGTGGTCAGCAGCCAGAAAACCAACAGTTTATGGCATTAAACTTTTGAAACATTTTGCACTTACTACAAAACGTTTCTGGCCATGAATACACCTCTTAAAGGACCTCTTAATCACCTCTCTTCCTCCTAAACACTATATATTGCCTGAAACAGATTTGAGATAGAGAAGAGAGGATTAAAAGAGAGCAGAAAAGTGTGCGAAAAACTGTAAGAAAACAGAAACTCTTTCTTCCTTTTCCTCTAAATTTTTCATTCTTCAGCAAGTCGTTTCGTGTTTGTTTTCTTCGTCAGAATCAACCTATTTGATTTGTAGTGTTGATTAGTTATTGTTTTATCTTGGGAGACTATTGTCGTGAACGTAAAAGCATATATGCGTGGCAATCTTGTATTAAAGACAGAGAGCCATCTCTCGACTCAGCCACAGTTGTAACAATCCAGATTTAGTGTCTCTTGATTTCAGGTTATCAAGATTCAAGACTCAACAAACTTGCGGCAATTATAATATTGATTTTTTGTTTATCTTTTCGAAGACTTGTAATATTTATTTACTTCCCGTACTGCTTTGATTCCAACAATTATATCCAACAAATAGTTCAGGTTCTTGCGTGGTTAATTGAATTTAAGCATCAAGAATGTAAATTGACAGACCATACCCTAGAGAAAATAGAAACTTCTTCTCCGGATTCATACATGGGAGGATAATTTAAGTGTTTTTTTCAATTCATAGATAAAAGTACCTGAGCAGCATCTGCATATCCTGAGATGTTAGCAAATCACGTGTAGTCCAAGTTTTATAGCTCTCTACACTTACTAAGACCAGTGCAGCAGCACCATCACTGTAAAGGGGAAAAATTCACTTGCCAATTAATTCAAAAAATTGCAAAACCAGTTATTTCTAATGGATTTTAAGAATTGAACAAAGAATTTCTTGAGAATATCAAATACTGCCAATTTACTGTTTTTGGCAATATTTCACAGGGAAAAGAGGAAAGGAGCCAATGGTTATCATGTTTCACCTAGTTACTCCGATTTAATGTTTAAAACAATGTCCCTAGGGTAGGTAGAATATGACATAAAACTACAACTCGCTACACCATAAGGATGTAAAGAAAAAGTTACTTTTTTGAGGAACCTATAATCTAACAGATACTTCTTTTACTTGTAAAAAAACAGATACTACTTTTGCTATAATTACAAGTAATTCATTTTCCATCCTATTCTTTTTGGGGGATTACTACATTCATAGCAGGACATAGTACAAGTAAATTTCAGAGTAGTTAAAAAATATTAGAAAAGGATATTGGCATTTAAATTTCTGTCAACACACAACTCTATATTTATAAATGAAAGAATTGAAAGAAAAGGTGGTCATGTAACTCAACAAACCTTATTGTTAGATTGTACGAATCTCCCTTGTAAACCTTTCTCATTAATACAAAATATATATAGGTGTACAATATGGAATTCTTATACAATAAGGGATCCTAATTCTACCATAATTACATAACACTAAATATGGTAAATATAAACATGGAACACTTGCTAATACGGGTCTCAATCGGAGCGGGAGGAGGCCGGACGCTAAGACTGGATCGGAAATCTAGGAAGAGTTGTCTAGGCAGGCCCTTTGTGAATATAACCACATACTGATATGAAGAAGGCACATGCAATACCTTGACATGACCGAGAGCAACCTTCTCACGAACAAAGTGGAAGTCCATCTCAATGTGCTTGGTTCGCTGATGCTGAACCGGATTATGAGATAGATATATAGCGGATATGTTATCACAATAGACCAAAGATGCCTTACAGAGAGGACACTGAAGCTCCAAAAGAAGGTTTCGGAGCCAGCAGATCTCAGTAACAACATTAGCAACACCTCTATATTCTGCTTCTGCACTCGAACGGGATAATAGGGCTTGTCTCTTGGCTGACCAAGAAATGAGGTTATCACCTAAGAATACACAATATCCTGAGGTGGATCATTACGTGTCGGGACAGCCTGCCCAATCAGCATCAGTATATGATAACAACCAGGTCGGTGCTTAGAGGTAGAGATGCAATCCATAATCAAGTGTGCCCTTAACATATCAAATGATACGTTTGAGGGAAGTAAAATAAGGCTCCCTAGGGAATGCATGAATAAGCATACCTACTGAACAATATAAACAATATTAGGTCTGGTGAAAGTAAGGTACTGTAGTGCTCCAGCAAGACTCCTGTATAGAGTGAGATCTGATACTGATTACCATCCAAAGCACTGAGCGTTGATTTAGAGTCAACTGGAGTATACATGATCTTGCAATTTGCAATTTTAGCCCTGTACACAATCTCCTCTGCATACTTACGCTGACAAAGAAACATAGTATCTACAGATCTAGTCACTGAAATCCCCAAAAAATAGCTCAAATTCCCCAAGTCAGTCATAGCAAATTCGTCTTTAAAGAGTGCAGTTATCTCATTTTTCGACACATCGAAAGAAGCAGTAAGAACAATATCATCCACATATAAGAATAAACAAGCAGTGTTACTGCCTCTATGGAAAGTAAACGGAGAATTATCACACTTGCTGCATGTAAACACAATTTGCATAATGTACCGTGCAAAGCGATCATACCACGCTCGAGGGGCCTGTTTCAGACCATAAAGTGGTTGTCACGACCAAAGTCAAAAGGCCATGATGGGCATCCGGACTTTACCTGCCGAGCACCACTTTTCACATACTTACCAGCTAACCGAAACCAATCATGGCCACAAGGGCCATTATCGAATATTCAATTGACACATAAATCACAGCCGCCAGGGCCTTACATAACTACTATACACAGGACAACCGTCTACAAGCCTCTAAAGAATACATCACATCACAAGGACGAGATAGGGGCCCGCCATACCCTAAATGCATATGCAAAATATCATACCATGACCAGATTGCAACTCTGAAAAAAGTAGGGTGCTCCAATACCAGCTGAAATAGCAACCTACTAGTGTGAATCGTCACTCTCTTTAACTAAACCTGCGGATATGAAACGCAGCATCCCCCGATAAAAGGGACGCCAGTACGACTGATGTACTGAGTATGTTAGGCATGAACAATAGCGTAACATGAATACAATAATAAACTAAAATAGAAGCAGCCGACAAAATTAGCCGGAAGCAACAGCTGACCAGTAGTGAATGCCTCTGAGGGCCCTAATATGTCTCACATGTCATGCACAATGCGAATGCGGTATGCATAGATATATATGTATGTTGCAGAACGTGCAACTCGATCTAATATATGTATATGTTGCAGAACGTGCAACCCGATCCAATATTATATATATATATATATGTATATATATATATATGTATATATATATATATATGTATATATATATATATATATATATATATATATATATATATATATATATATATATATATATATATATATATATATATATATGTATGTATGTGTTGCGGAACGTGCAACCCGATCCAATATATGTATATATTTCAGAACGTGCAACCCGATTATATATATATATATATATATACAAGCAATATAGCGGGGGGTCTTTCAATAAAATATTTCAATAGAGGGGGTGCAAAGTATGGTGTGTAGTCCTACTCGGTACTCCCTTCTTGTAACATTCTATTCATATAAGTCTTTGATTCAAAGTCTATCTCCTGTATGAAATAATTAATTTTTTTTTAATCTGGACTCTGTCCAGTCACTAGTCCTAGGTTACTATTCATCATCCCTGCCATTCATATTTTTGTTACTATTTAATCTTTCACTTCTTCTTCTTAACTGTTCATCTCTTCTTCTAAGCCTTACCCACGCTATGGCAATCGTCTTTAACCACACCCGAAAACGGCCACAACAGTCCTTCGGCGGACATCAACAGGCCAATAATCAACCACCGTTGACATAGGAATTTACAGGTTAATCCATGGAGGCCATAACGGAGCTTATCAGATAACCATATACTAAGTCAAGAAGATAACCGTGTCTAGGCATGTTATGATAAAGATTTCAACAGTAATTTCAGATATTCATGGCAGTGATTATAACAGTAACTCAAGATTCATGATGAAAATAATCATAACTATAATAACATAACTTCTTGCAATTCTGCAAGATTTTTAAAAAAACTTTAAACATAATTTACATTGTAGGAGATAAACTACTGGATAGTAGACTTACATGTCTAGAAGTACAAGGAGGTTTCCCTTTCGGGAGTCCCAGAAACTGCTACCGCTACGGGGGAGTGCAAGAAACAAACTATCTTACATGTGGGAGAGTTTATACAATGGGAAATGGGGAGAAAGAAAACATTTAGAGAGAAGGTGGAGGATTTCTTCTAGTGAGGGGATTTTCTGTGATTTTTCTCTCTGTCTATGTGTGTGTCTGGAGGGTGATATTTATAATATCATCCGGACTTCAGCTGCGGATTTCAAACTAAAAAAGAATCTTCAAAAGTGTCTGCCGGGTGCGCTGTGGGCCCCATCGTCGCTTTTGTTTTTTGAAAATTTTCTTCTTTATTTTGTCGTCTTGCTTTGCTGGCATCTGCTTTCTGTAAAGTTAAAAGATGCGTTGTCCTTTCTCCTTTTAATCTTGTCTGCTACTTTCGGCTGCTTTCGGCCTGTCTCTATCTGTCTTTATCTGGCATCGTCTAGCTTTGCATGTTATTCGTTGCTTTTGTATATTTTCTGATTTGTCTTTTTACGTGTCCAAATTATGTCTGGCCACTGAATCAAAACTCATGCCTGAATCATAAGCATCATTTGGATCCTGTGCATCTTGGTCATAGTCTGATTGGTCTGAACTGGTCTCTGAAACATGGTCTATGTCTTCATCGTTCCTTCCCGAACTTTGTCCTGGGTTTTGAGGAACTGGAGTAGGATTTGGTTCTGTAAATTCTACTGAAGTTACGTATATGTTTTTCTCTGGTTCTTGGGTCTGAGATGATTCTTTTTCTCTGAACAATTGTTCGAGAGTATCTTTAATTACTTTTTCTATATTTATCTGTGATTTTTCCTTTGTCTGTCTGCTCCGTGCTCGGGATGTTGATCCTGTGAGAGTTTGGGGGAGCTTACGTCTAGTCTTTGAGGAAGTAGCTTCCTCTTGTTCACTTTTTGGCAAAGTGACAGCCATCAATGGATTTGATGAGTCTTTACCGGCAACCGTTTGCACCGGACTAGTTGTATCCATACCTGATACAATAGGTTTCTTTGCATTCAGAAGGGAATGCAAACCTGTCTCATCCATTTTTGAAGGAGATGGAGAACTCTGAGTTTGAGTCTGTTTTAACTGGTTTTGTCTGAGGATTAATTCTAATTGTGAGACTTTTTCCAGAAGGTGTATGTTTTGTTTCAGGAGTTCTTCTTTTGTCTGGTTCAATCTCTTGAAAGCTTCGGTCATTGTGCTACAATGATCGCAAAAGATGATTTTATCTGTGTCTCTTTGTATGTTATACTGGGGTGTCTGGTTTGTTTGGTGTTTGAGTGCTGGAAAAATATAGTAGTTAGGTCCGAGGGTTCCTCGGGAATAATCTAAAGCTTCTGTGAAAACGTTAAATCCTTTAAATAAGGGAGTCTTAAAATCTTTTATAGAGTCTACTACTTCTATCCAAGTCTGAAAAATACCGTTTGTCTTTCCATGGACAACAACATAAAATTTAAATTTTTTGTCCAGGTTTTTCTCATGAAAATAAAAACAAGTACTATTTAGAGTTGCCACAAAATGGCTGTTGTCTTTCCGGTTGTGGGCTATCCACAAGTTGTCTACTATGCACCTTTCTTTGTCGTCAATTACATAATCTGGCAAAACTTTAAAAGTCATGTTAGATGGAGGGAAAGAAACTAAATTATTCTTACCGAAGTAAATTCTTTCTAATACTGGTGTCTCAATTTGGGCCATGGGCCTGAAATTCAGATTTCCCAACATGGCTTGTCTATATTCGTCTACGGGTTTGGCTGGGCCTTTCCCTTTGTCTACGGGTTTGGCTGGGCCTTTCCCTTTGTCTTTTTGTTGGGTCTGCTTGGATGTACTCATACTGCTAAAAAAGAAACAAACATTGTTAGTATAATTAATTCTTCTTACTAGTAGTGACTTTTAATCTGCTTAACTGATCTGCTAGATTATTGTCCTTACCCTTAATATGTTCGAACACTAAATTATAAATGGATATAGTGTCTAAAAAGTTGAGCCATCTACGTCTACTACTATTTTTGTCATTGATCTTCTGGTGAAACTTTACTATTGCTTCACAATCAGTTCTAATCAATGTTTCTGGTTTATTTAAAATATGAAGTCTAAAAGCATTAAGACCGTATATTACTGCCATGATTTATGCGTCTATGCTACTCATATTTCCTTTCTCTTTATACTTGCCACTCTGATAAGCGCAAATTCGTTCTGAGGTTTTACTACAGTATTTGTTAGTTTTTGCTTTTAACACCGCGCCCCATCCTTCAAAACTTCCATCTGTTTCTATGATCAGATAGTCATTTTCTAAAGGCAGACTTAGATCCGGAATGTTTTGGATCTGTTGTTTAAGGAGCTTAACTATTTTTATGTCTTCGGCGTTAAAATGTTTTTGACCTGTAGAGCCAGTCTTGGAATATAAAGGTCCTGCAACCTTACCTAGATCTTTAATAAAAGTTCTTGCGTAATTTAAAATACCTAAGAATTTTTGCAGGTCTTTAGTATTATCTAATTTATCTGGCATGTCTAATGCCTTTTTAGCTATATGGGGTTAAAGCTTAATTTTTCCTTCCCCAATGGTTACCCCTAAAAAGTCTATGTATTGTTTACATAATACCATCTTTTTCTTACTAATAATTAAACCGTTACTAACAAAAAGTCTAAATACCGTCTGAAGATGTCCTAGGTGTTTAGTCATATTATTACTGAAAACTAAGATATCATCTATGTAAACTATTGTAAATTTTTTATAATCACCAAAAATTTCATCCATTTTTCTCTGGAAAATTGGTGGCGCTGTCTTTAAGCCGAATGGCATTACTAACCATTCAAAATGTCCCTCTGGACAAGTGAAGGCCGTCCATTCTATACCGGCCGGGTGCATCTTGACCTGCCAATATCCTGACTTACAGTCAAATTTACTAAAAATGGTCTTACCTTGAATTCTATTGATTAATTCAGTCTTGTCTGGTAATTTATAACCATCACTTCGTGTATTGTCGTTAAGCCTTTTGTAATTAATGACCATTCTAGCCTTACCTCTGACTAGTTCAGAATGGTTTCTTACTATGAAGGCTGCCGACCTATGTTTTGAAGTGGATCTTCTTATAATTTCTAAATCTAGAAGTTCTTTGATTTGTATTTTAAAGTCTTCTAAGTCTTTGTTGGTTGATTCTATAGAGGCTGTTTTAATAATATATTCTGGATTAATAATATCTAATTCGCAGAGAATTTTATTATTATTCCAATGTCTGAGAGGTTTCTCACCTATTATTTCTAATTCGTCTAAGATTTTTACTATATTGTCCAAGTCTGTTTTATCCTTAATGATTCCTATTTTGTCTAATCCTTTCTGGAAATTATAGAAGTCAGTATCTAAGTCTATTAGAGTATAATTCTTTTCTAAATAATCTGTGTTTTCTAGAAATTCATCTATATCTTCTAATTCTAGCTTGTTGCTATTCTGACAACAATATTTTTCACTTCCATTACGATCTTTACAACAACCTGTCTTTTTGATTTATTTTATTTATTTGAGAGGCTTGAACTATTTTCGTTTCTACTTTCTGCGTCTGGACTGGGGAATAGGTACTATCTTTCTGGAATATTATTCCATCTCTAGTGATAGTACAGCTACCATTGTTGTTGAGCAGAAAATCCAATCCTATAATAAAGTCTGTATTGATATTTAAATCTTGTACTAAAATCTTATTAATCTTATAACTGGGACTATAGAATTTATCGCAAGTATTAATAAAACTTATGGTTGCTTCTTGCAGATAATATCTATAGAAGTTATGGGTCCCATCCATCTGCATTGCTGAAGACGGCTTGTCTAAAGTCTTAATTAGAGTATTAGGAACAATCTTTTTATTTAGTATACTACTTGTACAGCCTGTATCTATTAATGCTAAAGTAGTAATTTCATAGTCTTTAATTTTTATTTTAGTTAATAGTCTTAACGAACTAAACTTTTTGTCTTCGTTGCAAATTAAAGATCTATTCATTAGTTCTGAAGAGGCTTCAGCTTCTCTTTCTAGTTGTTCTTCGTCTGAAGAATTGTTATCTAAATCTATTTGTTTTCCTTTTTCTAGTTTAGAAAGTCTCATTTCTAATGTATTTACTCTGGTTTCTAAAGTCATTATTCTTATTGCTATAGTTGGGTCTATGACATCTTGTTCTCTAATTTTTTCTAAGACTTCTTTTTGTCCTATGGTAATATTTAGTTCTTTCTGAAGGCATGTTATACATCCTTCCATGTAACACTTGCTACATTTGGCCCTTTTGCTTCTGCTAGGGAACCATCTGCAGATACAACATGCGATGCTATCTATGCCTTTATGTTTCTCAAAATCATGATCGCAGTCTATAGCAGTATTTACCAAATTATTTAAGTCTTCGCTTAACTGTAACTGTTCTATTCCTATTTCATTAATGAAGTTATCAGCTTCAGAGTCTGAGGAGTCTATCTGGTTATTTCCTTCTTCATGTATACTTACTATTGAATATATGCTTTCAGTATCTGACATATATTCATCTACACTAATTAAAGTTTCCTGGAAGTCTTCTATTAACTGAGCATTCTTAGTATTATTATTTATCCTTTTTGGACAGGTATTGGCTAAGTGCTCTATGCTACCACAAGTGAAGCATTCTAGTCTGTTTTTATACGTCCTATCATTTCTATATTTCCATATATGTTTATTTTTGTCTAAATACGGCTTTTTGGCTGTCGATCTTCTAAGATAGTATTTCTTTTTATCATATCTGTCGTAATTCTGATAGCCATACTTCTTCTTTTTCTTATAGGGTTTTCTTTTCTGGGGGTCTTTGTCGTAACTCTGCGTAGTGTAAATAACGCTCTTACAAAAACTTAACTCATTTTGTTTAAGTTGTTTTTGTATTTGCAGGTTAGTACACTTTTCCTGCAGAATCTCCATTATGTGTTGGATTTTATGTCCTATGGACCATCTAGCGTGAGGGTTTTGTATTATTCCTTCCCGCTTTCCCCAACGGTCTTCTATTTCTCTACCCAAAGCTCCTGGCAATTTATTAAAGAGCTTTTTACCTAAGTCTTGATCAAACGAGTTACCGCTGATCGTACAGTAATAAAAGAAATCATTTAAGAATTTCTTTATGTAAATCCAATTACTAATGCTAAGTTGTTCTAACTTAATTAACGCATTCTTCTGTAATACGACTAATCCACTATTCGGGTCTTCACCAGTAATAAGAGTATGTATCTTGTTTGTGAAGTTGTATGGGTTTGATCCCATAGATACCAGCTGGTGGAATTCTTCTGGGAAATTTACTTTGTATGCTTCCCATAAAGCTTTAGTAGATTCTCCTAAGAATGTTTCTAAATATTTATACATCGTCTCAGGGTCTGTTTCTACATAACTTTGTATATAGTCCGCTACCACGATACCTTTCCATAAGTCAATTACGGAATTCCATCTCTGGGGATCATGTGCTGCTATATTCAAAATTTTTCCTCTATTTCCTCCTTCTTGGAGGGTTATATTTTCTTCTAGAGGTAGTCTTTTACCTGATGGTCTGACCTGTTGTTGTACAGGTTCTTCTGCTGTTCTAAATACACGTCTTCTAGGTACATTACCTGTACTAGTGTTTACAGTAATGTTCTCTCCAGTAGTTCTCTGGAAGGGACTAGAGCTAGATGCGCTAGTTTCCATTAGTTCTTTGTAACTAATTTCTGAATTATTTTCTAATTCTTTGTAACTAATTTCTGAGTTACAATCTAGTTTACTATCTACTGAGAAGTCTTTCCAAATTTCTTCAAACATTTCTGTTTTTTCTCTGGCAATACGTTCTTCCCTATAACCTTCGTTATCTGTCCTCTTTGTGCAATATTTAAAATGTTCTATTGCTTCTTCTAATTCCATGTTATCTTGTTTGCAACCTTTGCATTTGAATAACATTTTTGGTTTTTGTCTTTTAAGGTCTCTAGCTTTTTCTATAGCTATGTCTACTTCATATCCTTCTGGGATAAGTTCTATGTTCATCAGATTTAGTTCTGTTTCTTCTATAGTGTTTTCCTCTTCACACTCTTTTTGGGGAGTGTAATTGTAATCTGTAAATCTTATGGATGTCTCTCCACGATGATTTGTATATTCTAAGTGCCAGGTTGGTTGTAAAATCTTTTTCTTATTACTAAATTGGTCTAATTTCCATTCTAAGCCTGCATACTCTTCTGGTTGTATTTTTGTAGGTTTAATTAAATTAATGCCTTTATTACTCATTAATTCTACTACGTCATTTATTTTAATTTTGAACTTAGTATTGCTACTGGTTGTCATTTTACCTAAAAATCCTAAACATACTAATAAATTATTTCCGCTATGCATTTCTTCATAGCCTTTGGTCTGTATTCCTATCTTAATATGCTTTCCGAATTCGGCTAAGTTTATTAAGAAGTCTGGACTGATATAGAATATTCCGCCGTTATCAGTCATGTCTATCTCAGTCATACCAATGATAGATTTCTTCATATCTGTCCATCTATCATCATATATGAGTATGAGAACTTTACTTCCTAGATTTTTCCTAGTTAAACCCTTAATTCCTACTACCATTAATCCCATGTGCATGAGAGTCCTGGTATTTCTTCTAATTTGTCTAAAGGATTCGTCACTAATTAGATTTATATTTTGTGTCTCAATAAGTCTTATATATTCTGGATATAAAGTATCTAACCGTTGTTTTATAACTAAATCAAGTTCTAAATTTGTCATGCGAGTCTTTGTCCAATCAAAATCTTCTCGCTCTGATACCAATATAGCGGGGGGTCTTTCAATAAAATATTTTACCAATATAGTGGGGGGTCTTTCAATAAAATATTTCAATAGAGGGGGTGCAAAGTATGGTGTGTAGTCCTACTCGGTACTCCCTTCTTGTAACATTCTATTCATATAAGTCTTTGATTCAAAGTCCATCTCCTGTATGAAATAATTAATTAATTAATTTTTTTTTAATCTGGACTCTGTCCAGTCACTAGTCCTAGGTTACTATTCATCATCCCTGCTATTCATATTTTTGTTACTATTTAATCTCTAACATACTATACCTATTCACTTCTTCTTCTTAACTGTTCATCTCTTCTTCTAAGCCTTACCCACACTATGGCAATCGTCTTTAACCACACCCAAAAGCGGCACAACAAAGTCCTTCGACGGACATCACATGTGCCAATAATCAACCACCGTTGACATAGGAATTTACAGGTTAATCCATGGAGGCCATAACGGAGCTTATCAGATAACCATATACTAAGTCAAGAAGATAACCGTGTCTAGGCATGTTATGATAAAGATTTCAACAGTAATTTCAGATATTCATGGCAGTGATTATAACAGTAACTCAAGATTCATGATGAAAATAATCATAACTATAATAACATAACTTCTTGCAATTCTGCAAGATTTTTATAAAAACTTTAAACATAATTTACATTGTAGGAGATAAACTACTGGATAGTAGACTTACATGTCTAGAAGTACAAGGAGGTTTCCCTTTCGGGAGTCCCGGAAACTACTACCGCTACGGGGGAGTGCAAGAAACAAACTAACGTGCAACCCGATCCAATATATATATATATATATATATATATATATATATATATATATATATATGTATATATATATATATATATATGTATATATATATGTATGTATGTGTTGCGGAACGTGCAACCCGATCCAATATATGTATATATTTCAGAACGTGCAACCCGATTATATATATATATATATGTTGCGGAACGTGCAACCCGATCCAATATATGTATATGTATATAATGCATGATTGACAATAAAACATTCTGAACTTATCGGATGACATAATATCCTTGTACCTTCGACTAACATTGGAAATATTAACATATTTCTCGTATACCTCAATAAGGATTTAGGAACATATTTAGACATGCTTTTAACATATGAAACAATAACATGAATACTCTTAACTACTAGGAGTAGATTAATTTATGGAACAATAACATATTTCTCGTATACCTCAATAAGGATTTAGGAACATATTTAGACATGCTTTTAACATATGAAACAATAACATGAATACTCTTAACTACTAGGAGTAGATTAATTTATGGAACAATATCACAGTTATATTTTATTACATGGAACATGCCAAAAGAAAGTAATAATTTTCCTTAACATACCTCGATATTGAACCTCCATTAACGATACCGAAACCTGCCTCTTCTACACCTTAATCTTACTTGATGAATTTATCAAACACCTTTAGTTGAGCTTGCCAAGAAAATTCTTGCTCCTTCTCACCTTCTATGTCTACGAACTAGAACCGGACACTCCTAAAAATGACCAAAATAAATTGTTGAACGTAGAATACAAGGTGAGACCATATCTTTTGTGGCTGGCCACATTTTTCCCTTCAAGGCAGTATATATTTGTATATCAACAATGTTCTTCTAGGTGTTTGGATCATTTCAGAACTCATCCCCCTAATAAACAATCCAAAAATCCCTCTTAGTGGAATATGGGGTCCACCCCAATTATACACTTCAATGCTTAGCAAGCATATATATCCTAAAAACGTGTCACAATCAGATGTTATAGATGGATTAATCACACTTTGCTTTAATTACAATAGTCCACGTGGACAAGACAATCTTATCCACTTAATGTAATACTAAATCAATCTTCCTAATCTCCTATTGCTTTCACGTTAATTATAGGTAATTACTAAGTCCATGTAATCATTCTAATTAGCAATTTTTTTTGTCTTCCACTATAACCAATTATTTCCATAATTAATTTTTTAATCTCAATTCACTTAAATATTAATGACTTATAAAACCTTTTCCGCCTCACATACTTCATCTCCTCTTCCGTCTCCCATGTCATTTTTCTACAGTCTTATTCCGCCATAGAACTTTCATGTTATCGGCCTAAGATAGCAATAGGAACCTCTTCATATGATAGATCTTCTGTAACCTTTACATCATCAATTGGTACAATCCGGGAAGGATCCCCAACACACAATTTTAACATTAAAAACATGGAAAACCGGATGAACAATTTCTAACTTCAAAGACAATTCTAATCCGTAAGCCATTTAGCCGATTTGTCGAATTATGCGATATGTCCCAATGTACCTTGGACTGAGCTTTTCTTTCTTCCCGAATCTCATTACACCCTTCATAGGTGAAATCTTCAAAAAACAAAACCCAATAATCTACCTGAAACTCTAAGTCTCGCCGTCGCACATCTGAATATGACTTCTGGCGACTCTGAGCGATTAACAGTCTTTCTTGGATAAGCTTCACCTTCTCTATGGCTTGGTGTACTAAGTCAGGCCCAAATAATTTCGACTCTCCTACTTCGAGTCATCCGATAGGAGATCTACATCTCCATCACATATAAAGCCTCATATGGAGCCATTTTAATGCGAGCATGATAGTTGTTATTGTACGCAAATTCAATAACGGGTAAATGATCATCCCAACTTCCCTTAAAATCCAATACACAGGCTCATAACATATCCTCGGGTGTCTGAGTCGTGCGCTCGGCCTGCCGTTCTATCTGAGGATGGAAAGTTGTGCTAAGATTAACTTGGGTGCCTAAACCTTTTTTAAATGACTTTCAGAAGCTAGCTGTAAACTGTGTACCTCGGTCAGATATAATAGAAATAGGCACACCATGAAGGCGAGCAATCTCTTTAATGTACAACCTCGCGTAGTCCTCGGTTGTGTAGATAGTTTTGACCAGCAAGAAATGAGCTGATTTGGTTAGTCTATCAACAATCACCCAAATAGAATCAAACTTATGATAAGAGCGTGGTAAACCCGTAATGAAATCCATATTAATCATTTCTCATTTCCACATCGGAATCTCAATGTTCTGAGTCAAGCCACTAGGCTTTTGGTGCTCTATCTTTACTTACTGACAATTAAGGCAATGAGCTACAAACTCTGTATTGTTCCTCTTCATGTCATTCCACCAATACATACCCTTGAGATCATAATCCATCTTAGCAGATCCAAAGTGAATGAAACTTTGTGAGCAATGGATCTCTGTCATAATCCTGTCTCATAATCCTGCTACATTAGGAATACACAAATGGACCTTCCACCTCTGGTCCTTCTCCCATTATACTCGAAGGTTGCGGTTCTCTTTTGTTAAATATCCTTCCCGATTTTCTCTAAAGATGAGATCTTTATCATGACGTTCCCCCTTTTTTGTGTTCGGTATGAGGGATGACCCTGCTGTATTTTGGGTCATAGGGTTATCACTATCTGAATCCTCCAATCGCATTCCCACTTAGCTAACTGATGTGTTTCCTCAGGTCAACTCCTCTCCTTCATTCTCACATTAGTCAAGCCGCTTGTGGGCGAATGATTCTATTGTCAACTTAGCTTTGTTTACTAACTGGTGTGCCGAAAACTCTTATATTTATAGTATCTCAATCGTGAACACTTTATGGACAATGTCATTCAAATCTGAAGTGTGCGTATCATTGTAGGTAACTCTCATTCATAGTTTGAAAAGAATCTCTTCTCTTTTTTTTCTTGTTTTCGTACTTTCTCACTACTCGTAATTATAAACAACTTTCTTTCTTTACCTCTTTTGACACTTTTCACTCATTTTTTTCTTCCTTGTCGTACTCTGCTTAAATCCAAAATATTTTGTCATACATACGTAATTCCAAACGTTGCTTCTGCTTCCAATCCTTGGCGTTACTACCTCTTAAAAGATGAGTTATTAACTTATTCCCTCATTCAATACGTGGAAGATTCTGAAGAATTTGTAGTACCTGACGTTGGCCTACTATTTCTACACATGGTCATTATACTTAGGTTCAAATTCCTTCACTTGCCTCATGGCTAAGACTTTCTGTCAATGGCGCTTCGGGAAAAGATTCTCTCGATCTTGTTAACCTGTAAACCCATTACTTTATCTATCTCGTAGAACCTTTAGTCAGTTCATAAATGCTTTATTGACATCTATATTTGCCTGACATTTCATCTTCATTATACCACTATCTCTTTGACATATACCTTTAATGTCTATCGTATATCCATATGCGTCATTGGCTCCTTTTCACCTGTTCAGGCGCTAATCTCGAGCTTTACTCATTGTTACTTCCGTTTACATACTTTCTGAAATGTATGACTACATATGTTGTGGAACCGATGCTTCATATGTTTAGACCCATTTCGCAGTGTTGCATGAACCAACAAGTTGTCACGCTTTCTTGTCTTATCATTATTAGATCTCCCATCGATCAAGTGCTCATTCGTCTTACCTTTACATTTCCATTTCAAGTTGCCTTGGGGGTCTCTTAATTTAAATTATTTCTCATACTATCTTCCTGAACATCATAATCATAGGTTCGTCACCTTTTTCCCGAAGAGTTCTTACTATCCTTCCTCTACCATTGGTCCTTACGCTTATCTGGAGTAATCATACATTTGTAGAACCTGCATTTCATTCACATTTATCCTACCTTTCGTAATCCTTCCTTCTATTTGTCATTAAACGAAAAAACATTTCTGTCTTTAATCGAAATGCCTAAACCAAGGGACAACCTATCCGGAAAGAGCATGGCCTCAAAATCATTCTCATCAGCCCAAGTGTAGTATCATATTCAAATCAGTGAGACTTTTTACCAAATGAAGCAATCTGTTCTTTTATGGAATAAGCAGTAGCCAATGACTGAAGTGCAACAACTATTAGGCTCAATCATCACAACTAATATATCAGCAAAAAGATGTGCTTAAAGTGCAACAACATCATCCTAAAACAATATCTCAAGGTTGCGGCAGTTCAGCAGATCAGAATTAAACAGCAAACAAAACAAACATATGGCAGCAAACTGCTTATGAGAGTGGCAGCTCGAATGTAGTATTTTTCATCAAAGTGTCTCAGCTAGATGTAAACCATTCAAGGCGCATCAGTATGCAAAATTCCATGGAAGCTAAAGTGCAACAATTTGAGTCTTGGAAAGGCAACCATATTGAGCCAAAAGGCAGGAGAAATAGGCTTAAACTCACCTCAAGAATGCAGCAATGTGCCTTAAAACAGGCAACAGTTGTTTGGCCTTTAATCTGTACCAAATGCACAATGACAATGTGATTTAAACTTGTCCCAAAGTGCAGCAATTAGCAAAATATTTCAGCCAAAGTGTAACAATTATTCCTTTAAAGAGTATACCAGTAAGAACCTCTCAAGTGCAGTAATTTTCAGAGTATACCAGTAGCAACCCCTTTTATCAAAATAAAACACTAAGAACCTCTCAAGTGCAGTAATTTTTAGAGGATCAAAGTGCAGCAATTGGCTTGGATCAAGACATAAGAATCCCTTGTTAAGTGTAATAACTCAAAATGTAGTAGCTGAAGTGTATCAATCTTAAATTCAGCACAACAACTTAGTAGCTCAGTATAGCAACTCAAGAAATTGTGTCCTCAAAGGTAAAATAACAATAGTAGAGTAACATAAAAACAAACTCATCGAGACACAAGCATAAGAGTGCAACCGTGATCTGCCAAGTAGCAGTCTTCAGAGTCATCTAAGTATGGCATTTGTTTGCCTCATCATGATGTAGTATCAATTCAACAATTTACATCAAGTGCAGCAACTAACTTGCAAAAGTGTGGCATCTTTAGCTAAAAAAAAAAACAGTTGTCTAAAAATTAGCATCACTAGGCTTCACAATACAAGTACTCCCAAAGAAAACATTTTGCTCTCCCGACTTGCATTATCTCTTCCATATAGGGGTGGGATAACTTCTCATAATCTCAAAATGTTTTACATAATACGACACTTCTGGCATATCAATTGTCTACTAGAAGTTGCTCATTTACTAGCTATGAATATGAACTAACAAAAGTTTTTTTGGTAACCGGAATTACTGAAATAGTATAAGGAATGAGTTAAACTCGAATTCTTAAGACTCAGATCTACTGCACGATCTATGATATGAAAGAATGGAAACCATCCCTAAATGCCTTGCAGCCTCCTATTTATAAGTGTGGCGTGTTACACACGCATAAACAAGACTCTACTAGACACGGCTTGTAGACTCCCTATGACAGATCTGTTCTGATACCAAGTT
Organism: Anisodus tanguticus; assembly: GCA_034509755.1. Classification (NCBI taxonomy): domain Eukaryota; kingdom Viridiplantae; phylum Streptophyta; class Magnoliopsida; order Solanales; family Solanaceae; genus Anisodus; species Anisodus tanguticus. Next base: position 38,061,006 of record CM067542.1, read on the forward strand.
TGTCACGACCCAAACCGGAGGGCCATAACGGGCACCCGAACTTTACCTGCCAAGCACCACTCTTCACATACTTACCAACTAACCGAAAAAATCATGGCCACAAGGGCCATTACCGAATATTCGACTGACATATAAATCACAACCGACATGGCCTTACATAACTACTATACACAGGACAACCGTCTACAAGCCTCTAAAGAATACATCACATCACAAGGACGGGACAGGGCCCCGCCATACTCGAAATGCATATGCAAAATATCATACCATGACCAGACTGCAACTCTGAAACAAGTAGGGTGCTCCAATACCAGCTAAACCAGCAACCTACTAGTGCGAACCGACACCCTCTTTAACTAAACCTGCGGACATGAAATACAGCGTCCCCCGACAAAAGAGACGTCAGTACGACTGATGTACTGAGTATGTTAGGCATGAACAATAGCATACAAAGAATACAATAATAAACTAAAAAGCAGCCGACAAAATTAGCCGACAACAACAACTGACCAGTAGTGAATGCCTCTGAAGGCCCTAATATGTCTAACATGTCATGCACAATGCGAATGCGGTATGCATATATATATATATGTATGTTGCAGAACATGCAATCCGATCTAATATATGTATATGTTGCAGAACGTGCAACCCAATCCAATATTATATATATATATATATATGTATGTTGCGGAACTTGTAACCCGATCCAATATACGTATATGTTGCGGAACGTGCAACCCGATCTAATCTATTATATTTATATATATGTATGTTGCGGAACGTGCAACTGATCCAATATATGTATATGTAAATAATGCATGAATGACAATGAAACATTCTGAACTTATCGGATGACATAATATCCTTGTACCTTCGGCTAACATTGGGAATATTAACATCTTTCCCGTATACCTCAATAAGGATTTAGGAACATATTTAGACATGCTTTTAACATAGGAATTAATATCATGAATAATCTTAACTACTAGGAGTAGAATAATTTATGGAATAATATCACAGTTATATTTCGTTACATGGAACATGCCAAAAGAAAGAAATAATTTTCCTTAACATACCTCGATATTGAACCTCCATTAACGATACTGAAACCTGCCTCTTCTACAGCTTAATCTTACTTGATGAATTTATCAAACACCTTTACTTGAGCTTGCCAAGAAAATTCTTGCTCCTTCTCACCTTCTATGTCTTTGAACTAGAACCAAACACTCCTAAAAATGACCAAAATAATTTGTTGAAGGTAGAATACAAGGTGAGACCATATCTTTTGTGGCTGGCCACGTTTTTCCCTTCAAGGCAGTATATATTTGTATATCAAAAATGTTCTTCCAGGTGTTTGGATCATTTCACAACTCATCCCCCTAATAAACAATCCAAAAATCCCTCTTAGTGGAATGTGGGGTCCACCCCAATTATACACTTCAATGCTTAGCAAGCATATATATCCTAAAAACGTGTCACAATCAGATGTCATAGATGGATTAATCACACTTTGCTTTAATTAAAATAGTCCACGTGGACAAGACAATCTTATCCACTTAATATAATACTAAATCAATCTTCCTAATCTCCTATTGCTTTCACGTTAATTATAGGTAATTAATAAGTCCATGTAATCATTCTAATTAGCTTTTTTTTTTGTCTCCCACTATAACCAATTATTCCCATAATTAATTTTCTAATCTCAATTCACTTAAATCTTAATGACTTACAAAACCTTCATATACTCAATGTCATAATCGTGTGATATCATACCAGTACATCGCCTCTTTAAGCGCACACAAAATTTATTTCTGATCCTTGTCGTCACACTTGTTACCATCCCTGTCCAAAGCTCGGGTCGGGTCAAGTGGCTTTTTTTTTTTGCTTTCCCGACCCTATTTTTTTAAAACATTTCTGACCCTGTCCCTGACCCTTCGGGGACCCTACGGGTCACGGGCCGGCCCTGAACCGTCGGAAGGGGGACGTGATTTGGCGGGTTGGGTTGGGTCGGGTTGAGGAATTTTTTATTTAAAAAAAAAAATTCCAAACCCGAAATTGACATTCACACCTATTATGTATCGTGAGATTTTTACTAAAGAAAAAGGAAAATTAGAAATCGATTTGGGGGAAAACACAAATTAATTGGGAAAGTGGACGTTTTTCTAAAAATTGGTTGTGCCAAACGGCCTTGCGGTAGTTTATCCGTCCGCGTCTGGAAAAAATACACAAAATTAATAAATAAATTGGGTAAAATGGACATCCAAGCGCAGAGTTATGACCATTTAAAGTTTCACCAATTTACAACTAATTTCTCTCCCTATATTATGCTACCATGATATTAACAGAATGATTAATAATATAAACATATAATTAATAATCAGCTACCGTTTTTATCTTATTTTGTGTTGAGCTCAATGTAGATTAGAGCAATACATATATTATAATAAACATGCATTATATCTCTTAAATATTAATGGCAAATATATATATAAGTACAAAATAAATATTAATGAAGGAAAAATAATATAAATTATATTAAAAAATATACGGGTCGGTGGTCGGGCCAGGTCAGACGGGTAAAATATTTTGACCCTGGCCCGATCCCTACATAAGATCGGGTCCCTGCTTTTTTGGGTCGAGTGGCTCGCGGGTCAGCTATAAGCTGACCCTGGTTTTTTTGGGTCGGGTCGGGCCAGGCCGGCCGAGTCCCCGACCCGTTGGACAGGTCTACTTGTTACGTTCAAAATTATTTTGGGGTTTTATCCTTTTATTAACTCAGCTATTTATTTATGTACATAAATATAGCATAAATTCCCTGAGGCCCGGATCTACTTTCCTACGTTTAGGTGCTCGGACCATCGCCCGAAATTACGGAATGTTACAGTGACTTACGGACACAACATACATATTGAGAGGCGACTGGATGGACAAAACCGGGCGGCTGGTGCATGTAGACAGTTTCTTTTAAATCCCCTTATAGAAAGACATTTTTTACATCAAGCTGATGAATCAGCCAATGCTTACCCATAGCGATGCTCAGGACTGTATGAATAATGGCCATTTTAACAACCGGACTGAATGCTCAGGACTGTACGAATAAGTAAAATAAATAATATTACAATACAAAATCAAGTAAAACTTAATTAAAGAAAGTAAAAACAACAACAAAATAGATAATCTCCAAGGGGTATTTGCCTTCTTTGACATTCATAGATGTCTTGCAAGAGGTTAAGAACAAACGGTTAGAAACAGTTGAATATAAATAAACTTCGGATCCGTATCCAATACAGTGAATGTTTTGATTACGGAGGGTTCAGACTTAAATTTTGAAAACATCATTCCAATCATGTCGTGGCTGCGAACATATGACTCGTTGGTCATTTTAGTTGCCTTGCCTACCGAACGTGTTGGTCTCTCGGGTGAAAAAAGATTTAAGTTTCATCCTTGCCCAAAAGTTTTATTTCCATCTTTCCAACTTTGGAGGCCTAAAAAATCGACGGATATTTTTTCATCGGCCAGAGTGCAGTATTTATTCAAATCAGTAAATTATACCAAAACAGCAAACTGAAATGGAAGAGCATTTTCCGGAGGGGCGGCCGCAAATTCAATTTCATTGGCCTAAATGCAGTATTTATTCAAATCAGTAAAACAGTAAGATATCCGTGTACGGATGTTTAAATGCTAAAATAAACCAACAGTCCGCAATTAAAATGTCCGACTTGAATTCTAAAATTTTCGAATCGGAACAGGACTTAAAATGGTCCTGAAAACCCGACCCGAATTCCACAAAAACAATAGAGGAAAGTAGGTATTTTGACCCAGCTCTGAAAAAATAGACCGGAATAGATGACCCGGATTTTGGGTCGACCCGACCCGAGAAATGCAACTTGGAACAGTGGTGACCCGGAATCAATCAACTTCTTTTTGGATTTTCAGATAACCAACAACAGGATATAAAAACACAAAATCTGGAAAATTTGCCCAAACAAGGTCGACCCGATCCGAATCAGGGGTTCTGACCCGAATCGATTTCTTTCCAAATTTCAGATAACCAATAACAAAATATCAAAATACAAAATCTGGAAAATTTACCCAAATCGGGTCGACCCGACCCGAGTCTATCACCCGACCTAAGTCGATTTCTTTTCCAAATTTCAGATAACCAACAACAAAATATCAAATATAAAAATCTGGAAATTTACTCATCGGAACGGTAATCGAGATAGAGAAATGACCCGACCCGACCCAGATTGTTATTGATTTTTTATTTTTTAGAACTCCGACCAAGAGAAACCAACCAAAACGACGATCAGAAAAAATAAAATCACAAAAACCGATCGGAAATAAAACCAACAAAACCAACCGGAAACCACCAACAAAACAATCGGAAACCACCAACAAAAGCACTGCAAACTACCAACAAAACAACCTTCCGAACACCTTTTTTTTTGGACTTGGGACCTCCCAAAAATCCCCTATTTTTTTTATTCGGACTCTACAAAACTAGACCCGAAACTCTTTTTTTTTCAATTTTTCTGGTCCCCCTCAATAGAAGACATAGGGGGATTTTATAGGTGGGTTTCCCCCCATAAAATCAAGTTCGAATTTCAAACGAAAAGGGTAAAAATCCAATTTTTTAGGCTGATTCTTGGGGTATGGGTTGCGGATTTTAGGGGATAGGAGTATGTGGTGTTTCGGGTTGGTGGTAGGGGTAAGGTGGTGTCAGGGGTTGGTGGTGGCAGTGGAGGTGTGGTGACCGGCGATGTGGGGTCACGGTGTGGGGTCGGGGCATGGGTTCGGCGAATTGGGAGGCCGAAAAGGGTGTGTTTGTTTTGGGGGTGTTTGGTTTAAAGGGGTTGGTCGAATGGGCTTGGGTGTGGGCCGATCGGTTGGGACTGGGTGTGGAGGTCCAAAATGGGGTTTTGTTTTGGGGGAAATGAGTTTGGGTTAAGATATATAAAAAAAGGTTTTATTATATATATAAAAAAAAGCTTTGCAAAAATTATAAATTGTAAAGATGACAATCTGATAAAAATATAATATTTGCGAAATGCTTGGTACTTAAATAAAAAAAATAAAATGCGATGCCGTTTTAAGAAAATAAAATAACATATAATATTAGGATAAAAGTATGATTATAATATTAAAATGCAAATGACAGTAAAAATGCAAATAATAATAATAATAATGATATATATATATATATATATATATATTTTAAAATTGTTTTAAGGTGTCAAAAATATTTAAAATTACAAATAAAATTTGAAAAGATGGGACAAAATTGGGTGTCAACAGATGCTCCTCTTTGGCCGGAGACGATGAAAGTGTTTTCGGACAAAGAAGTTGACTGAGTAGCCAATTTTGTCTTGATCATCGGGACTCGAGGGAAGATTAGATATGCATGGGAATAAATAGAATTCCGAGGGAGAACAAATTGCAAAAGTTGGTGCAGATTCAAGAAATATTGCCCAATATCGAATTATGATGACATTGGTTGCAGATGTGGCGAAATACTGGGTAGGGCGGAACGACGTTCGAAGCACTTCCTCAATGTAGGTGACGTCGTTGCATAGACATAATGAGATGACGTCATTTCTTAGATGTTATACAGATGGCGCCATTGCATAGGCGCAATGAAATAACGTCGTTGCTTAGACGTAATGCTGATGGCGTTGTTGTATGGACGTGTTGTGCTAATGAAGTCGTTGTAGGGACGTTGTTGATGACGTCGTTGTATGGACGTTATGCAGATGGTGCCATTGCATAGGCATGGTGAAAACGTCGTTACTTAGACGTAATGCAGATGACGTCGTTGTATGGACGTGTTGTGATGGCGCCGTTACATAGGCGTGATGAAATAACTCCATTGCTTAGACGTAATGCAGATGACATCGTTGCATAGGCGTGATGAAATAAAGTCATTTCTTATACGTAATGCAGATGGCATCGTTGCTTAGACGTAATGCAAATGACGTCGTTGTATGGACGTGTTGTGCAGATGACGCTATTGCATAGACGTGTTGCTGATGACGTCGTTTTATAGACGTAATGCTGATGACGTCGTGTTATGGACGTAATGCTTATGTCGTCATTGTATGGACGTGATGAAATAACGTTATTGTATGGACGTGTGTGCAAATTATGTTGTTGCATAGGCGTGTTGCCGATGACGTCGTTGTATGGACGTGTTGCTGATGACGTCGTTGTATGGATGTTGTGCTGATGGCACCGTTGCATTGGCGTGATGAAATAACGTCATTGCTTAGATGTAATGCAGATGATATCATTGTATAGACGTATTGCAGATGACGTTGTTCCCTAGGCGTAATGAGATGATGTCGTTGTATGGACGTTATGCGTTTGTGACCCGCATGGGCTGAGATGGCGTCATTGCATAGACGCATTTTGCTGCGATGCGGGAATTCCTCGCGAAATTAAGCATCATGTCGAGGTTTCTCGCCTTTGTCAAACTGAAGACTTGCAGTCAAAGAAATTAGTGAGTTTGGGGGGAGGGGCGGTTGATTCGCGTTGACTTTGTAGCTTTGGCTCTTGACACTTGCAAGTGCAGACTAGTTTGTACTGAAGACTTAGTTGGCTTGCACTTTTCCATGTCTATTGGCGTATTCTTGCAGTGAACCCTTAAATTTTGCCCCAGTTTCTGGTATATAAGAAAATGTTGAACTTCCAACTGGACAAAACCGAGTTTGTGTGGGCAGCTTGCTTGTATTGCGTCGTGTGCAAGATAATGGAAGAAAATTTCCAATGGTGTGACCGAAGCCGATATAGGCTGCATACGTATCCCGATAAGGGAAATCAGGTCGTAACGTAGTTCGTTACAAGCAAAAATGGATTGTGAAGTTTTCCAAAAATGGGACCGAAGCCGATGTGGCCGCTTACGTATCCCGCCGAGGGAATCATGTCATAACGTAGTTCATGTGGCAGAAGATATTTGTAAGGTTTTTTCTAAAAATGGGACCGAAGCTGATGTGGCCGCCTACGTATCCCGCAGAGGGAATCAGGTCATAACGTAGTTCATGTGGCAAAAGTAATTTAAAATCAAATTCTGGGTTATTTATCCGAGACTCTGTGGGAAAAAGGAATTTGAGTTTGAAAAAAAATGATGCAATATATTTTGCAAGTTTTTTTTTTTTTTGAAAAATATGAAAAAGACAGAATCACATCTTGACTTCAGTTGGTACCAACAATTAGTATTGTGCTTAGGGGTTCCCGTTATTGCTTTCTGTCTAACCAAGACTGACTATAGGGTAATTCCTACAGTTTCATATGCTACCTCAGACATACCTGAGTATCGACACTTGCTTTAAGCCAAGGTTTCGACCTATACATATCCTCATATTTCAAATGCCCTCACTAAAAGAAAGTCCCTTCCTCAGATATATTTCAGTATTTTGAACTTTGGGACATCTAGAAAAGTACACTCACACTTAGAAAGATGTTCAATGCATTTAATTGTGATACCATAGGCTTGGCCGTCATGTGAGTATCCATTAATGTGAGAATCCTCTGTATAGGATCATGTAGGGATTGTTATGGGTTTGTAATGTAGACTTGGGGAAAGGAAAGGATATCATTTGGGTAAGGAGTGACTAATCTTTCCTTGAGCGTTGGGATATGTCCGCGCTTGGTATTTGTGTGCCTTGATGCCGATTTGCTTCTTTTTGCCCCCTTTGTTTTGTACTGACTTCTTTTGAATATTTCGTTTGGAGCTTTTTCCCTTTTTCGAAGTTATTTCTTTTTTTTTCTTTTTTTTATATTGTCGGGGCTTTTTCACTTCTTCTTTGTATGAAGTTGTCCTTTTGTTTTGTTTTCTTTTCCTCTTTTGGGAATATTGCAACTTCAACTCGGATCTTTTTCAGCAATTTGCACATTTCTGATGCGCTCAATGAGGTCGGGCCAAGAGAGGGATAGTGCGTGTATGCACTCAGAAAGGGTATAGGCATAAGATGTGGTTTAAAAGAATAGGCTTTAGGCTCAAAGTGGAAGTGCTACATATAATGTTATTTGGTACACTGGAAAGGCTCAAACGGATCAAAGAAAGCCTACGATCCTTTCCTATACCAAGTGTTACTCAGGATTTCGCCTCAACAAATATTCGAGCCAAGTTCTAGATCACAAAGCAATGCAATTAAACTTATTCTAAAACTCATCACACAATGCACATGAAACGATGAGGTTAGGTTTTGTTCATATCTTGGAAGCATGCAAAGCAATTTTTCAAGTGTCACCACAGGCGTGAATGAGAGGTACCAAAAGAATCTACAGTTTATCATGAAGTCAGTCTTCTCCACTTGTTCTCCCCTATGCACACTCCTAACTGTGTTGGTATCAACCAAGTCAATCATTTATGCTTAAAATATTTTTTTACTTTTACTTTTTTTTTTTTTTGAATAAAGGGTACCGAACCCAAATAGGGATAGCTGCCTACGTATCTCATCTTTGACGAGAAACAGGTGTGCGTAGTTCGTGCAGATAGATTATAAAAATGTATACTTGAAAAAGGATTCATCATGATAGGATAGTAAGAGTAAAAATTGTATAAAACATATGATTGTCCACTATGGGACGAATGCAAAGTAAAATGACTGTCCACGATAGGATGAATACAATGAAAAAATGATTGTTCACAATAGGATGAATGCAATGAGAAAATGACTGTCCATGATAAAATGAATAAAAAGATGGGTAAACCAGCTATGTCCTTTTCTAAGGTGGATGCGGAGAAGTGTGTCCCTTTTTCAGGTGGACTAGGAAGTGCGTCCCTTTGACAAGTTTGTTCCACTTTCGTTGGTTAGCGTTCCGCAAGGACTAGATTTACATTTTTTTAGTGGTGTCGAATCCAAGAAGGGTTACCTACGTATCACACCGTATGGTGAGAATCAGACACTCGTAGTTTGTGAGGATATGTTGTAAAAATGTATGATATAAAGGAATTATGTAACAAAATTTAAGCATATCCATTGAATTTGCAAATATGTAAAAAAAAAAGTATAGACAAACTCAGAGTGATGCCTCGTTGAATATTGAGTTGGCTGACTTCTTCCAGTCAAGATATCTCCTAGTCATCTTTGTGAAAACTTTTTTCTTTGTTCTTTCCTGGGGTATCTCCAAGGATAATGTTTTAAAATAACCGCCTTCGACTGCTTGCGAGGACGGTCTTCCTGCAAAATAAGAGCACTGGGTGAAACGAGGAAAGTCATGGAAAGAATAATAAAATGTGGGCGTGTGACAGTCTAGTCAAAGACTCCCCTGCTTTTCTCTCCTGGAGTATCTCCAGGGATGATGTTTTATAACGACCGCCCTCGGCTGTTTGCGAGAACGGTCTTTTTGCAAAAAATGAAAGAAATGGGTGAAAGGAGGAAAGTCAGGAAAAGAATAATAATATGTAGGAGTGTGACAGTATGGTCAAAGACTCCCCTGATTGCTTCACTAGGTTCGAGTCTTGATGTTTAAGAACGCTTTATCCTCGGGCGGTGACACAATTTCTGTCCCGAGGACCAAAAGCTATGGCATTGCCCCAGTAGAAGTCTTGATTGTAGTGCGATAGCCCAAAACTGCAAAGGGCAAATTTCCATGCCCAGAGTTGCAAGCGACATGGCATGATATGTACAGAATTGAAGCGGGTAATTATTGCATTAAATAATATGTACAGAGTAAAAAGCAGAAAAATAGCAAACAAATTATGCGAAAATTAAATGCACGTCCTAATATGCATGGAGCCTCTCTTATGCTAGAGGTGATCCTAAACGCCAAATATGTGAGATTATGATAGATTAATCCAAGCTGTTAAACTACAATGCTTTTGTCGGAAATGAAGACATTATGAATGTACAGTTTCCAATTTCCGCATGTCATAATTAGGTTTGGATTCGTCTATCATTATCACACTACACATAATATGTTGATGGGAGCGAGACCCGTCGACAATTTTGGTGGATTTCTTAATTGTAGAGTCGATACCAAGGATCGACCCACCTAAGGTGTATGCATGCATGACTTAAGATAAAGGGTGGTATAGCTCTATCCTAAATTTTCTAAGATTTGGCTGACTAGACTCAAGGTTCCCGAGCAGACTGCTCGAGTGAGAAGGCTATGCGGCAAACCGGATGGTCCGGACACTCCGCGCATATACCAACTCTCCTAAAATTTTGGAAATTTGAAAGAAGTTTGCGGGTGCGCGAAACACACCTCGCGTGCATGTGTGATAGTGTCAATTTTCCGAAGTGGAAGAGATATGAGCGGAATGCCAATTTAAGAAAAGCGGTAAAGAAAGTAGCAATTAAAGCAGTTAAACATACAAAATTTCAAGAAGGAAACAATTTAAAACAGTAGATTAAATAAGGAGCAAAATAAAGCGCGATAATAATTAACCTGGATTTGCTATGGTTAAGAACATGAAAGTCCCTAGCGGGGTCGCCAAGCTGTCGCGCCCATTTTTTACCGCGAGCTTCGCGACGCGATGGCGTCGATCCCCTCTGGATTGATTAACAATGCTTGCTTGAGGAGTCGCCACCTAATTATTCTAAGGTGAATTATGGCACCTAAATGCTAACTAAAGCTGCAAAATAACTCCAATTTTGGGGCATTTTGGTTTAAAGGGGTTGGTCGAATGGGCTTGGGGTATGGGCCAACCGGTTGGGCCTTGGTGTGGGGGTCCAAAATGGGGTTTTGTTTTGGGGAAAATGGGTTTGGGTTAAGATATATAAAAAAAGGTTTTATTGTATATATATATAAAAAAAGCTTTGCAAAAATTATAAATTGTAAAGATGACAATATGATAAAAATATAATATTTGCGAAATGCTTGGTTCTTAAATAAAAAAAATGTGATGCCATTTTGGGAAAATAAAATAACATATAATTTTAGGATAAAAGTATGATTATATTATTAAAATGCAAATGACGAGTAAAAATGCAAATAATAATAATAATAATAATATATATATATATATATATATATATATATATATATATATAAATTGTTTTAAGGTGTCAAAAATATTTAAAATTACAACTAAAATTAGAAAAGATGAAACAAAATTGGGTGTCAATAAGGGGTTCTGTTGTCGGTGAATCGAGGTCGGCTGAGGATGGAAGTGTGGGGTATTTTTTTAGAGGTGGGAAGGGACCAGATTTCGGGTTGGTCGGTGATAAGTCGGGGCTGCGAGGTAGGTTGCCAGTGGTTGAAGGGGATGCAATATGGGGGTGGTGATGTGGAGACGCTACAGCGACGGGGAGAGGTATTGGTGAAGGTACAGAGATGGGGTCGATTGCCGGTGGTGGTGGAAATCGACGGTGACGAAGACAGAGACCAGAAAGACGGCAGAGATGCCGGACGTGACCCTGTGGTGGTAGCAGTGGGTGAAAGTACATAGATGGGGGGGTCGATTGCCGGCGGTGGTTGCAATCGGCGGTGATGTGACAGTGAGTGGTAGAATTAATTTGGTGGTGTTTGATTGTTACAGTTCCCTGAGGATGACAAGGGAGATATCAGACTCATCAAGGAAGGTATAGTCAGGTTTTCAGAATTGGATGTTCGGAAATGGGAATGTGGTCTCATCAAACGTGTTGTGGCGAAAGACGTGAATTTTACGAGTGGACAAGTCATAACACAAATAGCCCCTATGATTAGAAGAAATTTCTACAAAGACACACGGGGTGGTACGAGGTGCTAATTTATGAGGGGCAGTGGAGGCAAGGTTCGAATAGCACAGGCAGCCGAAAATTATAAGGTGGTCATATGAGGGGATCCGACGGTAGAGAATTTCGGTGGGGGTTTTGTTGTGAAGAGTACTGGTAGGTAAAATATTAAGGATATATTCTACCATTTTGAATGCATAGACCCAGAACGATGGGGAGAGAGAGGCATGGAAAAGAAAGGTACGAACCATGTTGTTAATAGTACGGATGATTCATTTGGTTTTTCCGTTTTGGGGTGAGGTATGGGGACAGGAGAAACGGAAGACCATGCCAATATTGGTCGAAAAATTATGAAACGCGGAAATATTAAACTCACGACCGTTATCACATTGGAATGATTTTATGGATTTTTCAAATTCTGTTTTGATAAAGTTATAAAACTCAAGAAACTTGGGATAGACTTCAGACTTGAACTTTAGAGGGTAAATCCATATAAAGTGTGAAAAGTCATCTAACAACATAAGATAAAATTTATGACTCAGTGAACTAATAATAGGAGATATCCATAAATCTGCATGAACAATATCAAACGGAGAAAACGTAACACTTAAAGAAGACTGAAAAGGAAGGCGAACATGTTTGCCTAGAGGGCAAGACAAACATTGTTGGGCAGGTTTCCCAACTAGAACAACGAATTAAATTATTGTTCCAAAAAAAATTAAAAGTAGGGCCTTTGGGATGTCCAAGTCTATTGTGCCAAGTAGACGGATAGATTATTGCTAAGGCCGTAGGAGGAGTGACTTGGGCAGTTAGAGATGTCGGAGGGGTGACACTGGCAGTGGACGTGGATAGGAAAGGATAGAGGTCCCCTTCAATATTGCATCGTGTAAGGAGTTTCTCGATATGTAGGTCCATTACAGAAAACCCAAATGGCTCTAAGTTAATTGAGACGAAATTATCTATAGCAAATTTTCTAACAAAAAATAGGTTCTTGATAATGTGTGGGGCATAGAGAACGTTATTTAGGGAGAAGTGGGGATGCGGTGGTGGGTGAGAGTGTGGGCAAAACCTTGAATTGGAATGCAGTGACCATTTTCAACCAGAATGGTTGTGGAGTATTTAAAGTACGCAGTTGAGGAAGGTTACCTGAATTGTTGTTGAGGTGAGACGTGGCACCCGTATCCATATACCATGCATTATCGGGCTTCCGATGAGTTAACGTGCCAGAAGCCTGGCCCAAACTGGATTGGGGAAGGCCTAGAGCGGACTGCTGGGCTCTAGGATAGTGGGCCGAAAGGATGTGGCCTATTGTTGGTGTGCCCAAACTGTTGGGCTGCGGGCATTAGGGCCTGATGGATGAGGCCCAGTGGTGTTGAGTCCAAGCTGCTGGGCCAATGAAGAAGCCAATTGGAGATGTGGGTTGCAGGCTCTGAGGAGCTGTTGGAGGCCCAAGCCCGTTGTGTGTGCCCCCTGTTGCCAGAAAATCCACCAAGGGTGGTGTCCATCATAGGTTCTGCCAGGAAAAAAAACTTTAGGAGGGGGGGAGGCAGAATTGTCCATATACGATGTGTATATCGGCTTTTAAGGAAGATGTGTACCAGTAATATATGGGCAGTTTAAGTAGTAAAAGAAGTGTATATCAGCTTCAAAGAGTTGTATAAAAGTAGTATACGGCCTATTGGAGGTTTATTAGAGGGTAGAGGATTGTATATTGGTGATTTATAAGAGGTATACTAGGCCATAGAGGTCTAGTTTGTTGTATACGAGGAGTATATCAATGTATATCAACGGTATACCAGTGGTATATGGCTGGTTTGGCGTTGGAAAAAATAAGGGGAAGGGCGGCTGATTTAGGGGTTTAGGGTAGGAATAGAATTTTGTTTCTTGATACCATGTTAGATTGTATTAATGTCCCTTGGAGAGCCTTTCTCATTAATAAAAAATATATATAGGTGTACAATGTGGAATCCTTATACAACTGTAACATCCCGTACTTTCGGGCCATGATTTGAATCGCTAGGCGTATGTAAATAGACCCGAGGATTGGATGATTTTTTTGGTCATGTTCACGTATGCAAATAAAGAGCTTAGTCTATAAAAGGATGCAGTCCCGAAATAATTTAAGATTTAACAAGTGTGACTGCAGTGATTTGAAATAATATTTTGAATGTCCCAAAAGAGGTTATAGACTAAAGTTGTATCACACGATTGTGATAATAAGTATATGAAATGTGTTAAAGAAGATTTAATTTTTAAGTGAATTAAGATCAAGTAATTAATTACATATCTAATTGATTGGGTATTGGATTATAGTGGGGATAAAGGAATTAATAATCCATTATTGGATAATGTTGGGTGTTAACCATTCTTCCACATGGCAATCATAGGAGTGAGCAACATATGACTATGTAACCTATGTAATGGGTGGCACATTTGGTGTGCAATGTAATCACTGTAGTTTGAGTGGACCCAAAAGAGGTCAGATTTTTCCACAAAAAAATCTAGCAAAATCCTCCAAAGTCAAGGATATAGTGATCGAACTAATATAATGAATAAGTGGATCAAATACACTTCTTATAGATAGAATTGTGGGCTGATCACGTGTTTGTTGTAACGAGGGAATCAACTCTTTAGTTTAATGGTAATTATCTCAAGCGGTGGCGTATATCTATACACCATATTCTTCATCTTTTTGGTTAATTCAAATGGAATCAACAGAAGCTAAACTATAGCTTCTACAAAGCTTCAACAACAGGAAAACTTTTGTGACATACAAGTGCCGCAAATCACATCATTCTTCAAAGTGAAGTAAGGTGGAAGAAGAGGGTTTCTTGAAAAATAAGATTGAAGTTCATTACGGACTGCTTTAGTTGTATTGTGGGCACAAAATGTGTAAGGTATGTTAAGGGAAATCATTTCTTCTGTTGACATATTCTATGTACGAAACGTAAACGTAATATTGTCTCATAAATGATTCTACTCTTAGTAGTAAGGATGTTCATGTTATTCGTTCCTATTGTCTAAGCATGTCTAAATATGTTCCTAAATCCTTATGGAGATATATAGAAAAGATGTTAGTATTCATAATGTTTATCGGAGGTAAAGCGATATTACATCACTCTGACAAACTTATTGTGTTTTATTGTCATATCATTCATGCATTATACTCATGTACATACCTTGACCTAAAAAGAGTTATATACTCTACTATATGTATACATTATATATGTATGGGGTATGGGAAAAGGGATACGACATTATATACGCACACCACATGCAGCTCGTATAGATATATACGATGATGATTATGCCCACAGAGGCCGATATGATATGATGGGATGCGCACAAAGGCTTGATGGCGTTGTATACGTATATGTATATGTATGACCGCATTATGCTTTGAATTTAGACATATTATGGCCCTCAGAGGCATTCTACACAGACATGATATTTATGCATATTATGGCCCTCATAGGCATTCTCTACTGATTGGTTGTTTCTTGTCTTAGGTTACTTTTAAGTCTCTATTATGCTATTCTTCATGTCTGACATACTCGGTACATCAGTCGTGCCGATGTCCCTTTTTTCGGAGGGATGTTGCGTTTCATGCTCGCAGGCTCAGGTAGACAGGGCGATGGTCCGCACTAGTAGGTTGCTGGTTCAACTGATATTAGAGCACTCTATTTATTCCAGAGATGCAGTCTGGTCGTGGTATGATAACTTGGATATGCATAGGGCTATGGCGGGGCCCTATCCCGACCTTATGATGTACGTACTCTTTAGAGACTTGTACACAATTGTCTTGTGTATAGTAGTCATATATGGCCTTGTCGGCCTTAGTATGTATATATGCATAGTTTGGGTTCTTCTATCTGTAAGAGTTTACACAGTACCTTTTCTATTTATTGTTCCTATATGTCTGCGGGATATTTGGTAACGGTCCTCGTGGCCATGATTGATTATGGTTAGATGTTAATTATATGATTAGTGGTACTCGACAAGTAAGATCCGAGTGCCCGTCATGACCCTCCGGTTTGGGTCGTAACAAACTTGGTATCAGAGTCAGTCTGTCCTAGGGAGTCTACAAGCTGTGTCTAGTAGAGTCTTTTTTATGGGTGTGTTGTGCACCACACTTATAGACAGGAGGCTACAGGGCATTTAGGATGATGGTTACCTTTATTTCTTGATCTAAAATCGTGTTATAGAGTTGAGTAGCAAGAATTCTCTTTGTAAATCTTATCGTGTTTATGATAACAACAATGCCTTATTCCAATAGGGTTATGATTAGCAGAGAGATTGAGGTTGTGTTGAGTGTAAATACGAGTTGTATGCTCTCTATTGAGACAGATCCGTCAGAGGATATGAGTAAGTGGCTTTCCCAGGCACGACTTTATCCTAAAGTATTTGATAGAGATAGGCCCTTGAGGGGTCAGGGAGTTTATTAGTTAGGGATAACCGATAGTTAAAAGGGTCAAAGTTGTAAAGGTCGAGTGAGACTGCCCCGGCCGTCTTGTAGTCAGTGTGGTCGAGCGCATGCCGGATTATGCCTTAAAGGTACAGGGAGTTGGTTTAGTATGGCAGTCATGGCCACAATGTTCCGAAGTATCCTACGTTGATGCGCAAAGGTAAGGATAAGATAATTATGAGTTGTACAGATGAAAAAGTAGAAGACATCATTGGAAGGTTTAGCAGGTTATGAAAAGCTACACGTTTTACAGTGACTGTTGCTGCTTAGAGTGAGGGAATATGTTATGTACGTGCGACCTAAATTGTAATGTCTTACCTAGAATAGATTGGGAATTATCCCGGGGTATTATTAACGAGAACGGATTGCCACAATTGAATCATCTGAATAATGACCACTAGTAAATGTAAGAAGATCATGCAAAGTGACGAACCCAGAATAGTGAGCCCAAGTCACATATAAGGATCGAGTTATCCACAGTAGTGGAAAGGAAACATAAGACTCTCATCCATACGTAAAGGGCCATACCGTGTATGATTGAGAATTACATGTATCAATGTTAGTAGGCTAAGGTATGCTATAGGTATTGGACTAGTAAGGTCTTTGGCTTCATTGTGCAGCAGGTTACAATTCCAAATAACCTCTCGATAACATAGCTTGTTTGGGGCAATTAAGGACGAGAACTATGGAACAATCAAAAATAGTTGTAAGAATATGAAAACGTTTAATAAGTATGAATGGAATGGTATGATCAAGTATCAAGGCAGAAATATTTTTCGTTTAATAACTAATAGAATGAAGGATTACGACAAGAAGGATAAATGTTAATGAGATTATAGTTATGCAGGTTTCACAAAGGTATGATTAGCCTAGAACAGCGTAAGAACCAATGGTAGAGGAGGGACAGTAAGAACTCTTCGACCAAAGGTGGCGAACCTCTGATGTTCAGGAAGATAATATGAGAAATACTTTAAGATAAGAGACCCCCCCCCCAAGGCAACTTGAAATGAAAATGTAAAGGTAAGACGAATGAGCACCCGGTCGATGGGAGATCTAATAATGATAAGACAAGAAAACTTGATAAGCCATAGGATCATGTAACACCGTAAATTGGATCTAAACATACGAAGCATCGGTTCCACAACATATGCAGTCATATATCTCAGAAAGTATGTAAACGGAAGTAACATTGAGTAAAACTCGAGATTAGCACCTAAACAGGTAAAAATGGGCCAATGACGCTTATGGACACAAGGTAGACATTAAAGATATATGTTAAGAGATAATGATATTATAATGAAGATGAAATATCATGCAAATACAGATGCCTATGAGCATTTTTGAACTAACCAAAGGTTCTACGAGATAGATAAAGTAATGGGTTTACAGCTCAATGAGATCAAGGAAATCTTCTCACAAAGCGTCATAATAGAAAGTCTTAGCCATGAGGCAAGTGAAGGAATTTGAATCTAAGTATAATGACCAGGTTTGGATATCGTAGGCCAACGTCAGGTAATGCAAATTCTTCAGAATCTTTCACGTACTAAATAAGGGAATAAGTTAACAACTCATCTTTTAAGGGCTAGTAACTCCAAGGATTGGAATCAGGAGCAATATTTGAGATTACATATGTATACCAGAATATTTTAGAATTAAGAAGAGTACGACAAGTAAGAAAGTGAGTGAACAAGTGTCAAAAGAAGTAAAGAAAGGAAGTTGTTTATAATTACGAGTAGTGAGAAAGTATGAAAAAGTTAACTGCGATGATACGCGCACTTCAGATAAGAATGACATTGTCCATAAAGTGCTCATGATTGAGATACTATAAATATAAGAGTTTTCAGCACACCAGTTAGTAAACAAAGCTAAGTTGACAATATAATCATTCCCCCATAAGTGGTTTGACTAATGCGAGGACTAAGGAGAGAAGTTGACCTGATAGGACGCATCAGTTAGCTAAGTGGGAGTGCGATTGGAGGATTTAGATAGTGATAGCCCTATGACTCAGAATACAGCAGGATCATCCCTCATACTGGAAGAAACAGAACATCATGATGAATATCACATTTTTAGAGAAGATCGGGAAGGATATCTAACAAAAAGAGAACTGAAACCTTCGAGCATAATGGGAGAGGGACTCCTAGGTGGAAGGCCCATTTGTGTATTTTCAATATAGCAGGATTATGAGACAATGTTACGACGGGGGTCCATTGCTCACAATATTCCATTCACCCTGGATCTACTAAGATGTATCATGATCTCAAAGGTATGTATTGGTGGAACGACTGAAGAGAAACATTGCAGAATTGCTAGTTTAGTGTCATAATTGGCAGTAAGTAAAAGTAGAGCACCAAAATCCCAACGACGTGACTCAAAACATTGAAGTCCTGATGTGGAAATGAAAATAATTAATATGTATTTTATTATGGGTTAAACTCACTCTTATCATAAGTTTGATTCTATTTAGGTGATTGTTGATAGACTGACCAAATCAGCTCAATTCCTGGCAGTCAAAACTACCTACACAACTGAGGACAACGTAAAGTTATACATTAAGGATATTGGTCGCCTTCATGATATGACTATTTCTATTATATCTAACCGAGGTGCACAACTCATACATAAATTCTGGAAGTCATTTTAAAAAGAAAAAAAGTTTGGGCACTCAAGTTAATCTTAGCACAACTTTCCATCCTCAAACAGATAGGCAGGCTGAGCGTACGATTCAAATGCTCGAGGACATGCTATGAGCTTGTGTATTGGACTTTAAGGGAAGTTAGGATGATCATTTATCCCTCATTGAATTTGCATACAATAACAGTTATCATACTAGTATCAAAATGACTCTATATGAAGCTTTGTATGGACGGAAATGTAAATCTCCTATCGGATGGTTCGAAGTAGGCGAATCAAAATTATTTGGGTCTGACCTAGTGTACCAAGTCATAAAGAAAGTGAAGCTTATTCAGGAACAGCTGTTAACCACTTAGAGTTGTCAGAAGTCGTATTCAGATGTGCGGCAGCGGGGCTTAGAGTTCCAAGTGGATAATTGGGTCTTCTTGAAAATTCCTCCTATGAAAGGTGTAATGAGATTTGAGCAAAATAGAAAGTTCAGTCTAAAGTACATTGGACCATATCACATAATTCGATGAATCGGTTAAGTAGTTTACGAATTAGACTTGCCTTTGGAGTTAGAGGTTTTTCATCTGGTTTTCTATATTTTAATGTTAAAAGCGTGTGTTGGAGTTTCAAATTGGAGCTTTTCGTAGATTATACAATTGAGGGTCCAAATGTGTATAGATTTCCAATTAATTTAAGGATGTGACTACTTAGTATGTGTTCTTAGTAATTGAGTATTAAAGTTTGAATCTTGATAGAATGGGCTCGGGATGGGTATGTAAAGCCTTGTTTTATGTCGTGTTAGCCTTATTAATGATATAATATGCATGATTAGACTTCTATTATCATGAGGCGCAGAGGAAGGGCAAGACTATCATCGAGGCTTGATCGTGTAGCACTCCTGTTTGATCCAGAGGTAGGCTACAGTTTAGTTTTCGAGACTTCGATAGAAGCGTGTAATTAGTTATAAATATTAAGGGCTATTGGATATGTTTGGGGGTCCCACTCAGCCGGTTATGATGAATGTTTGAGTGAGTACCGATGTTGAACTGTGATGATGGGTGATTTAAGGAATCAACCTTGTGCTTGTTCCAACTACTGCTTATTTAGGCTTGTCGCCATATGTGGGCTCATTTTCATATTTTCTATTGTTGGTTTACTCATCACACATTCTTTTGATATGACATCTTGATTCTGACTTGGATTATATAAATGTGTTGTTGAATCCTGAAAGCATGTGACATGTCATATCTATACTTTATTGCATCTCACAATATGATGATCTCTTGCCTTATATTATCATTTGCATTATACACTCATGATTCTATGATATTGGTATGAGAGTGATATGGATATGTTGTAGGTCTAAGAGGCCGAAAAGATAAGAATAATATGAGATTATGGCACATAGAGATGATATTGGTATGTGGGGAGAGGAGTTGCACACCTGCAACATGATAAGGCTCGAAAATGAGTCTTGGGCTCTAGTCAAATTCGTGTGTGAAATGTTAGCTGGCTAGGAGTGGTATATGGACTTCGCAGGTCCCCCATAGGTGTACGGATCATAATAAAACATTGACGTATAGTATACCAGGCTGAGAAAGGTATCTTGCATATGCATTGCATTCATATCATACATAGTCATGCCATTTCATTGATAAATTGTGATTGGACTTGTATTTGAAGTAGTTGTTGATAATTGACTGGGGTTTTGAATTGGAAGGATTATACGTATGATTTACTTGGATTATTGAATTGTTAGTATAGGATTACTTGGTGTAAAATTGGTATTTAACCCTGATTATGTATCTTCCGTCATTGTCGGCCTATGATGTCTACGGGAGTATGTTGTGTACTCATGCTACATTTGTTGCATTCTTTTTTGATGCAGATCTAATACCTTTCACCTCGGCAGGACCACGTGTCTGAGTCAGGGCAGCTGACTTTCAGTGTTCAGAATGAGGATGCTACCTCCAACATGCCCTTGTATGCTCCTTCTCTATTTACTGTCTGTTGTTCGTATTTGAGAGACATGCTTAGACTATGTATTCAGTTTTGGCACTTGGTTGTCCATTTTAGACTTGTACCTGTATTTTAGTGCTCTTATATTCATAGACTAGATCACTTGGGGGTTGTTTTGGATGTATCAGACTTATTATTATCGTTCGCATTTATATTATCAGACAACTTATATAGTATTGTGTTATATCATGTTAATGATTGGGAGTGGTTCTCCTACTGGTGGGATTATGTAGGTGCCACCACGATTCCTAAAAAGGGGTCGTGTCAAGTACCCTGCTCACAAAGGCAAAAAACCACGACCGACACCTCTATAGGATTTGTCCCAAAACTTCACTAAAATTGTGACCCTCAACAAATTCAGATTACAAGAATTATAACGTAGGAACTAACTCTAATTCCTTACCCAACAATCTAGGTACACTGTTGAGTCCCCTCCGAGTTGCCCCCATTGGAGATGAATTTAACAATTATTTTTACCTAATACAATACTTCTAAGGAAGTTTAAATTATGTACAACTCAATAAACAATCTTAATACAAACTAAGTATTAAAGATTGTAAGGCTTACGACTGTGAAGCAGGTCATTCTTCAGTCTGGTCCTTTGTATCAGACTACACTTAAGTAGCCAATTAGATGAGTTTCAAAAATATACTTTCGCTTATTTGGTAGATTTATGCTTTATGTCTATGTAAATGTGTAACCTTTTTCAGTTGCATATATATAACAACTAGTGAGTAGCAAACCAATAGGTCACACACACTTTGTTGGATAAGAACTTTGAGGAGAGAAAGTGTTTGAGATGGAGGCAACCTCTTTGCCATCACACGACTTGATATGCATGATTGAGTGTCTCAAGTTTATCCTAGATAATTCTTTCAAGAACTCCTAGATCATGTCTACTATGTCCGTATCTCGAGATCTTTTTATTCCAAGAGTTTTGCTACATCCGAACTCTTGAATGGAATATGTATCAGTTGACCTGGTTCATTGAGTATAGTCATCTTGTCAATCATCAAAACATGCATTTTCAAACACACGTATATGTCACCAACCTAGAACGTAACGTGCACGACAAACAACTAAGCCAAAAACAAACTTGATATTAACATTTTTATAAGAATACATTGTAACAAGCTTGTACGAATGAAAGTAGATTACATTTGATTTTATTTTTTGGGAAATGAGATGATTTAAATGGGAACTCAAAATAAAAAAATTTATTTCTAAAAAATAATAATTAATGAATTAAACCTTTGATAGAGATTTTGAAACAACAATTGGTGTCACTGATGAAAATTCTGAAGATTTGACCTCTTTCTTGACATGAATAAAATGGAAGAAGAAATATTTTGATTTTTTTCTCAGAAAACATTACTAGTCTTCTCTTTGTTTTTTTTCTTTCAATTCAAAATCAACATATAACAAGTAATTAGAACTTTATAATTATAATACTGACTAAAAAATTATTTTCAAGATTTCACATAATCTGAGTATCTTTAATTGTATAGGTAAACTCACATTTAGAACTAAAGTTGACATAATATAGTCAAAATATGTCATCCTAAAATTTGTTTTATATATTGTGATAAATTGTAGATAAATAAGAAATGAAATAAGATAAATAATCAAATTAAAGATATGAAGAAGAGAAAATATAAAAAAAATTCAAAAAAACGAACTAGTAAAATATAACGTAAACATTAATACAACAACAGTAGCTCATGCACCTCACAAATTTATTTGACTATCAAATTCAGGATAGTTTAAATATTAAAAAATATTTTAAATAATGTAAGGCCATCTTTTTCAATCATATATAAAAACTTATAGGCCAAAGCTTTTCTTATTTTTTAAAATTTTAGAGGATGATTTTCATTTATTTTGTTTAAGAAATTAATAACTTTTGTATTTGAAAGCTTGTTAGTTTTCAAGATAAGATACCATTTCTTTCCAAAAAAATATAAAAATTGGATAAGGACATATATATCACCAGTCAGGCACGTAACGCGCACGACTCCACACTCGTATATATAGACTTGTAATTAAACTCACGTTTATATAATAACTACATAATTAGGAATAGTTCAAACACATAAAATATTTCAGATAATGCAAGTCCATTTTTTATAACAACCATATCAATTTCCTAATCATGTAATAAGAACTAATTGGCCATAAGAAAAATATTTGTGAGAGTTCATGTTGAAAGATAGTGGGTAATCTTTCTGATACACTCATAAGTCCCCAAGGATTGGCCAAAATTAGTGAGAAAAAAAACTATCGCGAAACTTCCACAAGACGAAGTATGATGCGTGTTATCGGGTTGACAACTCTTAATCTAGCAAGTTCAAGACTCGTTCTCTTAGCTAGATCGAGAGTTTTCTCGACTCCAGCAAGTTCAAGATTCGTTCACTTAGCTGGATAGGGAATTTCCTCATTTCACTATGTACTAGTTCAAATCTCCGGATACTATGTGCTTCAGTGTCGTACTTTAAAGAGTCTGTCCGGAAATATCTATTTTGCTTTGAGTCTTATAAACCTTTGCTTTGTGGGGGATTATTGAAAAAAAAAATCTCAAAACCAGTAAAAAGTAACCTTTTCAAAACCGGTAAAAAGTAGTCTTTTCAAAACCAATAAAAAATAGTCTTTAAAACCTGAAGTAAATAGCTTTTGTAACAGCTATATTTTTTATTTGTGCAACTGATTTTGGTCAGTTTGTTATCCAGTTTTAATGGTCTTTATTTCATGTTTTAAAGTCTGAAAATTCATAGCATTTGAACCATTAAATAGAGCTCCTTTATGCTCATTTGGAGAAACAATTTTTCAGAAATTCTTCCATCCTTTTGAAGGCTTTCTCTACAATCCTAGTCTCTTTTGATACTCCATTTCCGGGCAAATCTTGTCAAGTTTCAACTCTACTTTCCGGGTGCAAAGTTAGTAAAGTGTTGTGTTAACCTTGGGGGGCGATACCGGTCAATTGATAGAACTCATCACGGTTAAATCGCTTCTAAGGCAGTGGCCTCCATACAACGGTTTTCAATCTTATTTCCTTTAGTTTACATAGCAGTCTTTTATTATTTTACTAACAATTTAGAAGTGATTTCTATTTCTGTTATTGTAATAGTTTACGGGAAAAAAAACATAACAAAATATGGCTGGAATTCCAAATAGGTTTTTGGTTGATCTTTCCAAGATCGAGCCTTTAGATGGGGCAACTACAAGAGGTGGTCGCAAAAACTTCTATTTTTTCTGGAACAATTAGAAATTGATTACGTCTTGTTCAAAGAAATTTCCAGCGACTCTTCCGAGGAGGAAAAGTCGAAGTTCGAAAAGGATAATAAGATGGTTAGAGGACACTTGCTTAGTCATATGACTAATCCTATTTTTGATCTATTTATCATCCACAAGTCTTCAAAATTAATTTGGGAGACTTTGGAGAAAAAGTATGGGGCTGATGATGCGAGGAAAATAGAAATATATTGTGGGGAAATGTCTTGAATTTCAGATAGTGGATAATAAACCAATGATTTATAAAGTCCATCATTATGAAAATCTTGTTGCAGACATGCTTCTTGAAGGCATGAAGACGTGTGAAGTTCTCCAACCCAATGTCTTGATAGAGAAGCTTCCTAAGTCATGGTTCGATTACAAGAACCAATTAAAACATAAGAAAAAGGACATGACTATAGAGGAGTTGATCGGACACCTCGAAGTAGAAGAAGCAAATCGTCTCAAAGACAAGGCTTTTCCTCGTCCAATTGAAAATTCTGTAAAAGCTAACCTTGTTGAATCTTCCAATGGAAAAATTGACAGGTCAAGAGGAGCAGGTGGTTCAAAGAAGAAAGAGAAGCAGCCCCCATGACATAAACAAGCAGGGAAAACATTCAAGAAGGTTGGAAAAAATGAAAAACAACTCCCGGTTTGCTACACTTGTGGGACGGTTGAACACAAATCCTTTCAATGCCAACGATGTCAAGGAAATCAAAGGAATAACAATGTCCGCCAACCCCAACAAGCTAATGTTGCTAAACAAGGGAACATTATCGCAGCCATGATTTTTGAAGCCAACATAGTTAGCAACAATTCGGAGTGGTTTCTTGAATCGGCAGCAACAAGACATTTTTGCGCAAATAGGAGTTTGCTCACAAAATTCGAAGAGGCCAAGAGCGAAGAAGTGGTCTACATAGGCAACTCAATCAAGTCGGAAGTACCCAGAAAATGGAAGGTTTTCCTTAAATTCACTTCTGGAAAAACATTACTTTTGCAAAATGTCTTGTATGTCCTCTCCCTTCGTAAGAATTTAATTTTTGCAGCATTACTTAATAAAGTCGGAATAAAAATAGTAATGGAGGCTAACAAAGTAGTGCTTACGAGGAATGGGGAATTTGTGGGAGCAATTATTTGTACTAAAAGCACAGTAGATCAGCAGCCCAATTAACACAACAGGGCAGCTCAACAAGTGCAATATCTGTAGCAAAACCACAGTAGTAAATAGCAACCATTTATCTCAAGTTACAGCAACTCAGGGAAACATAACAACATATAGCAGGAAATGGTAGTAAAACAACAGCCATAACTCAAAGGATATAAGATCATTTCTCAAAGTGCAGTATTTTGAGGACCTCACAAGTGCATCTATGCATAGCATGGATAGCATGTCTTAAAGAAGGAGCTGAAATACACAACCTAGACAAAGTAGTATTTCAACATATAAAAGCCTATTCTTATCATGGTTCTTATACAATTATGCACAGATCACACACTTTAATCAACATGTTATCATGTTTTAATTTGACAAATATCAAGCAAAACCTAACAAACATAAACTAAGATCTCTTAAGACTATCTACACTGGAGACATATCCAGAGGCAGGACAATTAGTTGACATAGCTGGCACATAATGAACATAATCAATCTTCATATTCAAGTTCAATAGTTATTTAAGTACTTCACAACTCAAATAATATTTCAACACCTGTTGTTTCTAGCTTCAAAATCTGATCTAAGCTCACACATCTCACTGTTGGTATTCAACTCTAAGTGAGGATATAAACAAATCACTAAACACATGTTCCAATCCCCATAGCCTTCATGACCCCAGTCCATACTTGACATACATTTAGATAGTTTATAACTGGATACATACATATGTCAGGGATTGATTTAGGGGTGACATGATTAGGATGGTCATAAGGTAAGTTGTAAGTCAACCATTTAGCAAATTATAACCCCATACACACCAACAATTTTTTTTAAAAAAACAAGCAGAAATTAACCAAAGAATACATATATATACTTAGACTTCGGTTTAATCCCAGACTTACAAAAATACAGATTTCATATACACATCAGACCAAGCAACATATATCATAGTACCTTCTATCTAATCAATGTCCTAAATCATATCAATAATACCACATCATTGCATATAAGCTTACTGAATATCTTAACCAACTAGATTACTTAAACAAATTAATCAAACACCTAGCCTAAACATGTTTGGTTTGCAATAAGGCTTAACTACAACACTTCAATCAAGCATACAGTACCCCTAAAGGCTACATACTAACAATCCATCCAACAAACCAATCAGACACACATGAGGTTCCTATTAATTTCTCAAGTCATATACGCATATTCCTTTCATGTAAGTATAAACATACCAGTGCACAATCTCAACTAACACACTTCCCATCCCCTTTTTTTGTCACATGAAAACAGATCCATATTTAGTCGAAATTATCTCTAACGAACATTAATTACTCCAAAATCAGTTCAATCAAGATTATTATTGCCTAACTTATGCATACAAATATTTTTAAATCCATTTCATGACTTAACTAAAATCATACCAAACTACACAACAACCTTATCAATTCACATACAAAATTCATACATTCATTTGATTAATCCAAACATATAACCTTATACTGGTTACACACAATACATCATTTATTTAAGAGAACTAATTTAGAGACCTTATGGATTATCGAGATAGGTACTAGGACAGCCTTATGCTCTTGTTGGTGTATCTGCACTATCCTACCTTGGTCCTATATATGAGCCTCGATCCAATACACTTCGGAGTGGAACCCTCTTATCCTTACTACCCACTCGCCTTCTCCTTGCCTGTCTCTTGTCTTCCACCGACGTGTATCCCATAACATAGATCGGCGAACCCTGATTAATGGATCCCCAAGATTGAGGACTATCCGAAATCTCAAAAGGGTCAGGGTCATTGAGTGACATGTATACCCAGTCATGGCGTGATGTCTGAGGAAAATCCGGTTGTACCCGTCCCTATTCTGTTCCACCTACCCTATGGTCAGTGGGGCCCGACACTGATACTAAAGTCCTTGGTGAAGTCGGAACTCCCCCCACCCCACTTCCCGCTGGAGGAACCGAGGGTGTTCGAGCGGGTGACTCATATGGATCCTCCTCCATAGACTCCATGATTTTTGATGTATTTGAGTCCATGGTATAACTCACCTCTCTTCTTTCAATTTCTGTAACCCTCCGACTCGTGCCAGCGGGTGGTATCTGTTAACATCTTGTCTTGCGATAGTACCCGCATTTTTATTATCTGAGGTGCTTCTCATTGTGGACGTTACTGTAGTTCAAATAAGAAAATTTGATTAGGAACCAATACTCTCACGACTCAGCTCTATCGAACTATCTAGATTATGAAAGAATGGAAACAACTCTAAATGCCCTATAGTCTCCTGTTTATAAGTGTGGCGCTCAACACACCCATAACCAAGACTCTACTAGACACGACTTGTAGACTCCCTAGGACATATATGCTTTGATACCAAGTTTGTCACGACCCAAACCGGAGGGCCACGCCGAGCACCCGGACCCTACCCGCCGGGCACCACAGATACATTCTACCCTTAATCATGTCTAAACACGGACTGAGCCGTGACAGATAATATGAGGTTTCAACCCAACAACCCTAACTTACACATTTATATACCAAGGCTGTACATGACAACTAACCACAAGACACGTATCTACATGCCTTTAAAGAGTAAACATACCACGACCAGACCGCGACTCCAAAATGAATAGAGGGCTCCAAATATCAGTTGAACCAGCAACCCCCACTAGGGCGAACTGTCACTCTCGCAATATAAACCTGCGGGCATAAAACGCAGCGTCCCCCGACAAAAGGGACGTCAGTACGACTGATGTACTAAGTATGTCAGGCATAAGAATTAACATAACAAAGATATATCATAGTCTAAAACAGAAACAGTTGAACATCAGTATATGCCTCTGAGGGCCCTAATACATATGCCTAATTGTTATGCACAATGCAATATACATATATATCAGCCTCTTCGGGCATCTTCCTTACCATAACAACCTCTGTGGGCATCATAACATATAATGATTAATGAATGTATGCACAATGCAAATGCGGTATGCTAATGTCCACACAGGAATCCTCCCATAACCGTCTTTGTGGGCATCAGGTTATATCGCCACACAAGGGCATCACATTATCACATCATATTTGCCTCTTCGGGCTCTTTTTGTGATAGAATGTACCAGTTGCAGGTGGTATGCGTATATAACGCCTTTTTCCCCTTCCCCAATTCCCATACATACATATATGTATATATATACATATATGTATATTTACCATTTAGTAATGTGCATAGCACAAGTGGTCCAGGGTAACATATGAGTGCAATGCAAATGAAATACATGAATAATAATAAAACATCCGGAGTGACATAATATCATTTACACATTTGGTTAACATTGGAAACATCAACATCTTTTCCCGTGGCCTTATTAAGGTCTTAGAAACATACTTGGATATTCGTTTAACATAGGAGTCGATGACTTGATCATCTTTAAATACTAAGAGTAGAGTAATTTATGTAGCAACACGATAATCATGTTTCGCACATAGAATTATGCCAAAAAGAAGGAAAAAACCTTGCATACCTTGTTATCAAAATTATCTAAGTTCCGCGGGTCCTTGTAATCTCTATGAATAATTATCTACATCATAAGGATGATTTAAATCATAATCGAATCAACATACTAGAAACAGATTCATTGAGACATTCTAGCGAACACCTTGAACGCGTAGAACCTATATTCCTTCTATATTGAAATTTATACATGTAGCGAAACACCCAACCCTCTTAATCCTTCTTTTACTGCTACAATCTCCAAAACAGTACAATGATTTCACATGCAATTCTAGTACCTTACAATTACGGCAGTCCCAACAACACCCAACCCAAATTTAGGATTTTCGACGATCGTCCTAGAACTAATGGCAAGAATCAAATTCTGAAATTGTATAAACTTTAAGAACAAGGAAGATTACCTCTGTTAAACATAGCAACGAGAATCGTCGGAAACCCTTTTGCTCGAAACAGCTTCCGACAAGCAAAAACAGCAGAAACAAGACCCCCAAAAATCGACTCCTAGAACTCTTTCAGAAACTCTAGGTCTCTCTCTTGACTTCGGAGTGTGTAGGCTTGTCTAAGGACTCGATTTTGCCGGAATCCAGGTCCAAAACACCATGAATTTCCCCCTTTTTGATTGTGTGAAAGCTTACGGAAATTCCCCCTTTTTGGTCAGAAATTCCCCCTTTTTGCACTCATCCCTTCTAATGGAATTTTGGCAAGCTTTCTATGGAAGGATTTCTTCAGGAGTGTTAAGTATTTGAGGGAGCTTGAAGAACTAGTGGGTTGAGTTTATTGAGAGAGAAGGGATCGGTTGAAGGCTTATGAAGCTGCCAGCGATCTCTTTCTCTAATGTTGTCATTGCACCGATGCCTTATTAGACTACACATATAAATCCCCACTATAAATTGCTCCCCAATTATAATTAATTAACCCCATAATTAATTAATTATACACATAATTAAATTCCCGATCTCAATTCACTTAAATTCCGGCGACTTATAAAATCCTCTTATACCTAATGTCATAATTCTTGTAATATGACACTAGTCTATAATCTCTTCGGGGATACACAATTATTATTATTAATCCCCGTCGTCACACTTATTAAATTCAAAATTATTTTGGGATCACATCCTTTCCTATACTAATTTCCTCATTAGCATACATAAATATTCTTAAACTTCCCGGGGCCCGGGTCTACTTGCCTACGTTACGCACTCAAACCGTTACCCGAAAGGACGGGGTATTACAAGTAGCCACTAGGTGGAATTCTTTATACGAGCAACTACTTGTTGCTTATGATTATAGAAGACCTATAACTTTATTTTTTAACGCCCGTAAATGAAATTCAAATGATATGGTTGTGGATAACGATTGGGAACAATTTTCAGAACTTATTGTATTTTTAGAGAAATTTTTTCAAGCAACAAAAGAATTTTTCGATATATATTATCCTACTATTTCTACTATGTTGTTTTATATAGCTCTAATATTTTTATTACTTAGTGAATATATGGAAAAATCAGCTTATAAGGCACCTATTAAAAATGTTTATCAAATTTAAAAAATATTTTATTCCTATTCCATCTATTTATATTATTGGTGTTGTATTAAATCCGACTATTAAAATAGACGGTTGTATAGCACTAATTGAAACTATTTATGATTGTATAGCAGTACTTCCACCTCCAACTCCAAAAAATCCAAATGACCCACCACCTATTGAACAAACTAAAGAAGAAGTGTTGTCTAGCATACAAGATGAATGCAAAAAAGTATATAGGCATTACCATCTAGAAAGTGCTAGTAACCAACCGGCTTCCATACCATCTTCTTCTTCTTCAACACAACCTCAAAAAAGATATGATGTTTCTGCGGCTAGTATTGAAAGCCTTAGAAATATAATGTATAGTGGTAACACTACTAACCAAGTTAGCGAGTTTGATATTTTTGTTTTGCAGGGTGTTGCACCGTACCAAGCAGTTCTCAATGAAGAAGGACGTGAAGACTTACTGAAATATTGGAGGGAGAATGAGAAGACATTTCCGACACTGTCAAAGATGGCCCGAGATGTGTTAAATATTCAAGCGTCATCAACAGCGTCTGAAAGCATTTGTTCGGCCGTCAGATTTCAAAGAGGAGAGCACAAACACTCATTAGCGGGAGACAACTTGAAGATTGCAGTATTATTAGAGATTGGATACGAGCGGAGCGGAGAAGGTGCGGTTAACCGGAGATCAACGAAGAAGAAGGCGAAAACTACAACGAAATCTTATCTGACAGAGGTGGAAGCGATGTCGAGTAATTTGACCAACAAATACCAATTCCAACCGAAGAACCACAAGAAATTATAAATAAACTAGAAAAGGTGTTTTTAAATATGTAATTTTTTTAATTGCAATTTTACTATGTTATTTGCAACTTTCAACACCACAAAGTTGCAATTTTGACAATTGTATTACAAAAAAATCATATTTCTATTAAATAATATAAGGGGCACAAAAACAGTCTTGGGATGTTTTTATTACACTATCTTGTTTATATGTTTTTTTTAAAATTAAGTGCAAAAAAAAAAATTCGGGAAAACCCCGATCCCGACCCCGCCCCGGTCCCTTTTTCCGACGGGACCGGGACCGGGACGGGACATTGGAAAAACCCGCCAGTTCCGGCCTGCCAGTCCCACCCTACCCCGTCCCGTTGGGTCCCGTCCCGCCGAGACCCGGCCCGGGCCCGTCCCGTTGGCCACCCATACTCACCACTTGCTTTCTACTTTTACTCCCTACTTCAAAACAAATGCCAAGTTTCATTCCATTTTGGAGAAGTTGTAGACAACTTGAATTTAGATAGCCGATTCATAATGTTCCCATTTAATAGTTCCAAGTTTTGCTTGAGTTAATTAGCTGTATTGACATGTACAAATGAAATTGCTGATCTAGTCCTCTAAATCACTTCATCTTAATGACATATACAAATGAAATAGCTGACCTAGTAGTCTCTAGTTCACTTATCTTTTAGCTGATGTATATTTCCCTCATTGTTTTCCTTGTCTTTGTATGAAGATCCATGCAAACAAAGTCAAATTTATAACATCATCAACACCTTGAATTTGCCACATTTGCTTGCTGTGGCATATTTTTGTTTTGATGTGTCGCCGCTTGATACATGATTTCAGTGAGAACCAAACATTTAAAAGAGAGATCTATTCTTTTAGCTTGCTACTTAATTATTTCTTCTCTAGCAAAGTGTGTAAGAGTTTGAAAAACCAAGAATGGCTCAAGAAAATGTGAAGTTTCTTCTAGGGGTTTGGTTGGTCTTACTCTACTTTTTTTCAAGTGCTTTTGGTAGCAATAATACTCAAGATAATACTCAAGGTGCTTATGGAGATGGCATATCACCACCACATGAACAAAGTGCTTGTACAAATTGTACAATTTGTCCATATACTTGCCAATCTCCGCCATTACCACCACCACCACCACCTTCTGGCTACCAAAGCTACGGCGTTCCACCACCTACCGGTTATGGAAATTGCCCGCCAGCTCAGCCTGTTACGCCGTGCTGTCCACAGTATAACTATGGACCTCCTCCACCTTACTACTATTCTGGTTCTTCAACTCTATTGCCTTTTATCAAGCTCTTTGCTTTTGAATGGTCTTCTGCTATTTTAGTCCCTTTTCTCCATTATGTTCTTTGTGTTTGAAGCTTTAAGAAGATTTCAAAGTTCTACTTCTCATAAGTGCTTTCCTCTCTTGTTGAGGAAGATATTAGTTTAGTAAATATCTAACGTCTTGTTGCAAAGTCAATATTTTCTTATTTTCAAGAACATTTAATTTCTTTGTTGTGGGCAAGTTGTATTGAACTATATATGGTTTAGTACCTCTTTTTTTAATGTATCCTTTCATTTGAGTAATGGTAATTTCATGTCTCAACTGTTCGTCTGGCTAGGCAATTCAATGCCCTTTTGATGTGAGTTCTATTGCCTAAACATTAAATTATTTACTGTTGCATGGATACATCTATTTTTTTGTTATAACCTTTGTCAAGTAACTGCGAGAGAATTAAGCACTGTGAAGCCTGAAGCGATCTCGTATACATTTACTTTCCATAATTGACAGAATAGGTTGAGAGAATCGGTTGTTCGTGCACTTCGCCTGATAATCGCAGTCTATCAATTTGATCCACAAGTGAAATTTTCTCATACCTTTTTCCTTTTTTTGTTCATTTCTCGGAGGCTATGAACCTCGAATGTTGCAGATCATGATATCATATAACGATTTGCAACATTCGAGGTTCATAGTTAAGAAAATGCAACTCACTTTAGAAAGCATAATAAGTACCAAGAAAGCCAAATAAAAATGAGTTTGACATAGATAATAAACTTGATAACTCACATATGCTTCAACATTAGAAATTGACAAACATACATTCAATGGGCACACGCCCCTACTACTAGAATACATTTTCACTGATACAAAGAGGACATAAGCCCCCTTTATTTCACAAAACAGAACAACAATCATATATTCAGTTACTACTAATAGGATGTGGAAATGCCAAATTTAGTAGATTCAGACTCATGGAGACTTGAAGAGCTTGGCAAAGGGGAATCGCGAGGCCTTCCTGATATAAAATTGCACCTAGCAAAAGCCCTTGCTAATTTCCTTAATGAGTAGTTAAAGTTTTTCCATAATGACACATACAGAGGAAAATATGAAACTGCAAAGATGGTCACAGGTAGGAATGCCATGGAAGATAAGGCAATTTTTGTCCACCTTTCCTTATAGTGAATCATCAAGATTATAGTCGAAGCAAATGCTAACATCATCATCGACACAGAAAGAATCAAGAGGGTAACTCCCAGAGTTAATTTCTGAGGAAGCGACCGCCTGAATTCATGCAATAGAAATGAAGAGGTAAGAATTGAGAGAAAAGTGATCATTGAGGTCAAAGCAAAGGTAATGGAAAGCACATCTCCGATGGTGAAAATCACAAAAAACGGTTGGTCCAAGAGTACGGGATAACCAGTGCTTTGATTTGGACCCCCCGGAATTGTATAGGCTGCAGCAAAAGCCACCGTTCCAATGAGAACAGCAACTATTGTACAGTTCTCCGCAGTGCGTTTAAGCCAGTCGTTCACTTCTGAACGAAGTGTGGCGTTTTCTTTAGTGAATAACTCTTCTGCCGTCTTGCCTTCTTCATTGATAATTTCGAAAATATCAGCTGAACAGACGTTTTTCACGCGCTGCAGGGACAGCAAAACTACTTAGCCATACACCATGCTAATTGCTAAGACATAACTAAAGAAATAAAAGTGTCCTTTTTCTAATACGAATAAGGTAGTTCATGCTATTCAATATGATATTAGCACAGACAAAATGTCCTGGGTATCAGTCTCAATATCACCTATCATTAGAAGATTTATAGCCTATTTGGCTGAACTTTCAAAATATGCTTATCTTGGAGAGTGTTTTTTAGAAAAGTACTTTTGGAGAGTAGCGGTTCGTGTTTGACTAATCAATTTGAAAAGAACTTTTTTCAATATTATATCAGTAATTTGTACTTCACAAAGGTTCCAAAAGTGCTTATGGGGAAAAACTATTTTTTAGCTACTAAACGGTTGCTGCTACTATTCAAAAACACTTATTTTTTCTCTAAAAGTTTGGCCAAACACCTTAACTTTCTAAAATAAGCACTTTTTGGGGGAAAAATACACACTTTTGGCTTCCCAAAAGTTTGGCCAAATAGGCAATTAGCCCATGCAAAAAAGAATCTGACTCCACATAAAAGATAGTTAAATGTAGAAAAGTGTTCTCTCTAGCGGCTTAAGTTTTCAAATGAGAACATACACAATTTAAGATGCCAATACACTTAATTAAATGACTAAAACATCCTTGACATTGGACATCATTTTACAAGGGGGAATCAAGTATTGAGTTTTACCTCAAACAAGAGCAAATTCTCTTGCAACAGCAGAGCAGGGCTTCTCATATCTGCAATTTCACTGTCCTCCTTTACACCAACCATATGCAGTAAGGAGTTTCCCTGATGAGTGATCTTTCTCTTGAGTCTTCTCATTGGCGTTCCCATTTTCTCAACTATGTCAAAAAATTGCATCTGGCGGTACTTGATCGCGACGTGCAAAACGTTACGACCTTCACTGTCAACATATTCCACAGCTTGAGGATATGTTTTCAGTATCTCATCTACAATTTCTGTGCAACCTGATTTGGTTGCTAAGAACAAGGGTGACTCAGCAACTTTTGTAACAGCTTGTCCTGCTTGTGCAACGCCATCTTGTTCCTCTTTTTCTTGTCTTTTTGAAACATCTGACATTAATCTATATTTGTGGCATCAAGGTTCGACCTGATTTAATGCAGATTCTGAATACTCCCAAGATGCATCCTTTACTATCAAGAACTTGGCAAGTTCAAGAACTGATTCATATCTCTGCTTTTTCTTACGCATAGACTCCACCATAGGCACTCTATAACATTTTTTATCTTCTGAAGTAAAAGGAAAAAAGAAAAAAGAAAAAAATTGATGAGTAAAGTTGAAAAGCAATGGTGCATTTGAACCTACAAAACCCGTCCTAGATCCGCCACTGAAGTGATGAATGCCTTGTTATTCCATTAGAAAAACCAAACAATAAAAGGCGATGTTCTAAGGTTCTTATATAGGGTATATGGAGTTTTACCTTCCCTCTCTATAGCCTTATGTTCAGTTGAAAGACCTGCAAACATCCAACACAAATTTTCAAGTAACAGCACCTCAGTAATCAACAAGATTTTCGCTAATATCAAGAAAAATAAATGATATTTATGATTGACATAAGGATCAATGTGAAAGTATATTTATGTTCTAGAGACAATCTGTATTATGAAAAATGTACTTTATACACATTCGTATTATTATTAATGGAGATTAATTTTTGGCATTTGCAATTATTGAATTATTATTTGATTGTTTGTAATTATTCATTAATGAGCATCCTTGAGCTTACATTGTCATTAATAGAGTGAGATATTGATGATACAGTGTAACTCTTAAAGTAGCCTCGACTAATGATCACCGAGAATGGGATATCGATGATATGTGATAAGTCGACATGTGGTCTGCATCACATCCTTAAAGGATGTAGTATGTCTCACCTGCTACGAGTAATGGTTACTCGTGATGTACACATGAATACTTTGGAAGTATTGGTATACCCTGCTGATATACTGTTTGTTATACTTGTCTAAAGTATGATTAGCGTGTGGGAGATAGAAGTCTTTAGACTTGATGTCAATACGTACCCTGTCTACAAAGTAATGTACTTTGATCCCGTCCTAAGCTCAAATGCCTTATAAGTTGAGATACGGCTTGTATTGGGTACATTACGATGTGGATTGAAGGTGGTAGTTGAGCCAAGATTAGGATTCATTCCTCGATGTATATTCGAGAGAACACTCGGATTCTCAGTGATATTAGGTTGACTAAGTCGTTGGCCAACGCAATAGACGTATTTAGAATAAGGTCTAGCTGTCAACTAATATAGATAAGATACAATGATTAAGCCATTTGGATAGACACTTGACAAATCCTAAGCTTGATCGGGTGTGTCGTGAATGAAAGGATTTTATCTTACCACATAAAGGTTAAGTTTACTGAATTTGCGTAAACGTACTTCACATATTGAGTTCGTCCTCCGGCGCTGTCTAGGAGTTCCGTGTAGACCTTAATTTGATTAATGTCGATATGAGAGGGCATGTACGGTCACACTATGTCGATTGTCCATTTCGATCTAAGGATGTATTGAGAGAGTAATTAAATGTTTGATTTGGAATCGAGATATTTAAATAAAGAATGATTATTTTAATTAAGTCAAAATTGGATTTTAGATTTAATTAAGAATGCACGGTAAAATAAATCGAGACAGTGCATGAGCACGTCGAGCGTCGTGGCGCCCATACCCTAGGGTCGCGACGCTTCTGGCTCGAATTTTGGGCCAGGCCCAAGGTCAAACCCTAATCCGATTTTGACCTATTTTTCAACTATAAATAGAGGCATTCACTTCATTATTTATACACCAATTTTTTGAAAATCATTCTAAGCCTTAGAGACTTAGAAACAAAACTCTCTCGAACCTCTGCCGGATTTCCTAGCTTTCCGAAAGAGAAATACATTGAAGCTTGGAGCTTGCAATCGGAAGGGCAACCGCGTGTCCACCTTATAGTGGATAAAGACTCCAGATATTCTAACCTGTAAGTTTATGCTTTATGTTATAGGTTTGATTGTTGTATAACCATACCAGAAATGTTGTTGGGTAAGTAAGAAATAAAAATTTTAAACTTCCGATGTGCCTTACTTATATGCTTTGAATCCAACAAAACCCTACAGTTCCTAGTCATGGGTGTATGCTTTGAATATGTGAGACCATTGCATGGCCAATATTTCAACTAAATTTGTGTGTCAGTACATACTTCTCCAAGTGATTCCTAATTAAGTAATGATGCTCATAAATTGTGGATGTAAACTTTGAATATGTGATGATACCATGCTGCATGGGCAAATTTCAACTAATTTTGTGTGTAGAGGTAAATTTGATCAAATAGTTGAAAGAAGGGCATTTCTGATCCGTTTCTAATATGTTAAGCACATTTTTTATCCAATGCGAAAGGAGGAGCATTTTTGAACCAATAGGTGGAAGGAAGGAATTTTTGAGAAATTTCTAATACATTAAGGGCATTTTGACCCCTTTTCGTAGCTTTTTCAGTCTTCTGCGTGATAGAAAGGATCGATTCTATCACGCCCCAAAACCCACCCTAGAATGCAACAGGCATCCGATGCCATATACAACACCGAAAGCACTTTATAAAATTAATAGACTCCTACTATTTTGAAATAATCTTTTAACATTTATTTAAAACGAGTCATTACGGCTAAAAGAAAACATGCTCATACTTATAAAAAACAGCGAAAGTTTAATATAACTAAGATGTCATAAAACATGACAATCACCCAGCAGGCCATACGAGGCCTCGATAATCTACCCATAATTTTGACAACTATCTATGGAACCTCTAATATACATAAATGAATGGACTAACTTCAGGGAAGGGCAAAAAGAAATCACAAAGAGATACTAGTGTTCCACTTGAAACTGGATACCAAACAAGAAGAGCACTGAATAAATCCAATGTTTAAATGATGAATGCAATATTATGAAATATTAGATCAGTGAATACAATAGAAGCTTTTCCTAGGCTAACAAAGATGCAACAGAAATATCAGTTTGGGCTTATTGGATTGATGGAACCAATTCAGGAGGCTGATAAAATTGAAGAATACAGGAGAAAGTTAAATATGCATACTGCTATAACTAATGTATCTGGCAAGATATGAGTTTTTGGTGATGAAATGTTTGAAGTAGAAGTGGTCCTGGATCATATATAACATATTTCTATTAAATTAAAAGCTCAAGGGATGAAAGAATAGTTACTCATAATAGTGGTTTATGTTAAATGCACTCAAGTGGAGAAGATGGATTTGTGGGGTACTCTGGTAGACATGGCAAGCAATTGGAATTTACCTTGAATGATAGGTGGTGATTTTAATGTAATTGCATCTGAGAAATAGAAATATGGGGGATTACCAGTCAGTTTGGATGAAATACAAGATTTCAATTTTTGTATACAGAATTGTGGAATGAATGACATAGGATTCAAGGGGAGAAAATATACTTGATGGAATGGTCAGAGTGAGAGTGATTGAACTTTCAAAAGATTAGACAGATGCCTGGGAAATCAACTGATTTTGAATTTATATCCCAACATTAAAATTCAGCACTTAATCAGAACAGGATCAGATCATTCCCCCTTCTTATTTCATATTTCGGGAAAACTGAGAATATTAAAAAAACTTTCAAATTTCTTAATTTTTGGATCAAGCATGAAACTTTTCTTGATACAGTAAAGGAAAATTGGAAGGCTGATTTTATGACAATTCATTCACTTTATTTCATCTGAAGAGAATAAAGGCTGCTTTGGTGGCGTGGAGTAAGGCTACATATGGTAATATCTTTCAAGAGATTGAGTCTTTGGAAGTTGTTATTAAAGTTCATGAATTTCAGTTTGAAATGAACCCTACTCCTCATAATAGAGAAAACTTCATAAGGTTCAGGCAGAATTGAATAGATATTTGCATTTGGAGAAAGCTTTTTGGAAGCAAAATGCAGGAATGCAGTAGTTTGATGATGGAGACAGGAACACAAAATTCTTTTATAACAATGTTCATGGTAGAAGAAAAAGATTACAATTAAAGAGAATACAAGACCAAACAGGAAAATGGTTAGAAGAAAAGAAAGATGTAGCAGCAGAAGCAACCAGGTTTTATATGGAGCAATTAACTAAGGAATATGATCCTACAAATTTTAAAATTCTTGATCATGTCCCTAAAATGGTCACAGAAGATTAAAATAGTAGGATAACTTCCATGCCAACTCATGAAGAAGTAAAGGATATTGTGTTTAAACTAAAATGGAAAAGTGCAGGAGGACCTGATGGTTTCACTGGATTGTTTTATCAATCTTATTGGAACATTACTGATGAGGATGTGACTAACATGGTGAAAAGTTTTTTCTGTGGAACAGAGCTTCCCAAGTTTATTACCCATACTAATTTGGTATTACTACCAAAAAAGAATGGGATAAACACTTTTTCTGATATGAGGCCTAATCAGTTTGAGTAATTTTAGTAATAAAATATTCTCATGACTGATACATGAGTGACTGATAGAAGGTTTACAGGACATGATTTTCTTAAATCGGGCAGGTTTTATCAAGGACAGAAGTATAGTAAAAATGTGTTATTGACACAGGAAATTATGTCAGACATTAGGTTGAGAACTAAAAATGCTAATGTGGTTATGAAGCTGGACATGGCAAAGGCTTATGATAGGGTGACTTGATTATTTTTTACCAAAGTCATGAGACATATGGGGTACTCACACATGGTAGTAGATATGGTGTTCAGAATAATCAGTAATAATTGGTATTCAATCCTCATAAATGGGAAACAACATGAATTCTTTCAATCTTCTAGGGGAGTAAAGCAGGGGGACCCTTTATCCCCTACTTTATTTATCCTAACTGCTGAAGTACTTCAAGGAATCTGAATCAGCTGCATCAAATACCTCAGTTTAAAGGATTTGGAGTTCCTAAATGGAGTCCTAAGGTTAATCATTTGGCATATGCAGATAATATGATAATATTTGCATCAACATATATTTTACCATTGCAATTGTTTATGGAAGTTTTGAGGAGATATGGAAATACCTCTGGATAGAAGATTGGTAGAGAGAATAGTTCAGTATACCTACATCATGATGTCCCGGGAGATTTAAAGGCTATAGTGGAAGTGGTCACTAGTTTTGGGAGAAAGGAGATTTCTTTCACCTATTTGGGTTGTCCTATTTTCTACATCAGGAGGAAAAAGAATTACTATAATCCTATCCCGATCAAGATCATGAACATACACAGTCATGGAAGGAAAAATATTGTCTTTTGGTGGAAGAGCAGTATTAATCAAGCATGTTCTACAATGTATGCCAATACATTTGTTGTCAACTTTAAATCCATCTGATTGTGTAATTAAACAAATGCACAAACTATTTGCACAATTTTTTCTGGAATAATACCATGGGAGAAAACAATAGGCATTGGGTAGCTTGGAATAACTTGTGTTTGCCAGAAAAGGAGGGGGTCTGGATTTCAGATGATTACATGATGTATCAATGACTCTTTATTGTAAAATTTGGTGGAATTTCAGAACTTCTCCTTCACTATGGAGCTCCTTACTAACAAATATTGCAAGAAAGAAAATGCAGTAGTAGTATAGTGAAAATATGGGTCCCAAAATTGAAAGAAGATTCTACAAGCTAGAGATATTATTGAACAACACATTTGGTGGCAAATCAAGATGGGCAATGCTCAATTTGGATATTATAACTGGACAGGCATAGGAGTTTTGTACTATGATATAGTAGGAGACAGTTTTGGTGATGGAATTCAAAATGTATATGAAATGTTGGAAGATGAAAGTTGGAATATTCAGAAATTGGAAAGTATTTTAGCAGGGGACATAGTATAGCATATCAACAGTACTATTAATCCCCATGGAGATGATTTAGAGATGGATACTCACTGGTGGTTACTAGATAGTAGAGGTGATTTCTCTATCAAGTCTGTATGGAAATATTTGAGATTAAGGGGACATAAGAATGAGGTATACAAGTATATCTGGGTGAAAGGATTACCATTCAAGATATTCTTTTTTTGTGAAGGTGTGGGAAATTCAGAGTGCCTTTAGATGATGTACTAAATAAGATGCATATCAACTTAGCATCCAAATATTAGTGTTATTCAACTCCTCAGGAGGAGACAATCCAACATTTGTTTGCTAAGTCTTTTTATGCTAACAGGACTTGATCCTATTTTGCGAATTTTGTAGGTTTCAACATTGAAAGACTTCAGTTACAACAGATTATAGTGAAATGGTAGCAAGAACCTGTCAAGGATAGGTTGAATCTAATTTTTCATGCTATACCTGATGTAATCATGTGAGAATTATGGAAAAGAAGAAATGCATATGAACATGGTGAGAGGAAATACTGTGGGAAGATGCATATACCAGGTGTATGTTACAATTCAAAATCTGGTCAAGTTTAGGAATCCATCAATACAACTGATTCCCTAACAAATGGAAGGACATGATACAGTTATTAGAAAGATAAAAGCAAAAATGAGGATAAGAAAAGTGATATGACAGCCTCCTCCTAGGGGTTGGATCTTGTGTAACACTTATGGTGCATCAAAAGGAAACCCTGGAAGAGGGGCATTTGTTTTTTGTGATAGAAATGAAGAGGGCAATTTAATTCATGCAAAGGCTGAGAAGATAGGACATGTAACCAATAATGAGGCAGAAGCAATGGAAACACTGGAAGCAATCAGATGGTGCAACAATAATCAGATGGATAGAATAATCATTCATACAGACTCACAATTAATTCAAAGGATTCTAGTAGAGGAATAAAAACCCCCATGGAACATAATTAATTGGATTGATGAAATCACGCAACTTAGAGAAGGGAAACTAGTTACATACAAACATATACTTAGGGAAGGAAACTAATTATCTGGTGCTTTAGCTAATCGGGTTCTAGACAAATATACACTGGTGTATGAGCATTTCATGGTATGGAAGTGAATCTATGGAAAATCTTGAACAGTGACAAGTCACATATTCCTTACATACAAGTTCAAGTCAACTAACTTAGCTAAAATCACATACCACAAGGTCATGAAAGCATATCAGATAAGAGACCAGGCAACACACATGCTTAAAACAACAATTCTAGCTAGATATCACAGTAGAACAACTTCGAAGGCAGGCAATACAAGTCGAAATATAGAGAAAAGGGGATACCTGGGAGCAATTGTAGATCTTGTACTTCATTAGAGGAGAGGAACAACAATAAAGCACTCGGATGCCATCAACAACAGATCCAACATATGTAGGTCACAAGAACAACAATTAATGGTAGCAGATGAAGGAACAACGAAAGATTTAGCAAAAAATAACGAAAACGCACACTCACCTGAAGAATCAAAATTGAACGGAGAAATGAGATGAAGGGTGCAAGTCAGATCCTCATCATGGTGTCTACGTACACCATTTATTCCTTTACATTTTTTTTGTTTTTTATTTTTTGTATTTTTATTACTTTTTTGGGCTGGGTCTCATTTGGGCCTAGTTTCTGTTCGACATTTTTTTATTATTTCCCTTCAATAAAAAGCCCAAACAGGCATAATTTATTTTTTTTTAAAAAGAATGGACTAACTTTGAGACGCATTCCGAAAACTAAAATGAATAAATAAAGATATATGGGTGTCCCACAAACAAGCATGTCGCCTCACCAATAAGTCTGGAAAGCAAAAAGTTCTCCCACTCCATA
Source organism: Anisodus tanguticus (assembly GCA_034509755.1). Lineage (NCBI taxonomy): Eukaryota > Viridiplantae > Streptophyta > Magnoliopsida > Solanales > Solanaceae > Anisodus > Anisodus tanguticus. The sequence goes on from CM067542.1 coordinate 38,103,699, forward strand.
CACGTACCATGAATCTGCTCTCTTTCGTTACCTAACATACTATCAAAAATAACAATGATATGATTGAGTACTGGATACTCAGCGAGTGTCTCCAGGACAATAGTTAATAGCAAAGTATATAAGTAATAAGTGTAATTGAAAATAATATTAAAAAATAGTTCAAAACAAATGATAACATTTCATGAACATCAAGTATAAGTCAATGAAGAAGAAATAATCACTTTGAATCCTTAAGTCGTTCCATTTCCTTAAGTTCTTTCAAAAATAGTTCAAAATTCCAAAGATAGAGTAGGTCAGTAACTTTAGTAAAATCAGCAGTAAAAGCCAATAATATAGAAATATATCAATTTAACTTATTATATTGTTCATCACGTTAAGTCTTTTCAATCATGAAATCAAGATCATCAATAAGCCACTCATAGACAACCAAAGTATAATACATGCCAATACATGTCCAAATCAATATAATAAAGGGATGGCCACTTAAGGTTCCCTAAACATTAAATTTTGATGAACTTCTTTTTACTTTCATCAATTCATGGAAGAATGAATCGGTAAAAAACTTATGACTGCATCTAACCAGCTCGCGTGGTTCACCGGTTCCACCGACTAGACCAAAAGAGTGATTCAGTCGATACAGAGGTGCGCTTGAAGTGGGGGGTGTGCTGTCCCTATTGGGCTAGGGCCTTCCCCATAAGGCCCCACCGTCGGGGCATAAGCGCCCTCTTGCTACCCATATGCGAGGCGTCGTCTTAGCCTTCCCTAACCAGGATCACTCCCACACCTGTAGCGTTCGTGATCGGCCTCCTCAATTGTGTATCGATCGAAAGGCAGGGCGGCACAACCCCCAACCAATGGAGTGGTTACGTCCAGTATGTCCCCCCTTATTCCCGACATGCCTTTGTGTTTTCACATCGAGAATTATTTGCAGATGAAGAGATGTCAAAGGGGCTTCTTACTTCCCAAACAGATCCAGGTTCCCTAAACCGCATAGAAGCACCACATCGGGATTGTCACCCTCAATGTCTACCCTTCCTCCGGAATAGCTAAGAAAAACCATATCGGCGCTACTAATCCTCGATGGCCACTCTTACTCCCGAATGGCTACGCAAACCACACTGGGACTATTGACCGTCGATGACTATCCTTACTCCCGAATAGCTAGGAAAACCACACCAGAGATATTGACCTCTTGATAGCTATCCTTCTTACCGAATAGATTAGAAAACCACACTAGGATCCATAATGACTACTCTTCCTCCTGAGTAGCTAGGCTAAACACAAATAATATAAATCATGACAAGTTAGTCGAATTACAATCACAACATAGAAGCCAAATCACTCATTATGGATTATGTTCATCATACCATTAATAGGGGTACGTCAAGTCAATAATAGGTTTAGAAATCATGTTCAAGTCATTAAATAAGTTTCAACTTTAACAAAACCTCTTCATATGCAAAACCCATGAAATATCCAAGTTTCCGAAATAAAGTTTTAAACATCCCTTTTAAGGGTAAATCATATTCAAAGTACAAGGATTTATAAATTAGTTTCAACAATCCTTTGATAGGAAAAATCACGAATACATATATATAGTATGATACAACTAGGGTTCCATAAGGGCTTGTCCCTCACGCACATTCCTTGCCAAATAAACCATGTGTAAAGGCTGAAAAGTATGTTAGAAAAGAGACATACCTCAAATACCGTTAAACTATTTCAACGTAAGATCCATGCTTCGATAAATCACTATATACCCAATTGAAGTTTGCATGATAAAAAATCTGTAAGTATTCACCAAATTCGCAGCTACTATTCATAACTCAAATCACACTACTCCGGACCTCCAAATCAGATTTTTACCATTCAAATTTAATATCTATATGGTGTGATCACTCAATTAAAATTTGAGCTCGATCCAACGATTAAATGAGTGAAACATGCGAACGGAAGATGGCTGGTCGGGGGAAAATCTACAGCAAAAATACTAGGGTTTTGCGTTTGATGGGGTGCATCTAAATCAATCCTATTTCATGATTCTACCAAACATTCAATGTCTAAAACATAATAATATATCCATGTGATTCATTAATGAGTGAGGGGCTTACCTTTTTGAAGAAATCCCAAAGCTTCATCCCAAATTCGACCTTTAATGAATTTCCCAAAATCTAGCGATTCCAAATAATAATTCGGTGTTAATTTAGTGTTAACTTAATATAATTGGCATAGAGATTTGAGTAAAAACTCACCTTTGGAGATTGGTTAGAAGCCTCTGGTCGAAAAAACCCTCTCCTTATACATTTTTGGGTTGTAATTATAGGTTATCATAAAGACTTAGGCTTTAAAACCTAATCCTACAAGAATTGGAATTTTCATTTTACATGTCCTCAGTAAATTGGCCATAACTTTTTGTAAATACCTCCGTTTGACCTGAGCCTTATATGGGTGTAAATGTATTTAAAAGAACTACAACTTTTTTATTTTGGATTTTCTCAAATTCCTTAGGGATCTTCACGTATACAAGCTAGAGTTCAAACCTACCATAAACATAGTCGATTCTATGGGATCTTATGCACTTCACTATTCATCTTGATTTTGAAACAACTATTTCACCCAAACTCATCCCGATAGTACTTAATATGACTAAAATATCACATTAGTACTCATTTAACACATTCATACTTAATCCAAATTTACGGAATATTACAAGTTCCTTTAAGTAGTTCCTTTGTTGATATGATTGCTTCACTGAATCCTTTGGAGATCTTTTTGGATGTCTGGTTCTTCAAATGCCTATGTCTCCCTTTATTGTCATTGAATACATTATTTGTCAAATAATCAAAACTTCAATATAAGCTCATAATCTATCATTAAGCCAGCAACTATTCAACAATTCATTCTCAAATGATAGTCATGGTTAGAAATGAAACTAATTCTGAGATTTTCTGAAAATTTCAGTTGAACTTACCTTGTAAATAGGACGATCCCAAAATTTTCCAAACACCTACCAGCTAACTGAAACATATATGCAAGCCTGTCAGACATAATAATATGCATAATATAATGAAACAAGCAATAATCATAGACATGGGTCCTTTTGTCCTTATGAAACATAAAAAGGAATCCTCCCACAAATTTACCTTTCTTTTCATTCATCAATATCAACATCATTAACGTGAGTGAGATATTAAGATTTAGAGAAGGGATGATAAGCGTGAATCCTATGTGACATTATGATTGAACATACTATAACATAAGGTCATTGAACATGAATAGCATAACATTGGCCATGAGTACATGGAGTATTGGAGTAAGTGTAAGATATTTAATTTACCTTAGGCGTTCTCTTTTGGTTAAAGGAATAGATGTGCATATTTCGATTTCATATCTTCTTCCTTCCTATTTATCCTCTTGAACAATGATTAGATCAACCGGACCATACCTCAAAGATTTATTGACCAAATAACAATTTCTATTGACTGTTCCAGCTCAAACATTCTTGTTAGTTAACACATGAGTGTGAGAGAATGTTTTGTGCCCTAAGTGTTTTGTTCATACATTTCATAAGATCATTTTATTGTGGTGTTCCAACACAAGTGCGCAGCCTCACTCTACTATCTCAATTGTAGAAATTACTGAGCTCCGAATTGCAAAATTCCAACTCAATTTTAGTCCAAAGACGTATCACTTTTTTCCTATATGCCTTTTAACCATCATCTTCCATTTAATAAATGTAAAAAAAGCATCATCTTTTGTTTCAAAATAGACATATGCCATTCTTGGGTAATCATCGACCCATGTCATGAAATACTTAACACCACTCTTTGAGGAAACTTTGTTTGGACCCCATAAATATGAATGTATATAATTGTGCTCATCTTTGGTATGCCCTCTGCTTCTTTGCTAAAATTTTATCCTTGTCTGTTTACCAAATATATAATGTTCAGAAATATTGAAGCTTGATTTTGAGCCATCCAGCAAGTTTTGTTTGCTCAACCAAGAAAACCCCTTATCACTTATTTGACCAAGTCGCAAGTGCCACAACTGAGACTGATTCAAATCACTCATTCTAGTAGCTACAATAGCTTTCCCTTCAACTACACTATCTTAAAAATAATACAATTTATTATGCAATTTATTCTTGCGGGGATATGTGGAGCGATTTCCAAGGCAACCACGTGAGTTTCAAATCAAATTTAGTAAAATAGGAAGTTTTTGAGTTAAGAAAATTGAGAAGTTTGACCAGAGTCAACATCGAGGGAAATTGATTTCAGGTCGGACTTTTGTCGATTTCATCAGGTCTAGAATGTAACTTATGACTTAGTCGAGTCGTTGGTTCAGGTCCTGAGGGGTTCGAGTGTGATTTGGATCGTTGGTAGAGAAACTAGTTAAGTTAAGAATTTAAGGTTGACCTCGGTCAATATCGGGTCAATAAGATCTCTTTTGGGTGTTTCGAGTGTGCTAACATGTCCAAAACATGTTTTACGACTGATATGCATATTTGGTTTGTGTCCGGGAGGTCCCAGATAAGTTTCAGGTGTTGGATTTGAATTTGGAAGAAACCAGAAAATTGCTGGTGCATGTATCCGGTTTCCTTCATTGCGATCGCGATGAAGGTCTCGCTTCCGCGAGGGGTGTGGGGACCAGGGGTCACAATCCCGGAATTGGGCTTGCATTCGCGTAGAAGGGATGGAGTCTGGGCCAGGTCAGCTTGAGCCATCGCGATCGTGATGCAGCCGCCGCGTGCGTTCGCGATGCTTTAAGCTTGGCGGGTCACAATCGCGTGGCTTGGGCCGCGATTGTGAAGAAAAATTTTCACCTCGATAGAATTTAAATTTCTATTTCAAACTTTAATGTTCATAACTCAATTTTGGGAGCTTGGGAGCTCGATTTTGGGTGATTTCGGAGAAAAACTTCAAGTTTTGGCTCGGGTAAGTTCCTAATCCTAATCTTAGTTTGTTCCGTCATTACATCCTTTAATTAGCGATTTTATCCATGTTTTGATTTTAGAAATTGGGGTTTTCATAGAAATGGATTTTCATTTAAAATAATGAAATGAAGGTCGAATTGTGATCGGTTTTTGATGATTTTTGAGATTTTTGACCTTTAGGCTATGGGTAAGCTGAATCGATGAGAAATTACACTTTTGACTTTCGGAGCTCAGAATTGGTTTTTGGGGTGATTTTTTTAACCTGAAATATTAGTATAGCAATGTGGGTGTCTATGGACTCACATTTCTTTTATGGATCTTGTATTTGAACATAGTTGGCTCGTTCAGATGCTTAAAGGAAAGGAAAAATCAATGAAAGTGAGTAATTTCTATGTAGTAGAGAATGTCAAAGCTTATGGGCGTTAGCTAGTAGTTGTAAATTTACTTGATTGACTTGATTATGTGTGAAAAGGGCTTTAAATAGTCATACTTGATAAACCTTTGTGTTATTGTTTGATTGTTCATGCATCACTCAAATTCTCTTCTAAATTATAAAAAGGAGATATCTTTAGCAAATACTTGGTATTGTATAATTACTTGTTGTACGCATATTCACTTCATACTTCATATGATATCACTATCGTGTTTATTTGATGAATCTATGGGATGGTCCAGGGTGGCCCATTTGGATATGGTACTGGATGGAGTGATGATGACAATATAGCATATCGGCTGGATGCCCAATGTGATCTGGGAGATCTGGAATTTCGGATAAGTATATGGACCTCATGAGTCCCCCATGAGTCACGTAAATCTACTGCATGAGTGTGTGTATACTGGTGCATATTGGTCATGACATTTGCATTACATATCTTTCATACTTGCTCGCGTTATTATCACTTGACTTGTATATGACTTTATGAAAGAAACTGTCTTTGGTTGTTTACTTAATTTTTGACCTTCTATATCTTATTTATTAAGTGTATATTTCTCCGTATTGTACTCCATATTTAGGAGTTCGTACTTATGACTTTCAGGTTTTGGGAGGTGTACGACTTAGATTTCCGCTTATTATGAGTTATGAGACTTTATTATTGACTTACAGGTTGTTCTTCATTTATTAATGCTTCGAATGTTGGTTGAAATATTTAGAATTTTATTTGAGTTCTACGGGCTAGGGTAGGTGTCCTCATGGCCTTTATAGAATTTTGGGTTCGTCACAAATGATGCCTTATACCAATAAATAAATAAATCAAAGTACACCTCCAAATATTCATCATTGTACTCTCCAAATCATGAGCAACGACCACACCATTTTTTCTCATACTTTTGTGGATGAAAGCTCTATTCTCCGAGAAAATAAGTAAGATTATTCTTTCGTTATCCCTTTTAACATGTTCTTTTTAAAGTATATTTATATGACATATATTTTTTTGTATGAATTCCTTTTTCGGGGATGTTTAAACTTTGTTCTTTTACTGTTTGAAATCATTTAATTTTGCCCGTTGTCATACTTCTGGTCCATTCATACGATTTCCTTTAGGAAATAATTGTCTCACACTTGCCTTATCATTAATGAAGGTCTAGAACCCGCAAGGGTAGCCAAGTTGGTGTAGCAGTAGAGCGCGGGACCGCAAGGTCACGAGTTCAATCCCCTGCATAAACATTCTTGGTTGAGCCTGTCACACATGGCTTGTCAAGTGTGGTTAATCGGCTGCCGTGGTTTGCAGGTTATTGCGTCAGTCCGGGGTTTACCCTGTGCGCACTCGAGAGAGTAGCGGCTGCGGGTTCCTTCGTCAACAAAAAAAAATAATTAATGAAGGTCTAGTGTAAAATTATGTCTAAATTCTTCGAGAAATAAGGTAAAAAATATTCTCTCAACTTTTGGATTACGATTAAATTGTACCTTCACGTTGAAGCTCTAATAGGGGTCAAGGGCCAAAATGAGACTTTTTACTAATGATAGAGATAATATGAGACAGAAATAGAGCACAGGGCAAAGTTATTCAATATCGGACAATGCATGGATAAATTTGATTGTTTCCCCTTTAATTTTTTGGAATGGTTTGTGGGGGGGGGGGGGGGGGGGGTTTGGAGTGCGGGTAAGGGCTTATCTAATTTCACACGGAAACATGTTTCTATGAATTTTTTCCCTGTAATTAGTAGCAGAATATCTCACAATTACTTTATATTCTTGTTAGTCTTTAGAATCATGCTTAACGTATCTAATAGAACTATTTATATACAGTTCAAGTTAGAAGCACACGCCTCTTTTCTAATTTATTTTTTAATTACTTATTTTGGAGAACGGAGTATATTTATATTATTTTGCAGTTTAATTTATTTCATGAGCTAGCCATATGTTAATTTGAGCATTTTACAATTGGAAATAGATGGTTTGAACACTTTAGGCAATAATTGTCTGTTCCTCCTACTCCAATTGCTCCCCAGATGATTGATGAGAGGTAGGTCTCTGAAATTCCAAACCTTAGGTAGGGTCTCATGAGCGATAAAATGTCCACTTCGTACGGGCAGGCTCATAACAATCCGTTACCATCTTTGGAGCAATTGTTTTATGTGCGATAAAGAGTTGAATTGAATCCTGCGTGTATTATAAAATAAAAGTATTTCATTGCAAAGTCAGAAATTTTTCACTCTATTAAAAATTAGTCTAATTTTACATGTAAGAAAAAAAAATCAAATTTTTCCTTGATCCCCAACGGATATCTAACTTCAGGATAACTTAAGCTATATATAGTGCAATTTTGAGAAGTATATTTTGATTTTTTATTCTCGAAGAATTTGTAGATGTTCTGGAGTCCACCAATTTCACAATGAAAAAACTGTAGTAAAACAAGGATGGGTATTAGATGATTTATTAACCGTAAGAATATGAATGAAAAAAGAGTTTATTTTAACCGAGGACAATATTTTGAATTGTACCCGAGCAAATTTAAACCTTAATTTCCCATCCTTATATACATAATTTATTATTTTTAGTCATCAACAAGATATACGGACAAATAATTACTCATAAATAACTCAGATTTTGTTCTCCTCTATTCAAAAGATAAGAATCTAACACTAGATTAGAATCATGGTAGGTCAATTAATTTTTTTTCTCTCTTGGGATTACTAGTAACAAATATATCTCTACCAAATCCAACATATTACCACAATCTAGAACCTTATTCTTTTTTCTGTTCTTAGTCTTATATGCATTTGTAATATATATATATATATATATATATATATATATATGCGCCTCACATTAGTCTTCACTTCTTTGATTTATATTTTACTTCTCCAAAGCACCCCTTTAATTTCATTGATTTCTCTATGGCAAGCTCTACCAACTCATCTAAACCTGTAAGTGATGGTAGTTTCCCAAATGATATAACGAATGCTCCCCAGTGCACCATATGCTTGGAAGTTGTTCTTGATAATGCTGAAAGATCCATAACCAAACTTTCTTGCGGCCATTTCTTTCATACGGGTATGTAACATCGATTACAATAACTTACAGATCTCTAATAGCAACAAAAAAAAAAAAAATTTGATCTACTATTATATTCATGTGCACCTTTTTGTTAGATTTTCTCTCTATGTGCGTGTGTGTGTGTAGAGGACTGGATTATTTATTTATTTTTGTCAGGTTTATTGGTCAGTTCCCTCACCTTATATTCTTGGTCAAGTATATTTCACTAATTTGGTGAAAATAAACTAAAATGTTTTGATTCAATTTTACTACAAAAATTGTTTGTCTACTTCATATAGTTAATCTTTTTACATTGTGTGGGATGGATATATCCCCTCCAACAATAATTAAGGGTATTGGTTTAAGTCTTGGGAATAAAAAAATCTTGATAGAGAGTGTTTTCCTTTTAAAGGACCTTAAATGACGCGAGTTAATCAAGACCACCAATACCGAACATGAGTGAGAACACAAAATGATTTCTTTCTGTCTCATTGTAAGATCAAAAAGAGAAAAAAGATATTCAAATCATGATAAATCATGTGGTAGCCATGTCTTTTCTTTTTGAGATCTTCTGTAAGTAAAACTTTCTGAGAGATATATAGATAAGCATTTCTTTTTCATTTTTTGAAAATTTGACTTGGCAAAAAACAAGACTAATGGAGGTTACTCTTTTAAATCTCTCTAGTTATAAGTTATAACTTAATAACATAGGTTTGAAATTCGATTCATAAGGGAGACAAATTAAATATTTGGTGAGGCAGGTTTTAAAAAAAATAACAAAAACCACTCTTGGGTTTGAGAGGTAGTAGGGTATTTTTAGGTAAACAAGGTTTTGGAAAAAAATCACGAAATCTCGAAAAAAGAAAATTTAAGGACTATTTGTGTCAACGTAGAGAAACATTAAATAAATTTATATATAGGTGTTTTCTTTCCAATAAGACATTCTGCAATAGAGGATGAACACGCGGCAATTTATAGGCAATTTTTATGAACATGAAATCAAATTACATTTATTCTTTGTCAGAGTTCAGATCTCAACACTCTGATTTGAAGAGGTATATATAAAGAGTCCGTATGTGAAAATTATAAAAGTGCAAAATTAAATAAACATAGAAAAAATCAGCCGAAGTAGGTTAAGGAATTACGTCAACCATTATTTTTCAGCTATAACCATGAGATCTGGAAGATAAATAATGTACAATTATTTCAAAAAATGTAGACTGTAACATATGATAATCACGTAGGTGTGTGATTGAATTGAATCACATCAGAGATATAGATTCGATATCGGGGAATAGAGAAAGCCATGGTGAGTAGCACTGCCCCTTTCAATAGGTCTAACACGACAAATCTAGATTAGTCTAGTCAATAAATAGCGAATACCAGATGATTAAACAAGAAAAATACTATATATACCCATCATCATAAGTTTTCTTACTCTATTTGTCACATTTATCTATTCCACATAGTAGATAATATATTTTATTTTCTAAGTAATGAGTTTATATTTTAAGGAGTTCTTCTTGTAGATATCCTTTTGGTAACCTAATAATATAAAAAAAATTATACTAAATAAATATAACTTATATATGATTAATTTCATCATGATTCAAATATAATACTGGATTTTCATATATAACATGCATTTCTTTCCTTTTTCAAACACGAAATGAAGTTTGTTATGAACCTCTGATGTAAATACCCTTCCAATTATTTATCAATAGTTTTTCTTAATATTTTCTTTTATTTATGCAGACTGTATTGGTTCTGAATTTAACAAGAAGGGAGAAATGAAGTGTCCCAACTGCAGAAAAATAGAAAATGGAAACTGGTCGCTATTCATAGGTCCTGAAAATGAAGAGCAAGAGGAATATGAAGAACAGGTAATTAATAATAGCTATTTTGCAAACGTTTTATGTAATAGGTATTTTGCAATATATATATATATATAGAATAGACCAGCGCTGTTATCTAAATAGTTTCCTTTTTGAAATTTTCAATATTAGCCATCATTTTCGACTCTAGAGTTGTTAAGCATTCGCGTACGCCTTATTGAAAGGTACAATCAAGCAGCAGCTATGAGGTAATATACTTATGAGTTTAATTTATATACATCATTCTTATAAAAAGTTTACACTGTTATTAAATTATCTAAATCATTTTTGATATCTACACGTAAGTTGTAACCCTCCTTAAAATGTAAATTTGTAATCTTGAAAATAAAATATGTTGCTCGCTATATATAATAGATAAAATTAAAGTGTAAAAAGATTTTTACATTGATAATGCATATAACTTAAACTCGTATAGAGATTACGTATGTTCTATACAACTAATAGTGTACGTAAAAGATATTTTTACATATAACACTATATCTTTATGATATAACATTAGTAAATCCATGGTTTTGTAATGTGATACGATATATATACAAGGCAAGCGTTTGGTCCATCGAGAATGGTTGTGGCAAATGGACTTCCAATTCATGGCAGCACGAGGTTTTCTACTACTGTTATGAATGATAATGTTGGAAATCCTACTCTAATGTAAGTTTAATTCTTAATTAAGCCTTTTAACCTATTCTATACTTTTCTTTCAAGTATCATATATATCATACTACATCTTTAGTTTTATTTTTCTTTTGGGTAATTAGGGGAATATATGTTTCTGGAATTTTATTAAATTACCTCATCACTACTTGTTGTCTTGTTAGCCATAGAATTATATTCAGCATATGTAATACTACCTGAATATGTTTTAGTTAGAATACACAACTTTCCAAAAAAGAATGACATTATTATTTTCTTATTGTATTTCGTTTTAGAAAGAATGAAATATTTTAAAATTTAGAAACAACTTAACTTGAACTACTCATTTTATCCTTAATCACAAGTTTTATAAAGCTATGCATGACATGTTTAAGATAAATTTTAAAAGTTTTTATCTCTTAATTTTAAAATTTTAAAATATTTCTTTCTTTTTAAAATTTTGTGTTAGCTCAAACTAGGTCATTTAAATTGAAACAAAGTACTTTATTATTAGTGTTGTTCCAATTCATATGGCACATTTTCTTATATTAGTCATTTTTTAAAAGAATGTCACATCTCTGTATTTGAAAGTAATTTATCTTTAAACTTTTCATTTACCCTTAATGAAAAGCTTTTATAACCATACAAATGTTATGACATATTTAAGACGAAAAATTTAAAAGTCTTTATTTCTTTTCATGAATTCAATCACTACATCATATAATATGAAATAGTACCATTTATTATTTATATTTGGGAGAAAGGGTATGCTATATATTTTGCAGTTTAATTTTTCACGAGCCTAATTTTTAATTTGAGTTGAACTTAAACTGGAAATGGAAGGATGCCATACTTTCATCAACAGCAATTTCCATGGCACAACTCTCCTCCTCATCCAGCAGCTATAGCTTCTATGATGGCTCGTCGGAGACAGGCGGCTGCTGCATTTTCCTCCGTTCCGGTGGCGCCTATTCCGCTTAGCTATCAGCCACTACCGCCGTCTCCCCAGCAGGCTCATTATCCACTAATGCCTTCTCAAGAGCTCTCCCTAGAAACAGGTAAAATGATACTCCCTTTGTCTCAAATTATGTGGCACCATTTTATCAGACACGGAGTTTACGAAATAAGGGAAGACTTTGTTATGTTTATCACATTGTCCTTACTTTAGCGCATACTTTTGCTGATTTTTTTTCATAATAAGTACACTATTAAAAATAAATGGGACCCAACAAAATTAAAATAAAGATGGTGCCATTAAAGTTGCCAAATATAGAAAGGTACATTCATTTTGGGATGGACTAAAAAGTAAGTGGTGCGATATAAATTGAGATAGAGGAACCTATTAACGTGTACCAATAGGTTTAGAATCTCAATTCAATCCCACCTCCATAATTAGAATATATCCCATATATTTTGTATATATTTAGTGATATAGAATTATGGTAAGTAGATGATTCATTATTGTACTAGGGTTCTACACATTGTACAATATATATATTTGTATTAATGAGAAAGCTTCCCCAAGGGAGATTAATACTATTCTACATGGTATCAAGAGCCAAAAGCCTACTCTAAATCAAAAACAAAATCTCTCGGCCACTGCCAGATTTTTTTTTTCCACTCTTAAATTTTTCTTCTCTTCCATTCAATCCCAATTTAATGGATATATTGGCTACTCCCACCTCTTCTGATGTTTCCGCTTTCAGCCCAGTCGTCATCCAAACTCCTCCCACAACCCTCTCATCGCCATCTTTCCATCTGGCACTCGCTGTCACCCACATCAAGAACTTCATCCCGTTGATTCTTGATCAGGAAGATAGCCAATACTGGTCATGGGTGGAATTGTTCCGAATTCATGCATGTGTATATCATGTGGTTGACCATACTGATGACTCTGTACCTCGTCCTCATGATATGGATGACATAACATGGCGTCGCCTTGATGTCGTGGTCAAACAGTGGATATATGACACTATATCCAAGGATTTACTCCTCACCATCATAAAAACGGGTGCATCCGCCCGTGACCTATGGACACCGCTGGAAGACATATTTCAAGACAACAAGAACACTCGTGCAGTGTACTTGGAAGAACAATTTAACACTACCCGTCTTGAAATTTTTTCTAATATGTCAGAATATTGCAAGTAATTGAAACTCGTGGCAGACCAATTGTCCAACGTTGGTACGCCCGTGTCTGTGACAAAGATGGTGTTGCAACTGATTGTAGGCCTCCCAAAAGGTGAATACGATACCCTAGCCACGATGATTCAGCAGGCTGACCCTCTTCCTAATTTTATCAAAGCCCGCTCGCAATTATTATTGGAGGAAACCCACCGTGCAAAGCAAGACGAGCACAACCAGAAGGCGTTAGCGGTTGAAACGTCTGCACCAAATCACGCTGCCGTCGGCCAGCAGCCTCTGCTGGAGAATAGCCAGCCGCGGTAGAACCGCGGCGGCAAGGGTGGCAGGAGGCGCGGCAATGGGCGAGGCGGCAAGGGCCGCAGTAAAGGAAAGGGCCAGCAGCCACAACAGTCAAATCAGTTTTCTTCATGGACCGGCCTAACGCCCAGCACCTAGAACCCGCAGTGGGCCTCATTCCCATGTTACCCTTTAGCCCAATATCCGTTTCAGCAGCAAGGGGTACAGGGCCCTACTCCAGGCTCTCGACCAGCCCAATATCAGCAGTAGCAGGCCCACGTCACACAAGCCCAGTTCTCGCAGCAGTTCCCGCAGCAGCCCATAAATCAGATGCCCACTAATTTGGGTCAGATATTCAGCAGTATGAATTTGCAGCAGCCCAATGAAAATTGATACATGGACTCCGGAGCCTCATCTCACCTCACTCGGTCTGCATGTAATCTTTCCAAATTGTTTCATTTAAAATCTCCTCAATTTATTACAGTTGGAAACGGTCACCGCATTTCAATTCATGGTTATGGTCACACCCATACTCCGACACCTCACCCACCCTTCTCCCTAAATAACGTCCTATATGCACCAAACATCATCAAAAATTTAATCTCCATTAGGAAAGTTACTCGTCATAACTCTATGTCTGTTGATTTTGACCCATTTGGTTTTACTGTGAACGATCTACGTACGGAGACTCCTCTTACGAGATGCAATAGCACAGGGGACCTATATCCGTTCACACCCTCATCGGCTGCCATTTCTCATTCACACTCCGTTCTAGCTGCTCTGTCTCCGTCAATTTGGCACAATAGGCTTGGACACCCAGGAGCTCCTGTTTTAAATTTCCTTAGAAGCAATAATTTTATTCATTGTAATGGAAAACTTGCCCAAAACTGCGAGTCTTGTCAATTAGGTAAACATGTTTGTCTTTCCTTTAATTCATCGGTTAGCATTACGTTTGCTCCGTTTGATATTGCTCATGCTGATTTGTGGACGTCCTCCATTACCAGCTCCCTGGGTCATAATATTATCTCGTAATATTGGATGACTACTCTCACTTTATTTGGATTTACCCACTAAAATTCAAGTCCGAAGTCTTTGCCAAAATTTTAGAATTTTGTACACTTATCAAAACACAATTTCAACGAGCCATAAAATCTTTCCAATGTGACAATGACCGTGAATTTAACAATTCCGCGTTTCAAAAATTTTGTAAAAATAATGGCATGATATTTCATTTTTCGTGTCCTCACACGTCCCCTCAAAATGGTAAAACCGAGCGTATAATTTGTAGAATAAATAACATGGTCCGCACTTTCCTGTTTCATGCTCTCTCCCTCCTTCTTTTTGGGTATATGCAGTCAATATGGTAGAATACATCCTTAATATTTTATCCACTAGTACCCTGCATAACATGACTCTAACCGAAATCTTACACCATTGTATTCCCTCTTATAATCACCTTCGGATATTCGGTTGCCTATGTTATCCTAATCTCACTTCCACTGCCCCTCACAAATTAGCCCCCCGCACCACTCCGTGTGTCTTCTTAGGATTTACATCGAACCATAGAGGTTATCTTTGCTATGACTTGGACACTCGTCAAATTCACGTATCTCATCACGTCACCTTTGATGAGACCACATTCCCATTTTCGAATACCCAAAAGTTTCGGAAATCGGATTACAATTTTTTAGACGAGTCAGACATTTCTACCGTCATTCTTAGGGAACTGTGTCAGCCAAACACTACCACCCAGTCACCTATGCCAAACACCGTCGGTCAGTCCCGATCACCCACTGCCATATACCAGAACTACCCGTCGGCGTCACTGCCACGTGTGCCGACTCCACCCATTTCCGCCAGTCCACCGGTCATCGTCCCTGCCCCTGTACCGTCGCTACAGTCTCCCCATTCCGCCGATATCGACTCATCCACCAGCAACCAGTCAACCAACCCCATTACCGAAATCACTCCACCACCGACGTCGTACCCCATTATATACCATATACCATCAATCCTGGTACACCGACAACGATCCCCAGATCCCACCCAGAACCTGCCACCACCATCGACCCGTCACTGGTACCGCCCGTCACTGGTCCCACCCTACCCAGTTCAACAGACAAATTGACCCATCCCCTTGCAAACCCAGCACCCTCACACCGTATGGAACCCGTGCCCAACACGGGATTTTCAAACCCAAAGTCTAATTTAACCTATTCGCCCACACAATTTCCCCCTATTCCTAAAAGTCCAAAATTAGCCAAACTGGACCCAAATTGGAATGCGGCCATGTGTGAGGAGTTTAATGCTTTAACGAAACAGCATACTTGGGATTTGGTTCATAGACCAAAGGGGGTGAATATGGTCCGGCTCATGTGGCTTTTTCATCATAAGTACAGGGATAGTGGTGACTTAGAGAGATATAAGGCCAGACTTGTGGCTAATGGCACTAATCAGCAGGCATGTATTGATTGTGGTGAGACATTCAGTCCGGTGGTCAAATCGGCCATTATCCGCACCGTTCTGAGTATTTCTTTGGATAAGCATTGGCCCATTCATCAGCTTAATGTGAAAAATGCATTTCTATACGGGGATCTGAAAGAAACTGTTTATATACATCAGCCACCTGGATTTATCCACCCCGCTGCCCCTCAGTATGTCTGCCGTCTTCGTAAGTCACTATATGCGTTGAAACAGGGCCCTCAAGAGTGGTATGATCGCTTTGCACAGTACATTATACGGATTGGGTTCATCTGCAGCAAGTGCAATAATTCTATTTTTACTTTTCATCGAGGTAGTAGAATTGCTTATTTGTTGTTATATGTGGATGATATTGTGATCACTGCCTCCTCTGATGTGTTAAAGAATGAGATTATTGCACTCCTTAAAATCGAATTTGCCATGACTGACTTGGGGAAGCTGAGCTATTTTTTGGGCGTATCAGTGACTCGGTCTGCAGATTCTATGTTCCTGTGTCAGCACAAGTATGCAGAGGAGATAGTGTACAGGGCTAAAATGGCAAACTGCAAAATCATGTCCACTCCGGTTGATTCTAAATCAAAGCTTAGTGCTGATGATGGTAACCCAGTGTCCGATTCCACTCTTTACAGAAGTCTTGTAGGTGCACTACAGTATCTTACCTTCACTAGACCTGACATCGCTTATGCTGTTCATCATGTATGATTGTTTATGCATGCCCCCAGGGAGACTCATTACACTGCCCTTAAACGCATCATTCGATATGTTAAGGGCACCCTTGATTATGGATTACATTTATACCCCTCAGCACCGATCAGATTGTTAGCCTACACGGATGCTGATTGGGCAGGCTGTGCGGACACACGACGCTCCACCTCAGGCTACTGCGTGTTTTTAAGGGATAATCTCATTTCATGGTCTGCCAAGAGGCAAGCCACATTATCCCGTTCGAGTGTAGAAGCAGAGTATAGAGGAGTTGCAAATGTTGTTGCTGAGATCTGCTGGCTCCGAAACCTTCTTTTGGAGCTTCAATGTCCTTTGCGTAAGGCGTATGTCGTCTATATTGATAACATATCCGCTATTTATTTATCTCAGAATTCGGTTCAACATCAGCGGACCAAGCATATTGAGATGGATATACACTTTGTTCGTGAGAAGGTTACTCTCGGTCATGTTTAGGTGTTGCATGTGCCTTCCTCATATCAATACGCGGATATCTTCACGAAGGGTCTTCCTCGACAGCTGTTCCTCGACTTCAGATCCAGTCTCAGCGTCCGGCCTCCTCCCGCTTAGACTGAGGGGGTGTATTAACGTGTACCAATAGGTTTAGAATCCCAATTCAATCCCACCTCCATAATTATAATATATCCCATATATTTTGTATATATTTAGTGATATAGAATTATGGTAAGTAGATGATTCATTATTGTACTAGGGTTCTACACATTGTACACTATATATATATTTGTATTAATGAGAAAGTCTCACCCCAAGGGAGATTAATACTATTCTACAGAATCACTAAACACCCTTGTGTTAAAAAATAATTGTATATATAGGTTAAATGTTAAAGAAAATTTTATAATTTTTTTATATTTTATTTTGAAATCCTTAGTGAAGTTTCTGTTATCATCATTGCGCAGATAGTACTACTTCAACTAGTTATGAGGAACACCAGGTGCCAGCTTATCACTATCATTATGGCTTTAGGAGAAACTGATCGAAAGAAAAATGACTCGATAAGGCCATGTGGATCGTGAACTCAAACTTTAATATATTACATGTCCATGCATGCAATGACGACCTCCATGCTTATAATGAATGTAGTATTTTAATTAGTTTTGTGGATCTTTAATTCTGATTGTTACCTAAACACTGCATTAATTATGCAAAAACTATATTTATGAAAACTAGTTATTAAGATTTATGCTTAGTAATTAGTTGCATGAGTTCCAGTTCTATGGAATAAGAGTTTAATAATTGTTACTGTAGTATTGATTTTTGGTAATTACTTGCATTCTTCAAAGAGTACTATAAGTTTAATATTATACTGTCAGTGTAAGTTTTGTGCATGTCCGTGTAAAATATTTTTTGTCAAACCACCGTATTATTAGTGGGGGTTTTTAGGTTATCCCCAGCCTTTTCATTTCATATCGCAAAAGAATGGAGAGGTGGGATAGATTCCTAATCCTCTTCTGTGTTACATAGAGGATGAATAGTTCATCATTATACAAAATATTCTCTACATTAGTGATACGATCCGACTTGTGGAAGATACGGATTCAAACAACAAAAACGCGGAAACTAAAATAACAAGAAAATTGGGGATGAGAATAGAGGGATAGAAGCAAGACCCAAAAAGTAATGATTCTATGAGCAAACATAGGTAAATGAAACCTAAATCTTCCAATTGGAATCAACTCTAAGAACATATACTATTTGACCTTCAACAAAGAGTAATCCAAATGAATCCACAAATGAACAACTCTTTATGAAAATCAATGGAAAAAAATTCAATAGCCAAGAATGGAATCCACCATAATTAACTATCACTAACACTAATCACTAAATTAGCACTACACTAAACTACCATACTAACCATCACTCTTTAAGAGTATTCATCTCCACGTCATAAAACTAAGTAAAGAAATGACCAAGTATGGTATTT
The DNA here is from genome assembly GCA_034509755.1 of Anisodus tanguticus. Taxonomy (NCBI): domain Eukaryota; kingdom Viridiplantae; phylum Streptophyta; class Magnoliopsida; order Solanales; family Solanaceae; genus Anisodus; species Anisodus tanguticus. The sequence goes on from CM067542.1 coordinate 38,122,205, forward strand.
ATACTAAACAAGCTAAAGAACACTAGACTAGTTATTACAATAATATCCTTAATGAAGTAAGGGCCTTGTTTGGTAGTCTTCTTTATGGATGATGGCTTGAATTTAGAAAATAGGCTCTTTGCATGGCTAACCACCATCGTTCCCCTCCATCTCATCTTTACTCCACATGACCAAGCAATCATCCATACGTCATACACTCTCCTATGAAGTTCCTCAAAGGTCTCCAAAGCCTCTCTTTGCATCAACGTGGCTTGTAGGGCTTGAAGTTTCTTAGCTCGGCCTCCAACGAAGAGATTTGAATCATGTGTGCTCCTCGGGATCGTATCATCCTCCCCTTCTTAAAAAGGATTCGTCCTCGAATCTATACCGTGCAAGACATAGAAGTGTATGAGTGCATATCATCGCACACAACAAACAAGGTAATCATCACAAGGCAAATGATAATACCTAAAGTAAGCAAAGCATGCAACCAACACACTAAATGACTCACTTTTATGATATAACCAAGCATCATAAGGATCTAGAAAGACTAAGTATCCCCATAATGCCCAAGAAACTTTGCTATTCAAGACATATTGATAAAAGGGTAAATTAGGGAACCCAATGCATTTAGGAAAGCAAACATGCAATTGGTCCTAGCAATCAAGAAGCACATATCTCCCCTTAAGTCAAGAACAAGTGATCTCCCTCACGACTAAGTGCAACATCACAAACAATATCAACCTAAATCAAGAATCTAATCATTACACTAGCCTATCCCAAGAAAGAAATCACTCTCAAGTCAACACCGGTGTCAAATACAAAGGTATTCCCCACACTATTTTGCTCACATTCTCCCTACAAGTCCAACATGAACTCAAGTAATAACACTAGGAAAGAATCACATGAATGATTATAAGTGCTACTACTATACTCATCACAGACGGAAGTTACTTCCATGGCTTTAGAAAGTCCAAGAATAAGCATGAGCCATGAGTACATACCGTTCGTGAAGGAAGTACAAGATGTGACGTCATACCAAGTTGTTGTCTAATGAGGCTCTCTCCAAAACTCCCCTTCAAGTCCCCTCCTTTGATGAAGCTTCGCAAATAAGTTAATCATATAATCAAGTTCATCAAGAGAGAGAGTTTTACCTTTAAGCTCATCAATCCTATGCCAAGATTTGAGTAGCATCTCCTCACCCTTTAGGTTAGAAGATCTAACATAGTCCTTCCAAAAAGTATGCTCTTTTCCTTTCAAATTGCTCCCCTTCTTTAAAGAGCAATCTTCACTTTCGGAAACATTTCCCAAATTCAACATTGGTCCATCAAATGGGTCACGAACCCTCAAGAAGGACTTTCCATCATCGCGGAGGGCATCCTCCTCCCACGGTGGATTACCAAATACCTTAGAGCCTCCAAATGTGGCTACATGTTCATCGTCACAACACATACCACCATGCACTTCACTTTCAATAGTCATGTCATTATCAATTAAAATATTATCCTTAAATAGAGAACAATCAATAAACGATGAGGGTTCTAAACATGTAAGTTTACTCTCATAAAGACAATGGTCATTTTCCAAAGCAATTTCCTTTTCATGACTATCTGTATGATCAATCGCATTAACATCATCACTAAGTTGAGGTTCATTAAGCACATCGCCAATTTTCTCAATTAGTGGACTATCATAGTAAACAAATTGATTACCACAAGTACTCACACTAGTTGGACACGAATTGATCTTGCTAGAAGAATCAATTAGGTCATTGCTAGGATCAACTAGTGTGTGAGCTATCATGTCACATGACAACGACTAACATGCAAATCACAAGTGTCAACACTGGGTGGACACAAATTGATCTCACAAGAAGAATCAATTGGTTCATCAATAGGATCAACCAGTATGGAATCACTCATTTCAATAACATTGTCAACAATCTTTAAAGAACTAAGCTCATCACATGGTAAAGATTCATTAAGTTCAACTAAGGACACGCTATCATTCACACTCAAGTCAACAACATTCACATTCACATTAATTAGAGTGTTAAGATTAGTTATTTTACCTTGAAGTTCACACAAAGTATCTTCTTTATCGTGGTTTTCAATGGTGGAGCACATTTGCTCCTTTGGGAAGCCTTTAACTACCTCATGAACTTTCAATGTTTGAGGTTCATCTTTCGGTTTGCTTCTAAGAATACCGGCACCCTTATCAAGACAACTAGAAAAGGAGCAAAAGTTACATGAATTAGAATTGGATTGTGATAACCCTCTCACATCACGCCCACACAACCTCTTCTTTTTCCTCTCTAGAGTTGTCACTTTTCTCTCCCTTACTCCTCTCAATTTCATGGGAGTTGGGGAAAGTGCTAAGAATCTCTTATGAAGGATTTGGTGAACCCTTCACTTCTTCCCCTTTGGATTCACTTGGAGTAGCCTTCTCTTCTTGTAGTGGTTCTTTTCTTTTCGAAATATGCTTGGTTCTCTCCTTCTTTCCATATAGATTGACAAAGCAACACCTCCAAAATTCCTTCAAGACACTCCAAGTCTCAATTGGGTGCCCCTTTATCTTCTCATGCTCCAAATGTTTAATAAGGGCTCTTCTTTGGGTGTTTGAAGCTAGCTCCACTTTCTTCTATTCCAAGTAGTTGTAGCATTTAAAGATTTCATCCAACTTGTGCTCCCATTCGATGTAATCTTCTTCACTAGATTTTGTACACAAAGTTGGAAACTATATATTGGAATGTTGCTTACTTGCTTTCGCCTCGAGATTAGGATTCATGGGTGGAAATAGAAGTTTTCCTCTAGCATCCACTATGCACTTGTACCATTCATGCTCATATGGAATCATATATTCTTGGAACCAAGGATATCCTATGCATATGTGACAAGTATCCATGAGAAGCACATCACACCAAATCTCATCTTGGTACTCACCATGTGTAATGAATACCTTCACTTTTCTATCAACCCAATACCCTCCCTCATCATAATAAGGATACCGCCTCATCACACAAGGTATCCTCAACCATTCAAACACATGAGGGATGATAAAGTTTGTATAACAATCATCATCAAGCACAAGAAAGAATCCCGCACATCCACAAACATTCACCTTGGTTTAGATAGTTTGTGTATTTGGATCAATCCCCTCTTGATACATTGGGTTCCCTCTACTCCTAATGCCTATCGATGTTTCCATCCTACCTTCAACATCATATCCATATTGAGAATATCCTCTAGAAAATTCTTCACAAGGTTCACATTCAAGTCCACTACCCTCACGGTCATATTCACCACAAAGTACATAACCACTTGATTCATGTTCATCATAACTCCCTATTTCATGCGATTCTTCATAAATTGATTCATGAGGTATGTGTGAGAAAGAACTATACCTCAAGTCGCTTCCATATTCGTGGTGTGTAGTATGATGATCTTCATAACCACCGTCTTCACCATAGGACTCTTCATTAGGCTCTTCTACTCCCTCATCTTATTCATAAGATCCATGAGATCTATTTACCTCAAATTTGCCTCCATAGTAGTGCTCTTCACCATCATATGGTTCATGATCGTAGTGACCACCATCGTCTCCATAAGCTTCATCATCATCATGGTCATAACCTATGTCGCTAGAGCCATAGCCTCCCATATCATCATCATAAGATCCCAAAGCGATAAACGACATGTTTCCTTATAACTCATCTCCTTATGACCCCTCTTCGTGTACCTACAAAATGAGCAAACAAGTTAGTAGCAAAAGCTCCCACACCACTCGTATTTGCACTCAAGTCTTACCACAACCTAATGATTCTTCCAAAGTTGGTATAGAAAACACTTGTCCAATCAATTCATACGGTTGCTATGTTTTGTGACAGAATAGATTCTTGTTTAAGGAATGATGGACGACTCAAAACAAACGGACAATAGCCAAAGAAGTTCAACGAAATAAAACAGAAAAACTTAAGAAAAATTAGCACGAAATAAAAATGAGACTCAAGAACTAGTTAACAATCAAGTAAGAACAATTACTAATTGTTAATTAGCTTAAAAAATTAAATAAGTGAGAAGAAATATTGATTTTTAACACTTAGAATCTTTTTTGGAAATTTGGTATGAAAAGAGATGAAATTCAAGAATTAATTATCAAACAAATATGTTTAATTACTTGTTTTTAATTAATTATAAGTATTAAAGTATTAAGAATAGGATAAGAAATCAATACGGAATAAATTTGGACAAAAATCGGGTTAAAAATGCCCATAACAGGGGCTGAAATAGAGCAAATTGCTCTCTGAAAGTGGACTGCAAGCGCCCTGCAAGTGCGACTGGCTGCTTGCGTGGCTGCTGACGTAGCGTCTGCTGTTGACGTGTCTTTTTTTTAAAATAAAAAATTTGAACTAATTTTTTTTCTTTTTTTGTCTTTGGGCCCACAAACACTTTTCAACCTTTGACTTGAAGATTTTTGGATCAAACACACCCCTTTTGGGTCTTTTTCTGTATGAAGATTTAAAGTTCTTTAAGAACATCAAATTTCCAATCACCTTCAAATTAACCCCGAATTGCACCAAAGTTTAAATCCGAGCTCTCCTTGATATAGAGAACGAAACCCAGTAGGGTTCAATTCCAATTTCACCTTCTTCAACAAGATCCACTTTCAAGTTCTTGAAGGTTTAAAGGTCCTTCAATGGTGGATTCTTTAATACTTGTTCAAATGACCTCCAATTTCCACCAAATTTAATATCCAAGCTCCCCATGATGAGTAGAACAAAAACCACCAACTTTTGAGGCCAATATCTCATTCCTTCACCAAAATTCACTTTCAAGTTTCAAACCTTGAAGCTCAAACAATGGTAGAATGCTCAAAACACCTCCAAATTGAACGAAACTTGAAATTTAGGTTCAACTAACACTAGGGAACACGAATCTAGTGTCAAAACAACAAAATTAACACAATTATTTTTTCTGGAATTTTTGGATTTCTAATTTTTTTTTATTTTTAAGGTAAGAAAGCAGAACCTCACCTCTTTAGGGTTTTCAAAATAGAAGAACATAGGATTAAGAATTGTAGATACAATCCTTTATCCTAAGATCTGATACCAAATGATATGATCCGACTTGTGGAAGATACAGATTCAAACAACAAAAATGTGAAAACTAAAATAACAAGAAAATTGGGAATGAGAATAGAGGGATAGAAGCAAGACCCAAAGAGTAATGATTCTATGGACAAACTTAGGTATATGAAGCCTAAATCCTCCCAATTGGAATCAATCCTAAGAACCTAGACTATTTGATCTTAAACAAAGAGTAATCCAAATGAATCCACAGATGAACAACTCTATATGAAAATCAATGAAAGAGTTTCAATAGCCAACAATGGAATCCACCATAATTAACTATCACTAACACTAATCATTAAATTAGCACTATACTAAACTGTCATACTAACTATCACTCTTTAAGAATATTCATCTCCACATCATAAAACTAAGTAATGAAATGACCAAGTATGGTATTTATACTAAACAAGCTAAATAAGACTAGACTAGTTATTACAATAATACCCTTAATGAAGTAAGGGCCTTGTTTGGTAGTCTTCTTTATGGATGAATGTCTTGAATTTAGAAAATAACATCTTTGCATGGCTAACCACCAGTTCCCCTCCATCTCATCTTCACTCCACACGACTAAGCAATCATCTATACATCATACGCTTTCCTATGAAGCTCCTCAAATGTCTCCAAAGCCTCTCTTTGCATCAATATGGCTTGTAGGGATTGAAGTTTCTTAAGTCGGCCTCGAAAAAAACAATTTGAATCATGTGTGCTCCTCGGGATCGTATCAATTAGTCTTAGTGACTATGAAAAGATCTAAGGTTATTGTGGAGGACTCATCCAGTACTAAGTTAGGAGTAGCTACTTTAGAAAGAAAAATTAGGAAGGAAAGATTATACATATTCCAGTCCCTAAGAAAAAGTGAAGTACTTAGCATTAGATGTAATTTTAAAAGTTGGGATTAATTTTTCCCTATTAGGAAGTCCAAAAGCTTCCGTGAAGAATACTTCATTTCTCAATTTCTCCCCAAGGCTAGCCACGAAGTCTGCAAAATAGTTTGCCTCTCTGTAACAATGAACAAAGTGATAGTTGCCCTGCTCCTTGATAATGTTGATATCTTAAATCAGGTCCTTTGTCATCCAAGGAGTTTTGATATTCCCATTAATCAATCCTATGTTCATTTAAGAACCTGATTCAATGACCACCTAATAACAGCCATTGCTGGTACACCATTTGAGTCCCTTAAGTATAGCTTTAGATTCTGTAATATTATTTGTCCATAATATAATTAGATTGCATTTATAATTGTACATCTCCTATATTAGGTAGAACTAGATTTCTCTTGTAATTAGAATTAATTAGTTACCTAATTTATAGCAAAGTAAATATTTCTGTAACACTATATATATTGTACATCATTAATGAATAAAGGAAGGAAGAATATTTCCTACATGGTATCAGATTCTAGGAAAATATCCTAAACCCTAAATTTTTTTATCACAAACCCGTCGCCCCCCCCCCCCTTTCTTCCTTGCACCGCCGGCTTTCCTTCTCCGTCCGACAGCCATGTCTGACTCAAAATCCAATTTTCACCCAGCCCTAGCTATCTCCAACATCAAATCTCATATCTCCATCACTCTTGAGATGGAAAATGTCCATTATGCGACATGGGCGGAACTCTTTAAAATCCATTATCGCTCACACCGGGTTATCCTTCACAGAATTCCATTAAAAATGGCAAGGAGAAGGTGCCAAAGACCGATGATGAGAAGAAATTATGGTTGACCCTTGATGCAATGGTCCTCCAGTGGATCTACGCCACAATCTCGAGTGATTTACTACATACTATTATTGAGTCTAATTCCATAACTATGGAAGCTTGGGAACGTTTACTTGACATATTGAAAGACAATAAGAATTCCAGGGCCGTCACACTTGAGCAGGAATTTTCCACCACTGATATGGCGGTTATTCCCAATGCATCTGCATACTGTCAACGACTGAAGGTTCTGTTAGACCAACTCAAGAACGTCGGGGTGCTGGTAACTAACAATCAACTCGTGTTTCAAATGGTTGTCGGCCTTACTAAAGCATATAGTGGTGTAGGTACGCTCATCCACCAAAGCAATCCTCTTCCTCCATTCTACCAAGCCCATTCGTTGCTCATCCGCCAAGAAGCGGGTTTTTCCAAAAAGACAGCCACCGTATAAAATTCCGCCTTGGCTGCCGCTCCGTCCGATGAGAGTTCATTATAATTTGAAAATTTGCTGCCTAATCATTGCCAGAAGGGCCGAAACTGCGGTAACATGAGCAAAAACTGTGACGGTGGCCGCAGTGGCAGAAAAGGCGGCGGCAACCACTGCGGTGGAGGTGGCGGCAGGGGTGGCGACAAGCAGCAGCCGCCAGCCCAGTGGGGTAGTGGGCTGGTACCGTAGGCCTGGCAGTGGCTCTAGGCCGTGCCTCCCTGTCCATTCCCCACGGGAATTTAGGCCAGGCTAGCAGCCTAGGCACAACGGACTAGCAACCAACAAGCCCAACAACCAGGGGCTGGAATTCATGGGCCACTGCTGAGCCAGTGGCAGCAGGCCCACTCGGCAGTGGCGACCCTAACAAATATCGAGGCCGCAATGCACACTCTTGGGCTTACTTCGCCCGACGCAAATTGGTACATGGACACCGATGCAACGTCTCATATGACATCCTCACAAGGTAATCTCTCGTCCTATTTTAATTTGAGCAATAATCGTGGTATAATTATCAGAAATGGTCATTCAATTCTAATTCGTAGTTATGGTACTACAAACTTGTCTCCCCCGAACCCACCGTTAATTTTGAAAAATGTCCTTCACGCACCTAAATTAATTAAAAACTTGATTTCAGTTAGAAAATTTACCACTGATAATTGGGTTTCTGTTGAATTTTATCCTTTTGGATTTTCCGTGAAGGATTTTCACACGGGGATGCGTCTAATGAGGTGTGATAGTCGGGGAGAGCTTTATCCAGTCATCACAACCACACATCAAGCCAAATTACCATCCACGCTTTTAGCTTTAGCTCCTTCTTTATGGCATGAACGGTTGGGTCATCCGGGAGCACCTGTTTTTGCTTTCCTTAAACAAAATAAATTTATTGAGTATACTAGACCTCGTAGTTCTCATGTTTATCTCTCTTGTTCTCTTGGAAAACATGTTAAGTTGCCTTTTGTTGCTTCTAATTCTCATACTGTTTTGCCCTTTGATATTATTCATAGTGATATTTGGACATCTCCCGTTTTGAGCTCTTCGGCCCACCGATATTATCTTCTGTTGTTGGATAATTACTCTAATTTTTTTTGGATGTTTCCTTTGTCTACAAAGTCGCAAGGTTTTTCCAAATTTCTATCATTTAGAGCATACATCCGCACTCAATTTGAACGGGATATTAAAAATATTCAATGTGATAATGGTAGAGAATTTGATAATGAGCCTTTTTGGATTTTTGCAAAACTAATAATGGTTTGTCATTTCGTCTCTCGTGTCCACATACATCATCTCAAAATGGAAAAGTAGAAGGAAACATTCGAACCATTAACAATATTGTTAGAAACTTACTTTCCCATGCCTCTCTATCACCATTTGTTTTCATCATGCGTTACAAATGACAACATATCTGTTGAACATACTTCCGAACAAACAAGTAGCCTACCAATCCCACACAAACTTTTATACCTAAGGGACCCATCATATTCTCATTTATGGGTTTTTAGATGCTTATGATATCCTCTCTTTCCTTCTACTACCATTAATAAACTTTGACCCCGGTCAACTCCGTGTATTTTTTTGGGATATCCTTCAAATTATCATGGTTACAAATATTTTGACTTATCATCTAATAAAATCATCGTAAGTCGTCACATAATTTTTTATGAAAAAAATTTCTCATTTGCCAAATTACATTATTCTAGGCCTCCTACCTATGAATTTCTTGACGATAGCATACCCCTGTATTTGATCTATAAATTAACCTCCCAAAAAGCCCTATGTTTCCTGGTGTCTCGGCCCAATCACCGAGTCCAGCAGTTGCTGGCTCAGCTGAGTCTCTCGGTGGCAACCCACTGCCACGAGGCCTAGTGGCTGGCAGTCCGCTGGGTCTCGGCCCAGCTTCTGGCTCAATCAGCCTACTGCCCACAATCCCACTACTTGGTAGTCTACTCACTGCCAGCCCATTGTCGGGAAGTCCGTCCTTCTCGCCTAGCCTAACTCTAATTCCCGCCGAACGACCTATAACTCGTAGTCAACACGGGATTTTTAAGCCAAACAATAAATACGGTCTTCACACTCATGTTCTAAGTCACCGTTGCCTCATAATCCTGTGTCTGCCCTTAATGACCCGAATTGAAAAATGGCTAAGGATGATGAATTTAATGCAATTATTAATAATAAAACGTGGGATTTAGTGCCCCGTCCCCCTGATGTTAATATGATTCGGTCTATGTAGATTTTTAGTCATAAAGAAATATTTGATGGTACGTTTGAGAGGAACAAAGCCCGCCTTGTAGGTGATGGAAAGACTCGACAGGTTGGTGTGAATTGCGGTGAGATTTTCAGTCCGGTGGTCAAACCAGCAACTATCAGAACGGTCCTCAGTCTGTATCTTTCAAAGGCATGGTCACTTCATCAACTTGATTTCAAAAATGTCTTTCTGCATGGAGACCTCAATGAAATAATGTACATGTATCAGCCCATAGGATACAGAGACCCTACTGATCCTCATCATGTGTGCCTGCTGAAAAAATCATTATATGGGCTTAAACAAGCTCCTAGGGCCTGGTACAAGAGGTTTGTAGATTATGTTTCACATATTGGATTTTCTAACAGCAGGTCTGGTTATTCTCTATTCATCTACTGTCAGGGTAATGATATTGCTTACATTCTTTTGTATGTGGATGATATTATATTAATTGCCTGATCTGATGCTCTTCGCAAGTCTATCATGTCACTGCTAGGCTCTGAGTTTGTAATGAAAGAGCTAGGGCCACTGAGTTACTTCTTGGGGATAGCTGTGACACGTCATGTATGTGGTTTATTTTTATCACAAAAGAAGTATGCATTAGAGATTGTTGAATGAGCTGGCATGTCATTGTGTAGACCGTCCACCGCTCCGGTTGATACTAAACCGAAGTTGAGTGCTTCGTCCAGCAAGCCATATGTCGATCTATCATATTACCGCAGCCTTGGGGCCCTGCAGTATCTCACATTCAAGAGGCCCAACATCTCTTATGTTGTGCAACATGTTTTTCTATTCATGCATAACCCGATTGAGGATCACATGCATGCTCTCAAACACATTGTGTGTTATATTTAGGGTACTCTCGATCATGATTTGCATTTATATCTGTCGTCGACAACCACTCTTATTTCATACACATATGCCGATTAGGGGGTTGTCCGGATACCAGACATTTAACGTCTGGTTATTGTGTATTTCTTGGTGATAATTTGGTCTCTTGGTCCTCAAAATGGCAAGCAGCCTTGTCCAGATCCAGTGCCGAAGCAGAATACCAAGAAGTTGCCAATATGGTGTCTGAATCTTGTTGACTACGGAACATTCTTTTAGAGCTCAACTGTCAGGTTCCAAAGGCGACATTGGTTTATTGTGATAATGTTAGTGCAATTTATATCTCAAGGAATCTAGTTCACCACCAACGCACTAAACATATTGAGTTGGATATTTACTTTGTTCACGAAAAGGTTGCTCGTGGACAAGTACATGTCTTACATGTTTCTTCACGTTATCTGATTGCCGACATCTTTACAAAAGGTCTTCCACTGGTTTTATTTGAAGACTTTCGAGACAGTGTCAGCATACGCCGATCTTCCACTTCGACTGCGGGGGTGTAATAGAATTAGATTGCATTTATAATTGTGCATCTCCTATATTAGGTAGAATTAGTTTTCTCTTGTAATTAGGATTAATTAGTTACCTAGTTTGTAGCAAAGTAAATATTTCTGTAACACTATATATATTGTACATCATTAATGAATAAAGGAAGGAATACCGGCCAAAGTCCATTAAGGAGGAATATGCCATATTAATCATTTCTCATTCGCTATTTATTAGTATGCCTCCACCCCCTCCATTACCTGGATTGCCTTTGCAACATATCCATTAGTGTTTAGCTTGTATATGGGGTATTCTGGTCTGATCCAGCTGACACATTTGATGTTAAGCTTTGGTTTCAGCTACTTAATATTACATTAAGAATACTAATTATTAATTATTAATAGTAGAATAGTAATTATTCCAGGGACCTTGAATTTGAAGTGAAGGGAATTAAATCAGGATAAGCATCAGCAAATAGATTACCTTTCGGGTTGGATAATTGACCCCTTCATATTTGTCGGTACATCTTAGTTTCCAAAGTTCCCAACATATAATATTGGGAAGGCATTGTAAGAGCATGTCCTGGATTTTTTTTACCCTAATTTTGAAGGATCTATAGTGTTTCCACACTTTCCCTTCATGTTCTGAACATTGTTTTTGGCCTTGTGATTCCACCAGCTGATCATGGTAGGTTTGATGTGGTTGTTGTTGTTCTTAACTCCACAACTTCCAGATAAATAATCTCAGACTTCCTTTGCTATTTCCCCTTCTTTGAAAATATGCTCAATGATTTCAACTTTTTGAGGTTTGCTTGTGGGGTCGATAACGAATATAGGCATGTGCCTGTAAGGAAAGATTTGGCTATTAATTTTTCTCGGAGCCAAAGGATCAATTTGTGGAGGAAGATTTACGTATAATTTTTTTCTTTTTCTTTTATGTACTTGTGATCCAATCTTGGTCTCCTATAAATAGAGAGTTTATTCACTCTAAATCACACCATAAAGAGAGAAGCAATATTGAGTAGAGAGTGTAATTCATAGTGTAAAAAATAGTATGTGATAAAAATAGAAAATGTGAGTAGTATTATAGTGAGGTGTGTGAAATAAAAGAGTGATATCTCTTTTAAGTTTGTAGTAGTCTTTTGAGACTTAAGTATTATATTTCTCACTACAGTACTATTATATTGCTCAGTTCGAGTATTATATTTTTCACACTAAAAGTATTTGGTGTCTTGTTACTCTCTTTTTCTTGTTACTTGTCGTGAATATGGTTCCTGTGGATATTATTTTCTAACAAAGTGGTATCAGAACCATCCCAAATAATAGTCCACTATTTTTTCAGTACTCCCGTCTCACTAAAGAAAAATATGAAAATGGTGTCTATGAATGAAATCCATTCTTGGCTCTCAAGATGTTTGGGAAATTGTATACAGAGGGTATACAAAACCCTCTAATGAGGAGACTCTATCTCAAACTGAGAAAGATGTATTGAGAAAGACAAGGAAGAAAGATCAACAAACACTAACTTTCATCCACCAATGTCTGGATGATGGCATGTTTGAGAACATGGCCGATGCAACCACCTCAAAGGAAGCTTGGGAGGTTTTACTTTATCTCTCCAAGGAGTTGATAAAGTAAAGAATATGAAACTTCAAACTCTAAGGGCTGATTTTGAAGTTTTAAAAATGAAAGAGTCTGAATTCATTTCAGATTTCTGTTCAAGAGTGATGGCATTGTGAATCAATTAAAAAGATACGGGGAGGAAGTAGACGATGTTCGTGTGGTAGAAAAAAAACCTCCGTTGTTTTATAAATAAATTTAATTATGTGGTGTGTGCTATTGAGCAGTCTAAAGATTTAGACTCTATGACGATAGAACAATTGGAGGATTCTTTACAAGCCTACGAAGAAAAGATTAAAAAGAGAAAAGAAGAGCCATTGGAGCAACTTCTTACAACCAAGGCATCCTTCAAATATTATGGAGGTGAAAAAAGCTATAGAGGAAATGGATGAGGAAGAGGTAGTGGAACTCGTGGAAGAGTAAGGATCATTGAAAACAACTTCAACAATGAAAGGAGAAGCCATAAATCATTTAGAGGTTGTGGTCGTGGACAAAGAGGAGGAAGATGACATGGCTATTATAAGGGTACCAATGAAATGAGGTATGACTAATCTAAAATTGAGTGCTATAACTGTCACAAATTTGGACATTATACTTGGTAATGTCATAATAACGTTGAAGAGAAAGCTAACATTGTTGATGACAAGAAAGAAGAAGACGAGTCAACATTGTTAATGACACTCAAAGAAGAAGATAAGAATGATTGCACTTTAAGGTATCTTGATAATGGAGCAAGTAACCCTATGTGAGAATAAATACAAGTTTGTGGAACTCACTAAGAAGGTGGCAGACAATGTGTCATTTAGAGATACTTCAAAGGTACAAATTGAAGAGAAATGTACAATTTTAATCTCATCTAAAGATGACAGTCACAAGTTGATTAAAGAAGTTTATTATGTGCCAAAACTAAAAAACTAATATTTTGAGTTTGGGCCAACTTCTTAAAAAAAGATATGATATTCATATGAAAGACATACATCTTTGGCTTAGAGATTCAAGTGGCAATTTAATTGCTAAAGTGCATATGGCAAATAATAGGTTGTTTCCTTTGAATCTTAAGACCATTGGTCCAAGATGAATCATGGTGGTGGCATATGCAATTTGGGAACTTGAATTTTGAAGCGCTCAAATCAATGGGAGAAAAGAATATGGTACACGAAATACCTTCAATCAACCATCTAAATCAGTTGTGTGAAGCATGTCTTCTTGGAAAATATGCAAGGAGGAGTTTTCCGGAGTAGACCACGTCAAGAGCAACCAAACCACTCCAGCTTGTTCACACCGATGTGTGGGGTCCAATCAATCCACTATATTTTGGTAAAAATAAATATTGTTTACTCTTTATTGACGACTTCAGTAGAAAGACTTGGGTTTATTTCTTGAAGTAAAAATCTGAAGCATTTGTTGCATTTTAAAATTTTCAAATCGCTTGTGAAAAAGAAGAGTGGTTATGAAATAAAAGTTTTATGATTCGATAGAGGAGGTGAATTCACTTCAAAAGAATTTAATGACTTTTGTCAATCTCATGGAACTCGTCGCCCTCTAACTGTACCTTACATACCACAATAAAATGGAGTTGCAGAGAGAAAGAATAGAACAATTTTTAGTATGGCTAGATGTATGTTGAATGTTAAGAGTATTCCCAAGTAATTTTAGGCTGAGGTTGTTTCTTGTGCAGTTTATTTGAGTAACAGATCTGCAACAAGAAATGCGAGATACCAAACTCCTCAAGAAGCATGGAGTGAAAGAAATCCAAGTGTCAATCACTTGAGAATATTTGAGAGTATAGACTATGCTCATGTACCAGAACAATAGAGAGCTAATTTTGATGATCAAAGTGTCAAGCATGCATTCATTGGCTATGACAAGAGTTCAAAAGGCTACAAGTTGTACAACCCAAGCAACAACAAAGTGGTGGTGAGTCGAGATGTTGAATTTGATGAAGAAGCGACATGGAATTGGGAAGATCGGGAAGAAATGACATATGATTTTTTCCATACTTTGGAGCTGAAGAAGAACAGGAGGCCATAACACTTACACAGGATGCAACCCCTCCTCATTCTCCAGCAAATATTACGTCTCCTTCTTCTCAAGAGAGTTCAAGTGAAAGGTCGCAGAGGATAAGAAATATTCAAGAGCTCTATGATGATATATAAGAAATTACTAATTTTGATTTTTTATATTATCTCTTTGCTGATAGTGAACCAATGAACAATGATGGAGTTCTTACAGAAAAACGGTGGAGACAAGACATGGATGAGGAGATCAAGGCAATAGAAGAGAACAACACTTGGGAGCGAACAACGCTTCCCAATGATCATCATACAATTGGAGTGAAGTGGATATACAAGGAAAAAAAGAATGCTCATGGAGAGGTGGAGAGATACAAGGAATGACTTGTGGTTAAAGGCTACAAGAAAAGGTAAGGCATTGACTATGAGGAGGTCGATGCACTTGTTGCCCACATGGAGATGATTCATTTGCTGATGTCTTTGGCGGCACAAATAAAGTGAAAAATCCATCAACTAGATGTCAAGTCAACATTCTTGAATGGATATCTTGAAGAGGAAGTCTACATTGAGCAACCACTAGGCTTTGTGGTAACAAATTATGAAAATAAGGTGTTGAGGTTGAAGAAATATTTATAAGGACTGAAGCAAGCTCCACAGCCGTGGAATAGTCATCGACAAGTATTTTCAAGACAATGGATTTATTCGATGTCTCCATGAATATGCTCTTTGCATTAAAGTTCATACTGTTGACACCTAATTTTTACCTCTAATAATTTTATTTCATTATTCGAAGTTCTAGAGTCACAGACGGAGTAAAATTACTTTTTACAAAGAGAAAATAATTATAAAAATTATTCCAAAAATATATTGTCATTTTATTTGATAAAATATCATCCAATATATTTATTGTATATCATATCCTATTTTCTCATCATTTTGATCACTAATAGTCATTTTAGAATTTTAAAAGATAATTATGAAATTAATAATCTTAATATTCTCAATTTAAATAAATTAATTGTAATGACCTGTTCAGTCATTATGTGCATTTTGACTATTTTACCCATGTTGCTCCAATTCATGAGGCTATCAGGTGTTCCTAGTGAAAATTGAAACAATTAGAACCTTAAAGTGAAAGCATTTGACCAATAGTTGATTTTTGGGTAAGCGGACTTTTTTTTCAGAATTTCGTCAATTCCATGAGGTCCGGAGGGTCGTTTATGACTTAGTATAATAATTGTTTTGATTCTCGAGGCTCTCAGGAGTATTTTGACTATTGGTTAGAGAGTTAGTTTTAGGCCGTTGGGGGTTGACTCGATTAAATAGACCTCCGATGGAAATTCCTAGACAATGAGTGGGTTTGTTGCATATTTATATGTGTGTGTGCATGTTTTATTTGCGTCTAGGAGGTCTCGGGTAATTGTCAGATTTCAGAATTGAATTTGTGAAAATAGGAAACTGCTGGTGCCTTATACCATCGTTGGGGTGAGCATATGGTCACTGGTGCGGTGCTGGGATTGTTGCTTGGACCACTATAGCGGACAGTTGACCGCTACGGCGATGTTTTAGTCTTTGTAGTGAGTCGTTGTAGCGGACGATGGAAAACTAGAATCCTTTTTAAGTATTAAATTAAACCCTTCATTTTCCATTCCAAAAACAATTCCTCCATAGCATCTCAAGGGAGATTTCAAGTGTTTCTAGGTGGTTTCTTCTTGGGGTAAGTCTCCTTAACCTTGTTTTACTTTATTTACCTTTCCTAAGCTTGAATCCATGGTGGGAAAACCCTAGAAAACTAGTTAAAGATGATGAGTTCTACTTAAATAGGGTTAATTGAATGTTAAGCCTAAATGTGAGATTAATTGATGGGTTTGACTAATCTAAGCATGGATTTCATTATTTAGTAACTATTAGGCTTGAATCTTCCATTATTGTTGAGAAATTGAATATGGAAAATCCAGGGTTTATGCCTAATTTGGGGTTTTTGCATTAAATGATAAAATTAATTAATACTTTCGCTAAGTTAGCAATTGGGGAGTAGATTTGAACTTCTAGAATGTTGGATTACCTATTTCACTCTTAAATTATTATTTTACCCTTGTGGACCCATTTTTTCCTTTTTCCATAGTTGATTTTAGATTCAAGGAATAGTCTAGCAATATGGGTGTTGCTAGTTTCCATTTTTAACTTATATTTCAATAATGATTATACTACGAGTATAACCGAGCCCCACAGAGAGGCAAGGTTCTGGTGTGATCATTTATGGCTTTCGCTCAGCATCCAGGTAGGTTATGGCTTACCTTTTTTATTAGACTCCGGTTAGCGAAGCATATGCGTAGTTAATAATTATTGGATAAAGCATGTACACATTCGGGTATGAAGTTGGGATGAAATACATAGGTTGTACTGTTGTTGATTGTGGTTGTTGCCTCATTGATCTTGTAGCTAGTAGCCACGTGCATGATACTAGACTTGATCGTATGTAGAGGGGGGACTGATTCACTCTTGAGATGATGATTATGTGTCCATGTGTGGCACGATTGACTTGATATATTCTTTTTGGCATTTGATATCAGTCATACATACATGATTACATTTGGATCAAGTTACACGCTGCAACGTAAATATATATATATATATATATATATATATACACATATATTGGATCGGGTTGTGCATTCCGCAACATATACTTATATTCAATCGGGTTGCACATTTCGCAACATATACTTATATTGGATTGGGTTGCGCGTTCCACAACATATACTTATATTCGATCGGGTTGCACGTTTCGCAACATATACTTATATTGGATTGGGTTGCGCGTTCCACAACATATACTTATATTGAATCGTATTGCGCATTCCGTAATATAAACTTATATTGGATCGGGGTGTGCATTCTGCAATATAGGTACATGGACTTTGTGGGTCCCCCATGGGTCATGATTTCCAGGAAGTAAAGATATTTTTCTCGGAGCGTGTGTGTATCATTTCATTACATATGCATTCATATTCTCATATTCATACATATTGGATTCAGACTTGGTATTGAACATGTGATGCTATTCTTTGATTGTGTAGTGTTTAAATGTGATTGTGAGCATGTCTATCTTTCAGTGTCTTTATTTATATATGTTATCTAACTGTTTTTGACCTATGATACTTACCGATACATAGTGTTTGTACTGATACTACCTTGCTGCATTCTTTTATGAATGTAGAGTTTGTGATAGGTTCCACTCCTTCTCCTAGAGATTGATTCTTGATGCATGAATTTTGAGCATCTAGGATGAGCACATGAGTGGATCTGCAGTCCAGATGTCTCTTTTATCATTTACTTATCTTATTGTTATTCCGAGACAGTATTTAACCATTCAAACTTGTATTTATATTCACACTCACATTTTGTAGTAGAGGCTTTTGTACTACCTTAGACCAGATTCTGTATTATTCCGCACTCTTCCATGTTACATCATATACTGGTTATTTTTAGTGTTGGGTTGGGTTTACTTTATTGTTGATCAAATTGTAATTAAGGGATGAGTTCGTCTACTAGGTGAAAAAAGGGTAGGTGCCCACGCATTTCCCATTTTGAGACGTGACAAGTTGGTATCAGAGCCCTAGGTTATCCAGTCTATAAGTACAGGAGCATGTCTAGAAGAGTCTTACAGATCGGTATGATGAGCTCCGTACTTATCTATGAGAGGCTATGGGACATTTAGGAAACTTCAATTTCTTCATTCTTTCGTGCTACTTTATTCAAATTAGTATCAGATTCATTTCTACTTTCTCACCAATGGTGAGGACACGTTCTCGAATTTCCCCACGAGCGACTAGATGTGAAATTGCACAATATAGTATGAAATTATGTCATCGTGATACAGATGTAAGATTGAGTTCAGATTGGAGCTATGATTTGAAGACTCAGTTGAGTAGGGTTGTGATTCAGACTTTTGGTTCCGTGATATCCCTAGGAAATGAGAGCGATAGTACGAAGGACTGCGTGATATCCATATCTTTAACAGTTAGTTACTCAAAGGCCGAAGAGGTGAATTTGTGGTATAATAGATGATACATCATATGGTTAGCGAAGTAACTATGTAATAAGTGTTACGACTTTAAGAACTGCACTTGAGGAGGTTTGACATATCGAGGATGCTTTATTTGGGTGTGACTTGTAACAACCCATTTGGTCGTATTGCACTTTTGACAATTTTACACATGTTGACCTAATTCCAAAAGTTATCAGACGATCCTAGTGAAGAAATTAGAACCTTTATGTGAGAACGTTTGACCTATAGTTGACTTTTGGATAAACAAACCTTTTTAAGAATTCCGTCAATTCCGTGAGGTCCGGAGGGTCGTTATGACTTGGTGGAATAGTTAGTTCGGTTCTCGAGGCTCTCAAAAGTGTTGTGACTATTGGTTAGAAAGTTGGTTTTAGGCCATTGGGGGTTGACCCGATGAAATAGACCTCCGATGGAAATTATGAGACTATGAGTGAGTTCGTAGTGTGTTTTTACGTGTGTTTACATGTCCTATTTGTGTTGGAATTGTCTCGGGGGATTGTCGGATTTTAGGATTTTCCTAGTGTCTGTTACTCGATGGGGCGAGCTGTGGTGCGCCCCAACGCATGATGAGGTTATGTAAGGAGCCGCCATAGCAGGCAGTGAGCCGCTATGATGGAGTGTTGGCTTCTCATGGGGAGTCACGGGTGAAGCGAGTGGCTGTTGGCACGGGCCCCACTGTAGCGGACAAGTGACCGCTACATTGGACGATGGGAAACTAGAAACCTTTGAAGTGTGTAATTAGATCTTTCATTTCCCATTCCCAAAATTATTCCTCCAAGGCATCTCTAGAACGATTTGAAGTGATTATAGGTGGATTCTTCTTGGGGTAAATCTCTTTAAGCTTGTTTCCCTTTTATTTGCCTTTCATAAGTTGAATCTATGGTGGGAAAACCTAGAAAACCTAGTTAAAAAGGATGAGTTCTACTTACATGGTGTTAATTGATTCTTAAGCCTTAAATGTGAGATTAATTGTTAGGTTTGACTAATCTAATCATGAGTTTCATTAATTAGTAACTATTATGCTTGAATCTTCCATTTTTGTTGAGAAATTGAGCTTGGAAAATCTAGGGTTTATACCTAATTTGGGGGTTTTTGCATTGAATGATGAAATTGATCCATATTTGAACTATTTTAGCAATTGGAGAGTTGATTTGAAATTCTAGAATGTTGGGTTACCAATTTCACTTTCAAAATACAGTTTTACCCTTGTGGGCCCGTTTTCCCCTTTTTCATAGTTGGTTTTGGATTCAAAGAATAGTCTAGTTAAATGGGTATTGGTAGTTTCCATTTCTAACTTAGATTATAATAATGCCTAGACTTCGAGTATAACCGGGACCCGCAGAAAGGAAAGGTTCCGATGTGATCATTTATGGCTCCTGCTTGGCATCTAGGTAGATTACGGCTTACCTTCTTAGTTAGACTCGGGTTAGCGAAGCATACGTATAGTTAGTAATTGTTGGAGAAACCATGTACACCTTCGGTATGAAGTTGGGATGGAATACTTAGGTTTGTACTGTTGTTGAGTGGGATTTTTGCTTTATTTGATTGATTGCTCATTGCCACGTGCATGATACCATATATGATATATGTAGAGGGAGGGTTGACTTACTCTTGAGATGATGATTATGTGTCCATGTGTGGCACGGTTGACTTAATATATTCTTAGTGGCATTGATACCATTCATACATACATGACCATCCATTAGGATTGGGTTGTGTGCCACAATATATATATATATACATATATTAGATCGGGTTGCGCGTTCCATAATTATACTTATATTGGATATGGTTGCGCATTCCGCAAGTATACTTATATTGGATCAAGTTGCGCATTCCGCAACATATACTTTTATTGGATCGGGTTGCGCGTTCTGCAATATAGGTACATGAACTCTGCGGGTCCCCCCATAGGTCATGATTGCTTTGATGTAGAGATATTCCACTCAGAGTGTGTGTGTATCGTTGCATTGCATATGAATTCATATTCTCATATTTATACATATTGGATTCAGACTTGGTATTTGAACATGTGATGCTATTCTTGGACTGTGTAGTGCTTATAGCTGATTATGATCATGCCTATATTTCAGTCTATTTCTTTATATATGTTATCTAACTATTTTCGGCCTATGATACTGGTACATAGTGTTTGTACTGATACTACCTTATTGCATTCTTTTATGAGTGCAGAGTACGTGACAGGGCCTACTTCCTCTCATCGTGTCTGATTCTCGAGGCTTTGCCATCAAGCATCTTGGGTAAGCACATGGATGGATTCGTAGCCCAGATGTTCTCTTTATCTACCTGTCTTATTTTTCTATTCCGAGACAGTATTGTATTTTTCAGAGTATGAAATCATATTCAGACTTGTAGTAATGGCTCTTTTACTTCCTTAGACCAAATTCCTTGGGATTGTTGTATTATTTCCTTATCTATCCTAGACTTATTACTTATATTGATGATTGGGTTATTATTGATTGAGTTGTGATTAAGGGACGGGTTGGCCTATCAGGCGGGAAAAGGGTAGATGCCCGCACGTTCTTCAATTTGGGATATGATAAGTTGGTATCAGAGCCCTAGGTTACCCGATCTATAAGTACAAGAGCAATGCCTAGTAGAGTCCAACTTATGGGTGTGTTGCGTGCCACACTTATAATTTGGAGGCTATAGGACATCTAGGGAATTTCAATTCTTTCATTCCTTTCGCGCGACTTCATTCAAATTGGTATCTGGTCGATTCCAATTGGTATCTAAAACTTCTTTAGCTTTTCTATCCTTAATGGGAAAAATTCTATGATTGGCATGTCTTCAACGATTGGTTGCTCACATGTGGGGGGAGTGTAATTATGGCTTAACAAGAAGGGTTGCTCGAGGTGTGCTTAGAGTGGCAAAGTTTCACATTACCAAGGTTTATTATGATAGCTTTGCGGCACAATTGTATCAATGGCAAGTAAAAAAATCAGCAATGGAAGAGTATAGATGTTGATATCCGAAGACAAGTTTAAATATGGGAAAGATTATTTGGTTTGGCAAAGAGGACAGTGACCGTGCTAAGACCGCAAAGAGAAGTTAGGAATATGGACTTGTAAGACGACCTCTTAGTGATAAGGTGTGATGAAGTAAGACTTCTTAGGGCGGATGGTAGGGGTACCTATTTGTCCTATAGGACAGAGGCGTAATGAAGAGAATTTGGATGGATCAATCTCCACTGTAGGAAGGGAATAATTAGTATATGACGCGTTTGTTGGGATAAGTTGTAAGGTATACACGGGCGAATGTCGTATAGGCTATAAAATGATGAGTTCACTTCAATTTGACAATATTGTGATGTAGAGTAGAATTAGTGGTTGCGAGTTCTTTCAGGGAATGATTTTCTAATCGACATAGTGTTACTTGTGATGAGTAAAGCTTAGTGGAATAGACATTCACATTTCTTCACCTAAAAAGTGTGTTCATGGGTTCATTTGGCATTTTCGAGGTTAGTGATGGTAGGGGATTTTTGAAACAAAGAGATTGTTGATTTTTTAGTATTTCACAGTTGTTTAGTAATGAGTGAGAGTGAAAGTCATATATGCGTTGATATGTTGGACTCATCGTAGGCTAATGGGAGCTAGTGATCGACTAATAGGAATAACTCTTTTGCTAGAAAAGTCTGGAGGTATATTTGAAGGATTATCAGATGTTGCATCTAGTTGTTGGATGAGATTTGTGGGCATTGGTATGTAAAGGTTAATGCTTGTGAAGGTTTGACATAACAATGATGTTTTACTTGAGGTATGATTGATGTGGGAATACTTCAATGTCATTCGGATTTATTGCGACAGTCTTGTGATGAGAGTGTATCAACGATGAGCCAATATTTCAATAACAGAAGAGTTCATAGGTTGGCATCTTGAAGACAAGCCTGGACTTGAGAAGTAGGAGACATGGTAATGTTGTGAAGAGAATTTGATAAAAGACAACGATGTGAAAGGTGATCCTTGGTAATGAGGTCAGAGGTGGTAGGACTTGTTACCAGGTTTGTATGACTAGTTTTCTTTCCATCTTCCAAAATTAAATCATACTGAAGGGAATTCGAATTATTCAAGCTTGGTGACAAAGTGTAAAAATGGGAAAATATTCATCTGATAGTAGCGCGGAGTATGCTAAGTATGTTAATTCATAGGAGTATGAAAGGTTAAGTGGTGTGCGACAGGATGTCGTGTGATGGTGGAGTAAGATGAGTGGTATGTGAACTCTCTAGGTAATTGGATAATGAGGATGGGTATAGAGATGGAAAAGTGTGAAGATTTAATTACTTAAGGAGTTATCAGTGGGTTCTTTTAATTTTGGATAGGGGATGTATGCATTGTACTTATTGCTTAGGGTTAGGCAAGTTTCCACAATTGATAACAATGTGATTTTTTGAAGTTGACAGGATGAAGAGGATAACTACATGATTGGTTAAAGGCATTCTAGTTCGGCGAGACAAGGCAAGAGATGTGTCTTCTTGGGTAAGCATCGTTTAAGGGCCCTTGAGTGAGGTGTCAATCGATAAGGATATTTAAAGTGGTAGATCAATGGTAGATGTTAACAGGCTTGAGTTTTGAAGTACATTTCATAAATTGAAGTAAGGATGAATGATGACGGTTGGAACCAAGAAAAGAGAATTCACTATAGTACATTGTGTATGGATATTGGTTGATGGACTCGTAAATCTAAGGTAGAAGAAGGATTAGTCAGTTAAGGGATCATAGGCAAGGATGCAGATATTGAACCATATGAGAGTATTAGTAGAACGTTGTGAACGGTAGGTGAGATTGTCTTGTATGTTATGGACCTACAGTGACTAATTGGAATATCACATCGGTGATAATGGATCTTGTTGGGGTAACAGAGGTTGGTCAATATTTTTGGTGGGACAAGGTTTCATGAAGGATTGTTCATATGTTGTGTTTGATTTAGATAAGTATCCAGTTTTGAGATTTGAGTAAGGCAAGGAAAACTTTTGGTTGATCGAGTTTGTGGTTTACTAGTATTTCCAGGATTTACTCAGCCATTTTGCAAGATTTACGATATATCAATACACTCTCGAGTGGGTTTGAGTGATTTTCGATCGATAGCGATAAATGCGACTTTGGATAGAATATGGGAATTGAGAATTTAAGATAATTTGAAATGAGTAAAGTGATTCTTCGAGATAGGGTAGGATCTGGATTTGTAACAATGGAAATTCTTGGGTTAGATGCAGATTATGTGTGAATTATCGTCGCGACTTTCAGATCGGGTGGAATTGTTTAGTACACTCGAAGGAATAGGTCTATGGAAATTGACTATGCATTATGAAAAATGTTCCATAACATTGTAGTTGGTGATTGGTGGTAGACCGTGTTGAAGTATTGTTAACATTTTTAGCAATTTATAACTTTAAACATGCTATAGAACCCGAAGGTCAACCATATTCTATGGATCCTTAATACCGGGGTGTCAAACACCTTTCCTGTGGGATCACCAGAACCCTTACCATGACTCTGTTTTGAAAGGATATTTCATGGTAATTTGAATAAACTCTTTTAAACTCGGTTTTCCTAATTTACCTATAAATTGGTTGGCGACTCTAAAAATAAATTATCTGACTTAGAGCACCAACAACCTCTTAGTAACTTTTATGCCTCGTATAAAAAGTGAACCGTAATTTTGACGAGCACTTATACGGGTACCAGTTTACTTAAAAGGGTAATTAAAAGGACTTAGTATGATATACATGATGAAGATTATGTGTTTAGGCTTCAGGCCGTGAGCGTGGTGCATAAATCCACTTAGGTTGGTATGTTTGCTGCTTATTTGGACTCATAGCCATGTTTTATAGCTTATTGTGATTTGACTTGTTATGCATTCATCGCTCTTGTGGGATTTTACTGGGTATGTTGTTGTTATGTTGTTTTATGCATTCATCACTCTATATTTCATCTAAATGCTTGAAAAGGATTTGATAATGTTGTTTGTATTGATTATGGTTTGGCGTGGTGTACACATCTATATGATTCATTCATATTATTATTGGCATTTGAATTGTTGAGATACTAAAAAGAGGCTTGAAAACCGGTTACAGAATATGGTACATGGTACGAGAGTGATGATTGATGATGATACTATAGCCACAGAGCTTCAATACGATGAGAAATTCCAGATGATGATGATATTACAGTCACAAAGCTGGGATTGGATGGGTATATGTACCTCATGAGTCCCCATGGGTCACGTGACACCTACTGTAGGAGCGTGTGTATACCGGGTACATATGGCCATTGCGTTGCATACATATCATTTGTAATGCATTCCCTTCATACTTATTGATGTGTAATTTATGCTATGTGTACTCAGTGATATAAAGTTGTAAACTTTATGATCGTGTAACTCTTAAGAAAATAAATATTGGAACTTTTTAACTTAGTCTTGATGTAAGAAATATGACACTATACGGTTTACTTGCTTGAAGGTGAAAGAAGGATGGGATCCTTACAACTTCTGTAGAGCAACGAGTGTAAAGGTAGAATCTTTGTGGATTTTCTTAATGTAAAGGATGGAAAGATAGGACCTTTATGACAATACTTGTTCTAAAAAATAGAAAGACTGAATCTTTGTTATTATATTGCCTTAAATAGTGTAAAAGTTAAATCTTAATGAACATATGTGCCTTAGTCGATGCAAAGGTTGTATCCTTAGAGTAAACTTGTGTAATTTGATGATAAAGTGGAATCTTGGTGGGTTTAGATACCCAATTTGGGTATCGGTTGGAACGCTATTGGTAAACTTGTCTTCATTGATTGTAATTGGAAATTTTAACATGATCCTCGAAAAGTAATGTATTTTTATGACTCAGTTGGTTGTGGAAATCTTAGTTGAATGGTTGTATTACTTATAAGTTGTACATTTTAACTAATTAAGCAAGAAGAGAAGTTGGGAGTACCAACCCTCGTTACCGCTATAGTTACGGTCGGTCAACGATGCTACTAGATACACGTGTTTCCCATATCACTCTACACTTGTTGCACTCTATTGAAACGAATTCGAGTGTATTATAGACGAGGTGCATTTGGATAGCTTATCAAGAGTCCAGGGTGAGTTGTAGACAATTTCCCGGCACTGGAACTCTTTCAGTTTATTATTTATTTTCTATCCTATATTTCAGATAGTGATTTGTACTTAAGCGTCAAACTTGTAATCTTTTAGTAATTCTGTATTCATGACAACAAGATTTTGGGGTTTTCTTTTCAAGGATTATGTATTAAGTACTAAGGCTTGACAATACTTATGTTGTTCCTTACCTTTCCGCACTTATATTCATGTTATTATGTTTAGGTGTTGGTGTTTCGCCTATGGATTAGGGTAGGTGCCATCACGTCACAAATGGGACTTTGGGTCGTGACACTTCTTCATTCCAAGACTTGATCTCAATCTATGAAAGTCTTCAAATTTGAGTGGCTTTTTAAAAATATTCGCGAGTTGATCATGAGATTTCACATATTTGAGTTCTACATCCTTTTTGGCAATGTATTCTCTGATGAAGTGATACCTTGTGTCTATATGCTTCCTTCAATCATGATACACTGAATTCTTGGAAAAGAGATAAGCTGTGAAGTAAACAACCAGGATGCTATATAAGGTGAATAATGAAACTCTAAAACTCAAACACAACCTATATGGATAGGCCTTTACTATATAAACTACCCTCGTCTTATAGCGCGAGGTGTATAACATGTCACTACCATCAGGTATACTCTGAGGTATATGTATGAATGCACATGTAAATGCCTACCCGACCAACTATAAAGTTATGCGGTGTATATAATGTACATGTACATCTTCCCACCAGCTATATGCAATGGTGGTGTGAATCTCATATATATATATATATATATATATATATATATAGTAATAATAACACTTAAGGCCTCTTTGGAACTCATAACTCTTGACTTTACATTTGGAATGACCTTTAGTCGACTTTTACAATTAATTCTTGGAATTCTTTTTTTGAAGACTTATGATAAGATAAAATCAGTAACCACCACAATGATCATGAGAATATGAATAATCAATGAATGTTTCTCAATAAGAGGTTTATATATACAATAGAATGAAACTTTCGACGTTTGTTTTCGAAAATGATAACTCTTTGAATTCATGCTTTTGAAAGAAAGGGATAGACTTACATACCTTGTCCTCAAAGCTACAAGTCATCTATAAACCCTCATACTCATTACGAATGATTATCTATATCAATCAAAGGGTCTATATCAATATCGAATCACTATTCAATAGAGAAACTCAATTTAGGCATCTTATCGACAACTTTACCACCAAGGGTTCTTAGATTTTTTTTACAAAGGGTACTTAGGTGCTTTGATCTCACGATCCTCTGAAACATTCTTTCTTAGTTTCACAACATCAACAATCAATTTACTTATCAATATCAACTCATAATCCAAGCAAAATAGCCCACAAATCATATCACTATGATTTCATATGTCTACGAGTTTTGATTACGAAAATCCTTTCACAACTTACTCCAAATCATCAATTAATAACAAATATAGCTAAAGGAGGATAAATCTTATCTCGATGCATCAAATCCCTCTCAAAACAGCAAGCTACCCCGATATTAAGGGTTTCCAGGATTTATTTGATATGGAGAGGATGATTCCTATGATTACCACATAGATTATCGCATTAATATCGCATGGTTAGCCTTAGATTTGACCTTGGGATGTTATGGAATCCTTAGAGAGGATTTAGGAGGAATGTAGGGTCTGATTTGGATGAAAATGAGCTTCAATTATGACTTAACCCATTATAAACAGGACTAAAATTTTCCACCGTCACAACTTGATGGTTAGATTGATGATCTGTCAAATATGTTGACGGTCCGTCAATGTGGACCATCAATTTTCCTCATAAAATCTCAAAATTGCAGAGAAATTGACGGTTCAGATTGGCACTTTGACGGTCCATTAATCCTTTTGACGGTCCATCAATCCCTTTGACGGTCCGTCAATCCCTTTGACGGTCCGTCAACCCTACCATAAAAAAACTCAATTTTCCGATTTCGTCGAAACATACTTTTTTTGATCCATTTGACATCCAAACACTCCGAAACTTCTATAAACAAGTTGTAAAGCTTCATTACTCTTTCGTAAGGTTGTACATCTTCTCGGGACATCGGTATCAATTGGGAACATGATGAAATGCAAAATTACGGGGTGTAATTATATGACTTCTTTATAACTGGACGAGGGGTTTATACCACCTTATATTATAATGGACCAACTAACCCTTATGTGTGACTTGGAGTTAGTATTTTGGGCGTGCCATTTTGCACAATCTTCTTAAACATATCCATAACCAATCTTAATACGACTTAATTGGGGAATCCATCCTCATTAACACTATCCTGGGGTCGTCCCTGATCCCTTAAGGAAGGTGTGACCATTTGTGTCGCATGTTCATAAGATATTCTCTTGTTTACGTCAACGAAACTCATCGTAAAGTGGGTAGGTTCTCATAACCTTCATAAACTATCCAACAATACATTATACATCCTATTGTCATAACTTATCTTTTTCTTACTAGCTTTCCCACAAAACTTGGGCTTTCATAAAAATCATCAGGGTAACATAACATCATAAGTTTGGGATCGACCTAGCATAATCATCTGAAAGGAAGAATCACATTACATATTCTATCACTATGTCGTCCCCTGTCAAATATTGTAACCATCGACGATCCCTAACTGAAAATCTCCCTAGGCTGTGAACTCCGTGACCCTTCAAGGGGTCAATCAATATCAGTTTCTCTAGGGTGGCACCATGCCTGGGAGGCAACAAAATGAGTCAGCACCTATACCATTTTCTGAACATCATCATCAAATAGAGCCGGTGGTAGGACTGGCGATACAGGATCTTCCCTCAGCTCCTAGGGTACTACTAGAGTCAAAGATACCTAAAAAGGCGACTCGATCATATCCTCTAATGGGTTTGTCTCAACAAGAGGGTGCACTACTCGCATCCCCTCTCTACTCCTCCTCAATTTCAGTTCTAATCATAGCCCTGCCGGAAGAAGGCATCGCTGTAATTAAACGCAATAAAGGTTACCGATAAAAATTCTTACGACTCAGCTCTATAGCATGATTCTAGATCAAAAGGAAGGTTACTATCCTAAATATGGTACACCCTATACTTTTGACGTCGATTTCATTATGAGTTGACTAACGTAAGCTTGGAGAGGTTAAGATCCCTCTACAAGGTTAAGAGAGGTTTATTGAAATGTTAAGTAAGTTTTGGGAAAGTGTTACACCCCGTACTTTGTACATCATGTCCATCATAAGTTAGTTGACGTAAGTACGAGAAAAGTTTATCTTTGAGGTTATAAAGGAAATAACAATGTCAAGCCTTGAAAAGCTACAATAGTTAAAGGTTCGATAAGTAGTTCGTACTTCATTTTCTTTGCATCGAATTTTTTACATCCCATAATTTCGCACGCTAAGTTTTCATGAGTTAGTGTTACATCCCATAATTTTATATGTTGAGTTGCTGCGTAAGTTAATCGACGTAAGCTCGGAGAGTGAGAACAAGTTTTGCAATGTAATACCCCATACTTTCAGGCTATGGTTGGAACCACTAGACTATGTAAATAGATTTTAGTCATATTCAAGTAGGAAGATCAAGAGCTCGATGTATAAAAAGATGAAGTCCCAAAATGACTTATGATTTAAAAATATGACGACGGGAATTGTAAATTATATTTTTGTGTGTGTCAAAATAGACTATGGATTAGTAGTATATTACATGACATTATAATGAGTATAGAAAGTCTGTTAAAAGTGATTATTATTTAAGTGGATTGAGATCAAGAAATTAATTATGTGTGTAATTTATTAAACTTTAGATTATAATGGAGACAAAGAAATTAAATTAATTTAAGTGATAAGTGGAATCATTTGTCTCTGCATGGAATCAAAAGAAAGGGATACTGTGACTAAGAACTACTAATAATGTGTGGTGGCATCCTGTAGTAAATGATTATGGTAAGTGTTGGGGTGTGAACCACACGTGTAATTGAAGAAAGAGGCATTTGTATACATTTTGTCTCATTTTTCGTTATGAATTGATTTGGGGTAGGTGAAAACAAAACGTGTACATCACCTACAAAAAGGAGAAATGTCATTTCGTATTTTGGGAGAAATAGAAGCGTTGTTTTCCAATTCAAAGAAGCACAAAAATGAAATTATTTTCAATAACAATATATGGGTTTTGCTCACTACTTCGATCTCATTGTTCTGTTTTGTCGCGTTATTGAATCCGATCTTTCTTCAAAGGGAAGTAAGATTTAGGCATAAAGGAGATTGGGTACATCAACAAGTAGGAAGTTGACGTTAAAGGTATGTAAGGCTAACCCTCCTTTCGAAGGCATGAATTTCAAACATATATCGAATTGTAAACAAAATGTCAAAGAAGTATCTTAATCACATGTTTATTTGTCCCTTGTTGGGAGTACAGTCCTATCTTGATATCGTGTCCTGTATAGGTTGGTTTATAAGCTGACTATCAAAATTTCTTATCTCTCATGTACCTCCAAGAAGGAGCGTGTTGAAAAGAGTTATTCGGGAAGTCGACCAAGTATCGTTCTAAAGAAAGAGAAGAGTCTTACCAGCTAAAGAAGCCAAAAGTGCTATTACTATTGATATTAGTCCCGGAGTGTTGAATGCAAGACAAGTCAAATCAATGATATAAATATCAAATATGGTTGTGATCCCACGTAACACCTATCCTCAAGCATATTAGTTTGACCTCAAGAAACAATGTGATGAATAAGAACATCAATCCCAAATAGAGGTGACAAGCCCAAATAACAACAATCAAAATCAGCTTAAGGCTGATTCCTCAAATCACCTATGATCATAATTAAACATTGGTACCCTCCCAAGCATTCATCACAACCTCTAAGGTGGAACCCTCGAACACACCGAATACCCATTTACACTTATTGCTACTATATATTTCTATCGAAGTCTACAAGAGGGAAAATGTGTCCTACCTCATTGTTGAGCGGGTGACACGAACTCTTAGTCCACGACGTTCTTCCGAATGGGTATCTAATGACCATAACACAAACAAACACATAGGTGTCCTAGGTTTACACACATAAAATCAACACATAAGGCTATTTCTAACGGAATACATGCTACTCGATCCGCAAAGGAACCATAATCCATATTGTCCATTAACTACTCAATCTACCTTAGTTTTATCGATTAATCAAAAGCCGCCATTTTTATAAGAAAAGTCATCCTCTTGATCTCATTTAAGAAACTAATTTCAAGTTCAAAATCAATAAAGTAGTTGATTCCCTTTACCAATACATTCTTAATATTAGAAAATCCATCCTAAGACTTGAGTTGTTGGTTAATAAATCAAGTACCCAAATTTTTAGGTTTTTAAGCAACAAGGTCATCTTCCCCACCCAAGTCCCATCATTAAAGCATGACTTAAAAGCTTAAGATCATAAATAGGGTTAATAAATCTTACCCCAAGGCATTTAATTCCAAAACCCTCAAACATCTGTATCCACCAAGCCTCCAAGGTATTGAGCCACAAAGCTTATATCTGATGGGATTGGATGGGTATATGGACCTCATGAGTCCCTCATGAGTCATGTGATAGATACTACAGTAGCATGTGTATACCGGGTATATATGACCATTGCATATATACATATCATTTATATTACATTCATTCATATTCTGATATATATTTGGTGTTGTGTGTGCTCGGTTTTGATAAAACTTGTGATTGTATAGTGTTTTTAGGGAAACATTGGTTGTGAAAGATGCTTGGTAAGCGTAATGCATTCGTATATACAAACCTTTATATGATGGTTGGTTGTTGAGTAGGTGTCGGTAAATAGGGTGATCTTCCGGATTAATTGTGTGATGTCACACCGTTTTAGAGTCGTAAATACTTAATTTTCAGAGCTATTATTTAGGGTAATAGTAATGTGTGTGCATGTGTGTTTTCTTGGTAATTGTTGGTACTGTTTAGTGAAGGTCTAGCAAGAATTGTTGAAGCGTCATTGTGGTGTGTGTTGACTTGTATGCTAAGTGCGTGAATATTTCCTTTCCATTAGTTAGTGTGTGTGTAAGGCATATACAAGTACTTGGGCTAAAAGGAGAACATTTAAATGGAGTAATAATTGGCCTGGCCATAAACTTGAAGTGTCATAATGAAACCAGAAGACTAAGGCCAGAAATAGAGTAACGTGGTTGTGGTCAACTTACCTATTTTAATGGTTTCGGATGGGAAATGGATGAAACATGAATATGACCATAGGTAGGGTGTTAGATCAGTGGGTACCAATGATAAAAGTCCTTATGTGTTAAGTGCATTAAGTGTAATTGACTGCAATTGATTCTTTGTGGGTGTTAAGTGAATTGTATGCTTTATGAGATTGTACGTGGATAAGGTAAATTAGGTGATTTTCATACTACCTAAAATAGGACCTACTTGTAGAGTAAACTTGATATTTATATATGTTACATGACTTTCATTATTGTCAGCCTATGATGACTATGGGGGTACGTTTTGTACTCATGCTATATTTGTTGTATCTTTTACATGGATGCAGGTACTCGGTCTATTCAGGTTGCATCTTGGAGCACGGGAGAGCTATGGCGGACTAGTTATTTTCCCGGTAGCCTTAGTCTCCATCTAGTCAGGACGTCCTTGTCCATCCATGGAGGTGTTGTTTATTCTTTCACTACATTGTATCTTAGAGTCCTTGTACTTGTGACACCACATTCTGGGTAGTGAACTATTGTATTTGGTGAGTGGTGTAACTATCAAAGGAGTTTTGTTATATAAATATACATCTTTTTATCTATTTCCATATTTAAATTCATGTATTTTCTATGGCTAATGGTATTGGTTCTCCTACGAGTTAGTGTAGGTGGCCTCACGACACAAATGTGATTTGGGTCGTGACAGCTATGGTTTCTCTTTTGTAGACTTCGATCGAAGTATGTATTAGTTATAAATGTTGAGGGGTATTGGGCGTGTTTGGAAGTCCCACCTTAGCAGTTATGATAAATGCTTGGGTGGGTATCAGTGTTGAACTATGATGATGGGTGATTTGGGAGACTGTTGTTGTTTGAGCTTGTCGCCATTATTGATATTTTTGTGTTTATTCATCACATTGCTTTCGATATGGTACCCTGATTTACGTGGATTATGTGTTAATGGTTTCCTAAAAACATGTGATGTTCATCTCTTATACTTGATTGCATCTCATACCTTCTGATTTTTTTGTCTTGTATTGTCATCTGCATTCATACACTCATGGTTTTAATGATATTGAAATGAGAGTGGCATGAAAATGTTGTGGGTCCAAGAGACCATAAAGGTAAGAATACTTTATGAGATGGTTTTCAATACTGAGATGATGATGATACTGTGGAGGGCCGGGTTGTACGCCTGCGACGGATGTTATTACAGCGAAGAGCTGAGATCCGTTAAGAACTTCTGGATGAGTATATGGATGGCGCAGGTCTCACATGGGTGTGTATTTCATAGAATTTTAACGGTTGTATACTGGAAATGAAAGGTACCTGGCATATGCATTGCATTCATATCATTCATACATTATTATCTTGATTACTTATTGATTGGTAAGAGATTTGGAATGGTTTATGAAACTTGGATGACTTCTGGATAAGGGTCTTGATAATTGATCTCTTGATACTTGTCTCGTTGTTTATAGAACTCCTTCACAAATAAGGTGATTTACATGATTCATGAACTCTTATATGAACAAAGTGACTTATTTAATTCAGTGAACTATTATGTGGATAAGGTGACTTGCATGATCTATCAAACTGTTCAGTATAGGATTACTTGAAAGTCAACTTGATATTTATTTCTATTACGTATTTTCCGTCATTGTCGGCCTATGATGCCTACAGGGTATGTTGTGTACTAATGCTACACTTGTTGTATTCATTTTGGATACAGATACAGCTCCTTCCACCAATTCGAGACTTCTGGGCTGAGTCTGAGCCGACGGATTTCTAGTGTTCAGGGTGAGGATGCTTCCTTCCAGCATACCCATCCTATCTTACCACTGTCTTTTATTTACTCGAGAGACATATTTAGACTTTTTGACTATGTTATTTTTCTGTTGGATCCTTGTATTTGGTTTTTGAGCTCTTGTATCATTGACCAGATTCTTGGGGGATGTATTGATGATTATCAAACTTATTTTCCACATTTATATTATGGTTAGACAGTTTTATTAAATATTATATTATTTCCGCATTTCTTACTTTATTATGTTGTTAAACATGAAGTGGTTCGCCTACCGGTGGGAACAGTGTAGGTGCCACAATGATTTCTTAAAATAGGTCACGATAGAAGGACTACGACGTTGATATCTTATACCACCCCAGAAAAGCAAATGATGTAGCAGATGCATTACATCGTAAGTCCATGGGAAGTCTGAGGCATGTGGAAGTTGATAGGTTGGAGATGACCAAAGACCTATATCGATTGGCCAGCTTGAGTGTACGATTTCTTGATGTAGGAGACAGAGGTGCCATAGTTCAGAATTTCACAGAATTATTGTTAGTGGCAGAAGTAAAGGCAAAGCAGTTCGATGATCCAGAGTTGGTCAGAATCAGGGAAGGGATTCCCTTTTAGAAAAAGTCATTGTTTTAGCTGTCAGATGATGGAGTTCTTAAGTATAAGGGCTAGTTATGTGTACCCGATGTTGGGGGTCTTTGAGGGCGCATTATGGCAGACATTCACCAATCCAGGTATTTTATATGTCCTTGTTCTACTAAGATATACCATGACCTTCAGCAAATCTACTTGTGGAACATTATGAAAAAAAATATTGTGGAGTTCGTGGCCTAATGTCCAAATTGTCAGCAGGTCAAGGTTGAACATCAGAAACTTGGGGCATTGCCAAAGAATATCGAGATTCAAGCATGGAAATGGGAGTCAATTAACATGGATTTCACTACATGGCTACCTAATTCGCGTTGGAGTTTGATTCCATCTAGGTTATTGTTGACAGACTTACAAAGTCGGTCCATTTTCTACCTGTCAGGACCACATTTTCATTTGAGAACTACGCTAAGTTATACGTCGAAGAGATAGTTCGACTCCGTGGGATTTTGATTTCCATTATATCTGTAAGAGGTGCCCAATTTACTGCTAACTTCTGGAGGTCCTTCCAGAAAGGTTTGGGTAATTAGATTAATCTTAGCACAGGTTTCCATCCGCAGACAAACGGACAGGACGAGCGCACCATTCAGAGGCTCAAGGATATGCTACGATCTTGTGTATTGGATTTCAAAGGGAGTTGGGAGGACCATCTGCCTCTTATTTGAGTTTTCCTATAACAACAACTATCATTCTAATATTAGAATGCCCCCCTCCCGTATGAATCCATGTATGGGTGAAAGTGTAGGTCTCCTATCTGCTGGTTTGAAGTAGGCGAAACAAAGTTATTAGGGCCTGATTTGGTGCAACAAGCAATTGAAAATGTGAAATTGATTCAAGAGTGGTTGTTGACGGCTCAAAGCCAATAGAAATCCTATTCAGATAACTGATGCCGAGACTTAGAGTTTGTTGCTGGTGATTGGGTGTTTCTGAAGGTGTCGCCTATGAAAGGCGTGATAAAGTTCGGCAAGAAGGGCAAGCTTAGTCCCAGGTACGTTGGACCGTATAGGATCATTCAAAGAATCGGCCAAGTGGTTTACAATCTTGAATTACCCCTAGAGTTGAAAACAGTTTATCCAGTATTCCATGTATCTATACTTTGAAAGTGCTTAGTGATCCCTCCCATTTTACCCCTATAGAGGATGTCTATGTCACAGAAGATCTATCATACGAGGAAATCCCTATTGCCATCTTAGATAGTCAGGTCTATAAGTTGTGAACTAATAAAGTAGCTTCATTTAAGGTACTTTAGAGGAATCATAATGTGGAAGAAACGGCATGGGAGGCTGAGGAGGACATGAAGTCCAAATATCCTCAGTTGTTTCAGACCTTAGGTTTATATAGACATTCGTGTGATACAACTTCTTTATTTCTATCCTATCCATCTAGCTTATCTTATACATCTTGTTTAGGTGATATTATTGCGGTAGATGTGACAGATGCAGCACGGGTTTCAGCAATCGACATTTGAGGTGAGTTATAGTTAACCCTTTTGATTTTTGGATAGAGAGACGATCGTGTGGGGGCGATGTGGTAATATTATGTTATTTATGTCCCTGTGTGGCATTAGATATATTCTTTAGTTGTTTGACATGTTTTGGATAGTCCTGTTTACAGAGGAAACTCTACCAAAATTTTCAGAAATTTTTAGAGTTAGAACATTTTCTCAACATTCGAGGACAAATATTCTTCAGGAGGAAAGTTATTACACTTCATTTTTTTATGCATCGTCATCACCGTAACATATCTAGCTTAGTCCTAGTGATGATTGGACCCCTTCAAGAGGTTTATAAAGGTTTCTAAATATGTTGAGTTCATTTCGGGGAGGTTTAAGACTAATCA
The DNA here is from genome assembly GCA_034509755.1 of Anisodus tanguticus. NCBI lineage: Eukaryota > Viridiplantae > Streptophyta > Magnoliopsida > Solanales > Solanaceae > Anisodus > Anisodus tanguticus. The sequence continues at coordinate 38,158,411 of CM067542.1, forward strand.
GATCGACAGAAGTAAGTTTCACTGAAATATCGACAAAATATAGCTGCCCAGGGTGATCTATGAATCATAAATTAGGGTTGTGAGTCGCAGATTGCAACGAACATTGATCTAGAAACTTTTAAGTTTCTGGCAAGATCTGCATCATAGTCTGCGAACCACAGACAAGTTCTGTGAACCGCAGACTGCATTGCGGATTGAGTCAGTGGAAATTTATTGGTTTGCTATAAATAGACCCCTCATGACTTATACTTCATTTTCACATAATTTTAAACCCTAGAATCTCCTAAGACACTCTCTACAAGCTCTCATATGGTCTAAGGCTAAAATCAAAGGCCAACTAAGCTAACTCTATATAAGGAATCCTGTGATTGTCGTGAAATCATTCCTCTCTTATTATGCTGAATTTGGAGACTCTATTAAAGTGAAGTAACCCCTGTTTTGGAGTAATTATTGTGGTTTAAGGTAAGTTCTATCTTTCCTCCTTGCTCTTGAGCTCTACAAGTTATAAAGAGTCGTTTTTGCTATTAGTTTTATAAGGTGATTGTTGGAGACATTGAATCTTGTTTGTTATATTGTTGGGCTGCTTGTATGAAGTTATGATTATGAGATGAAGTAGTTGGATTGGTGTTGATGTTGTGTGGGTTGAGGAGGAGGATTAGGAGGGTGGATTATGTTGTTTCATAAATAGGTTCCCACGTAGAAGAATATGTAAAATCTACGCATATAAGGTGTTCAACAAAATATCTAAATGAAATTCCTTGCAAGATACGAATCCATTATTGATACAGATCATTCGTATAATTTAGATAATTGTTCATAGAGCGTAAGAGAACTTGTGGAACTCCAATACCCATGACGACAAGGTATGTAGGACTAACTTCTTCCTTTGGCATGATTTTGGTATAAACGTTTCCTTGAAACGACACTCTTCTTATTAAGCTTGAGATGACCATGATCCTTTCTGCGAAGTAGCTCATGTCCCTTATATGCCCTTATCATTAGTACTTCTCATACTCTATACATCTCTTCTTAATTGGCTTGAAGGTTGATGAACGTAGCGACAATAACGATAGTCGGAGGATAACTACCATAGGTCACTCCGACTCTGTTTATGGTGTCCCTTGAGGTTTATCTTGCATTGCACCTACATATATGTATTTATTTTCTAATTGAGCCGCATTATAGTCGGCCAAGCAAGCACATATATGTGCACACCACTGCAGTTGGGTATGACATTACCGAGTCATATATGGCCTGGTACAGTATGATGAGATTGCCCCACATAAAGGCTTAATATTATATTAATGGCCCCATATAGTGGCCCAATTTCACTTACATTCATATATTTCATGATTATGTCAGTTGTATTCCCTCAGTGGCCTTTTTTTGAGTTTCAGGTTGAGTGAAATACCCTTCTCTTGCATTATATTCCTTATTTATATTACATATTCAGTACATTCTTTTGTACTGACGTCCCTTTTTGGGGCGCTGTGTTTTATGCCCGTAGGTACAGATAGACAAACCGACATACCTCCACAATAGGGTATCTGCTTTCAGCTGTTGGTAGTCGCACTCCACCTCTCCGAAGTTGCGATACATAGTCGATAGGAACTATTGTATATGTATATATTTCTGGGTATGTCGAGGCCCTGTCCCGACTTGATGACATATGATAGTACTCTTAGAGGCTTGCAGACTAGAGGTTGTTGTATATACGTTTTATGTGGCTTTTTCGGCCCTTATCAGTTGTTGATACGTTTGTTAGGGCATTGTTGGCCTCAGTTGTGTATATATATGTCATTGTTGTTGGGCTTCTACTGCATGCATGACAAGGTTGCATTTTATCCTATTATTGATATTGGAAGGCCTTGTCGGCCCAAGCCTTGTATCATGTGGTTCAAGTACTATAGTTGGTACGCTCAGGCCTTAGGGTGTCGGGTGCCATCACACCCCCTAAGATTGGGGTGTGACACTGAATCCCCTAAATTTTGGAAAATATAAAAGGTGAATATGGGTTCGCTCACCTGTGATGTGATGTCTTAAATAGATGCATCAATGAGACGGTCACATGTGCGTTTATTATCAACCCGCAGTTTGACATTTACAAAATTTCTTGCTCAAAATAATAAGTTGGGAGAACAATTTTCAGAATATGTAATCAAGACAATTCATGTTGATAATGTTGGTTTATATCCGAATTGATTTAGCGTTGAATGCCTCCCAAAAATAGCTAAACCATTGCCTAGGGGAACAAATCTTCATGTGTTGGTCTGAGATATGATATATCTCATACAACGATACTTATTTGCTTTAGACCAATAAATTATAGAAAATGCACCCCTCACAATTGGTTCAGGGTCACAAACCAGATAATTTCCATCTTGTAGCTTTTGATGTGAGGTATATGGTTAATGGATATACCACGATACACACAGATGGATTCCTCATAGAAAATATATATATTGGTTTTTCTAACATAAAGGGAAGAGAATAAGAAGCAAAGAAATATGTTGTGAATTATCATCAGTATGATCCTCATTCAAAATATAATTCAAGTAAAATGCTAAAAGAATTTGCTGACCCAACTGATTTTATATTTCAGATGCAAAATGCTCTGAATTTCCATGAAGGATAGAGTCTATAGAATGCATGGAGAATGGTAAATCAATCGATTCCAAATACAATAATCCTTGAAAAAAGATATTAGAAAATGATCAAAATGATCATAATAAAGAGGCAATGTGCTCTTGAAGAGCCTATGATACAACACTTCATAAAACCTCATGGGAGGTTCAGGTACCTAAAAAATAATGAAGTGATGAGATCTCAGTAAGTTATGTCAACTTGCAAATGGATACAAAATGATATCTCATTGTCACACCCCAACTTTGGGGGGGGGGGGTGGCTGGCATCCGGCGCCCTAAGGCCCGAGCATACCGATCTTGATACCTAGGATATATACATAATAACTCATGGGCCGACTACGCCCCTGATATATATACTTCACTAATAGGGACATAGCCACCTGCACTCAGAAAAGGCCCAAACCATACATATATATAACACAAGACCGACATGTGCATAGTAAATCTACTGAAGAGGCCGACGAGGCCACACACAAGTATCATACATAAACAATTATGTACAAGACTTTAAGGAGTATACTGACAACAACTTGTCGGGACAGGTCCCCGTTATACCAAAATATGTACATATGAACAACGGTTATACCTACCAACTCTCTACACATCACCAGAATAAAGAAGCATAACATACTCCCACTGAGTCAAATCCTATTATGTGGAAATCATCTATATCACAACCTTTACCTGCCAACATGAAACGTAGTGTTCCGAAAAAGGGACATCAATGCGAAAAAGGTACTGAATATGTAAGGTCAATACCAATATAAACAGAAGGCACAACATATAATATAAGAGTATATAAATCAACCTGGAACTCATAAAATCCTCTGAGGGCCTACCTGACACAATCATGAAAATGTATGCATGTCTGTAAAAATCAAGCTACTCAGTGGGCTATATAAAGTAATATACACCATCTCTGTATACAAATCATGCCATAATACATATATATCATACCCGGCGTCGGTGAGGACTCGGTCGTACCCGGCCTAAATATGGGAATCGGTAATGTCTGATATCAAACCAACTGCAGCTGCGTGCACATCTACGTGACGTACCCAATCAACTATAGTGTGGCTCAATATGAAATAGCTACATATATATAAGTACAATGAAAGATATACTGTGAAGGACCTTATGAAGTTAATCAGAGTGACCCAAGGTCGTTATCCTCTGATTATCATTATGTAATTGTGTTTGTATTACTGACTGAGGGTCAACAATGATCGAGAGAAGCATAAGATTCCAGAGATTATCAAATCATTAAAATGCTTTCAGACAGAACAACAAGAGTTATGAATTGTAACAATGTGGTACGAAAGTAATCACATATTTTATGTTTAAGAGTATAGTTCCTTTTTGAATATATGTAGTTATAGTCATGCTTGTTCGTCTGTCATGCCAAAATAATAAAAGAGTATTCCTTAACATACCTTGTCCTTGATGCAACATTTATCAATACGAGTCATCACACCTCATACAGGTGATTATCTATATCACATAAAAATCAGTATCAATATTGAATCTAAATTTCATGGAAAGAGTCATATAAGTATCTTATCAACAACTTCGAATACCTAAGAATCTTAAATTCCTTTACAAAGAATTCTCATATAATTCAATCACACGGCTTCAATCCAAACTACAATTTCCATAGAAACTCATTTAGGTGTTCTTCAATAATTTTAGCATATATGCTTCCTTAAGCTTTTCTTATATGCAAAATCTTATGTGATTCGACTTCACAATCCTTCAAACCAAACTTTTCTTAATTCATAACATACATATGTAATTCCATCATCCAATTCGACTCATATTTAGTATAAAACAGCCCATCAGTTCATGTTATGAAGATTTTACAACTTTGCGAAGTTTTGATCATGTATACTTTTTTATATTTTCCTCAAAATCAACAATTAACCATAATCATAAATAGAAGGGATAAAATTTACCTTAATACTCCATAATTTCCACAAAAGAATGAGCAACTTGATCAACAACGTTTTTCCCAAATCCCACTTGATACGGAAGATGAATTCCATGGTAATTACGGACTTTATAGCATTACTCTTATGTAATCAAACTTGTCTTGATCTTGAGGTGTGATAACATCAGGGCGAGTGTTTGGAGGGAATTCTAGGATTTGGTATGGAGGAAAATGAATTTTAATTTGGGAATTTCTAATATAAACTCGTCAAAAATTCTGCACCTCCGTACTTTGACGGTACACTCGATAGACCGTCAAACTTTTGATGGTCCTTCATTTTTCCCATAGATCTTCTAGGATGGTTGACGGCTCACCTTGGAAACTTGATGGTCCATCAAATTATTTACGACCCGTCCTTTGTCCCGTCAAATTCTCAGTTTTCCTTTTTTCCTCAAAATGTACTTTCTTCGATCCGTTTAACTCCCGAACACTCTGGTACCTTTGTAAACAAGATGTAAACCTTCATTATCCTTACGTAAGGTCGTACCTCTTCTCAGTACTTTGATATCCCTTGAAAATACGGCAAAACATGAAGTTACGGGGTGTAACATCCTTCTCCCCTTAAGAACATTCGTCCGCGAAGGCTGGAAATATTCTAACCTCCAAGATTTCCAAAAATTACACCAGAGTTTCTTTTGTAAACAAGACTATACAAAGCCTGTCAAGCAGTCCAAAACATGTATCCAATGCCACACATGACAACACAATATCAAAATAACATCAATCGGCCTTACACGACCACTTATACTTGCAGAATTAAAAAAAGGGCTCAGCCATAACTTACCTTAGCATCCTTTTGCAAATATCCGAGTTGCGCCTGATACATTTGTTCCAACACAATAAATACACGATCCATCTTCGATAAATTGAATAAGAGTAGAGGGTTATACCGCATGCATACTAATGGAACATCAAAATCATTCTCGTAGAGTAATCCTTGGGTTTCGTGACCTTTCTTAAAATAGTTCTTGCGAACTAGGGACTATCTCGCCTTGTTGTTGATCAAATTACACTGATATGCATAATTGGTATATCCTCAACCTTTACACAGTTGTACTTCTTCTTTATACCATTATTTGGTTGCATTTTGTCTAAATCGTGGTATTCTGAGATTTGGGCCGCATTCTTCTTTTCCATAGTATAATGTTCATCTTATGATAAGGTTTAGATATCTGAGTTCATAAGTATAAAGCACAAGATGATGATGAACGATTGTGGCACGATTATCGCCAAAGTCGAGGACGTAGAAGTAGTGTAGTTATCTGAATCCATTATTCCTCTATTTTTATTCTTTCCCTCATGATAGGGTCCTTTTACGGTTCATAAATTCTTAGTAGCCTAATGCTCCAAAAACTCCTTTCGTCCATACATCTCTTCCCCACTCTTATTTGGAATATTTCCTGAATAAATGTCTCCAATTGGGATTAAAATATGTTTGTTGGTTACTATCTTTTTCAACTGGGTTCAATATTATAACTTTGGATACTCTTAAACGGAATCTTTTTCCCTTGTCTAGTTGAATCTTTCTTTCAACACCGAATCTCTTAATTCATTTCCTTGTTGATCTAAGTATTCTTTTATAATTTGTTTCTTCGAATTTGATATCGTTACTTCTGGTTCCTTTCCTTTCTTCTGACATTGATAAGAGTTCTACTTTTTTCTGGATGTAATTATTTATTACTGATATGGCAGCATGTCTGTTACTAGTCATCAATCCTTATTTCAAATTTGCTTCCAAATTCTACACGTTCACCCTCAGCCTGGGTCTAGTAGTCCGACCTGAAATCTTCATTGGTCATCTTAGGAAGGGTCATATGGAAATTCTGAATACTCATGGCTCTTTTTAAACTAGTCCTTAGATTAGTTGGTTGTATTAACGAGCGATTGTGTCATGGCTTGAGATAGTTTTCGAAATAAACCTTGATTGTATAGCCAGACTTAGTCATTACCGTGCAGACTGATGAATCACTTTGGCAATAGTATTCTGATTACGTAATGATCCTTAAAGATCCCTGGTTCACTCGGTAATCCATACTTAATATCTCAACTTCAAAAGCAAGTCTTCTTCAAATGTTGTTACTTGATATTCTTAATCCTTGGATCTTTGATAAAGTTCTCATTATTATCTCTTCTCTATTTCACAATATTTCTTAAAGGGATTTAAATGAGACGCTTTGTGTTGACGCTCCTCAATTCTTAATATAAGGAAGGATTCGTTTAACCAGAACTTCAAAGGGGTATTACTCAGTTTCTATTATGGTTGGCCATATGCTACTTCTTTGGGCGGTCCTTTTTCTGTGACTTCTTTAGTAACTCAGGTGGTTCCACAGCATACAACCCTATGGTCCATTACCTTCCTACTCTTTACATCTAATCCTCTTACTTCTTGCAGTATCTAGAGTTCGTATACTTATTTGGAAATGCTATGTATCCTGAGCTAGACTCATCATTTCCTTTAGTTATACCTCATATTTACTCAAGTATCCTCTCTCGATTTATATCATTTGTCAAATACTCAAGGCAAGGCATTTTCTTCTTTTCAATGTTGTTTTTTTCTTTTGTTGCCCTTATTACTATAGAATCTACTATACCCACTGGTTTTGAACTCATGATCTCCCAAAAATGATATTTCTTTCATACTAAGGGAACGTACCTGCCCCTTGTAACCTCAAAATCACTTATACTTCACATTCCACCATTCCGTCATTGGATATTCCTTGTACACTTATTTCTTCAAAGCAAATCATTGACGTACTCATGCTATCTCCCAATATCATTCACACTAGGAGTCATTCCCTTTCCTTTTTCGTTGAAGGCTTTAATTTTGCAAGATGCTGACCTACTGAATTTCTTTCGTACATATCGTATTTTAGTCAACATTGACATTCATGTTCCTTGATTTGTCTTCCGTTGTTCCGGTACCCTTAACTTTGTCATCACAGTATCATTCTTCTTATAAGGTCTCCAATTCATTCGGCAGTCAAATTTTTTCCACCACACATTCGTCCATCTTTTGCTTACTCGTTCTTATTCATTTAGCTCTTTTCTTTATCGTTTACTTTAGATCATGTCTTCATTGTTCCGCCTTATACCCATGTCCTACTTCTCTCGTGCTTACTCCTACTCATATATCTTTAAGCGCCTTACCGATATTCCTGGTGAACCTAAAGCTTGCCATACTTAATTCGAGTCATAACTGGATTCATCCTTATTGCTAACTTTGGGCTTTCTCCCCTAAATTGATACTAGAATTCTTTTCTATCCTCTTTCCGACCACTCAACTTAGCGATTACCGATTGGAATTTCCTTCATAGGCTCGTCATCTTGGCGTACTTTCGGTGTCGTCACTTATGGATGTCGTAATCTATATCTTTAGCTCTGAAAGCTTAAATACCGCTTCTTTACATGTATGCCTACCCTTTTATTGGTATATTTGTTTCTTGGAGGTCTTACTCTGATTCCTTTGTCAATCATTCTTACTATTACTGTCTCCCCGTCGATCATTTTGGGAAATGTATTTTCTTAACTTTGTTAAGTTATCATAATGCTTCTTTCTCGAGTTTACCAGGCGTCCGTTTATCATCTGTCGTTGCATCTCTGTTAATCATTTCCTCATTGCTAATTATTTCCACTTAATGTTGAGAACTCTACCACTTATCTTCAATGAAGAAGGTATATCGCTTGCCTTTGATTGACAAATCTCATTCTGTTCAACAGTTACTCCTAAATAGTTTAATACTTATGAAGAGATTTAAGATTACTAATTAACGTGTAACTCTCCGAGTTCTTTTTCTTCATTTCATTGTCTTCTGAGTACAACTTTAGGTAACTCGTGCCTGACAATTCATTTTCCTTATTTTTCCTTTGGGGTCCCATCCTAGTTCTTTTGGGCTCGTGAATCCCCCTTATTCAGTTCATGGTTATATGTCCTCAACGTTCCTGTATTACTCATGCTATAGAGTCGAAGAGTGTGGAAACGTTCATAGTCAATAAATGGTTAATCCTAAATTGTCATACTTAGATCCTTGAACATAATAGAAAGTTCACTTACCACCGTCAACTCCTAGTATCGATTTATGATTCATAGACGTCTTGTAGGACGCAATTCTTATATCCCTAATAACTTATTGTACACATATATGAACACAACTATTCTTAATAAAGTTATCAACATGCCTGATTGATTGCATGATTCTAGGTAACATCAAAGACGGCTAGTCTCTCTAACTCAACCTCGGGCATATATACACTCCATGGCTCCTGCTCCCACGCCAATAACATTCCTCAATATCACCTGGAAATTGCCCGCAATGCACTTCTCCACACTGATGGCATAACGACTAAAATCTCTAGGGACATTCCCTGGCCCTATGGCCTAAAGCTCCACATCCAGAACATAACTCAATATCGGATAAACATACTCCATCGTGTCTTTCTCCACATTGCTAGCATCGTGGTATACTATCTTCTGGTATTTGTCGGATTGCTACCCGGGAGCTTCGATCTAACGCCTCTCTCAATATCAATTCTTCTGCATCTGCGTCCATCCCAAATCTTTGTCTATTGGTTACTTCCTCCTCGCTTCTACTCGTTAGGGGAGAACCTTGGTTAACTGATGTCCATGATAATTGGCTTCTGAGTTTCTCTAAAGGTCTATCCTGTGAGGGTATTTGAACATGACCCTGCTCTGGAACAATAACTGGGTGTGTTATTGCATACACAGGATCACTCACACCCAACCCAGATGGAAATAGACTATTGCTCTAATGGCCTCTCTATTGTACGGGCTTTCCTATGATTTGGCACTACCACTAGAATCGGTGGCACTCGAAATGGTGATTCCTATGGAATCTCATATGCATCATCTTCCATAGATGTATCCTCGGATGGATCTTTCTCCGTAGATAGTTCTTCTGGGGGTCATCTTCTATTAAATAACTTACATTTCTTTATGGAGTTCTTATATTCCTCGGATTCATACTGGAGGGAGGTTGTCATCTAGTACCTTCTCCTGCATTCCTAACCTATTTCCTGCTATCAGAACTTTCCCTGAATCTCGGCATTACTGAAAAGAAAGGTCAAAAGGAAAAGATAGGAGCTTAATGACTTATGACTTTACTTCTATCGCACGATCCAGATTTTCAATAAAGGTAACATCTTAAAGTTATGTAGCCTCCTGTTTATAAGTGTGGCGTGCAACACACCTATAAGAAAGACTCTACTAGACACAACTTGTAGACACCCCTAGGACTAACTTGCTCTGATACCACTTTATCACACCCCAACCTTGTGGGGTGTGGACAGCACCCGGCATCCTAAGGTCCGAGCATACCTATTCTGATACTTAGGAGATATACATAATAACTCATGGGCCGACTATGCCTCTGATATATATATATATATATATATACTCCACTAAATGGGGACGTAGACATCTTCACTCAGAAAAGGCCCAAATCATGTATATATATAACACAAGTCTGACATGTGATAATAAATCTACTGAAGCGACCGACGAGGCCACACACGTCTATCACACATACACAACTGTCTACAAGCCTTTAAAGAGTATACTGACAATAACTGGTCGATAGAGGTCCCTGCTACACCCAACTATGTACATATGCACAACTGTCATACGTATCAACTCTCTACACAACACCGGAGGAAAGGAGCGTAACACACTCCCGCTGAGTCAAATCCTATTATGTGGAAAGCATATGTATCCCAACCTATATCTGTGGGTAGGAAACGCATTGTCCCCGGAAAGGGACATCAGTACAAAAGAGGTACTGAATATGTAAGGCAGATACCCAATATAAACAGAAGGCGCAACATATGATATAAGAGTACATAAGTCAACTTGAAACTCATAACAAGCCTCTGAGGGCCTACCTAACACAATCATGAAAATATATGCATGTCTGTAAAAATCAAGACACTCAGTGGGGCCATATAAAATAATATTCAGCCTCTCTGTGGGGAAATCATGCCATAATACATATAAATTGTAACCATCCTCGGTGAGGACTCGGTCGTACCCAGCCTAAATGTGGGACTCAATAATGTCTGATATCAAACCAACTACAGCTGAGTGCACATCTATGTATTGTACCCGGCCGACTATAGCGCGGATCAGTATGGAAATAGCTATATATATATAAGTGCAATGTAAAACAGACTCTGAAGGACCTTATGAAGCCAATCGGAGTGACCCAAGATCGTTATCCCCCGATTATCATTATGTAACTATGTTTGTATTACTGACTGAGGGTCATAAATGATCGGGAGAAGCATAATATTCCAAAGATTATCAAATCGTAAAAATGCTTCTGGACAAAACAACAAGAGTTATGAATTGTAACAATGTGGTACGAAAGTAATCACATGTTTTAAGTTTAACAGTAGAGTTCCTTTTTGAAGAGACATAGTTATAGTCATGCTTGTTCGTCGATCATGACTAAAGAATAAAAGAGTATACCTTAACATACCTTGTCCTTGATGAAAAATTTATCCTATGAGTCATCACACCTCATACGGGTGATTATCTATATCACATAAAAATCAGTATCAATATTGAATTCGAATTCCATGGAAAGAGTCATGTAAGTATCTTATCGACAACTTCGAATACCTCGAATTCTTAAATTCCTTTACAAAGAATTCTCATATAATTCAATCTCATGGATTCAATCCAAACTACAATTTCCATAGAATCTCTTTTAGGTATTCTACGACAATTTTAGCATATATGATTCCTTAAGCATATCTTATATGCAAAATCTTATGTCATTCGACTTCACAATCCTTCAAAAACCGAACTTTCCTTAATTCATAACATACATAAGTAATTCCATCATCCAATTCGACTCATATTTAGTATAAAACAACACAACAATTCATGTTATGAAGATTTTACAACTCTGCGAAGTTTTGATCATGTATACTTTTTCATAAATTCCTCTAAATCAATAATTAATCATAATCATAAATAGAAGGGGATAGAATTTACCTTGATACTCCATAATTTCCTCAAAACATTGAGCAACTTGATCAACAAGGGTTTTCCCAAATCCCACTTGATACAGAAAGATGAATTCTATGGTAATTATGGACTTTATAGCATTAATCTTACGTAATCGAACTTGTCTTGATCTTGAGGTGTGATCAAATCATGAAGAGTGTTTGGAGAGAATTCTAGGGTTTGGTGTGGAGGAAAATGAATTTTAATTTGGGAATTTCTAATATAAACTGATCAAAGGCTTGACGGCTCACCTTGAGAAGTTGACGGTCCGTCAAAGTATTTTACGGTCCGTCCTTTGTCCCATCAAATTCCCAGTTTTTCCTTTTTCGTCGAAACGTACTTTCTTCGATCCGTGTAACTTCCGAACACTCTGATACCTTTGTAAATAAGTTGTAAACCTTCATTATCCTTTCGTAAGGTCGTACCTATTTCTGGTACTTCGATATCCCTTGACAATACGGCGAAACGCAAAGTTACGGGGTGTAACACTCGTCGATGATATATTTGATACAATATGGCACGCAATATTGTATAAAATTGAGTGGATCTGAATTCTACGTCTCTTAAAGTATGTTGATGTAGAAATAATTACCAAGTGAAAGTATACATCTTGGTAAAGGTAAATTTATTGGACATGTAGTCCTGACATCATAAAGTGTCACACCATTTAAACTGATGGATGTTGATACAACCTATATGGCTTACTTGACAAAATTAGGATGAGAAACTTGCAAAATTAGATTGATCCTAAAGTATTATATATTTATGCAAATAATGTATTTATTTATCTTGCTATAACTATGAGCATGATATAATTTCTCTCCTACAAAGAGATAGTGAAGTAAGATCAATTGCATATTGGAACAGAAAGCCGTGACAAAAATGTGTTTATCATAACAAATATTGTCATGTTTTTGGATATACAGGGCATTCATCATATCGACATAAGAGTTCGATCCAAATATGTTATCTATTTCCATGAAAGATTACTGTCATACCATGTTGTGTTACATGACAGTCAAATCATAGAAAGATAACAACAGTTTATAAAGCAAGCCAAGAATATACTTGGCGTGATTCCAACAATATTATATGGCGATGATTCAACTCTATCTAAGGAATGAAGATGTATATGATCAACCAGTTCATCAGATGAGCATTTGACATATTTGATCACAACTGCACTACCTACCTCAAGTTATGATAAGTTGGTATACAAGATCGGAGTATATCATCTTTAAGAATTATGTGATGCTTTAATCATGGAGAGTATAATATGCGATGTACTCTTTTTCCCGTAGCCAGGGTTTTGTCCCATTTAGATTTTCCTGGTAAGATTTTTAATGAGGCTGCTAGTAATGTGTATTACTAGATATTTGTACTCTTTTTCCTTCTAGGATTTTTTCCACTGAATTTTTCGTAGTAAAGTTTTAACGAGGCACGATATCTCGGGGAGTGTTATGAATACATTGTATTGTCCAGTAGTTTCTTGGATAAGCTTGCATCAAGTAAGTAGCTCATGCAGGTAGCTTGCAAGCAGCTTCAGGAAACTCCTTGCAACAGCTTCCTCAGGCTTATCTAGCAGACCACTTTCAAGTAGCATAAGCAGGTAGCTTGCAAGTAGCTCAAGCAGACAGCTTGTCAGTAGCTTCCTGAAAAGCCTCGCAACTTCTTTTCTTCTGTAAAAACGAAGTCTCAGTTCATTTGTCATTAGTTTGGAAAGCAATAAAATATCTCTCCACCCCTACCCCAGTTTCTTTAGCTCTATTTCTTGTTGCCTTGTATTTTATTATTATTTCATAACAATAATGTATCTATTTTAACGGATGAACTCTTTCAATAGGGAGAGAGAAAATCGCAACTTTACCTATTAAAACCGGGGACTAAAATAGTTATAAAATGCCAAAAATATAAGTAATATGTGTATATCAGCTACTGCGTGCCATTTTAAAATAGTGAGATTATTTTGTGCAAATAAGTGGTCAATGTTTGAATGCCATGCCAAATTTCCTTTTAAGCTATTGCTGAAAAATCGAAATTTGAAAAAATTGAAGTACTACGTTGGGTAGCCCATCTGGCCGGTTCAGAACAATTGGGCCCAATACAACCCATCAATTGAGCATAACTCAAATTTGGCCCATTTAGGTGGGTTGGGTCAGAGTCCATTGGCACTTATGCTCCTACTTTGTTCTGGTCTTTAATTTTTGCTCTCATATCAAACAACTTTTTTTTTGCGGAGCGTAGATTTATATTTTCACATCATAATATTTCACAATTATGTCCGCGCCCTTATAGAACTTATGCTTTGTTGGGGTAAGTTTAATTGCTAAATGGCAAAAATTAAAGACAAACCTATTTGAGGTGAAAAATGTGCAATTTCTTCGGCAATCAATAGGCAAGCCTTGGCCACTAGAGCTGGAATGTGACGGACAGGGCCCACGCCAGTTGACATATTTATGGGAGGGATAGGGTGAGAGTGAGTGGGTTGATTTACACAAACGTTCTCTTTTTAGTTTTTAACCATCCTTTAAATTTTAACCCTATATTTAAATATTGTACAATTATAGTTCTAAGAAAATTGCTCTTTTAGATAATGTTAGACTAAGTTCTATTGTTTGCTCATATATTTTTGTAATTTTTCAGACAAAATATTAGATTATCATCTAACATATGAATAACTTACAAAATTTTAGATTGTGACCTAACATTTTCAATTTTCTCAAAAACGATATTTAGACGATGGTTAAAAAGTCCATAAGCTGAAACAAAGATAAATAGATGATTATTTATTAAACAGCTATTTCAAAATGGAATACTAATAAAAATTTCTAGGGAATATATGTCGTACGCAACCTAGGACTATGGAGATCGTGAGAGTACAAGTTTTCCTTTACCTTTTTGTAAAGAGATTATTTTCACGACACCCACATATTACCAAAGAGAGCAACCTACCATTGAGCCAAGATCTGCCTCCAAAATTCTTTTAGAAATAGAACCTTAATATCCATATAATTTAACTCATCCAATATTTCCAAAAAGAAAAAAAAACTATAGTTTATTTCAAATCTTATGATGGGGTTTAGAAAATTGATCTTCTCTATGGAGGATAATAAGATATAACCTTTTTCTTTTCAACTAAAAGTTTGAGTTCTTGTCTAGCTATAAATTTCTTTATGATTAATACAACACTTATCAAGATTATATATATAATGATAATTAAGTATGTTAAATTTCAATTAGTTAGAAGGCCAGCTTTACGTAAAGTTACAAAACCAAATTAAAAGAAGACTAAGGAAATTATTTGATAACTTGATCAATTAAGTTATTGATATGGATCCAAGTGTGTAGCTAACCGTAGTCATGTGACCAAATTTAACATTTTGTTTATTGATAAAATGTCATGAGCCAAAAGTTTGAGGTTGGCACATGCTAGTTTAACGTCAAGGCCTGTTAAATAAGCATGGTGGCTTGAAAGGACTTGGGAATTGGGATACATATATAGCTGCAGACATGGATATCCTCCTACTTATAATAAAACCATTGCAACTAAAGAAGATTTGAGTTGTCCTACAAGGTGGTCTAGTTGAGTAACTTCAGACAAAGATTTGAGTCCAGATTTTTTTATTAAAAGAAAGGCTTAATTATGCCAAAAGAAATTAGACTTAAAACTTACAGGGTATTTATGCTAAACTATATAATTTAACTAACATTTAAAAATTAAAGTGAGAATTAATATGTATCATTTTTTAAAATACAATTACGCCGTATGATAGCCGTCTCCCTTTTATATCAAAACGGAAAGCAAAGGAGTAGGTTATAGTGACCATGACTCCACAAAAATGTTCCCTGTACAAAGAATGCTCGTATCTTCCGAAAAGGCAAAAAAAACTAGGGAAAGTAGAGGAAGATATTATTGTACATGAATTAATATAAATCGATTTTTCCTATGAATTAATGTGTCAAAAAGCAGACAGTTGTTGCAATCTAAAGTATAAGATCCTTTAGCAATAGCATTCCTCAATGACGGCATCGCATGAGCTTGATCAGCCTAAAAGGGAACGGTTAGGTCCAAAACGAGCACCATCGTCATCAGGGGCGAATTTGTGTGAATTTTTGGGCACGTAAATCTATGTTTTTTTCGAAAAACTAGATATTTTATGTACATAATTTTCTAGAATTAATATACTCCCTCCGTCTCAATTTATATGAATTAGTTGATTGGACACGAAGTTTAAAAAATAAAAGGAAGACTTTTAAATCTTGTGATCTAAAACAAGTCAAAGATATTTGTGTGGTTATAGATCATCTCGTTAATCGTAAAAGGTCAAATTTAAAGTTAAATTATTATCAAATAAGAAAATGTGTCATTCTTTTTTTAACTGACTAAAAATGAAAGTGTCATATAAATTAGGACAAAGAGAGTAATATTAATTGATGGCACCCATGCTACAAAAAGGCTCAATGGTACATTTTGTTAAAAGCTTAATTATTTACCAAAAGGAAAAATAATTAATTAATTCCCACTTAAATAATTTTCTTTTTTTATAATAGTGCACCATATTCTAGAAAACTTAGATTCACCTCTTACGGTCATAATATGTATCATTTGACCATAGCTGAGAGATAAATACGTCTAAGTGAGATATATATCTTGTATTCATCGTTTTGTTATAAACATCAAGTACACACAACTTTTAGCCTAAAATAATATATACTTCCTCCGTCTCAAAAAGATTGGCCTAGTTTGACTTGGTATAAAGTTTAAAAAATAAATGAAGACTTTCAAATGTGTAGTCCAAAACAAATCATAGATATTTGTGTGGTTGTAAATGATCACATAAATTTAAATTATTTTTAAATATAAAAAAGAATCAATCTTTTTGGGACAAACTAATAAAAAAAGTAAGTCAATCTTTTTTAGACGGGGAGAGTAGTACCTATCATTTGTATTTGGTATCAGTAAAAAACAATTGATTTAGTGAGATACATTAGCTACTGTAATTCGGAAGGAGATGTTAACTAATGAAATAAAAACGCTATCGAAATAGAGTTTTAGGAAGAATAAATCGACAATAAGATCCCCTTGACTCCTAGTCACTAATTTTAACGAAACCACGAATTCGGTCGTTAAAACACAAAAGTATCCTTACAACGACCCTTTCCATTGTTAAATTTATTTTTTAGTTCAGCAAAAGCGAAGAAATAACATGTGGTACATAAAATAGTAAATCTCTAAGAGATAAAGGAACATTTTTTTATACTTAGGGATCGTTTGGTTGGAGAAACTATAAAGACTACTAATTCTAGTATGAATCCACCTAAACTAATATAACCTTCATTTCAGTTTCAGTTTATGTGAATCAATTTAGTTTTAGTCGTTTAAAAAAGAACACTTTTTTTCTAAATTTAAATAAAACTTTTTCTTTTACTTGAAGAAGCTTTTATAGTAACACATATATTATATGTCATGCATATTTAAAATCACAAATTTCAAATGTCTTATGATCACACTCATGTTATGATATGCTTAAATTCACAAGTATCAAAAATCTTCTTTTATTTTTTAAACTCTATGTTGACAAAGTAGGTTCACATTAATTAAAAATGAGGTAGTACAAAATTTAGTTGGATGAGATTAGGAAAACTAAATCCCACATGCATAACTAATGCAATATTTGGCCGATCATATAAGAAAAAGTAATATATATTAACTAATACAATTTTTGAATAAAAAAAGAATAACCCGGTGCACTAAGCTCCCGCTATACAATTTTTGAATGGTGGTATTAAATAATATATGTATTAATGTAAGAACCTTTAAATTATTTAACACGAGATAGAATATATATTAAGAATATGTGTATTAGCAATACGAAAATAAAACTTGTGAAGACAAAAATGTCAGTCTAGTAGTAATTTCTGTTGGTTACAAAGGTGCATGAAACGGGAATTACAAATAACTGTTCAAACGTACAAGAACTGAAAATATAATTCAACAACAAAACTGAAATTACAATTGTTGAACAAGAAAAACTGGAAATTGTTTTTGTTGAGTCGAGTGTGGCACTCTGTCTTTAAGACAATATTGCCCCGTATGTATCCTTTATACGTCCTGGACAATTTGTCTCCCAAGATAAAACAGCAATGGAACACTTGAGCAAAGGAAACTCAAGAGCTACCGTGAAGAATATTGAGCAATGAAATAATGCTTGGAAGTTGTAAGAAGAAACTGTTTTTGCTTGTGTATTTTTGTGTATTGTAAGTGTGCCTCAACAATGGTGCAAGGGGTGTTTATATAGGTGAGGGAGGGGCTGTTTAACTGCCTCCATAACAGCCATTATTGGCCAAATAATGGTCATTATGGAGGTAGTAAAGCCACCAAAATAAATGGTGAGAAAGACCAACGGATTGGCCATTATATGAGGAATAATTCAGCCAAAATAAATGGCTGAATTGAGTGCTTGGCGTTTCTGATCTTCTCTGCCAATTCTGACTTTCTGGAAACTTCAGGGACCAAACTGTACATATGAAAGAATTCTGGTCCAAACTGTACATATGAAACTTCTGGGATCAAACTGTACTTCTGGCAAAGTTCTCTGGCCCAAAAACCAAAAACCAAAAACCCACAACCCGAACGGGCGGCGGCGGCGCGTGTGTGGGCTTTCCTCGAACCGAAGCACATCTAGGTCCTCCCTCCTTTAAACACATGGGATACCCCTTGGGGTCCCAAACCCCAAACCAATTTTAAGTCTTATATACACAACAATTCTTTCTTCCTCTACCGATGAGGGAGAATTGAACACAATACCACACTTTCTATGCTTCAAACACCTCACTTCGTGGACCAATATCTCTTTCATTTCTCAATGAAATTTGACGATTCTTGGCCCTACGTTTATCTACGTACTTAGTAGATCATGCATGTGTGAAAAACCGGATTCTCCAACATACGTAACACTAGTGTTTAAGCCGTTAAAGTTGGTCGGTCGCAACTCCCGCCAAAGACAAATTTCCAACAATTTCTAGATAATATCCCTACGTTGTTATGCACCGCAAACTAATCCTCACATTATTCACCGAATAATAACCCTTTATTATTGTTCATCGTATATACAAGTCACTGCATGATTTTAATCGCTGCAGAACTAACCAAATCATGACCCCTTAGCAATTATTAGCTCAATTGGTTGTACCTAAGTTCAATTGATATATTATATAGCAAATTCATTAAGCCAAGAAGGAATTAATGATAAAGTTTAATGGCATAATGCAGACAAATTTCCTTAAAATGTAGGATTTAAAATCTTAAAAATAAGATATATTACATATTACAGCAAATAAAAATGATGTGAAAGTGTAAAAATTATTTATACAAATGATGTATATTAGTATTTAAATTCTAAGTTTAATTAGTTGAACCCTCAGAAGTTATATATCCTAAGTCTGTCTCTACGTGTTACTGATCGATTCATGCAATTAGAGACTAGTGCAATTATACTTAATACCGTTTAGCAACTTAAGGTAGTGAGATGTAGAGTACTCATTCATTTAAGGAAAATCAGCTGGCATTAGTTAATAGTGAAATCTGAAGGTGACCATACTTATCAACTTTAAGGTAGTGATCGTCCTAGCAACTTTAAGGTAGTGAAACAAAAATCACACTATTTCTTTCTATTTTGAGTAGATGGAGAGTTAAGAGATTTTGTAAGGGTGGCTGAGGTGAAGTAGTAGTTAGTAACTTAGTAGTAATAATACTGACACTTTACAAGGGTGCTTTGCCTGGATAGGGACGGAGGATAGAACTGAAAAGTATATGACATTTTTCTGCAAGTAGTTATGAGAGTTAAAAAGGAGGTCAAGAGAGAAAATGTATGGTAAGTCGCTTTTGGCAGGTCATTTTGAATTTGAGATCAGATAGAGATAAGTTTGTAATATGAAAATGATATACTAATGTAGAAATTATGGATGTATTTGTTTTTTAACCCCCTCCCACCGGAGCACCCCTTTGCTCCCTTGGTGACTCGAACTCGCAACCTTCGAGTTGAAAGTGGAAGGCGCTTACCATTTGAGCAACCCCCTCTCGTCATTATGGGTGTTTTCAGTATGAAGGAAAATGTTATTTTTTAAAATGAAAAAATGATGTCTTGAAAAAGAAGAGATTGTTTTAAATTATTTTCTAATGTATGGTAACTAAATAAATAAATATTACTCCCTCTGTCTCAATTTATGTGATACACTTTCCTTGTTAGTCTATCCTAAAAAGAATGATATATTTCTGTATATAGAAATAATTTAACTTAAAACTTTCTTTTTTACCCTTAATGAAATAATTTTCAACCACACAAATATCTATAATTTATTATAGACCACTATTTCAAAAGTTTTCTCTTCTTTCTTAAATTTTGTGTCTAGTTAAATTATATTACATAAATTGGGAAGGAGTAAATATTATAAAAGACATTTATATCTAATCTAGCAAATATTATGCGGTGGGATGGGGAGTGTGGCTTAGATGGGATGGGGTGGCGGTGGTTGGGATGGTCAGGAGATGGGGTTAGGGGGCGTTGATGAGTGGGAGGAGACAATTAACTTATTAGAATGTCTCTTAGGAAACGTGTTTTTTCTACTTTCATTGAGGAAGTCATTTTTCTTAATTTTAAGAAGTATGTTTTCCTAGAAAATTATTTTTTAAAATATTTTGACTAGCCAAACATAAAAAAATTAAAAAATATTTTCCTCTGTACAAACACACCCTATATGTAAAATGTACTATCAAGTATAAGAATATTTTATATCTCGAAGAAACACATAACAATGAATCTTAGGAAATTAGTACTTCATTTGTCCCAATTCATGTGATCAGTTCGGATTTTGAGAGTCAAACAAAAATAAATTTAATGGTGATTTATTCGTATACCGTTTAAATATCTTAAATTGTTAATTATCGTGACTTAGATTACTTTTTATGTAGTTTCTAAATATATAAATTATTTTAAAAAAATTAGATTGTACGTTTAGATTCATGATCAAAATAAAGAAGTTTGACTCTCAAAATTTAAATGGTATTATATAAATTGAGATAGAGGAGGTGTATCCAGTGTTTTAAAAGGTAATTTCAGGACTCCTCGGGGAGGGGCACTGAGAAAACACCTCGGGGATCACGTGCGGGGCTTAGTTCCTGTGAGGCTTACGCCCTAAGGGCCCGACTGTACGTCCTAAACACGTCCAATGCTCGGGGCTCGCCTAACAGTCCTTACACAAACTATATGTTAAAATCTTTAATTAAAATTATTGACCCTTATAATTCTTTAACAAATAAATTAAGCTTAATAGTTTTTCATCTATAGAAATAAGAAGATTGGGTGTAACTCAAATAACAAGTCGTAGTATTGCATATTTACTATTTGAGAACATCGTGATGGTGAATATCACTTAATATTTCTTTAAAAAAGACAGAGGTAATTGTTCATTTTCACTTGTCATTGATTTTTTGTCATATCTATCAAAATTATCATATTTTATTATTTCGCTATTTGAAAGTAATTTTATTTTTATTCATGAAGGAGTTACGTTTTAATTATAATACTGATAAAGTTTATTGACTATTTGCTTATAGGGAGATAAAATGAATAGTATCATAATAATAGTGTTTGAAGAAATTGTGATTTTTTCATTGTTCAAAAGTTAAGATGTTAGAATTGATTTGCATTTCATAATAGCTTTTATTTCATTGAACTTTTTTATATTTGTAAAATTATGTTATATATAATAACAAGTTGTAAGTGGCAAAATTATGTTATATATAATAACAAGTTGTAAGTGGCGTTTAATGAATTGCTTTGATTAGTTTGTTTATAGTTTTTTTTATGTAATTTTACCAATTTAAAAATATTTATTGTAATTATATTATCTTATAAAATACTAAAAATTAAATATTCATGGGGCTTCGCCCCACTAAAGCATATTAAAACATCCTCCTTTATGCCCCACCTTTTAAAATACTGGGTGTATCTCGATCATTTTGGATGGCAAAAGGGATTTGTCAAGCCTTACCAGCAAAGTTTTGACTCGATGGCCTCGCCCGCTTAGATTTTTTTTTTTGATATCCAGCTTCCCGGCTTATGTCAGATTAATCCAGGAGATAGTAGTTTCGGTCCCTCAGCACTACTACCAATAAATCGCGGGATGTGCCTGAATGACCAGGGTTTGAGAACAGAGCAACTGATATCACCTACAAGGTCCTACCCCAAGAGAGCAAATTATTCTCATCAGGGTTCGAACCCATGTTGCAGGCCTCCAGCTGAATTTTAAGTTCCTCTCCTTTTCCATATAGCTATGCCCGGGAGACTTTTTTTTTCTATTTTAACCCACTCTGCCTTGCCTTGCAAAAGTTTGCTTTGTCCGGTAAAAGATTTTATGCTAATTTTTCAATAAATGAGTCTAAAACAGTAAAACTTGTTAATTTTCATTTAATCTACGTGCTGTCGTGTCTCACTTTTGATTTCAAAACAAGTTGTCTTAGGGATCAATTCTCACTTGCTACTTCTTTTTTCTTCTTTTTTAAGTGGCGCACTCATATTGTAGAAATTCTAGATCCCCTATGAGGTAGAGATGTTGTTGTTAAGAGTCTAAAATCGATTATGAAATGAGAACATGGACTCCTTATATGAACTTGGACAATCATCACCCTCCATATAAGGAGTTCATGTTCTCATTCCATATCCGATGTGAGACTCTTAACAGTTGTTTCAAATAGACCCTAGCCTCAAAAGAAATGTATGTGATTGTGAGAAAAATAAGACACTAAGATACAAAATAAATATATATAGCAACAGATAGTAATACACGTTAAAAAATAAAAAAATAAGTACTAAATAAATAAGACAACAAATGATGCTTATGTGGAAATTTAAAAATGTGAATTTCACGAGAGATTGATAACCCAATTACGCAAAGTGTCATCCATCCAAAATCACGTCTCTGGCATAAATATAATCTTGCCATGCATGTTTCATGTATAGCCTGGAGAGAGTAGCGTAGTAGCTAGGTCTCATAGTCTATTTTTTATCATATAGATCTCTTAATTTGCAGGGAGACAGATATTAGAGCCAGTTCAATTGAGTACCGAAAGGTTTGTACTCTGAGGCTAAAAATGAACTAAATTAAATATGCAGTAAGTCAGTGAGTCAGGACTAAGCTGGACTTACCAGGGTAAATCAGGACAGGGAGACAAGATAGACAGATTCATTGAGTGACAGAGGAAAAAAGAGAAGTGTTCTGCTTTAATTTTGTTAAATATACCCCATATACACACAATATACATGAAAGAGAGTGTTCTGCTTTAATTTTGTTAAATATACCCCATATACACACAATATACATGTATATTATATGTATATGGGGCTCTCGGTTGGTGTATAGAAACCGTGTATAATGTAGATATTTAGGCAATATTGTAATCTCCTAGTTTAGGTAATATTGTAGTGTAAGTAGTATTGTACACTTACCATAATATGTGTATTACCATAATTGTATATTTAGTATCCAAATAGAATAAGGTTTTAGGAGTAGAATAGGAATAGGATTCTCCTATTATGGAAATATGTAACTTGTATAATTACTCTCTCAATTAATGAAAATAATCAAGGGATTATTTCTTTCATGGTATCAAGAGTCTAGGTTTATTTTCTCTCCCAAATACTCCACTATTTCCGTCGAAATCCCTTGCCAAATCCGAGACATTGCTCTCGGGTTTCGTGCTGACGAGAACCCCCTTCTTCCAAAACATTTCTCCCTAATCCCTCAATCACATATTGTTCTATCAATATGTCTACATCCTGGAACATGTTTCATCCGGCCCTTACAATTTCTAACATCAAGAATAACATCCCTCTCGTTCTTGAAATAGAAAATGTCCAATATGCGACGTGGGCCGAACTATTCAAAATTCACGCACGATCGCATCAAGTCATCCATCACATAATCCCCGCGGCTCCTGAGGATACAGAGGTGCCAAAACGCGAGGATGATCCTAAGTTGTGGACGACTATTGATTCATTGTTGGTAATGGTAATTCTATTTCAATTCGTGGATATGGTCATAAAATGTTGTCTCCCCCCATCCACCCCTTATCTTGAAAAATACCCTTCATGCCCCCAAATTGATTAAAAATCTAGTGTATGTCCGTAAATTCACTACAGACAATTCTGTTTCTATTGAATTTGATCCATTTGGTTTCTCTGTTAAGGATTTCAAGACTGGGAGTCCACTCATGAGGTGTGATAGTAAGGGGGATCTTTATCCTATCACACCCAGTTCCGGTCCATCGAGTCAAACCCTGCCGTCAGCTTTTGCAGTCATTTCTCCTTCCTTGTGGCATGCTCGTCTTGGTCATCCAGGGTCCTCTATTTTGTCATTTTTAGATAAAAATAGTTTTATTTCATGTAAGGGTACGAGTCATACTCAAAATTGTCAATCTTGTTCTATAGGAAAAATTGTTAAGTTGTTGTTTGTAGAATCAAAATCTCATACTTTAATGCCATTTGATATTATTCATAGCGACTTATGGACGTCTCATGTTCCTAGTTCTGTGGGTCATCGGTATTATGTTCTCTTTCTGGATGATTATTCTAAATTTCTATGGACGTTTCCAATAGCGAAGAAATCTCAAGTTTTTTTCATCTTCCTAAAATTTAGAGCATTCATCAGAACCCAATTCGACCGAGAGATCAAAATATTCAGTGTGATAATGGCAAAGAATATGACAATGGGGTGTTTCGGGAATTCTATGCTAATAATGGGATAAATTTTCGTTTCTCTTGTCCTCATACATCTTCACAAAATGGAAAAGCCGAACGTAAAATTCGTTCCATAAATAATATTGTCCGCATTCAATTACTTCATGCTTCCGTACCCCCATATTTTTGGCATCATGCTCTTCAAATGGCTACATATCTACTTAACATAACTCCTTCAAAAGGTTTGACATATTCTTCCCCCTTCAAATTTTATATAATAAAAATCCGGCATATTCACATCTTCGGGTTTTTGGGTGTTTGTGTTATCCGTTATTCTCATCCACCACAATTAACAAACTTCTGGCCCGGTCTACTCCGTGTGTGTTTTTGGGTTTTCCATCTAATCATCGTGGCTACAAATGCTTTAATTTATCCTCTAATAAAATCATCATTAATTGCCATGTCATTTTTTATGAATCCCAATTTCCATTTTCTACAAATACTACTCCCGTGCCTAGTTCGTATAATTTTTTGGATGATAATATATCCCCATATGTTATTCAACATTTTTCGGACATATCCTGCACCCCAAATTCTCCAGCGGGCCCACTGCCCGCTGGCCCTACAGACCCGTCACCCCCTGTCTTTCCCAATACATCCATTGGACCAGTTCCAACGATTGGGCCAGTCCAGCCCAATTCTGGAACGGGTCCAGTCACTGCTCCAAATTATCGTGATGGGCCAGCAGGCCCACTGCCTACTGTCCAGTTCGTCCCACACTCAGCAAATTCCCGAAATCCACCCAATTCTTCCTCGAGTCATAGACAGATCACCCGCAGTCAACGGGGTGTTTTTACACCAAAAAGACATTTTAATTTACATTCTAATGTCTCTAAATCCCCCTTGCCCCGTAATCATGTGTCTGCCTTAAACGACCCAAATTGGAAAATTGCTATGACTGATGAATTTAATGCTCTTATTGATAATAAGACGTGGGAGTTGGTGCCCCGTCTATCTGGTATTAATGTTATCAGGTCTATGTGGATTTTTGCTCACAAGGAGAATTCAGATTGTTCATTTGCTTGACATAAGGCGCGGCTTGTGGGTGATGGTAAGACTCATCAGGTTGGTATAGATTGTGGGGAGACGTTTAGTCCGGTGGTCAAGCCGGCTACTATTCGCACTGTGCTTAGCTTGGCTCTTTCGAAGGCATGGCCTATTCATCAGTTGGATGTCAAGAATGCTTTCCTACATGGTGATCTCAAGGAAACAGTCTATATGCATCAGCCGTTGGGATTCAGGGATCCCAACCAACCTCATCATGTATGTTTGTTGAAGAAATCCTTATATGGGCTTAAGCAATCTCCACGGGCCTGGTATATAAGGTTTACTGACTATGTTTCGACTATTGGGTTCACTCACAGCAAGTCAGATAATTCCTTGTTCATCTACCGTCGTGGTTCAGCCTTGGCCTACATTCTGTTGTATGTGAATGATATCATTTTGACTGCTTCTTCCGATTCCTTACGCCAGTCTATCATGATCATACTCAGCTCTGAGTTTGCTATGAAAGACTTAAGGCCCTTGACTTACTTTTTGGGGATTGCCGTCAATCGCCATTCAGATGGATTGTTCTTGTCTCAACGAAAGTATGCAGTTGAGATCATCGAGAGGGCTGAGATGTCTTCCTGTAAGTCCACTTCCACTCCAGTTGATACGAAACCGAAGCTTAGTGCCATGGCCGGTGCACCCTACGAGGATCCGACCCGCTATCGCAGTCTTGCAGGGGCCCTTCAGTAACTGACCTTTACAAGACTGGATATTACGTATGATGTCCAGCAGGTGTGTTTGTTCATGCATGATCCCAGAGTTGAGCACATGAATGCACTCAAACGCACCATTCGGTATATTTAAGGTACACTTGATTTTGGGTTGCATTTATATCCTTCCTCGACGTCCACACTAGTCTCATATACAGATGCTGATTGGGGTGGTTGTCCCGACACCAGACAGTCTACATCAGGATATTGTATGTTTCTTGGCAACAACTTGGTCTCTTGGTCTGCAAAGCGTCAGTCGACTCTATCCTGCTCAAGTATCGAGGCTGAATATCGAGGGGTAGCTAATGTGGTCTCAGAATCATGTTGGTTACGAAATTTGCTTTTGGAGCTTCATTGTCCCATTCAGAAGGCAACCTTGGTATATTGCGATAATATTAGTGCCATCTACCTTTCTGGTAATCCGGTCCAGCACCAACGCACTAAACATAACGAGATGGACATTCACTTTGTCCGTGAAAAGGTTGCCCGTGGTCAAGTTCGCGTATGCCGTGTCCCGTCGAGATATCAAATTGCCGACATATTTACAAAGGGTCTTCCCTCGGTCCTTTTTGAAGATTTTAGGGACAG
Source organism: Anisodus tanguticus (assembly GCA_034509755.1). Lineage (NCBI taxonomy): Eukaryota > Viridiplantae > Streptophyta > Magnoliopsida > Solanales > Solanaceae > Anisodus > Anisodus tanguticus. Next base: position 38,185,212 of record CM067542.1, read on the forward strand.
TCTCATCGTTCGAAGACCGCCCGCTATGACTACGGGGGTATGTTAAATATACCCCATATACACACAATATACATGTATATTGTGTGTATATGGGGCTCTCGGCTGGTGTATAGAAACCGTGTATAATGTAGATATTTAGGCAATATTGTAATCTCCTAGTTTATGTAATATTGTAGTGTAAGTAGTATTGTACACTTACCATAATATGTGTATTACCATAATTGTATATTTAGTATCCAAATAGAATAAGGTTTTAGGAGTAGAATAGGAATAAGATTCTCCTATTATGAAAATATGTAACTTATATAAATACTTTTTCAATTAATAAAAATAATCAAGGAATTATTTCTTTCAAATTTCATGTTATGAATTTTAAACAAAGACTGAGAAATTAAATTAATTAAAGGAAAAGTTGTACTGAAAAGACGTTATCATGGTGCATGGGATTGCCAACATTAGTGTAGCAGAGAGAACTACTTTAAAAGAGAATGGGAATTAGGATGTACTCGGTGATCGTAGGAGTATAAATGTAGATGTGGTCCATAAATTATTTTCTTAGTCAAAAAGTACGGCTTCTAACTTCTTTTTTTTGTAATAATAATAAGTAGGATAATTATATTTCACACAATCACCTTTGTCACAACTTAGCACAACTCGTTCAAATTAGGAATATTAATGTAATTTTATGTGACCTTTGAGGATGCATTGTTCATTGAATTAATTTATTATTTCCTTAATACCCTTCTTGAAAGAGAAAGTGAAAAAGTAAAAAAAAAAAAAAATTATATTCTTTCATCATTACTCTTTACTTTCCAATGCTCAATAAATCGGGATAAACGTGCAACCCTAATATCAAAACTATATTTTTCATATACGCTATTTTTATACACCCCTTATTTTTCATTGTTCATCAAATAGGTGTGTATATCGTCCATAGAAAGATTCCGCTTTATATTTGTGTTTAGGCGATCAATATTCAACTAGCTCTTTTTTTTCTCTTTCTCTCTTTCTTCTTATCAATCTAGGGTTAAGAATTTAAGATTAAATAGCCAAGAAGGGTGATTTTTATGTTGTTTTTAAGGAGAGAAAGCAAGGTATTTTTGATGATTGGTGGGAGTGTGCACCACTAGTAAATGATTTCCGATGAAACATCGTCAAACAATTTGCAACACCTGAAGAAGCTATAAATGCATTAAGAAATATATAATTTTAAAGTAGCATCTGAAGAATCATGTGGGAAAACATTTGGAAAAACATTTGAGGAAACATCTGGGGTACTGAAAAATGTCAAAGATCATGATGAAAATACCTCTAGGCTAACTTATTTTTTGGCTGGAATTGTATTTGGATTAAAGATTTCAGAAAATTTTGCTTGTAATACTTTTTAATTTGCAGTAATATTATCTTTAATTTGGTCTTGCAAATTATTTAATTTTGATATGATATTGCAAATTGTTACAAATGAATTTTTAGATTAAATATACATCCCTAAAATTCATAGCAAGAAATTGATTAAACAATAAATAAAATAAAATTTTAAGGAATGATTAAACTAGGAAAAAACTAATCTGAAAATATATGACAATAATCTGGATATTTCATTAGGGTTGAATACCCATGTCGATACACCACCATAATACCACAAAAAGTAAAAAATAAAACAACATAAACACAACCAAAATACCATAAAACATGACACAAAAAACAACAACACTAAAACGTAAATAAACCACCAGTATTAACACCTACTTCACCATCCCTTATAAACCGCCCCATTATCGAATTCACCGGTGTGTTGAAACAATTTCTGCCTTACAAAGCACAGTTTTCTTCTTAGTTCATCATTATCTTTACATAGAGCATTGTAAAGAGCCCTTAGAAAATTCATTTTTCTTTTTAGATCATCAATCTCTTGAGATAGTCGGTAATTTACGTTAACAACATTGTTATGATAAGCAATACGAGGGGGTGATCATGTGGTCTACTATTAGGATGTGTAACACTTTGAGATGTGACCATTCTGTAGATGAATTTGAAGTGGTTTTCAAATTATATTTTTTTATTGTGTAGGGATATCTCATGAGTAGTCTTGATTTAAATAAATTTATGTAGCAATCCCAACAATCATAATTTTAATTTTTTGCACCGATTGATTAGTCAATGCGCCATTTGGAGTGTAAAAATAACTGTTGCAACCCATGTGTTGTTTTTTTTTCCTTATTTTATTTCTTTTCCTTTTTTATTTTTAAGTTGATTAAACTTTTATACATCACTTTGTCCAAATAACATGTATATTGGGTGCGTTTGGCCAATTTTCAATTAAATTATCTAATGCTAATAAATAAAAAATATAAAAATTCGTGTAATCAAAATTAAATATTTTTTGAAGTGTTAGTGTTTTTCACATCTAATTATTCCATCATATTAGTTAGTTTCTTCACATCTAATTATTTCATTGGAACATTTGATTAACCATACACATATTAAAAGAGACACATTGTTCCATTCCAAAATAAACCTTTCTATTCCAAACTAACAAGCAAGGACAAGCTAAAACAAAACAAGTGAAATAAAATATTTAGATGACATAGCATCTTCATTGATCAAAAAAAAAAACATGCACTCATTCCTACCAGCATCATCTCAAATATCAAGAACCCTAGTGCATTCATTTTCAAAAATAATGTTCCCAGTCTCAAGTAACGGGCTATCCTTTGATGCAGCGGGGAACTTACCCAAAATATTAAGGGGAGCGATAACTACTAACAAAAATATTATAATTAAAATTTAAAAGAACAAAATATAATTTTATTAAAAATTCAAAGTAACATCAACACAACAAAAACTTTTATACATTTTATTTCTTTTCCTTTTTTATTTTTAAGTTGATTAAACTTTTATACATCACTTTGTCCAAATAACCTGTATATTGGGTGCGTTTGGCCAATTTTCAATTAAATTATCTAATGTGAACAAAAAAAAAACCGTGTAATCAAAATTAAATATTTTTTGAAGTGTTAGTGCTTTTCACATCTAATTATTCCATCGTATTAGTTAGTTTCTTCACATCTAATTATTTCATTGGAACATTTGATTAACCATATTAAAAGAGACACATTGTTCCATTCCAAAACAAACCATTCTATTCCAAACTAACAAACAAGGGACAAGCTAAAACAAAACAAGTGAAATAAAATATTTAGATGACATAGCATGTTGGAAATTAGCCTTTGGCGGGGAGATGCGTCCACCCATCTTTGATGAATTAAACACTAGTGTTCCGCATGTTGGAGACCTTGTCTCTTCGCACATGCATGATCTACGAAGTGAGTAGATGACCGTAGGGCCAAGAATCGTCTAATTTCGTTGAGAAATGAAAGAGATATTAGTCCACGAAGTAAGGTGTTTGAGGCATGGAAATGTGGTGTAGGACAAATCTACCACATCGGTGGGAATATGAAGAATTGTTCTCTATATAAGTCTCAAATTGGTAAAGGGTTTGGGACCCCAAGGGGTATCCCATGTGTTTAAAGGAGGGAAGACCTAGATGTGCTTGGGTTCATGGCTAAGCCCACACGCGCGCCGCCCGCCCGTCCGGTCACGGGCTGTGGGTTGTGGGGACTTCTTTCTAATATTATCTTTTTGGACCAGAGAACTCTGCCAGATGTACAGTTTGATCCATGGAGTTTCATATGTATAGTTTGGACCTGAATTCTTTCATATGTACCGTTTGGTCCCTGAAGTTTCAATATTTACAGTTTGGTCCCCAGAGTTTGTTGGGACTTTCTGCCTACTGTTGGACTGCGTTTTGGAGCATTAACCAGCCGTTACTTGGCTGATTAACTCTCCATTAACAGCCCATTACTTGGGCAATTGAGCAGCCTCATTCATAGCCATAAACCACCCATAAATCAGTCTCTCTAATGGCATTAACAACCCCCACTTAATGGCCATTACAGCCTTGTTTGTGGCTGTTGGGCTGCCCTCCTACATGCTATATATTGAGCTGTTTTTTGGCTAAATTCGTGACAGAATAAGAGACAAAAACGTGACTGAAATTTAGCACAAAACAGTGAGCAAAACAGCCACAAAATAGCACAAAACACAGCTCAAAACAGTGAGCAAACTGTGATGAAAAAAGTGACCAAACCCTCACATATACACAACATATACACTACAGAGACACACTATATACACAGAGACAAAAGAGAAGAGTAAAGAGAAACTCTTCCTTCATATTCCATATCTTCAGGAAGTCGAGTCATATTTGTTTTCTTCGTCAGGCTCAACCTATTGGCTTTGTAGCGTTGAGATTAAAGTGTTGTTTTATCTTGGAAGACTATTGCCCGCTAACGTAAAAGCATATATATGGGGCAATCTTGTCTTAAGGACAAAGTGCAATCACTCGACTCAGTACACAATTGTAACCATCCAGATTTAGTGTTTCTTGATTTTAGGTTATCAAGATTCAAGACTCAACAACTTTGTGGTAGTTCTGAAGATTGACTATTTTTTTATCCTTTCGAACACTTGTAATATTTATTTACTTCCCGTACTTCTTTGTAACAGTAGCCAACAACTTAAGACAAGATTGTATTCGTATTAGTGTTCGAAAGATGTCGGTCAAAAGTTGTGTGACCAAATTTGGATATGGTTGTGGTTTTCTGGTACAAGAGAGTGATGATGATGCTGTCGAAGGTCAACGTGTTCATGGTGTCACCGCTCCCAAGAGTGGTGGGAACAAGTGCTCAGGAGAGGTTGAGAATGTTAACTGGGACAAGAGGAGAAGGCTGAAGATGTGGTTCTATCTTGCAGCAGAAGGCCTATATCAGGTTATCAAGATTCAAGACACAACAAGCTTGCGGCAGTTTTGAAGATTGGTCTATTTGTTCAACAAGATTCAATTTCTGAATATTGAATATTTGTTCACCCTTTCGAATACTTGTAATAGTTATTTACTTCCCGTACTGCTTTATAAAGTATAATAGAGTACCAACAATAGCATCTTCATTGATCAAAAACAAAAACATGCACTCATTCCTACCATTAACTAGCACCATCTCAAATATCAAGAACCCTAGTGCATTCATTTCCAAAAATAATGTTCCCAGTCTCAAGTAACGGGCTATCCTTTGATGCAGTGGGGGAACTTACCCAAAATATTAAGGGGACGGTAACTACTAACAAAAATATTATAATTAAAATTTAAAAGAACAAAATATAATTTTATCAAAGATTCAAAATAACATCAACACAACAAAAATATAATATATAAAAGGAAAGACGTACCTAGAATTAAAGTGCTGCCCTTCGTTCTTTTAAAGACTTGAAATCATTATCTCTTTTTCAATATAAACCATCATATTTTCAGCAAGAAATTCATCCTCCATCTTATTACGCAACCTTGTCTTGATTATCTGCATTGCTGAAAATGATCTTATTGTAGTAGCCGTAGAAACTGAAAGAGTTAAGATAAGGCGGATTATCCGGTCAATCAAGTAATATGTATTCGCCTTCCCTGTTTTTTTCAAAGCTTAACACAATTCAGACATAGTTGACAAGTTGTTCAATTCTGGATGACTAACAGCCTCAAGAATAAAGTGTTGAAGTTGAAATCTCAAATTTGTTTTCTCTTGCTCACTAAAATCCACTGGATATAATTTTTCTACAAGAGCACATATATCATCCATATTAAATGCTTCGTAAATATCTTTAGGAATCAAACTATTGCTTAGGCTCAAAAGCTCCGTTGTTTGAACATTAAACATGTGATTCAATTCCTGCAATTATTGATCAATAGGAACACAAAAGAGATTCACTCTAAAATGTTGACCCACTATGATGCGATCCTTCTGATGACGAGCACGCCCTTGACGCTCTATATTAACATCATTACAATCGGGAGAATCAATATCATGTTGTTCACAAAATAATGTCACATTTTTCAATAATTGATCCCATCCTTCATCTCTCAACTTCTGAATTACTGTTTTTGTAGTGCTGACTAAATGTATAGCATTAAGTATATCTTGGGATTTCTATTGTAAAGCTTGACAAAGACAATCTGTAATTCTCATAATCTCTTTCATCATGTGCAAAATCAATATGAACTCAAATGAATTCATAATCTTATAAGCCCAAAATAGCCCGTATATGATGAAACAAACATAAAGTTCCCCAAATCTCACGAACTCAACCACACAGAAAAAGAAAATTTTAGACTAGGAGAAACCTTGGAAAAATAAAAGAATAGTTAGGATTTTGACAAAAGACAAATTACAGATCGTAATTTCAAAATCTATGGTTTCTATGCTAAAAATGAGACTTGTAAGAGTTCTTGAATTAGTAGAAAATATAGAACTCCAAAACCTCATAAGTTCTTCTTGAAATCGATGTGGGACAGCTACAAGTGAATTTCATCAATTTTTTATTTCTTTTTGAAAATATTTGATTCTCAACCAATGAGATACATTGCTTTTCGTCCTCAATACAATCAATAGTATAAAAATTAAAAGTCATTAAGAACTCACAGAACATCAAAGAGGAGAGAAAGAGAGAGATTACCACTGTTGGGGGCTTGGGGCTGAGATGCGGTGGGGGTGGCCGCAGTGGGTAAGAGCAAAATGGAAGCTGATGTCTTGTTTAAAACGTGAAAATAGAGTGACGTGTGAGAGAGGTATATATATAAAAAAATTGAGTTTTTTGAGGGGGCCACAGCCAGTCCCCCAGCCCCTACCATAATCCTCCACTGCTTTGATGACTCATTGTCACTATCAGTGTCATAGACGTGAGGGGGTTGTTCTTCATTAGCTTCTCGTATATTTCATACGATTTTGTGAGGGGAAGGAGGTCCATCAACAATATCATATATGTAGAATCCCGGCCTCTCGTCTTGATTAACCCTATGAATTAGCTCGGTTAGCTCATCCTCCATTGAGTCATAGTTTTCTTTCTTTGTGTGGTATAATTTTTTATGACATCTGGAGAAGCACTTAGACCTAGACCTAAACTGAGTCTTCTCTTAGATGTGCTTTCCATTGTTCTTTACTGATACTAATTTGTTACTAATTTAGGGTAAGTTTTGCATGCAATATTAGAAAGGCCTCTAGGAATTATATAGTGGATCATGTAAAATTGTAGTAAATTAAGTTTCCCATGTTGAAATAATTATATTCATACATTGAGCAGCTAAATTCACCACGCCTAAACTATTCGCCAATTATATTTGGTGACTTGTTTATTTAGATAAATGCTCAATTGGCCAAATTTAAAAGTAAACATTGGAACAAAATAAGTGTGCACCTTGTTTGCCGTGTTATCGACATCTTTAATTTCTTGAAAATCTATGTAATTAAAAAAATCATATACTAGCAATTTTATTCAATTTTGTGTAATTAATATAAAAAAATCACATACTAATAAGTTCATAAAACTTTGTGTAATTAATCAAAGAACATTATATACGAATAAGTTTATACATATTAGTGTAAGTCATCAAGAAAAAAATGATACTAATAAATTCATACAACTTTGTGTAATTTGAAAAAAACCATATACGAGTTAATTTATACATATTAGTGTAAGGCATAAAAAAACTTAATACTAGTAAGTTCATACAACTTTGTGTAATTTATCAAAAAAAGAATCTTTTACAAGTAAGTTTATGCATATCAGTGTAAGGCATCAAAAAATAAATTATATACTAGTAAGGTTCATACAATTTTGTGTAATTTGAAAAAAATCACATACGAAGTTAGTTTATAACTTTATACATATTAGTGTAAGGCATAAAAAATAAATTATATACTAGTAAGTTCATCTTTATCTTGTCAACTAAGGCTTGCATGTGTCATCTTGTCAATATTGTCTCATCTTGTCAAAGGATTTTATTCTCTTACTCAAAATATTTTCATATCAATTTATCTTGTGACGACGATTGAACTACTTTTATTTTTTATTTGTTTTTCTTGATGTTTCTATTAAGGCTGGCCAGTGGGCCGGGACGACCCGACCCCGGCCCGACCCCGCTCTAAAAAAAAAAAAAAAATTTAACGGGGGCGGGACTCGAACTCGGGACGGGACGATGTCTCGTCCCGCCAGACCCGAGCCCGCCCCAGGCCCGCCGGACCCGAGCCCGTCCCGACCCCGACCCCGACCCCGACCCTTAAACCCCCTTTGCAAAAATGGCCGTTGCACCAACGGCCATTCGTTCCTTCATTAAATTATTATTGTCTGTTTATTTTATTTAGCGCACTTAATTTTATTGTCTTTAATTATTTATTATCATAATTAAAATGGAATGATTAAAAGGTATGTTTAAGGGTAAGGGTAAGGGTGCTTCTTCTAGTAGAGGCAACCAGGGCAAGGGTACTTCTTCTAGTCATCTTATTCCTACACGGGATGATTTTGTTGATACTCAACATTTTCCTACAATACCATTAGATTTAGACGAGGAGTTATTTTACGGAACTCAAGAAGACTTTAATTTAGACGATGATCTAGACGATACACCCACTAATATTGATGACAACACGCCCACTAGTGCACCTTCAACCGAAATACCTCCTATTCCCCCTAGTATGAGACGAGGTCCAAAGCAAAACGACCATTAAAATCGATGCATGGACATTTTTTGATAGGGACGTAGAGAATCAAGTAGCCATATGTAAAATTTGTAAAAATATTTTAAAATTTAAAAGCTCGGAAAAGGTCACGGTGGGACGGGGGTTTAATTAGACACGTAGTAAGTGCTCATCCAGCTAGGTATGCCCAATACCAGGCTTCAAAACCGGGTGCGCAAACGGCCGCTCCATCGGGACAAGGTTCACATACCGACATCTTGTCCGGACCAAGTACTGGGGCCAAATTAACCCTATGACGGGGGAAATTGTAGGCTCTAAATACAATAAACATAGAGATAGGGAAGCAATATCAAAATTAGTTCTTTGTGGAGGGTTTGCCTTTTTCATTTCCTTCATCTCCCGAGTTTTATTCATTACATTAGAGATATATATAATCCTCGCTTTTAACGGTTTTCCTAGATCAACTGTTAAGAGAGATGTATTTAAATTCGCGCATGAATATCAACAATATTTACGTTTTTCATTATATCATTTTAATGGCAAAGTATCTATCACGTCGATATAGGTCGTAGTACTAACGACCATGATTATTTAACCGTAACTTGTCATTGGATAGATTATAAATGGTCTATGCAAAAACGTATTTTAGCGTATAGATATATAGATGATAGGCACACTTTGGTACTTTTATTGCAGAAAATATTTATCAAGTGTGCGATTATTACGGAATTACCGATAAAATTACGACTATTACATTAGATAACGCTTCTAATAACAATTACGCAATTACAATGTTAAAAAATAGTTTAGCTCCATCTTTTCCGGACCATTTTCATATAAAATGCGCGTGCCATATATATAACTTAATTGTAAAGGATGGTCTATCACTTTTTGAAGACATTCTTAGTAAAATACAATTTGCTATAAACTTTATTTTTAAAAGTAATAAAGTACAACGTAGAAAAGAATATAAAAAAATTTGTCATGATTGTGGACTACCTTTTAGAAAAATTCCACAAGAAGTATCCACTAGGTGGAATTCTTTATACGAGCAACTACTTGTTGCTTATGACTATAAATTACCTATAACTTTATTTTTTAACTCTCATAATAAAAAGCCGGTGATATGATTTTAGATAGTGATTGGGAAAAAATTTCCGAACTTATTGTGTTTTTAGAGAAATTTTTTCAAGCAACAAAAGAATTTTCCGGTATATATTATCCTACTATTTCAACTATGTTATTTTATATAACTCTAATATTTTTATTACTTAGTGAATATATGGAAAAACCAAAGCTTATAAGGCGACTATTAAAAAAATGTTTGTCAAAATAAAAAAATATTTTATTCCTATTCCTTCTATTTATATTATTGGTTCTGTATTAAATCCTACTATTAAAATAGACGGTACTAAATCACTAATTGAAACTATTTACGATTGTATAGAAGTACTACCACCTCCAAGTCCCAAAAATCTAAATCACCCACCACCTATTGAACAAACTAAAGAAGAAGTGTTGAATAGCGTAGAACACCACCGCAAAAATATATATAGATTTTATCAACAAGAAAATGCTAGTAACGTACCGGCTACCATACCATCTTCTTCATCTTCAACACAACCTCACAAAAGACATCTTGTTTTCTGCGGCTAGTATTGAAAGCCTCGAAATAGAATGTGCGGCCGTACCTCTACTAACCAAATTAGCGAGTTGGATATTTTTGTTTTGCGGGGTTCGTACCGTATCAAGAAGTTATCAATGAAGATGGACAAGAAGACTTGCTTTGAAATCTTGGAGGGGGAATGAGAAGACCTTTCCGACACTTTCATTGATGGCTCGAGATGTTTTGAACATTCAAGCGTCATCAAGCTGCGTCGGAAAGCGCTTTTCTCGCAGCGAGATATCAAATAGGAGACCACGGACACTCATTGGCCGGAGACGACTTGGAAATTGCGGTATTATTCGAGAGATTGGATACGAGCGGAGCGGAGAAGGTGCGGTCAACCGGAGATCAACAAAGAAGATGATGAAAACTACAACGAAATCTTAACCGAAGGTAGTGGAAGCGACGTGGATCAATTTGACCAACAAATACCTATTCCAACCGAAGAACCACATGAAATCATCAAGCAATTAGAACAGATTTTTTTGAAAATGTAATTTTTTTAATTGCAATTTTATTATGTAATTTGCAACTTTTGGACAACACCATAAAGTTGCAATTTAGATTTTAGACAATTGTATTTGTATTACAAAAAAATCATATGTCTATTAAATAATATAAGAGGCACAAAAAACGACCTTGGGATGTTTTTATTACACTATCTTGTTTTGTTTATTGAGTTTTTTTTATACATATGTTATTTAAAAAAAAAAAGAAAAGGAAAACCCGACCCCGCTCCGCCCCGACCCGAGCCCGACCCGAGCCCGCCCCGCCCCGATACCGACGGGATCGGGATCGGGGACGGGACCGGAGCAGTCCCGCCCGAGACCCGACCCCGCTAGGCCCGCTAGTCCCGATCCCGACCCCCCGGATCGTCCCGCCCCGACCCCGACCCCGCCAGACCCGGCCCGCCAGACCCGAGCCCGGCCCACTGGCCACCCATAGTTTCTATTACAAACCCTCAAAAACTTTAATAGTAGTAAAATCCTTAAGTGGAATAAAAACAAACTTAAATGTAATACACAATTAAATAAAATAAAAACCATTTCATAACAACAAAAACAACATTCACTAATTTAAAATACATTAAAAATGAGTTTAAATAACATTCAACAGAATTGGGTCGTCATTGACAACCACAAATTTCATTATGTTCTGAGCTCTTATACAAAACCATATCAAGAACAGTTCCTTCTTGATAATCAGACTCCTCAACAAATCTCAGCCACCCTAACTGTATTCTTCTTCTTCCACGAGTTACTTGTGATAATCCATATTGTATCTAGATGACGAATCCAAACCAAGATTGGTTGAGAAGGAATGTTGTCACAAATATTCATTAGCAACCACTGTATAAGATTTTTTTTAAAATTATTTTAACTTTAATTTACCCAAAAAATATTAATGAAAATAATGATAAATATGTTTACCACATCATCTAACAATATGTTAAAATAAAATATGTTATTAACTTGATTTTGAGATAATATGTTAAAATAAAATAATAAATTTAATTAAGCAAAAAGTCTAACACAAAATGTGTGACTTCAATTGAACCATTAAATCAAGATGAAATGTTGTTAGAGGTCCAATTTGATCCAATTTAAGGAAGCCAACACAAATGTTTGACTTCAATTGAATCATTAACACAACTTCAATGTTGAGATCCAACTTGATCCAATTGAATCACTAATAATTAGTGGAATCAATTTAGGCTAACACAAAATGTGTGACTCCAATTTAATCAAGATTAAGTGTTGTTGAGGTCTAATTTAAGGAAGTCAACACAAATGTTTGACTCCAATTGAATCATTAGAACAACTTCAATGTTGAGATCCAACTTGATCCAATTGAACCACTAATGATTAGTGAAATTAATTCAAGATAATACAAAGTGTGTGACTTTAATTGAACCATTAAATCAAGATTAAGTGTTGTTGAGGTCCAATTTGATCCAATTTCAATGTTGAGATCCAATTGAACCACTAATGATTAGTGGAATCAATTCAAGATAACATAAGTGTGTGACTTCCAATTGAACCATTAATTAAAGATTAAGTGTTGTTAATGTCCAATTTGATCCAATTTAAGAAAGTCAAGATAAATGTTTGACTCCAATTGAATCATTAGAACAATTTCAATGTTGAGATCCAACTCAATCCAATTGAAGCACCAATGATTAGTGGAATCAATTAAAGATAACAAAAGTGTGTAACTTCCGGTTGAACCATTATAACAAGATTAAGTGTTGTTGAGGTTCAATTTAAGAAAGTCAACACATATTGTGGAATCAATTCAAGATAACACAAAGTGCGTTACTTCAATTTGATTTGTATGTTGAGCTCCAATCTTATTCAATTTAAACAAAAATGATATGTTAAAGTAAAATAATTAATTTAATAATATGTTACAATTTGTTAGTACATGTTGTCATGCAGTTAAATTAATCATTGATGATTTGATCATAATAAACTTAATAAAGGTTGTAATTTATTGTTATATTAAACTTTTGAGATTTCATATTAACCAACTTCAAAAAAAATAGAATAAATTTAAAAATTTACACTAAAATTAAAACTAGGGATAAATATGAGCGGTTATTTTATTCCTTTTTTTTTTCTTCCTGTAACTGCACTTTCTAATTAATTTGTCTCTTAAAATATATATAAAGACCTTCTTCCAACAACACCATTTATTTTGAACTTTTCGAGTAAAGTGCCATTGGAAGATACTCCAAAGGTTTTCTAAACTGTTCATCTTCTATTTTTTTTTCCGGTTAATAAATTGTATAACTTGCTATCTTCTTTTAGTTAATCTTTTCTACTTGTTGTTCTTTGCAGAGAAATGGCTGACAATCGGCAGTGGAGTAGTTTTACCAAGTACGAAAACGCTATCAATCCTCTTAAATGTGTGAATGAGCCTTTTATAGACGTTCATTTTCTCTTGAGTCTTGATAGACATAGCTGACAAACTAGACAAGATTATAGAGGAACAGGCTGAGTTGAAAGTCACGCAGGAGAACATGGAGAGAATGGTCAGAGCTACAATCGGAGCCTCGAACATAAGAAAGTCTTACCCTCCTCACCCACCCTTTCCCTATGGTTGATTAGGATTTGTTGGTGCTCCCCCTGCATGTAAATATTTTTGTCAGAGTTAGTTAGTACTTGAATGTATTGGGGTTTGATTTTATTATTTTGATTGGGATCTGAGGGAGATGTTTTTGTGTATGTATTGGGGTGTTTAATTTTATATAAAATTAAGCCAATTTTATGTTGTGCCAAATCTTATTTTTAGAGTACTATTAAATATTTCAAGATTTTTTTATGTTGGTTGATTTAACAAATACAATTATCACAAAAATTATAAATATACAGTATAAAATAAAATACAAGATATTTTAGATTCTTTGGTCGGATTAATACTCTTACTAAAGTTAATGAAATATTTAATTTCACATATTATATCATAAGAATCAAATGAACACTTCAAAGAATTTTTTTATGTTAGTTGATTTAACAAATACAATAATCGTGAAAATTATAAATATACAATATAAAATAAAATATAAGATATTTTAGATTCTTTAGTCGGATTAATACTCTTATTAAAGTTAATAAAATATTTAATTTTACATATTATTTAACAAATGCAATAAACACAAAAAAATGCAATATACAATTTTATTTAAAAAAGACAGTATATTTTAGTTTCTTTAATCGTTTTAATACTATGTGTCATTGTATACATGTTGTTAATATATTATAGTATGTAAAACTAGAGATGAAATTTACAAATTAAATAAATGGGGAAATTATTTCATTTGAGAGGGAAATGAAAAACAAATGGCGGTGATAATTATGACTTTATGTGTATCAGCGCACATTGGATATGGCAAAAGATAGATTTCTTCATATACCAAGACAAGTCACTAATTACTATTGGGTAAGCGTGCTTTGTTCTTAATTTTTTTTTAAGACCTTTCAATTCTATCAGTTGCTATTTAAACCCTATTATATACAAGATCTTATATTCATCACAAGCAATCTTGAAAAATCTCAGTAGACATCTTATCAAATCAAATATTGAAAGGTATCATTACTACTCTTCATCTACATCCATATTTTTATGTCATTTTTATATTTTATTTTTTTTGTTTGCGGGTTTAAATGAGTAACTCAATGAATATTCCTAGCTTTTTTATCGCCCCAAGTCCATTTGTATTCAATGAACAATCCCCTTCGATCGCTTGTTTGTCAGATTCATGCATTGAGAGTGGAAGTTCCTACATTAAGTCGACGTGTGGATCAAATGACCCACAATCAAGAGATGGTGATAATGAATATGGAAGTTGTTGCAACTAGGCTGGAGAGAATGATGCTGCCTTCTATCAACAAGCCTAGCAATGACCCTCAAAGCTCATCCCTCCCCGATAAATTGTTTTAGACATAGTTGATGTCTCCTTTTAATTTTGATATATTTTTTTTTAATTAGATGAGAAATTTGCATTCAATTTTTTATTTTTTAAAATTATAATATTTAATTAGAATGAGTTGTATTGCAATAAGTGTTAGTCATTAAATGAAGTTCAACCAGCAATATTTGACCTATTTAAAGAGAACACTGCACCACATTCCTTATTTTCATTGTTGTCATCCAAATCAATAATCTAACAAGTATCTATCAGAAATAAGTATAGTACATGCATTTTTGTATTGTAATAGTTCAATAAGAGTTTTATATGTTTACAAATTTATTTTTCAACAAAGTAGTCAAACTAGGATTTCATACATTCAATCTTAGGGATAATTTTTTTTTACAGAAATGGAACGCCTAATACATCGCACTAATAAAATCATGCGTAAGTTGGATAACACAGATTTTTTTATTACACGATGGTCAGATGCACTGGAAAATTAGGTCACTCTTACCAATGAGATGTTCATCCACCGTTTAAATACCTTAGTATCTCAGTTGGACGAGGTTAGGTACCGTCACTCAACATTCATGGGACACCTTAGTGCAATTGGATGGAGATTGGGGAGGATGCTCAGAGCCGTATTCTGTTTTGCTAAGTTAAATGCAGATAATGTTGTTACGCCCATCCTCTCCCCATAGTTTTAGTGCGTATTAGGTACCTATGTTAAGTTTTTTTGTTGTTATGTGGATGATATTTTACGTTAATTATTAGCACTATGGTACTTTATGTTAGGGTATGTTATTTTACATTTCTATTCCTTTCGATTGGACAAGTTAATTATTATCAATATGGTACTTTTTGTTAATGTATGTTATTTTGCATTCCTAGTCCATTTTATTGGACAATTACTTGTTATGTCAGTATTCTAATTTGAACACTAGATTAATTGGACACGAAAAAAATGCATTATATGATGAACAATTGAATTCCCCCCGTTACCCCAATTAAAAAAAATTCAAATTTAATAATAAATTCCATCTCAATATCTTTTCAATTGAATTAGTGATTGCTACTATATTTAGCAAACTTCTCCTTGTTACGCAATACATAAACTATACTACTTGCATATATGTAAAATTTTCCTACTACAAGTAGACTAGGCAAGTTAAATAATTTAGTACTTCTAATACTGACAAATAATGCATCATCTAGAGTCATAACATTTACACACTTTTAAGATACAAAATAAAACTTTCAATTCAATTAAACTTGGCTTGCAAGCTCATATGATTGACAATAAAAATAATTAAATAACGACTTACACTATTAATTTGTACCACTGGTTGGTCTATTTCAACATCCCCACTTCCACTACTTCTATTATTCCTACCCCCATTTCTACCACCCCTACACCTCCACCTCTTGTACTTCTACGATTACTCCTACCTCCCCTATTACCACCATTATTATCACATGCATTGGCAACACCTTTATTGGAATTATCTTTATTGACATTATCTCCATTGACATTGTGTTCATTGGCATTGCCTTTAGTTCTTGCACTCCTTCATGCACGTCTTGTTAAACTTCTACCACCATTATTATCACCTCCATCGATATTATTTTTATTGGCATTAGGTACAGTTCTCGCACTCCTTTGTGCACGTCTTCTTATACTTGTACCACCATTATTATCACCCCTACTAGCATTTTCTCCATTGGCATTAGGTCCAGTTCTAGCACTATACCCCCGTTCACTTCCTCGCCTAAAGATGTTTTCACGTCCTCCTTTATGTCTGTTAGTTGGTGGCCTTTCACGTGGACGAACCTCTCTTGGGTTTCTTATGTATGTTAAATTATCATCATCTGAATCATCACCATCAATGTCTGGCACAACCGTACCATCCTACAAATTTAACTATGCAGTCAATCTGGCTTTCATTACACTTTTAAACTGTCGAATTTTTACATCACTGTTCAATGCAACATCACAGACCCTGTCAAACCATTTCTTCAACCCATTATATCTTTTGAACTCATCAGTCATGGTTGGGTAGCCCCATGAAAGAATTTCTTCAGGGGGAGACGAATGATATCTCTTCTCCACCTTCTCATTATATACCTCTCGGAGAGTCTATCAATCATCTTTTTTGTCATAACTTTTAGTATATGGCAGCACATCATGCCAACAAATTTAAAGTGTTTGCAATTACATTCCAAATATGACCCGCTTGGTCTGTATTCCACCAAGTACACAAATTGATTGTCATGAAAATCATTCTTAACTGAAAAATCTGTAATGTCGTACTCCTCCGCACCTTCTACCACTTCAGCATCTTGATGAATGTTCAGCTCACAGTGAAACAACTTTTGTACCTACTCCATGAAAAGATCATTTATTGTACAAGTGTAATGAGTTTGTAGTTGTTCCTCCCACTTGAATTCAGAGAAAACTTTAGCTTCTCTATACCTATAATTAAATTTAGCAGTTAACTCTTTATCATACTTTGCTCTCAAGGCTATCTCATATTGCTCAACAAACTGCTTCAGGGTGCTAGAACCACTGATATAGCCATCAAATAAAGCATACATACCCTCACACCTTTGTGTGGACAACATACCAACCCAAAATAGTGCTTTATGTATACAGGAACCCATTTCTCTTTTTCCAAAAACAAATAAGATAACCATCTTCTATTTTCTAAGCCATATTTTAGTAAATGCCTCCCATTTTCCAATAAAATCCTCAATAGTAATGCTATCAAGGATTGCAGATTTAAATTCAATCCTGCCAATTTTATGAATATAAACTCGCTTTAGTTTAAAAGGCAACTTTGTGATTGCGTCTGACATCACTTCTATGATAGTTGCCTTAATACTCTCACATTGGTCTATCAAAATAGAGGTTGGAGGTATACTATTCATGGCTCTAAGCCAAGTAGAGAAGACATATTTGTAAGTTTTAGCATCCTCGCTTGTAATCAAAGTACATCCAACAAGTATGGACTGCAGGTGCTGATTTACACGAACAAATGAAGCAAACGACATGCGCCATCGATTAACAATGTAGGTTGTATCAAAATATATCACATCACAAAATTCTCGATATGCATACTTACAAGGTGTATGAACCCTTACACAGTTACAGAGGCTGCCAGAATTATTAGGGTCTACTACATAGAAAAACTCCCTATCCTTAATATGCATTTTAAGAAAAAAAATTGTTTATCTCTTCTCTATCGGTGGACAAGGTTCTCAACCTCCTCTGCTGTAGAATGTAATTTCTGCAGTCTTTGAGGGTACATCTCAAATTTTTAGGACCACCGGCTTGAACTTCCAAGATCTTTATGCTTTTTGAAGGTCTCAAACTGCCTCTTCAAACTCTTGATCTCTTCCCTGTGTGAGGGCATAAAGCGTGATAGTGCGGCATCCAACGCATGATTATGCTCTCCAACAACCTTAGTAACATGCCATGATCCATCATGCATCAAAACAACATTAATTTGAGCTTTACAATCAACTCTTATGCTTTGTTTATTTTGTTTTCTCTTTCTTGCCTTATCACAAGAAAAAACAACATATTTAATTGTATCACTACGTTTTTTGACCGATGTTTTTTTCAACACACCAAACCCTTTCAATATAGCGTGCTCTCTGTAAAATGCAAACATTGAATCTTTACTTATGAATGTCATCCCTTCAATAGGACCTTGTAAAATTTATTCATGAGTAAATGTCTCCTAATTCATTCCTTCTCCATCTTCATCTTCATCCGTCACATGTTCCTCATTTTCATCTTGATCCGGCATATGATCTTTTTTGTCTTCCTCTCATTGATCAGGAATATTTACCTCTTCCTCTAGACGTATAAAGTTGTGCCCTTCATCCTCACTGCCCAAATATGGATCTGGACCACCAATGAAACTCTCGTCTGAATCTTCACCTTCTCCGCTACAACCATTAGCGAGCAAACTATCATTATCTTAATTCCCTAAAACATTATTCAAGGTTAAACTTAAACTATTATCAACATTTTTAATGTTTGGGTCCATTTTATATTTGTGATTTTGGCAAAGGAAGAAGAGACAACTGTTGTAGAAGAGACAAGAACAAGATGCAACTATTGTATGTAATTATGGCTTTTTCTATAGTTTAAATGGTATACAATTGAAGTTAATTAGTAGATGTATAAAATTGGAGTTAATTAATAGACCGTATAGTAGTTAATTTGTAGATGTATGTATAAAGTATGAAGTATGTATGTATAAAAACGAGATTAATTATCTGCTCGAGGTGTTGGATAAACGGAAAAGTTAATCATGCCGAAGTGTAATTATGTCTTAGTCTTGGAGGGAAAAAAATAGTTTAGAGTCAAATCTTCATTAAGGGTACAATGAACTTTTTATTTGAGTTCGGCCAAGTTGTGCCAAACGTGGTTGTGCAAAATAGCAGCACCCTAATAAGTAATACTATATAAACATTATCTATCTCACCTTTTGTAACAATCAACTTCATACAGAGGCTAAGAAGCTGGAGCTCCGAGCCGGCACTCTCTCATCCTTTTGCCTTGGTAAGGATTTTTTGTAAGATAATTTTCTTTTAAATTAACTTATACTCATATATTTTTAGTACCTAAGTTTGAATCCTGAATAATTGAATCGGACACGCAATATTGCATGTTTAAATAGGTGCAAGCAAATATGGCACAAGAGGAAAATGACATCAACAATTTGAATGTTGAAGAGAAAGTGTTCCAACAATTGTGAAAGTTGAAGATAAAGTGCATCAATAAATTGGAATGATGGAGATATAGTGCTCCAACGATTAAAGGTTGAAGAGAAAATGTTGTTGACACCCAATTTTGTCCCGTCTTTTCCGATTTATTTGCAATTTTTATATTTTTGACACCTCAAAAACAATTTTGATATACACACATAAATATAAGGCTTTTAATATCGTCATTTATTTTTCAAATATCGTTATTTATTATTATTTTTATTATTATTCGTATTTCTACTATCATTTGCCTTTTAATATCCTAATCATAGTTTTTACCCTAATATTCTATGGTTTTTTTTATTTTTGCAAAATTGCATCGCATTTTTATTTAAATTAAGCATTAAACATTTCGCAAATATTATATTTTTATTATTATCACATCATTATGTTATTTTAAATAATTTACATTTTTTGCAAAAAAAAAACATCTTTTTATAATAAACTCCTTTTTATTTTAACCAACTCCCCATGTTTATTTCCCAACCCAAAACAATTTCTACCCAAAACAAAAATCAACCCAATAAATGGGGCCCAACCGACCACCCCACTTATCCCCTACCCGCGACCCAATTCGGTCGGCCCAACACCCTTATTCCCCAACCCATTTATCCTCGACCAAGAACAAAACCAAACAAAAAAAAACCCTAACCCTATTTAGGGATGGCAATTGGGCGGGGCGGGTGCGGGTACCCCCTCCCCCGCACCCATACCCGCCAGAAAATTTTGTACCTGCCACCCGTGGCGGGTATAATTTTCAACATCCATACCCGCCCAGGCGGGTATATTCCTAAATCCACACCCGCTCCACCACCCAAGTGGATATCCGTCACCCGCCAATACCCACCAGCCCCTGCCATATTTTGTAATCTATTCATTTGTGATCAATTAGTGATCAACATGATCCCAAAAATTCAAATTTCAAAAATTATCCCAAAAATTTGAGTCAAGAATCAATACCGTCACGGTCTCATTTTCTTTGGGAGAGAGGGAGGAGAATTCCGGATTTTTTCACCATCAGAATTCCCCATTTTTTTTCATCTCTTCCCCCTTGCACATCAAAGAATCAAGAAAACAAAATTTCCAAGAAAACCCAAAAATTATCCACCCAAATAGCTATATATTACAAATGTAGACAAAACTCAGATATTATTTCAGCTATATAACCTAAAGTTTTTCAATTGAACTCCACAAACCCAATAGGTAAAACTTAACAAATGCACAAAAATTGACCTCACCAAGACAACCCCAAAGCACAAAGCAAAGACAATAATATTTCCCGATCAACATCTCCTTTAAAGAAAAAGGCAGAGACTTCGAGAATGAGAGAGGGAGGAGAGACGACGTGAAGGGGAACGAGAGATGGAGGCGTGAAGGACTGAAGAGGCGTAGGGTTTTGAGTTTTGTTGGAGAATGAGAGACTTGTCGTGACTTATGGGTTGAAGGCACGACTTATGGGCTGATAATATTTTGGGCTTGGGCGTGTATGAGGCGGGCGGGTAGGCGGGTATGACTGCAAATCCACCACCTACCCGTGATGGGTACATTTTCAATACCCATACCCGCCTACTACCCACCAAAGTTATACCCATACCCGTCCCAACTGGGGCGGGTGCGGTGCAGAACCCGCAAAATTATACCCACCTGCCATCCCTAAACCTATTCCCCTCAACTTGCTGCACCCCATACCCTCTCCCCATACCAGCGACCCAAGCCGGTCACCTCACCCACCACCAACCTCTGTCACCCTGACACCACCAACCCTCTGTCACCCCATACCCTGCGACCACACCTCATCACCCGTCACACCCCCACACCCTGCAGCCCCAAAACACTCCCTAAAATTGTCATTTTTGCCCTTGTTATTTTGAAATTCAAAACTCAAAATCGAGGGGGGATGGGATGATCGTTATGGGGGAATCCATCTATAAATACCCCCCTTGTTCTTCATTTCAAGGGGGTTCAAATTTCGATCCGAAATTGAAAACGGGTCGGGTCGAGGTCCAAAATAAGTTTTAAAAAAAAACAAGTCCAAAAATCAGAAAGAAAAAGCATAAGTTTTGTTCTTAAATTTTGGGTTACAATACCCCCTCTTTGTTTCATATACAAATCGAAAAATACCTTTTCGTTCATAATTTTCAATAAAAAAAACTCTCCGAATATTAGTGTAAGTTTTCAGAAAATCCTTTTTCTTTTACATTTCGGTTGTTTTCTGTCTGTTCTGCTATGGGTCGGGTCGGGTGAAAATATGGGTCGGATCGGATCGGGTCTCCGGTTCGGGATTCATCAAACCGAAACCGGCTCTGTTTCGGTTTGAAACCTGTTCCAAAAAAAAAATAATCAGAAAATCAGGTTCTGAAATAGATAGAAAATCAAAATTCCAAAATACCTTTCCGAGCGGTCGATGATTCAAAACACGCCTCGGTTCGCTGCCCGAAGAAGGTCAGTAAAATCGAATTCCTCCTGGTTTTTATTTATTTAAATATGTTTGTTTGATTTAGAAAGCCTGTCATTATGTTAAATGTGTTTAGTTGTTGTTCTAGCTAGATAATGTGTAGGGATCTTTTTAGTTAATGTAATTTTAATTAGTCCATAATATAGGTTCTGATTGTGTGTTGGTTGATTATGCTTGTGTTGGATATTTTCCTTTAGCGGGGAGGTGCGTCCACCCATATTTAATGAATTAAACACTAGTGTTCCGCATATTGGAGGCTTTGTCTCTTCACACATGCATAATCTACTAAGTGAGTAGATGATCGTAGGGCCAAGAATCGTTAAATTTCGTTGAGAAATGAAAGAGATATTAGTCCACGAAGTAAGGTGTTTGAGGCATGGAAATATGGTGTGGGACAAATCTACCACATCGGTGGGAAAAATGAAGAATTGCTCTCTTTATAAGTCTCTAAATTGGTTAAGGGTTTGGGACCCCAAGGGGTATCCCATGTGTTTAAAGGAGGGAGGACCTAGATGTGCTTAGGTTCAAGGCTAAGCCCACACGCGTGCCGCCGCCGCGCGCCCGTCCCATCCGGTCCGATCTTGGGCTCGGGTCACGAGTAGTGTGTCGTGGGACTTTCTGATATTATCTATTTGGATCCCTAAATTTCTTAATATTTACAGTTTGGTCCCTGGAGTTTCTGGAATGGTGAATTGGCAACAACGGAAGGCAGAAAGTTTCTGCCTACCATTTAGACTGTTTTTTGGAGCATTAACTAGCCATTACTTGGCTGTTAACTCCTCCATAAACAACCCTCTTTTATTGGCCATTAACCACCTCCCTAATGGCCATTAATAACGCTCAATAATGGCTCTTAAACAGCCATGTCTTGGGCAGTTGAGCAGCCTCCATTGTGCTATATATTGCTGCCTTTTGGCTCATTTGGCAGTGATGAAAAACACACAGAAACAAAATAGAAAGACACAGAAACGAGACAACATTTATATACACAGAGACAAACAGAAGAGACACTGAAATTCAGTCCAAAACGTTGGGACTAAAACAGAAACTCTTCCTTCCTTTTCCATTTCTTCTGCAAGGCGTTTCGTGTTTGTTTTCTTCGTCAGACTCAACCTATTTTCTTTGTAATATTGAGATTAAAGTGTTGTTTTATCTTGGAAGACTATTGCCCGCTAACGTAAAAGCATATGTATGGGGCAATCTTGTCTTAAGGACAAAGTGCAATCACTCGACTCAGTACACAATTGTAACCATCCAGATTTAGTGTTTCTTGATTTTAGGTTATCAAGATTCAAGACTCAACAACTTTGCGGCAGTTCTGAAGATTGGCTATTTGTTTATCCTTTCGAACACTTGTAATATTTATTTACTTCCCGTACTGCTTTGTAATAGTAGCCAACAACTTAAGACAAGATTGTATTAGTATTAGTGTTCGAAAGATGTCGGTCAAAAGTTGTGTGACCAAATTTGGATATGGTTGTGGTTTTCTGGTAGAAGAGAGTGATGATGATGCTGTCGAAGGTCAACGTGTTCATGGTGTCACCGCTCCCAAGAGTGGTGGGAACAAGTGCTCAGGAGAGGCTGAGAATGTTAACTGGGACAAGACGAGAAGGCTAAAGATGTGGTTCTATCTTGCAGCAGAAGGCCTATATCTGTCCCAAACAAAGGATCCGAATTATGGTAAGGAGGAAATGGACACTCAGTCCGATGAAGTGACTGAAGTGGGACAAAATTCAAAATTGGGATAAGTTATTTTCTTCCTTGTCAAGAATAAAGATTAAATGATGTCTGATTAAAAATGGGTTAAAAGTAAGGAGGAATATGAAAATGTTTTACGAAATAATTTATATTCCTTACGCTTTAAAATCAGAAGTTTAATCTCTTCTTTCCCATTTAAAGATTGGACTTTGTAAACGACTTAAAAAGATCCGTTCTTTTAAAGTGTAATTATTAAAAGTATGTTCGCACATACGATGGAGAAAGATCCACTAACTGTGCGAAAACTGTTACCACTCTTAAGTAAGCGCCAAGAATTGTCTAGGCACTAATCATAACGGAAGAAGTCTAAAAGCTAAAGACGTTGAGCCTATAACACTATTTGGCAGAAGATCCTTCATAGGATGATATTGGACACTCAGTCATATAAAGCCTCCGGGCGACTGGAGTGGGCCAAACTTTCTTTGATATGATGATATTGGACACTCAGTCATACAAAGCCTACGGGCGACTGGAGTGGGGCCATAATTCATTTCATTGCAAAAGTAATGGACACCTAGTGTGGTGGGCCAGAATTTCTAGGTCTTAAAAGATCTGAAGGCCTAAAGAAAGGCAGAAAAGAAATTGGACACTCAGTCTGCCAAAGCAACTAGAGTGGGCTAGAGTATCCAGATCACATATGATCCGGTTATGCCCTAACCATGGGCAAGAGGTTGTTCATGTGAAGCAACGCCACCTCTAAAGTAGAAGGGGTAGAAGGGGTTGGAGAGGTTGTCCTCAATAGGACTTCAAGGAATGAGATCACTCTAAGATGAGGTGATACATGTCCCAAACTTGGTTTAAGGGACGCTGTTGGTCAAGCTGGTTTAAGACTAGTCCAATAGGTCTGTAATAACTAAGAATGGTATAGTATGTCTGTAGCCAAATGAATGATATGTTTATAATCTGTGCATCTATGCTATCATAGATTAAGACACGTTAAATAGAAAGTCATTCAAAAGCTAACGATGTTGAGATTGTTGCCTTCTGTCGACATAAACCCTCAAAATGAATGTGAGGTAGGCGAAGAGGCAAAATCACCTTTCCAAGTTCCATCAAAGGAATAGCGAAAGAAGTACCGCTCCTCTAGAACTAAGTCACACCTACTTGGGTGATTTGAAGTTTATACAAAATAGAGGGGGGACACAAGTACGTTGTGACCTTCATTGATGATGGTACAATGTATTATATCCTTTGTTTGCCAAAAAGCAAAGATGAAGTTGTTGAAGCGGATAAGCGCTACAAAGCAGAAGTTGAAAATCAACTAAGCCTACGGATTGAGGAATTCGTAGTGATAGAGGGGGAGAATGTGAAGCATCGTTCATTAAACGATTGCTCATTACTCACCTCAGTCCATTGGTGTTAGCCAAGCGCAAAACCGTAACCCCAAAATATGTGAGGCAAGGGGATCCTTACCGCTAATGCGATTCTCAATAGAAATACGCATAAGGATAAGGATAACTCTCCGTGTGAAACATGGAAATGATCTCACATACAAATGTTGTGATGTGGGGTGGCTTGGTAAAAGTTGAAATACAAAAACAGGTCAAGTTGTACCTAAGACTGTAGATTGCATAACCACTGGATCTGCAAATAACAGTAGTGCTTATCGCCTCGTGGTGTCAAAGAATGTTGAATTCCTTGAAGATAAATTTCCTTGAAAAGGAAAAAGAAGTAATTGCTCAAGGTTAACAAAAACCCACGAGGGCCTGACTGTCCGGAACTAGATGTGCCGTATCTACAGGACTCGAAAGTTGCTGGCTATCCGAAACTTAATAATCCAGATCTGCAGAACTCAGAGATTCTAGATGTTGAACCGAGACGGAGCTAAGAAGGGGACAAAGACTTGTTCCAGTCCTTCTAGCTTGTATGGTTGAGAATGAACCATGGACAATTAACAAATAATTGTCATCTCCAAAAGCGCTGCTTTGGAAAGAAGCTACAAAGAGAGAAATGGATTCCATCATATAGAACCATACTTGCGTAATGGTTGATCTTCCTCTGGGAAAAGAACCTTTGGGTTGTGAAAATGGATACTCAAATGTGAGTACAAAGTAGATGGATCTACTGTCGAGTATAAGGCCTCGACTACTTGTACATATGCTCCCCTATGAGTAGCTTAATAGGGCCATTGGAGTCTTGCGTGTCATGGATATTGAAACAACCTTCCCAACCGGAGAGTTGGAAGAAGAGGATCAGAGTTGGTTTGCTGAACTGTTGGGCTTCTTCCTGAACTTTCATTTTGGTCCTTGAAATGTTTACATTTTGGTCCTAAAAGTCTCAGATAAAACAGAAACAATGAATCTGACCACAGAAACATTGACTCTGAAGTTAGAAAGCCAACAGTTGGAAAACCAACAGTCTGAGAATGGAAGTCATATTGAAACAAAGTCTCGATATGAAAGATATGAGTATTACATATGACATCTTAGGAATTGTATTTCTAAGACATCTAATGGACTAGTCTAACTCCAAACTCAGTTGTGAGATAGTTGACAGTCTCGTTGAAGCCACCAATGGATATGAATCATATAACTGATTGAAATCATGGTGCACCCATAGACAAGGAGCGATATGCACAGGTCACGTGTAGTTCAATGTATTGTACACACTATAACCGACCTGGTATCGGCCTACAAACCGATCAGTTGAACTAAGGTTCATTGATGATCTTAATAAATGATCAATAGAAGGAGTTAAGTCGGATATGACGATATCTGAATTATTTGCTTATCTACGGATTATAGTATTCTGGATGTCCAGCGGTTCTGGGAGAACACAATAATGCAAACTGGACATCAGATATGAAGAACACCAAAGCCACAAGTAAATATGTATGGTGGGTCTTGGAAAATCCTCTAAGAAAACTTGCATCGACCGATTCATGATGGGATCAGAGTTTATCTCTTTATACAAAGCATAAAAGAAGTTGAGTAACTTCATGACTCCCTAGAGGACGTCCCTTATTGGGAGAAACCCGTGCCTTCAGCAGTTATACACTGTGGCTAGCCGGTCGAATTTAGGAAGGACACAGATAACGGAGTCTGGACAAATATGTCAGGATATGTCGGAGACATAAGACCGTATGGCAGTTGATCATCACGGGTATCACTTCCTTGTTTACTAACTAAGGGACTACCCGGAGATCAAATGTTCTGGCTGTCTAGGGAAATGAGCTTAAAACCAAAATAATACGAACCATTGCGGTGGTAACCCAACCATACTGATTGGAGATCCCAAGAATTTGGTTCAATGGGAAAACTAAGTTGCAAAAGGTTCAGTTGAACGCTTTGGTGGAAGTAAGAAGCACTTCAGATGATGATTTTTGTACGGAAACATAAATCCAAAGTTGTTCCCGCGATAGACATTATAGTGCTACCTGCATGGTGGGTAAAGGTTAACCTTCCAAACCTTTAAGATCCTCAAATAGTTGAGGTTAAGTTTGGGGAAACTTTTAATGATTCCTAACATTTGTAAAGTGGGGTATAACAGGATACCTTCTAGGAGATCACCTATTTAAGTGAGAGCATATGCCGCCTCAAATGAACGCACTTAAGAATCCAAGTGTGTCCACGGCCACAACAGACAAAACCATAAGAATGAAAACGAATAAGGAGAGTTATTGTGTTGGTATTAATTTCTTGGCTTACACTAAACACTGACGGTTCAAGACATCACGTTCACCGCGCGGTAAGTAAGTTCGGTGGTATTCAACTAGGGAAGGTTCAAAGCAGAAGCTACCTCTCCTGATGCAATATCTTTTCGCTAAAAGATTGCTGAAAGTAGGCACCATGTGTGTGCGCCAAATAATATCTTTCAAGAGGAGATTGTTGGAAATTTGCCTTTGGCGGGGAGGTACGTCCACCCATATTTAATGAATTAAACACTAGTGTTCCGCATGTTGGAGGCTTTGTCTCTTCACTCATGCGTAATCTACTAAGTGAGTAGATGACCGTAGGGCCAAGAATCGTCAAATTCCGTTGAGAAATGAAAGAGATATTGGTCCACGAAGTAAGGTGTTTGAGGCTTGGAAATATGGTGTGGGACAAATCTACCACATCGGTGGGAAAAGGAAGAATTGCTCTCTTTATAAGTCTCTTAATTGGTTAAGGGTTTGGGACCCCAAGGGGTATCCCATGTGTTTAAAGGAGGGAGGACCTAGATGTGCTTGAGTTCAAGGCTAAGCCCACACGCGCGCCACCGCCGCCAGCCCGTCCCATCCGGTCTGGTCCGGTCTCGGGCTCAGGTCACGGGTCGTGGGTCGTGGGACTTTCTGATATTATCTATTTGGACCCCCAAATTTATTAATATTTACAGTTTGGTCCCTGGAGTTTCTGGAAAGGTGAATTTGGCAACAACGGAAGGCAGAAAGTTTCTGCCTACCGTTTGGACTATTTTTTGGAGCATTAACCAGCCATTACTTGGCTGTTAACTCCTCCATAAACAACCCTCTTTTATTGGCCATTAACAGCCTCCCTAATAGCCATTAACAACCCTCACTAATGGCTCTTAAACAACCATGTCTTGGGCAGTTGAGCAGCCTCCCTTGTGCTATATATTGCTACCTTTCGGCTCATTTGGCAGTGACGAAAAACACACAAAAATAGAATAGAAATACACAGAAACGAGACAACATTTATATACACAGAGACAAATAGAAGAGACACTGAAATTCAGTCCAAAACGTTGGGACTAAAACATAAACTCTTCCTTCCTTTTCCATTTCTTCTGCAAGGCGTTTCGTGTTTGTTTTCTTCGTCAGAATCAACCTATTTTCTTTGTAATATTGAGATTAAAGTGTTGTTTTATCTTGGGAGACTATTGCCCGCTAACGTAAAAGCATATATACAGGGCAATCTTGTCTTAAGGACAAAGTGCAGTCACTCGACTCAGCACACAGTTGTAACCATCCAGATTTAGTGTTTCTTGATTTTAGGTTATCAAGATTCAAGACTCAACAACTTTGCGGCAGTTCTGAAGATTGGCTATTTGTTTATCCTTTCGAACACTTGTAATATTTATTTACTTCCACTACTGCTTTGTAACAGTAGCCAACAACTTGATAAAGAAATGATCAATATTATTATTTCAAATATCTAATTATGTTGATTGATTACAGTTTAGTTATTAGAGCAAGTTTATTCAGCCTTAGGTTGTTTGCAAGGCATATACATGTACGGAAAAGCTGTGTGTGATTGTAGTTAGCTAGGTATAATATACATATAATGGAGAAGTTGTTTTGATGCCTAGTGATAGGAGACATGATATGGATTATAGGAATCTTAATCCGATTAGAAGAACTGTTTGACAGCATGACCCTATACCTTTGAGAAAGTTTCCTTTAGGTGATCATTAGTCCATTTTAAATATCTATCTGTGTGCTAAGCTAGTTGTGCATTTATTGTCTTGATTTGATGTTAAGATGTACCCCTGTTAGTATAAAATATCCCTGAATGTTATGCCTGGTGCCCCTTCCTATCCGTGAAATTTCCAATATGATGTTGGAACCAGTGTACTGCACTTGCTGAGTCTGTCTTGTTTTCTATGTCATTTTGATTAATATCTGAGTCCATATAAGAATGGCTATTTCCAATTTGTTCTCTAAGAGTATGTATGTCTTCTTAAAGATAAATTAAGAAGTATCGAAAACATGGCATGTTCCTGACAAGGTCTTGTGCTTAGTTTAACATGTTCCGGATATGTTTCTATTTGGAATATGATGGCATGTGATATATCTTAAGCCATTAAGCATGCTAGTTAGTTATGATATGTGTCTTGTCTCTTTCCCCTGTTGATATATCCAGTTTGTTTGTTCCTATCTTAGTTTAGGATGGAATATGTTAAGGGATATTCTGGTTTACGGTTATCTATATGATTTGAAGTGAGGTATTTGTATTTCTTCTTCTCTTGTTGCATTTGAATCATATGAAATACCCCATATTTTACCTATCTTTATTAATGTATGAGCTTGACTATGACTGGCCTGTTTTTCTTTCTAATTTATTGAATTTGGAATGGTATACCTCAAACGTATATAAGGTATATAGGCCTTGGTATACATTAGGTGTATATTTCAGTTATATACTTTTGTATACCTTCAGGTATATCACATATATTTGGAATATCTTTTATATATCAGTCCCACACATGTAAGTATGGGCTCGTATGTTTGCAAGATAATAAAAGATTGAGCTGATGTGCGTTTTGGGCCTGTTTTATTTTCCTCTCTTCGAAATCTGAGAAAAACATGTGAGTTATTGGGCCTTCCCCTTTATTTTATGTGTATTATGTGTTATGTCTAGGCCCAATATTGAGTTCAAATCCTTGGAATATTATTTCTTTGTGCCTGCTAAACTGTTATTCTGGTTTGCTAATTGATATAAAGTAGGTGCTTGAGTTTCATTATGGATATTTGTTTATATCTGAAAATTCTGGGTACGTTCCAGTTGCAATATTTATTTTTCCTCTTCTATGCATGTCCCATGGGCCTATTGGCCCACATTTTCCTGATTCCGCAAACTGCTTGAGCCGTTGGGCTTAGGGGCCCAACAACATATTCTTCCCAATAACACTTTATCTTTCATGAATCATTTATTTATATTCTTGATACATTTATATTTTTATGTTTCGTCTACTAATTCTTTTATTTACATGAAATGTATCGGGAGCAATAGAGAGTTTCGTTACGAGACTCATCGTAACTTTGCCAAATGAAGATCCGCGTCCATGTTATTTGCATTCTCCGGCCTCGGAACTTCAAAAGAAATAGGGCGTGATGATAACGTCATCCGCCCTAGTCGCTGCCTTTATTATTTATCTAATATGCCTTTCATTGTTATTCGGGCTGTAATAATTATTTAATTCTGTATTGTCATTAGGATGCTTAGAATAATTAGGCCGCGAATAGATGAGTGAATATGATAGTTTAACTGCCGTTAGTTTATTTCTTAGGCTCGGTTAATTTGGAAACCCATCACTAGCTCTATTCGTTTTAGGGCCATCACGTATGTTCCAAATTCAGTCGCTAGTTATTTTATTTTACGCTCGTTATGCACGTTTTAATCTCTTTCAAAACAATTTGGCTATCTTTTACTTACAATTTTTTTTTAATCCTAAAAATAAGGTTTGCGTTTTATCCGATTTGTAAAATTGAATGATTTCCATAAAATCATCTCTTCACATTATAAATAAATAAAAAATTGCTTTCTTCTATTATCACCAGCCACATACGTATTTTTGTAAACAAATAAATGTTACATCTATTTTTATGAATAATGTCATATAAAATGCATACTTTTCTCAACTCTATGTGTATTTTATAAATAATGCTTTACAAATGTATGCTTTTATGTATTCTATAAATAAATGCATGCCTTTTCCAAAATCAACTTCACATATATACAAAATGAATAGTTTATGAGTATTTTTATAAATAATGTATACTTTTCATCAAAATCAATTTTACATGCAAACGCATGCTTTTTATCAAAATCAATTCACATGCATCTTGTGAACGATGTTGTACAAGTGCATACACTTTTATTCTACATGCATCTTATAAGCCATGTCCCACAAATGCACGCTTTTTCAATCCTAAAGCTATGCCAAGCAATCTGTCAAAACTGCATTTTTAATTAAATATTTGCAATATCCTTTTCTTAAACTTCATACTTTTAAATATGCATTTTCAGCATAATAAATAACCTTAGTTTGACCGGATAACCGCAAGTTAGCGAATCTTAAAGGATGCCTAACCCCTTCCCTTTAGGATAATAATGAACCCTTACCTAGAATCTCATTAGTTTCACAGATCATAAAACCGGAGTTATTTTACAGCATTTAGTTAACATTTAGGTGCCCTAATTCACCGTAGAATAATTAGATGGCGACTGCTCAATAGCTTTATCAATCCATATGGACTCGATTCCATTACGTCGCGAGCCGCGGTTAAAAATGGGCGCGACAACATGATGACTCCACTGGTGAGTTCAGGTTCTTAACCATAGCAAACCCAGGTTAATTATTATTGCGCTTTATTTTTGCTCTTTATTTGATTTAGTGGTTTAAATTGTTTCCTTTGTGAAATTTTGCATGCATAATTGCTTTAATTGCCATCTTCTCTTACTGCTTTCCTTAATTATTATTGTGCTTTATTTTTGCTCCTTATTTGATTTAGTGCTTTAAATTATTTCCAATGAGAAATTTTGCAGGTATAACTGCTTTAATTGCTATCTTCTCTTACTGCTTTCCTTGAATTGGCATTCCGCTCATATTTCCTCCACTTTGGAAAAATTGACACTATCACACATACACGCGAGGTGTGTTTCGCGCAGCCGCAAAATTTTCTTTCAAACTTCCAAATTTTATGAGAGTTGGCGTATGCGCGGAGTGTCCGGACCATCCGGTGGCCGCGTATCTTTCTCACTCGAGTAGTCTTCTCGGGAACCTTGAGTCTAGGAGGCCAAATCTTAGAAAATTTAGGATAGAGCTATACCACCCTTTATCTTGAGTCATGCATGCATACACCTTAGGTGGGTCGATCCTTGGCATCGACTCCACAATTAAGAAATCTACCAAATTGTCGACGGGTCTCACGACCCAACGACCAATCAACTTATTATGTATAGCGTGATAATGATAGACGGATCTAAGCCTAATCATGACATGCCGGAATTGGAAAATGTCCATTCAGCCTTCATTTCCAACGGAAAGCATTTCAATATAGTGGTTTGGATCAATCTATCATAATCTCGCATATTTGACGTTTAGGCCCACCATTGGCATAAGAGAGGCACCATGCATATTAGGGTGCGTAGTTAATTTCCATACAATCTGCTTTCTATTTTTGCTACTTTCACTCTGTGCATATTATTTGAAGCAATAATTACACACCTTATACTAACTTGGTTTTCTTCATTTTTTAGAAGGTTTATTTTACCTAATTTATTTTCCCCAAAGTTTGATTTGCGTTGACTAAAACTGGCGGAACACCTCTACTTCATGAGATCAAAGGCATGATCCTTCAACAAAATGACTGATTCAGGTACATCCGAACAGACTGGCCTAGGACTTATCGCCCTTCCGAGAGATGAACCAGAAGCTTCAGAAAGGAGAAATACTACCGTCCAGGAAGAATACATCGCCCAACTGTTGCAACAGATGGCAACTATGTAGACTGAGATTGAGCGACTCCAAAATCTCACCAACCTGTCTATTAGCCTCAATACTCCACTCCCTGAACAAGGGATGAATGCAACTGCACCGCAAACCTTTTCATTCTCCTGAACCGCCATTTCCTCAAAACCTTCCCGAAAATTTCCCACTAAGCAAAACCAATCCGCAACACACTAACCCACATCTTATCAACCCACAAGCTATTCCACAACAAAGCCCGCTACAAAATGATCCGACATCCTTCACAACTCTATATGCACCTCAAGATCCACTCACCCAAATTACCCCACTCGTCCAAAATAGCCCTCCCACGCAAAATTACCAGGCAGTCCAACAAATATCGATGGCACACATCGCTGACCATAACAAACAGTGTGTACCACTAGTATATGTACCGGAAGCCCAACCTTTTACTACCACCATACCAAATATACCCCCTCAGAAAATTGACCAGTATGAGGAGATGGAAAGTAAAGCAAGGATCAGAACCGATGAAAGTGTTCAAGAACATCCAAACAAGCAAAGGACATGAAGGACTCGAGTACGAAGATCTATGCATGCATCCCGACATTGAGTTGCCTGGCGGATATAAGGTGCCAAAATTTGACTTGTTTGATGGGAAGGAAAATCCTCACGCTTATTTAAGATCGTACTATGACAAACTGGTTGAGGTAGGTAAAGACCAGGCCATCATAATGAAGTTGTTCGTAAGGAGTTTGATAGGAGAAACACTCGACTGATACATGAGCCAAGACCTGCGAAAATGGCGTAATTGGGGCACGATGGCACATGATTTCATGGATAGATTTAAGTTTAACACTGACATAGTCTTGGATAGATTTTATCTGATGAGGTTGGAAAAGAAATCCACAGAGACCTTCAGAGAATAAGCCATGAAGTGGAGGGCGGAAGAAGCAAAAGTTCAACCCCCGATAGTGGAAAATGAGATGACCACTCTCTTTGTACAATCTTTGAAAGATGCAACCTACTATGAAAGAATGATAAGCGTCATAGGACGGAGTTTCTCTGAAGTTTTAAGGGTGGGAGATTTCATAGAAGAGGGTATCAAAACTGGAAGAATTACAAACTTGGTAGCGTTGCAAGCAACGAGTGAGGCAATTCAGTCGGACTCATTTGGGGGAACAATAAATAGGAAGAAGGACGGAGTGTCCCCTGTCATGACGGTCCAGAAACATAGGCCAAATCAAATATCAACCTACCAAAGCCCATCATCCCAGCTTTCCTACTACAACCAAAACACCCAAAGTCCTCAGCTTTCCTACTGCAACCAAAACACCCAAAGTCCTCAGCTTTCCTACTACAACTAAAATACCCAAAGTCCTCAGTTTTCTGATTATAGCCTAAACGCCCGAAGCCCTCAACCTTACTATCAATACCCACCTTCTCCCTACCCTGTCAACCATACCCAACAATATATAGCCTACCGCAAGCGCCTGCATATCCGAATTCCCCATAATATCAGCCCATATACTAACCTAGCCACAAGTCCATCCACCAAACGCACCCAGACCCTGTGAAAAATATGAAAGAAAGACAGTCAAAACCTATACACCTTTAGCCGAACCTCAAGCCCAGTTGTATGAAAGACTGAGAACCGCAGGAATACTTCAGCCCATCCCAGGAAATGTCCCCAATCCTGTTCCCAAATGTCATGATGAGACTAAGCATTGTGCATACCACTCTGGAATCCCTGGAAATTACTACGCCCTCAAAGACAAAATCAAGGGATTGATCAAAGAAGGAGTTATCCAACTGAAATGAGCTCCGCCTGATGTACACAATAACACTTTGCTAACCGATGACGATGCTAATGTGAACATGATTACTGTTGATGAAGAACACAATTTGGAAGGGACTATTGTGCCAGTCCCGAGAGAGGAAAAGGTTGAATCATCAGCCTTTATCACCCCTATAAATACAGTCCAAATGAGGGCACCTCTTGAAGTAGAAGTGCTTCCTTCAAAGCTGTGGATCATGACATCGTCTTTTCCTAAAGGAGTCTTATCGACCAATCTCCAAAGGAAAAGAGATGCTTCCTTGCCAAAGCCTGTTCCGCCTCCGAGTCAGTTATTTGTCAAAACATGCGCCATTCATAAATCAAATGAGGACGATGCAACCAACCCCGTGGGGGGGGGAAGGTGGACTCAAAAGTCTTTTCATTGCTGAAGAATAAGCGATACACAATGTGATTCTGGAAGATTACGCTGAAGACCCCAACCATTTGGGATGCAGAACAGGGAAATATTTTAAAGAATTGGACATGTGCCCCGACCCTGTTTCTCCGGGAATCTAGTTAATTGCATTAGTACTTAATGAAACAATGTGATTCAAATTGAGGCCTGAATCACATCTATGCATTTAATGTGTTTTGCCTCCACATTTTGAAAGCTTAAAATAACAAATCCGCATTGCT
Source organism: Anisodus tanguticus (assembly GCA_034509755.1). Taxonomy (NCBI): domain Eukaryota; kingdom Viridiplantae; phylum Streptophyta; class Magnoliopsida; order Solanales; family Solanaceae; genus Anisodus; species Anisodus tanguticus. The sequence continues at coordinate 38,220,471 of CM067542.1, forward strand.
TTTTCTGTTTTAAAATCCGTTTTGTTTAATAATTTTATTTTCTCTTTCATCATGCAAACTAATAAATTTGTCGATAATATGAATGTGATATGTAATGAAACAAGCAAACAAAGTCCCAGACAATGAACAAGACTTCGAAGAATATGAGGAAGACTCACAGCCGAAAGAATTGACTAAAAATTGGGGCATTTTGAGAATAAGCCGAAGCCAAATTTGGATGAAACAGAGGCAGTAAAGTTAGGACACGCAAAACCTATGAAGGAAACAAGAATCAACATCCATCTAAGGCCCGCACAAAAGAAAGAGTTGGTGGATCTTTTGAGGCAACATATCGACGTATCTAAGTGGTCTTATGACGCTATTCCAGGTTTGAGTACAGATCGACCTCAAATGAATGGAGCAGTCGAGGCAACCAACAATAACATCAAAGGAATACCACGAAAGATAGTTGATAATTACAAGCAGTGGTATGAGCCTTTGCCATTTGCACTTTTTGGCGATCACACTACAATCAGGACTTCTACTGGGGCAACGCCATATCTTTTGGTCTATGGGACAGAAGTTGTGTTATCAGCAGAGGTAGAAATACAATCCTTGAGAATTATCTAAGAAGCCGAGTTGTGCGAAGCTAAGTGGATAGAAAATTAGTACGAAGAGACTGATTGATGAAAAGTAGATGAACCCAGTTTGTCTGGGGCAACTTTACCCGAACAAAATAGCCAAAGCTTTCAACAAGAAGGTAAAACCGAGAATTTTCAAACCGAGGCAATTGGTGCTAAAACATTTATTTCCGCACCAATATGAAGCTAAAGGAAAATTCAAACTGACAAGGGCCTTACATGATTCACCGAGTGCTGACTGGAAGGGTACCAATCCTAGCTGAAATGGACGGCGAAGTATGGCCAAAAGCTATCAACGCAGATGCGGTGAAAAGACACTACATTTAGGAATTTTGCTATGTAACACATTTTCTATGTTGTAAAAATTGCAATCCCTTGGCGGGATACGCAAAGAACCCAAGTCGGGTTCCGTCCCTTTTAAAGCACAAACTTTCCCAAAAATCCCTTTTACTTGTAACATGAACTACATTATGACCTGATTCCCTCGGAGGGATACGTAGGCGGCCACATCGGCTTCGGTCCCACTTTTTAGAAAACCTTACAATCCCCTTTGTTTGTAAGGAACTACGTTATGACTTGATTCCCTCGGCGAGATACGTAGGCGGCCTATATCGGCTTCGGTCATACCGTTTAAAATTTTTCTCCCTTATCTTGCATGTAGAGAAATACACCCATCTGATCACCTCGATAGGTCAGGCAAACAACCCACACAAGATTCGGTTGTCCATCCGAAAGTTCATCATCCTCACATATCGGGAACTGGGGAAAAATTTAAGGGTTCACTGCAAGAATACACCGATAGACATGGAAAAGTGTCGACCAACTAAGTCTTCAGCTAGAAGAAGGATTTTGGATAAGACGTTTGCTTTGTTTCACCGCATGTCACTGTTCGACAAACATTTATATAGATGCATACTTTCTTATAAGAAAATTGTTTTCAACAAATATTTTCATTAAAGTTTGACATAAATTTTTATTGATATTCATACTTTCTTATAAACAAATTGTTTTCAACAAATGTTTTCATTAACGACTAGCCAAGACTGGGAACCAGACAGGGGGTACAGGTCCAAATCAGTAGGACGTGCAAGTATCAAGAGCCAAAGCTACAAAGTCAACGTGAATCAACCGACCCTCCCCCAAACTCACAAATTTTCTTTGAGTACAGGTTCTTCAGGTTGAATGAAGTAGGGAAGCCACATCACTTATGATCAATTTCACAAAGAATTTCCGCATCACAACTCACCACAAAGATCACGTTCCTATTTTGCGTCTATACAAAGGCATCATCTTGACCTACAGGGTCCCAACCATTATGTCTGCACAAGGATGTTATTTTGAATCACAGGGAACTTCAACACAGCAAATCGACGGCAAAGACGTCACGTCACATTTTCATCTGTGCAAGGACGATATTTCAATTCACAGTCCATAGGAGTTTGAATCGACAAAAGATTCAGCACAACGTGGAACCATCTATTATAGAAAACTGAGGACAATAACTTCAACACAGCAAATCGACGACAAAGACGTCGCATCACATTTTCTTCTGTGCAAGGATGACATTTTAATTCACAGTCCATAGGAGTTTGAATTGGCAGAAGATTCAGCATAACGTGAAACCATCTATTACAGCAAACTGATGGCAAATACGCTATTTACATCAAACGACGGCAAAGACATCGCATCACGTTTTCATCTGTGCAAGGGCGACATTTCAATTCACAGGAGTTTGAATCGGCAGAAGATTCAGCATAACGTGAAACCATTTATTACAGCAAACTGATGGCAAAGACACCATTTACATCAAACGACGGCAAAGACATCGCATCACATTTTCATTTGTGCAAGGGCGACTTTCAATTCACAGGAGTTTGAATCGATAGAAGATTCAGCACAACGTGGAACCATCTATTACAGCAAACCGACGTCAATGATGTCAACATCATTACAGCAACGTCATCAACGTTATGGCAGCACAACAACTATCTTTTACAGAAAAATGTCATTACAACAATGTCATCGACGTTACGGCAGCACAACAATTGTCTTTTTCAGCATTACAATGACGTCAACAGCATTACAACGACGCCATCAGTATTATGTCAGCACAACAACTATCTCTTACAACAATGTCATCGACGTTACGATAGCACAACAACTATCGTTTACAATATTACAACTATGTCAACAACATTACAATGATGTCATCAGCATTATGTCAGCACAACAACTATCTCTTACAACATTACAACAACGTCATCGATGTTACGGCAGCACAACAACTGTCTTTTACAACATTACAATGATGTCATCATCATGATGTCAGCACAACATCTATCTCTTACAGCAAACATCATTACAATGACATCATCAGCATTATGTCTACTCAACACGTCTACGCAACGACGTCTACACGACGACGTCTTCAGCACTACGTCTACACGACGATGTCTTCAACACAACACGTCCATACAATGATGTTATCAACAACATTACGTCAATACAACGACGACATCAGCATTACGTCATTACAACAACGTCATCGCATTACGTTTGTGCAAGGGCAACTTTTCAACTCACAGGGTCACATTTTTTTTATGTAATCATTCTCTACCATTTTATCTCAGCAGTTATGCACTAATTTTATCTTAAGCTTTAGTTTGCAGGAGCTTTAATTTACAGAAACTTTACCACAACGTGGAACTATCTCTTACGGAGAATCGAGGCAATTTTGGTCAGCAGCCTACTTCAAACGTCGTTCCGCTCTTCCCCAATAATTTTGCCACACCTGCAACCAGTGTCATCATAACTCAACACTGGGGCAATATTTTTTGAATCTGCACCAACTTTTGCAATTTCTTCTCCCTCAGAACTCTATCTCTACCCGCGCCCCAATAATATTCGATGATTAGGAAAAAATTAGCTAATCGGTCAACATCTTTGTCTGAAAACTCTTTTATCGTCTCCGTCCAAAGAGGGGCATCTGTTGACACCCAATTTTGCCTTGTCTTTTCCGATTTATTTGCAATTGTATTATATTTTTGACACCTCTAAAATAATTTTGATATATATACATATATATAAGGATTTTAATATCATCGTTTATTTCTCAAATATCGTTATTTATTATTATTATTATTATTATTATTATTATTATTATATTTCTACTATCATTTGACTTTTAATAACCTAATCATAGTTTTTACCCTAATATTCTATTATTTTTTTTGTAAAATTGCATCGCATTTTTTTTATTTAAATTAAGCATTTCGCAAATATTATATTTTTATTATTATCACATCGTTATGTTATTTTACATAATTTACATTTTTTGCAAACAAAAACATCCTTTTATAATAAACTCCTTTTTATATTAACCAACTCCCCATGTTTATTTTTCAACCCAAAACAATTTCTACCCAAAACAAAAATTAACCCAATTAATGGGGCCCAATCGACCACCCCACTTATCCCCTACCAATGGCCCAATTCGGTCGGCCCAACACCTTTATTACCCAACCCATTTAACCTCAACCAAAAACAAAACCAAGCAAAAAAAACCGTAAACATATTCCCCTCAACCCGCCGCACCCCATACCCGCGACCCACGCCAGTCACCTCACAAACCACCAACCTCTGTCATCCTGACACCACCAATCCTCGGTATACCCTACGACCACACCCCATCACCCATCATACCCCTACATCCTACAGTCCCAAAATCCATCCTAAAATCATCATTTTTGTCCCTGTTATTTTAAAATTCAAAACTCGAAATCGAGGGGGATGGGATGATCGTTATGGGGGAATCCATCTATAAATACCCCCTTGTTCTTCATTTCAAGGGGGTTCGAATTCCGATCCGAAATTGAAAACGGGTCGAGTCGAGGTCCAAAATAAGTTTTTTAAAAAAACAAATCCAAAAATCAGAAAGAAAAAGCATAAGTTTTGTTCTTAAATTTTGGGTTACAATACCCCTCTTTGTTTCATAAACAAATCCGAAAGAAAAAGCATAAGTTTTGTTCTTAAATTTTGGGTTACAATACCCCTCTTTGTTTCATAAACAAATCCGAAAATACCTTTCCATTCATAATTTTCAATAAAAAAAAAACTCTCCGAATATTAGTGTAAGTTTTCAGAAAATCCTTTTTCTTTCACATTTCAGTTGTTTTCTGTCTGTTCTGCTCCGGGTCGGGTCGGGTCAAAATCCGGGGTACATTCCAATTGCGATATTTATTTTTCCTCTTCTATGCATGTCCGGGGTCAAAAAAACTCTCTGAATATTAGTGCGTTTTGGGCCTGTTTTCTTTTCCTCTATTCGAAATCTGAGAAAAACATGTGAGTTATTGGGCCTGCCCCTTTATTTTCTATGTATTATGTGTTCTGTCTAGGCCTAATATTGAATTCAAATCCTTGGAATATTATTTCTTTCTCCCTGCTAGATTGTTATTCTGGTTTGATAATTGATATAAAGTAGGTGTTCGAGCTTCATTATGGATATTTGTTTATATCTGAAAATTCGGGGTACGTTCCAATTGCGATATTTATTTTTTCCTCTTCTATGCATGTCCCATGGGCCTATTGGCCCACATTTTGCTGATTCCGCAAACTGCTTGAGCCGATGGGCTTAAGGGCCCAACAACATATTCTTCCCAATAACACTTTATCTTTCATGAATCATTTATTATATTCTTGATACATCTATATTTTTATGTCTCGTCTACTAATTTTTTTCTTTTCTTTTATTTACATGAAATGCATTGGGAGTAACGAAGAGTTTCGTTACGAGACTCATCGTAACTTTGCCAAACGAAGACCCGCGTTCATGTTATTTGCATTCTCCGGCCTCGGAACTTCAAAACAAATAGGGCGCGATGATATCGTCATCCACCCTAGTCGCTGCCTTTATTATTTGTCTAATCCGCCTTTCATTATCATTCGGATAGTTTAACTGCCGTTAGTTTATTTCTTAGGCTCGGTTAATTTGGAAACCCATCACTAGCTCTATTCGTTTTAGGGCCGTCACGTATGTTCCAAATTCAGTCGCTAGTTATTTTATTTTACGCTCGTTATGCACGTTTTAATCTCTTTCAAAACAATTTGGCTATCTTTTACTTACAATTTTTTTTTAATCCTAAAAATAAGGTTTGCGTTTTATCCGATTTGTAACATTGAATGATTTCCATAAAATCATCTCTTCACATTATAAATAAATAAAAAATTGCTTTCTTCTATTATCACCAGCCACATACGTATTTTTGTAAACAAATAAATGTTACATCTATTTTTATGAATAATGTCATATAAAATGCATACTTTTCTCAACTCTATGTGTATTTTATAAATAATTCTTTACAAATGTATGCTTTTATGTATTCTATAAATAAATGCATGCCTTTTCCAAAATCAACTTCACATATATACAAAATGAATAGTTTATGAGTATTTTATAAATAATGTATACTTTTCATCAAAATCAATTTTACATGCAAACGCATGCTTTTTATCAAAATCAATTCACATGCATCTTGTGAACGATGTTGTACAAGTGCATACACTTTTATTCTACATGCATCTTATAAGCCATGTCCCACAAATGCACGCTTTTTCAATCATATAAGTTATGCCATGCAATATGTCTAAACTGCATTTTTAATTAAATATTTGCAATATCCTTTTCTTAATCTTCATACTTTTAAACATGCATTTTCAGCGTAATAAATAACATGAGTTTGATAGGATAACCGCAAGTTAGCTGATCTTAAAGGATGCCTAACCCCTTCCCTTTAGGATAATAAAGAACCCTTACCTAGAATCTCATTAGTTTCACAGACCATAAAACCGGAGTTATTTTACAGCATTTAGTTAACATTTAGGTGTCCTAATTCACCGTAGAATAATTAGGTGGCGACTCCTCAACAACTTTATAAATTCAGAGGGAATCGATGCCATTACGTCGCGAGCCGAGGTTAAAAACGGGCGCGACAAGTGCTTCAACAATGATGGTTGATGAGAAAGTGAATCAACAAAATTAGAATTTGATAATTTAATTCATGTCTAGTTATGATTTATAGTCAGAATTAATATTGGAACAAGTTTCATGTTTAAGTTAAAGTAGGTTTCTTATTATTATAAATAGGGATGTTGCCAGCTATTTTCATAACAAGAGAGAACAAGAGATATTGTGAGGTTGTAGAGAGCCTTCAGAGATTCATTGAATTTATCAATAAAATATATTCCTTCAAATTGGTATCAGAGCCTATGTGAGATCGATCAAAGCCTGTGTGAGATCCGATCAAACCTTGTGTAAGATCCGACACATATAAAAGAATATGGATATTCCGTATTTATCTATTTTTGTGTTTGATGGTAAAAATAATTATGAGAGTTGGTGTCAACAGATAAATAATTTTTTCAATGTTGTTGGACTATGGTCTATTATTGATACAGGGTTCGTAGAAACACCAAAAGGCACAACATTGACTAGTGAAACAGATACATAATTGGAGAAAAATAGACAATTGAATTATAAGACATTCTACTACCTCAATAGAAAATTCCAATTGCATGTATATAGTAAATATTTACATGCATAATCAACAAAGGAGGTGACAATTTTGGTGAAATCACATTAACATGTTGCAGACGTGAAGAGAGAAACTTCAAGAACTTTAGAGACAGTATGAGTTGGCCCGGATAAAACCAACGAAATCTATCAAAGATTTTTTTACAAGAATTACAGAAATTATTAATGATATGAAGGTCAATGGAGAAGTTAAAGTTGTTGAAAAGATATTACAATCTCTAATATTAGAGTTTCGCATCAAGAAGACAATTCTTGAGACTACCAAGGATGTTAATACTTTGAGATTTGATGATCTAGAAGATGAATTGGTGACATATGAGATGTACCTGAATCAATAAACAAATGAGATAGTGGAGGAGGCATTGCAAACAAAGGATGATCAATCAAAAGAAAAAGAAGAGTCATCGAATCTGGAAGAAATAAATGAAGAAGACCAGAATTCAGAAATAGTGAAGAAAAGAAGATAAGGTAGATGTCACGATCAAATCGGGGATCGTGATGACACCTACACTATCCCCTAGGTAGGCGAACCACTTTGCACATATTGTAGAGACAAGTTAAGTAAGCGGAAATTTTAATAAGATAATTTACCAAGTCTTAAGTTCTTTTCATAATTAGAAATATCCAACAACCCCAAAATCTGGTCAAAGGGGTACAAGAGCACTAAATTCAATCTGAAAGTGCCCGAAGGCCACATATTGTCTGTCGAATGGAAATGCAGAAGTAAATAAAATAGGGTCCTTCAGGGGCCACAGATGACCAAGTAGCTCACCCTGAATGATCAAAGGATGTCACCCTCGCGTATTAGCCATGGGGCATAGAACTAGAGGCTGGATCGTACTCTACACTAACAAAAAGTGCAACAAGAGTAGTATCAACACAATAGAAGTACTAGTAAGTATCATAGATCGACAATGATTAGATAACGCATAAAGAAGTGGAAACTAACAAGTAGTACATAGAGCAAACTGGTGTGATCACGTATCATATATAGGTACAATATAAAGGAAATCAGGTAATCAACCAAATACAAATATGGGTCACCAAATGAACAATTAAGATTTATGAATGGATTAATGCAAGGCAGTAGTCACCTATCTCGCTCCACTTTCGTGCACACATGGTAAAAGCAATGCCTTAAACCCATGACCCATGACCCATGAGGGACCCATGAAGTCCATATACCAGTCGTGCTCTCCGACAGAAACCTCGGAGGCTATCAATCACTCTCGTTCTCCGACAAAGACCTCAGAGGATCTCAATCACTCACATCACCATCATGACCACATAAGAGTAATATGTAAAACATGTCATACATGATATCAATCTCAACAGTATCACCAATATACAACCAACAAGTATAAGTCATATTACTATTCACAGTTCAATTATCAATATTACCTTTCCTTTTCATGAGATGAGTGAGCTATTATGTGATAGAGATACAAATAAGCAACAATCACAGAAAATAGCACATATGGTGACAAGTCCACATAACAGCTGACAGCGCCATCTCGATACTTAAATGATAACTGTTATTGTAGGAAAGCTCTGCTAAGGGCAAGAACTGGTCCCAATGACTACCAAAGTCGATCACACAAGCCCGCAACATATCCTCAAACACATGAATAATCTGCTCGGACTGACCGTCCATCTATGGGTGAAGTACCATACTGAGATCCAACTGAGTCCCCATCTACTTCTGTAAGGTCCTATAAAAATAAGAAGTGAACTGAGTGCATTGGTCTGAAATAATAGAGATGGGCACCCCATGCAACCGCAGTCTCTCAAATGTAGATTTTTGCCAACTTCTTCGAATTGTAGGTAGTCTGAACTGGAATTAAGTGTGCAAACTTAGTCAATATGTCCACGATAACCCAAATAGCATCAAACTTTCCCAGAGTCTTAGGCAACCCTACCAAAAAGTCCATAGCATTCCGCTCCCATTTCCACTCAGGTATAGGCATTCTCAGAGTCATACCTCCCAGTTTCTGATGTTCGTTATTGGCCTGTTGACAATTCAAACACTGTAACACGAACTCCACTATATCTCTCGTTATTAAAACCCACCAATAATGTTGCCTCCAATCATGAAATATCTTCGTAGCACCATGATGAATAGAGTACTTGGAGCTGTAAGCCTCTTCCATAATCAACCTAATTAGACCACCCACACGAGGAACACACACTCTCCCCTTAATCCTCAATACACCCTCATCATCAAGAATCACCTCTCTAACCTTCCTCCTCAACACCTTGTCCCGAATCTTACATAACATCGTATAGTAAAACTGTTGGGTCGTGGTTTACTCTAAAAGCGATGACCTCGCCTCAACACAAGCCAGAACATTATCTGATTCTGAAATATCAAGTGTCAGCATGCTATTTGCCATAGAATGAACCTCTCTAGACAAGGGACGCTCCCCCACAATGAAACAAGCCAAACTACACATACTCACTACCTTTTGGCTCAAAGAGTCTGCTACCACATTAGTCTTGCCTGGATGATAAAGAATGGTGATGTCATAGTCCTTGAGTAACTCTATTTACCTACGCTACCTTAAATTTAGATCCCTCTGATTGAACACATGTGGAAGACTACGATAGTCTGTGAACACCTCAAAATGGACCCCATACAAATGGTGCTTCCAAATCTTCAAAGTAAAGACTACCGCTACCAACTCCAAATCATGATTGGGGTAGTTTTTTTCATGCACCTTCAACTACCTCGAAGAATAAGCTATCACCTTTCCCTCTTGCATTAACATACAGTCTAGACCAAGCTGCGAAGTATCATAATAAACTGCAAAGTCCTTCATCTCTACCGGTAAAGCAAAAATTGGGGCTGAGCTTAACAAAGACTTTAGCTTTTGAAAGATCTCTTCACAATCATCTGACCACTGAAAAGGCATATTTTTCTGGGTCAACCGGATAAAATGAGAAGCAATAGACGAGAACACTTTCACGAACCACCGATAATAACTCACAAGACCCATAAAACTCCTAATCTCTATCACTGTAGTAGGCCTAGCCCAATCTCAAACTTCCTCAATCTTCTTAGGATCCATCGTGAAGCCATAATTAGACACCACATGTCCTAAAACTCACACTTCAAAAACATGGCATACAACCACTTCTCCTTCAACAACCCAGGCATGATCCTCAAATGTTTCTCGTGATCCTCCTCACTACGAGAATAAATCAAGATATCATCGATGAAGACAATGACAAAGGAATTCAAATAGGGCTTGAAAATCCCATTAATCAAATCTATAAAATATGCGGGAGCATTGGTAAGCCTGAAAGATATGACCTAAAACTCATAGTGACTATAGCGGGTCCTGAAAGCCGTCTTTGGGATATCTTCCGCTCGAATCTTCAATTGACGGTAACTCGATATCAAGTCGTTCATGGAAAAGACCGATGCACCCTGAAGCTGATCAAATGAAGCATTAATGGAGAGAATTGGATACTTGATTCTGATGGTAACCTTGTTACATTATCGATAATCAATACACATCCGCATCGAACCATTCTTCTTATTTACAAATAATATGGGAGCACCCCAAGGAGAAACACTCGATCTGATGAAACCCTTGCTCAATAAGTCCTGCAACTGTTCTTTCAACTCAGCGAGCGCCATGCTATAAGGTAGAATAAAAATAGGCCGAGTTCCCGGCTCCAAATCAATGCAAAAAATTAATATCTCAATCAGGTGGCATACTAGGCAAATCTGTCGAAAATACATTCGGGAACTCCCTCACTATCGGTACTAACTCAAGTGGCAAAGTGTCTATGCTAGTATCTCGAATGTGAGCCAAATAGGCCAAACACCCCTTACTCACCAACTTCTTTTCCCTAAGGAACGATATGATCTTTTTAGGTGCAGGGCTAGGAGTACCCTTTGACTCTAACATTGGAATACCCAGCATGACCAACGTGTCTGTCTTAGAATGACATTTCAGAATAGCATGATAAGATGATAACCAGTCCATACCTAGGATAATATCAAAATATACTATATCAAGAATAACCAGGTCTACCGACGTATCATATCCCATAAATGTGACTACACAAGACTTATAAACTATATCCACTACCATAAAATCACCAACATGGGTAGAAACATGAATAGGCATATCAAGTAAATCACACATCATATTTGGACCCTCAGAAAAATAGGTAGACACATAAGAGAAAGCAGAGCACATATCAAATAAAACTGAGGCTAGTCGATGGCAAATAGAAATAAAACCTATAATGACTACGTTAGAAGCCTCGGCCTCTGGCGTACCAGGAAAAGCATAACAATGGGAACATCCACCCTCGAATTGTGTGCCTCCACAACCACCACAGCCTGACTGAGAACCACCTATCCCAAATTGAGCGATGCCCCTATCTTACTAATAATACCCCTACCAGACTGATGGCCACCTCTGCTTGACTGGGAACTACGTCTACCATAATGCCCACCTCCTTTATCTGGTGGTGTTGGGGGCCTAAATATCTAATGTTTAGAACCTTGTATGAGTCTAGGACACTTTCTAGCTAAATGCCCTGTCTCACCACACTCAAAACATGTCTCTCTGGCCACAGGCTGCTGAACTGTCATAGAAGAACCCAAATACCCCCCACGGCTGAAGATGAAGAGTAAGAACCTTGAGAAGTCTGTCTAGAATTGTTCCCACTATACCCTGAAGAACCACCTGCGAAAGTTTAGTGCTGACTGGATGGGACGACTGTAAGGATGATAACGACCTTTGTTATATTGTCCCCTACCTCTAGCATGAACTCTGTAGCTATCAAATATGTGGGCCTTTTTATCGCCCTCTCCGCTATGTGCCTTAGCTGTCACTGCCTCGACTCTCCTGGAATGCTCAACTACTGACTGAAATGAGGCCCTAGGGGCCTCTAACTATAAGGTCGGTAACAAAAGTGGAAGGTCCAAACCCTTCACGAACCGTCTGATCCTCTCGACATCTATAAGAAGTAATTCTCCTACGTATCAGGAAAAAGAAAGGAACTTGGTCTCAAACTCTGCTACGGATATACCCCGCTGCTCCAAAGTCAAAAAATCATCCTTCCTACTATATCTCAGAGTACGAGGGATGTACTTCTCCAGGAACACTTGATAAAACTGAGTCCAAGTCGAAGGCCACCCGACTAGTAGGTACTCCATGTAAGCTCTCCATCATTGCTTGACACCCCTAACTAACTGGAAAAATGTATAGTCTACTCTGTGAGACTCCAACTCACCCAACTTATCAAGCATCTCATGGCAGCTAATAATGAACTCATATACATCCTACCCCGGAGTACTATAGAACCAAGGAGAAAACATCCTAGTGAACCTCTCGAACAATTTCCCCTCTTCAACAGTCAACACTGGCCCATTCATAGATCAAAAAGAAAAATAAGGGGCTGAAATCGCATTAATAGGAGGAGCAACTGCGACTATTGGCAGTACCCTTAGAGTTTGAAATCCTGGAGAAACTCTAGCATCAGGGGGTCCCCTCCCTCTCCTCCCCCCCCACACTCTCATCTGTGAGTCGTCTAGAGTAACCGAAATGATGTCCGCATGAGCCAAACTATCAAAGTAGCCCAACAGTAGAAACACAGCCTCTTGTAGATCAGGAGTAATAACAAATCCAGGTTGTACCTCTACGGCCCCAACCTACTCAATCGGAATTGGCTCATCATCTAGATTATCCTCAAGCTCCAAAGTCAACTCTCTATCGGGGTCCTGAGCGAGTGCTGGTGCTTGACCCCTAACTGGAACAACTGGATGGCCTATTCCCCTTCCATATCCTCTACCATGTTCCCTGCCTCACCCACGAATAGTTTCTCAAGCAACGAGTACGAGTATGGGTGTAGGTGCAGGCTCATGGCCTCTAATAGCAGTCGAACGCATCCTCACCATTTGTGAGAGAACACAAGAACAAGGTTAAGATACCAATATGAACAAACTTGCACGAAAGAATAAACCAGCCACCAATCAGATCAAACTAGTACAAAAAGAATAAAAAAATACTAATCGAATCAAACTAGCACGAATAAAAAGAAAGAATGACATATTTCCTAAATGTCTTATAACCTCTCGAGGATGGGTACAGATGTCTACGTACTGATCTGGGAGACTCTACTAGACATTGCTCTTGTACTAATTAGACCGATTAACTAAGGAGATATGATACCAATTTGTCGTGATCTAAATTACGGGTCGTGGTGACACCTACACTATGCCCCCGGCAGGCTAACTGCTTTCCTCATATTGTAGAGATAAGTTAATTAAGCAAAAAAATTAATAAGATAATTTAGCAAGTCTTAAGTTCTTATCATAACTAGAAATATCCAACATCCCCAGAATCAGGTCAAATGAGTACAAGAGCACTAAATACAATATGAAAGTACAAGTCTGAAAGCCCCGAAGGCTACACACTGTCTGTCGAATGCAAATGCAGAAGTAAATAAAATATGGTCCTTCAGGGGCCACAATGACCAAGTAGCTCACCATGAATGACCGAAGGATGTCACCCTTGCGTATCAGCCACGGGGCGTAGAACTGGAGCCTGAATAATACTTTACACTAACCAAAAGTGCAACAAGAGTAGTATTAGTACAACACAAGTATTGGTAAGTATCATAGGCCGAAAATGATTAGATAACACGTAAAGAAGTGAAAATAACAAGTAGCACATAGAGCAAACATGTACGATCACATAAAATATACAGGTACAGTATAAAGGAAATCATGTAATCAGCCAAAGACAGATATGGGTCACCAAATGAACAATTAAGATTTATGAATAGATGTATGCAATGCAGTAGTCACCTCTCTCGCTCCAAGATCGTGCACACATGCTAAAGGTAATGCGTCAAATCCATGACCCATGAGGGACCCGTGAAGTCCATGTACCAATCGTGCTCTCCGGTAGAAACCTCAGAGGCTATCAATTACTCTCATTCTCCGAAAAAGACCTTGGAGTCTCTCTGTCACTCTCAATCTCTGTCAAAGACCTCAGAGGATCTCAATCACTCACATCACCATCATGACCACATAAGAGTAATATGTAAAACATGTCATACATGATATCAATCTCAACAGTATCACCAATATATAACCAACAAGTATAAGTCATATTACTATTCACAGTTCAATTATCAGTATTACCCTTCCTTTTCATGAGATGAGTGAGCTACTATGTGATAGAGATACAAATAAGCAACAATCACAGAAAATAACACATATGGCGACAAGCCCACATAACAGCTGATGGAACCAACCTAATAGGAATTAACATGTACTTCATGCCAGGAGGCCTATTATGATATCCCCGTCAATTTCTACAACTTTATACGATTCTCTAATCAAAGTCTAACTAAAGTAAGTCATAACCTACCTTGAAGCTGAGCGGGTGCCACGAACTATCCGACTTGAGCCTTTCTTTTCTGAATCATCTCTAAGTGATCGAAATATAAAAAAATAGTATTCTACATTAAACTACACCTCCGATAATACTCAATTCATTATACTTTCAAAAAGTTTCCAAAATAACCCCAAAAAGTCCAAACCCGAGCCTCGAGAGCAAAATGGGGATTTTATTTCAAAATCACATTACCCAAAGCCAAATGCATCTATGTTATAAAATAACAACAAAAAGCTTTGAACTTGATCCTGAATTTTACAAAATTATCTTTTTAGACATAGGGTTTTAAAACCCCCAATTTTACACTAATCGTTCATGAGAATGAATCTAAATAATGGATGAAAACATTGGGAAACACTAAATTTTGGATTAGGATCTTACCCTTACGGGAAAATACTTCCTTAGCACTTGATATCTCCCCTAGCCAAGCTCTCAAACTCAAAATATGAAATAAAGAAGTCTAGGTTCGGATTAGGATTTAATACCCTGCCCAGCCCGACACTCTTCGCGATCGCGGACTGGAAGATCGCGATCTCAATGACCATCCGCGACTGGGCTTACCAGGAACAATCGCGATCGCGAGAACATGTATCGCGAATACGTAGGCTCGCGACTCATCTCAAAGGCCGATAGGATTGAACTCAAAGGGAAAAGGAAATAGGCTAAGCAAGAGGATTCCCCACCACGTGATCGCGAAGCCTAGCATCCAGTACTTATCGCGAACACGTTTCCTTCTTCGCAATCATGTAGAATGAAACCAATAGCTGAACACCAAATTTTTTTCTGGTTTCTTCCTAACTTGGTTTTGACACCCGAAACTCATCCCGGACCCTCCGGACACAAACCAAACTTAAAAATTGAGTATAATCGACGCTATGAACTTGCTCGCGCACTCAAAACACCCATCTGATAACATTAGAACACATTTGACCACAAAACCACCTAACTTTCTCACATTTCTATTTTGGACAACTAAGTACCCAAATTCTGCACGAATGCGTTGGGATCCGAACAAAGGACTCGACCAAATCTTAAATGACGTTCCGAATCTAACGGAGTTGATGAAACGCAGAAACGGGTACGTTTATCTAAAACTCAAATTTTAGTCAAACTAATCATTTCAAAAATTTAAGAAAGCTCTAACTTAGAATTTTTATTTTTTGACAAGTCTGATTTACCTCGAGAAGCGTGCCATCCCGCTCTGCGGGCTAAAAAATCAAAACAAAGGTTATGAAATGGGAATTTTGGGTATTGCACTACCAAAAAGGACTAAACGACCAAATGGATCATTACAATAGATATAATTTTTGTTGTGCTATAGATGTCTTTGATTGCAAAGTGGACTGCAATAATGTCAAAACTTATATGCCAATAATTCTTGAGATGCCTAAAAAGGATAATTTGGTTGTAATTGATGCTCTTTCAATAGAAGCTACTAGTATTTTAAGCCAGGAGATATGTAATAGACATGATTGATCTATACAAGGTGGGGCTATTAAAAAAGGAATAGAAATACCAGCCATTATCACACAACAAAAATTGTTTGATGGTATTGAAGATGAAGCTAGCAATGAAGGAAGCAAAATGGTTCACCAAGAGAAAGTTTTTCATGATCTACCCAAGATTGTGACTAAAATAATTAATGGTCGAAATCCATTATTGAAGTGTATTAATATTGAAGATGCAATCAATTTCGAGCCATTAGTCAAGATTGTATGTTTTGAAGAACATAAAAATTATTAGTTAACGATAATACTCTACCACATTCATAAAGGCAAATTGAAGTCGAATGGGCATGTAAGATCAAGTACAAATCAATTGGAGAAATACATGATTTTAAGGCAAGACTACTTGTGCAAGGATACAAGAAAAAAAAAGAATATGATGATGATATTTTGAAGATGTTTAACATACAGAAGTTCAAATTAACCTTGAATCATGTTGAAGAGAAACTAAAGCTGACTAAAGATGGCACCCGCAATTTTGTCGATGATACATTTTTCAGGAAATTATTCGAGACTATAAGGTGGTTAACTTCTATAAGATATGATATTGTTCATGGCATGCTCGAGTTTGAAGATCTTGATTTAAGGGAGGCTATGTTGGAATTAAACCAAGATTAATAATTTAAAATTAATTAAAATTTGATATTTGGTAGTTTATCTAATTCAAGTCTGGTTAAGATTTATTTATCAAAGTCATATAGGAATATGTTTTTTAGTCCTAGTCTATTTTGGTTTTATAGAATTATAAATAGGGGTATTTTCTACCTATTTTTTTTAAAGTTGAGAGATAGTTGTAGCGAGATACAAGTGTTTTTGAGTTATTGAGTAAATCCTTCTATCTCTCCTTTCTAGATTGATAATTTTCTTCTATGTAGTCATTACTGGGTCTTTCACTTTTTCTTACATTGTTCCTTCGAGTTTATTTATTTCCCTTTAAGTTGGTATCAAAGCTTCTACGATCCTGGTAGAGAATCAAAGAGCTTCCGCTGTCGGCGGGCAGCAACTATAACCCACATATATCGCCCGTCTGGCCAATGATTATATGTTGGCAAATGTCGAACAATAATATATGCATGAAAAATAAGCATGCTGAGAATGATTACGAAAAATATTGCATGTTTAAATAGGTGCAAGCAAATATGTCATAAGAGGATGAAGAAACCAATAATTAAAATGTTGGATAGAAAGTGCTCCAACGATTGTGAAAGTTGAAGAGAAAGTGTTTCAAAAGTTAAAGGTTAGTGAGAAACTGCATCAACAAATTGGAATGTTGAAGAGAAAGTGCTCCAACGATTGAAGGTTGAAGAGAAAGTGCTTCAAAAATGATGGTTGATAAGAAAGTGCATGAATAAATTGGAATGTTGGAGAGAAAGTGATCCAACGATTGTGAAGGTTGAAGAGAAAGTGCTACAAAAATTGAGGTTGATGAGAAAGTGCATCAACAAAATTGGAATGCTGTAGAGAAAGTGCTCCAACGGTTGTGAAGGTTGAAGAGAAAGTTCTTCAACAATTGAAGGTTGAAGAGAAAGTTCTTCAACAATTGAAGGTTGATGAGAAAGTGTATCAACAAAATTGAAATGTTGGAGAGAAAGTGCTCCAACGATTATGAAGGTTGAAGAGAAAGTGCTTCAACAATTGAAGGTTGATGAGAAAGTGCATTAACAAAATTGGAATGTTGTAGAGAAAGTGCTCCAACGATTGAAGTTTGAAGAGAAAGTTCTTCGACAATTTGAAAGTTGAAGAGAAAATGTTTCAACAATTGACGATTGAAGAAACAATGCTTCAATAAATTAGAAGATAGTGAGTGATGATTGAAGAGAAAGTGCTTCAAAAATTAATGGGTTGAAAACAAGTGCTTCAACAAAATTAGAAGATGGTGACAAGTGCATCAAAAGTTAGATATACAATTTTGAATTACAGGAGAATAATGGAAATAATAATTCAAAGTTGTAGGAAATCAAATTTGATTAGGATTTGGTATTTTAATTCATGTCTAGCTAGGATTTATAGTCATAATTAATATAGGAATAGGTTCCTGCTTTAAGTTAAAGTAGGTCTCTTATTATTATAAATGATGGTATTGCTAGCTATTTTCATAACAAGAGAGAACAAGAGATATTGTGAGAATTGTAGAGAGCATTAAGAGATTCATAGAATTTATAAATAAAATATTCTCCTTCATACCTTCATGAGATAGAGGTGAGGTCTTGATACACTCTACCCTCCACATATCTTACTTATGAAATTGCAATGAATATGTTATTGTTGTTGTTTATTGACCGATATATAACTATTATTATATATAATAACATTCATTTTATTTATCTTCATATCATTCACGAGTCTTGTCGGATTTGCAATACTTACCGGCTGGACAGGATTTTAATATAACCTTCATTCTACCTTTATTAAATTGTACACAAATCTTATCGGATTGGTAATACTTGCATATGTTCTTTAATTGTTCAAAAGTCTTCCAGACGGGTAAGCCTCGATATGTTTCACTATGCTCATCTATTAAATTTTTTAAGTTATGTCGGATTGAAAGATTTGCTTGTTATATTTGGACTAGAAAATTTTTGTATTATCTTTATTCTTCCCAACTATTCATAGATATTGTCAGATTAGCAAAATTTATATATATTGTTTAATTATTCATATTTCTAATTAAATTCATTTCTTTCTTCAGCCTTGTGATTCATCTAATTAATCTCCTGATCAATTGAGAACATGTATGTCTAACTTTCATCGATTAAAAGAAAATTGTACTTACTTAAATGAAAGAATGAGCAGGAGGAGGTGGCAGAAAGAGAAGAGGAGCTTGGAAACAGAAATAGGCGTGGTAAAAACAGATTCAATGCGAAAATTGAAGCAAATCTATTAATAAATGAATAATTCAGTTTGAAAAAATGAATCTTGTTTAAAAAATTTAAGAATCACTAATATTTGTTTTAATTTTGTTTTATTGAAAGCAAATCAAAGAAAAATCAAACGAAACCGACAAACTATATATACAATTGGATTGTAAAAATAATTTTTTGATGATATCTATCTATCTATATTATTTTAAAAGCATGAATATAAATGTTGGTCGACCAAAATATCATTCACATGTTGGACGGCCTTTATATGCTTAAATATTTGTATAATTTAAGAATATAATCATAAATAACTCAATAATAGAACATTGAATTAATAATAATCCTAATTCTATTTAACTACCAATCCAATCAGTCGTTCCTACTACTAATCCTTCTTTCTAATATTCTTAAACCTAAAAAGTGAAAAGAAGTTAGGAATATTCTTTTGGACCTACTTAATCCTATTACTACTAGAACCTAACTCACGTAATTAAGCCTAATTTTGCTTCTGTACGTTTTTTAACATACAAAAATTTCATATCAATTTGAGTTAATTGATCTCCTTTTCTATCCTTAACTATTTATATTTTTTAATTCTACTTCTTTTACTACAATTATACACGAAAATTTATAATCAATTACTGATTATAGAAGGCAACGAGCAGCAAGGAAATGTTAGACTACCGTGTGAAGTGAGGAAAGCTGACTAAATTAAAGGACACAATTTTTCAAAACAAAAAATGCGTCTTAGTTTTTATGATTAGTTTTATTTCTTTTAGAAAATAAAGATATGTCAAAACTAAAACTAAATTACCTAATATCTTTTGTTATGATTGTTTGGGGATAACATGTGAAGCATGTTCATAGAGATTGGTTATTTTAAAAAGCATGAATATAAATGTTGATTGACCAAAATATCCTTCAAATGTTGAACGACTTTTATACCCTTAATAAGTTAAACTATTTCTTCAAAAAATAACTTCTAGTTGGATATAATTGTAACATTTAGAACTTTATCCAATTCGAATTTACATGGACTTCTAATATTAATCAAGTTTAAAATTTTCAAATATTAACGAACCCACAGCTTTCGCCTTGACAGGGTGGTGCTCTAACCAATTGAACTACAATCCCAGAGAAATATGGGATCTAGCAGAAAATTTGATTCTTTTTTATCTCCGGATTCGGGTATTTCTGAAGTACAAAGGAGGTTATATCATCTCATGGCGGACTGACGAATTATTGGACCGAGCTGGATTTGAACCAACATAGACATATTGCCAATGAATTTACAGTCCGTCCCCATTAACCGTTCGGACATCGACCCAAAAAAAATCAATTTTAGATTTATTAGTAATCCATGATCAACTTCAAGATTTATGTTCCACCTATTCTCGAAGTTTCAATCCATACAAATTCTATATGGACAAGAATACTTTCAATCACATATCATCATTATATGAAAGGCAATTTGTGGCCTCATTGAATTCTTTAATAATAGCTTTCTTACCGCATGTCAGTATCAAGTATGAACACAGGATTAAGCTTTATAGAGGTAATTTGCATCACTGAAAGACATCGTAGTCTAGGAGATATTAGTTGCTGTACTTCCCCTTTTCAGTAACTTACATAACTTAAATATAATTACCATTTTACATATATTTACTTAATAATTACTTTCTAACGCACATGTAATTTATCCTTATTTACTATTCATATTTTACCGATGTAGTTTGCATTCTGATTAAAAAAAAGGCATCAAAAGGGGAAGGAAAAATTAAGAAAAAGGAAATAATAGTTACCGATGAATGTAAATTAAAATTGCTTAAGCTTTATATTAAGCAACATAATAGTGCAAAAAATTTCCAACGCGTATATAAATTTCACTGCATAAAACTATCATCAAGTCAAAAAAAAAAAAAAAAAAAAAAAAAAAAAAAAAAACAGAGACAGGAGGAGTTGATTTTTTTAAAATATTATATCATACTTTTTGTAAGTAACTTAATTTTAAAAAATAATTAAATATTCTTATATATGAAAACTGACTGATATTCTTTTAATTTAATTTTGCTTAATAACGAATTTTTAACACATTTATATTTGTAAGTGACAATAACAAATACATTGTTACTTAAGCCCTAATCTTTTATTTAGAAATAATAAATATATGAATATACCCTCTTAAATAAATTGTACTAACAATTTTGTAACTCAGAAACAAATGTAATGTAATTAAAAATAATATTGCCTAACATTTTCCTACGATGATTCGGATTGACAGAAAATAACGTGCAACCGCATGTTAGTAGAGACTAGTATTATATTAAAAGCATTAACTCCTAAACTTAAAAGTTAAATTATAATAATACTCTTCTTTAAAAAACTTAATTAGTCTATATATTTATTTCAAAACAAAATCCTGCGCAGAATCTACTCCGAGACCCTTGGATAGAAGGGATGTGCCCCTTGGTAGAAAAAAAAACTGTCTTCTTTTTGAGTTCGATTCATTGCTTCAAATAGTGTCGCTCCGGAATTAACTGGTCCGTCATTCTTTTGGCAAAAAATTATTGGTTGTGAACTTTTTCTGCGGCTTTGATATTAACTGGTTGACGTTAATCCTTTTTGCCAAAAATTGCTTGTCAGTTTGTCTTGTAAGTTTTTTTAAAGAAGAGTTGTTCTTAATGTCTATGATGTCGTATGTTGTGTAATCATCATGTCTAAAATAGTGGAAAATTAGTTGAGAAAGAAGAAAAGTGCATGAGAGGTTTGTTGTTACTGATCTAATACAAGTAAATAAAGTCTAGGATAGAAAACTTGTGCTTAATTCCTCTCTAACATTTCAGTTAAAAATGAGATGATAAGTTATGTGATATGATAGTTACAAAATAGCCACATACACCGGATAACATTCACACCATTGGTCTAGGTACCAAATCCCAAGTGTTATGCTTGGTTAAAGCGTTAAATTCCTCGCACATGGCCGCATTCCAATATGGGTCCAGTTTTGCTAGTTTTGGATTTTTTGGAATGGGTGATAAGGTTTGTGTGGAGAGATTGAAGTGAACCTTGGATTTGAAGAGCCCGTGTTGTGCACGAGTCTCCATGCGATGAGAAGGCAGTGGTGGTGGGTCGGGACTGTGAGGTTGCTGGTCCACTGGTTCTGGACCAGTGGGCAGTAGTTCACTGGTTGCTGGACTGTGGGACTGGGAGGCTGCGGGACTTGCTTCTGTTGGTACGGGGAGAAAGCTGCGGGGGTGCAGTAGGTTGATGGCAGGGAACTGTAGGCAGCAGTGGTGGGGACAGGGTAGTGTCCACTGCCGAAACAGATGGCAGCGGTACTGTCCTTTGCCGGAGACACATCGACTGGAGTAGAGAAGACATAGAAGACTCATCGAGAAAAGTGTAATCCGTTGTTTGGAATTTTTGAAGGTTTGAAAAAGGAAAGGTTGTCTTGTTAAAGGTGACGTGACGGGAGACGATGATTTTGCGAGTGGAAATGTCATAGCACAAGTAGCCCCGATGATTAGGAGACAAACCAAGGAAGACACATAGCAGAGTGCGAGGGGCAAGTTTGTGGGGTGCAATGGAGGCTATGTTGGGGTAGCATAAGCATCCAAAAATACGTAGGTGATCATATGATGGCTACCTACGGTATAAGATTTCGGTAGGGGTCTTGTTTTAGAGTGTGCTAGTTGGTAAAATATTTAGAAGGGATTCTACCATTTTGACAGCATAGACCCAAAAAGGCGGTGGTAGGCAGGCATGAAACAGAAGTGTGCGGACCATGTTATTGATGGTACGTATAATTCTTTCAGCCTTTCCATTTTGGGAAGAAGTATAGGGACAAGAAAAATGGAAAACCATGCCTTGTTTAGAACAGAAATTGTGAAATGCCGAGTTATTAAATTCACGTCCATTATCACATTGGAATGATTTAATAGGTTTTTAAATTGTGTCTTAATGAATTTTTGAAACTCGAGGAATTTTGCAAAAACATCAGATTTGAATTTCAGTGGGTAAATCCAGACAAAATGTGAAAAATCATCCAAGAATACTAGATAGAATTTATGACCCAAAGAGCTAACAATCGGAGATGTCCACAAATCAGCATGAACAATATCAAAGGGAGAAAAAGTAACACTGTTTGATGACATAAATGGATGACGAGTATGTTTGACTAGTGGACAAGAAAAACAGTGTTGGACAATTTTCCTATTATTACATTGAATACACTTAGAAGTCCTAAGAAAAGTAAAAACTGGGTCTCCGGGGTGTCCGAGTACGTTTCGCAAGTGGAGGGAGAGATCGCCGCAAGGGATAGAGGTGCTTGCGGTCTGACAATGGAAGATTGAGTGAATGGGTAGAGGTCTCCCACACTATTACAGCGTGTAAGAATTTCCCCCGTATTGAGTTCCTTCACAGAAAAACTAAAAGGGTCAAATTAGACAGACACAAAATTATTGCTAGTGAATTTTCTAACAGAGATTAAGTTTTTAATGATGTTAAATGTGTATAGGACGTGGTTTAGAGAGAAAGGTGGGTGTGGATATTTGGTATGTGTGTTACCGTAACCCTCAATTGGAATGCGATGACCATTGCCGACAGTAATAAATTGAGGACACTTTAACCAACGTAGTTGAGATAGGTTACCTGACGACCGAGTGAGGTGAGAAGTGGTTCCGGTGTCCATGTACCAATAGTCGTCGGGCTGTTGAAGGTTCACGGTGGTGTAGGCCTGACCCAAATCAGTCGGGGCCAGGTTACTGGGCTGCTGCATTCTTCTGCCGCCGGACCGCAACCAGTGGGCTGCGTCGCTGCTGTGGTGGGCTGCTTCGGTGGCTGGGGCGAGCCCAAGAGGCCAGTCGACCAAGACTTCTGGAACTGGGCCCCTACAGGCGAGGCCCAGTTCTACTAGTTGGGCCACTGCTGCTGCTGCTGTAGTTGCTGCTGTCCAGTCCACTGGTTGCGTTGGCCTTTTCCGCAGCCCTTGCCTTTGTTGTTGCAACCTCTGCCGCCACGACCTCCGCTACCGGCTTTCTTCGCTTTGGATATCTTGTGATGGCTGGTTGCTTGCCGGCGCGCAGTGTTGCCATCCCGTCAACGGCTAATGCCTTTTGATTATGTTCCTCTTGTTTAGCACGTCTAGTTTCCTCCAACAATAGTTGTGAACGTGCCTTGTTGAAACTTGGGAGAGGGTCGGCTTGTTGAATCATTGTTGCGAGTATGTCATATTCGCCTTTTGGTAAACCCGCAACAAGTTGAAGCACCATCTTGGTTTCTGAAACAGAAGTCCCGACGTTGGATAGTTGATCAGTTATGAGTTTCAGTTGCTTACAATATTCGGACATGTTAAAATTCTCGAGGCGGGTATTATTGAATTGCTCTTCCAAATATACGGCCCGAGTATTTTTATTGTCCTGAAAGATTTCTTCTAGCCGGACCCAAAGGTCACGTGCCGTAGCACCTGTTTTCATGATAGTGCACAACAGGTCTTTGGAGATGGTGCCGTAGATCCATTGTTTGACGATGGCGTCAAGACGACGCCAAATTGAGTCTGTAACATCGATGGGATGAGGAACAGATTCGTCAATATGATCGAGCACGTTGTATGCACATGCATGAATGTAGAATAGTTCCATCCATATGGAATATTGACAGTCTTCTTGGTCAAGAATTATAGGAATAAAATTCTTGATGTTGTTAACGACGAATGCCGGATGAAAAGAAGATACTAAACGTTGAGAGGGGTCGTCAAGTGTGCCAGTGGATGAACCAGTTGTGGGGGAAGACATGGTTGCCGCCTGCCGAGGGAAGGGAATTTTCTGGTTTGGCCGAGAAAGGGAGGAAGAAACTAGAAAAAAAATTCTGTGAAACCAGAAAAAAAATTCTGGTTTCTGCCGAGAATGAGGAAGAGAAGGTATTTAGGTTTTAGGCTCTTGATACCATGAAAGATAGAATAATTTCCCTTAGGGATTCCTTTCATTATTCACAATATATATAGCTGTACAAAGGTTGATTCCTAATATGGAACGAATCCTAACTTACCTTACAAATGTTGATTTTTAATATAATTAGAATCCTAAGTTACCTTAAATATACATCTATCATAATTAAAAAATATACAGAGAATATTCGGAGAATATTCGCTAATAGCAACTATGAGAGTCCAAGTACAGTCCATGTACGTCCCATATGTGAAAGGATGGTATCATAAGATGAGATCGGTTGGAGCCTTTAAGTACCCCAAAGTCGGATTTTCCCCTCATTTTATCACATTTTCACTTCAAGATAAAAGCTTAGCAGACCTAATCACTACTATAAAATAATCAAAACCCGACCTAAAAAAAGTTAAGAAAAAATCGACCTTCAGCCCAAAATCATTGATTGTTTTTAAAAAATAAAAAGTTATTTAGAAACCGACTTCTAGAGGTTGGTTTTTAAGAAATCGACCACCAGAGATCGGATTTTTTCATGAAAAAATAAATTGGAAGAATATAAACTAACAAAAAATCAAAGTCTTGCACCAACAAACATTAGTGGTCTAGTGGTAGAAATTTACTCTATCACGGTCATGATTGGGGTTCGATTTCTGGATGGTGCATTTTATAATTGTGTAATTTTAAAACCGACCTCCATAGATTGGTATTTAAAAAAAAATTAAAACCCAACCTCGTGAGGTCGGTATTTTGCGACCTCCTGAGTCGCTTTCAAAAAGAGACCAATGTTTTACTAGCCTACCCCTGAGAACTATTTTTGACGTCGATTTAGACTGTTTTTAGTAGTGAATTCCCTCTCCCTCACCCTAGATCTTCAAGGTGAGTATATCTTATCATCAATTAAGGTTATGCTAACGTAAACGCGATTCTAACGTCGATTTCTCGTCGAATTGTAACGAATCGAAGATTTACAAACAAGTTTCAAGTGAAGAAATTCTTATGATTCCTTAAAGCTAAGGCATGTAAAGCCTTCCTCTATCTTCTTGTATGAGTATTCTAATTATATTCTATGGATAGAACTCAGATGATGGTCATCAGAAGCTGTGAGTTCAAGTATTATCTATTGTATGAGTTGTGTTAGGAGATGTGGGGGTTGTTCATGGTGAAATAGGGTGCGGGGATTATTTGTCGGCCTCGGGGAAGGTTTGTGGGTTGTTAATGATAGGAAGAAATATTGGGTGTGGAAAAACACCGTTGAATTGATAAGCTTGGGAGCTCGTCGCTCTTCAAATGTTTAATAAATTTCTTATATGGTTAAAGCTTGTTGTTGGGCCGTTAATATTAGTTTTCATCTTCGTCGTTCTTGTAGATTAAACTTAAAACCGAAGGATTGATTCTTTGTAATTGCTCTAAAAGTTGGGAATCGAGGCATGTAGGTCTAAATCATCTTCTTTCCATCTGAAAGAAATAATCCCCTTGATTATTTTCATTAATTGAAAGACTATATATACAAGTTACATATTTCCATAATAGGAGAATCATATTCCTATTCTATTCCTAAAACCTTATTCTACCATAATTCTAACTATACAATTATGGTAAGTGTACAAGACTAATTAAGGTAGCCTTTACACTAAAATATTACAACAATATACACCAAATATACACACCAATCCGAGATGGGCTTGCGGCCTTTACTCCGTGTTGGGCTGTTACCGATAGTACCCGTGATATACACTTATGTATATTAAGTGTATATCACGGGTATATATACCTTGTTTAACACACACCCGCAGTCATAGCGGGCAGTCTTCGAATGCAGAGACTGCCCTAAAATCTTCAAAAAGGACTGAGGGAAGACCTTTTGTAAAGATGTCTGCAATTTGATATATTGACGGGACATGACAGACGCGTACCTGACCCCGAGAAACCTTTTCACGGACAAAGTGTATGTCCATCCCGATATGCTTAGTGCGTTGGTGCTGAACCGGATTACAAGAAAGGTAAATGGCATTAATATTATCGCAATACACCAAGGTTGCCTTTTGAATGGGACAATAAAGCTCTAAAGCAAATTACATAACCAACATGATTCCAAGACCACATTAGCTACCCCTCGATATTCAGTCTCTGCACTTGAGCGGGATAGAGTTGACTGACACTTCGCAGACCAGGAGACCAAGTTGTTACCATGAAACACATAATAGCCTGATGTAGACCGTCTGGTGTCGAGACAATCACCCCAATCAGCATCTGCATATGAGACAAGTGTGGATGTCGAGGAAGGATATAAATGCAAACCATAGTCAAGTGTACCTTGAATATACCGAATGATGCGTTTGAGTGCATTCATGTGCTCAATTCTGGGATCATGCATGAACAAACACACATGCTGGACAACATATGTAATATCTGGTCTCGTAAAGGTAAGATACTGAACGACCCCTGCATGACTGCGATAGCGGGTCGGATCCTCGTAGGGTACGCCGGCCGTGGTACTAAGCTTGGGCTTTGTATCGACTGGAGTGGAAGTGGACTTACATGATGACATCCCAGCCCTCTCGATGATCTCAACTGCATACTTTCGTATAGACAAGAACATTCCATCGGAATGACGAGTAACGGCAACCCCCAAAAAGTGACTCAAGGGCCCTAAGTCTTTCATAGCAAACTCAGAGCTGAGCATGGTCATGATAGACTGGCGTAAGGCATCTGTAGAGGCAGTCAAAATGATGTCATCCATATACAACAGAATGTAGGCCAATGACGAACCATGGCGGTAGATGAACACGGAATTATCCGACCTGCTATGAGTGAACCCAATCGTCGAAACATAATCAGCAAACCTTGTATACTAGGCTCATGGAGACTGCTTAAGCCCATATAAGGACTTCTTCAACAAACAAACATGATGAGGATTTTTGGGATCTCTAAATCCCAACGGCTGATGCATATAAACTGTTTCCTTGAGATCACCATGTAGGAAAACATTCTTTACATCTAACTGATGAATAGGCCATGCTTTAGAAAGAGCCAAGCTGAGTACAGTGCGAATGGTAGCCAGCTTGACCATCGGGCTAATTGTCTCACAATAATCCACCCCAACCTGCCGAGTCTTACCATCACCCACAAGCCGCGCCTTATGCCGTGCAAATGAGCCATCTGAATTTTCCTTGTGAGAAAAAATCCACATAGACCTAATAGTATTAATACCACAAGGATGGGGCACCAACTCCCACGTCTTATTATCTATAAGAGCATTATATTCATCAGTCATAGCAATTTTTCAATTCGAGTCGTTTAAGAAAGACACAGGATTACGGGGCAAGGGGGATTTAGAGACATTCGAATGTAAATTAAAATGTCTTTTTGGTGCAAAAACACCCCGTTGACTACGAGTGACCGGTCTATGACTCGAGAAAGAATTGAGTGGATTTTGGGAATTTGCTGGGCTCGGGTCGTACTGGCCAGCAGATAGTGTGCCTACTGGCCCAACTCGGGAAGCGAATGGTGGCGAAACGAACCGGACCAGTTCCAGTATTGAGCTGGACTGGCCCAATTGCTGAAACTGGCCCAGTGACAAAACTTGGCAGAGGGAGCAGCGACGGGCCAGTGGGACCAGCGGGCAGTAGGCCCGCTGGAGAATTCTGGGTGCGGGAGATGTCCGAAAAATGCTGAATAATATATGAAGATATTTGTTCATTCAAAAAAATTATACGAACTAGGCACGGGAGTATGATTTTTAGCAAATGGAAATTGGGATTCATCAAAAATGACATGGCGATTAATGATGATTTTATTTGAGGATAAATCAAAGCATTTGTAGCCACGATGATTAGATGGAAAACTCAAAAAAAACCTGAAGTCGACCGGGCCTGAAGTTTGTTAATTGTGGTGGACGGGAATAACGGATAACACAAACAACCAAAACCCGAAGATGTGAATATGAAGGAATTTTATTATATAAAATTTGAATGGGGGAAGAATATGTCAAACCTTTGGAAGGAGTAATGTTAAGTAGATATGTAGCCATTTGATGAGCATGATGCCAAAAATATGGGGGTACGGAAGCATGAATTAATAGAGTGCGGATAATGTTATTATGGAACGAATTTTACGTTCGGCTTTCCCATTTTGTGAAGATGTATGAGGACAAGAGAAACGAAAATTTATCCCATTATTAACATAGAATTCCCGAAACACCCCATTGTCATATTCTTTGCCATTATCACACTGGATATATTTTTATCTCACGATCGAATTGGGTTCTGATGAATGCTCTAAATTGTAGGAAGATGGAAAAAACTTGAGATTTCTTCGCTACTGGAAACATCCATAGAAATTTAGAATAATCATCCAGAAAGAGAACATAATACCGATGACCCACAGAACTAGGAACAAGAGACGTCCATAAGTCGCTATGAATAATATCAAATGGCATTAAAGTATGAGATTTTGATTCTACAAACGACAACTTACCAATTTTTACAAAAGAACAAAAGTGACAAATTGGAGTATGACTCGTACCCTTACATGAAATAAAACTATTTTTATCTAAAGCTGACAAAATAGAGGATCCCGGATGACCAAGACGAGCATGCCACAAGGAAGGAGAAATGGTTGCAAAGGCTAATGGCAGGGCTTGACTCGATGGACTGGAACTGGGTGTGATAGGATAAAGATCTCCCATACTATCACACCTCAGAGGACTCCCCGTCTTGAAATCCTTCACAGAGAAACCAAATGGATCAAATTCAATAGAAACAGAATTGTCAGTAGTGAATTTACGGACATAGACTAAGTTTTTAATCAATTTGGGGGCGTGTAGGGTATTTTTCAAGATAAGAGGTGGATGAGGGGGAGATAATGTTTTATGACCATAATCACAAATTGGAACAGAATTACCATTACCAATAATTATACCGTGAGGGTTGCTCAAACTGGAATAAGACGAGAGAGTACTTGAGTAGGATGTCATTTGGGTAGTGGCACCGGTGTCCATATACCAATTTCGGTCCGGTTGAGTCAAACCAAGTGTGTGCATCGCGGCCTCGATATCGGTCTGAGTGGGGCCTGTTGCGTGGTGAACTTGCGGAGGCCGGGCCCCAAGAATTCCATAACTGGGTTGTATATACAAGTTACATATTTCCATAATAGGAGAATCATATTCCTATTCTATTCCTAAAACCTTATTCTACCATAATTCTAACTATTCAATTATGGTAAGTGTACAAGACTAATTAAGGTAACCTTTACACTAAAATATTACAACAATATATACCAAATATACACACCAATCCGAGATGGGCTTGCGTCCTTTACTCCGTGTTGGGCTGTTACCGATAGTACCCGTGATATACACTTATGTATATTATGTGTATATCACGGGTATATATACCTTGTTTAACACCTTCTATGGCATGACCTCCCAGTCCTATTTTCTCTTCTATGAGTTTATGATGCATATTAAGCCTCCATGTTATTCTCATAAGTTATTGTGCTCCCGTTGTTGGTGATCTTTTCTTAGTTATCGTGCTCCTGCTGTTATTGAGATGTTCTTAGTTATTGTGCTCCTGATATTATGCAGCTTAGACCTTCTGTGATCAACTATGACGTGCTATGCACATAGGCCATAATCAGTAGATAGTTAGTAGTAGCTAAAAGATTAAGAAGATGGTAAGCATAAAGGATCCCAAGGAAGTTTAAATTGCTACATATATTCTCGATGCTTTCTTAAAACGTCCATAATTCCTCTTATTGAGATATTGATTATTATGAGTGTTAAGAGTGAGTTCTCCCCAAAGGATAAAATTATGATTAAGTCAGGTATAATAAATCAAAGCTAATATAATATATCCTTCATATGTTCCTCTCTCAAGTAATTTTAGTGACCTATATCCCAACGCCATGACATTATGTGTAGCAATTTATCTGATTTATATGATTAAGAACTATGACATGATTCTTGTGCTAAATATTTAAGAAGCTGTTTTCCGGTTAAAATGATTCTAATAAAAAATACAGTTAGAGATTTGAATTCAAGCGTTTAAAGACAAGTAGGTTGTATCCAATCTGGAGACCCTCTTGAACGAGTCCGAGATTAGCTAGGTTACGGATTTACGAGATAAAAAAGTAAGTAAGCTCTAAGGATAAGCAAGTAAGATAAATAAGTAAGCTATATCTAAGATGAATAATGAATAATAATGGAACAAAAGCTGAGAGTAGTGTATTTGCTTCAGAAAGATCTTTGTTACAAGTGTTGGCTTAGAGAGAATACAATGTCCCTTTCTTCTCTTCTAAGTCTTGTATATATAAGACAAAACATAGACTATTATGCCCCACTAAGTTGTGACGACGTGAGCACCCCAACGTCATTGTGCCCATGCACGCCGCGACACTCTGATCTAGGAGGGAGGATGTGACGGGAGTAGAAGACAGTTGTGAGATCCTTTGAGGCTGTTTGAGGTTTTCAGAACTACTAGGCTTCCTGTGTACGCCAACGCTTCCGGAGGCATTTCTACCCAATACAGATAGTCCCCCACTTTCTGGACCCTTCATTTTATGAGTCCGGGAAGTGGAAGAGTCTGCACGACCTTTTCAAAACCTTTTGCGGGAACCGAAAATGTCATATATTTTCACTGCAAGATGCTTCATCAGTCGATCATTGAATAAACTCAGCCACTCAATCGACGACACCTGTTCTGAGACACCGATTGACATCTACTAATGAGGCATGCCTCTTCGAGTTTCAAAAGTAATGATTACCCCATTGGCTATATAAACTAGCAACCCCGATTGCTTTCTATCACTTTCATCTCTATCTTTCCTTTTCTAGCAATTTTAATTCTCTGCCCTTTCAATTTCTAACCTTAACATATCTATTTCTCCTTCTTCATTTTCTTCCGGCACTTCTAACGGTCTTACCCTCGCCAGAATAAGGGCAGAACTAGGCATCACTTATCACCGGCTATCATCCTCCAGTATTACCTAGGCCACTGATCTGGGCTCTTTAGCCTCTGAAATCATCCCCCCTATTTTCAACTTTGAAAGGGACTTCCGTGCAAATCTCCGCATTGAGTCTATGGAGGGCATGACCTCGTTGATTGACGATTCTGTTATCCTTCAAGTCCGCATTGACTACAGATAGGGCTTAGATGTAGATGTTTTTCCTCTTCCATTCAATACTAGCATTACTCAACACATCCCAGGGATGTTTCTTGTTTACACCTCTCCTTTTACCATCGGTTTTGGTCTCCCGATCCATCGGGTAATTGAGGCCTTTTGTCATCGATATGACATTTGTCCTGGGAAGTTGGCCCTACAGACATGGAGAATAGTTCGCTGCTTGCAGCATTTGGCGGATCTCTCCCACCTTCCATTCACTTTGGATCATCTAATCTATCTACATTCCCTCCAGATGCTTCGCGGGGGAATAATCAATTTAGCTTTCCAGGGCTCTAGAGCCCTTATTACAAATGACGAGGTAATTATGACTGGGGATGGTATGATCAGTTCATGATGATTCCTGCGCACCGTCTTCAGGGCTCTATTTTGGCACCTTGCCGGAGCATTGGAACAATGCTCGTAAGTAAATTTCTTCCCCTTCCCCTATATTTCTTCTAGTTCTTCTCTGACTGACTCATCATTTGTTTTTACAGTGGCCTCTATGGTCCTCGAGCCCCTGCCTAATATTTTTAGCTGTATGATGAGTCTGCTCCGTTCCTCCAAGGGAATTGAGTAGACTTGGAGGGTCCTTTTTACCAATGAGTGGAAAGGCAAAAGCCATGATGAGTCTTCTTTTGTTGATTTTGCATTATTAATTGATAGCGTATTGATGCTTTGTCCTAACATCTTTCCCTGTCCCTTTCTTCGAAGATCTCCCCATTAGAGGGGGTTCAGCCAGAAAATGCCCACCCAAGATGAGGCTCGGGCTCGCATTGCTAAGGCTGTCGCAGAGGCTAGGGAGATCAGGAAGCAAGGGCTTTTGGGTGATGCTGGGGTGTCTACCTCCGGGATCGATTTGCTTATGAGAACGCGCTGCCAATTTAATGAACTTGAGAGAGAGGTTGTGAAGAAGGTGGTCTTAGTGAAGGATGATGGGGAAGAGGCCACAGCATCCGAGGACGTGGGGATCCTATCAATCGAGGTTGTTAGGGAACTAGGAGTCAGCGGAGGATAACCCGAGAGCATAGAGAGTGGAGATGCGAGCATAGTCCCTTTGATTCCTCCCCCACCTACTACTGGTTCTGACCTCGGCTTGGAAGCTTCATTGGCTCATCTTGCGGACATCTTTCTTCAGGTAATTCAGGACTTTTTAAATTACACCCTTTACTCCCGACAAGAACGTATAGGCTAAATTTATTCCGTCTAAATTTTTCTCAGGGGCATGCTGTCATTTCCTCTACCATTGAGCTTTTCTACAACGTGCCTTTATCCTCCCAGAATGTAGAGAGGTTGGCGGAGGAGAATTGTCATCTTCGAGAAGAGGTTGCCCACATTTAGGCTGAGCACAAATATCTTCTAGAATAGAGGACCACCCTAGATGGTAGGTGGGAGGAGACCAAGTAGGCGCTGGCAGTTAAGGAAGAGACCTTCCAAATTATGACCTAGGCTCGTCAGCTAATGAGAGAGAGAATGGTCTAGGTTGAGCTTGATCATGACAGTGCTAGGTCAAGGGTGCAAGTCCCTGAGGCTTCTCACGCTAGACTTCGAGCCCAGACCTAGCAATTGACGCTTCGCTGGGAAGCTGACCAATAGAGGGCTACCTTGCTCCAGAATTATTCTATCTGACAGACCTAGTTTGAGGCTCTGCAAGGGGTAGAGATAGGAGCGATTGATGTCTCATCAGCCCTTGTTGACGTAGAGGTGTACTTGGGAGAGACCGAGGCTTATTTGGATGATCTTCCTGAAGAAACACCCCATTCTATGATGCTGTTGCAAGCTCTTCTGATGGAGATGGTGTCCCCCCCTCCTGTCTTAGCTTTGTACATTTTGAACCTCTGGTCATGGGTCTAGGGATCTGTTCCTACGGCGATGATCAACAGCAATACCAGTGGCCTGTGTTAGTTTTTCAGCTCATGTGAACTCGTGGGGGCCTGCGTACCCTTTTTAATGACAGTGTTGTTAAGGCGGCCATGTGCGCCCTATGATGAATTTTTTTTTGTAGTTATGTTGGCATATGCGCCATTTGATGGATATTTTTGGGTCCTTGTGCCCTTTGTTGTTTTTGAAATTGAGCATTCGTGCTCTTGTTTGTCCGATCTTGGGGCCCGTATGCCCCTTTTAATGTTATTTTGTGGACGTTCAATCCTCTTCTTATATAAATAATAATTGCTTGCTTGCTTTCCATTTTGTTTTTCATTACGCGTTGACATGCACTTTGTTTTTTGCAATAATTGTGATCATATAATGACCTATTGGCTTTTTAATTTGCACTTAACCGTGGAGGCATGACCGTTACGCCCATCTACCAGAACTATGCTAATATTCGAGCATTTATTGTTTAAGTTAAGGTTTGACAACCAGTGCACGCTTATGTAATTTTTGCGTATTGTGTTTGAGGTTGTCATGCCTTGACCTAATTAGGGAATGTCACATCCGGGAATGCTAATGCAAAATTAGGATTTAGGACATCCAATTTCAAAATGAAAGAAGATACTCCATTTTTTTGTGCTGACGGGGAAGAGTCTCAACCCCATGTAAAAGCACAAAGGTTCATATAATAATAAAAAAACATGCACGCACGGAGGCTCGTATAGCCATGTCGTGTTGTTTGAAGCGATTTTACGGGGCCATGTGTATTCCGAGTTCGATTTTGTCCCGAACATTTATTGCGCAACTCTGTCCGAAAAAATCAACTAAGCCTTTTTTATTTCATTCTTTCAAGGATATAAGGGACGACTCATCCTGTGAGTACACGATCCCTTTTTGGAGTATTTACAAGATTTATAAAAGAAAGCGACCGAGTGAGTTCAGTGACTGCCAGCAGTCCTTTTTAAGCGCGTCCTTCTTTGAAGAGACCTCCTTACAGATAAGTTGTTCCACCTTCTCCCTCCCCCCCGAAACTCAAGTGTGAAGTCTCGAGAAGTCGAGTGTCGGTATATGACACGCTAAGCTCAAAATGCTTTTGAATTATTTCCTCGTTAAAAACCTTGCCAGGAAAACTCGATTGGGACAAAACCTCGACTAAGGAAAAAAGTACAACGCATGTCTGTCCCCTCTAAGGGGGCTTTCGGTTTTGTGAGTAGTCCTTGTCAAGAAAAGGGGATAGTTAACCGAAATTAAATGTTTTGCGAAGACAAAACATACCTACCTCTTTTCAGAGGTAGAATCTCTTCAGGTGGCTGACGTCCCAACTATTTTTAATTATTTTCCGGACTCATCCTTGATCCGATACGACCCTTTCCCTGCAAGTCTTGTGATTTGGTATGGTCATTCCCAGTTGTTTGCAGGTTGCCCACATTCTTGTCTTTTGTTACGAAAGTGACTTTTCGGAGGACATAGTCCTCGATTTTGAAATGCCTCAGATTTGTCTTCCTGTAAATATACCTTTTTACTCTTTGTTTCTGCGCGGCTAGAAGCACAATGGCCAATTCACTATATCCC
Source organism: Anisodus tanguticus (assembly GCA_034509755.1). NCBI lineage: Eukaryota > Viridiplantae > Streptophyta > Magnoliopsida > Solanales > Solanaceae > Anisodus > Anisodus tanguticus. Next base: position 38,256,014 of record CM067542.1, read on the forward strand.
TCCAATAACTCCAGTTCTATCGCCATGGCTTCTTTGTTAGACTCCTCAGTGGTTTGAGTGTAACGGAAGCTAGGTTCCCCTACTTCTACGGGTATCAAGGCCTCGGCTCCGTAGACCTGAGAGAATGGGGTTTCCCCGGTGCTTGTCTTAGTCGTAGTTCTGTAGTCCAAAAACACTTCTGGATATTCTTTCAGCTACTTTCCTTTTGATCTCTCTAACCTCTTCTTGATACTTTGGATGATAGTGTAGTTGGTCGATTCTTCTTGTCCATTTGCATACGGATGATACGGCGATGAGGTGACCCCTTTAATATTCAATCTCTTCAGAAATTCAGTAACCTTCTTCCCCATGAACTGTCGGCCATTATCACAAGAGATCTCCTTTGGTATCCCAAATCGGCAAATGATGTGATCCCAAATGAAGTCTATGACTTGCCTCTCATGAACCTTTTTATATGCTTTAGCTTCCACCCACTTTGAGAAATAGTATGTTAAGACTAGTAATAACCTCACCTCGCCTATAGCTCCCAACAAGGGGCCCAAAATATCCATTTCCCATTTCATTAATGGACATGGGACCAACACCGAATGAAGTGGTTCAGCAGGTTGATGTATCATCGGGGAATGTGCTGACACTTCTCGTATTTCCAGACATAGGCTTTGGCGTCTTCTTCATTCTGGACCATTAGTATCCGACCCTTATTATCTTCTTTACCAATGAGTCATACCCGAAGTGATTTTTGCAACTCCCTTCGTATATCTCTCTCATCACATACTCGACTCCGTTGATCCTAAGTATTTAGCCAATGGCTCGAGGTAGGATATTATGTATAGTTCTCCCTCATGCATGCAATATCTAGTTGCCTTGGTTATTAACGCTCGAGCCTCCTTATTATCCTCCGTGAGAGTCCCCGCCTGCAGATAATTGATAATATCATTCCGCCAGTCCCAAGTCAGGATGGTGGAATTTACTTCATGTAGGCCAGAGGCTAGGACATAACATAACAGATAGACTATGGACTCTGACTCTCCCTTAGTTTCCCTAAATGACGAGCCTAGGTTGGCCAAGGCGTCAGCTTCAAAGTTCATTTCTCGTGAGATCTGCACCACTTTCCATTTCCTAAATTGAGCCAATAAAGCGACTGCTTTACTTAAGTATCCTGCATTCGGCTGTCTTTGGTTTCGTATTTGCCAAGTATTTGATTGACAATTAGTTGAGAATAACTTTTAAGTTCGATGTTTTTGGCTCTAGGTCCCTAGGCCAACTCCAAACCTGCAATTACGGCCTCATACTCAGCCTCATTGTAAGTTAAAGAAATACATTTAATGGCTTCCCTGATGGAGTGATCAGGATGATCCCCATCTCGGTGCCCTTCATGCTTGTGGCCCTATCTGTATACATGACCCATTCCCTATACGCGGCTTCGGTTTCGTGAAATGCCTCTGTATGAGCTCGGGGCCTCATGCCCATACTATAATCAGCCATGAAGTCAGCCAAGGCCTGAGACTTAATAGTAGTCCGAGGTCGATAGGTGATATCGTACCCACAGATTTTGATCGACCAACTCGCTAACTTACCCGAGAGTTTGGGTTTATGCAATATATTCCTCAAGGGGAAAGTGGTGACCAGAGATATGAGGTGACATCTGAAATACAGCCTCAACTTTCTAGACGGGACTACCAGGGCCAAAACCAGCTTCTCGAGATGAGGGTAATGAGCTTCGACCTCGATTATAGTCTTGCTAGTATATTGAACATGATATTGCGTACCTTTTTCTTCTCGTACGAGCACAACACTTACATCGGTTTTAGATACGGCGAATAAATCAGTAGGGATTCTCCTTCGTCCGATTTTGCGAGCAGAGGTGGGTTGGTCAGGCATCTCTTTAGGTCCTTTAGCTCTTGTTGGCATCTTGGGTCCAGTGGGCGTCTTTCTTTTTCTTCAACAGGCCAAAGAATTTTTGACACCGTTCATGACGACCTCAATATGAACCTCCCTAAAGCCATTACTCTCATTATCAAATGTTGTACCTCTCGAGCACCGTTGAGTACCTCTAGTATTTGTTCTATCTCCTGGATATGATCCGGGTTGGACTCAATGCCCCTGTTCGATACCAGGAACCCCATGAAATTTCCCGAGCTTACTCCGAAAGTGCACTTTTCCGAATTGAGCTTGAGATTATGGTTTCTAAGAATTCCAAATACTTCATGCAAATGCCTAATATGTTCCTCTATTTATAGGGACTTAATGATTATGTAATCTAAATAAATTTCCACACTCCGACCCAACTGATGCCAGAACATCCGCTGGGCCAGCTGGTGGAAAGTGGTCCCTGCACTTTTTAAGTCTAATGACATGACAATATAATAGTAAGTTCCATGCTCCGTTATGAACGAAGTCTTTTTCTGGTCCGACGGGTCTAACCGTATCTGGTCGAACCCTATGTACATATCTAGGATACTTAGCAGCTCTTGCCCCACCACCGCGTCAACAACGTGATCTTGGCGTGGCTTGGGATATGAGCTCCTCTGGCATGCTTTGTTTAAATGTTTTAAATCTAAAAACATTCAAAGAGTATTAGGTTTCTTAGGAAGTACCACCACGTTCGCGAGCCAGTCCAGGTATTTTACCTCTCGAACTACTCCTGACTGGATGAACTGGGCCACTTCTTCTTTGATGAATTTACTTCATTCTGCCAACACCGAATGCCTTTTCTACTTAGAAGGTTCACAATCCAGATCGATGATTAGCTTGTGAAAGGCCATTTTGGGGGTACCTCTAAGATATCTAATTTTGACCAAGTGAAGCTACAAATGTTACTTTTCAAAAATATAACTAAAGTTTCCCGAAACCAAGGGTTTAGACCCAATCCCAGGTATACCTGTTCCTTGTGGTTGTTTGATCAACAATACGTAAGCTCAAGATCTTTTGTTGTGGATCTTCCCGCATTCGACTCCTCCGGGGCTATGAATCCCCGACTTATTTGATCCACCGAATCCTTTGGGTAATGGCCCCTTACTAGCTCATACTCAGTTTCTACTTCGGAGTTGACCTCGGCATTAGGCATTTGTGATTGCTAGTTGCTATTCTCGACCAACTTATCTTTCCTGTCAACTAAGATAATTTTTTCCGGATTGGTTTCCACGTCTCCTAGTATGGCAGCTATTTGCCAAGGTATCAGGAACTTTATTACCTGATGAAGGGTAGACGGGACAGCCTTCATTACGTGTAGCCATGGCCTCCCAATTACCAGATTATAAGCCATTCCCCCTTCGAGGACATCAAATAAAGTTTTCATCGAAACTCCCTTCACGTGCATGACCAACTCAATCTGCCCTCGAGTTGTCTCTCTAGACAAGTTGAAACTGGTCAAAACTTTCACTACCATGGTCATTTGCCCGGTCAGCTGCATCACCTTGATTACGCGTAGTTGCATAATATTCACAGCGCTACTTGGGTCAACAAGAGCAAGCTTAATGTTAAACTGAAATATTTGGATAGAAATTACCAGAGTATCGCATAAGGGCTCTCGATGCTTTCCCTTTTTTCGTTGCTGAAGATGATGAGGTCTTTGGGATCATCCCTCATTTATTTTTTTGGATACGGGTGGCTCTTCAGGCTGTTGCATATGAGACACTACTTCTAACATCTTCATTTCAATGATCATATTGATTGCTACCTGCTGCATTGGGCGTTCCCGCGAAGTCCCAGTCCTATTTTCCCTGGAATACTTAGACCGACTGCTATTTTCCCTGGAATACTTTAGATGCCACCTTCTTAGTAGGTATGCTACCTCATTCCTCAAGTGTTTATAATCCTCCATTGAAGGACCCGGAATTTTGCGGAACTCACACTAGAGCTTTATTTACCTACCCTGTTTATTTGGATTGGACCAAAATGCCATCAAAAACTGGAGTTCTTTCATATTATTCATCGCCATGACCAGATCTACGACCTCTACCTTAAAGTTGTAAGAGGCCACACTTGGCAGTTATAAGTCATTCGCAGACTTCTTCTACGACATTTCGCTTTCTTTCCTAGGCTGACCCTGATCGTACCTTAGTTTATTCGATTAGCCTTCTTGTCGGAGTTGGACGGATATGTATGGGTGGTTTCGGTTAATGGCCTTTGGTGTGGGTGTTTTAGAAGTGTTATGGTGTATGATGGTGAAAGGAATAGGGTTGTTTGCACAAGGAATGGACACAAGGTTTCTAAGTGCAAGCCCGGGTATATACCAAGTGAGGGTCGGTCGAAATAGACAAGGATAGAGACGCGAGGTTGCTATGGGCAAGCTCGGGTCGACACCAAGTGAAGTAGGCCAATTGGATAAGGATTTGACCGAGGTTTCTAAGTACAATCTCAAGAAAAAACCAAGTGAGGGAAACTGCTGACCTTGTGATTGTAACCATATAGGCCCTTGGCTTTGGCTTGGTTGGATCACAAAAGTTCCAACTTCAACTTGCACCGATGGGAACCTTAGTTTGGGTTTAGCTAGATCACAAAATTTCTAGCTAGAATTGCACCAAGGGGTTGACCCACAAAAGGATCAAGGTTCAGACCACAAAAGTACCGATGTCCCACAAAAAGACCAACTAAGATAAACAACACAAAAGTTGAATAACCTAGCAAAATGAGTAAACTCAAATATTTTTTCATAAATCTTCCACACCTTTTTACGTCAATTTCATGCCCTATTTATACTAAGACTTAGACTCTTCTAGAAGGGTAACAAAAGAGACACAAACTTGAACCACTTCGGCCTCAATGGGAAAGGGTTCGCACTCTTGGACAAAATGGGAAATGGTTCGTCTTATCTTGGGGACCAAGGATGAATCCAACCTTTCATGCTTTCTAGACCACCCTTTTGTATTTCCCATGTAGATGAATTCATGAACTTAGGCCACTCGTGAATCATTCCCTTAGAATACATTTGGAAGCTTCCATCATGAGCATGTACCTTGGCCAAAAGGAAAGGCAAGAATACTCGGCCAACCCTTCATGTTCCCTAGGCCATTCTTGGTGTCTTCTATGTAGCTAAGTACATGAACTAGTTAAGTTCATGAATTATATCTTTGGAAGCCTCATCTTCTAGATGGTTCTTGGCCTTGTGACCTGATCTTCTTACATGGTCTAGTCTCATTTTCCCATTACACGTCCTAGTCACTCTATCCTATTACATGGCATATTAATTATGTCCTAAAAAGAGCTAGTAGTTAAACTAAGAATTAAAATAATCTAAAAGAAAATGGTCTCGGCTAAGACCCACATACAAGCCGAAATAAAATGACTTAGTCTCAAATCTTCACGTGATGGCGTCCATTCTACTCCATACTTCGTCCCATTTTAAGCATGTAATTATATATTGATGGGCAATCGTTGGCACCCTTAACAAATCACCTCTCGGCTTATGTTGGGAGTTTAAGTTCACGGACTTTTATTCATCAATCTCCCCTTCTTTAAAAGAATTTGTCCTCAAATTCTCGTCATCTAAGTATGGCATATGCCTTCAACATGGAATGTTGAACTAATAGTTTTAGGAACGCCGTGCAATCTTACCATTTCCTTCAAGTACAAGTATGTGATATGTGTTGACTCATCTGTCTTGTGATAATTAATAAAGTGGGTCAACTTCGGGAATCTATCCACAATCACCATGAGAGAGTCCTTTTCTTGTTGTGTTCTTGGTAAGCTAAGGATGGAATCCAATCTCACACCTTTCCATGGTCGCTCCGGAACCGGTAAAGGAGTATACAATCATTTATGGAAGAAACTCTTAGTCTCTTGATAAGTGGAACACCTACTTACCACTCCATTTATATCTTCATCTATATGTGGCCTGTAAAAGTGTTCTTGTTGAAGCCCCAAAGTCTTAACATGCACTTCATGTACACGTGATTCTCTCATGGAACACTTGAGAACACACAATATGTTCCCATTGAAAAGGAAACCTTCCACTATGGAATAAGAATTGTGGACTCCACTTTGGCATTCTATCATTACGTCTTTGGACTCGGGATCTCGTTCATGGAATTCCTTTAGCACTTCAAATTCCATAAGTTTTTGTTCAAGCACGGTTAACATTACGTGCTTCTGGGAAAATACATCTGCCACTACATCGGAATCATCATCTTTGTGTCTTGTAGAGAATGTGGAAGTTTGTAAGTATGCTGCCCACTTAGCATGTCTCAGATTCAACTTACTTTGCCCCACATAAAACTCTGTGTCGTAAGTAGAATAAGGAAGTCATGTATCACCCAATTTTCCATTAGAGGAAGCCATGGATTCTTGGTTTTGAATTAAGCCGGTACCAACACTAACTCCATCACATTCTTCGAATAGTTTCTCGGTGTTCGGAATAGGGGTAGCAAGGGCACTACAATCTCTTATGAAACGACGATACAAAGAAGCCAAGTCATGGAAGCTTCTTGCCACACTTACATTTGTATGCTCGGCCCAAGTCCGGATAGTCTCCACTTTGGGTGGATCAACATGAATGTCCTCGGATGGATTAACAAGAACGTCTCCGGATGATACTATGTATTCCATGGACGGTCAAAATACTTCATGCATGAGAGTACTCGCGGAAGAGCTCGACGCGTTACACAATTCGAATGGCGCCACAAGCCACTTGTACAAACCACACTTGATCTTGAGGACCGTCCTCCATTCATTTTCCTCTCATAACTTTATTTGAGGGTAGCCACTCCTCATATCTATCTTGGGGAACAACTTGGCCGCACTCAATCCATCCAAACAATCATCCACTCTCGGCACAGGGGACTTGCACCCCAATGCATCTATAGAATTCCCCTTCTTTGACTCTTCTTCTTTCTTTCGTGTATCAAGTAAAATGGCTTCAAACTTCTCCTTGCATTTCTCGGCACTCCGGATCTTCATTTTATTCACCTCACTAGGTGAAAATGGTATCAAATAGATCTTCTTATCATCATTTTGTAAAGAATAGATATTCTTTTATCTATTATGTTATTCCTTCGTATCACATTTCCACGGTCGCCCTAATAAAATATGACACGCATCCATAGGTAGGATGCCACACCATATTTCATCTTCATACTTGCCAACACGAAAACTAACAAGTGTTTGGTTTATTACCTTTAGCCTTTCATCTTGGTTCACCCATTGGAGGCCATATGGTTTCGGGTTATCGTGGGTGGGAAATTTCAATTTGTCCACCATTTCCATGGAGGCCATATTGGCACAGTTTCCAATATCAATGATCATGTTGCATACCTTATCTCTTACCTTGCATTGAGTGTAAAAGAGTTGCTCTCGTTATGTCTCCTCATGTTCCTCAAGTTGAACATGTAACACATGTTAGAGAACTAAATTTCCACGCTCCTCTGCAAGAGTAACATCTTCCTCTAAGAGCTACTCGATTATGAATTTCTCCATAAAAAGGGAACCCCCACATTCTTGACTATATAATGGATTAGTAAATGAGGTATTGTCCTCTTCTTTAACATTATACAATGGACTAGTGAAATAGGTACTACCCATATCAAGACTTGGGCTGTTTTGCACAACCCCAGACTTGTAATTATTTGTCACGGCATGCCCCAAAAATTCTCTTCTCAAGATTTGCGTTTTTTCCGCAAATATGTCACTTACGACCCTCCGAAGTTCTTCATTTAAGTGAGCCATAGCGTCAAGGCGTGGGAAGGGATTTCCTTGCTCTGATACCAAACTGATGTATATAAGGATGGGTGAGTGAGGGCGAGTTGGTCGGAGTTTGGTTAGAAATGGATTGACACAAAAATGGGGGCGAGTGAAGGTTGTCGGGTGCGACGTTTTTGCCGGGCAGTGGGTGTTTGGAGGGGTACATGGGTAGTTTAGAGTGGAACTGGGATAAGTCATTTTGTGGGGTTATTCTATACGAGTTGAGGGTTGTATTAGTGGTCGGTGTGTGGTGGTTGGATGATGGTAAGGTGGCAGAAACTGGATGGAACAATGAGGTTATTAATAAGCGGTATTTTGCAGACTGTTTGATGTTGTCGAGGGTAGACGGATATGTATGGGTGGTTTTGGTTAATGGCTTTTGGTGTGGGTGTTTGGAAAGTGTTATGGTGTATGATGGTGAAAGAAATAGGGTTGTTTTCACAAGTAATGGACACAAGGTTGCTAAGTGCAAGCCCGAGTACAAACCAAGTGAGGGTCAGTCGAAATAGACAGGGATAGAGATGCGAGGTTGCCATGGGCAAGCTCGGGTCGACACCAAGTGAGGTAGGCCAATTGGACAAGGATTTGACCGAGGTTTCTAAGTACAAGCTTGAGAAAAAACCAAGTGAGGGAGGCCGATGACCTTGTGATAGTAACGGGATAGGCCATTGGCTTGGGTTTGGTTGGATCACAAAAGTTCTAACTTCAACTTGCATCGAGGGGAACCTTAGTTTTGGTTTAGCTAGATCACAAAAGTTCTAAATAGACTTGCACCAAGGGGTTGACCCACAAAAGGAACGAGGTTTGGACCACAAAAGGACCAACTAAAATAAACAACACAAAGGTTGAATAACCTAGTAAAATAAGTAAAACTCAAATATTTTTTCATAAATCTTCCACACATTTTTACGTCAATTTCATGCCCTATTTATACTAAGACGTAGACTCTTCTAGAAGGGTAACAAAAGAGTCACAAACTTGAACCACTATGGCCAAAATGGGAAAGGGTTTGGCTTATCTTGGGGACCAAGGATGAATCCAACCTTTCATGCTTTCTAGACCACCCTTTTGTGTTTCCCATGTAGATGAATGCATGTACTTAGGCCACTCATGAATCATTCCCTTGGAATACGTTTGGAAGCCTCATCTTCTAGATGGTTCTTGGCCTTGTCACCGGATCTTCTTACATGGCCTAGTCTCCTTTTCCCATTACACGTCCTAGTCACTATATCATATTACATGGAATATTAATTATGTCCTAAGAAGATCTAGTAGTTAAACTAAGAATTAAAATAAGCTAAAAGAAAATGGTCTCAACCAAGACCTACATACAAGCCAAAAATAAAATGATTTCATCTCGAATCTTCACGTGATGCCATCCATTCTACTCCACACTTCGTCCCATTCTAAGCATGTAATCATAGATTGATGGGCAATCGTTGGCACCCTTAACAAATCACCTCTCGGCTTATGTTTGGAGGTTAAGTTCACGGACTTTCTTTCATCAGTATGGCTTATTGGGCTGCACTTCATGGCTTTCTGCGGAGTGGCTTTGAACATCCTCCTCGTCCAGAGGTTTAATAAGATTTGAATTAGGGGGCTATCATTTCCTCCGACCATGTTCACAGTGTTTCTGAATTGTCTGATTCCGTTCGCAGTGTTTCTGAAAGGTCTACCAATTCTGATGTTTGACGGGTATTTGCTTTCCTTTGGGTTTCTGCGATCCATGAACAATATTGTGTTGTCCTGACATATTCCTTTTTAAGTGAAGTGTTTCCTCTTTGAGTTTTTCAAGAAAATCAGCTATAGATCGAGACAACACCACAACTGTCTATCCAAACATACTGCGCCAAACTGTTTTACGGTGAAAATAATTCTAACAAAAAATACAGTTAGAAAGTTGTATTCAAGGGTTTAAAGATAAGTAGGTTGTATCCGACCTGGAGACTCTCTTGAGCGAGTCTGAGATTATCTAGGTTACGAATATACGAGATAAAAAAGTAAGTAAGCTCTAAGGATAAGCAAGTAAGAAAAATAAGTAAGCTAGATCTAAAATGATAATGAATAATAACGGAACAAGAGCTGAGAGTAGTGTATTTTCTTCAGAGAGATCTTTGTTACAAGTGTTGTCTTAGGGAGAATACAATGTCCCTTTATTATCTTCTAAGTCTTGTATATATAAGACAAAACTGATGAAAAGAAGGTTGTGAACTTAAGTTTCCAACATAAGCCGCGAGGTGATTTGATAGGAGTGTCGAAGATTGCTAACTTTCCTATAGTGACATGCCTAATGTGGAATGGAGTACGGAGTGGAATTGAAGAAAAGACTTGAAGATCCAAGCCAATTGACATTAATTTTTGGCTTTTATGTAGGTCTTGGATGAGACCAACTTTTAGCTTTTTTTAATTCCTAGCTTAATTTCCTTATAGATTAATTACTAGGACATGTAATAGGATGAGATGACTAGGCCGAGAACCATCTAGAATGAGAAGCTCCCAACGTGCCCCAAGGAGGTAATTCATGAAATAGCTAGTTCATGTACTAATCTACATGGATGACACAAAAGGGTGTCCTGAAGAACATGAAGAGTTGGGCCTTTTCCCTTCTCACAAATCGGTCGAACACCTTTCCCTTTCCTATTCAGTCAAGTGCCATGTTTGTGTATTTCTTGTTTCCTCTTCTAGAAGGTCTAGAACTAGTATAAATAGGAGATGTAATTGATGTAAGGGGACATTGAAATTTTATGAAATATATTTGAGTTTATTCAAACTTGCTAAGTTTTCAACTTTTGTGTTGTTATTTTAGTCGGACCTTATATGGTCCAACCCTTGGTCCTTTTGTGGTCCAAACTCTGGTCCTTTTATGGGCCACCCTTTGGTCCTTTTCTGGTCCAAACCCCCGGTGTAAGTCTAGTTAGAAATTTTGTGATCTAACTATACCCAAGCCATGATTCTATCTGGTTACTTGTTACAAACACATTGAAGGTCTTATCGGCCTACATTACCTTACCCGCACACGAATTTGTTTATCAATTTCGTGCCACATCCTTGTCCAAACTGCCTAATTCCTTTCACTCGAATACACTCCAACACTTCCCCAACTCACACCCAAAAGGTTGTCAACCGACTCCTCCCACAAACACCCAACCAATTCCCCACCGTCCCGATCGCATCCCTATTCCGCCAACCTTACTGTCCCGACCAGTTTATGCCGCCTTACCACCACCCAACTACCAAATACCAACCACCAACATAACCTACAACGTGTCTAATTGATCCCCTCCAAACGGCTTAGCCCAACACCCTCCAAATTCACCCGCACACCCCCTATCAAACACACACAGCTCGAAAACCCGCCAACCTCCACTTGACCCCTATTTTTGTATCCACCTGGTCCCAATACAACTTCGACCCACCTAACCATACAATACTTTCCTTATATACATCAGTTTGGTATCAGAGCAAGGCCTTTCTGTCCCATGCCTTGACGTTATGGCAAACATAAATGAAGAACTACGGAGGATTATAAGTGACCTATTTGTGGAACAAGCACAAATATTGAGAAAACATTTTGCGGGGCGTGCCGCGAGGAATAATGCCGAGTCAGGGGTTGTACAAAATAGCCCAAGGCATGAAAGTGAAGAATATCAAGAGTGTAGGGATTCCTTTGTTATTGAGGAACCCGAAGTCAAGGAGGCCCTAGAGGAAGATGTTGATCTTGCGAAGGATGGTGGAATTTCGGATCATGAATCCTTGAAGTATTTACATGGGCAAAGAATGTTGAATCCAACGCATGCTAAGTGGATGGCATACTTACAAACTTTCACATTCTCTACGAGGCACAAAGATGGAAAGTCCAACATAGTGGCGGATGCACTTTTCCGGTGGCACGTAATGTTGACCATGCTTCAACAAAAATATGTGGGATTTGAAGTGCTAAATAAATTCTATGAACGAGATCCCGAGTTCAAATACATAATGATAGAATGTAATAATGGAGTTCATGGTTCTTATTCCATAGTAGAAGGTTTCCTTTTCAAAGGAAACAAATTGTGTGCGCCCAAATGTTCCATGAGAGAATTACTTGTACATAAAGTGCATTCGGGTGGACTAGCTAGATATTTTGGGGTAGTGAATACTTTGGAGATTCTACAAGAACATTTTTACTAGCCACGGATGTATAAAGATGTAGATGGAGTGGTAAGTAGGTGTTCCACTTGTCAAAAGGGTAAAATTTTCTTCCACAAAGGATTGTATACTCCTTTACCGGTTCCGGAGCGACCATGTGAAGGTGTGAGCTTGGATTTCATCCTCGCTTACCAAAAACACAATGGGGCAAGGACTCTATCATGGTGATTGTGGATAGATTCTTGAAGATGGCTCACTTCATTGCTTGTTGTCGACACCCAATTTTCTCCCCTCTTTCCCGATTATTTGTTTGCGATCGTCTATTCCTAATATCATTAATTATTATCCTTATTATTATTATTATTCGCATTTTTCTATTGTGATTTCCTTTGAATATCCTAATCATAGTTTTACCCTAATATTCTATGTTATTTTATTTTCACAAAATGGCATCACATTTTTTATTTAAATTAAGCATTAAGCATTTCGCAAATATCATGTTTTTATTATTATCACATCATTATTTTTATATTTTACATTTTCTTCAAAGTATTTTCTTTTAAAATAATAAACCCCTTTTTTATTTTAACCCACAACCCATTTTCCATTCACCCAAAATATAATATCAACCCACCAAAGAAAGGCCCAGCCGGCCACCCCAAAAATCAGCCCAATTGGCCACAAAACCGGAAGCCCAAACCGACCGGCCCAACCCATTTTATTTGACCCATTCCCTTTTATTCCCTAAAAACCCTAAAACAAAACAAAACCCTCATCATCTTTTCACCAACCGCAAATCCGCAGCCCACACCTCTCACCCATCACGTCGCCCCTGACACCGCCGACACCACCACCTAACAACACCACACCCTACCCCATCACTTCACACCTACCCTATCCCTTAAAACCTGCCTCCAAAATCATCAACTTTGCCCTTTAATTTGAAATTTGAACTCAAAGATGAAAGGGGGGGGGGTAGGGGTGAACATTATGGGGAAACTCCATCTACAAATACTCCCCTTGTTCTTCATTTTTGGGGGAGGTTCGAATCTGGGCTGTTATGTTTTGTCCGGGAATGAAAGAGAAATCGGGTCTGTGGGTTTTTTCTCGGAGGTCCGGTCGAAGGTCCGAACGACAGTTTGGTCCAAAATGAAAATGGTGGATTTGTTCCTAATTCTTGGTTCGAAAATACCCCTTTTCGGTTCCTAAATTCTCAGTCCAAAAATCCCTTTTGTTCTTCATATTTCTGGGTTGTTTCAGGCTGTCTTGTTTCGGATCGGGTCAAAAATCGAAACCAAGCTATGATGATGCTTATATATCTTTCTATTACTGTGTTGATCATAGAGCATTGATATGAACCGACCCGTATCTTGGCGTGGCAACCCGATATCGAGAACTTCTCTTCCTCTCATGCAATCGGTGTTTTGCAGCCATGGCAAGACTGTCTTTTTTTCCCATATCATCATATAAAGTCTTTTAAGTTATATTATATCATGCTCTGTTACTATGTTGTTGAATGATATCTGTACTAGCATTTTGTGCGTATTTGAAATAGTTTGTGTCGTGTTATATTACAGCCCATGTCTGCATTATATGTTTACCTGCAATCCTGTTTCATTGTAGTAAGCATGTCTATGGTTTTGTCCGATATGGAAACTTCTTAAATGAATAAGAGGGTCTGCTGAATGATTTGAACTTAGGGTATTTGCTTCTTGATAAATTATGCTTGTGGCTAGACCGCCTATTGGGAATATGTGTTTGTCTTGCCCGGGTTTTTGAAGTAGTCCATGCTAGCATGAAACTATTATGAGTCTAGTTGAACCTTGTTTTACTTAGACTTGTAAAAGGTTCGACATAGTTTGGGCAAGTTTGCTTCGTTGAACGCATCCCTGAGTTGATCCAACAAGTGGTTGCTAACTTGATTTTGAAATTGTCTTACTTATTTGGTGTCATCATATTTAGTTGTGAAACTGAACAGAACCTGGCGCTTCCAGTTTATTTGGTCCATTATGTATGGCTAAATAGCAGTATCTATGCAACCTACATCTTCACATTGTCCATCTGTCCACAATGCCTGCATATGCGATACACATTTGTTGTCAAAAACATGTATTTTATAAACAATGCCTTACAAACGCATGCTTTTATCCAAAAATCAATTTTACATATATTTTTATAAACAATGTTATGCATACTTTTTTAGATTTTATGCCGGTAATTTATTTCTCAGAACCGCAATCACCTTTGCAAAACTCTTCAAAAGAATAAGTGGCAAAAATCTGTTACGTTGTCAAAATGCATCTTTAATTAACTACTTGCAACATCATTTTAACTTTATGCTTTAAACATGCATTTTCCCTTTAGCATAATAATAAACTTAAGTTTGATCGGATAACCGTAGTTAGCGGATCTTAAAGGATGCCTAACCCCTTCCCTTTAGGATAATAAAGAATCCTTACCCAGAATCTCATAGATTAGCAGACCATTAATCGGAGTTCATTTTTCAGCATTTATGTTAACATTAGGTGCCCTAATTCATCGTAGAATAATTAGGTGGCGACTCCTTAACCGTTAATCAATTCACGGAATGCCCATACGTTGCGACTGTGTCAAATCCCTCTCCTTCGCGAACGGGGCGGTTAAAAGCGGGTGCGACAGCATGGCGACTCCACTAGGGATTTTAGGTTCTTAACCATAGCAAACCCAGGTTAATTATTATTGCGCTTTATTTTGCTCCTTATTTGATCTACTGATTTGAATTGTTTCCTTTATGAGATTTTATATGCTTAACTGCTTTAATTGCTACTTTCTTTTACTGCTTTTCTTAAATTGGCATTTCGCTCATATTTCCTCCACTTTCGAAAATTGACAATATCACACATACACGCGAGGTGTGTTTCGCACACCCGCAAATTTTTCTTTCAAATTTCCAAATTTTATGAGAGTTGGCGTATGTGCGGTTGGGAACCTTGGGTCTAGTAAGCCAAATTTTAGAAAATTTAGGATAGAGCTATACCACCCTTTATCTTAAGTCATACATACATACATCTTAGGTGGGTTGATCCCGGGTATCAACTCCACAATTAAGAAATCCATCAATTGTCAACGGGTCTCACAACCCAACGACCAATCAACATATTATGTGTAGTGTAATAATGATAGACGGATCCAAGCCTAATCATGACATGCCGGAATTGGAAAATGCGTTCAGCCTTTATTTCCAATGGAAAGCGTTTCAATTTAGTGGTTTGGATTAATCTATCATAATCTCGCATATTTGGCGTTTAGGCCTACCTCTGGCATAAGAGAGGCCCCATGCATGTTAGGACGCGCATTTGATTTCCATACAATTCGCTTGCTATTTTGTGGCTTTCCACTCTGTGCATATTATTTGAAGCAATAATTACTCACCTTGTACTAACTTTGTTTTCTTCATTTTAAGAAGTTTTATTTTGCCTGATTTATTTCCCCAAGAGGTTGATTCGTGTTGGCTGAAACTGGCGGAACACCCCTTTTATTCCCTAAACCCAACCATTTGGGATGCAGAGCAGAGAGATGTTTTGAAAAATTAGACTTATGCCTCGGCCCTGTTTCTCTGGGAAGCTTGGTAGAAATTGCATTAGTACTTAATGAAACAATGTGATTCAGATTGACCCTGAACCACATCTATGCATTTAATGTGTTTTTCCTCCACCTTTTAAAAGCTTAAATGACAAATCCACATTGCTTTTGCTATTTCAAAATTTGTTTTGTTTAATAATTTTCTTTCCTCTTTCGGCATGCAAACTAATAAATTTGTTGATAATGTGAATGTGACATGTAATGAAAAAAGCAAACAAAGTCCAAACGACGAACATGACTTCAAAGAATATGAGGAAAACTCACAGCTGAAAGAATTTACCGAAGAATTGGAGCATTTTTAGAATGAGCCAAAGCCAAATTTGGATGAAATAGAGACAGTAAATTTGGGAGACGCAGAACCTGTGAAGGAAACAAGAATCAACGTCCATCTGAGCACCGCACAAAATAAGAATTGGTGGATCTTTTGAGGTAATATATCGACATATTTTCTTGGTCTCATGACGATATGCCAAGTTTGAGCATAAATATTATTTCACATAGATTACCCATTGAGCCATCTTGCACCCCCCACCCCCCGGTGATGCAAAAGCCGAGGAAAAATGGAGCCAATCTCAACAGTAATTTGATGCATAAGGTATGTGAGAAGTTTAAGATCACTCACCGCAATTCCACTCCATATCGACCTAAGATGAATGGAGCGGTCGAAGCATCCAACAAAAACTTCAAGAGAATACTGCGGAAGATGGTGGATAATTACAAGCACTGGCATGAACATTTACCCTTTGCACTTTTGGGCTATCGCACTACAATCAGGACTTCTATTGGGGCAACGCCGTATCTTTTGGTCTATGGAATAGAAGTTGTGTTACCAGTAGAGATAGAAATACCATCTTTGAGAATTTTTCAAGAAATCTAGTTGAGCCAAGCCAAGTGGATACAGAATCGGTATGAGCAGTTGATGCTGATTGATGAAAGGAGGATGAACGCAGTTTGTCACGGGCAACTTTATCAGAGCAGAATAACCAAAGCTTTCAACAAGAAAGTAAAACCAATGATTTTCAAACTGGGGCAATTGGTGTTAAATAGTATATTCCCGCACCAAAATGAAGCTTAAGGAAAATTCACACCTAACTGGCAAGGGCCTTACATGGTTCACCGAGTGCTAACTGGAGGAGCATTAATCCTAGCTGAAATAGATGGCGAAGTATGGCCAAAAGCTATCAACGCAGATGCAGTGTAAAGATACTACATTTAGGAATTTTTCTATGCATTTTCTATGTTGTAAAAGTTGCGCTCCCTTGGCAGGATACGCAAAGAACCCATGTCGGGTTCCGTCTCTTTAAAGCACAAATTTTCCCAAAAACCATTTACTTGTAACATGAACTATGGTATGACCTAATTCCCTCGGCGGGATACGTAGACGGCCCATATCGGTTTCGGTCCTATTTTTGGAAAACCTTATATATTGCATTAATAAAAAGACTCCAAACAAGGAGAATTACACAATTCGACATGGTATCATAAGTCAAACCCTAATTCCACTCCTACCCTAAAAATTGGCGAACCAGCGCCCCCCCTTCATTTTGCAACGCCGTACAACCAATATTCATGGCTTCTCCCGAATGTTCCTCCTCCACCCATGATGTCACACATCCTCCTCCTCCCTCCTCATCTCCTAACACCTTTCATCCGGCCTTTGGTAACAAATATCAAGAATTTTATCCCTTTAGTCCTGATCAAGAAGATGTACAATACATATCGTGGGTTGAACTATTTCAAATACATGTTTGTGCATACAACGTCCTTGATCACATCGATGCCAACACACCTCATCCACCCGACGTGGAATGCAATCATCAAACAATGGATATATGGCACCATATCCAAAGATTTACTTCATACTATTATGAAGATAGGTGCTTCGGCTCATGAATTATGGACAAGGCTAGAGGAAATCTTTCGAGACAACAAACATACACGTGTTGTGTATCTGGAGGAGAAATTTAATAACACATGTCTTGAGAATTTTGCAAATATGTCCGCCTATTGTAAATAATTGAAATTAGTTGCAGACCAATTATCTAATGTTGGCAATCTAATTTCAGAAACAAAGATTGTTCTGCAACTATTTAATGGTTTGCCAAAGGGTGAGTACGATACACTTGTGACGATGATCCAACAAGCTGATCCCCTCCTTAGTTTCAAAAAGGCCCGATCATAATTACTATAGGAGGCCGGTCCAATTCTGGTGAACAACCACGGCAGGCCCAATCCCCTTATTCGTGGGCCAGCCCAATGATGTGGCCAACCCCTAGAAATTGGGCCTCTCCCCGTGCCCTTACCCAAATGCTCCGGCCCAGTACATGAGTCCACATCCGACACCGAGCATACTGGGCCCTCCTCTAGGCCCACACCACACGGGTCAACCACACTAGGCCCACTTCTCTAGGGCCCAACAGCAACAATAGACATACGGTCTTATGACCCCTACCAAACTGAGAAAGACCTACATCACTATGAATCTCCAGCAACCCGACGATGCATAGTACATGGATATGGGTGCCACATCCCACCTCACTCGTGACTCTGGTAATCTCCCTCAACTATTTAATTTCAACAATCCTCAATTTATTTTGGTAGGAAATATCAATCGCATTCTAATTCAAGGCTATGACACCACTCAAACACCACCACATCACCCTTCCTTTACCCTAAAAAATGACATATATGCTCCTAACATCATTAAAAACTTAATTTATGTTAGGAAATTTGCTAGAATTCTGTATCTATTGAGTTTGACCCTTTTGGTTTTCTGTGAAGGACCAACATACGGGGATAACTCTTACGAGATAAAATAGTGTGGGGGACCTATGTCCTTTCTCGTTCAATTTTGCTGCAAGTGTCAATCCACCAACCTCTCTAGCTGCAACCTCTCCATCAACTTCGCACAATAGACTCGGGCACCCGGGAGCACCAGATTTTAATTTTCTTAGAAGTCAGAATTTCATTCAATGTAATAATTGAAAATTTACCCACACATGCTACTCTTGTCCTTTAGGAAAGCATGTTAGACTTCCTTTTCAATCTTCACTGAGTGTAACTTTTTCTCTTTTTGATATTATTCATGTGGATTTATGGACATCTCCCATTACTAGCAAACTGGGTCACAAATATTATTTAGTGTTTTTGGATGATTGCTCTCATTTTTTGGGTTTATCCTCTAAAATATAAGTCCTAAGTTTACTCAATTTTTCTTGAATTTCACGCATATGTTAAAACCCAATTTGAGAAGACCATCAAAATGTTTCAATGTGATAATGGCCGCGAGTTTGATAATTTCCCCTTTCATAAATTTTATGCGGACAACGGCATGGTGTTTCAATTTTCTTGCTCCCATACCTCACCTTAAAATGGTAAAGCTGAAAGAATCTTGTGCACCATCAATAATAAGATCCGCACTATGCTCTTTCATGCTTCTATCCCCCATTCCTTTTGGGTCTACACATTGCACATGACAACTTACCTTCTTAATAAATTACCAATGCATACTCTTCAAAATAAAACTCCAACAGAAATGGATCCCTTCTTATGATCACCTTTGGCTTTTTGGTTGTCTATGCTACCCGAATCTCGCCTCCATGACCCCTCACAAATTAGCATCTAGGACTACTCCCTGCATTTTCTTGGGTTTCCCGTCGAATCATAGGGGGTACTTATGTTATGATTTGTCCACAAATAAAATCCTAGTCTCTCGCCATGTCACATTCGAGGATAACATTTTCCCATTTGCAAACATTCAAAAATTTCAAGTCACTAACTATGGCTTCCTTGACGATTGAGACATTTCCCCTCTCATTAGAAATGTAATACATGGAGCTAGTAGTCCGGCTCACTGCCCACTGCCCCCTCCAGCTTTCCCGTCGACCACACTACCCCTATCGACCGCCCCCTGCCCACTACCCCCATCGACTACCCCACTGCCTCCGTCGACCTCCCCCCTGCCCCACAACCACTTCCCCACAGCCCACTCCCCCGGGTCCCTATTTTGACACACCGCATGGAAACCCATGCCCAGCACAGGATTTTCAAACCAAAAGTCTACTTTAACATATCCACTCAAATCATCTTACCTCTACCTAAAAACTGAAAAGTAGCCAAGCTTGACCCAAATTGAAATGCGGCCATGCGTGAGAAATTTGATGCGCTCACTACACATCACACTTAGGATCTTGTCCTGAAACTAGAGGGGTCAATGTGATTCGTTGTATGTGGTTATATCATCACAAATTCAGGGATAGTGGTGAGCTTGAAAGCCATAAGGTGAGACTTCTGGCAAATGGCAACAAGAGTGAATTGATTGTGGTGAGACCTTCAGTCCAATGGTTAAACTAACCACCATTCGTACTGCTTTGAGCATTGCTTTGGGGAAGAACTAGTCGATTCATCAACTTGATGTAAAAAATGTGTTCTTACTTGGGGATTTGAAAGAAACTGTCTATATGAATCAACCACCTGGCTTTCTGCATCCCTCGACTCCTCAGCATGTATGCCTTCTTCGAAAGTCACTCTACGGCTTGAAACAAGCCACCCAGGCTTGGTATGAGTGATTTTCCACCTACATCATGCAAGGTGGATTTATGTGCGGCAAAACTGATAATTCACTTTTTAGTTTTCATCGAGGTAATGCCAATGCATACCTTTTGCTCTATGTGGATGACATTGTCCTGATTGCCTCCTCTGATGTGTTGAAAAATGAGATCATTACCTTGCTCAAATCTAAATATCAGGACAATGTCATCCACATAGAGAAAAAGGTATGCATTGGCATTACCTCGATGAAAACTAAAAAGTGAATTATCACTTTTGCCGCACATAAATCCAACCTGCATGATGTAGGTGGAAAATCACTCATACCAAGCCTGGGTGGCTTGTTTCAAGCCGTAGAGTGACTTTCGAAGAAGGCATACATGCTGAGGAGTCGAGGGATTCACAAAGCCAGGTGGTTGATTCATATAGACGGTTTCTTTCAAATCCCCATGTAAGAACACATTTTTTACATCAAGTTGATGAATCGTGACCAGATCTAAGAATGCAATGTTCCTGTGTCAACGTAAGTATGTCGAAGAGATTGTTTACATGGATAAAATGGCAAACTGTAAGTTCTTGCCTACTCCAGTCGACTTGAAGTTGAAGCTCAGTGTCAATGATGGGGACCCGGTGCTTAATCATTCTATTTATAGGAGTCTCGCTGGTGCACTTCATTATCTTACCTTCAATAGGCTCGATATTGACTATGTTGTTCAACAAGTGTGCTTATTTATGCATGCTCCCAGGGGTACTCTTGACTATGGATTACACATTTATCCATCTGCACCGACCATGCTAATATCCTATACAGACGCCGATTGGGGCGGCTGTGCCGACACACGTTGATCTTCTTCCGGCTATTGTGTATTTTTGGGTGATAACCTCATTTCGTGGTCTGTAAAATGGCAAGCCACGCTTTCCCATTCGAGTGCAGAAGCAGAATATAGAGGCATTACGAACGTTGTTGCCAAAACTTATAGGCTCAGAAACCTCCTTCTAGAGCTTCATTATCCCTTACGTATGGCATCTATTGTCTACTGTGATAACGTATCTGCTGTCTACTTGTCTCATAACCCGATTCAACATCAGCAAACCAAACATATTGAGATGGATATTCATTTTATTCGTGAGAAAGTTGCCATGGGTCATGTTCGGGTGTTACATGTTCCTTCTTCCTATCTATACACAGATATATTTACTAAGGGACTTTCTCGACAACTATTCCTTGACTTCATATCCAATCTGAGCGTCTGGCCTCCTCCCGCTCTGACTGAAGGGGTGTGATAGAGAATACATTTATATTCTCCATATATTTTGTAAATATTATTTTGGTGTAATTATATAAAGTAAATATTCTCATACAATTAGGATTGTAATTGTAAATAACTATATATATATTGTATTAATGAGAAAACTCAAAACAAGGAGAATTACACAATTCTACAATTGGGACTTGGGTTGAGCCAACTCACATATAAGTGGTGCTAATTTAGCCAACAACTTGTCCTCTTTCAAAGCATTAATTATAACGTATAAACACATCATTATCATTGTTGAAAGATGATTTTTCTCATATAAATATGACGTTCATATATAAAGAGAAAATTATCCGCATCTTCCTAGAAATAATTTTTAGGTTGTAGACAAAGGGAATTATCCGCTTCATGAGGATTTCCAATGATCAATAACATAAGTCGTGGTTGCAGTAAAGCCACTTCTACTAAAAGAAATTTGTAAGTCTGCTTACTACTAAGGCTGGCCAGTGGGCCGGGTTGGCCCGGTCCTGCCCCAATCCCGCCCCGACACCGCCCCAACCTGAAGTTTTAATTTTTTTTTGCGGTATCGAGACTCGAACTGGGATGGGACATGGTCTTGTCCCGACCTACCTCAGTCCTGCCATGCCCAACTCGGTCCCGGTCCCGTCCCCGATCCCGCCCGAAATCCCCCTTTGCACAAATAGTCATTGTACCAACGACTATTTTACATTTTGGATGTTGTGCAACGACTATTTTTGGCCTCCCCCAACCCCCCTACCCCCTTAATATTTATTTTTAACCCATAAGTTATTATATTTACACTTTAATCCAATTTCCCAACTATAAATACCTCATTTTCTCTTCATCTTTCTCACAAATCTTCCTACAATCTCTCAATCTATCTCTCTACAAGTCTACATTGTCTACTAAATATTGAATTTTATTTATTCATTTGGGAGTGAAGTTGGCAACTAGCTTGAGGATCTTCCATTGAGCAAAGTTTCAATTTTCAACCTCTCGATTACACGTCGACGTTACGTCGGCGTTTGGTACATTCATTCCTTCATTAAATTATTATTTTCTGTTTATTTTATTTAGCGCACTTAATTTCATTTACTTTAATTATTTATTAGTACAATTATAAATTTATAATGGAAGGATTTAAACGTATGCTTACGGGTAGGGGTCATGCTTCTTCTAGTAGGAGCAAGAGTACTTCTTCTAGTCATCCTATTTCTAGACAGAATCCTATTACTACACAGGATGATTTTGTTGATACTGAACATTTTCCTACAATACCATTAGATTTAGACGATGAGCTATTTTCTGGAAATCAAGAAGACTTTAATTTAGACGATGATCTAGATGATACACCCACTAATGTAGATGACAACACACCCACTAGTGCACCTTTAACTGAAATGCCTCCTATTCCCCCTAGTATGAGACGAGGTCCAGTAAAATGTCCATTAAAATCATATGCATGGACATTTTTTGATAGGGACGTAGATAATCAAGTAGCTAGATGTAAGATTTGTAAAGATATTTTAAAATTTAAAACTGGAAAAGGTCATGGTGGGTTTAATGAGACACGTAGCAAGGGCTCATCCAGCTAGGTATGCCCAATACGAGGCTTCAAAACCGGGTGCGCAAATGTCTGCTCTATCGGGACAAGGTTCACATACTGTCCCAGACCAAGTACAGGGTCAAATTAACCCCACGACGGGGGGAATTGTAGGCCCTAATTACAATAAACATAGAGATAGAGAAGCAATAGCAAAATTAATTATTGTGGAGGGTTTGTCTTTTCATTTCCTTCATCTCCTGGTTTTATTTATTACATTAGAGAAATGTATAATCCAGCTTTTAACAGTTTTCCTAGATCAACTGTTAAGAGAGATGTATTTAGATTTGCACATGAATATCAACAGTATTTACGTTATTCATTATATCATTTTAATGGCAAAGTGGCTATCACTTATGATATATGCCGTCGTACTAACAACCATGATTATTTAACGGTAACCTGTCATTGGATAGATTATAAATGGTCTATGCAAAAATGTATCTTAGTGTATAGATATATAGATGATAGGCACACTGGTACTTTTATTGCAGAAAATATTTATCAAGTGTTCGATTATTACATAATAACTGATAAAATTATGACTATTACATTAGATAACGCTTCTTCTAACAATTATGCTATTACAATTTAAAAAAAATAGTTTAACTCCATCTTTTCCAGATTATTTTCATATAAAATGTGTGTGTCATATATATAACTTAGTTGTAAAGGATGGTCTATCACTTTTTGAAGACATTCTTAGTAAAATATAATTTGCTATAAACTTTATTTTTAAAAATAATAGAATACAACGAAAAAAAGAATATAAAAGAACTTGTTACGATTGCCAACTACCTTATAGAAAAATTCCAGAAGAAGTACCCACTAGGTGGAATTCTTTATATGAGGAACTACTTGTTGCTTATGACTATAGAAAACCTATAACTTTATTTTTTAACTCTCATAATCAAAATTCAGCTGATATGGTTGTGGATAGCGATTGGGGAAATTTTTTCGAACTTATTGTATTTCTAGAGAAATTTTTTCAAGGAACAAAAGAATTTTCCGGTATATATTATCCTACTATTTCAACTATGTTGTTTTATATAGCTCTAATATTTTTATTGCTTAATGAATATATGGATAAACTAATTTATAAGGCAGCTATTAAAAAATGTTTATCAAAATTTAAAAAAAAATTATTCCTAATCCCACTATTTATATTATTGGTGATGTAAGAACCACATTTTTACATCAGGAAATGAAAAACTTGAATTCCCATTCGATTCACTACTCAAACTTTGTGTGCTTTCATCAGACTGTGCATATGCAAGTAGATTTATTGTACGACATAGGATATGTCTGGTCTCGTGAATGTGAGGTATTGCAGGGCCCCAGCCAGGCTACGATAGTGAGTCAAGTCTCAATATGAAGGACTGGAATCAGCGCTGAGCTTCGAATTGGTGTCTACAGGCTTGTGGGATGGTTTTCAAGATGTCATGCCTGCACGGTTAAGGATCTCTTCGGCGTACTTTTTCTAACATAGAAATAGGCCGCCAGAATGTCGAGTGACAGATATGCCCAAGAAATAACTCAAGGGCCACAAATCTTTCATAGAAAACTCATAGGAAATGAGAGACATAATGGACCAGCGAAGAGCATCAGATGATGTCATCAACATACAATAATAGGTAAGCCATATCTGTACCATTGTTATAGATGAACAAGGAATGATCGGATCTGCTGTGTGAAAAACCAATAGAGGAGATATAATCTGCGGATCACTGGTACCATATTCGAGGAGCCAGTTTAAATCCATAGAGCAATTTCCACAACAGACATACATAATTCGGATGGATAGTATCCTTGAAACCCATAGGCTAATGTGTATATACCGTTTCATGAAGATCCCTATGTAAGAAGGCATTCTTGACATCAAGCTGATGAATGGGCCAAGACTTGGATATGGAAATGTTGAGGACGGTCCGGATGGTTGCAGGCTTTATGACCGGGCTGAACGTTTCATCACAGTCCACTTTCACCTGTTGAGACCTGCCATCACCTACAAGACGAGCCTTTACCTCTCAAAAGAACTATCAGATTTCTTTTTATGTCTAAAAATCCACATAGAACGAATAATGTTAGCAGCAGGTGGACGGGGTACTAGGTCCCACATCTTATTATCAGAAAGATCATTATATTCATCAATCATTGTCCCTTTCCAATTAGAGTCAGACAAGGCGTCTTTCGGGTTACGAGGGACAGTGGAAGGGGTAACTAAAATAGAAAGGTTAAATAATCATTTAGGTTTATGAATTTCGTGTATGGCATGGGTTTCCATAGTCCAAGAGTGTGTCTCGGTATGCGGGACAGGAGGGGGGTTTGTCGCGGGACTACTGGGAAGAGGAGGAAGGGCAGGGGTGACGGTATTCGCTGGCCGAACCTCAGTTTCCGAGAGGTGGCTGCGGAATCACCCTGAGGCGGGCTATTCTGGGCCACCGTCGGCAAAACTGAGTGGGTAGCTAGTCCCGAAGTGGCCGAGATGGTGGCGGGTGTCGGGGTATGGGATGACAGATTATGTAAATGGTGAATTAGAAGAGGGTTTAGGCCATCATCTAGGAAGTCGTAGGAATGTTGAGGTGGCAAGTGTAGAGAGGCAAAGGGAAATTAAGACTCATAAAATAAGACATGACATGAAATAATAATTTTATGGCTTGACAAGTCATAGCACAAGTAACCACGATGATTGGCAGGGTAACCCAGAAACACACACGGGGAAGACCCGGGTAAGAGTTTGTGAGTAGTCGGATGGAGAGGGTAACAAAGACATCCAAAAATACACAAGTGTTGGTATGAAGGGTTCCTACGAAACATAATTTGGGTGGGCGATTGTTGAGGAAGAGACTTGTTTGGGATTATATTTAGGAGATAGGTGGCCATGGAGAGCGCGTAATGCCAGAATTTATGGGGAATTGAGGCGTGGGAAAGTAGGGCACGAATGAGGTTGTTTATGGTTCGGATTTTCCGTTCGGCTTTACCATTTTGGGAGGATGTGTAAGGGAAGGAAAATCGAAAGGTAAGACCGTTTTTGGAGCAAAACTGTTTGAATTGGTTATTATCAAATTTCCTGCCATTTTCACATTGAAAACATTTAATGTTTTTTTTTCAAATTGTGTTTTATGACGGCAGTAAATGAAGAAATAATGGGGTAGACCTGAGATTTATTTCCAATTGAAAAAGTCTATAGAAAGTTGGAATAATCGTCAAAAAATAACACATAATATCGATGGTCAGTCGTACTCAAAATAGGTGATGTCCACAAATCAGTATGTATAATATCAAAAGGCATTAAAGTATAATTTGTGAATGCTGAAAATGGTAATTTGACATGTTTCCCATAAACGCAAGATTCGCATATAGGAGTCCTAGAAATACAGTTGCAATTAATAAAATTATTTTTTCCTAAGGGAGCGTAAAATAGAGTCTCCCGGATGTCCTAATCTATAATGTCATAGGGAAGATAAAAGAGCATAAAAGGTTGATGGAACTGAGGATAAATTGTTGACATCGTTTGAAATAGGGTAGAGATCTCCAGTGCTGTCACATCTCATTATTCGTCTCCCTATCGTAAACTCCTTTATAGTAAAACTAAAAGTTTCAAAGTCAAGGGAAACCCAATTGTCAGTTGTGAAACGTCAGACAGAGATTAGATTCTTAATGAGTATAGGGGCATGAAGGACATTTTTTAATATTAGTGGTGGATGTGGTGGGGATAGGGAGGAATGACTATAACCACGGATGGGAATGCCTTGTCCACTACCAATAATAATATTTCGATTTAAATACTCAAATTGAAATAAGATGAGAGATTACCTTGTGATGCCGTCATGTGAGATGTGGCTCATATGTCCATATACCAATGTTTGTCTAGAGTCGGTGCATTAGTCGATGGCGGGGGCCTGTGTTGTGTAGGCCTGTTGTGTACGTGGGCCAAGTATGTCAGGTTGGGCCTATCAATTATGAGGTGGAGTCCACGAGGATGTCGGATGCGGGCAAGGAGGGGATGCCTATGACGGTAGGGTCCACGTTGCCCACGATGGGTAGGCAGCCCACAACAGAGGTTGTTGTCATTACCACGGTCACTGCTGGCTAGTTTCGGCCGGTGGGACTGCCCCTTCCTTCCGCCATTATTAGCGAAATTTCTTCCATCACGGCCCTTGCTGGACTGCCTGCTCTGACGGTTGTAACAAGAGAAAACGGACTATTGCGAGTATTCTGACCGATAATTCTGGTTGTTGGAACGGGAGGCCCTTCCATCAGCAAAGGGCCCGACGGTGGTGGTGAGGGCGGCATCGGCAATGCTGGCCCGAGTGGTGCCGCACTTGATTTTCTGGGTTTCCTCAAGGATGAGCTTCGAACGGTTTATAAAATAGAGGTAATGGCGTGCATTGCTGAAGGATGGTGGCAATGCCGTCATAGGATTCGTTCAAACCTGTAATAAGTTACATGACCTATCGTTGATTAGTGACTGGTGCGCTGACGTTGGTGAGTTGGTCAACAAACATCTTGAGTTCTTAACAATAAGCAGACACGTTTGAGAATCGTCCTGATGAACATCCTTGAACTGATTTTCAAGGTATAACGCTCGTTGAGTTTTGTTGTCGTAGAAAATACTTTCCAAACGTTCCCACATTTGGGGGGAGTGGCATCGATCTCAATGATGGTGTGCAACAGATCATTAGATATCATGTTGTATATCCACTGGAGGACGGGTGCGTCCAAACGAGACCGGAGTGCATCATCAGAAGTCGAAGCCGATGGTATGTATGTGGACTTTGGCGTGGGAGGGATGATGTGGTCGATAACTTTGTAAACACGACAATGGATCTTAAAAAGCTTTGCCCACGAGGATTATTGACCCTTTTCCATCTCAAGAGTCACAGGGATAAAGTTTTTAATGTTGTTTACGGCAAGTGCAGGATGGAATTTGGTTTTGTCTGTCATGGAAGAGGAAATTTAGGAGGAAGAGGGAGGGAGAATGATCGGAAAAACTAGGGTTTCGTCATGGGGAAAATAGGGGGTGGGCGGACGAGAGAGGTCGGCGGCTAGGGTTCCGACGTGGGCTAGGTGCTAGCGGGGAAAAGAAAGTGGTGGCCGAGAAGGTGTATCGACGGCTAGGGTAAGGTTTGTAGTTTTATGCTACTGATACCATAAAGGAATATGTTCCTTGATGTTTACTGATTACTTTGATACAAACTAGGTAACTAATTAACCTAATTACAAAAGGATTATAATTCTATCTAAAATAGGAGATATACAATTAATAAAATTAATGAAAGAATTTTGGAAAATATTCTATTAATTCTTATATGTTCATGTAACTGTTTTATGCCCTCAACCCTGTGGTTGGCTATTACGATTTTATACGAGGCCCCATGTGGCTTATATTACTTTCAAAGACTAATGAAACTTTTTTAAGCATAACAACCCAAGTATGTTAAACATATAACGATCCCGGAATGCTAAAGGTATAGCAATCCAGAAAGATAAGCATAAAAGATCTAGAAAGATGTTAGTACGATGATTCCAGAATAAGACTTAGTATAGTGATCCAGATGAAGTTAAGTATATGTTCCATCAGATGTTTCCAGTTCATGATGTTATCAGTATATCCATGTTTCAGATTTCCTCTCTTTTATGCGCTTCAATGTTTACCTTTCAGGGCCTTATCATGTTGTATGTTAAGTCTATAGAGAGTTTTGGTACGAGCTTTGTCCTGACTCTTTTAGTACATGTCATGTTGTGGAGGCTTAATAGACTAGTATGCTCAGGTCATGTATTTTGGGTTAATCTACAGTATTGCCCTAAGTGACCACTGACTTAGTATTTTGTACTAATGACTTCCTTATGAATAAAAGAATTTATTTTCTCATGATAGTTGAAGTCCAAGTCAACATGTCATCGATTGCATATATGCCTTGTATGTATGATTCAAGTAAAGACACTGAGTGCGGGTCCGCTCCACCAAGATTTTGGAGCGTGACATACAAATTGAAAATATGAACCAACACGATTACACTCAAATCAATAAGTATGTATTATATTTGATTTAGTTTAATTTTAATAACTAAAAAATTGGCTAAGTGGGTTTGCTTTTGGTTTTAACCAAAATTGATCAAAACAGAATGAACACCTCTAGTAGTGGGTCACATAGCTTACTTTTACAAAATTTTAAAAACATGAAAAAAAATTAAATATCAATCCATGAAGGAGACACAAGGTGTAAATTCTATTAGTAGCCTTTATTCGAAACAATAAACCAGAATATACGAAATAAATTTAAAAAATACTCAAAAAAGAAGAACATAATCGTTAATTCAATATTTCGAGCTCGCATAATTCACTCGGTGTCTTTAAGAAATTTAAACCCTCACAGTATTTGATATGTTGAATTATTTTATTCTAGAATAGAACAAAGATACCTTTTTGTTAGAGTAGTGGTACTTCCAACTCCAGCAATTCGTCGAACCCCAAGACAGTGATGAACCACACAAAAACTATTTTGCTTGTGAGAAAATATGCAGAAGAAGAATGCAAACTTTAAATTAAAAAATTAATGCAATGTCTTTATATATACAGCCACGAATGGATGAGATCTGAAGATTAAGGTGGAATTCGAATTGTAGCCCATTTTTTGTGTCTGTTTGGGAAATATATGGTACCTTTATGGAAAAGACCATATGTCTTTTACAAAAGAAGGCCGCAAATTAAATAACTCCGTGAACGCGAATAAAAATTCCGTGATAAAATAACATTCCGTGAAATAAATAATATAAAGAGATCTCAGTGATCCAAAAACTAGAGGTGTCACTTATTTTTAAAAATCGACCCAACCAAGATATACCGAATCGATTATTAGGTTTTTTTTTTACAAACCCATAAGTTTTTATGTAGGTCTATAACCATATTGAATTATTAAGGTAGGTTTTTAATTTTATGGGTAAAATATTATATATATTTATGTGTTTGTGACTTGCGTGGATGGGTGACACAATTTTTGAGGCTACCGAGCGAGTTTTGGATTTATTTTAGCGAGATTAGAAGTTTCCAAGTTAAAGAATAGAGTGGTTTGACTCATAGTTGACTTTTGGGTAAATGTCTCATTTGCGAGGTTTCATCGATTCCGTTAGGCCCGGAATGTCATTTATGACTTAGTCGAGACTTTGATTTGGATCCCGAGGCTTTCCGGTGTGTTTTGGCTAGTTGGTTGTGAAGTAGGAGTTTCATAGCTTAAGAGCTTACTTTGGCCAACATCAGGTCAAGGATTTTCCCATGAATTTTGAGTGTGTGAGCAAGTCCAGAGCCTGTTTTATGATTGCAATGCATATTTGATTTGTGTCTAAAGGGTCCTGGATGTGTCTCGGGTGTTGGATCGAGATTGGAAAACTTTGAATTGGGTCTGGTTCAGCTGGTTACTGACGTGGTTGCACCTGCGCTTGGTGGTCTGCAGGTGCGAGGTTCGACATGACAAGCCTAAATCGCACCTGCGATAGAGGGTGCACAGATGCGAAGTCGCACCTGCAAAGTTGGACCAGGGGACTGGGCCTCGCACCTGCGAGATTTGGATCGCCGGTGTGAGTTCGCACCTGCGATGGGCCTGGCAGATTTAATTTGGGTTTTCTCAATTCGAACATCTTCATTCTAAAACCATTTTAGGAGCTTAGGACACGAAATTTGGGAATTTCAAAGGGGTTTTTCAAGATTCATCTTTGGGGTGAGATCCTAACTCTAATTTAAGCTTTTATTCATGTTTTCATCCTCTATTTAGTGATTTCCCATATGAAGTAGAACACAGATATAAGGTTTTTATTGGGTTTAGTGTTCTTGATGAAATTGAAGGATCAATTGGGATTAGAACTTCATGATTTTTAGGATATGGACTATCTAGACTATGGGTAAGATGATATTAGACTTAAATTCCTGTTATGCCCTTGTAGACCCGGAGTTCATTTTTGGGAATTAGATTAAGATATAGCAATACAAGTGTTGTTGGGTTTGTATGACCTTGTAGAATACTATTTTGATCATGATGAACTCGTTTTCACCATTAATTACCGTTTTGACCTTTGAGATTTAGGGAATGAGTTTTGGGTTAGCTTATTAGACCCAAACTCTTTATATGACTTTATGGGTGTTGCTAGACTCGTATCCTTATGTAGAATCCGTAATTGAACAGATTGTGCTCGTTCGAAAGCTCAACGGAAGGGCAAGGCTGTGGAGTGACTCTTCGGCTTCAGATTCAGGCAAGTTGAGACTTACTAGACCCTTTTATAATATTTTTGTGTTGGTTTAACTAATTAAGGGGCGTAATGGGGAATCGAGAGTCCCATACTCGTGAGGTGATGAGAATTTGTGCATGTATTGGTGTACATATAACGGATAATTAAAATGCAAAGTAATTATACTTGTGACGGAAACTATGTGTTTAGCCTTCGGACCTCGAAGAGTGGTATGTAAATCCACTTAGGTTGGTATGACTGTTGTTTACTTGGGCTATGTTAGCCATGATTGATAGTTTCCTTGATTTATGACTTGTCATGAATTCATCACTCTACATCTTGTCTAAGTTATAGAAAATGACTTATTTTGCTAAATTGATTGATATTATGCATCTACATGGTGTACACATATCCATTACATATACACATGATATTATTAAAATCTGATTGATGATGTACAAGAAAGGAGCCTTAAAAGTCGGGTATTTGAATATGGTACATGGAAAAAGTGATGATGGTGATATTATAGCCTCAGAGGTGGGACCTGATAGAAAATGATTTCGGGTGGATATATGGACCTCATGAGTCCCTCATGAGACACGTGAAATTTATTGTAGGAGCTTGTGTATACCGAGTGCATATGTCCATTGTATAACATACATTTCACTTTCATTGCATATTTTTTACACTTATTGATGTGAAGTTCATGCCATATGTGCTCGATTCATATAAAGGTGCAATCTTTATGATTTTACTTGCGTTAAAAGGAAAGAAAGATAGAATCTTTAAGGCTTCTTTAATGTAAAGAAGGAAAGGATGACATCTTTGTGGTTTTATATGCCCTAATTGGGTGTAGGTTGAAACTTTACGATTATACTTGACTCTTTTGGGTTAAAGATTGAAACTTTATGATGATTCTCGGTAAAAGTGAAGATCTTTGTGGTTGACTTAGTCGCAGAATCTTTACTTATAAGGTTAAAGTGATTATAAACTGTGTATCTTAACTAACTAAGCAAATAGAGAAGTATCAGAATATACCAACTCTCACCACCGCTATTGTTAGGGTCGGTCAATGATGTTGTTAAGTACACGTGCTTCCCATACTCACTCTGCACTTGCTACACCTTCTATGTACAGGTGTATATCCGAGTGCGAGTTGAGCATCGAGGTCTGAGTGCTTATTGAAGAGCTTGATTTGGAGTCTAGGATGAGCTGTCAATGCCTTCCTAGCACTAGATTCCTCTTTATTTATTTTCTATCTTCGATTGTTTCAGATAGTATTATATTAGTATTCAGACTTGTAAACGCATTTAGAAAGCTCTTGTACTTATGACTTTTAGGTTTTGATGAGTTTGACTTAGACTTGTTTGTATTAAATTATTAAGACATTTCCAGTACATTGGGTATTTGTCTTTACTTTTCCCCGCTTTATTTATGTATTCGACTTTCATGTTTGGGGTTCGCCTACGTATTAAAGGTAGATGCCCTCACGTCACAAATAGAATTTTGGATCGTGACAATATATAACACATTTAATTTATCACCTTGGGCGTAGGGTGATGGCAACAATTACAAGCCAATAGGTATTAACATCCAAAATCCCAACTCTTAAACCTATTATGTTTCTCAATTGAAACTAAATTAGTTGCAACATCTTAATTAACATCTTAATTGAAACTAAACAAGCCGTCACAAGGTATTGAATATCTTTCATTTCGTATGAGTTAAATTTCTTTTATTGAATACTTAATCTTAGTAGTCTCAATTCGTTAATTAATCACATCTTAATTAATATCTTTCAACTCATTTGATTAAGGTATCTGGTCTTTGCTTACTTTGTTTCACACTATTGTAAAATTGTAAGATGGATATATCTATTTTAATTGTCTTTCATGTATGTTCCCTTGATTCATCACCTTTAGACATTAAAGTGTCTTGAGATTTTTCCCTTAATCATATGTAAGAAGGAACACATGGCCTTGATTTCATTTTTTTGTGCCTCTCATGATGTTATAATTTTTTTTACCCAAATCAAACTGTTACCAAAAAGAAATCGAGATGATTGAGACAGTTTTAAAAAGTCTAATTTTTATTGTACAGAAATCAAAATATTAGTATGATATAAATTTTATAAAATAATTGACTGAACCGAACCATTGATATCCCTACAAAATTATCAAACAATCATATTATTTGGCCAAGGCCATAAACTAAGCAATGACGACAACACGAGACTTACCTTCTTCTCAACTCTTTAACATCTAGAAGAAGTGTTTCTCTTATATATATATATAAACACAATAACTTTCGAACAAAGTTCCCTAGTAAAAAGGAATCTTAAATTTTCCATTTTCTCTCTTTTTCTCCCCCTCCATTTCTCATTAACCCTACATTTAAAAAACCAACAAATTCTTGCTATTTTTGCTTAATATATGACTAGTCGTGATTCATCTTGCTGGTCGTCGCCCATAGTAAAAAATGCAAATCGAAAATATTACTCTAGTTAACAAGGCTATATTAATTTTTTACCACAAGGACTCAGTCAAATAGTAGCTTCATCGTTCCTCGCTGCCATTTAAAAATACATAAAACAATAATTAGCTTCATCGCAAATTGCAGGGCAGGAACCATTGACCATACACTCCCGACAATACGATCAATCCACACGCAACAAAGTCAGCTAGATACACAATACAATGCACCACTTCAATATAAATTGTAAATCTTGCACATTAACAGATATAAATCAATCACAAAATCAATCAATCAAATTCAATTCAATCTAGTTATTTTCAAGCCTTTTTTATTGCTAGCTTTTGGTCTGCAATGGCTTACATGAAAGTATATTTATATCCTAGAGACAATCTGTATTAGGACAAATGTACTTTATACACATTCATATTATTATTAATGGAGATTAATATTTTAAAATTTGCAATTATTGAATTATTATTTGATTGTTTATAATTATTCATTAATGTACATCCCTTGAGCTTACGTTGTCATTAATAGAGTGAGATATTCATGATAGAGCGTAACTCTTAAAATAGCCTCGACTAATGATCATCGAGAATGGGATATCGATGATATGTGATAAGTCGACATGTGGTCTGCATCACATCCTTAGAAGATGTAGTATGTCTCACATGTTACGAGTAATGGCTACTCGTGATGGACACATGGATACTTTGGAAGTATTGGTATACCCTGTTGATATACTGTTTGTTATACTTGTCTAAAGTTTGATCAGCGTGTGGGAGACAGAAGTCCTTAGACTTGAGGTCAATACGTGTCTTGTCTACAAAGTAATGTACTTTGATCCCGTTCTAAGCTCAAATGCCTTATAGGTTGAGATACGGCTTGTATTGGGTACATTACGATATGGATTGAAGGTGGTAGTTGAGCCAAGATTAGGATTCATTCCTCGAATGTATATTCGAGAGAACACTCGGATTCTCAGTGATATTAGGTTGACAATGTCGTTAGCCAACGCAATAGACATATTTAGAATATGGTCTAGTCGTCAACTAATATAGATGAGACACAGTGATTAAGCCATTTGGATAAACACTTGACAAATCCTAAGCTTGATCGGGTGTGTCGTGAATGAAAGGCCTTTATCTTACCACATACATGTTAAGTTTACTGGATTCGCATAAACGTACTTCACATATTGAGTTCGTCTTCTGGGGCCGTTTAGGAGTTCCCTATAGACCTTAATTTGATTAATGTAGATATGAGAAGTCATGTAGGGTCACACTATGTCGATTGTCTGTTTCGATCTAAGGATGTATTGAGAGAGTAATTAAATGTTGGATTTGGAATCAAGATATTTAAATGAATAATGATTATTTTAATTAAGTCAAAATTGGATTTTGAATTTAACTAAGAATGCACGGAAAAATAAATCGAGGCAATGCAGGAGCACGTCGAGCGCCGCGACGCTCATACCCTAGGGCCGCGGCGCAGTGCAGGCGCATGTCGAGCGCCGTGGCGCCCATACCCTAGGGCCACAGCACCTCTGCCTCGAATTTTGGGCCAGATCTAAGGTCAAACCCTAATCCGGTTTTGACCTATTTTTCAACTATAAATAGAGGCATTCACCTCATCATTTATACATCAATTTCTGAAAATCATTCTAAGACTTAGAGACTTAGAATCAAATACTCTCTCGAACCTTTGCCGGATTTCCTAGCTTTCCGAAGGAGAAATACATTGAAGCTTAGAGCTTGCAATCGGAAGGGCAATACGTGTGCACCTCACAGTTGATAAAGATTCTAGATAATTCTAACTTATAAGTGTATGCCTTATGTTTACAAGTGTAATTGTTGTATAACCATACCAGAAATGTTGTTGGGATAAGTAAGAAATAAAATTTTAAACTTTTGATGTGCCTTACTTATGTGCTTTGCACCCAACAAAAACATTTCAGTGGTATCAGAGCTCGGCTGGTTAAATGGTTATATAACAATTGAATAGAATAATAATATGGGTTAAACATAAAATTGGATTAAAACGAGGTTTCTTGAAATCCTAAATGTCATGAACGAATGTTGACCTTTTGATTTCACCCTAAATTATCTCCTACACTAACTCGAGGAAGTCATTCCGCTCTAACTCGAACTAAGCCAAAGTGCGTTGTCCGGCTCATTGCACAGTGCATGGCTAAGAACGAGTAAGAACGGATGATGGTTGATATGGGCTTTATTAATAATGGTGGGTGATGATAAAGGACCTGTGTTTTGATCTCTAAATTAGATTTAGGGGTCGAACGATTTTGAGAATTAACACAGAAACGTTTGTCAGGACATGAATGACGCGACCCTATGGTAGGGCGCCGCGGCGCTTGCTAGGGTTTCAAGATGGCGTTGCGGCTCCATAGTGGAGCGCTGCGACACTAATGCTTCATTTCAAAACATGAACTCACTGAACAATAGGCGTCGCGACTCCATGGTGGAGCGCCGCGGCACTAATGCATTTTCTAGAAGCCGAAAGACTACTACCTCAGTGGCGCTGCGGCGCTAATGATTAGCATCGCGGCCCCACCTATCTAGAAATAAAAACAAAAAAAAATCCAGAGTTCAGAATGTTTAACCCAAGATTATTATTATGTAGTATATTATTTGATAAGTATACTGTTTATGTGCTAAATGTCAAAATGTTTGTCATTTACATTTCTAGAATAGTGTCTGCTATAACTGTCTGGGCAGGCGCCGCCCAGTGTTTGATTAAACCATCTTCTACCATGCATATTGGGTTGACGGTTCCCAAACTATATGTGTTATTAGTTTTGCATGATGTTAAGATGTCATATTGGATATGGCATAAAAGAGTTGATCTTGGTTAAAACCCCGAATTAAAATGTTTCCCAAAACTTTAAATACAAGTCTAAATTAAAACGCGTCGTCCATTATAATTGTTAGAGTGCAAAATCCTTTTCGGCGATACTAGTATTTATGCCAAAGCATTTGCTCTAAGTCTACGAGGACCCAGACTCTTTCATAGATGTGTTTTAATGTAAATGATAAACTTTTGTGGGTATTTACACCTAAGTTTGCTCACAAAGGCCAAATTTGTTTAGATACATAAACGTAGTCGTGTAATGGGGTTGACTTTCTTAGACAAATTTTGGCGCCAAAGTGTCGGACTAATCTAAGGACGCAAGATTAAATGTAATAATTTGATCAACCAAGAGTTGCGAATAAGTTTTGCAATTGGTTTAAACCTACCAAGATATGTTATTGAAGTTATCAGCCAAAGCAAATGCGGAGATAGCATAGACTTGGATCTTGGCCCATTATGACCTCAATTAATATAGGTCCGTATTCTACCATGGGGTCGTAGAAGTATGTTAAAATAGTGGGAGCTAATTAAACAAAAGGCCCTGTTAATTAGCCTAAATGAATGTGTATATTAGGAAATAAATTTTGAATTTGATTTCCGGTTTATCTAATTCTTCAGATGATAAAAGATGTCGAGCTTGTCATTGAAAATGTTGATTGAGATGAATAAACTTACTGGACCGAACTACCTTGACTGGCTAAGGAATTTGCGAATAGTATTGAGACAAGAGAAAATAGAAAATGTGTTGGACACGGTGTTCCCAACAGTCCCTGCGACAGATTCTGACGAATATGCCTCTTTTGATAAAGATGCTTACCAGAAACATCTAGATGATGCCACTTCAGCGCAATGCATAATGCTGTCTTTCATGTCTATGGAACTTCAGAGACAGCATGAGAACATGGGGCCAAATGAGATGCTAAAACACTTGAAGAGTCTCTATGACTCTCAATCCCAGACAATGGAATATGAGTTGCTAATAGAACTCTTCAAGTGTAAGCTCAATGAAGGGGGCCCGGTCTCACAGCACGTGTTGAGGATGATAGGGCTGATAGAGAGGCTTGCTTCGATTGGAACGAAGCTTGAAAAGAATGTCGCTACCACACTCATCCTGAACTCTCTCCCTCATTCCTTTGAGAACTTCATAGTGAATTTCAACATAAATGGAACGAAGGCGACTCTGCCAGAGCTGCACAACATGCTCAAGACCTTTGAGTCCTCCACTTCCAAAGGCAAAGTTGTGCTCATGGTGAGCTCTTCTAGCCGACCCAAGCCGAAAGGCAAGGAATGACAAAAGAAGAATTGCAAAGCAATCGCTGCGCCCTCAGCTATGAAGCCCAAGGGAGGTGTGAAGAAGAAGGTGAACGCGGTTAATGATGAATGCCTTAACTGCCATAGGAAAGGGCATTGGAAAAAGGATTGCACGACACCAGGATGAAAAAAGGCACCAGATGCTCCTTTCTTTGATGGACAAGGTATGTACGTCATTGAAATAAATATATCTATAAATAACTCTCAATCCTGGGTATTGGATACCGCTTGTGGCTCACACGTTTGTACAAATGTGCAGGGGCTAACTGATAGCAGGAAGGTTGGATCGAGAGAGATAGACCTACGCGTTGGAAATGGAGCACGAGTGGATGTTGAGCGCGTAGGGATTTACAGATTAAATTTACCTTCCGCCTATTGTTTAGTGTTGAATGATTGTTTTTATGTTCCCTCGTTAACGAGGAATATTATTTCTATCCCAGTGTTGGACATAATGGGCTTTTCCTCGTATATTTATAATGGCAGTCACGTACTGTCTTTTAATAATATTATATATGGAACTTCTCCTCTTGTGGATGGATTATATACACTGAACTGTAGTCGAGAGATATTTAATGTACAAAATAAATGAGCCAAGACAAGTAATAGAAACCCTACCTACCTATGGCACTGCATACTTGGTCATATCAACGAATCAAGGATAGCAAGATTGAGGAAGTTAGACTACCTTGAACCATTTGACTTGGAGTCTTATGGTAACTGTGAATCTTGCTTGAGATGAAAGATGACCAATAAACCACTTTCTGGAAAAGGTGTGCGAGCCAAGGAGGTGTTTGAGTTGGTCCATACTGATGTATGTGGGCCATTCTCGACTCAAGATAAATGAGGCTTCCCATACTTCATCACTTTTACTGATGACTTCACAAGGTATGGATATGTGTATCTTATGAGACATAAATCTGAGGCTTTTGAGAAGTTCAAGGAGTACAAGTCGAAAGTAGAGAAGCAACTTGCGACAAGTATCAAGACCCTTCTATTGGATCGAAGAGGTGAGTACTTGAGCATTGATTTTCTAGATTACTTAAAGCTACATGGAGTCCAAACTGAATGGACACCTCCAGGAACGCCACAGATGAATGGTGTTGCCGAAAGGAGAAATCGAACCTTATTAGATATGGTTTGATCCATGATGAGCTCCTCAACTCTACCGATATACCTTTGGGGACATGCTATACAAACCTCTATATATATTCTGAACAGGGTTCCTTCCAAGTCAGTAGAAAAGATACCCTATCAGATATGGTGTGGCAAGAAGCCAGCTCTTAAACATATGAGACCCTGGGAGTGCCCTGTATATGTTAAGAAGATGCTCACTGACAAGTTGAAATCTAAAAGTGAGAAATGTTACTTCGTGGGGTATCCAAAGGAAACTAATGGATACTATTTCTATCTTCCTGGAGAATATAAGGTCATTATTTTTAGGAACGTAATTTTTCTTGAAGAAGAATATGTCTACAAGGAACATAGCTGCACAGAGATAGAACTTGAAGAAATTCAAGAACCACAAGATAACACAGAAAATGAACCCTTGTCGAATGACCTAAACAAGGATTCAGTGAGAGTATCTGGTGAAGATTGGGTACTTAGAGTACGCCATTCAGCCAGTAGGAGTGCTGTGAGAGATAGTGCAGAAATGCAAGACTCTCATACACAACCAATAAAAGATGATACAATAGTTGTACATCATCTCATTTAGGAAATACATGAAAATAACATTCCTGAAAGCTCTCAAGGTGATGGATTGTCCAATATACAAAGACCTTCTCATAATCAGAATGCAATAAATACTGAAGTGTTGAATACTCAACTCCATAGGACCACTAGGACTCATCGTCCGCCTGAAAGACTTAATCTCCTTGTTGAAACACATAATGAGATAGATATTCCTGATGACGATGAACCTACAACCTACAGCGAAGCTATGTTAGACATTGATTCGCAGAGATGGCAAAAAGCCATGAAATCTGAGATGGACTCGATGTACATAAATAAAGTTTGGAACTTGGTTGATTTGCTAACAGTGGTTAGACCCATATGATGCAAATGGGTCTTCAAGAAGAAGATTGATGCATATGGTAAGGTACAGACTTATAAAACAAGATTGGTGGCTAAAGGTTATAATCAACGGTCTGGGGTCGATTATGATGAAACCTTTTCACCTGTGGCTAAGATTAAGTCCATTCGGATTTTGCTTGCAATAGCTGCATATTATGACTATGACATTTGGCAGATGGACGTCAAGACTGCTTTCCTCAATGGTAATCTAGTTGAGGAGGTGTATATGAAATAACCTGAGGGTTTTTCAATTGAGTCCAAACCAAATGATGTATACAAGCTACAAAAGTCCATTTATGGGCTTAAGCAAGCCTCGAGGAGTTGGAACATTTGCTTTGACAAGGCTATCAAGTCATTTGATTTCGTCAGAAGCAAAGATGATCCATGTGTTTATAGTAAACGCAAGGATGGGAGTATTGTCTTCATTATCATATATGTAGATGACATATTAATAATGGAAGACAATAAGACTCTCCTGCAGTCAGTAAAAAAATGGTTGTCCAGTACCTTCATGATGAAGGATTTAGGTGAAGCCTGCTACATTCTGGGGATTAGGATCTATAGAGATAGACCTAACATATTGTTGGGGCTGTCACAGTCAGTCTACATAGACAAAGTTCTTAGACGTTTTTCTATGGAAAATTCCAAGAAAGGCGGTCTACCTATGGGACAAGGCATTAAGTTATCTAAGAAGGATACTCCTTCTAATACTATCGAATTTGAACACATGAAAAGGATCCCATATGCTTCGGCTAAAGGATCGATCATGTATGCCATGACCTGTACTAGGACAGATGTGGCCTTTGCAATTAGTATGACTTGCAAGTTCCAGCAGAATCCTGGGGAAGAACACTGGAAAGCAGTCAAGATAATTTTTAAGTATCTTAGATGAACTAAAGAATATTTCTTAGTCTATGGTGGACAAGAGAAGATGGTATGTACTGGGTACATTGATGCTAGCTTTCAGACAGATGTTGATGACTACAAATCTCAATCAGGTTACACATTCATTTTCAATGGTGGTGCAGTAAGCTGGAAAAGTTCCAAACAAGCTACAACTGCTGATTCGACAACAAAAGCTGAGTACATTGCTGGATCGGAAGCTGGTAAAGAAGTTGTCGCGATATCTGAGTTCCTGAAGGAACGAGGGGTTGTTCCAAGTGTCATTTGTCCAATAACGGTTTATTGTGACAACACTGGTGCGATTGCGCAAGCTAATGAACCAAGATCAACCAACAAAAACAAGCATGTACCAAGGAAGTACCACATACTCAGGGAGATGGTGGAGACTGAAGAGATTAGATTAGACTATGTTCCCACATACGATAATCTAGCTGACCCATTCACTAAACCATTAAGCTTAGTCAAGCATAATGATCATTTTGAAAATATGGTCATTAGATATGTTGGAGATTGGCTTTAGGCCAAGTGGGAGATTGAAAGTATATTTATGTCCTAGAGACAATCTGTAGTAGGACAAATGTACCCTAGGGCCGCGGCGCAGTGCAGGCGCATGTCAAGCGCCGCAACACCCATACCCTAGGGTCGCGGCGCCTCTGCCTCGAATTTTGGGCCAGACCCAAGGTCAAACCCTAATCCGGTTTTGACCTATTTTTCAACTATAAATAGAGGCATTCACCTCATCATTTATACATCAATTTCTGAAAATCATTCTAAGCCTTAGAGACTTAGAATCAAATACTCTCTCGAACCTCTGCCGGATTTCCTAGCTTTCCGAAGGAAAAATACATTGAAGCTTAGAGCTTGTAATCGGAAGGGCAATCGCGTGTGCACCTCACAGTTGATAAAGATTCCAGATAATTCTAACTTGTAAGTGTATGCCTTATGTTTACAAGTTTAATTGTTGTATAACCATACCAGAAATGTTGTTGGGATAAGTAAGAAATAAAATTTTAAACTTCCGTTGTGCCTTACTTATGTGCTTTGTACCCAACAAAAACCTTTCATTACGTTACTGCGATATTTTTATAGTCTTCTTGGTGTTAAAATTAATCAATGGTAGACTAAGTTCAATTCCCCATCATTCGTGACTCGTGAGTGCGTGTGTAGAACACTTTCTTGAGTAAATCGGAGATGCGTTCTATGCTAATCGTCTGATGACATATTTGAGAGCTTCTGCCACTGAATATTTGAGGTCTCTATAGACCAAAATTCATTCGCCTGGGAAGAGCCTATTTTTGATGGAAGCGCTCTCTACCAAGATTTTTTTCATAGTACTCGAATTCAACACCAATGGTTAATGGAGGAGCAACTTCATCCACTGCACCACATCCTTTGATAGTAACATCATATATTCTTCAATTGCGCTAACATTTCAACTATTTTTTTTGAAATACATAGTAGTAATATTTATCAAAATAAACATCATAAATTTTATATGTATTTAAATACCGACATATTAAATAAAACTAGAACGACTATAAGGTATTTAAGTTTTTTTTTTCAACTTGAAATTAGTTTTAGGCTAAATTAAGGCAAAAAAGTTGAAAATTTGAATTGTAGGACTATCTTTTTATTCCCAACCCATGCAAAAATTCTCGAAGGAAGAAGTGTACAAGAATCATTAACCATAGTATTTTCTTTTTCTGTTTCTCCCTCTTTATTAAACTTGAGATTAGCTTAAGACTTTTTCAAGACCCGAGGTTGTCGTACCTGTAACACACTATTTCTCTCCTGAATAAAATAAAATGTAAAAGGATATTATCTCACTTCATTTAAGGGATTCAAAATGGAAATCTTTTAATGGAAACAAATTCTGCAATGATGTTTTCAATAAACAAACTTGAAAGTCTTGTTACGTTATTCTTATAAGATAGTTTTTGGGAAATTTACACAAATAGGCGCTAAATGTCACCGTTTAACTTTTGATCTCATTAAAAAAAGTTAAAACAAAAATAAATTTGCAACCAATATTAGGTAACAAAATCCTCACGAATCGCAAGAGTTTATATAACAAAACATGCCTTGTTACAAAAATTGCCAGGATTTCTTGTCAAATCCTGATGAGTAGCCATAATTTTGGCACAAATCATGATAGATTTCAAATTGATGAGAAGCTTGTCTTGTCACAAATCGTGACACCAGTATTTTGACCACAAATTCTGACAACTCGCATGTATTGAAATTGTGTTAAGAATTTCTTACAATTAATCAATCATTTTCTCCGTAAGACACATATTTTCATGTAATACTTTTATCACTAATTTAGGTATTGTTACAATTGGGGAGAGGCTGAAAAATTAATAACAGCGTTTTAGTTAATGCATCAATCACTAAATCATTTTAACGTGTTACACACGTGGAATATAACTGCAATTATCTTTTCTTTTATATGTATAAACGCCATATATGTTATCTTTTTGTAAAATAAAATCAAATTACTTTACCTTGAAATTTGATTTTCATTTACTTGAAATTTAATGTAAACTTTATTTTTATTTTGATAAAAGAGAAAAGTATTTACTTACGGCAGTAGAAACTAGAAAGGAGCATGTTTCACAATTCTTGTAATTGGAAGAGAAATAAGTGTTTCTTTTTATTAATTAATGGTTACATGAAGACCATATGCAAACAATAAACTTAAAGGAAAAAAGAGCCTAAAGGATAAAGAAATTGGATTTTCCATTGACTATAACACAACCAAAAAAAACTCCAACTCCCCTCGACCCACATATATCGGAAGTACAAAAAACACTTAAGTGAAAAGAAAGTACACAGATAATCGATTGATCAAAGAAGTAAAAAAGGGTTTTATTTAGGAGGAAGAAGAGAACAGAGAGTGGACGTATCGAGTTATAAATGGAGCATAAAAGAAACTATTTCTTCTTCTTTCGTCCGTTATAATTTTCACACTGGTCCAAACCATGTTCTTCCCCGCCGTCTTAGCAGGACAACTCCAAGTGGTGACAAATCAAGAAAACGTCCAAATTTATTTATTTTTGTATATACAAAACACACACAATATTCGTTCAGTCATTGGCATTATTATTACTACTAAACTTCAAGAACCCTTTCTCTCTTTGTACTTCTTCTTCTCTCCCTTCTCAGTATATAAATAGCAGTTAGGAGGATCTTTATTTCTCACAACACACACATTCTTGTACCCTTTGTCTCTAGTTACAAAGTTAAAAATTCTCATACTTTAGTCAGTCGCATAAATTTGTTATGTCGTCGTCATCATCACCACCATCATCTTTAGGAGGAGGAGAAGGACCTTCTTCTTCTAGGAGCCGAAGAAGGGCTGGAAATGATGTTTGGCCAGAGCCATTTGTGGAGGATTTGGCATTGCTAGTTGCCACTTATACTTCACGTTCCGTTGGCCGCTTGGCTGCTG
Organism: Anisodus tanguticus; assembly: GCA_034509755.1. NCBI lineage: Eukaryota > Viridiplantae > Streptophyta > Magnoliopsida > Solanales > Solanaceae > Anisodus > Anisodus tanguticus. Next base: position 38,300,171 of record CM067542.1, read on the forward strand.
CCCAAGCCCTATCCCTTATTTTTCAGGTACTCATTTTATTTCATATAGTTGACTCCAACTTGCTTAAAATTGACACATATATTAAATGATACTATCATTAATTATGGTTCTTGTCAGGTTGTGATGAAATCTTGGTCTCCTTTAATTAGTGTAGAAATCATTTTTTCATAATTATATGTTTAAAGATAATAATAGGGGTTGTAGGATATATTGCATATCTTTGACTAATCACCCTGTCAATTATAGGCTGTAGTTACATTACATAACAAGATGCAGATTTGCATTAAAGATTTTCTGAAAAAGTAGAGAAGTCATGGATGCATAAAGGAAAATTTGCAAGTACTGGATGATGTATATATGTCAAAATAGCTAGGCAGTAGGTGTTATGAGCCTGCACGATGAAGAATTTGAGCATCAAAACTATAAGTCTGAGGAAGGTTGTACTTGTGGATCAGACTTATAACTTTATGTTGAATTTTTTCTTTTTTCTTCAATTTAATTCTCCTTTTGTGCTTGTTGACGGGAATATAGAGTAATGTAGCCATCGTTTTCACCCTTTAGATTATCCATTTTTAGATGGCCCTCATTTTAGCATATAGTCATAAGGGAAAAAGGGTTCTTTTGGTTTCTTGAAGTTCCTTTCCCTTTCATTGCATGATCCTTTTGAAGCACTGCCAACAGAATGTGTATATTTAGTTAGAGATGTAGGCAACTGAAACCCTTTTTCACTATTTGGTTTGCTCAAATCGTTTTCATTATGGGGTACTCTCTCCTGTCCTTTTTTTAGAGTTTTACTTTCTTTAATTTTCCCACATGCCTAGTTAATATGATTCAGGTAACCATATATGGAGACAGGAAGAAATAAAAGGGTTATTTCATTCATAGGGACAAAAAAAATTGATGATCGCCCTTTCCTCATAATCCTTTGGGTATCTATTTTATGTTTTCTGGTCCCCGCTTTCTCTTCTCAGGTAAAAGTTGCAGCTAAAGGACAATTAAAAATATCTCACAGTATCTGAACGTGTACATATCTAGATTTTAAGACTCATGTATGTTCCAAATCCTTTTGTTAAATGGAGTCTTTTTGGTCTTCCTCGATATAATAGGGTATTTCCTATATTAGGTAAAATTATAATCCAATTATAATTAGCAAATGTAGTCCAATTGTAATTAGAAAGATTAGTTACTTAATTTGTAAATGAGTAGATAATTATGTAACATTATATATAAGTTTGGGGAAGATGAGAGGGAGGAAGCGGCCGAGAGGAGGTAGGACAAAGTTTGGGGAGGGCGGTTGCCGAGGGTTGGGGCGGCCGAGAGGTTAGGAAGAGAATTTTAGGTTTTGACTCTGATATCATAAAAAAATATGTTCCCTGCTTTTCATTGATCATTATGTACAATATATATAGTGTTACATAATTATCTACTCTTTTACAAACTAGGTAACTAATTTTCCTAATTACAATTCGACTACACTTTTTAATTATAATTGGACAACAATTTTACCTAATATAGGAGATAAAGATTACTTCGTTCTTGATAGTTATTTACTTACTCAGTGGATAGGAGCGTACTTTGGATCAGAATCATGGGGAGTACTTCTTGATCATTTCTACGAATGTAAAGCCTCAATTCGAATTCCTTTTATGTACATAAATATCCTCTTGGATAACTTACATAATTTCAATTACTAATCCTTTGTGTATCTTAATATTCTTTCATTCCAGAATCATTCCCTATTTTTAGTAGCATCATAAAAACTGTTCAATCAAATAGTATGAGAAGTCAGCTCATTTCTCTATTTATTCATAATCAATTCTCCATTTGTACATTTTAAAATGAAAGAGACGGAACTAGAGATAAAGTTCGCGTTCTGCGGAAGCAAGTAACTTTAATCTAAATAATATTGTATTTGTCTTAAAAAATCTATTTAATTTGTATAAATTATTAGTAATTTAGAATCTATTAATTGTAAAGGGCTAAAATCCTAAACCCATAGTACCATTAGGCTAAGCTTACAATTAGTGAAGGCATAGTGAGTCTTTAATTTACCTTCTTGTTGGTTTAAATGTATAAACGTTTAAGGTATGTTTGAGAATTTAGATCTCATGGTCAAAGAAATAAGAAGAAGAAGTTGCAAGTGCAAAAAGAGTATAAAGATTCGTTGTTTCTAACGAGAAAGGGCATAAGGCCACCTTTCTTGGAAATGAAAGAAAGAAAGGATAGGGTTGTGGTGTCTTCTCTAAATTGAAAAGCAATACTTATAACGTCAATCCGATGACCTTTCTTGGAAATGAAAGAAAGAAAGGATAGGGTTATGGTGTGTCTTCTCTAAATTGAAAAGCAATACTTATAACGTCAATCCGATGTTTATGTATAAGAGAAGATTTCTCATGAGGTTGATATGGGTCGTGCTTGTGGTATTCGTGTATATATGTTGTGGACCACAAAGTGCACGAGAAACTAGTCACTGTCCCTGTTCAATTTTTTGTATCTATGTGTTTGGATTTTATTCATCTCTTTTGGAAGTCAATCTCTTGTCTTCTGTCAGTTTTGACCCTTCAAGAGTGTTTTTGTCCCTTCTGTATTCTTCTTATTTATTGCCCTAAAAGACTTAGGGTTGGGAAATCACATCTTTCCAAGTAATAAAATATAATTTCAATTCTCTATGTGATTTATAAGCGCTTAAGATAGACTAGAAGTGAAATATTTATTTACTGTAATAAAGATGTTTTCTCTACCTTCATACTTCTGTTAGATTTTAGTAAATGATCTTCAGAAATCTCATACTATTTCTTGTATGTTGTAAAGAAATGACATCGTATTATATTTAAAAGTTTTTTAATTTTAAATATTTTTTTCATAACATGTTTTTATAATAACAAAAATATTATGACACGTCTAAAATATACATTTGGTATGTGAAATATAAATTTCGTGTCAATCAAACACATGAGGGAGTAATAATTACTCCGTCAGTCTCAATTTATGTGATATTTTCTTTTTAATTTATTCAAAAAAAAAATGATAGATTTATATATTTAGAAATAATTTAATTTAAAACTTTCTTTTTTACCTTTAATGAAATGAACCAAACAAATATCTATGATTTATTTTACATCACAAGTTTCAAAAGTTTTTTTTTTAAAAAAAGTTTGTGTCTAATTAAATTATATCACATAAATTGAGAATAGGGAGTAAATGTTTTTTTTTTCCTTTTCATTCTTCAAGAATTTGAAAGAGAGATATTGGACTAGTTGTAAATTGTAATTAAAAATTGGCATTGAAGGGTGTTAGTGTGTGTTAACAGTACCTTGTGTTTGTAAGCGTGAAGGGAGTAAAGTAAGAGAGAGATTGGTACTAGTTGTAATTAAAAATTGGCATCGTCCCGTGCATAATTGGCATTGAAGGGTGTTAGTGTGTGTTAACAGTACCTTGTGTTGTGTTTGTAAGCCTGGAGGGGTGTCATTAAAAGGAGGGAAATGTCAGTATAGTAGAGACATGATGATGAGATCTAGCATGTACCCTAAGACTGACTACCATGTTTACCTCTACTCTGCCCCTACTTCCTGACTCCTTTCTGACTCCCTCCATGCATCACCATCCTCCCACTTCTCCATCTCCTTTCATTAAGTTTTCCAAGTGAGAAGAATTGTGAATTTTGAGAAAAAATAATATTTATTTTCAAGTTGAAAATAGTATTTGAAAATTAGAGTAGTTTTTGAATTTTTATGAGTAATTTGGGTGAAAATATTTTTTTGAAGCTTTTCAAATTTCGAAAAACAACAATTCTATGTCTAAGAAATAAAATTCCGAAAAAAGTGAAAACTATTCAGGGACAAACGGGCACTAAGTAAAACTTTTTTCTTTCTAGTTTGCTTCTTAATTAGGAATAAGAGAAAATCCAATGACAATAGTCACACTTTACAATAGTGAAAGTGCATGCACTCCAAAGTATATGTATGTCTTTGCCTCTGCTTTAGAACTCTTGGATTCTGGAATTCACACAGATTTGATTTGTTTAAGACACTAATTAAGCATGACCTTCACTAATCAGAGATCCCAATAATGTGATTTGTATTAGGCATGACTTGACTTTTGTGGTTGCATGTGCCTATTAAGACTCTTAGCTTAACTTTTTTGTGCTATCCCTAAATGACTTAAAAGATGTAATTATACAATTCATAATTTATATGGAGCTTTTATTAGTATTATTTATATGGAGCTTTTATTAGTATTCAGTATTTTTTTATTATTCAGTATTCTCAATCAAGAGTTCAAGTGTTCTTGATGATCCTTTTATTAAAAAAAAAATCATAAAGGGTAATGTTGCTCAATAACTTTGTAATGGCTACTATATTCAGGTTTGTTCAACATGGCAAGCAGTGTCACACTCGGATTTGCTCTGGCAAAACCTGACCCGGCGGATATGGAACCGCCACGAGCTTCTCCGTCCAACATGGAGGGAGGAGTACATATATTGGCACCAAACAGCCAATAACTTCCTTCACCATAGATACACATATAACACCCTCCATTTCGTGCCCGAAAACAACGACGATGACAACAATAACGACAGCCTCTTCTGTCGTCGTTTAGCCTTGTCTGACCACCATCTAGCTGCCGGTTTTTCTGATGGCTCGGTTCAGTTATTTTTTCTACCTACAAGACTACATTTGTCGACGTTCCACCCTCATCACCGTGATCTCCTAGGCCAATTCTCTAGAGCTGTTTCTGGGATTATTTTGTCTGATATTCAACTTGTGTTTGCTACTCTAGATGGTGATATTCATGTGGTGATCATTGGTGATGCTGTACCACCTAGACGTGCTCACTTAGGTGATGTGGTGAATGATGGTGCTTTGGTGGATTTCACTGGATGTGACCAGTGGTGGGTTGGCCTCTATGCAGGTATTATTCTTTTCCTAACTTGTCTAAATATTTTTTGGTCACGTAAATGTTAAGTGTGGTATGGTGCTAAGAGGTGATTAATTTTTATCCTTTTGATTGAAATTAACGTAGTAATTTGCTTGTGGATAGTGAGAACAGAGGGGCTAAAAGTTGAGACGTTTGAATATAACTAGGGAAGGATTGTTGTTTTTTCATGTAGTTTTATTAAAAAGGGTCACAATAATTGTAATTCGTAGATTGCTGTGCTGTCATCCTTTTGATATAGGGAAAATTAAGATTAACCCAACCCTTATAGTGGTCTTTAGATGAAAGGTCAAAATTCGGGACCAAGTGGATCAACTTAACTGTATAACCATATTTTCCTTTATAACATAATAATGTTACAGGCACTGCAGAAAATTAAGGGTGTTCGAATTAAAGGTCATACATGTTAGTTATAGTTTTAATTACTCAAATGTTTGCTAATAGAAATGACAGAAGTCTTAGAATTTAAAATTATGCTAACGATCTGATCAACTGACTATACAAATTAAATGAGTAATAGCATTTCACTTGGTAGTACTAGTGCACGAATTTTAGTTACAATTGATTCATATTACAATGGTCCTTGTTTTGCATTTTTTTCAGGTGTTCCAGGGCGGGCATTTCACATATGGAATAGGGAGACAGAAGAACTAGTCTTTGTTGGTGGTGAATTAACAGATCCAGAAGCGTTAATGGGTTGGCACCTCCTGACCGAGGTGACGGAGATCGTCGGTCGAATCAGAGTGACAACCCGAGAGACTGCCGTGGCATGCACCAGCCTACAGCTCATGGTAATCGACTTGCAAAACCAAGGCATAATAATAAGAGCAGAACCATCTCGAAGAGGGCTCATCGTGGCATCGTTCGATGCCCGGAACGAGACACTGGTGGCCGTTGACAGCCGGGGCATGGCCAGCGTGCGTAGTAGGGCGGATGATTTGGAGGAGATATGCAGGTTTAATGTTAGAGGAGCCAACCAAAGGGGAGTTGTTGGGTGCATGAATGGAGGGTATGCAATGATGTGGGTTGGAAATGTTATTAGGGTATGGAATATTGAAAATGGAGCATATCTGTATAGTCTTAGGGAGAGAATAGGAAATATTAATGCTATAATTGCAGATGAAAGGTATGTGGCAGCTTGTTCTAGTGATGCCACTATCCATTTGTCGGACTTTGGTGCACAATAGTAGTATGCAGCTTGTTTTTTTATGGTTTTCTTGGTGGGAATTTAAGGGGGGAACAAGGACTTTAGGTTTTTAGGTACAGTTGAGCTAACATGGATGAATAGAAAAAGAACAGGAAACAAACAACATTCTGAGGGATATATTCTGTTTGTACCAAGAATGTACCAATCATATGCTTTTTTTATGCAATGCAAAGTATCTTTTACTTTATGTAGTTTCCTCCAAGTTTCACTGTGCTTTTGCCTTCAATTTTCTCTCTTTCCTTGTGTTTAGTATGGATTGTTAATTATGTGTATGAGGTTGCAATTAGAACTAAGTTTATTTCACAATCTGGGTTTTGTTGTAAATGAAGTAATTAATTACCTTTGCTTTTATATTTCCATTGCCTTCAATTTGAATATAACAAGTTCAATTAGGTGAAGAGTTATGACAAGAAATTATCAATTATATTATTTGTTTCAATTTCCTGAAAAGGGTACTGCTGTTCTAATTTCTAACTTTATTAACGCACAGTAACTTTATTGTGCGATAACTTTTCTAATTTTTATCGGATGTCCCTGAATGAAAGCTAGTATAACTTTTCTCTGAAGTGTAGGACAAAACAGATACTAATAATCAATAACTAATTAAAACTGATAATACAGTATATAGTTTTTGTAGACCTTTTCTGGTTGTATAATGCCCTATGTGATTAATATAATTAGAACACTAATTGATAATAGGCTTATACAAGCACTTCTAAGGGATAAAAACGGAACAAATTCTAGTAGAAATAATAATTGGAAATTTTACTTGAGATTTCAATATGAACATGACTATAGTTGGCAGACATGACCATTTTGCAAGTGATAATTTCATAGAATTCAGGTAATAGGGCTAATAATTCTCCATGTTAGCACTTTCAATACAAATAAACTACAACAAGCATCTCATACACTTTGCCAAAAATTAAAAACAACAATCTTTTGTATAACTATGTTGATCGGGGTGAGTACACTTACATGTTGATTTCTTGGCACATCACAAGTCTTGGAGTTGTTGGGCCTCTCGAGTCTTGTTGGTTTCGACTTTTGAGAAGACCCATTCTGGTTAGGGCTGTTTCTGGCTGAAGCTTCAGTTTTATAAAATTCTATATTCAACATTGTTGATAAAATCATTTAATAACATTCTTCTAATTCAGGAATATGATCCTTCGTTAAAATTCAGCATGGAGACCTGTCTAAAATTCCCTCTTTAAGCCAGCAATAAATATGTATTACACCTTAGCCACTGAATTCTTTTTAGGTAAGAAGAGGCATCGAGGCAACACCGTGTCTCACTTTCTCAAATTCAGTAAAAACTGCAATTAATTATTTATGATAAACACAGAGTAATCTTGTAAAATGAGATTATCTGGGTGAACTGATTTTATTGATAATACCTCTAATATATATATGTTGGAGTTTACAATGATTGCAGGAACGGAAATTACAAGTAACTGCGTATGTAAGAATTGAAATTACAATTCAACTATAAAACTGAAAATTACAATATAACAACAAAACTGAAATTACTATTTTGTTGAACAAGAAAACTGGAAAGCGGTTTTTGCTGAGTCGAGTGTGGCACTCTGTCCTTAAGACAATATTGCCCCGTATGTATCCTTTATACGTCATGGACAATTCGTCTCCCAAGATAAAACAGCAATGGAACTATTGAGCAAAGGAAACTCAAAAGCTACCGTGAAGAATATTGAATAACGAAATGATGCTTGGAAGATTTAGGAAGAAACTTTCGCTTGGTGTAATTTCGTGTATATCAAGTGTGCCTCAACAATGGTGTAAGGGGTGTTTATATAGGAGGAAGAGGATTTGTTTGATCGCCTCCATAACAGACCATTATTGACCAAATAATGACCATTATGGAGGTAGTAAAGCCACCACATAAATGGAGAAAATTGCCAACGGATTGGCCATTATAGGAGGTGTAATTCAGCCAAAATAAATGGCTGAATTGAGTCTTGGACGTTTCGTTCGGACCGTCGAAATTCGCCTTTCGAAAAATTTCGGGGACCAAACTGTACATCTTGAAACTTCAGGGATCAAACTGTACATCTTGAAACTTCAGGGACCAAACTGTACATCTTGAAACTGCAGGGATCGAACTGTACATCTGAAAGAATTCTGGTCCAAGCGCACATCGAAACTTCGGGATCAAGCGTACTTCGGCAAAGTTTTCTGGCCCAAAAAGATAATATCAGGCAGCCCGAGAGCCACGGAACACGGAACCGGACGGGCGGGCGGCGGCGCGCGTGTGGTCTTTCCTTGAACCGAAGCACATCTAGGTCTTCCCTCCTTTAAACACATGGGATACCCCTTGGGGTCCCAAACCCCAAACCAATTTCGAGTATTATATACACAACAATTCTTTCTTCCTCTACCGATGAGGGAGAATTGATCACACACCACACTTTTCCATGCTTCAAACACCTTACTTCGTGAACCAATATCTCTTTCATTTCTCAATGAAATTTGACGATTCTTGGCCCTACGGTTATCTACGTACTTAGTACATCATGCATGTGTGAAGAACCGGATTCTCCAACATACGTAACACTAGTGTTTAAGCCGTTAAAGTTGGTCGGTCGCAACTCCCGCCAAAGGCTAATTTCCAACAATATATACATATATACATATATATATATATACATATATATATACATACATACATATATATATATATATATACATACATACATATATATATATATATATATATATATACATACATATATATATATGTATATATATATAAGTTGTACCTCTATAACTAAGGAAGCATATATTTACAATTCATTACAAATAATCTGATTCATTAAGGAAATATATCCCTTTAATTGTGTAAGTGATCACATAATACTCCCCCTAAAGTTGGAGCATGAATTGTGGAAATGCCAAACTTGGCTAGCAACTTATGAAACTGGTCACGACCAAGAGCCTTTGTGAGCATATCAGCTAATTGATTCTGTGAACATATATGACGAGTCACAATTGTCTTTGACTATACGTATTGCCAAATGAAGTGAAAATCTATTTCGATGTGCTTGGTACGTTCATGAAAGACAGTATTGGCGGCAATATGAATAGTTGCTTGGTTGTTTCTTAGATCTCCAAGAGATGGGTGATTTATCGAGAAACACAATGTATCTTGTAGTTGATCGACATGTCATTGGACACCCTGTCCAATCCGCATCACAGTAAGTTTTTATAGACATTAAATTATCCGATGGAAGTAGAATCCCTTGACCTGGATTTCCTTTGAGATAGCATAAGATTCTATAAGCAACATTTAGATGAGGTTGTCTGGGTGCATGCATGATTTGGCTAAGTACATGAATGACATAGCTAATAGTTGGATGAGTGATGGTTAGGTAATGCGAGCATCCAACAAGACGATGATATTGACCTGGATCATGACAAATTTCTCCTGAATCAAGAGAAAGTTTATGTTGTTGCTCCACGGGCAAACTAGCTTGCTTGCAACCTGTGAGTCCACTCTCTGTTAAAATATTAAGCACATAATTACCGTTGGCTTAATACAGTTCCTGCTGGTGACCTTGCCAATTCAGTGCCAAGAAAATATTTGATCTTTCCAAGATCCTTGATATGAAATTTTGCATTGAAATGATCTTTCAGCTTTGATATGCAATTAGAATTATTTTCGGCGATGATAAGATCATCCACATATATAAGAACGATAACAAAAGAACCTCCAGGATAGGACAATGTAAACAAGGAATAACCAGCACTTGATTGCTGAAAACCAAGGGAAGGTGAAGAAGTGGTGAATATATGATGCCAATTTTCAGATGCTTGACGAAGGCCATACAACGATTTTTGTAATTGGCAGACTCTTTTCTCCCCCTGTTTGGAAAAACCTTAAGGAATTTTCATGTAGACTTCTTTGTTCACGTCTCCATGTAGAAAATCATTATTAATGTCTAATTTGTGAAGTTCCCAATTTTGTATCACAGCAATCGCTAATAGACAACGAACAATGATAAGTTTTCCAACAGGTGCAACTGTTTCATGAAACTCAACCTCTTCAATATGAGTGTATCCTTTTGCTACAAAACTTGTCTTGTAGCAGTCGATACTTCCATCAAGTTCATATTTGACTATATAGACTCATTTCGAATCTACAGCTCGATTACCTAGAGGTAAAATCTATAAAGTCCAAGTATCGTTTGCTTGTAATGCAGAAATTTCCTTTGCCATGGCTTCTCTCCAATGTGTGTTCTTAACTGCTTGAATAAATTTTTTTGGCTCATCGACAGACTAGATGGCTGCCAGAAAAGCAATGTGACTGGATGACATTTTAGAATATAAGATAGAGTGAGATAGAGGATGTACCATGAGTTGGCTGATAGAGTAGGCGAGAGTGAATGATTATTCAACTGAGCAAAACATAATCACTTGCGAGCGTTTACTAGATGCAAGGCTAGTAGAATCAATGATATCAGATGTATTAGTTGGAATGATAGAAGAAGAATATTGAGAAGAAGGTGCATAAAGGCTTGGTGAAGTTATTGGTAGTGGAGAAGTGCTTGTGGATGTGGCTTATGGATTCTCAATCGCAGTACAATTCCCATTCGTGTCACAATGTTCTACGCAATTGAGTTCTTGTCTAGATGGCTCATCATATGCAATCGGTTCATCCAGATCAATACGTGTCATAATCTTTACTTCTTGAGATCCTTCAAAAGGATAAATATCTTCAAAAAATTGTACATCACGTGAAACATAAATCCTTTCATCCTCAAGATCATAAATTCTATATCCCTTCTGATCATTGGGATATCCAAAAAATATGTCAGGTTTTGCACGTGTAGCAAATTTTTCTCGAGGCTTTCTATTCAGATGTCCATAACAAAGCATTTCTCAAATGTTCATATGTGGACACTTTTCCAAGTAGCCTCTAATATCAGGTTGTATTTTGCAGATTAGAAAGAGGCATTCAACAGATTAAATATGTCGCAGTAAGGACTCATTCCCGCCAAAACTTGATAGGCAGGTGCAATTAAAATCGCAATGCACGAGCCATGATGTCTATGCTTTCGTTCGACTACTCCATTTAGTTGTGGAGTGTCTGTACAACTGCTTTGACGCTCCATGCCATAATCAAAATAATGTGGCAATAATCCTCATGCTTAAATTCTAGCCCATTGTCTGTTCGTAGGATTTTAACTCGTTGAATTATATGTTTACCCAATTAAAAAATTATAACAAATAAGTTTTAGTTTCTGATTTATTCTTCATGAGAAAAACCCACGTTGCTTGACTAAAATCATCAACTAAGATGAGGAAGAAATGAGATCCAGAAAGAGATTGTGTCTTGTATGGTCCTCAAATATCATAATGTATTAAATTAAAATCATGCTCTGTCTTAATCATAATAGTAGGAAAAGATAATCGTGTTTGTTTTGCCTTACAACAAGCAAAGTGAGGAGTGGAAAGGCAACCAGAATGATCACAAAACATAGTTTTCTTGCCAATAAAAACTAATAGATAAGCTAGGAACTAGAGAAATATGATTCATTGGTAAATGCCCAAAGCATTGATGCCATAAACTTGCACTAACCGACTTCTTGACCATCAATGCTTGCCCCCTTTCATTGGTTTCAAGTAATAAAGGCCATTCTGCTCTCTAGCCACTCTAATGGCATCTCCAAAGGTAAGTCCTGAATCACAAAAGACTTTGGGCCAAAGGTTACTTCACATTGTAAGTTATTTGTCAATTTGCTAATTGACAATAAATTAAAGCGAAAATCAGGAACTCCAAGAAAATGTTCAAAAATTAATATTGTTTCAAGAGACACTTGGCCCAAGGCATGCACTTTCACTATATCACCATTTGAGATTCGTGATGGTGGTAAATCTGTATCAGCTATCTTGTTAGACTGAGAATTTATATTATGAGTTATATGATTCGTAGCCCCGTATCAACTATCCACTCTTTTTTTGTCTTATCTAGAAAATTAGAGGTTGCCATACTCGCAGATGATTTACTTGTCAATGCTACATGGTTGTTCAATAATGCTAAAAGTTGTTGGTGTTGAGCATGCATCAAACCTGGAATTGGTGACATGGCCCTTCAGTAGTTGTGGCAAGAGCCATACCTGTGAATACAATGGATTCTTTCTGATTTTTCTGATGCCGGTGAGACTGCATCTGATCATTATTGGTATGCTTGCTGTTTTTCTTGCCTGGTTTACGCCAATCTGAAGGATAACCGATCACTGTATAAAAATTATCTTTGTAGTGATTTGTTTTCCCACAGTATATGCAAGGTGGAAATTGATATCGAGTACCATTTTCAATTTTCCTTTGTCGTGATTCACCCCTTTTAGTCACAAGGCAGTTGCTTCAATAATGGGTATGCAATTTGTAGCAACAAATCTCTGCTTCTTTTCTTGAGCCGCGATAGCATAGGCTCTTTCTAGTTCTCCCGTACTTTTGTTAGTGCGTCCTTCAGTTCCCATGACTGAATAAAAAGAAATCTCATGATATTTTAACACACTTCTGATATCATGTAAAGATATGACACTTGTGTCTTTCTCAACCCACAAGCTAGCTCATAAGGAAGGATCCCTAAGTCCCTATAAGAAAATTACCAGTCCATTCCCCAACTAATGCAGGACTCTTACCCACTCTCACTCCCCTCTTCACGTCCAGGCAGAACTGAAGCGTGAATCGTAAGCTCAAAAAGGCATGAAGTGACTCTTATACCATGTTAAATGAGACTACCCAAGCGAACTGATTTTATTGATAAAACCTCTCTAATATATTATAAGTTTTACCTCTATAACTAAGTAAACATATCTTCATAATTCATTAAAAATAATCTGATTCATATAAGTAAGGAAATATATCCCTGTGATTGTGTAAGTGATCACATAAGATATTCCAATCTAAGATCCTCCAAAAAATTATCGCTTTCTTTAGCAAAGAAAACCTTCTGATAGTATATAGAAGAATACGGAGAAACATGATACAAAATACAAATAACCCCCCTTATATTGGAGGAGTGTTTGCCTACTATAACAATGTTTGTTACAAACTTACAATTATTATTGCAACGATACAAATGTTATAATAATTAAAATACAGTAGACTATTTGACGCTATTTTACATGATTTTGTTCAATAAATATGTACATATTCTTACAAACAAATCTGGATCCTAGAACTAAATAAAAATGATATTGAATTAAATCTAATCGCAAACAGTGTTTTAAAAGGCATGGGCGTAAGGCAAGACGTTTTACGTATGCCTCGGCGAGGCGTAAGACCCGATACACGTACGTAAGCCCAAAAGTTATTTAATTTTTAGTATTTTATAAATTAACAAAATAAACATATAAGCAAAAATATACATTTAAATTATAAAATAAATCAAATAAATATTAAAATTAGTAGGAAAATGTATATATCTATTACTCCATGCTAGCATGTGCACGAACCATTAAAAATAATTATTGAAAAAGCGAATGATTTAAAGATGCATTACACCAATAACATGATTATGATGAAACATAATTAGAGAGTTGTAAAAGTGATACTCTATCCTAATAATTCAAAGACAAAAATGACAATAATATATATAAACTTATTATTTTAAAATAAAAAACTAGATAGCAAATTAATATTCATTATAATACAAATAGCTAGAATAGACTCTTCAAAACATAATTCTGATTGACGAGACTCGCAGCGGACTTAACACTAAGCTAGAGGGTTGGAGACATAATCCAAAGTCTAAAGGGTTCAAGTTGAGTAAGATCAAGACAGAGTACTTGGAGTGCAAGTTCAGTGATGTACCGCGTGAGGCTAGGGTGGAAGTGAGACTTGGTACCTAGGTCATCCAGAAGAAAGGTAGTTTTTGAAAGTGCAAAAGGAGGGGTGGTGAATTGTAACTTTTTCGGTTGGTAGTCAACTATCGGGTAACTTAGTCGACTGACAATTAAGTAATGCAGAGAGTAGCTTGTGTAAAGTAAATGACATACAATATTGTATACTGGTTCAGATTCAAACTCAAACTCTCATAATCTTTTTTATACAATGCCTCACCAACTATACTATATCTCTCATCTCTTTTTTATTTACATTATAATCACTCAGAATTACAATGCCTATGAAAAGTAGAGTAGAGAACTTGAGAAGTTGAGACGAAAATATATTTTACTTTGTCTGTAGATGAGCCTTTAAATAGTTGTTGTCTTGGCTCGAAAGAGAACGCAACCCAAGAGTTTTGATCCCTGGAAAAGGAATTAGGGATCCTGTTTCAAGAATAAAGGTGAGCTTTCTGATTTACTTCTCCGCGATCCTAGTTGAATATTTGTCTTCCATCTTCAATAGCTCTTCACATTAATTACCTTGAGATTCTTCACCAAAATAGCTCCTCAATATCGCGCAATAATTTATTTCCTTAAACTTTGGTACTTGTATTTTAATGCTGGCCTTGACTTAAATCATTCAGAATATTTCCTTCTCTTTTTGGACTTGCAATGACTTACTTCATTAATGAGTAGGCCTTCCATATATGATGAATGAAGTCTTGGACTCTCCGTTGTTGTGCTGCTTTGTTACTTCTTCAACTGGGAATTGGACCTTTGTGCTTTTCTTCTTTTTGGGCCTTGACTTTATTAATTTTCCTGCACATAAACATTGTCATCATTACTATCTGCACTAACAATCTTCTCCTTTTTGATGATGACAATAGGAAACAAAAATATTTTACTTACCTTTATATCATAGGTTGAGTAGTCGACTTTGCATCTATTACTTGATGAGCTTCCCATGAATTTGAGGGGATAGTCGACTCTGATAGTGCTCCCCTTGAGTAGTTGAGTTATTTTGTTCTCCTTTGTTTCCTCCTTGAACTTCTCCCCCTTTGGCATCAACAAAAAGAAGAAAAATATAAGAAAATACACGCAAAACAACAACTAACACACAATAGCTAAGACATAGAAACAGTCAACTAATACTATTGATATTAAGGTAGGCAAAAGGCATGCTACAGGAACATGCAAAACAGAGTAGTAGATTCAATCACAAAGAAAAGAAAAGAAAATGTCTTAAAAATACAACATTAGAACCCAACATCTTAGGGTTTAAAAAGTAAGTGAGAGTCTGAACAACAACTCTCTTGAAGTCTTCCAACTTGTCATGAATGGTTTTCTGCAAAGCATCAAACTTAATTTCAACAGAATCAAGAAAGGCAAAGACATTCTTCAAGGTCACAAGAGCATCATTAGAGGTCTTTTCAAGCAGCATATGAAGTTTGGCAACATCTGAGCTAGTCTCTTTGGAGACATCCTTGATTTTGTCAAGATGCGTCTGTTGAGATAACATCAACTCATTCAGATCGTCAAGATTGAGTCTAGAGCAGCAATGCGAGCAAGGGCATCAGATAAGACAGGAACATACCTATAAGGGGAAACTCCAGATGTAGCAGCCTCAGGTTTGACTGTTGGGACTTCTACTTCCTTTTCACCCAACAATCACCTTCCAATATGTAACCCATACTACCAAACACACGAGAGTTATAACGTTGAGAGACAGAAGTGCATGGAAACTTTGCAAGATTAACTTTACTAGCCTAAAGGAGTCTAGTGATCAACATGCCATATGAAACATGAGGAGATTCAGGAGAGACATCAATCATGGTATTAATAATGAAGGATGATAGCTTGAGTTTCTTTTTCGTGACAAGGTAAGAAGAGTTTTACATTGAGTAAGCGTGGAAAAAGAACCAAATCTGGGTGAGAGAGTGGTGGAGACAATGTGATCAAGGACTCGAGTTGTGAAACACTGCTCATTTGGAGTGAGTTGGTTTGGCAGACAACCAGAAAAATGATCAATAATAGTTTTTTTGGCTTGTTCATAGGATACCTCAAAATCCTCTGGCCAGAAGTTTCAGAAAGGACCGCAGTACTAAAAACAGGTACAGTCAAATAGAGCATCAAACATAGCATAATCAAGGAAAATTCTTTTTTCCAACACAAGAGATTCAAGTTCATTAGAGAGAGAAAAGATAAGATTAGCATAGAACATACAAACCAAACTTTCATATACCTTGGTAAGGCCATAAAATATGTTTCTTCAACATTGAAAATTTAAATAGGACTTAATGGGGAAGTGAAGAATTTCAAGAAGATTTCGATCAACAATATGATCGGCATTCACAGACTTATGAGACAGGGAGACTTAGAGATTGAAGTTTTAGTATCCCAGAAATTGAAACGATTGTCCTCAAAATAGTGAGGAATAAACTTTACTTTATTTGGGGAATCGTAACATGCATCAGGAGAAATAAGATGTTTACCAAGCTATTTTTCTGCTATGAAATCCCCGCCATCAGAGAGGTCATGATTAGAGATGGAATGGGATAAGTTGTCATAGTGAAGGTTGATATAGGGTGATCCATTTTACGGGAAGATTTCCCATATCCACGAGAGCTTTTGTGGGCGGGGAAGGAAAGGGGTTTTGGAGGTTTTTTCCATGGATGAGGAGAGAGGTGCAAAGAGATGATGGGTGAACATGGTTAATGAGAGAAGACGTAAGGGGGTAGATAAAGATTTTAGGAGGGAAAGTGGAGAGTTTTATAAGGAAGGGGAGAGATGGTGTGACGTTTGATCGGAATCATCACAGAGGAAGTGAAAGGATGGCAGGCGTAACTATGACGCCTGGAAACATGGAAAGAAATAATAAAAACACACTTAACACAATTCACACAAAATATTCAAAGCACTCAATTAAGGCAACAAAATTTGTAGTAAGGAAAATGCATTTAAGGAAAAAATCTTAATGAAGAACAAAATTTTCAATTAAACCTATAAAATTTCTAAGTGTACAAAAACGTTTTTCAAGTAATAGTTTGTAAACAAATCAGCTAGTTGAGAATCAATACTCACAAATAAAATATCTATGTTACCTTTTACTACATGATCTCTAATAAAATAATATTTGATATCTATATGCTTTGCCCTAGAATGATGAACATGATTTTTAGACCAACATATAACACTTGAATTATCACAGTAAATTTTAACAGGTTTGAAGGATAAGTCATAATTACTTAATTGATGCATCATCCAAATTAATTAAGCACAACAATGTCCAATAACAATATATTCTGCTTCATTAGTTGATAGAGAGATAAATCCTTATTTTTTGCTAATCCGGGAAATTAGAGATTTTCCCAGAAATTGGCAAGTTCCACTAATACTTTTTCTGTCATGTTTGTCACATGTAAAGTCTGCATCTGAGAAACATTCAAGTATAAATTTATCAGTAACAGGAAACCATAATCCATAGTTAGATGTCCGTATAAGGTATCGAATAATTATTTTAACAGTTGTAAGGTAAGATTCCTTTGGTGCATCTTGAAACCTTGCACATCTGCAGACACTAAACATAATGTCTGGTAATAATTCAATCATACCTCAATATTTGGTTTCACCAAAAGGTTTACTTTCATCATCTTTATCAAAGGTTCAAGATAGACTCATTGGAATGCCTAATGCTTTAACATCCATCATACTAATTTTTTGAGTAAGTTCTTTTGTATATTTGGTTTGGTTGATGAATGTCCCTTTGTCAGATTACACAATTTGTAGTTCCAAAAATAATGTTAATTCTCCCATCATACTCATTTCAAATTCACTTTGCATAAAATTATAAAATTCCTTACACAAAGAAGAGTTAGAACTTCTGAATATAATATCATCAATATAAATTTGAATAATAAGATTTCCCGAAGGGGATCTTATTATGAAAAAAGGTGTCAATTTTTCCTCTAGAAAAACCACAATAATTTAATAAGTACTTAGACATTCACACCATGCTCTAGGAGCTTGTTTAAGACCGTAAAGAGCTTTTGAAAGTTTGAAAACATGATATGTTTTTTAAAATTTTCAAAACCTGGTGGTTGTTTAACAAATACTCCTTCTTCAATCAAACCATTTAGAAAAGTACTTTTAACATCCATTTAAATTTTTTTAAATCTTTTGAAAGAAGCGTAAGCAAGCAATATACGAGTTGACTCTAGCCGTGCTACTAAAGCAAAGGTTTTATCATAGTCGACTTCTTCTTGTTGTGAAAAGCCTTGAGAGACTAGAAGAGCATTGTTTCAAACAACTTCCCAACTTCATTTAGCTTGTTTTTAAATACCTATTTAGTCCCAATGATTGATGCATTTTTATGTCTTGGAACTAGTGTCCCAATCTTATTCTTCTCGAACTGATCCAGTTCTTCTTGCATAACATTTATCCAATGATCATCTTTTAGAGCATCATCAACGTTTTTGGCTCTAGTTGTGAGATGAGAGCAAGATTTAAACTATTCTTGCTAGCTACCATGGTTTTCATACCGTCATTTATGTTTTCGATAATAAACCTCTTTGGGTAATCATGTTCACTCCTCCATTCATTTGGTACTGGCTCAATTGATACACTAGTCGACTATTCCTTTGTAGTAGTGGACTTTGTGTCATTCTTCCCTTTATTAGATGGGACGATGGTAGTGATGGACCCTTATTTTTCATCTACAATTGTACCTTTATCGATCAAGTGATTAGTATCATCAAATATTATATGAATGGATTATTCAATAGAGAGGTTATGTTTATTGGATACTCTATATGATCTACTAGTAGTTGAGTAGCCAAGAAATATACCTTCATCACTTCTTGTATCAAACTTACCAATGTTGTTTTTTCCATTGTAATGAACAGAACATTTGCATCCAAAAGGATGAAAATAGCCTATACTAGGCTTCTTACCATAGTTCATATGGTGTCTTTTTTAGAATAGGTCTGATTAAATACCTATTTAGAACGTGACATGTTGTGTACTTATAGCTTCAGGCCAAAAATGATGTGTCAACTCATACTCCACAATCATGGATCGAGTTATATCTTGCAGAGTTTTGTTCTTCCGTTCAACAACACCATTTTGCTGGAGATATCTTGGTGAGGGAGAAGTTACGTAGGTACCCTTGCTCATTGCAAAATTCTTCAAATGCTTTATTTTCAAATTCTCCCCCATGATCACTTCTAATAGATGCAATGTAGTATCCCTTTTCACGCTGTACTTTCTCATAGAAAAAATTAAAATTCTTTAGAGTATTATCCTTATGAGCAAGAAAAATAACCCAGTTAAAATGAGAGAAATCATCAACTATTACAAATGCATACCTTTTTCCTCCAATATTAGCAGTTCTAGTAGGACCAACTAAGTCCATGTGAAGCAGTTGCAATGGCTTAGTGGTAGATACAATATCTTTTTAATTGTAAGAATTTCTAGTTTTCTTATCTTTTTGACATGCATCACAAATGTGATCCTTTGAATAATTTAATTTGGCAATCTTATTACTAGATCATGCTTGACTAGTTTTTTAATTAGTCTCATGTTTGCATGTCCAAATTTCTTGTTCCATGTCCACGAATCTTCTCCCATTGAGGCTAGACATATATGCCCCACAGGGCTCTTGACATAATCTAGTACATATACATTTTTATTTCTGCTTCCAGGTAGAAGTTCCTTGCCAGATTAATCTTCTATAATACATCCAATTTTTCTGAATCTTACCTCAAGATTGGAATCACATAATTGACTTATGCTTAGAAGATTATAGTTGAGTCCTTTCACAAGACAAACATTAATAATATCAATAGAGTTAATAAATATTATAGTTCCTATACCGATAACAGTTCATGTGGAGTTGTCTCCAAAAGTTACTAAGCCTCTATTAAAGTCAGCGAATGATTTGAACAAAGTTTTGTTGCCAGTCAGGTGACTAGAACACACACTATCTAAATACTATTTTTTATTTGATTTCTCCTTGTGGTGTTCCTACAAAAATGAGTAGTCACTCTCTTTAAGGTACACAAGATTTCTTGGGTCCTTGAGGGTTAGTGTTACAATTATTATTTTTGGGTTTCCATACCTATCCTGGAGTAGATGCATAAATATGCATTGATAGAATTTGTGACCAGTTTTACCACAACAAAAAATATTTTTGAGAAAAGAGTTCCTCAGTGAGTGATTGATTAGTCGACTCATTCATGAAAGTTTTATTACTTCTAGACTTTTTGTCAGTTGACTTGAGAGATCTAGGCTACTGGTCTTTATTAACATGAATAATTAACTTACCATTTGAATTTCCAAAAGCTGATTTGTCATTGATAGGCCTTTTCCCAGTTGACTTGTAACTACGAGTCCACAAGTTAGACCTGACTGAAATATGACTGGTAGATTTGTGCAAACCATTTTATTGTTATTGAAAATTATTAAATTCTTCTTGAAGAAGACCTCTTGAAATTTTACACACTTCTAATTTAATTTTCCGGTCTTTCTTTTCTCTATGAAGCTTTCTATATTCATAAAAAAATGTTATTTAAATCTTTTAGACTTTGATCTAAAAGTTCTTGAGTTTCATTATATTTAGGGCATGGATATGGTCTTACCTCACTTGTTTTATCAAATGTCATGAAGCACACATTTTCTACTCCTTCATCATCATCATCATCTGTAATTTCATTTTCACTCCAACTACTGAAGGACCTTTGCTTTTGATTATTTTTGGATGGCTTCCTTTATGACTCAGGACATTCAGATGTGATATGTCTGTATTTTCCACATTCGCAGCATTTTCCATCATTCCTGTGTTGACCAATTGGTGGTTTTCTTTTTCAAAAGTTTGATCCTCCTTTCCTATTGTTCCTTGATCTCCTCATAGCTTTCACCACAAATCTAGATATCATGGCAACTTCATCTTCTCTAATATCATCATCAAATTAGAATGCTACCATTTGAGACTAGAATGCTACCATTTTTTCTTATTCTTATCCTGTCCAGGCTTGTTTAGATAGGTCTTTTCAAAAGAAATTAGATCTCCACATACTTCATCATAGGTGAGAGTCTTGAGATTTATGCTTTCAAGAGCCACCACCTTTGCATGCAACTAAGAAGGCAAGCATATGAGAATCTTTCTTATATTTTCTACTGGTGGAAAGACCTTTCCAGAGGCTTTAAGTTCTCCAAGGAGCTTGTTGAATCTTAAAAGCGTGTCCCCCACAGTTTCTCCTTTCTTCATCTTAAATGTTTCATACTAATTGATAAGAAGTATGATTGTTTCTTTTACTTTGTCAGTACCTTCATATGTGACTTCCAACTTATCCCACATTTCTTTGGCAGTTTCACATGTGAAGATTTTTACATACTTTTCTCCACTGATAGAATTACAGTAGATTTGGTGCCTTTGAGTTTAGTTATATTACTTCCATTTGATCATCTGTGTAATCAGCAAGGTGCAGTTGAGGTAGCTCCTTCTTTTTTTCAGCAGATTTTTATTTCAGCATGAGAACATCTCAAGCTTGATGAATCTCCATATCTTTACACTATAGAACTTGATGTACATTTCCATCCTTACCTTCCAATGAGAAACATGTTTTCCATTGAAATATGGTGTCCTTGTGCTAAACTCTGTACTTTTATATATCGAATATGTCGTAAGTTAAGGAGCCTAGGACAAGGAAGAGGTTACCCTTGGGAGGAAATTCTAAAGAAGTCGTAAGAGTTTAAGGGTTGTTAAACCCTTCATGCTTGAAATCCTTACGTGGAGTACGTCGTGTCAAAATGATGCAAGATGAAAGGAGTTATGATGTCTATGGAAGGGCAAGGAAGGCTTTGGTCCAAGGTTGAAAGTATATCAAAAGATTTTCGAGTTATACCCGTCGTTTCGTGCACGTTTTAGAGCATGGTTAATCAATTTGAGCACCGATGACTCGAGCACTATTCTGAGGGTCATTTACAATATAAATGGATGTTAAAAAGGTCTATAGAAGGTTAAAAGTTATTTGGAATAAAGGAACCATATCTCGGTGAAGTTTGCAAAGATAGGATGATACGCTAAGTGTTTCACAT
The DNA here is from genome assembly GCA_034509755.1 of Anisodus tanguticus. NCBI lineage: Eukaryota > Viridiplantae > Streptophyta > Magnoliopsida > Solanales > Solanaceae > Anisodus > Anisodus tanguticus. Next base: position 38,322,257 of record CM067542.1, read on the forward strand.
CGCGGAACCCATTCCTTTTCACGGACAGGACCACATATTAGGGACATCTCTCAGCCACCTTCCTGCCACCATCTGTGGTGTGATATTCGATCGTAGATAGTGATATACGATGCGGATCCTCTCGCAGATAGGAGGCGGTGGGAAGGTTCTATAAAGGTCCAAAGTCGGCCATTCATTCCAAAATATTTCCAATTTCGTCCCAACTCACCTTAGATGCTCCCAAACCCTCTTCCAAGGTTCCCAAACCATTAAAGGAAATCTTAACTAGCTTGTGTTATAAATCTTCCATTATAAAGACTAGATTAGCTCAAAATTCTATCTTGGTTTTTGAAAGGAGTTTGGAAGTTCTTGGAGGTTGAAGAAGAGCTTAGTGGAGAGAATTCTTGGCTGGTTTGAGGTAAGGTTCTTTCTATCTTTTATGTTCTTAAGCACTCCTAGCTTAGAGTGATCTTTTGGTAAAGTAATCCATGGAAAGTTAAGGTAAAACTCCATTATTGAACCTGATAGTTGTTGTGTTGGTTGTTGGATGGTGTAAATGAAGTCTTTGAGATAACTATGGCTAGATTTCATAGAGTATGGTTGTCGTAATCCTGATATTATTGTGTCTAATGTAAAGGATATGATAATAGATTATGTTTCTATGAAAACAAGATAAGAAAAGTATGCACGCTAGGTGTTTGATGGAATGTCACAACGATGAAGTCTTGAGGCTAATGGTTGGATTTTGACATAGATTATCTTTATTGCTTAGGTCGACGATTATAAGATGAGCGACACATCATAGAAGTAATGATTTCCCTACTAACAAGGTATGCAAGGCTTTACCCCCCTCTTTATATTGATGGCATGATCCAAGGTTAAACGTTATCAAATCTACATTTCGTAAGAACTCCTATTCCTAGGAAATGCTAGTATGGTTACCCTTAATCGTTGATGTTGTGTTTATTCGTTACTCTTGCAATGGGTTCCATGATCATTATACGTTCACTATCAAATGTGCTTCTTGTATTCTATTAAGATTATTGGGCTTGTTTCCTTGTCGGAGTTGTTTAGCGCTCTTATTGAATATATTTGTTATACTATTGGTACTATGATCTTTATATGTTCCTTGTTGAAAGGGTTCTTCGCATTCTATTGAAATTCATAAGTTGATTTCACTTTCCGGGATTGTGTATCACATTGTTGATAGTTGTTGTTGTATTATTGATCTTGAGTTCATGATGAATTGTAACGTTGGCTGCAAATAAGTTCCATAACGATTGACGGAGCGTTGTTGACTTTGTGTCACCCCGTCTTGTTCCTATTTGATTTGAGGTCGTGCATGACACTTATATATATATGTATCTATTTTATGACACTGAGCAACGCTATAGTCCACGTACGATACTTATATGTGCACACCACTGTTGTTGGGTACGATAACACTGGGTCCCATATTAGGGTCGGGTATGATAAAATTGAGTCCCATATTAGGGTCGAGTACGATAACACCGAGTCCCATATTAGGGCCGGGTACTCTATGCTATTAACATTACCCTAAAGTGTGGCTATATATATAAAACTAGTTTTCAGTGATATTATGCATTACATGTGGTTTCTACACCTTTATCGCACTTATTATTGTCTTTGCTTATGGTTTACCTGCCTTACATATTCAGTACATTCTTTCGTATTGACGCCCCTCGTTGGGGCACTGCGTTTCATGGCCATGGGTACTGATAGACATTCAGATAATCCCTTACAGTAGGAGACTTGATCCAACAGTTGGTGGTCATGCTCTCTTATTTCGGAGCTGGCTAGTGTTGTGGTAGGTGATGGTGGTTGTACATATATGCATTTTCGGTAAGGTAGGGCCCTTTCACGACCTATGGTTACTCTATGTCCTATCTAGAGGCTTGTAGACTGGAGTCCTGTGGTTAGTTGTGTTGTGTGGCCTTGTCAGCCCTTTTGTTCTAGTATGTATACATATGTTTGTTGGATATCTTCTGCTTGTAGGTCATTTTGTTGTATAGCTTCACAACTGTTGACTAGAGGCCTTTTTGGCCCAATTATGGTTATATCCTATGTATGCTTTATGATTGGTCTGCTCAGGCCTTAGGGTACTGAGTGCCGCCCACAACCCCGAGGTTGGGGTGTGATAAATTTGGTTATCAGAGTAGTTCTGTCCTAAGAAGTCTACAAGTTGTGTCTAGTAGAGTCTTGCTTATGGGTGTGTTACGCGCCACACTTATAAGCAGGAGGCTACAGGACATTTAGAATGGTTTCTTTCTTTCTTGATCTAGATCGTGGAATAGAGCCGAGCTATAATAATCCTATTCTTAACCATGCCTTGTTTATAGTTTCAGAGATGCCTTTTTCGAATGATGTACCTTCTATCGAGACCAACCCATTAGAGGATATAAGCGGGTTACCTTCCCACCAGTCCCTGACTCAGATATTACTAGGGACACTGAGAGAGACCCCCACACCATCAAATATACAACCAGCATCGTCTGACGAAGATGTTAGGAAGGTGGTTCAGGTATTGATCCAGCTGGTTGCCTCTCAGGCACGACACTACCCTGGTATGATTGACAATGGTAGACCCCTAGAAGGGATATGGAGTTCAAAGCCCAGTGAGTCTGTTGGCCAGTGTCGTAACCCCTTTTTGGAATAGTGGTGGCACCTACACTTTTTCCACCGGTAGGCGAACCACATCCTAATTAACCAACACAATTATGAATTGGAATTAACAAAGTACTTAATAAAACTGTCTAATATAATATAAATCCGGAAATAAGTCTGATAATCATCAATACAATACTCAAGAATCTTGTCAACAATATAAGAGAAATAAATCCGAATACAAGAGTCAAATGGAAAATCATCATAGTCTGAAAGTCTAGAAATGTCTCCCGAATCAATAAAAGACAAGATATCACGACCCCTTTTCAGAAATCGTGGTGGCACCTACTCTATCCCGCCGGTAGGTGAACCACTTCCCATATACCTAAACGATATGAAAGAAATACGGAAACATAATCTGAAACATCAATACAATCCCCAAAATATGGTCTGCGATACAAGAGCACTAATGCGGAATATAAGTCTAAATGAAGGCGACGTAGGCCAAAACTAAATAACATAATCAAAATGTCTAACTATGTCTTTCCAATCCAAATGTAAGACAGAGAAAGAGAATAATCATCGAAGGCATGCCAGAAGAAGCATCCTCACCCTGGAATGCCGAAATCCACCTGCCCCTACTCACACTCGAGCTCACGAACTAGTAGAGGGACCTGTATCTGCATTAGAAAATATACAACAAGTGTCGAATGAGTACACAACGTATCCCCGTAGACATCACAGGCGGACAACGATGAAATATACGCAACAGAGATAAATATCAAGTTGACACTAGATAAGCCTATACTAGACAGTTCAACAACCCATGTAAGTCACATTGTTCACATAAGGTTAATCACAGTCGAGTACAATCAATCCATACACATACACAAGGATATTACTATCATAATACCCACCAACTAGTACTCTCTCTTATCTAAGTCATATTCAAGCTTAACCCCACTTACCCAACTTATCACATTAAATAAGCAGGTCAACACTTACATCACAACAACCGTTTTAGAACGCTTCCAAGAGTGTTACACTTAAAATAAACATGATCACGTTACTCCTTTATTATCCTTAGCCTATACACTTAGTTAAGTCTCTATACAATTAGGGTTTGACACACATAGATCATCCAATGTCTACTTTCCCAATAGTAACCACTATCACATGCTTTTAATTAGACTCGTTACCAGTCACACAGTCGATTATCAGTCAACACATATATGCACATAGTTTCCCTGGATCTAGACAATAGTACTGACCCATTGACATTTCTGACCACAATAGCAGTTGACAATAAACCCTTAGACTTACAATTATTAAAACCACAAAGACCCATACACAAGGAAGCAAGCCACATACGATAACCAAAATCAATTCAACAAATTCAACCTTTTATCCAATGTTCATAAGGACTAGCCTAACTATGGAAATTCACCCGATTCAATAGAATCAATCCAATTTCAAGTATTCATAGAGACAAGCTCAATCATGGGAACTAATCCACATTACTAATCAACAGATAATCAATGCAGTGAGATGTGTATGATATGAATGCAATGCATATGCCAGATACCTTTCCTTTTCCCGTATACAAGCGCTCAAAATCTATGAGTTGCACACCCATGGGAGACCCGTGAAGTCCATATACCCTCTAAAATTTCTCAATGGAGCACAACCCTTGGCTGTAATAATACCAGTTGCAGGTGTGCAACCCCGATCCATGCATATCATCATATCCATTGCGACGTAAAACCCGAGCCATCCATATCATCATCATCTCAATGTTGCCACAATCTCATAATTGTTCTTACCTTTTCGGCCTCTTGGGCCCACAACATATTCATACCTCTCATATCAATATCACAGAACCATGAGTGTATGAATGCAAATGACAATATAAGGCAAGATATCATGATATAATGAGATGAAACCAAGTACAGAGATGAAATATCACATGCTTTCAAGAGTTCAATAACACACATATAATCTAATATACATGATTTCTTATCAAGGAATTCCATCGACAATAATCCTAGTACAATCAGGATTTCATATAAAATCATGTGATGAATTAATACAACAATATCAATTATGGCGACAAGCCCAGATAAGAATAACAAGCCCAAATAAAAACAATCGGAATCAACATAAGGTTGATCCCCCAAATCACCCATCATGACAGTTCAACACCGGTACCCACCCAAATGTTCATCACAATCGTTTGAGTGGGACCCCCTAGACACGCCTAATACGTCTCAACATTATAACTACTACATACTTTTATCGGAGTCTCGAAAAACTAAACCGTAGCCTACCTCATTGCCAAATAGGAGCACTAACAAAGCAAGCCTCAGTGATCGCCTTGCCCTTCCACTGTACCTCGCGACAGTCGAAGTCTAGCCGCGTACATATTATTCGTTAATACAAAACTTATGCAACATACAAGGATATAAACCTTACAAATATGACTTTAAAATACCAACCCAAGCCCACGCCACCAAGACTCGAACTTTAACATCCAAAAACCATTAATACATACTAGAAAATCATAACCTTAAGTTAATTGAAAATCTATATGCATTTGAACCTCCAATTGAACAATAATCGAAAAGCCTCAATTTAAAACCCTAGAAATTTTCCCCAATTAAAAACAATCTTCTATAATCAAATTAAGCCTAGAAACATGATTATCTATCATCATCCAATCCTAATTCACAATAATAACACCTTTTAATCCTTAAACCTCAGATAAAATCGACCATATAACTCTCTTATTCTCATAAACACATGAAATTCATTTTCCCCAACTTAATAATATGCTAAACCACCATTAAAGATCTTAGAAACATAACTTAAGCCATAAAAAAATAAGAATCCATTACCTCAAGGTTAAATTTGCTCCGAGGGTTTTGAAATGCTCTTATGACGGCTCTGTTTTCGAGATTTTATATTGGGAAAGCAATTTTCTGACCTAGGGGATTTATAAGAATCTGATACAGTATTTCTGTCCCAGTAGAATCGACTCCGCTGGAGGGGACCCGTTATAGTGGAAAACCCTTCGTTGGGGAGATGGCCACTTGACACCTCACACCTCGCCACGACAGACACGACTCTACAATGGCGGAAACCTTTGCTTCAGTGAGCCAACTTCTCACCGAAACGGACACACCGGAGCAGAAACAGGTGCCGCGGCGGCTGACACCAGATACTAGCAAAGAGGAAATTAGCCAAAACCTCAATCGAACACGTGAAAAACTCCCGATATCCCCCTGACACAAACTAGATATGCTCATCTAAGGTAAACAGTATTACGAACTCGCTCGTACCATTAGGTTTCACAAATAACCGAGCTAAGGTATATTTTTGTAAAGAATCGCTCGGGAAAACCAAATATCTTAATTTCACCAATATGGCCACAAAATACATCTGATTTCCTCGAGAAGTGAACCAATGACTCGACTAAGTCATAACTGACCCTTCGGAACTACCGGAAGTGACGTAACTCAGAAATGAACCCATCTAGCAAAAAATCAACTCTGAGTCAAACTAACTTTAAGTTTCTAATTTTGGGTTTTTTATCTGAAACTCATATAAATGGACCTCGAGATTCATGCCACACATCCCTGTGTATCACAAGCCCCATAGAGAGACTATATGAAGGGTAAAATGGGCAATTAAGGGTCTTTAGCTAAAAATGACCAAATGGGTCATTACATCAAATACCAATTAAACAAATGTTCGTCCTCGAATGGAAGAAGGAAAGAACAGAAACCAACGAGTAACCAAAGAATCCCTATCATAACCTCATGAGAGTCCCAATAGGTAAGAAATGCCACGATAGCACTGCCTGTTCATTTAACCAGTCAAAACTACTATAACTTACCTCAACACCCCAAATTTCTATTCTTTCATAACTAAAATTTCTTTCATCACTGATTCTCGAACATACGAACTATCTTCGCTCGAATCCGCTATTCCGATCATAGTTGGACCTCTATCTGCACCCGCTTGAATCACCAATTATCATAATAATCACCACCATCCATTAGTTGTAGACACAACCATTGTCCAACCTGTACCGATAACTTAGTATTATTCTACTAATCTTCCTCCTCAACTATAAATTCCATCATCGCAGAAAAAGCCCAATTCTCTACAAATCTCCAAATTACCATACTATAAGCATACCTACTAATTACCTTGTCTTGCCGAATCTGTAGCAAATCAACTGATCACTTTAAGACTTTTCGTTACTATTTGTACCTCATCAATACATAGAAAGTACCCGTGCAAACCATTAGAACTGTTTGAATTATTGTCATAGAAAAATATCATCAGTCATACTTGTAATTTCAATGAGAACCGATAACACTACCATACCTCCATTCCGAATTGAAATCCATCAAACCTATGCCGGTGGATTACTAGAATACCATAAGTCCTCTACTCAAAATAAACATGAGCCACCTGGCCCTAATGAACCAATCTTACCCCAAAAAAATCGTTAATTTATAAATCATTGATAGCCACCAGAACTGATTCCAAATAGACTAGTAAACTTTCTATAAACATGCTATGATATCTTCCATCTCTTTTCCTCTCGAACAATCAACCACATGCCGTCACCCGCAACTTCAAGCACGAAATTCTATCCAAGTCATCAATTTAACACCGACGAACCATACCCTTGATTATAATCTCCAAGTTCCTCACTTCTACCTGATACCCAAGTCTGATAGAACCATACGAACTCTAAATTTATCAAATTTCCTTGTACTTTCTCTAGACTCGCCCACACTCTGTGTACCTTGTCAAATATCTATCTGTCATATCTCGCTAATTACCAGCCTTACGAATTTCTGACGTATCAACCTTACCTTTCATTTACCTTTTATTGCACAATCACTTCCAAGTCTTAATACCAGAAATAGTCATTCATACTATCATTCAACAATGCTTCAACACTGTCTACAACCGGTCGCCCAACACAAACCTCATGGAACATTCATCATAACACTTATTCCACTATGATAGACCTACTCTTCCGAGCATACCATACTATTTCACCCGATCTGAAGGATGTGAAAATAATGACACCATGAACCACATCTAACCTAAGAATTTCCATTATTTCCAATTTGAATACTTTCCTATCTCAAAAATGCACCTTACTCAATCCCAATCAGATCAACCACATAGTTATCGAATTTCTTACATTTCTGCCATTTACTCCAATCATGTTCACCACTAACGACCAATCATTACTCAAACCTCTAAATATGGAACTTCTCCTAACAATCCGGCATATCCCATGTACCATTCTTTATGAAATTCCTCGAATGGAAAAGACATCAACCCACTCTGGTTACTCTGACCAACAGTCATTTAGTACCCAAATAATAACCCGAACTATCACTGAACCAATCCATAATCCAGAAGTGATCCATAATTACCGAACATACACTCATGTTAACATTCTCATATAGTTTTGTTGAATTACTCTTGCCAATAATTCTTGACCAAATAATCCTCTTTCTATACCAGTACATGCATTCACTTACCCGATTATCGATACCCGAAGCCTTTCACAACTAGAAATAGATCAAACCATTGTCAAACTATTACCATTAATATTCTCATTGACCAACACCTTATTCGAGAGTCTATTACCATACTTGCTTGCGAAGGAGAATCAACCCTTACCTTATTTTGCCCAACCATAACTCATACAACTAACCGTGTAATTTTTCCTGTCCTTCGGTCAACTCCAAGTCATTATACCAATAATTATAGAACTCCTCAAGTATTAACCTTTACATACCATGCCCATAGATCTTAACCAAGAACTAGATGCAACACCCAATAATCCCTTGATAGAACCTTACACTCATCCAGTGCTAAAGTCCTTCCCATTAGTCAATCACTGGCTCCCATTAGCCTATGACGAGCCTAACATACCAACATATATATGACTTCTTACACTCACTTGATAGTAAACAACTGCAAAAAAACTCACAAATCAATAATCTTTTGATTTCATCAATCCCCTATCACCACTAACCTCAAAATGCCAAGTGAATCCACGAACACACTCTTTAGGTGAAGAAATGCGACTTTATATTCCACTAAGCTTCACTCATCACACATAACATTGCCACCTGATCTAGAACAGAAACCCATTCCCTAAAAGAACTCACAACCACTAATTCTACCTTGCTATCAAAATTCTGTCAAACTGAAGCCAACTCAACATTCCGTAGCCTATACGACATCCACCCTCATACACATTGCAACTTGTCCAAACAAACACGTTAGATACCAATTTTTTCCTTCATACATCAGAGATTGATCCATCCAAATTCTTTCTCTTACATCTCTGAAGTATCATTCCCACTTTCCAAGGATATCACCGAACTAAGAAGTCACAACCATAACCCCAATCGATTGAACATTCAAATCATAGCTGAAGACTGAACTTGGTCATGCGCCTATATCATGGTAACACATTGCATACCCTACCGCGTGCAATCATACCGAACCACTCACACATGAGTTAAAGAGTGTGTAACCACCATCGGTGATAGAATAGGAAGAAGAAGTTCAGAAACCAATTTGATTAAACTTAGCACGAAAGGAATAAAGAAAGCAAAGTTTCCTAAATGTTCCATAGCCTCTCTAAGATAAGTACGGACTTCTCCACACCTATCCGCAAGACTCTACTAGACATTTCTCTTGTATTTAAGACCATTTAACCTAAATCTATGATACCAACTTTGTCATGACCCCCTTTCAAGAATCGTGGTGGAACTTACTCCATCCCACCGATAGGCAAACCACTTCCCATATAACCAAACGACATGAAAGAAATATAGAAAACATAATCTGAAACGTCAATACAACCCCCAAAATTTGGTATGTGATACAATAGCACTAATATGGATACAAGTCTGAATAAAGGCGACATAGGCCAAAACTAGATAACATAATCAAAATGTCTAACTATGTCTTTCGAATCCAAATGTAAGACAAAGTAAAAGAATAAGCATCCAAGGCATGCCGAAGAAGCATCCTCACCCTGGAACGCCGAAATCTACATGTCCGGACTCACACTCGAGCTCGTAAACTAGTTGAGGGACCTGTATTTGTATCAGAAAAGATGCAGCAAGTGTGTCATGAGTACACAATGTACCCCCATAGACATCATAGGCCAACAATGATAGAAGATACGTAATAGAGATAAATATCAAGTTGACACTAGATAAGCCTATACTAGATAATTCAACAGCCCATGTAAGTCGTGTTGTTCACATAAGGTTAATCATAGTCAAGTACAATCAATCCATACACATACACATGGATATTACTATCATAATACCCACCGACTAGTACTCTCTCTTATACAAGTCATATTCAACATTAACCCAACCTTACTTATCACATTAAATAAGCAAGTCAACACTTACATCACAACAACCATTTTAGAATGCTTCCAAGAGTGTTACGTCTAAGCTAAACATGATGACGTTAACTCCTTTATTAACCTTAGCATTTACACTTAGTTAAGTATCTAAAAAATCAGGGTCTGACACACATAGATCATCCAATGTCTACCTTCCCAATAGTAAAACTATCACATGCTCTTTATTAGACTCGTTACTAGTCACATGCTTCCAAGAGTGTTACACCTAAGATAAACATGATGACGTTAACTCTTTTATTAACCTTAGCCTATACACTTAGTTAAGTCTCTATACAATTAGGGTTTGACACACATAGATCATCCAATGTCTACCTTCCCAATAGTAACCACTATCACATGCTTTTAATTAGACTCATTACCAATCACAAAGTCGATTATCAGTCAACACATATATGCACATAGTTTCCCTGGATCTAGACAATAGTACTGACCCATTGACATTTCTGACCATAATAGCAGTTGACAATAAATCCTTAGACTTACAATTATTAAAACCACAAAAACCCATACACAAGGAAGCAAGCCACATACGATAACCAAAATCAATTCAACAAATTCAACCTTTTATCCAATGTTCATAAGGACTAGCCTAACTATGGAAATTCACCCGATTCAATAGAATCAATCCAATTTCAAGTATTCATAGAGACAAGCTCAGTTATAGCAAACAATCCATATTACGAATCAACAGATAATTAATGCAATGAGATGTGTATGATATGAATGCAATGCATATTCCAGGTACCTTTCCTTTTCCCATATACAGGTGCTCAAATTCTATGAGCTACACACCCATGGAAGATCCGCGAAGTCCATATACCCTCCAAAATTTCTCAACAGAGGTAATAATCGTTGCAGGTGTGCAACCCCGATCCCCGTGTATCATCATATCCATTGTGACATGAAACCTAAGCCATCCGTATCATCATCTCAATGTTTCCACAATCTCATAATTGTTCTTACCTGTCCAGCCTCTTGGGCCCACAACATATTCATACCACTCTCATATCAATATCATAGAACCATAAGTATATAAATGCAAATGACAATATAAGGCAAGATATCATGATATACTGAGATGAAACCAAGTAAAGAGATGAAATATCACATGCTTTCAAGAGTTCAATAACACACATATAATCCAATACACAAGGTTTCATATCAAAGTAGTCCAGAAACAATAATCCTAGTACAATTAGGATATCATATCAAAGCATGTGTGATAAATAAACAAAACAATATCAAATATGACGATGAGCCCACATAATGGCGACAATCCCAAATAACAGAAGTCGGAATCAACATAAGGCTGATCCCCTAAATCAAGCCTCAGTTATCACCTTTCCTTTCCGCTACGTGTCGCGATAGTCTATGTCTAGATGTGTACATATTATTCATTAATATAAAGCTTATGCAATATACAAGGATATAAACCTTACTAACATGACATTAAGATACCAACCTAGGCCCACGTCACCACGACTCGAACTTTAACATCCAAAACCCATTATTACATACTAGATAATTATAACCTTAAGTTAATTAAAAATCTATACGCATTTGAAGCTCCAATTGAACAATAATCGAAAATAAGGGTAGGATATACGCAGACCTCATATCTACCTTTGCGGTATATAGGGGTTGTTTCCAATTTGAAACTTTAGAAATTTTCCCCAATAAAAAATAAGCTTCTATAATCAAATCAATCCTTGAAACATGATTATCTATCATCATCCAATCTTAATTCACAATAATAACACCTTTTAATCATTAAACGTCTATTAAGTCAATCACATAACTCTCTTATTCTGATAAACACATGAAATTCCTTTTTCCTAACCTAATAACATGCTAAACCACCATTAAGGGCTTTGAAACATAACTTAAGCCATAAAAGGGAAGAATCTATTACCTCAAGGTTGAATTTGCTCTTAGAGTTCTGAAATGCTCTTATGACGGCTTTGGTTTCGAGGATTCTATTTTGAAAAAGGAATTTTCTGACCTAGGGAATTTATAGGAATGTGATATAGTATTTCTACACCAGCGGAATAGACTCCGCTGGAGCGGACTCGCTGCAGTGGGAAAATTCGTTGGGGCGATGGTCACTTGACACCTCACCCCTCACCACGGTGGACACGACTATGCAGCGGCGGAAACTACCCATCTATAATATTCCACTTCGGTGAGCTAACCTCTCACCGAGGTGGACACGCTGGAGCAGATATTATATTGGTGCCGCGTGGAAGACACCAGATACCAGCAAAGAGGAAATCAGCCAAAACCTCGATCGAACACTCAAAACACTTCTAAGATCCCCCGAACACAAACCAAATATGCTCGTCTAAGGTAAATAATGCTACAAACTCGCTCGTACCCTCGAATTTCACAAATAACTGAGCTAAGGCATATTTTTCTAAAGAATCGCCCGAGAAAACCAAATATTTACATTTCACAAATAAATCCACGAAATACATATGATATCCTTAAAAAGTGAACCAATAAGTTGACTAAGTCATAAATGACCCTCTGGAACTACTGGAAGCGACGGAACCCAAAAACAAACCCATCAAGCCAAAAGTCAACAGTGAGTCAAACTAACAAATTTCTAGTTTTGGATTTTTCATTCGAAACTCATATAAATTGGCCTCGGGATCTATGCCACCCATCCATGCGCATCACAAACCCCACAGAAAGACTACGAAAAGGGTAAAATAGGCAATTATGGTCTTTAGCTAAAAATGACCAGATGAGTTTTTACATAAGAGTAAAGATAGGAGTATCCAAGGCATGCTGAAGAGAAATATCCTCACTCTGAACAGTGGAAGTCCGCTTGCTCAGACTCAGCCACGAAGTCTTAAACTGGTGGAAGATGTTGTATCTACATTCAGAAAGAATGAAGAAAGTATAGCATGAGTACACAACGTACTCCTATTACGGTTCACTTTTACGCGGAGACATAAAATCTACTAAGAGTTTGTGATGGTGCTCTAAGTCAGATAATATTTTTAGATTCGCCACAAAACCGAATTGAAAGGGTTTATTCAAAATATTTGAAAAATCCTATATAAACGAGAGTCGAGGTAAGGGTTTTGGTGATCCCCTAGGGAAGGTGTTAGACACCTCGATATTAAAGATACATAAAATACGGTTGACCTTCAGGTACTATAGCATGCTTTAAGTGATTTGAATTCCTTAAAGTGTTTAAAAATCTGCAAAATACTTGTCATTCATTTATTCAAAACTCAAGGGTTTTGTTTAAAACAAAAGAGTTAGGCTTTCGCCAAAATTGTTTGCACAGGGGTAAAAGAATTGACTTGAGTAGAACTTTACTGTTTAGTCCAACTAGTTGTCCAATAACACTTGCATCTTTTTGAAAATCTTTTTAAGGTTCAAAATGAGTATAATCCATTTAGAATGACATGTTTTGGGTTTTGAAAAAGGTAGAAAATTAGAGATCTATCCTTTATTCATTCTATATATCCAAAGGCTAAGTCATATGATAACATTCCACCACCCATATCCTTCACTCAAGTCCAAGATGGCTTTTAAGTCCTTTAAAATCATTTGAGTTAGGCCTGACCCACAAAATCATCTTTTAAAAATGTCAATCTGACCAAATGGAGTCCAAAATCCATTTCACATTCCATTTTTGTCAATTTTATGAAACAAAGCCCAATCTTGAGTCCATTTAACATTATTTTAAGTAGAAAACTATTCGATTATGTCTTAAAGTCGTAACCACCGATTAAAACAGTCAATTAGTTTTTCTCCCCGGTCCAAACAGTCTCATTTCCATTTTTTGTGAAATCCATTTTTTGTTTCCAGATTTTCAAAGTCAAAATAGTTCTCCTTTCCTTTAAGAATGAAGGCAATCCGTATTTTAAATTCAAATTTAATCCGGTTTTAAAAATCATTTTAAGGCGACTCTAACTAAACGATGTACTTATCGTTGCCTATCCTAAGGTTTTACCTGTAATAAGGTTCCAATAGATATCAAAGTATGTTTTTATTAAAAATACATATACACATACATACAATACATAATAAAATGGAAAGGATATTTTTAGTTTAGGCTGGTGGGCCTACCTAAGCTCACCAATTGGCTGTTTTCACCCAAAGTTGGGCCTTCAATGCGCGGCTATAAGCGATCAAACTCGATCAAGAATACTTTGGTTCGGCCTCAGCCCAACTAGCTGATTATACACTGTCCAGAGATGATACACTCTCGGATGAATGAAGTGATGGACCCAGTAGGAGCCCATCTCATCGTGTACCAGCAATAACAAGCCAGGGGGAAAAAGATGAAAGTTAAAAGGTATCTATGCCTATCTAAACATGAAAACTAGTAATTTAAACCAAGCATATATATATCATATATAAACTAAAGATAAGTTGATACCAATACATAGAAGGCAGACAAAACTACCCACAGAGAAACCGGTGATAACCAAGACAAATCTGCAAATGGTGGCTTGGAAAGTGAGGTCCCTGAAAATGCATTCCTGGAAAAAGTCCTGAAATTCATAAAGGACATAACTAGGAAAGTTGATACCAATACATAGAAGGCAGAGAAAACTACCTAGGAGTTTTAGCAATAGTTCAGCCAAATACCGAAGGGCCCACCCGTAACTTACGGTTCGGATGCGATAAAATATATTCAATTAGTGTATAAGCCAGAGGTTTCTCCCGAGTTATTACCCAATAGGTTCAAAATTCCATTTATGGCCAGTTATAATGGAACTACTGATCCCCAGGAGCATATCCTGGCCTATACTACGGCTGTAAAGGGGAATGATCTACGAGAACACGAGATATAATCAGTTCTGATTGACAAGTTTCCTAAGACACTAAATATAGGAGTGCTGATATGGTAATTATATATCTCTAAGCATTCAATCAGTTCGTTCTCCCAACTTGCATATATGTTCATAAAGGCTCGTGTAGGGACCCAGAAGGTGAAAGCACGCAAGGCGGATATCTTCCACATTGTGTAAGGAGAATCAAAACTCTTTAGAGACTTTGTTATATGATTCCATAAGAAGTGAATATTGTTGCCAGCGGTCCTAGATGAATGGGTTGTAGAGGCTTTCACGAAAGGGTTGAATCCAGCGGGCTCAGATGCTTCCCGAAAGCTCAAAGAAAATCTATTGGAGTTTTAGGGAACCACTTGGGAGGATGTGCATAACCGGTATAAGTCCAAGATCTGGATTGTGGATGATATCCTTGGAGCCAAGGCCGATAGTATCTTCGTAAAAGGGGAGAAAGGGAATTCCTCAAAGAATCGATATCAACCTTATCCTCCCACTGGAAAGCAAGGAGGGGGACATGGTTTCCGCTCTTTTGACAAATCAAATAAAAAAGGAGTTCCAGACTAAACAATCAGGGATCAGGAAATTCTGAGAAAAACATCTGATCCAAAGGTATTGGGTATCCAAAGTTATCCAAATACAATTTCAGCATCGACGAAGATCAGATGGTGGCAGTATTAAGGACGCATCTGGCATATCGACCTTCGAAGTCGTTGTAGTTGGATACAAGTTAAAGAGATTAGTCCATCTAATGAGATTTCCATGGAACTTATTTTAATAAAATGGTGGATTATAGGCATCTATGAGATGAGGTGCCAGGAATTCTAAGCAAGGGCCATCTCTGGGAGTATCTGAGTGAGAGAGCTCAGAACAACTATGAGCGAGGACCACCTACAGAAGAAAAGTCTAACCCGGCTGCACTGTCTCATGTTATAAACATGATTTATGATGGATCAATGATTGTCTCTACATCATTCACGGTGGCTAAAAAGACAAAAATCTCCATGACTCAGGAAAAGAGGTTTCATGAGATACCCAATGAACATACTATCACATTCACCAAAGATGTTGTTGTTGATGTAATATCTCCTCATAACAATGTACTAGTAGTCAAGGTGCCTATTTTGATGTAAAAATCCCCGTGATCTCAAGGTTCAAATTTGATCCTCAAAGGGATAAGCTCGGAGTGCGGAAGATGTTTGGTCATCCGATTATAATGTGCTTAAAATGACATGGAATATGGAGTGGGATTGAATATTGGACTTGAAGGTTTAAGAAGGAAATATTTTATTTCGGCTTTGTGTGTAGGTCTTGGCCGAATACCATATTTGTTTTTCTTTTAGCTTGTTGTTTTCCTTTAGCTCTTAGCTTAGCTATTAGTTTTCATTAGGACACATTTAAGGACCGTGTAATAAGAGAACAAGCCTAGAGGTCATCCAAAAAGGAGCAAGGTCGTGTTTAAGCCAAGGTGGCATGGACAAGAGGTGAGGTGGCCGAGAATACACCATGGCAAAGACAAGGGATGATTTGGACGACAAGGTGGCAAGAACAAGAAGCTTCCAAGAAGACCATCCAATTACAATTCAACTTCGATCTAGGTAAATTAAAAGTCATCACCTTTGTGCAAGGAATGGAAGCTTCTAAAATGATTCCAAGAAGATGAAGTCTAGAGAAGCCAAGTTCATCCCCTCTTCTACTCAGTTACCACAATGGAAGTGTGAAGAATTTTTGGTTTACCCTTGTCTCCAAGAAATATCACAATGGCCGAGGAACAACTTGGTCCCCAAGTGAACCAACCCCCTTCCCTTGTTCACATTTTGGCCGAATGGCCTTGTATTTATGTCCTTTTGTTTTCTTTCTAGAATGGTCCATGTATCACTATAAATAGGACCCTTAGGATATGTAAATGGGGAGAGTTTGTTGAATATAAAACTTGAGTGTTTACTCATCCTTGCTAAGTCTTTCAATCCGGGATTAATATTCTTAGTTGGTGCTCCAGGAGTACCTTTTGTTCTTGTGTGAGCCAAGCCCCTTGGTGTAAGTTTAACTAAGATCATGTAACTTATTTGAATCCAAATTAAGGTTTCCCTTCGGTGTAAGTCATGGTTATGACTGTGTTACCTAATCAAAACCCAAGCTTAAGGAACCCCCTCGGCGTAGGTAGACATTGCAACTATGTGGTCCAACCAAACCCAAACCCAAGGTCTATCATAAGGTTTTCCGACCACCATCACTTGGCTTTTTTCATGAGCATTGAACATAGAAACCTTGGACTAGACCTTGTTAAATTGGTCACCCCCTCAAGATGTCGACTTGGGCATTAAAAATCCGTTGTCATTATCCTTAATTTATCGACCGATTGTGATTGGTTTGTACTCGGGTTTGCACCTGGGATCCCGTGTCCATCCCTCATCCAAACCATCTCATTCCTTTCACCATCACATCCTATAGTACCTTAAAAATATCCACAATAATGAACAAGCCCAGAAACCACCCACCACTCCCCGTCCAAACTCAGCAATTACAAATAGTCCACAAAATAACACCTACCGCGACCTTACTGTTTCAGCCTATTTCTGTCATCTTTACACCATCCAACCACCAGGTATGACCACCATAATAACCCTATTGGTGTCTACAATAACCCCACAAAACTCCCTGACCCAACTCCCCTTGAATCCACCCGAAACAACCTCCAAATACCCACTGCCCAACAATAGCCGAGAATCCCCCACTTTGTGTCTTGTTTTCTCGTCAACTTGTTCCCTAATGAACTCAACCCCACTTACCCTCACTCAAACCTCCGTACTTACATCATATTGATTTCTTCCATATCAAAAGGGTTCTAATTCATCCCGAAATCTCAGCTAATATAATCAGACTGAATGTGGTGAAAGAGATGAATATGGCAGATAACTCTTTCTGGTTCTAACATGTCAAGTGAAATCTTGAAGGGGGAAGTAGATCTATCGGTGGACGCAACGAGGGTTGTCAAGATGACAAGGTTTTACATCCTCGATGGGGATATGAGGTACAACACAATATTTAGAAGACCGTGGATCCATGATATGAAGGCGATTCCATCAACCTTGCATCTGTTAATGAAATTTCCGACACTGGAAGGAATTCAGTAAATTCGGGGTGAACAACCTGTTGCCAGGGAAATGTTTGACCCCAAATAGTAAATATAGAAAGCGGAGCGGGTACCAGAAGTGGTTCACCAGGTCCAGCTAGCAGAATCAGTATAAGCCTATCTAGAGGAAGAGTTTTCAGACCGATATCAAGTCTCCAGATACTTTCAGGTATCGGATGAAATGGATGCCTCCATGTCCGCTATAGAGGAGTTGGAACAGATTGCACTACATCCGAAAACTCCCGATAAGAAGGTATACGTGGGCATCGGGTTAACCACGGAGCTCAGGGATTTAATTCTTAAATATCTTATATCTAACAGTGATTTCTTTGCATGGTCTCATGAAGATATGTCGGGAATTCCTCCAAAAGTCACAACTCATACGTTGGGCTTAGATCTCAATTTTCTTCTGGTATAGCCGATCTCAGTATCAAGTTTGTTAAGGAAAATGTAGCTAGGTTACTAAACATAAGATCGATCCAGGAGGTAAAATACATGGATTGGTTAGCAAACAAAGTTGTGGTACCTAAAAAGGGAAATAAATTTAGAATGTGCATTGATTACAATGATTTCAATAAGGAATTCCCTAAAGACTCATTTCCGCTATCGAATATTAATCAAATAATTGATGCTACGGCTGGGAATGAAATAATGAATTTTCTTGATGCGTATTCCGGGTATAACCAAATAAGCATGCACCCGGAAGACACGGGAATAAATCTTTTTTAACTACTTTCAGTACTTATTATTATAACGTTATGCCTTTTTGGACTAAAAAATGTCGGTGCCATGTATCAAAGGTTAGTAAATAAAATGTTTGAAAAGAATATAGGTAAAACAATGGAAGTATGTATAGACGATATTATTATTAAAGTTCTTTGTGTAGAAGACCATTTAAGTCATTTGCAAGAAACCTTTGAGGTACTAAGGAAGTACAATATGAAGTTGAATCCTGAGAAGTGTGCATTTGGGGTCGGTTCCGGTAAATTCCTGGGTTTCTTGGTTTCCCAAAGAGGGATCGAGATAAACCCTGACAAAATAAAGGCTATTAAAAATATAACAGACATACTAGAAGATGTCAAAGTAGTGCAGCGGTTGACCGGTCATGTGGTATCCTTAAGCAGATTTATATCCAGGTTCTCGAAAACATGCCATAGGTTCTTCTCACTTCTAAAGAAGAAGAATGACTTTATATGGACACCCGAGTGCCATTAAGACTAAAGTTACATGAAGACTTACTTAACCAGTCGTTCTCTCATGTCAAATCCAAATGATAGAGAACAACTACTGATATACTTAGCAGTCTGGGAGGTAGCGGTAAGTGCAGGACTGAAATGGGAGGAAAAAGATACGTAATTTCCTGTTTATTACATGAGTAGAGTAACGCCAGGAGCCGAGAGCCGGTACCCGTTACTTGAAAGATTGGCTTTTGCCTTAGTAATGTCGTCGTGAAAGCTTCGACCTTATTTTTAATGCCACCCTATTGCCATAGTAACAACTTTTACTTTAAAAATGTGTTACATAAGCCCGAACTATTCGGGCTCTTGGCTAAACAGATAGTAGAGTTAAGTGAATTTGATATTAAATATAGACCCCAGACTGCAATAAAGTCGTAAGTCCTTGCAGACTTAGTGTTCGACTTCAGCCCGGGGGTAACCCCATAGGCAGAAAAAGAGGTTGTCCTGGTCTCGGGGACTGCCCCCAGGATCTGGACACTTTATATAGATGGTTCCTCAAACTTCAAGGGGACCGGCTTGGGTGTTGTATTACGAACTCCCACTGGTGAAGTTTTACGACAAGCTATACATAGTGTTTTGTTGACTAACAATGAAGCAGAATATGAGGCTTTGATTGCAGGTTTAGAACTAGATCAGGGACTGGGTTCACAAATAATCAAAGTTAAATGCGACTCGTTCGTGGTAGTAAACCAAGTCCACAGAGAATTCAAGGCCAAAGAAGATACGATGTCGAGATATCTCAAAAAATCTTTGAAGTTGTTGTCCCGTTTCCAAGAGTGGATGGTGGTACATATACCTCATGAGGAAAACATAGAGGCAGATGCACTAGTAAAGTTATCTAGCACAGAGTCCAAAGGATCTAAAACTGAGTCGGTTGTTCAGTTATTGCATTCGGCACTAGATCTTATTGGATATGATGAAGTAAATTCAATCCGCCTAATTAGGGACTGGAGGAATGAGTTCTTGGATTATCTCATGAATGGAAAGCTTCCGGAGGACCCAAGATTAGCATATTTCTTACGTGTACCAATTGAGCATTAAGGACCAAGGTGGCTTGGTACAATGTCATAGATGGAAAACTATATTATATGTGTTTTTATGGTCCCTTAGCCCGGTGCGTGGGCCCCGATGAAGCAGATTATGTGATGAGTGAAGTCCATGAAGGCATCTATCGAAATCATTTAGGAGCGAAATCTCTAATGAGAAAGCTTATAAGGGTCAGTTACTATGTCCCCAGATCGAGGAGGATACGAAGGCGTTCATATGGAAATATAATAAGTGTCAGCGCCATGCATAACTGTTACACCAACTAGGAGAGGAGCTGCATCTAGTAGTATCGCCATGGCTGTCTAAGAAGTGGGGGATGGATATCATCGGACCCTTGCCAATGGCTCCAGTACATGTATCTCAAATTATTTTTATGACTGACTATTTTTCTAAATGGGTTAAAGCTGCAACTTACGTAAATATATGGGAGAATGAGGTGAAGGATTTCATCTGACAACACATTATTTGTCATTTCAGTATCCCTAAGGAGATAACTTGTGATAATAGACGGAATTTCATTGGTGCCAAGGTCACAAATTTCCTTGATGAATTAAACATTTAAGCGGATCACCTCTACTCCCTTTCATCTAGTGCAAACGGACAAGCAGAGTAAACAAATAAGACCATAATTCATAATTTGAAGAAGAAATTGGAGGCTGTGAAAGGAAACTGGTCGTCCAAGCTACCAGAGATTTTATGGGCATACCGAACCACGACAAAAATGAGTACCGAAAAAACTCCTTTTTCCATAGTCTATGGTGCAGAATCCTTGATCCTGGTGGAAGTTGGAACTCCCAGCCTGAGATACCTCAGGGCTGAAGAGGATTCAAATGCAAAATCAATGTCCTTACACCCAGATTTGCTTGAGGGTCGAGATTTGACATACGTCCGGATGGTGTCCCAGAAGTAGAGAATAGAGTGTTACTACAACCAGCTCATAAACCTCAAGCACTTCAAACTCGGGGACTTGATGCTTTGGAGATTCAACCATAGTACCCAGGAGCGTAATGCTGGAAAGCTAGGAGCAAATTAAGAAAGACCATATACTGTAACCGGCATCGCCGATAAAATAGCTTATCAACTTGCAGACCAACAAGGGAATATACTTCCTAGCAATTGGAATGTGATTCACTTGAAGAAGTACTATGTGTAGTAAGTCAAAGCATGACCTGCACTCTTTTTCCCTTCGACCGATTTTTATCGCAATTGGGTTTTTTCGGTAAGGTTTTTAATAAGACAGCACCATGATATAAACATGTTATTGATATTACTATCAAATAAGTCTATCTAGTATTAAAGTTTTCATAGAATAAAGTCTCGAATACCGGGAGGCCATACACCCGAAATGGAGTGAAAATTTAAAATTTTGAATACTGGGGACTGCCCGGATATTCAACATATATGTAACCGAACTAACCACACTAGATGGAAGCCGAATTATTGTTACAATTGTCTTTACATTTGTAATCCAAAGGGATCAATGAAAATTTCCTTTTATGATTAACATATTTTTTCCATCACGAGCATAAAACATATGTTATTATATTAAACATATTGAAAATTCCGTGTCATAATGAACGGAAGACGTCCTATTCTGTATCACCATTAAAAATAAGGGCCCTCGCTTATTAAAACCTTAACAGAAAAGTTAAGGCTCAGGGTACAAAAAGTACCAGGGTTTTTAAGTTGTTCGGAAATAACTTAAGTCTAGAACTAACTTAGGAGGCCATAAGAAGCCCTGATCAAGGATGAAAAGAAAACACATATGTGGAGCTTAGTTAAGGTTATTGGAAAGTTTTAAGCTTCAAGTCCTAACCTATTTAGATAAGTTGACCTCACAAAATAGGTTCTAGTTCATAAAGCAAAGTAATAATGTTTGAAACTAATGCTTGCTTATGAAAACGAATGAAAACTTGGAGCATAAATGTAAAAAGGGAACTTCATTCATACATATCCTTCCAGAATGAAATCAGTCTGGATACAAAACATATTAACTGGTCCCAAAAGTGACCTAATGATGAAATTTAAGACTGGAATAAAATTTGTGCGAAAGGTTACGGCCTGCCAGCTCTATGGTCTGCCAGGGGTGTTTCAAGTGTTACTCACAAAAACAAGAGTTATAAAAATATTAGTTTGGAAGGTTTCATCTTCCTCATCAGCCTCCACATTCAAATCTTCTATGTCTCCAAGAAGAGCCTCCAAGGACAACTCAGCATCAGTCAGGTCGATTTCTGCATCTAGAGTTTCTGAAGAAATATTGAATCCCGGGTTGCTTGCTTCCTCAAGAGAATCCACTCGACTCTTTAAAACGGTCATGTCTCATCAGAGTTTCCATCTTTGACATTTGTATTGGAGCTCAATGATGGTATGTTTGGCATCACGGAGTTATCCCTGGGAACTGGCTAAGTCAGCTATAAGTTGGGATGTTCGTCCCTGAAGGGTTGTATAGGTGGTGGTCAGGACATGAAGAGAATTATCCCGATCCTATAGAGAATCGACTGCTTATGGCAAATGTAGCTGGATTAAATCTTGGAAAGAGATAGAACCCCTTATATTAGCAAGAAGAATGTCAACTTCTGCCTTGAGATGTTGAATCTCATCCTTCAGCCTCTTTTCCTCATCAGAAGGGCCGATCACTTTCACTAAATCTGCAGTCGATAAAGCGAAGGCATGACCCTGAATAAAAAAAATCACTATTGGTAAATAAGAGCAAAACTGGGGAAAATGGAAGGAAAAGAAGGGACATCCCACCTGCAAGAACAGATTGGCAAGATGCTATAGAGGCTTCAAGGGTAGCATATGGAGGTTTCTAGGGCAAAGAAATAGATGTCTCGGCCTTAGTTCCGGATGTGGGGATTGAGCTTTGGTTAGAAAGATCCTCTGGAATGGGATACTCTGCCTCTAGAGCTTCCTTCCATGGACTGGACGGATCAGGGTTTCCTTCGTCTATTTTCTCTTCTTCATTCAGGTGGATGATACCCATCTTACCCTTCGCCAATAGCTCCTTCCAATACTCTGTATATTGGCGACGACTTCTCACCTAGGAACCAATTCCCACCGGGGGCTCGGCAACCACATCTTGAGCCTTGCATTTTTTATTGCCTGAAGCAGACTTTATGTTCGACAGGGCAGTTGTACGAGATGGTACTTTTTGGGCTGAGGAGGTTTGAGACATGAGTCCTTGTAATTGCGGAAAAAGGTTGAAAAGAGAGTTCCGGGATAAAGTATGGATAGGAGGAAAACATGAGGTTAATAGTTTACTATGGTATTTCCCCTTCCACCAAGATGAGGTGATACTCTTCCAAGTTCTGGTGATGTTTGGGGAGGGCATGAAGAAGAATTACCACCCACTCAAATATTCATTTGATCAATTGCGGCTCGACCAAAATAGTTGAATAGGTTATAAAACTTTGAGTAAGCAAATAATTATCCTTTATTTGGAAAAACATGAAAATGTACTCGGTAGTAGAAAAACAAAAAAAATACGTACGGGAAGGATTCCACTCTTCAATAAAAGGATCCGAAAAAGGCTGGTGAATTTAGTCAATCCTGATTAAAATGTAACATGTTTGCTAGCCACGGTTGTGATTATCCTCTGCATTTATGTGGTTGCGGCTTCCCCGGGGGTATAAGGCAAGAATTCTGCCTCGTAAAACCATAGGGTAATACATGAGCAAGAGATGATCGATGGTAAATGGAACATCGATGACATTGGCTAACATTTGGATACAAAAGATAATTCTCCAAACTTGCGGAGCAAATTGACCTATGCAAACCCTATATCGGTGGCAGAGATCCTCACAATCTTTAGGATGGGGTGTTTGAAACCAATGGTGAATGGTTAGGTGTATGCCATGGAAAGTCCTTCAACATGGTTATGCATGTGGTCGGTAGGATCAACTGCTCTCATAATAATGTCAGAAGAGAAACCACAATCCTTTATAACAATGGGAATAACTTCGGTTGATATATTTGACTCAAACTTTTCAAAGTGTTGGTAGTTGGTTTGGACACGAAGCTCTCCAAAAAAATCAAAACCTGAAGGGAGAATTTCAGCAGGAGTAGATTGTAAATCCACTCTTTGGGTTGTAGGAAAAGTAGGTTCTTTCCCATATCGACGGTTGGGAATATTGTTGTTATCCTCAGATGAACGAGAAGGTTAAGAATTAGTAGAAGACATTGTTGAAGGAGTTGGATAAAAAAAAGAAAACAAAGTCATTGAGAGAGTTGCAGATGGTATGATTGCCTTTTGTGAAAAGATTTGGCCTCCTATTTATGGTAAAATAATACAACGCTTGGGAGGTGAAAATATGTGTATCATCATTATCACATTCCACGACGTTCAAGCGATTGGACAATGTCGTCGTTTTAGAAGCATTGAGTGGATGTGACACTTGAAATGACTTGCAAGTTGTTACTTTTCAAAAATCCCGCCAAAATAAAGAGGAACATGTAGGCTGGTGGTTCAAATCCACTTTCCTGTTGCATAAAGAGTTTCTAGCAGAAAGTGCGGGGATTATTTGTATAGGGTAAAATACATATAAGACAGTTGTACGAATTATGGCCCAACACGTGGAGTATGATGTCGAGTTAGACCCACGTCATTTTGCAGCACTACTGGTTTGATATGCATGGTACCCAGTGCGATATGAGCCAAGCCGGCACCGGTATTAGAAAAGGTTGAGAGCTATTTCGCGTCATAACGGACGACCGTTACTCAATTCGGGCACATGACTTCCAATGGCCTTTTAATAACATTTATGAGAGATTGATTGTCCATTTATTACAACATTCATTCTCCTGCATTTATGAGGGCATATTTTGTGGGCTATATACCCATGTAGATCATGTATAAATAGGGAACATTATTACATTATAACCCATTAGATTCTTGCTTATACTTACTAATATTCTTTTAATTTATGTGCTTACATACAAGTTACCGTCACTTTTGCTCAGAAGCTGTCTCAAGACTCTTGCTGATTATTACTTACATTGTATTATTGTTTCTTATCTTAAGCATAATTCTTATCTAACATGTCACTTCAGATCCACGTGTACTTGACCACATAGATACAAATTCAACTGTACCGTTTTACGGGTAAACACCATCCTAGTATGCTCTGCCACTGCCTCAAAAGAATCCCTAGAGACTACCAACTGTAATGTAGCCATCTGAAGGGGAATACTCAACCCTCTCACAAATAATCTGACTTCCACTGCCTCTATAGGTATCAACGGCGTTGCATAGTGCGACAAGGCATGGAAATAAATCTCGTAATCAGCAACTGATGAACCCCTATGCTCCAACTTAGAGAACGCATCACTCTTTCACAAACGCAAGCTAAGGGGAACATACTTCTCTAGAAAGATTCGATAAAACCTAACCTAAGATAGTGGAGGCGACCCCGCTGGTCCATAATCAACATAAGCCCTCCAACATTGCTTTGCATCCCCCATAAGCTGAATATCAATAAAACAAACTTCGTGTGACTCGATGATACCTAAGGCATGGAGCCTCTCATGATTGCTCACTACAAACTCGTATGCATCCTCCTCGGTCTAGCCATAAAATATGGTAGGCTTCATGTTAGAGAAACTCTCCCATATACATCGCGGGTCATAGTAGTCCCTGTAACCGGCTAGGGACCAAACTCGAGTGTCGGAATCTCATCAATAAAGGGTGCCGACATAGCAGCTGGCTGAACCTCTAGAGTACCTAACTCGGGAGTCTGTCCCTCTTCTGCTCAATTCTATGACCCACCTGGAGTAGTCGGGTGAATGCTCGACTAGGAAAAACCATCAAGCACACTCAACAACCTGACCAAAGTATATTGAAGAACTGGGGTAGCTATAAATTTGGGTTGATCCTAGGCTGGCCCCATCTCCTCATAAAACTTCTCATCTTGAGGCTCAATATACGGCTTGGGAAAAACTGATCTAGCATGATCATGACAGCCTCTCTATGCTCATCTCCATACCGGTGTAGCTCATCGGGCTCTACATTGGCCCCGAACACGTCCTCTACCGCAACCATGCATTGTAGGTGCAGGTGCAGGTGCCTCCTCTCTCGCTGCGTGGGAACGAGTCCTCACCATCTATGAGAGAATAGAAAACAAAGGTCACATACCAATTTGATAAATCTTAGCACGAATGGAATGAAGAAAGTGAAGTTTCCTAAATGTCGCATAGCCTCTCAAAGATAAGTATGAACGTCTCTGCACCGATTTGCAAGGCTCTACTAGATATTGCTCTCGTATGTTAAGACCGTTTAACCTAAACCTCTAATACCAACATTGTCGTGACCTCTTTTTGGAATCATGTGGCACCTACACTTTTCCCACCGGTAGGCGAACCACTTTCCAATTAATTAGCACAATTATGAATAAGAAATGTGAAATTAATAAGGTACTTAACAAAAATTTCTAATCATAATATAAATACGAAAATAAGTCTGATAATCATCAATACAACCCCCAAGACTCCGGTCAACAATACAAGATCGCTAAATCCAAATACAAGAGTCAAATGGAAAAGCATCATAGTCTTAAATTCTAGAAATGTCTCCCGACTCAATCAAATACAAGAGTAAAGATAGGAGCATCTAGGGCATGCTAAAGAGAAGCATCCTCACCCTGAACACTGGAAGTCTTCCTGCTCATACTTAGCCACGAAGTCCTAAACTGGTGGAAGGCATTGTATCTGCATCCAAAATGAATGCATCAAGTGTAACATGAGTAGATAACGTACCCCCATAGGCATCATATGCCGACAATGTTGAAAGATGTGTAATAGAGATAAATATTAAGTTGACTCTCAAGTAATCATATACTAAACGGTTCAATAGATCATATAATTCACCTTATGCATATAAGACTTCACTAACTCAAATAAGCCACTTTTTTCACTTAAGAGTTCATTGAATCATATAAATCACCTCAATTACGAAGGAGTTCAATAACCAATATTCCAAGTATCAAGAGATAAATTAACAAGACCCTTATCAAGAAGTCATCTAAGTTTCATTAACCATTCTAAACCATTTTACCAATCAACATGTAATCAATATAATAATGCATGTATGATATGAATGCAATGTATATGCCAGGTACCTTTCATTTCTAGTATACATGCGTTCAAATTCTATGAACTTCCACCCATTGGGGGACCCGCGCTGTCCATATACTCAATCAAAATTTCTCGACGAATCCCAGCTCTTGGATGTAGTATCATATGTTGTAGGCGTGTAACCCAAGCCTGCATAATATCATTATCATCTCTGTGCTGCCAACTATCTCATAAAGTATTCTTACCTTTTCGATCCCTTGGACCCACATCATTTTCATACCACTCTTATTTTAATAATCAGAACCATGAGTGTATGAATGCAAATGATAATACAAGGCAAGATATCCGGATGTATGAGATACAATCAAGTAAAAGAGATGAATATCACATGCTGTCAGGGAGTCACTAACACATCATCCACGTAAATGTGATGAATAAATACAACATTATCAACAATGACGACAAGCCTAAACAACAGCAGTCAGAATATGCTTAAGGTTGATTTTCCGAATCACCCATCATCACAGTTCAACACCAGTATCCACCGAAGCATTCATCACAACCGCTATGGTGGGACCCCCAAACAAGCCCAATACCTCTCAACATTTATAACTAATTCGCACTTCTATCGAAGTTTACAAAAGAGAAACCATAGCCTACCTCAAAATCGAGCAGGAGCCACCAATTGTAGACCCTCAACACAGACCTTGCCCTTTTGGAGAGCCTCAGAATACTCATAGTCTAACATACAAAGATTCTACATTAATAATTAAGCTAATACACATTCAAGGACTTAGTCCTTTAACAATCCAAGATTACACAAAATTGACCCCAGGCCCACGGTATCAAAATGTGACCTTTATTACCCAAAAAGCATAATAACATACTAAATAGTCATATCATTAAGTTAATTGGAAAACTAAACCCAATTGGACCCTTAATTTCAAGATTTAGTAAAAGCCACAATTTCCAAACCCTAAATTTTCCCCCAATTTAGAAAAGGGTGTCTAACATCAAAGTAGGCTTCACAACATGATCATCTATGACAAATCAACACTAGATTGCAATATTATAATCATCTAATCAATAATCAACCCTCAAATCAAGATTATAGTCCTCTTATCTATTATGAAATGCTTATGATATTTTCCTCCAAATAAAATCTATACTAGAATTAGGAGACTTAAAAGATGAATCATAACTAAAAAGGATGAAAAATATACCTCCAATGAAGAACCCAAGTGAAATCCTCAAGGAATTCTTCCTTAGTCATCTCTAATCCCGAGATAATAATTTTGGGGAAATGGGATTGTTTTTACAGAATTTAAGGATCTGACTGAACATCGATTCCGCTTTGGTAGAATCGACTCTACAGGGGCGGTCTCGCTTCAGTGAGAAAATAGTCCGCTGATGTAGAATGCATTAACCTCCCGGATTAGCGTTGGAGCGAGAAATATTATGCAGAAGAACCTCAACAACTTTCAGGACCCGCATCAGCGAGCCAACCTCCATAGAGGCAAGCACGTTGTAGCAGACACCAGACACCAACAACATGGAAACTAACCAAATCTTCCGCCAAACACCCAAAACGCTCCCCGAACCACCCGGATACAAACATGCTACCCCAAGGTAAACAATGCTACAAACTCACTCGCACCCTCATATTTCTCATTCGACCTAGCTAAGACATACTTTTATAAAGAATCACCCAGAGCAAACCAATATCACAATTTTACAAATAAGGCTACAAAGTACATCAGATTGCCTCAGCAATAAACCTATGACTCGACTAAGTCATAATTGACCCTCTGAAACTACAAGAAGTGACAGAACCTGGAAAAAAACCCATATACTCAAAAGTTAACTTTGGGTAAAACTTATCAATTCTAAAACCTCTATTTTAGGTTTTTCTTTTGAAAATCACATAAATAAACCCTGAGATTCCTGATACCCATCCTCACACATCACAAACCCTGCATAGAGTCTACGAGAAGGGTAACATACTCAAATAAGGGTCTTTAGCTAAAAATGACCAGACGGGTCATTACAGCCAGGGACCATTGATGCTCGGTAAGTTTGACTCAGTTAGGAAGAAGGAACAGACTAAGATGGATAAGGTGGTTGGTGCTTATCAGCGAGGACAGAGTGAATAAGGATTTTGGATATATGATCAATATGATAGATTTTTGCAGAACTTTAGGTACGATCAGAGTTATCGGGTAAGGTTGAGGTAGGGGTTGCAGCGCTCGATATTTTAGTGTTAGAATAAGGTACAGACCGAGTGGGGCTGTTTAGGACACATTGTAGGTGGTGTGGATGGATGCATGTTGGGGCCTATCATAAGGGAACATGAGAATGTTATTGGTGCAATAATCGAGGACACAAGATATGAGAGTGTCCCAT
This sequence comes from Anisodus tanguticus, assembly GCA_034509755.1. NCBI lineage: Eukaryota > Viridiplantae > Streptophyta > Magnoliopsida > Solanales > Solanaceae > Anisodus > Anisodus tanguticus. The sequence continues at coordinate 38,352,050 of CM067542.1, forward strand.
GTTGGTCTATAGGAGAAAAGAGCAGAGCGATGATGCATCCTCAAGTTTTGATAATACTTGAGGAGAGAGAATGAGCATAGGTATGCCACTGATTTTTTCTTATTTGATCTATCTACCTTCTATATGCTCAATATGGACATGCTTTATACTCTAGAAGAGTAACACCATTTTGGGAGTTGATTTTTTGAATTACCTGTGAGATAAGATATTTCGATAAGAATGAGTCATGGATATAATAGTATCAACCAAAAGGAAATTTCTAGTCCAGTTGCTAGTCAAATCCACGTATGTGTATTGTAAATTGAAAGGGTACGGAGCACTCAAACTAACTTAGTGCTAGAATGTGTGATATGTTTTTGAATGCCTATACTAGATATACTCTAAATCCATGATAATATATCATTCGATGATTGTGTGAAGACCCCATGCTTTGGGTAAGAAGTGGCAAGCCGAAATGAAATTGAAAGAAAAATCTAAAGCAAGAAGAATCGTTGGAGAGTTTGGAACGTCATGAGAACCTTTTTCATCTCTTAGTGACTTACATTCTTTTGAATATAAGAATTCATTATGAACATGTGAATCAAGAGATAATCTCAGACCCAAGAAATTAGGGGGCCCAGAAGATTGTTAAGGGGGGATGATTTTCAAAATTAAGTCATACGAAGACTCATTCTGGAAGGTGTTTAAAAGAAGTGCGTGAGACGTCATGCCCAAACTGGTGATCCCAATTCATCCGTAAGGACCAGACTATTTAGGAGGGTAGGAGACAAGATAAGTTTCTATCTATTGAATAAAGGGGACTCATCATTCCCCGTTAACAATTACATGCATGGGTGGCAGTAAGAGATTGTAGATTTTAAACATTGGGTGATAAGACTTCTAGATCTTTGGTGTGATTCTATGTGCCAACCGGGCAAGAATAACTTATTGAAGATAATTTGTGAAACATACCACAGTACGATGGATGAACGGCTATAAGTAATAAATGGACACTTGGTAAATAGAATGAAATGTTATGATAAGGTATCAACGCCAAGAGATATTCCTTAAAAGAATAGAAATCCCACAACATGAAATCTCACAACGTGGTCGAAGATGATGCGACAATTTATATTAAGAAGTTTACTCATTTTCTTGAAATTTCTTCAAGCAACCTTACAAGCGCTCACTCTATGGTGAAAGACTTCTCGAAAAAAAATTCGAAAGAAACTTTGGATATTTAGGATTTGTTCGTGGGCCAGTCAAGAGTAAGATTCAAATCACTGGGTACTTGCTGTGAGCAGGCATATTGGACTTGGAATGAATTTAGATGGCCATCTAAGGATGGCCTATGATGACAACTATCATGCAAGGTGCTACCATGTCAATATATAAGGTTCTGTATGAGGAAAAAGACAAGACTCCTATCAAATATCAAAGAAGGAAGTGACTCGAGGTAGCAGGATCTGACATGACGTATTTAGTAATAAAGAAATGCTCAATGGCAAAATCATCAAGATGAAATTCTAGGTTGATGGTGGAATGTTTTAAAAGATTTGGTTGCAAGAGTGGGATAAAACTCTATAAGAAGTGCAATGACAAGAAGAGTATTTATATCCCTAATCATAGAGTTTACCTGTTTGGTTCTCACATTTTGGCATTAAGAGCATCTATTAGGAATACATTTTGAACATTACCACGGCGGAAATATGGAAATAGAAAAGGAGCTTATTGAATAAAAAAGTTACAGGACCAGTGAGTTTATCTATAGTTTACATCAACGAATGTTATGATATGATTATAGTAAGAAAGGAATGTATAAGAATGTAGAAGAGAGATGGAAAAGAAGAACAAAAAAATATATGAACTCGGGATATCCCTATCTTTTCTAAAACCCCCGATCTATGACAATCACCATGCAATAGCTTTTTGTTATGTCTTTGCTTGTGTTCCATATCTATACGCTTTTATCTTATATGTTTTATCTTAGATGGCAATCATAACAAAGGAATGAAAAGCATAACTCAAACTTCGGGATTCAGCGGTTCAGGTAAATTATGGTTTACAATACAATTTTGTTAAGAGGTGCACGACCATGTGAAGTCGATGTCGTAGTAATGTTGCTTGTATAGCCGTAAGAGGAATTAGTTATGGTTTCTGACAGTGTGATAGTTTGATATAGTCCTATCTACAGAGGAAATTGTGCCTGAGAAAATAAGAATCGCTATGCGTAAGTGATGGTGCCCCAATATTCTAGGATAAATATTTTGAAGAAGGTGTTACACCCCATACTTTTATATATTGAATATGTTCTAAGTTAGGGAGCCTAAGACAAGTAATAGGTTGCTGGGAAGATAAGATATTGATCAAGTTAAAACCCCGAAGAAGTCATAATAGTTTAAGAGTCGTTAAACCCTTCGCGCTTGCAATCCTTATGTGGAGCACGTCGTGTCAACATTATGCAATATTAAAGGAGTTATGATGCATATAGAAGGGCAAGGAAGGATTTGGACCAAGGTTGGAAGTATATAAAAAGATTTCTGAGTTATACCCGTCATTTCGTGCATGTTTGAGAGCATAGTTAATCAATTTGATACTCTACGACTCGAGCTCCATTATGAGGGTCATTTATGATATAAATGGATGTTAAGAGGATCTATGGAAGGTTAGAAATCATTTGAATTAAAGGAACCATATCTCGATGAAGTTTGACGAAGATAGGATGAAATATGCTATGTGTTTCGCATCACGGAACCCATTTTGCTTCACGGATGGGACCATGGATTAGTGACACCTCTCAGCCAGCTTCCGACCATGATCTTCAATGGTATATGCAGTCATAGATGGTGATCTGCAGCACAGATCCTCTTGCTGATGGGATGTGGTGGAAAGGTTCTATAAATTCCCAAAGTAGGCCATTCATTCTAAAACATTTCCATTTTTATCTCAACTCACATTAGAGGCTCCCGGACCCTCTCCCTTGGTTCCCAGCTGTGAAATGAAATACCCACAAGCGTTTGATGAAAATCTTCCATTATAAAGGCTAGATTAACTCAAAATTCCATCTTGGTTCTTGAAAGGAGTTTAAAAGTTCTTAAAGGTTGAAGAAGAGCTTGGTGGAGAGAATTATTAGCTGGTTTGAGGTATGGTTCTTGCTATATTTCATGTTATAAAGAACTCCTAGCTTTGAGTGTTTTTTTGGTTATGTAATCCATGGAAAGTTAAGGTAAAACTCCATAGTTGAACATAATAGTTGTGGTGATGGTTGTTGGATGGTCTTAATGAAGTCTCTGAGATAACTATGGCTAGATTTCATGGAGTATAGTTGTTGTAATCCTGATATTATTGTGCCTAATGTAAAGGATATGAGAATAGCTTAAGTTGCTATGAAAACAAGATAGGAAAAGTATGTGTGCTAGGTGTTCGACGGAATGTCACAACGATGAAGTCTTGAAGCTATTGACTGGATATTCACACGGATTATCTTTATTGCTTAGGTCGATGATTATAACACAAGAGAGACATCATAAAAGTAATGATTTCCTTGCTAACATGGTATGTAAGGCTATACCCCTCTTCTTTCTATTGATGGCATGATCCAAGGTTAAACGTTATCAAATCGATGTTTTGTAAGAACTCCTATTCTTAGGAAATGCTAGTATGGTTACCCTTAATCATTGATGTTGTGTTTATTCATTACTCTTGAAATGGGTTCCATGATTGTCATACATTTCTTGTCAAATGTGCTTCTTATATTCTATTAAGACTATTGGGCTTGTTTCCTTGTCAGAGTTGTTCAACGCTCTTCTTCAATATCTTTGTTATTCTATTGGTCCTATGATCTTTATATGTTCATTAAAGAAAGGGTTCTTTGCATTCTAGTGAAATCCATTGGTTGGTTTCCCTTATCGGGATTGTGTATCACATCCCTTGATAGTCGTTGTTAAATGCTTGATCTTGAGTTCATGATGAATTGTAACATTGGCTGCAAATGATTTCCATAAAAATTGACGGAGGGTTAACGACTCTTTGTCACACCGTCTTGTTCTTATTAGTTTCTGAGGTCTCGCAAATCACTTATATATGTATGTATCTATTTTATGACACCGAGTGGCACTATAGTCGGTCGGGTACAACACTTATATGTGCACACCATTGCAGTTGGGTACGATAACACCGAGTCCAATATTAAGACCGGGTGCAATAACATCGAGTCCCATATTAGGTCCGGGTACGCTATGATATTGACATTTTATATATATATATATATATAAATGGTTTTAAGTGATGTTATGCACTACATATGCCCATAGTGGCTTCCTGAGGTTCAAGTGGTTTCTTTAACCTTTATCGCACTTGTTATTGTCTTTCCTTATGGTTTACCTGCCTTACATATTCAGTACATACTTTTGTACTGACGTCTCTTGCTAGGGCACTGTGTTTCATGCCCACAGGTACTGATAGACATTCAGACGACCTCTCACAGTAGGAAACTTGATCTAGGAGCTTGTGGCCAGACTCCATTCTTTCGGAGTTGTTTAGTGTTCTAATAGGTGATGCTATTTGTACATATATGCATTTTGGGTATGGCGGGTCCCTCTCTCGACCTATGGTTACTCTATGTCATATCTAGAGGCTTGTAGACTGGAGTTCTATGATTAGTTATGTTGTGTGGCCTTGTCGACCCTTTTTGGATAGTATGTTATACAATTGTTGGCCTCGTTGGCCTAGTATGTATATATATGTTTGTTTGATATCTTCTTCTTGCAGGTCATTATGTTGTATAGCTTCACAGTTGTTGACTAGAAGCCTTATGGGCCCAATTATGTGTAACGCCTTGAACCATAATCTAGGCGAAACACGGTACTCAGTTTCTGACTGTTTGTGACCAAGCAAACCACATGGCTTTCTAATCAACATGGGCATCAAAACATTCTATAGTAATGATTTAAAACATGCAAAACAAAATGCTAAATTTATAATCTGAAAGTATATTGCGGAAATAGTCTGAGAATATAGTAAGTCTGAATAACTGAAAAACTGACATGACATGATAAACTAATCTAGTCTATGAAACCTCTGAATAATGAGTTTGACTGCTAAACCGTTTTACCAGGACAAGGCCCTGATATACCTCTACTAAGTAGCATAATCACAAAAGTAAATAGACTGACACTCCGGATGAGATGGGGCTCACCAAAATAGCTAATATTGAAGCAATTCTTAACGAACAGATCAGTCATCCTGAAACTCAACACATGCACCGCGAAGTGCAGGCCCCATGCAAATGGATTTTAGTATATTTGAATTGTACTATATGTGAAGCAACTGAAAGAATAAGCAGGCACATGATATAATAGGAATATGAAACTCAAACTGAACATAAACATGAACATAATCTGACATGGATATAATAATATGTTTAAAATATATATATTTTTGGTGAGAGCATTAGTATAACTGACATATAACCACCACGTATGAATATGGCATCTGATTTCTACCCGATCAGCTAATCCATCTCGTACCTTGTCGGGGTACGATACATGAACATGACATTATGGATCCAATAATCCCACAAGGGGTAATACGAAGGGATCATCCTCTGGACGGAGCGATCCTTATGCTATGTTGGCATACATAGTTTCAGGATGTCCGAGCCTTCTCGGTAATCTGTGCAACTCCCAAAACATGTACCTGAATATAGTTGGCTTCTAAGCCCATTATTTTCATGAAAATATAACTTGTAAACATGATTCGTGATTATAGGTTAGCATGCTAATAAAGATATAATATAACTTGTGTAAAACATGTATAACTTTATGGAGCTGAGTACAATGATCATAACTTGTGTCTAAGAACTCATGGAATTCAAAGCATGGTTCGTGGATTACAGACAAGTTCATGACAATCATAATGACATATCACGAATTCAGTTGACGAATTGTAATAGAGACATGACATATAATATTACATGTATTAGGGTTATTATGATACAACAACAACAACAACATACCAGTGAAGTCCCACAATATGGGGTCTGGAGAGGGTAGATTGTACACATACCTTATCTCTACCTTATTAAGTAGAGAGGCTATTTCCGATAGACCCTTGGCTCAAGACAAAGAATAAAAACCCTAAGTTATGGAATTTCATAGTTTCATGGATAACCATGGCGTGGGGAAGAACATGGATATTCCCACACATGGATATAAGCTCTACATACCTTATTCACTCTAATACTTGTCTTAAAATTCTGAACTTCGAATAAGGAACCAAAACTTGAACTTTGAAACCTTGGAATGGGTTTATCTTGAAAACCATAGGTTATGAAAAATGAATTTTGCTTAGGAATTGAATATACTTGATTAGAATCGCGTGAGATTACTTGAAAAGGACATACCTTGAGTTATGAGGATGATGGGAGAAGAGAACGTCGTTCTAGGACTTGAAAGAATGAGAAATTCTGATTTTTAGAACTAAATCTCATATTTACACTGTTCAGTTTGTGGGGACTTTTACGGTAAAAAATGATGGACCGTAACTTTTTCTATGGTCTGCGAAGGGACCCGTATAATTTATATTTCCTATAATCGGACTGTCACAAAGCCCCAAATTTTGACTGACTTCATAAAGCCTGTAAGAATGTTATGGTAAAAAATGATGAGCCGTATAATATTTTATGGTCCGTATAATTCATAATGTTTCATCATTTTCAACAACAACTTGTCTGTAGGTAATGTGTTTTACGGTACGTATAAACTGGGCGTAAAATTTGGTCTGCAGAATTGAATCTGATTTTTCAACCTCAACTCCCCGTCTTAATTTCCTACACTCCTTAATCATGAACAATGCTTAGTTTGAAGGTACGAGGTGTTACAATATCTTCCCGTTGGGATTATTCGTCCTTGAATGATAGGTCATGGTTAAGAATAAGACTAGACATAGCGTGAGTACATGAAATCATGAACATGTGGACATGAGACATGAGTATTGAATACACGAACGTGAAACATGAGATATGGATATCCAATGGACATGACATGAATATTGAAGGTATTTACCTTGTTCAATTTCTACTTGCTCTTCAAATAAGTGCAAATATATGTACTTCATGTCCTCTTTAGCTTCCCATGTAGCCTCCATGACTTTCTGACTTCTCCACAATACTTTCACTGAGGCAACTTCCGTAGTTATCAGCTTACGAATCTGACGATCCAAAATACCCACATGGACCTATTCATAGGTCAGGCCAACCTCAACTGTAATGGATTCGGTAGAGACAACTAACGACAGGTCTCCACACATTTCATCAACATGGATACATGAAACACTTTGATGTACAACAATTAAGTCTTGTGGAAATTCCAGCACATAGGCCACTTGGCCAGTTCTTCTCAGAATCTTGTATGGTCCGATATATCTGGGACTGAGCTTCTCTTTCTTTCCAAACCTCACAACATTTTTCATAGATGAAACTTTCATAAACACCCAATTATCCACTTGAAACTCCAAGTCTCTACGCCTCACATCCGAATAGGACTTTTGGCGACTCTGAGCTATTTTCAAATACTCCTGGATCAATTTGAATTTCTCCGTAACCCGATGGACCAAGTCTGGTCCAAACAATTTCTGCTTCACCAACTTCAAACCAACCGATTGGCGATCTACATCTTCACCCATACAGAGCTTCGAACGGTACCATCTGGATACCAGTATGGTAACTCCTATAATAAGCAAATTCATTGAGAGGAAAATGATCATCCCAATTACCTTTAAAATCGAGGACACATGCCCTCAACATATCCTCAAGAGTCTGAATAGTATGCTTTTCTTGGCCATTTATCTGCAGATGAAAAGTTGTGATGAGGTTTACCTTGATACCCAATCCTTTCTTAAAAGACTTCAAAAAGTACGTTGTGAACTGAGCACCACTATCCGAAATAATGGACACTTGGGTCCCAGAAAGTCTGACTATTTTTCAGATATATAACTTAGCATAATCCTCTACTGATTCTGTGGTCTTAATTGGGAAGAAGTGAGTTGATTTAGTAAGTCGGTCCACAATCACCCAAATGGAATCATGCCTTAGGGACGAGCGAGGTAGACCTGTTATAAAGTCCATGATTATCATCTCCAATTTCCAAAAAGGAATATCAGTATTCTGAGCCAACTCACTAGGCCTCTGGTGCTCGGCTTTCATATGCTGGTAATTTGGACACTTGGCTACAAAATCTGCCACATTCCTCTTTAGATTGTTCCACCAATAAATCTCCTTAAGATCATAATACATCTTGGTAGAACCTGGGTGAATATAATACCTGGAATTGTTCGTTTCTGCTAGGGGTGGCAAAATTAGCCCAAACTCAAATGACCCGCCCAACCCGTCCAAGGTTTCATGTGTTTAGGCAAGAGTGATTTTGATGATGGGTTGATTTGGGCTAATCCCAAGTTGACACATCATAAATCAGCAGCCCAAATGAACCCATGATGATGCCAAAACTTGACCCACGAAAATGCTCAATCTTAACGATTAGAGCTCCACTCTAGATTAAGATTTTTGTTTATAAATAATTATTTCAAAATTCCTTTATTATTTCGGAACAATAAAAATACACCAACGCACCCCAACCACCCACCACACTGTCCATCCACCTTACCCCTCCCATACACCAACCATCACCCAAGCACTAAACCACCCTCACATCTCTGCCCCTACCTTGCCTACTATACCCCACCCCTACCCACATCTACCCCATCTTACCCCCACCTCCCGCCATACCCCCACCCCTACTTACCCTACCCCATTCTCAAATTTCTATTTCATATTTTTGTACTTTTATAAAAAAATTATAAAAATATGAAAATTTTCTTACCTCCTCCCCCCTACCCTCCACCCCATGTCCTACCCCATCCTCAAATTTCTATTTCATATTCTTTTTATTTTTATAAAAAAATTATAAAAAAATATGAATTTTTCTTACCTCTTCTCCTCACCCCCGTCCACTCCATGCCCTACCCCAATCCTCAAATTTCGATCTTATATTTTTTTACTTTTATAAAAAAAAAAAAATCTTACCCCCTCCCCAAACCCCTCTGCCCTCCCACACCACCCTGAAGTTTTTATTTTATATATTTATTTTACTTATATATAAAATTTTATTAATAATGAGAAATTTTTCGTACCCCATCACCCAACCCCCCTCCCTGCCCTCCCACCCGATCCCCAAAGTTTCTATTTTATATATTTATTTTATTTTATAAATTTTTTATAAAAATGAGAAAAAATTGTTTACCCCATACCCACCCCCCTACCCGAAGTTTCTACTTTATATTTTTATTTTACTTATACAAAAAAATTATAAAAAATGAAAAACTTTTCTTATCCCGCTACCCATCCCCCCTCTCACCCCCACCCCCCACCCCCCACCCATTATTTTATATATTTGTTTTGCTTTTATAAAAAATGAAAACATTCTTAATAATATTATTCTTATTTTAAAAATAAAGATATGGAAAAATCAAATATCATACAAAATAAAATAACATTACAAAAAGTAAGTTTGAAATTTGTAAAAGTAATGGGTCAAATTGGGCAAGTTGGGTTATGACCCATCATTTAGCCCATCTTGACCCGTCCATCTTAGCCCATGTAAGCTTTGGGCGGGTTGGGAATTGGCCCATCTATTGATTAAGCCCATCTTAACTCGCCAAAATTCAGCCCAAATAACCTATCTGCCACCCCTAGCTTCAGCCATGATTCGCTCTTTGAGCCCATCTACATCTAGAACACACAATCTGCCTCAGTACCTTAAAGTACCGTCATCTCCCCCTTGTTCAAAATTTGTAGTCTTAAGTTTGTGAATCCCTTATTTCAGCTACAACAAATAGGGATCATTAAATTGTTTCTCCTTCACTTCTGCTACTATGGAATATTCAGACTTGTTCTGGAAAAACACCACCATCTTCGGAGTCCATGAGTCGAACTCCTAGACTGGATAATCGGTGAATTTCCTTCGTCATGGTTCTCTTGACTTTCTCAACATGAGCTAAACTTCTCATAGATCACCGACTGAGAGCATCGGCTACCACATTCTCTTTCATCGGATGATAGAGAACATCCACATCATAACTATTTAACAATTCAAGCCACCTCCTCTACCTAAGATTTAACTCCTGCTGCTTGAAAATATACTGAAGGCTCTTGTGATTTGTGAAAATGTCAACATGAACTCCATACAAATAGTGACGCCATATATTGAGTGCAAAAATCACGGCTGCCAATTCTAAGCTAGGAGTCAGATAGTTCGTTTCATGAGGCTTAAAATTTTTGGATACATAAGCTATAACCTTACCATACTGAATTAAAACACACCCAAGACCAACTCCTAAAGCCTCATAATATACAACGAACCCCTTAGTTCCCTCTGGCAATGTTAACACTGGAGTAGAAGTTAGTCTTCAGTCTTGTCCTCAATTCTTCAAAACTATGCTCACAAGCATCTGACCACTGAAATTTGACTTTATTCTGAGTCAATCTAGTCAATGGAGCTGAAATGGAGGAAAACCCTTTTACGAAGCGCATGTAATAACTTGTCAGACCCAAGAAACTTATTATCTCAGAGACTGAGGTGGGTCTGGGCTAATTCTTTACAGCGTCTATTTTTTGAAAATCAACTTGGACGCTTTCTCCTGAAATCACATGGCCTAAGATGCTAATGACTTTAGCCAAAATTCACACTTGGAAAATTTTGCATAGATTCCGCGGTACTGAAGTGTTCACAACACTATTTTGAGATGTTCTACATGATCAGCCTCAATACGAGAATAGACTAGAATATCATCAATGAAGAAAATGACAAAAATATTGAGATAAGTCTTGAAGACCCTATTCATAAGATCCATGAAAGCAGCTGGGGCATTTGTCAATCCGAATGACATGACAAAAAATTCGAAATGACCATAGCGAGTTCTAAAATCAATTTTCAAAATGTCAACTTCCTTAACCTTATGCTGATGGTACCCTGATTTGAGGTCAATCATGGAATTATATTGGGCGCCCTGAAGTTGATAGAATAAATCATCGATTTTGGGAAGAGAATACTTGTTCTTAATGGTGACCTTGTTCAATGTCGGTAGTCAATGCACACACGCAAAGACCCATTCTTCTTTCAAACAAATAAGACTAGTGCACCCCGTGGAGAGACAATTGGTCTAATGAATCTCTTATCGAGGAGATCTTTCAACTCTGTTGGATCCATTATGTATGACGGAATGGATATCTGCTTAGTGTCGGGAAGTAAATCAATTCGAAAGTCAATCTCCCTATAGGGAGGAACTCTGGGAAGATCTTCCGGAAAGACTTCTAGAAACTCATTGACAACTGGTACAGACTGAAGAGTTGGGGTCTGGGCATCTGCATCCCTAACCAGAACTAGATGGTAAATATACCCTTTGTATATCATCTTTCTGGCTTTAAGATAGGAAATAAACCTACCTATTAGTGATACTACATCACCCTTCCATTCTATGATTGGTTCACCGGGAAATTCAAAACTGATAATTTTGGTTCTATAGCATATTGTGGCATAACATGAACACAATCAATCCATACCCATGATTACATTAAAGTATACCATCTCGAACTCTACCAACTTGGTTACTGTAATGAGGTGATAGGCCTTAACTGGACAACTTCTATATACCAGTCTAGCTATAACTGACTCTCCAATTGGAGTGGATACTTTAAAGGGTTCATCCAACTTTTCTGTTTCTATCCCAAATTTATTAGCAATAAAGGGGTTACATATGATAGAGTGGATCCTTGATCCATAAGAGCATAAACATCAAAAGTGAAAATGGTTAGTATACATGTGACCACATCTGTATGGGCCTATATATCTTGATGACCTGATAGTGCATACAAGCGGTTTGGACCTCCACCTGTGTTACTGAAAGCTGGACTACGCCCTGATTGGGCTTGAGAATTACGAGGAACGTCTAAATTTATGAACTAAGACATATTACCTCCTAGCCCTCATGTCTGGAAGCATATGTGGAGCATGTCCAGAACCATATGTGGATAGAGACAATACACAAAATGCATAACTTTGGCCCTTATGTCTGGAACCATGTGTGGAGCATACTTTGCCGAAGAAACAAAGTGAATATAGTACTCTTGCACACTCCTACCATTCTTCTTGAGCTTCTTAAATTCTTTGGCCTTTGCCTCCCTAACCTCTATTGGTAGAAAGTGTTCAATAAAGGCGTCATCAAACTCATCCCAAGTTGCAGGGAGTGCCTCTTCCCCTCGAGACTGTTCCCATGACTCATACCAAATATTAACAATATTCTGCAACTTATAATCTCCAAACTCTGCTACCTCTAACTCAATAACATGCATAACACGATAGATCTTCTGAAGCCTGTCAATAAAATTATGTGAATCCTCTATCTTGCTAGACCATGTGAAACTAGAGGGTCCATACGTAGAAACCGTCGAGTCCTGAAACTGGATGACTCTCCACTATCCCCTGTACTTGGAGTCATTCCCTAATGTTGGGCTTGAGTAGCCACAATCTGGGTGAGCAACTGAATTGCTCCCCTAACAACTGAGTTAGTGGAACTACAAAACGGAACTTGAATATCAACCACCGCAGGCCCTGTGGTATCGAGTGGGGGTACTATACCCGAATTGGCTCCCTGAGCTTGAGTATCTTTCTCACGAGTAGCATTAGTAGCAACCCTCTTGATTGTGGCTGATTCTCTTTTAGCAGGCATTTTCTGAAATAAGTAATAAGCATGAGTTAGAAAAATGTCCTGAAGGTATAGTTCTACTGCATGATCTATAGTATGAAAGAAGTGAGAATATCCTAGATGTCCTGGTGGTCAACTTTTTACATGTGTGGGCACCTCATCCACATAAAAGAGACCTCACTTGACAAAGTTTCATATACTCCCTAAGACATTTGAACCTATGCAATGATACCAAGTTTATTAACGCCCCAAACTATGGCCTGGGAAAACACAACACTCGGTTCCTCACCGCATGTAACTGAGCGAACAACATGACTTGCTAATGAACATGGGCATCAAAACATGCTATAGTAATGATTTAAAACATGCAAAACAAAATTCTAAATTTATAATCTGAAAGTATATTGCGGAAATAGTATGCAAATATTATAAGTCTGAATAACTGAAAACTAATCTAGTTTGACTGCAAAACTGTTTTACTAGATAAACTAATCTAGTTATGAAACCTCTGAATTATGAGTCTGACTGCAAAACCGTTTTACTAGGACAAGGCCCTGATATACCTTTACTAAGTAGCATAATCATGAAAGTAAATAGACTGACACCCTACATGAGATGGGTTCACCAAAATAGCTGATACTGAAGCAATTCTTAATGAGAAGATCCATCATCCTGAAACTCAGTACCTACACCATGAAGTGCAGGCCCCATGCAAAGGGACGTTAGTCTATTTGAATTGTAATGTATGTAAAACAACTAAAAGAATAAGTAGGCACATAATATAATAGGAACATGAAATTGAACATGAACATGAACATGAACATAATTGACATGGATATAATAACATGTATAAAATATGTATATCTATGAGGAGAGAATTAGTATAACCGACATATAACCACCACGTGTGAACGTGGAATCTGATCTATGTCCACTGAACTTGGCCATCTCATACCTTGACGGGGTACAAGACATGAACATGATATGATGGATCCAATAATCCCGCAAGGGGTAATATAAAGTTATCTTCCTCTGGACGGAGTGATCCTTATCCTACATTAGTATACATAGTTTCAGGCTGTCTAAGCCTTCTCGATAATCTGTGAAACTCCCAAAATATGTATAATCGGACCATTAGAAAACCCCAAATTTCCAGTGATTTCATGAAGTTGGTAGGAATGTTATGGTAAAAAATGATGGGCCATATAATATTGTATGGTCTATATAATTCACAGTGTTTGGTCATTGTCAACAACTTGTACGATAAAATTCAACGGTCTGAAATATGTTTTATGGTCCGTATAAACTGGGCGTAAAATCTAGACTGCAGAACTGAAACTAGTTTTTCAACCTTAACTCTCCTTCTTGATTTTCTACACTCCTTAATGATGAACAAGGCTTAGTTTGAAGGCACGAGGTGTTACATTTTGGTTATGTCCTCCGTATGCTTTATGATTGGTAAGATCGGGTCTCCAACAGTGATATGATTTGACATGATCTTTTCTCACTTCATGTTAAGAAATAGAATATGCGAGACTTGCTCCGATACCAATTGAAATATTCAATCTTGGTCTTCCCATTCCTCCTCTGGCTTGTTTTGAGGTTTTCATACCACACAGAAGTGAATTCCTTCAACTTCAATATAGCAACCTTAAAACATTTGTAGTCATCATATTGCTTGTATTCAAAAAGCCTCTCAATGGCCCTTAACCTTTCAAAAAACTCTTTCGGGTCCATATTTCCTTCAAAGGTTGGAAGATCAAACCATTGGATTCGGTCATCTTCCCTTTCATGCCTCAAGTTTTCTTGGACATATTCCATTTCATGCCTTGGGATGTTTTGTGCAACCACCTCTTCGGACTCAACATCATTAATCACGGCACATTCCGCAAATTGTCTTCTCAAGAGTTGCATTTGTTCCGCAATAAGGTCACTGATGGTCCTCCGAAGTTCTTCATTCATTATAGCCATAGCGTCAAGGCGTGGGATGGGAAAGTCTTGCTCTGATACCAAACTGATGTATATAAGGAAGGGATTGTATGGTTAGGTGGGTCGGAGTTGGATTGGGACCGGGTGGATATGCAAATGGGGGTCAAATGGAGGTTGGCGGGTTTCCGGGCAGTGCGTGTTTGATGGGGGGTGTGCAGGTGAATTTGGAGGGTGTTGGGCTAAGGCATTTGGAGGGAATGAACTAGACATGTTATAGGTTATGTTTGTGGTGTATTTGGTGTTTGGGTTATGGTAAGGTGCGGAAACTGGTCGGGATGGTAAGGTTGGCTGAATAGGGGTGCGATCGGGATGATGGAGAATTGGTTGGGGGGTTTTGGGTATTTGTCGGAGGATTCGGTTGACGACCTTTTTGGGTGTGAGTTGGGGAATTGTTGGAGTGTATTGGAGTGAAAGGAATTAGGCAGTGTGGACAAGGATGGGGCACGAAATTAATAAAAAAATTCTTGTGTGGTTAAGGTAATGTAGTTCGAGAAGACCTTCAATGTGTTTGTAACAAGTAACTAGATAGAACTTTGGTTTGGGTATAGTTAGATCACAAAAGTTCTAACTAGACTTACACCGAGGGTTTGAACCACAAAAGACCAAGGGGTGGCCCACAAAAGGACCGGGGATTGGACCACAAAAGGACCAAGGGTTGGACCACAAAAGGTCTAACTAAGATAACAACACAAAAGTTGAAAACTTAGCAAGTTTGAATAAACTCAAATATATTTCATAAAACTTCAATGTCCCTTTACATCAATTACATCTCCTATTTATACTAGTTCTAGACCTTCTAGAATAGGAAACAAGAAAGTCACAAACATGGATCTTGGACAAATGGGGGAGATGCTCGACCAACCCTTCATGATCTCTAGGATAACCTTTTTTCGTCATCCATGTAGGTAAGTGCATGAACTAGCTAGTTCATGAATTACCTCCTTGGGAGACGTTGGAAGATTCTCTTTCTAGATGGTTCTCGGCTTAGTCATCCTATTTTATTACAATGCCTAGTAATTAAGCTAAAAGGGAAACTATTAATTAAGCTAGAAATTAAAAGCAAGTTAAAAGATGGTCTCTGCCAAGACCTAGATAAAAGTCGAAAATTAATGGCACTTCTTGGATCTTCAAGTCTTTTCTTCAACTCCACTCCACACTCTATTCCACATTAAGCATATCACCATAGGATGATAGGCAATCTTTGACACTCCTAGCAAATCACCTCGTGGCTCATGTTTGACATTTTAGCTCATGGCCTTCTTTACATCATACTCCCCTTCTTTAAGAGAATTTTCCCTCAAATTCTCGACATCTATGTATGGTTAAACCAAATGATCCGAATATAACACAAAGGGTTTTGAATTCAAATAATGTCCCCATTGGACCAAGGATCTCACAATACAAAATTTTTTGTCATAAGTAGAAAGGATTAGTCGTGCACTACCCAATTTTCCACTAGAGAAAGCAATGGACCTTTTGTCTTGAATCAAGATAGCACCAACACTAATTCCACTAGAAGCACAGTCAATTTCAAATAGCTTCTCAAGGTCTAGAGCCGATGCTTCAGATATCCTTCCCTTCAAGGTTTCCAAAGTTCTTTGTGCTCTTTGGGACCATTTTAACTCACCCTTTCTCATTAGTTCAGTGATAGGGGAAGCAAGGATACAACAATCTCAAATGAAATGACTAGCCAAACCATGAAAACTTCTTACCTCACTTACATTCGTAGTCTCGGGCTAACTCCGCATAGTTTCCATCTTGGATGGATCCACATGAATGCCCTCAGATGATACTATGTACCCCATGAATGGTTGTAGCACCTCATGTATGAACCTCATGAAAGATCTAGGAGAATTCCACAATCCAAATGGCATCACAAGCCATTCATATAAGCCATACTTGGTTTTGGAAGCCATCTTTCATTCACCTTCCTCTCGTATCCTCATTTGATGGTAGCCACTTCTCAAATCTATCTTGGAGAATAACTTGTCCCCACTCAATTCATCCCAAAGATCATCCAATCTTGGCATAGGAAATATGTACTTCACGGTTATGTTTTTGACCGCTCGGCTATCAATACTCATGCTCCAAGTTCCATCTTTCATTGGTACCAACAAGGCGGGTACCACACATGGACTAAGGTTCTATTGGAAAAGGCCTTTATCTAGTAATTCTTGCATTTGTTCTTGCAACTCCTTAGCCTCTTCCAGATGGTATCTATAGGCTCTAATTGGTGGTAATTCGGGTGCAAGATCATCTGGAATCACATTTTCAGATTTCTTCAAGAGTTCCTTTGAGTCGGCATATTCAAACATATCTCCGACAAGACTTTTCTTCTCCTTGCGCACCAATACACCTATAGAACTCCCCTTCTTCAATTCTTCTTCGATATCTGATGCATTAAGCAAGAGGGCCTCGGACTTTTCCTTGCGTTTCTTGGCATTTTGGATCTTCATTTTCTTCACCTTACTAGGTGATAATGGTATCAACCGGATTTTCTTATCATCCTTTTAAAAAGAATAGATTTTCTTTTCTCCATCATGTTGCATTTTCCTATCAAATTTCTATGGCCGACCCAATAAAATATGACAAGTTTCCATAGGTAGGATGTCACACCATATCTCATCTTCATATTTACCAACCCGAAAACTAACAAGAGCTTGTTTTATTACCTTTATCCCTTTGTCTTTGTACAACCATTGGAGAGCATATGGCTTAGGATGGCTGTGGGTAGGTAGTTTCAATTTTTCCACCATTTCAACGGGGGCCATATTGGCACAACTTTCTCCATCAATGATCATATTATATACCTTGGCATTTACCTTGCATCGAGTGTAAAATAGTTGCTCTCTTTGTGTCTCATCCTATTCTTCAAGTTGAACAGTAAACACACGTTGGAGTACTAAACTTTCACCGTCCTCCGTAAGATCAAAATCTTCCTCAAGGACCTTCTCGACTTCGGGTTCCTCAATAACAAAGGAATCCCCACACTATTGATATTCTTCAATAGTCATTACCCGAGGGCTAGGACATTCATTTGCAAAGTTAACTAATCCTTGACATTCAAAATACTTTTTTCTACTTCTATCTACCCTCTTTGTAACCTCTACCTTCTTTCCTTTATCTTTCTATACACTTTCTTGGCTATACAATGGGTTAGATAAAGAGGCATTGTTCTTTTCTTAGACATTAGTGGGCTTTACATAAGTTTTCGGGGTACCTTTCTTTTGTTGTTTTTCAAACATAAGGTCTAAGTGACATACGTCTTCAAATGTATTGTATTTACAACTTCAACCTTTTCTTAAATCGCCACGTTTAAGCCTCCAATGAATCGTGCAATCCTTTGAGCCTCCTTTTCTTCAAAGTCACAAAGCATGGTGACTTTCTCTAACTCTCAAACATATTCCTCAATTTTAAGAACTCCTTGACCAAGTTTGGTGAGCTTGAGGTATAGGTATTGTTCATACTCCATTGGAAAGAACTTCTTCTTCAAATGTTTCTTTAGTTTGTCCCAAGATTCAATCTTGGTCTTCCCATTCCTCCTCTCGCTTGTTTTGAGGTTTTCATACTACACAGAAGTGAATTCCTTCAACTTCAATGTAGCAACCTTAAAACATTTGTAGTCATGATATTGCTTGTATTCGAAAAGCCTCTCAATGGCCCTTAACCATTCAAAAAACTCTTCCGGGTCCATATTTCCTTCAAAGGTTAGAAGATCAAACCATACGATTCGGTCATCTTCCCTTTCATGCCTCATGTTTTCTTGGACATCTTCCCTTTCATGCCTTGGGGTGTTTTGTGCAACCACCTCTTCGGACTCAACATCATTAATCATAGCACGCTCCGCAAATTGTCTTCTCAAGAGTTGCATTTGTTCCGCAATAAGGTCACTTATGGTCCTCCGAAGTTCTTCATTCATGTTAGCCATAGCGTCAATGTGTGGGATGGGAAAACCTTGCTCTGATACCAAAATGATGTATATAAGGAGAAGATTGTATGGTTAGGTGGGTCAGAGTTGGATTAGGACCGGGTGGATATGCAAATGGGGGTCAAATGGAGGATGGCGGGTTTCCGAGCAGTGCGTGTTTGATGGGAGGTGTGCGGATGAATTTGGAGGGTCTTGGGCTAAGGCATTTGGAGGGGATGAACTAGACACTTTGTAGGTTATATTGGTGGTTGGTATTTGGTGGTTGGGTGGAGGAAACTGGTTGGGATAGTAAGGTTAGTGGAATAGGGGTGCGATCGGGATGGCGGGGAATTGGTTGGGGTTTTTGGGTGTTTGTGGGAGGAGTTGGTTGATGACCTTTTTGGGTGTGAGTTGGGGAATTGTTGGAGTGTATTGGGTTGAAAGGAATTAGGCAGTTTGGACAAGGATGGGGCACGAAATTTATAAACAAATTTATGTGCGGGTAAGGTAATGTAGGCCGAGAAGACCTTCAATGTGTTTGTAACAAGTAACTGGAAAGAACCTTGGCTTGGGTATAGTTAGATCACAAAAGTTCTAACTAGACTTACACTGAGGGATTGGACCACAAAAGGACCAAGGGGTGGCCTATAAAAGGACCGGGGTTTGGACCACAAAAGGACCAAGGGTTGGACCACAAAAGGTCTGACTAACATAACAACACAAAAGTTGAAAACTTAGCAAGTTTGAGTAAACACAAATATATTTCATAAAACTTCAATGTCCCCTTACATCAATTACATCTCCTATTTATACTAGTTCTACACCTTCTAGAAGAGGAAATAAGAAAGACACAAACATGTATCTTGGACGAGTGAGGGAGATGCTCGACCAACCCTTCATTTTCTCTAGGCCAACCTTTTGTGTCATCCATGTAGATAAGTTCATGAACTAACTAGTTCATGAATTACCTCCTTTGGAGACGTTGGAAGCTTCTCTTTCTAGATGGTTCTCGTCATAGTCATCCTATTTTATTACAAGGCCTAGTAATTAAGCTAGAAAGGAAACTAGTAATTAAGCTAGAAATTAAAAGCAAGCTAAAACATGGTCTCGGCCAAGAGCTACATAAAAGCCAAATATTAATGGCACTTCTTGGATCTTCAAGTATTTTCTTCAACTCCACTCCACACTCCATTCCACATTAAGCATATCATCGTAGGAAGATTGGTAATATTCGGCACTCCTAGCAAATCACCTTGTGTCTCATGCTAGACACTTAAGCTCACAGCCTTCTTTACATCACTTATATATGCACACTACTGCAGTTGGTTTTGACATTACCGAGTCCTATTAAGGTCGGGTAGGATCGAGTCCTTTTGAGGCTGGGTACATTATGATATGATATGATTTGCCCCACAGAGAGGCCTGATATTATATTCTATGGCTCCATAGAGTGTCCCAGTTTTACTTACATGTATATATTCATGCTTGTGTTAGTCGGGTTCCCTCCGTAGCCCTTTTCTGAGTTTCAAGTTGACTTATGTACCTTCATATTTTGTACTACATTTTATGTTTACATATGTTATGTCTTACATATTCAGTACATCTTTCATATGGATGTTCTTTCTGGGGTACTGTGTTCATGCTCGCAGGTACAGATAGATAGGGTGACGCACCTCTTTAATAGGGTGTCTATTCTCTGCTATTGGTTGTCACACTCCACTTCTGCGGAGTTGCTATTTGGAGTTGATAGGTACTTTTATATAAATATTTTGGCAGTTTAGGTACGGTGGGGCCCTGTCCTAACTAGTTGGTGTATTATAGTACTCTTAGAGGCTTGTATACTAGTATCAGTGTGTATTCATTTTGTTTGTCCTTGCAGGACTTTTTGTTAGTTATCGATACTCGTGATGTGGCCTTATCGGCCTTGGTTATGTATATATATACTGTTGTTGAGCCTCTTCTGCTTGTAGGTTGTACATTCTTGTCGTGTTATAGTTATTTGGAGGCCTTGTCGGCCCAAGTTTTGTGTTAGAAATTGTAAGTGCTATAGTTAGTTCGCTCGGACCTTCGAGTGTCGAGTGTCGGCCATACCCCCCTAAGGTTCGGGTGTGACAAACTTGGTATTAGAGTAGGTCGGTCCTAGAGAGTCTTATTTATGGGTGTGTTGTGCACCACACTTTTAAGAAGGAGGCTACAAGATATTTAGGACTGTTACTTTCTTTAATTATTTAGATCATACGATAGAGCTGAGTCGTAAGTGTTAACTCCTATCCTTTATTTTGTTTACATTCTCAGTAATGCCTGCTACTACTAGACGATAGGAGGCTAGGCGGAGATTAGATGAGAAAGTGGGAGAGGGTGCCAGTCAGGTACCACCCCCTGATCCGGAGAGACAAGAGCATCAAGATAAGGCTATATCTAGGTTCTCCAGGACTCCACCTCTACCACCTCCATAGGGGCATAGAGGAGAAGATGTACCCCCAATTCCTCTTCTGGTTTCCCCTAATCAGGATTTAGATAGGCAGAGTGTTGTACAGTTATTGACTCAACTAGTGGCTTCTCAGGCCCAGTGTTAGATCCATGGTATGTCTGATAGAGCATTCAGCATGAGAGTTTAGGATTTCATCAACCTAGACCCTTTGGTATTCACAAGATCAGACCTGAATGCGGACTCGCAGAACTTTCTAAATCAGATGCAGCATACTTTACGGGTAATGCATACTACAGATGTTGTGTCAGTAGAATTGTCTTCCTATAGGTTGCGTGATATTGTCATGACCTGGTATGAAACTTCGAAGCAGACTTGGAGAACCCGTGCTCCACCAGCCGGATGGAGGGATTTCTCTGAGGCATTCTTGCAGCAGTATATGTCGGTCGAGTTTAGATGAGCTAAGAGGGATAGGTTCTTATTCCTATAGCTAGGTAATATAAGCATACGAGAGTATAGGTTGTGGTTCAATTCTTTGGTGAGGTACGCACTTGCAGTTGTTGACAAAATGAGTGATCGGGTACATCAGTTTGTTAATAGTTTAGGAAGGTATTTGGTTAATGAGTGCACTACAACTTCTTTGAATCCAAATATGGATATTTTCCTTATTCAATCCTACGCACAAAATCTAAAAAACCATAAAAGGTAGTAGGAGGCCGATCTAGAGCATGATAGGGGCCAACATAAGAGGGCCCGGTCTGCAAGTGATACTGGTGAGTTTTGAGGTGGCGTTAGGCCTGAATTTCATAGATGACCATCTTATTCGGTGGCAAGTGCACCATCACAATTTTAGGACTAGCGTCGTGATCAGACCATTTTTTTTTCAAGGTTAGAGTTCAGGAGCACTAGGCCTGCAGTATAGAGGAGATTCCAGTCAGGTGAGACCTACAATGTCTTATTGTGGTCGATGTGGCATGACTCATTTTTGGCAATGCCTTCAGGGCTCGAATCTTTTTTATTCTTCTAGATAACCCGATCATATTATGCGGTTCTATCCAACGAGAGGCAGACATGGTATGGCGCAACGAACAGGAATTATAGCAGCTTCTTCTTCTTCTGTATGCCCTCCTAGGAAAGGTATGCAAACATCGACTGGTAGTGGTAAAGGCAGTGGTGGAGCATCTAGCTCAGGTGGTCATCAAAACCGCATTTATGCATTGTCAGGTCGACAGGACCTTGAGTCGTCTCCGGATGTGGTTATAGGTATATTATCCGTCTTTTCCCTTGATGTGTATGCTTTGATAGATCCATGTTCCACTTTGTTGTATATTAGTCCTTTTGTTGCTAGCAAGTGTGTTAACGAACCGAAATTGTTGCATAAGTCGTTTGAAGTGTCTATGCCTATGGGTGAGTTCGAGATTGTTAGACAGGTATATCGAGGTTGTGATGTAATGGTTTATGATCGTTACACTCTAGCCAACTTAAATGAATTAGAGATGGTGGAATTTGATGTTATTATGGATATGGAGTGGTTGTCTTCTTGTTATGCTAATATGGATTATTGGACGAAGGTGGTTCGCTTTAATTTTCCAGTCAAACCCGTTATTGAATGGAAGGGCAATGTTACAGCACCCAAGGGAAGGTTTATTTCCTACCTTAAGGCTTGGAAGATCATTTTGAAGGGGTATATCTATCATCTAGTACTAGTCCAGGATGCGGAGGCCAATCGTCCAACCCTTCAGTCGGTCCTAGTTGTTAATGAATTCCCTGATGTATTTCCTGATAAGCTTCCTAGCATCCCTCCCGAAAGGGAAATTGATTTCGTCGTCGACGTGCTTGCCAATACTTATCCTATATCTTTTCCTCCATATAGAATAGCCCCTGCTGAACTGAAAGAATTGAAAACACATTTGAAGGATCTCCTGGAAAAAGGCTTTATCAGGCCCAGCACTACTCCGTAGGGTGCGCCAGTGTTATTCGTCCATAATAAAGATAGTTCGTTGAGAATGTGTATTGTACCGTTAGTTGAACAAGGTAACTATCAAGAACAAATATCCACTTCCTAGAATCGATGACATGCTTGATCAATATTACAAGGCGCTAAGTATTTCTAACAGGTCAATCTGAGATCTGGGTACTATCAACTAAGGGTTAAAGAGAAGGATATTTCCCAGACTGCTTTCAAAACTAGATACGATCATTATGAGATTCTCATTATGTCCTTTGTCTTACTAATGCGCCAGCGGCTTTTATGGATTTGATGAATTGGGTATTCAAACTATTTTTGGACATCTTTGTAATTGTATTTATTGACTATATTCTGGTATATTGTCGATCAGAAGCGGAGCATGCAGATCATTTATGAGTGGTATTATAGACACTCCAGGATCGTAAGTTATATGCTAAGTTCTATAAATGCGAGTTCTAGTGGAACTCAGTGGCCTTTCTTGGGCATATAGTATCAGAAGAAGGCATCAAAGTTGATAATCAAAAGATTGAGGTTGTTAAGAATTGGCTGAGACCCACAAATCCTATTGAGGTGCGTAGTTTCTTGGGCTTACCCAGTTACTATTGGAGGTTTGTAGAAAATTTCTCTTTTATTGACGCTCCATTGACATAGTTGACTCATAAGGCGGCTAAATTCTAGTGGACAGATACTTGTGAAAAGAGTTTCCAGGAACTAAAGAGCATATTAACATCACCACCTTTTTTTCCCTTCCTGAAGGGTCAGAAGATTATGTGGTATATTGTTACACTTCCATAGTAGGATTTGGTTGTTCTCTGATGTAACACGGTAGATTTATTGCATATGTTTCAAGACAACTGAAAAGCATGAGCAGAATTACCCGACTCATGATTTTGAGCTGGGGGCTATTATATTTTCTCTTAAGATACGGTGTCACTATTTATATGGAATTCATGTCGATTTGTTTACTGATCACAAGATCTTGCAATATTTATTCAGGTAAAAAAGTTGAATCTGAGGCAGCGAAGATGGCTTGAGTTGCTAAAAGACTATAATGTCTATATTTTATACCATCCTGGCAAGGCAAATGTCATAGATGACGCATTGAGTTGTAAATCTATGGGCAACCTGAGGCATGTGGGAGTTAACAAGTTGGAGATAACTAAAGATCTATATCGATTGGACAGTTTAAGCGTGCGATTGCTTGATGCATGTGATCGAGGTATTATAGTTTAGAATGCATTCAAATCATCCTTGGTAGCGGAAGTAAAAGCAAGGCAATTTGACGACCCAGAGTTGGTTAATATATGAGAAGGAGTTTCTTTCCAAAAGAAGAAGTTGTTTGAATTATCATACGATGGGGTTCTTAGATACAAAGGTCGGTTGTGTGTGCCCGATTTTAAAGGACTCCAAAGGAGGATTATGGTGGAAATCCACTAGTCCATATATTTCTTTCATCCTGGGTCTACTAAAATGTACCATGACCTTCAACAAATCTACTGGTGGAATGATATGAAGAAGAATATTGCAGAACTAGTCGCCTGGTGTCCAAATTGCCAACAAGTTAAGGTTGATCACCAGAAACGTGGAGGGTTGCTTCAAAACATAGAGATTCCAACCTGGAAATGGGAGACCATCAATATGGATTTCATTACAAGGTTACCTAATTCCAGCCGGAAGGTAACTACCATTAACATGGATTTCATAAAGTCAGTTCATTTCCTACCCGTCAGAACTACCTACTCAGCTGAGGATTACGCTAAACTGCATATCAAGGAGATAGTCCAACTTCATAGGGTTCCAATTTCTATTATATCTAACAGAGGTGCCCAGTTTACAGCTAATTTCTAGAGGTTCTTTCAAAATGTCTTGGGTACTCAGATTAGCCTTAGCACAACTTTCCATCCGCAGACAAACAGGTAGGACGAGCGCACTATTCTGACGATCGAGGATATGTTGCGAGATTGTGCTTTAGATTTCAAGAGAAGTTGGTAGGACCATCTACCGCTCATTGAGGTCACCTATAATAATAGCTACCATTCTAGTATTCATACGACACTATATGAAGCCTTATATGGGCGAAAGTGCAGGTCTCATATCCACTGGTTCGATATGGGTGAAACAAAGTTATTGGGACCTAATTTGGTACAAGCTGTAGAGAAGGTGAAATTGATTTATGAGCGATTATTTATAGCTCAGAGTCGACAAAAGTCCTATTTAGAAAATCGGCATCGAGATTTAGAGGTTTCTGTGGGAGATTGGGTATTTCTAAAGTTGTCGCCCTGAAAGGCGTGAAAAGATTCATCAAGAAAGGAAAGCTTATCCCAAGTATGTCAAACCATATCAGATTATTCAAATAATCGGCCCAGTGGCTTATAAGCTCGAGTTTCCCCCAGAGTTAAAAGCATTTCACCAAGTATTCCACATGTCCATGCTTCATAAATGCTTAGGTGATCCTTCTCGTATTACCCCCATTGAAGATGTTCACGTCATGGAAAGAGGTAGCTTCGGTTAAAGTACTTTGGAGAAATAATAATGTAGAAGAAATGACATAGGAGGACGAAGAAGATATGAAGTCCAGATACCCTCATTTGTTTAAGACTTCAGGTGATATTATTGAGACAAATATGGTAGGTGGAGCACAGGTGTCGGCAGGAGAAAGTTAAGGTGAATTATAGCTAACTTTCTCTAATTACTGCATGCATAGACGGTCGTGTGAGGTCGATTTTATATAGTTATTTTATATGACACCCTGTGTGGCATTAGATATATGTTTGGGTTGCTTAACAGGTTTTAGATAGTCCTGTTTACAAAAGATACTCTACCGAAATTTATAGAAATCTTTAGAGAGAATATTCCTCAACATTCGCGAACGAATGTTCTTAAGGAGGGAAGGATGTTATGCCTCATAGTTTCACATCTAGTTATGTCGTCGATAGACACCAGTATCTCTGGAAGATAGGTGACCTTACGGAAGGGTAATGAGGGTTTCCAACTTACTTATAGAAGTATTGAAATGTATAGAAGTTAAACAGATCGAAGAAAATATGTTTCGACAAAAATAGCAATTTTTCCAAAATTACAGCCCAAATGTACGGACCGCAGAATTGGGAATCTGAACCGTAATTTCTTTGTAAAATTTCATGCTTCAGTTCTATTTATACGGTCCAAATGTATTGACTGTACATAAATGTACACACCGTACATCTATACCGTATAATAGGGCGGTACAAAATTCTTTTTGTATATAAAGTGTGTTGCTAGACTTGGGGACCTCATTTCTCATCCATACAGACCCTAGAACATCCCTAAAGCTCTCTCAAAGGTTCTCCATCAACTTGAAGCTAAATCCAAAGTTAAATCATGCAAGTTCGACGAGAAGGATCCCGTGAATATAGTTAACTTTTTCTCTTTCTCGTTGTGATGACATAGGAGTTACCTTGGTGCTGAAGTAAGATAGGAAACAGGGTGTTCATGGTTTAATTAAGGTGAGCTTCATCTTCCTTGGCTTATTTTTAGAGTTGTACAAGTGTTGACTTAAGATTTGTTGAAAGATTCTTGAAGAAGTTGGCACTATGAGTCTTGAGACTAGGCTCTGTTGTATGGGATGTTTTTATATAATTTAAGCTACTAGATGAAAATGTAAGGACATGGATAACATTGTGGTGATAAGAAGGAGTATTGATGAAAGTTTTATGCTAGGATATGTGGGATTTGAACTATAAATAATCCTGTGAAGTTACATACATAGGTTGTTCGATGAAATACCTAAATGAACTTTCCGAAAGGATATGAATTTGATATTGATACCAACCCTTTGTGTGATATAGATAACCATTCTTAGAAGTTACGATGACTCGTGGGATGTTGTAGCTTAGCGAATAAGGTATGTAAGGCTTATCCATTCATCGGCATGACTTGTAAAACCAATGACTTCCTAAAAACAATTCTTTCCAACCTTAGCTAAACTATCCATGTTCCCTCCTTGTTTAGATAATTGATGTCCTTTGTGACCTCATATTCTATATTTCTTTGGTTAGTTGGCTAAAAATAATGATCGTAGCGACAATAATTGAAGTCGGAGGATAATGACTATAGGTCACTCCGACCCTGGTCATGATGTCTTTGAGATTTTTCATCATGCCAATATTTATGTATCTATTTTATTACTGAGCCATGCTATAGTCGGTCGGGTACGACTTTTATATGTCCACACAACTGCAGTTGGTTTTGACATTACCGGGTCCTATTAAGGTCGGGTACATTATGTAATGATATGATTTTCCCCACAAAGAGGCATGATATTATATTCTATGGCTCCATAGAGTGTCTAGATTTTACATACACGTATATATTTATGATTGTATCATTCGGGTGCCCTCTATAGCCCTTTTTCTGAGTTTTAGATTGACTTATGTACCTTTATCTTTTGTGCTACATTTCCTGTTTACATAGGTTATCTGCCTTACACATTCAGTATATATTTCTTATGGATGCCCTTTCTAGGGCACTGTGTTCAAGCTCGCAGGTACAGATAGACAGAGCGATGCACTTCCTTAATAGGGTGCCTATTCTCTACTAATGGTAGTCGCACTCCACTTCTAAGGAGTTGATGTTTGGAGTCGATATGTAC
Organism: Anisodus tanguticus; assembly: GCA_034509755.1. Classification (NCBI taxonomy): domain Eukaryota; kingdom Viridiplantae; phylum Streptophyta; class Magnoliopsida; order Solanales; family Solanaceae; genus Anisodus; species Anisodus tanguticus. Next base: position 38,379,708 of record CM067542.1, read on the forward strand.
TTTTATATAAATATTTTGGCATTTTGGGAATGGTGGGGACCTACTATGACCAATTGGTGTATTATAGTACTCTTAGAGGCTTGTGTACCAATATCAGTGTGTATTCATTTTGTTTGGCCTTGACGAACTTCTTTTTAGTTGTCAATACTCGTGATATGGCCTTGTTGGCCTTAGTTATTTATATATATATTGTTGTTGGGCCTCTTTTGCTTCCAAGTTGTACATTCTTGTCATATAATAATTATTTGGAGGCCTAGTCAGCCGAAGTTTCATATTAGAGATTGCAGGTGCTATAGTTGGTTTGCTTAGACCTTCGGGTGCTGAGTGTCGGCCACAACCCCCCAAGTTAGGGTGTGACACATTATCTTCCTCCAACATTGCAATGGTTGTCATGAAATTCAGCTCCCCTTTCTTGAGACCCTTGATAAGTTGCATAGCTGAAAGTTGTGCTTGGCGCTGGCCTTGTGGCATAGTCACTGTATGCACCATGCAAGCTCCTTCTTTATCCAAGATCAATAGACATTGGAGGTAGGGGTCGATCATCGCGTGCAATGTCTGAAGAACTCTTTCCCCAGAACAATGTCAAAGATATTCATAGTTGTGGCAGTAAAGTTTGCCGTACCTTTCCAATTGCCCAATTTGGCAACAACACCATTGGCTACACCACATGCATTTTGAGGCTCGACATTCATGATCCTGACGTAGGCATTAATTGGAGCAATCTTCAACTCTAGTATCCTTGTTGCGGCCTTAGTCATAAAATTATGAGTTGCCCCAGTGTCTATCAGTGCACGAATGGACTTGCCGGTGGTGGTGAGGTCCACATACTGGTTGTTATTCTCATTGGTTTGGTTACCTTTCTGTTACACCCCACAATTCTTCATGTGATCGAACATATAGTTAGTTTATTTAAGCTCTAGTAACTCGAGACCCTTCCCAAGGGTCACGTATGACTTATATAACTGTTATGGAGGTATATGGGGGTTGGAAGTCAATTGGATCAAAGAAAGTACATCTCGGCAAATTTTGATGAAAATAAGGCAAGATGCTAAGCATTCCAGCCCGCGAAAGCCGATCCGCTTCGCGGATCAAGACACGGATCAGACCCTCATTATCCTCTCCTCACTGCCCTATCTATGTTGGGTTCTATGCCTGCAGATGGTATTCTGTGGCACAAAACCGGCTGCATGTCAGGGGCGGTGGAAGTGCTATTTATAGCCTTGAAGCGGTGGCAGCCCATTTTCATTTCAACTTCGACCACCACTCTTCCCAAACACTCTCAAACATTTACCTAGGGTTATCATATCATCTTAGATCAGTTCCATGTCAATTTGAAGGCAAATCATCCATAGTTATCCATTCAAAATCTTGGAAATCCTCTTGGTAGTAAGATGAAGCGAAGGATCTTCTTAGTGCTTGGAGAGAAGTTAATCGTGAAAGATTTCTTGGCTGAGTTAAGGTAAGTTATTAATGTTCTTAATGATCTTTGTCTTCTCATATCCTTTTTGAGGTTGTTGATAAAAGAAACTTGTGGTATTTAAGCTAGAACTCCATCAGAGAGTTTTTATGAGTCTTGGTGAATTGTCACGTAAATATGTTATTGTCATAGCTTGAAATTGAAAGATATAGTGTTAGAAGTTATGGATTATGTATGGTAATCTTTTGTTTGTTGATGCTTTTGTGTTGGTGTTGGTGTTTCTAAGGATGTTGTGTTAAAAAGAAATTGATAGCATGGTTGGTTGACATGAACACCATAACTAGAGGAGGATGCACTCTAGGTGTTCGTCGAATTGTTCTAGTAAATCGATTCATAGTTTGTCGATCGAATCTTAATTTGAAACATCTATATTAGGTAGATAATCGCTCGTAAAGCATCCTGGGGTTCGTGAAATGTTGTAAACTAAGTGACGTGTGTATGTAAGGCTATCCCCTTCTTTCAAAAGCATTAATTCCAAAGTATTTATTGTTTTCAAAAAGTAACATCCATAGAACTATTCTACTCATATATTATTATCCCTTGTCAGGAGTAGTTCTTGTTATTATTGTGCTCACATTTATTGTTGGTTGGCTTCCTGTCTACAATCTCACAAATCTCAAAGAAGGAGTATTCTACAGAGTTAATCGTTGAGTCGACCAAGAGTCGTTCCAAAGTAAAGTGAAAGGTTTCTGAGTTCCAAAGAGGCCACAAGTGCCATTGTTATCACATTACATAATCCACACCACCGATCCTATATATATATATATACATATATATATATATATATTATTCACACCATTGTTTCAATCAGCCGGTGAGAAGTTGTACATGTAAAATATACACACTGTGTTGCGTTATAGTTGGTCGAGTAGGCACTTATAAGTACATCCATACATACACCTCAGAGTATCACTTGAGGGAAGTGATATATCGCACCTCATGATATAAGTTAAGGGTAGATTATATAATAAAACTGTTATACCAATAGTTCAATACAGTTTCAGAGTTTCATTGGTCGCCCTACGTGGCACGCAAGTTATCAGAGTATCTGATTGCTTTTATGCACTTCTTTACAGCTTATAATTTCATATTGTTATTCATGTTTTACATATCGGTATATTTCTTTCCTACTGACGTCCCTTTTGTCAGGGGCACTGTGTGTTTATGCCGTAGGTTCTGATAGGGGTCTTGATAGACCACCTCAGTAGGAGCTATCGAGTTCTGCAATCAATGAGTAAGTTTCATCTTTCCCCGGAGATTCCTGGTCAGTAGTTGAGTGTGTTTTGTGTAGATATGTGCATAGTGGGTAGATCGGACCCTTTTCTAAACATTCGATAGTACAAGTATTCATAGAGGCTCATAGACTTGTCTGGTATGTATAGTTGTGATGTATGGCCTTGTCGGCCGGGTTGTCTTTTGATAATTGTGCTTCGACCTTATCGTTCTTGTTTATATATATATATATGATGGGTTGATCCCTACTTTCTCACTCTCAACGATTGTATTACATCTTATCTTATAGATTATGGCCTTGTCGACCCTCCCATGGTGTTTTTGTTCGGATTATATCCTAATACGGCCTTATCAGCTGGAAGTTCTACTCATACATGAGCCTGGTTATCTGAGTGGTACGTTCGAGCCAGTATGGCACCGGGTAGTTTGGGGTGTGACAAACGTGGTATCAGAACACGTCAATCCTAGGAGTATGTGAGTTGTGTCCAGTAGAGTCTTGTTTATGGGTGTGTTGTACACCATACTTATAAACAAAAAGCTACTAGACATCTAGGGATGGTTGCTTTTCCTTCACTTCATAGATCGTACTATAGATCTGAGTTACATGATTTTGAGTCTAATTCGTGCTCTATTCTTTTTTTAGTCATGTCAGTTACTACTAGAGCTACTGCTAGTCATCAAGCTGGTGCCGATAGGGGTGAAGGTACTAGTAATGTCTGACCCAGCCAGGTTAATAGAGTTGAGGCTTAGGGAGAGTCTCACTCAAATGTTTCACCTATTCCACCTTCATATGAGGCGATTAGATGAGGTGCAGTACCTCTAACTCCACAGGATACGGTACCCCCAACTCTACTAAATCCAGTTCCTCAGCTAGAGTGTTTAGAGAAAGGTATTACAAGTGCTATACAGTTATTGGCATAGATGGTTTCTTCACAACAGCAGCAGATACGATGTTCCATAGGTGTTGGGTCTTTTGATGGTATAGGGAGCTCCAGGACCTGAGAATTCCTTGCATTAAGACCCCCAGTATTTACCGGTGCAGACCCAGGTGCATACCCACAGGACTTTATTTATCAGATGCAGAGGGTATTGAGGGTTATGCATTCTTCGGAGATAGAGGCAATTGAGTTGGCCTCTTTTAGATTGCAAGATAATGTTATTTTATGGTACGAGGCTTGGGAGCAGTCCCGAGGCCTAAATGCACCTCCCGCGGTATAGGAAGAGTTTGTGGATGTTTTTCTTGATCACTATTTCCCACTAGAGGTACGAGAATCCATGGTAGAGTGCTTCTTAAACCTCAATGAGAGGGGAAAGAGTATTCGAGATTATAGTTTGTTGTTTGATTCTCTGACCAGGTATGCCTCGAATATCGTGGATACAATGAGGGCTCGAGTTCATCGATTTGTATCAGGTTTGGATCCGCATCTGATTGGTGAGTGTATGGAAGCCTCCTTGTATAGGGACATGGATATTGCCAGGATACAGGCCTATCCCAGAGTGTTGAGGACAGTAAGCATCAGCTCTGGGATGATTGGGATGCAGAGAATGAGTTGACTAAGAGGGCCAGATCAGCTGGGTCTTTCAGGGAAATATCAGGTAGCTCTAGGCAGCAGTTTCCTAGGAATACACCTATATTTGCTAATAGTGCTCCATCTCAATTTCATGAGCCTAGATATGATAGGCGAACTCAATTTGGGCCGGGGCAGAGTTTGAGAGCTTCGAATTTTCAGAGACAAGGGAGTTTAGGCCAGATTAGACCTTTATTGCCACCTTGTGGCCAGTGTGCTAGGACACATATGGGACAGTGTCGTCAGGTTACGGTGTGTGTTATTAATGTAGAAATCCAAACCATTGCATGTGCCAGTGTTCGAGTAGGGGTAAAGGTGGTGCAGCTCAGTCGACGGGGTCGATAGCAACATCCTCATTGAGTATATACCTGTAGAGTTATGGGCCGTAGACCCTAGTAGGTAGAGGTAGATGCAGAGGAGAATCCTTTAGTTCAGGCGGTACCTAGAACCGCATCTATGCCTTATCATGTTGTTAAGATTTGGAGTTATCTTTGGATGTTGTTACAGGAAAATGCCCGGTACTTTAGCGTTGGGGACAAGTAAGATTATTATCTGGTTTATCCGCCGACAGGATGGGTTTCATTTGGTTCTCTTTGGGATGATCGATGTGAAAACACAGAGCCAGGGGGCTGATCTATATAAGTTGTTTTTAGTTATGATGTTTATGCATTGATAGATTCGAGCTCCAATTTGTCCTATGTTATGCCCTTTGTTGCTAGCAAGTTTAAGTTTGAACCAGAGTTGTTATCTAAGTCGTATGAAGTGGCTACACTAGTTGGTGAAACAATTGTAGCATAGTGAATTTATACAAATTATATCGCGATAGTTTGTAATTGTCCTACTTTGGCTAATTTAGTCGAACTACCAATGGTTGAGTTTGAGGTTATTACGGGTATAGATTGGTTGGCTTCTTGTTACATGAACGTTGATTACCAAATAAATGTTGTTAAATTCTGTTTTCCAAGTAGACCGACCCTCGAATGGAAAGGCAATTCAGCTACGCCAAAAGGCATGTTTATTTCCTACTTGAAGGCCATGAAAATGATTTCCAAGGGACATATTTATCATTTGGTTCGGGTCAGGGATGCAGATGTAGAGCCTCCGACCCTTCAGTCTGTTCCCGTACTCAATGAGTTTCCGAACGTGTTTCCGGATGAGCTTCTAGGCATTCCTCCAGAAAGGGAAATCAAGTTTACTATTGATGTGATTCCAGAAACACAATTGATATCCATCCCTCCTTACCGAATGGCTCCTGCCGAGCTGATGGATTTATTGGAAAAAAGTTTTATCAAGCCTAGCACTTCGCTATGGGGCGTACCAGTATTGTTTGTTCGCAAGAAAGATGGTTCCCTGAGGATATGTATCAATTACAGGCAATTGAGTAAGGCACTATCAAGAATAAGTATCCACTTCTGAGGATCGATGATTTATTCGATTAGCTTCATGGTGCTAGATATTTTACAAAGATTTATTTAAGATAGGGATACCGCCAGTTAAGGGTAAAAGATAGAGATATCCCGAAGACGGTCTTTCGAACTAGGTATGGTCATTTTGAGTTTCGGGTTGTCTTTTGGACACACTAATGCACCAGGGGCCTTCATAAATTAAATGAATCGGGTCCTTAAGCCATTTTTAGATATCTTCATCATCATATTCATTGACAATATTTTGGTGTACTCACGGACTATGGCAGATCATGTAGTTCATCTCCGAGCGGTGTTACATATTACTATTCATGTTTTACATAACAGTACATTTCTTTCATACTGACGTCCCTTTTGCCGGGGGGCTATGTTTTCATGATGTAGGTTCTGATATGGGCCCTGATAGACTACCTCAATAGGAGCTATCGAGTTCAGCCATCAATAAGAAAGCTCCATCTTTCCTTGGAGCTTCCTGGTCAGGATTTGAGTATGTTTTGTGTAGATATATACATAGTGGGTAGGTTGGGGCCCTATCCTCACCATTTGACAGTATATGTACTCGTAGAGGCTCACAGACTTGTCTGGTATGTATAGTTGTGATGTATGGCCTTGTCATTGGGTTGTCTTTTGTTAACTTATGTCTCAACATTATCGGTATTCTCTATCTCTCTCTGTATATATATATATATATATATATATATATATATATATATATATTGTGTATGTGTGTGTGTGTGTGTTGGGTTGATCCATCTTTGCTCATCCTCAGAGGTTATATCATATCTTGTCTTACATATTGTGGCCTTGTCGGCACTCCCATAGTGTTGTTGTTTGGATTATATCCTAGTATGGCCGTATCAGTCAGAAGTTCTACTCATATAGAAGCCTGGTTATCGGCGTGGTATGATCGGGCCAGTGCGGCACAGAGTGTCGGCCGCACCCCTTAGTTTGGGGTGTGACACTTGCTTCATGACAATGCCACATAGTATGATCATCCCCAACTATGCATTCCCAAACTCTGTGTTTGCGTCTTCTCGTTGCTTTCACACACCATAGCGCTGAGTCTCTTCAGGTCAGGGCAATTTCTAATGTTGTGCGACCCTCCACATAGGTAGCATCACTTCTTCTCGATTTGTGCCATTTTTCGGCATAGCCTTGACCATCACTTGACTTTTTTCCACCGAACGTGTTGGCATTTTAAGTCTTGGAGTATTTTCTTTGCGACTCCTTGCTCTCGCCTCAGTCTCCCCCACTTTTGGCATCACTACCCCTTGACTCAATGGTTTGGACTTTGTCATGCTTGTCATGCCTAAAGTCCATCAAAGACTCGGCCTCCACTATAGCATGGTCTATGTCTGTGACTTGACGGTGTTGTAACTCGTTCTTAGCCCAATTTTGCAACCTGTCTCTAAAGTGAAATAACAAGTCACTTCTGGTAAGGTTAGGAATTTGAAGCGTAAGGGTAGTGAATTCCTTGACATAGTCGAGTATGCTCCCTATTTGCTTCAACTCCCTAAGTTTGTGCCTTTCCTCATGCAAGACATTAATTAGGAAGAACTGTAGCTTGAACTGATCCCACGTGCTAATTTTATATAAACCTCTCTTAGCATTTGCGGCCTTCCTTCTCTTCCATAGCATGGAATTCTCTGATAGGTACAATACAGCGGTGTTTATCTTGACATCCTCGTCCCTCACTTTTCCATGCTTCAAATAGTTCTCCAAGTGTCAAAGAAAGTTTTCCACTTCTTGTGTGTTGAGAACCCCTTTGAATGCTTATGGCTTGAGAGCCTCGATCTTAGCCTCCCTCATCACAATGACATTATTGGTTGCCTCGATTATGCCAACATCGACCTGCTCTTAGAGTGCCACTATCTTTGCCTTCATGGCTTTGATAGTACTCAATGCTTCTATGAGTATGCACTCTAGCGCAGTGATGGTTTTTTTACCTCAATCTCAACCTACATACGGCCCTCCAAGTCAGTTCGGATGCTTTCAATCTCTTCAAAAGTGTGCCCATCAAGAAAACTTAGGGTGCCCTCCATCTTCCCCGGACGTTGGCCAAAGATGTTGATGGCATCCATCCCTAGGTTAACCTTTATCATCCACTCTTTATCAACCGAGACGTCCTCGAGCAGACCTCCACATTATCCTCGCTCCTATCAGTGGAATAAGGTTCTTGGGATGTAAACCCTTTGTTTGGAAAAACCTCTAGTGGCACCTCTTAGCTCTTACTAGCGGTATTCCTCTTTTTGGTAAGGCCCTTCTTTCCAGCAGCATAGTGAGTGATGTTGGCTTGGGTGTTAGCAACGTTGATTTCTCTGTCGTTTTCCATTTCCTTAGTATCAACCTTCGCTCTGATACCACGTTGTCACGTCTTTAGTATTCAACTAAGCACACGTAAGGCACTTGACAACTCGCTCATGTTCTTGTACAACTGTGCTCACGATCTTGCTATGTCAAGTCAGTCTAGATTACTACTCTCAAGACCCCTAAGGAAATGGTAGTTAGGAAGACAAAGAAGCTTTTATATTGTAGGAAACTTGAATTATTTGCTTGATGGTTTACAAATGAATGACTCTCCTATTTATACTACTCACCTAGGGGAAAGTATGTAAATAATAATTATCATACAAGTCCATACATATTTACAAATAAACCCCTATTTTAGAAATCTCTACACAACTAGAGTATTCTAAGGACTTTCCATGCAAATCCATGGAATTTTAGGGTCTTCCAAGGGAAATCTCCATGTCTCTAGAATCTTCCCATAATATCTAGTCTTCGTCTTATGTAACCATTTCACATGGCAAATATATGTGTCAAGTGGCACCTAGGTGGCATAATGATGTGGTGGGTCATCACACATTGATGGAAAGTTTTTGAGTTGGAGATGAAGAGGAGGGCTATGCTCGTAAGGGGCTTACTAAGAAGCCAGAATATGGACAAGTATATCAGGTCTCAAAATATCTCCTAAACATGATTGGTGCCCAATTAACACCACCCGCCAGGTGAACCGGATTCTCATACCCCTAACCAATTAGTCACTAAGAGATAGTAAGTGCAATTCCAAATACACTACTAATAACAATTAAATATGATATAATAATCCAACTAAATCTATAATCAATTTATGAAATTCAATGTTCACTCAAATACTAAATCTCTAGCTTAAGTCCCACACTAAGATCATGGAGTATCTAATAAAGAATTACAATAGACTCAAACTCGGGTGTGTAAACTTCAAAATAAAATACATCAAATAAATTATAAAGACTCCTTCGGTAGACACCATGAATGATGTGGCGACTCACCTCAAATATAAGATCAATCCTAGCGAACTCATCAGCTATTAGCTTCGTCATCACTAATGGTATCAACATAGACATGCAAATAAGGAGTGAGTTATACGTATATATTAACCAGTAAAATCCTCGACCGGACCCTTTGAGGACTCATGGATTAAGTGTTAGAAAATACCAACACACAATCAGTAAATAAATAATATGTACAAAAATATTTTTTCTAACACAGTACTCAATAGTATCCAAAAAAATGTTTAACAGGGACATTTTATTTCTCAATACAATATACACTAAAGACTTTCTCTACTAAAAACGCATAAAATCAACCTCCAGAAGAAGTGGGGGGGGGGGGGGAAGTGACCTTTGGAGGTCCATTTTTATAGCGCCAAACACTGAGAAAGTGGAAACTGATCTTTGGAGGTATTCAATTTAATTAATAAGAAGCTTTTATTTTGAAAATATCAACCTCGGAGGCCGGTTTTTTTCACAAAAAAAATAAAAAAGAAGAATATAAATAAAAAAATCAAAGTCTTAAACCAACTAGCACCGATAGACGAACCCCATATATACAACACAAAGTAAATAATAAATAATGCAAAAAAGTAAAAGACACCCAATGTACTGACAAGGTCTTAAATACTTAGTACATAAAACTAGTAACATCCCCAAAATTTAGTTGTCTTAAGTACAAGAGCTGCTAAGTAGAATTAAAAAGTCTAAAATTTAATACATAATTCTATCTGAAGTAACAAGAGACAGAAATTAAAAACATGAAAGAGGAAGTCCAGTGCTATGAAGGCATTGACATCTCACCCTGGACTCCAAGTAAGCTCTCCAATATGCTCAAGTTGTAACGCTCCACTCGGACCTGGATCAGTACCCGCACAAAGAAGGTGCTGGAAGTGAAGAGTGAGTATGGGAAGCATGTGTACCCAGCAGCATCATTGACCGATCCAAACTATAGCAGTAGTGAGGGTTGGTACTTTCTGATACTTCTTTACGTAATTAGTTAGGTAAGATATAATCAGTTCAAGAACATCCAACTTTATAAGTAAGTTCCTACAGTTTAGTCAATCACTAAGAATATCAATATTATCAATGATCGTCCTAAAGTGCCAACATATACTATAAATGAAGCCAAACACTCCACAAGATCCAACCTAAACACCATTTAGGGTGTCTAGTCCCACAAAGTTCCTTCATTTAGTCTTTTACCATTAATAAGTTATAAAGATTCTATCTTTCTTCCGTTACGGATAAGAAAACCATAAATTTTACACATTTACATCAAACAAGCACATATGGCATAAAGTTCACATCAAGTATAAAATGAGATGTAATGCAAATAATATGTATGATATGCATAGGTCATATGTACCCGGTATACACACGCTCCTACAGTAGGTTTTACACACTGTAATTTTGCATATACAATATACCTTAAGTTAAGAAGCCTAAAATAAGGAAGAGGGTTCCATTGAGAATATTAAGGAACGGTCGAGTAAAACCCGGAGAAGTTATAAGAGTTTAAACATTCGTTAAGCTCTTCGTGCTTACAATTCTTACATTGAGTGTGACCTAAATGTCAGATGAAGAGAGTATAATTCTCATATGAAGGGATAAGTCAGGTCTTGGGCCAAGGTTGGAAGTACATTTAAAGATTTAGGGTTATACCCGTCATTTTGTGCATGCTTAAGAGCGTGGTTAATCGAATTAAGCTCTGATGACCTAAGCTTCGTTTCGAGGGTCATATATAACATAAATTGAGCCACCCCACTAGTGCTGATCATAGAAGTCTCTCGAAGAGACTGCTCTGCCACCGTATCAAGAACTACCTGCTCAGTCAAATGTAGGTCTTCCTCAGCTATAGTACGGGGCTTATCAAGCCCCTCCTCATCAGTCTCATCATCTTCATCCTCCTCAATATGCCTCTCTGTCATCTGGAGTCTCACCAACACCCTCTCTCGGGCCCTCCAACTTGAGCTCACTCACCTATTGTGGCTATACACTCTTTGGCTTGAGTGGGATGTCAAGGAGATCATCAATCTCAGAAGTCTTTAAGCTCTCCACTTCCTTCTTCAAGCTATCAATATCTGCCCGAAGTGAAACATCATCACCGCTATCAGCCTCCAACCTCTATACCCGGTCTGTCAATAAAATGAGTGCATTTTCATAATCCTTCTATTTTTGTTGCACCACACTCAAGGCTGCCTTGATCGGGGATAAGTCATTCCAAATCAACTCTGGGATGCTCTTTTTAAGACGAGATGACCTACCATCCGCAGTCATAGAAATCCATCTTATCCTCACTATCCCACCCCTCGATAGAACGGGAGCTCATCCTAAAGTATATGAAGGTACAGAAGGAGTAGGCGCTGCTAGAGTGGAAGTACCTGTTGGTGTAGAAGTGTCGGTTGTGGAGGGAGTAGAAATAGCTGGGTTGGCCGAAGTGATGGCATGTGGCTCTGTCTACTCAAATGTGGATCCGTCCAAATAAGTTGTCTCCAAAAGCGGAGAGGTATGTACTGAACAACTGGTGGTATTTCTTTGCTTCCTTGTATGATTCTCCTCATCCTGTATACTCAAAATATCATATGTCAATTATGCTTCGACGGCATTGTCAACCAGAGGTAATATAGAAAATTTAGCACTCCGACGCAACTCAGTAATCAAACAAAGGAAGGGGAATGAGGTCTTATCTTGTTAAGATCTTTTGTTGAGCTCCTTCTCTATCACATCACCCATATTAACACAGACCCATGTCATAATACAATAAATATGGACAATCTTCTCCAATTAGATGTCCGCCTCATTATAGGATGGTTGCAAATGGATACTCACAAAACTAAGACAAAACTTTTCTTTAGTCTTCAGGGTGTTCTTGTAAATATTTTTCCCCATGGCTATCCACTCCGGGGTCTCACTAGCCACAACTAATGCTACCCATGGGCGCAAGTCATCTAACCTGCCTATGATCTTGATAGAAAACTCATTGTGTGAACATTCAACAGATGGGTGAATTGCTTTATTAATTACATTGCTGCTATAATGAACAGTAACCCTACGGACTACCACATCCTCAAGAAGTGCCTTGTATTGGCCTTTTGTTTTCTTTGGCACGGAAGCGGCATATAAAGCGTAGAATTCATAGACCAACTCCGCATTATACTTGGGCAATGGTTCAAGAAAGCATTGCCACCCATAAAATTCAATCAATTCCCACACATACGGGAATTGGTCCCTCATGACATTCATAGACACTCATTTTTCCTCGATAATGGTCCTCTCCCTACCATTCTGGTAGAACTCATTGGACCCTTTCTCCTCGACTTGGTGAACCTTTTATGCATGTTTGTGCCTCAGCAAGCTCCCTTCTTTCTAATCACTAATATAAAAAAGACCAATCAAAGCCTAGTTGCCTGAGCATTCTCTGTTGAAAGGTCTCCCTCATCAGACTAGAAGGTGGACTAAGTTGTAGCATAAGGGGTGGACTTCTCATCATCAGAAATGATAGTTTCGGGGCATTTCCTTTTGTCTCCTAGCCTGGCACGTGCTTTGTTGGTTCTCACATGCATTTTCCCCTGCTTTGGGGTACTTGTCTAGCCTGAGTTGGCCTCAGATCCCAAGCCGTTTGTGACGTCTCAGCTATGACAACACCCTTTTGCACTTGTGTTTTCTTTGAAGCCATTTTGTCAACCAAAAGACATTATGAGTCTTTGACCACAATATGAAAGGCAAAATACAATATTTTATACTTTTTTATTGTAATGACCCATTCGATCGTTATGAACTATCCGCCTAATTTTTTGGGTATACCTCTCCTCCGGGAATTCATCGATGATGTTACTTGTGGAAAGTACAAGTCATGTAGCTCCTACGGTTCTGGAAGAAAATATATCAAAGTGAAGTGTTGCTGGAAGAGCCATTTCCACCCCAGCGAGATCGTGTCCGCCCCAACAGATAAGGGAAGTCCACTCCAGTGGAGCATCTTTCTGCCCCTACACTGAGGCAAGGTGTCAAGTGCCTTTGCGTCAGCGATCCCATTCCTAGCCGCAACTCATCCGCGCCGGTGAAATTGGGTCTTCCATGGAAAAAACGCTGACAGTTAGTTTGTTTTTAAATCCCTAAATTATCTCATTTTTCCCCAAAATTGTTTTTCCTCAAAATAGGAGCCGATCTAAGGAGCCTCCCTATCCATTTTGCCAAAACTCCCTCTTGGAAGGTAAATTTTCCTTCCTTATGGTTGTTATTATATGTTTATGGTGTTTGAGGTAAAGCATGTAATGGGAAACATGAATTGAAGACTCTTTGATAGTTGAAATTGATAGAACAAAGAGCTTATGATGTAAAAGAAGTGGGTAAAATCTGATTTCCTTCAAAGTAAGTATTGTGTTGATAAAATGACCATGTTGTAATGTTTAATTTGATTATAGAAACCTTTTTCAATTGGGTAAGAACCTAGGGTTACATATTGGGGTTTCTTGCATAATATGAAATTGAGGACCTAAATGAAATGGTCTTTCAAATTAATTTTGGGTTATACCTAGTAATCATGTTTAAAGACTTTTTTGGGTAATAAAGTATGTATTATGACACTATGGGCCCGGGATGGAGGTGTAGGTTTCTTATGTTTGGTTGTGGGCTAAGTCCTTGAAAATACTTATTTGATATTAATATGTAGAACTTACGTGTTATATTACGTTCGCCATGAGAAGCCCCAAAGAATTGGAGACGTGCACTGAGGATCGTTCGTTCATGGCCCTAGCTCGGCATTGATATAGGCAACAGTTTAGCTTTTCGAGACTTAGATAGACGTGTGTAATTAGTTATAAATATTCAGGGGTATTGGGCATATTTGGGAGTCCCTCTCAAACGGTTGTGAAGAATGTTTAAGTGGGTACCAGTGTTAAACTGTGATGATGGAGTTTGGGGAATTAGCCTCGTGTTGGTTCCGATTGCTGATTATTTAGGCTTGTCGCCATATGTGGGCTTGTCGTCGTAGTTGAATGATATGTTTACTCATCGCACATGCTTTCGATATGATATCTTGGATTATACTTAGATTGTGTATGTGTATTGAATTCTTGAAAGCATGTGATATTTCATCTCTTATTTGGTTGCATCTCATTGTAACAAGATATATTGCCTTATATTGTCATTTGCATTTCATACACTCATGGATCTGTGATATTGATATTGGAGTGGTATGATTATGTTGTGGGTCCAAGGGACCAAAAAAGGTAAGAACACTATTTAGATTATGGCAACAGTGAGATGATATTGATACGCGAGGAGCAGAGTTGCTTGCCTTTAACATGATATTATTACATCCAAGAGCTGGGCTTTGTGATCCGATGAGATTTCAGAGCGGAGGGGTATATGGACTTTGTGGGTCCCCTATGAGTGTACGAATCATAATAAAACCTTGACGTAATGTATACTGGAATCGAGAAAGGTACCTTGCATATGCATTGCATCATCATTCATACATTAATTACTTGTGGTGTGATAACGTGACTTGGATGGGTAATTGGAACTAGGGGTGATTTACTCATAGACGAGATCATTGATTGTGTGGACCTATATGGTTGCTTGTTGGCTTGCTCTCTGCGGATTGGTTGTGTGGCTACTCTTTATGTGTCTGCTAGTCGATGTTGAACTTATCTGTGTTAGTGGATTCATTGGCTTGTATTTACTTAGTGGGTGACCGTGTCAAATGGCTAAGGGGTCTAGCATGGATTATGGGTATAATAGTGGGGTTGGGTTGTGTGTCTAGCTTAAGGATGTCTAATGTGTAATTGGTGTTGGACGGTAAAAGTAAGGGTGAGGGAACTACTTGTTAATTGCAGTAAGAGTCTAATGTACTAAAAGAGTGATTTGTTTGTAATTGGATTTGGCCACACTTAGGTTTAAGACTAGTGGCATAATTGTAAACAATGTGTTCTTTATCCTAAGGGTTATATTGTGGAAGTCTAAGGAAATGGAAAATGAATTGTGTGTCTGACTTACTTGTGTTATCAAAACAATGTAGTAAGGTCTAATATTATTTCTGGCATTACTAAATCTAGGGGTGAGATTAGAGGACTACTGGAAAATATGAATGTTTAAGTAATTAAGTATTTCATGACTTATTTAAGGATTGTTAGCTACATGACTTGTATAACTTGATGTGTGTGGTGACAATATGAAATAGTAGACTTACGTGTTGTAAAATTGCATGCTTAGTAAACCTTTATATGATTAGGCTGATTTGTTAATTCTTTGATCTATTGTATAACAACATGACTTATTCAGCTTATTGAATTGCTAGTGGTAGGATTGTGTGGTGTCATCTTGGTATTTATCTCTAATTATGTAGCTCCCGTCGTTGTCGGCCTATGATTCTACGGGGGTACGTTGTGTACTCATACTACACTTGCTGCATCTTTTCTATATGCAGGTATCTAGTCTATCAGATTGCAGTTTGGAGCACGGGAAATTGAGGCAGACTACTCTATTCAGTGGCCTTAGTTTCTATTTATGTAAATTCTTCCTTCATTCGGGCAATATTGTTACTTTCTGCATTCAGTTGTTGTATCGTAGAGTCCTTGTATAAGTTCGACAGGTTCTAGGGAAGAAAAGTTTATTGTACAAATTCATTGTTCTTATGACTAAATGAGTATCTTTTCGATTGTAATTTTATTCTCTTCTACATTATTTAGAACCCTTTATAAAGACTACTTTGGGAAATTAGTTCGCCTACCAGGGGGATTGTGTAGGTGCCACCACGGTGCCCGTTATTTGGATCATGACATTTATAAGGTGATACAAGAATAAAAGCACGGAAAATAAACAAGAAGTTAAACTAAAAATTGAAAAATAAAGAAAAAATTAGGAAACAAGCTACAGTTGTCGCATATCCATTATGTGGGCCGTAGTCTAGGTCTGCGACTTCACAAACACGAACTGTAGTCCGCAGACCTTGATCGTAGTTTTGCACAGAGACTTAGGATTCACTGGGAAATTTTGTGGCTTACTTTATGGCCCGCAAAACTATTATACGGCTTGCAAAGTGGCATTGCATAATTGTCATTCATTTATTCAACTTACTAGGGACTTTTGCAAACTATGGGTGCACTTCTGCGGTCCGCAGAACCATTATGCGGCCCGCAAAAGGGCTCCCAGTCAGTGTATTTTGGTTATTTTCAAGGATTTGCCTCGACTTTTCAAAACCCAGTGTTGCGAAACCCCATCTAACCACAATATAAACACAACAACCAAATATATACATTCAATCAATGCTCATAGGTGCTCAGACTTCCCTATGGCTTCAATTTGTATAATTTCAAAAATAGGCGCGTATAGTCATCTTTTTATTACGATCAATTCAAACACTGCCCCACAGAAGTCATCAACCCCAATTCAAGTTCAATGCAATTAAACCCAAGACCATCCCATTTTTTCATTCAATTTCACAAAATTCAATCATATACGAGTTTTCACTCGTCTCAATTTCGAATCAAAAAGGGGGAAGTGGGGAACTACGGGGATTTTCATGATTCAAATAGTATTATAGACTACACATACACATTACACCATTCCCACGCCAAGCTTAAAACAACAATATTAATCACTTACCAATTTTTTTTAGCACGAGAAAAAGGATGAAAAATGGAGAACATACTTGTTGATTGATAAAGGCTAGAGACGAAAGAGATGCAGCATGAATACGGTGGGAAGTGGTGGAGATGGGTGAGAGAATGAGTGTGAGAAATTAAGGCGTTGAAAATTATAGACGGAAGAATGAGGGATTATGCGTTTGAATCGGGAAGGAGAAAAGAGAAAAAAGAAATTAGGGCTGAAATGCACTATTTATACCTTACGATCATTTTGCGGTATGGACGGGTCTATAGATCCGGTCTACGGTCTGTAGAACCAGACTGTGGCCCACTTACCTGTTCCTAAGGCCATATTGACATGGCACCCATTATGCGATCGCAGAACTAGTCGTACAATAGTTTTGTGGTCCGCATAATGGGTCTGTGTCTTCGCATTTTTCTCTTGGAACTCCCATGTGTAAATTTGCGGACCAAAGTGCGGTCCGCAATTTAGGAGTGCGGTCCTCAAATGCGTCCGCACTTTTGATATTTTCTTGATCCAATTTTTCCACTTTCTAGGGAGTTCTGCGGTCCATTGTGTGGTCTACAGATCGTGTTTGTGGTCCGCAGAAGAGGCCGCACAATGGTCTCCTTTCTTCCTTCATTTTTCTTTGCACATCTTTCTATAATTCCTTCCTTTTTGCCTATGTTTCCAAATCTTACACACTTAAACAAACTATCAAAACACACAAGTGAACAACAATAAAAAATAAAGAAACAAAATAAAACTTTGGGTTGCCTCCCATTAGGGCTTTATTTAACGTCATGGCACGACGATTGTTACCTAATTCTTCAAGGTTCTTGAACGTTGATGATTGTATTTAATCATTAATACTTCCCAAATAATGCTTGATTCTTTGGTCGTTCACCTTTAATAGGTGACCGGCTTTGCTCTCCTAATTCAATGGCACCATAAGGGAACACCTTTGTCACTTTAAAAGGACTAGACCATCTTGACTTCAACTTGAGTCTTGAGTTGTTTAACAAGACCAAGTACCCAAGGTGAAAACTGCCTCTTCAAGATTTGATAAACTTCATCCTCTCCTTGTAAAGAACGTAACTTTCATAATCTTGGAGATGGAACTTATTTATTTCATTGAGTTGATCCACCCTTAACCGCGAAACATTCTCCCAATCTATGTTGACTTTCTTCAATGCCCATAGTTCCTCATATTTCACCTATACCAGAAGATGGCATGCCTTGCCAAACACCAACTTGTAAGGTGACATACCAATTGGAGACTCGTAAGCCATTCAATATGCCCACAAGGCATCATCTAGCTTTCTTGACCAATCTGTCCTCATGATATTCACCGTCTTTGTCAATATGCTCTTGATCTCCCGGTTGGACACTTCCACTTGACCACTTGTTTGGGAGTGGTAAGAAGTTTCCACTTTATGTTGCACTCCATATTTCTCAAGAAGAGAAGAAAATACTCTATTGCAAAAGTGAGAACCTTCATCACTTATGATAGCTCTAGGGGTCCCAAACCGAGTGAAAATGTTCTTCTTGAGGAATGTGGTAACATTTTTCCCTTCATTGGTTAAAATGGCTATAGCTTCAACCCATTTGGACACATACTCCACCGCCACAAGAATGTATTTGTTGCCATGAGAACTCACAAATGGACTCATGAAGTCAATCCCCCAAATGTCAAACAACTCCACCTCAAAGATAGGATACATTGGCAATTCGTGTCTTCTAGAGACATTTCCTTCCAATTGACATTAGTCACAATATTTCACAAAATTATGGGAATCCTTGTAGATTGTTGGACAATAAAAACCACTTTGAAGAATTTTGGAGGCAATGAGGTGACTAGCATGATGACCCATAACTGATGAAGTATGGCATTCTTCCATGATAGGCAACATTTCAACTTCTGGCACACATCATCGAATAATATTATCAGCACAAATCCGGAAGAGATAAGGCTCATCCCAATAGTTTCAGGAATCTCTCAAGAATTTCTTCTTTTGATGAGAGTTTAGATGATCCGGCATGATTCTGATACCAAGGGATGAGGTCTTGAGATGAGGCAAAGACTTGCTCATCCAGAAAAGCGTCATTGATCTCCAACTCATTCTTTGGCCTCCCGGCCTCTTCAATTCTAGATAAATGGTCCGCCACTTGGTTTTCACAACCCTTCCGATCTTTTATCTCAAAATCAAAACTCTTATAGAAGGAGTATCCACCTAATCAAGTGTGGCTTTGCATCCTTCTTTGCCATTAGATATCGGAGGGCTGCATGATCAGAATAAACCACCACTTTAGAACCTCACAAGTATGAGCAGAACTTTTCAAATGCAAAGACAATGGCCAACAATTCTTGTTCCATCACTGTATAGTTCTTTTGAGCCTCGTTGATAGATCTACTTGCATAGTAAATTGGATTAAGTATCTTGCCATGTCTTAAATATTTGAGATATTATATGCTCCCCCCCTTAAAATAACATTTTTCCTCAAACAAGTTTGTCACGACCCAAACCGAAAGGCCACGACGAGCACTCGGACCTTACTTGTCGAGTACCACTAATCATGTGTTTAGCATATATCCGTAATTTCGCATGGCCTACGAGGACACCTTACGGTCAATTTTTTATTTTAGTCGTTGTGCAACGGCTATAGCGGCCATTTTTACCCCACCCCATAAACCCCCCTACCCCCTTACCCCCTTAATATTTATTTTAAACCCTAAGTTAATATATTTATACTTTAACCCTATTTTTCAACTATAAATACCTCATTTTTCTCACAAATCTTCCTACCATCTCTCTAATCTAATCTCTCAATTTATCTCTCTACAATTCTACAAATCATCCTACTATTAAATATTATATCAAAGTTAAAAAATTGGGAGTGAAGTTGGCAACTAGCTTGAGGATCATCCATCAAGCAAAGTTTCAATTTTCAAACTCGATTACACGTCGGCATTTGGTACCTTCGTTCCTTCTTTAAATTATTATTGTTACTTTATTTTTATTATCGCACTTAATTTCATTATCTTTAAATATTTATTTGCATAATTAAAATGGAATGATTAAAAGGTATGTTTAAGGGTAAGGGTAAGGCTTCTTCTAGTAGGGGTAACAAGGGCATGGGTACTTCTTCCAGTAATCCTATTCCTAGTTGTAAATGATGGCCTAAAACTTTTTGAAAGCATTCTTGAAAAAATACAATATGCTATAAAATTTATTTTTAAAGGTAATAAAATACAAAGACGCAAAGAATATAAAAAAAATTGTCATGATTGTGGATTACCTTATAGAAAAATTTCAGAAGAAGTTTCAACTAGGTGGAATTCGTTGTATGAGCAACTATTTGTTGCTTACGATTATAGACAACCTATAATTTTATTATTTAACGCCCATAATAAAAATCCAAGGGATGTGCTTGTAGATAATGATTGGGAAAATATTTTAGAACTTAATGGATTTCTAGAGAAATTTTTTCAAGCTTAAGAATTTTTTCGATATTTATTATCCTACTATTTCAAATATATTATTTTATATAGCTCTAATATTTTTGTTACTTAATAAATATATGCAAAAACCAACTTATAAGGCATCTATTGAAAAAAAAATTAAAAAATTTTTAAAAAAAATCATATTCCCACTATTTATATTATTGGTGCGGTATTAAATCTGACTATTAAAGTAGACGGTTGTAAAACACTAATAGAAACGATTTATGATTTTATAGAAGTAATTCCAACAGACACAACTGAAGAACCAACTCACAAACCAACTAAAGAAGAAGTTATGTCTAGCATACATAGTGAATGTAAACAAGTATATATGTATTACCAACAACAAAGTGCAAATAATCAATCGGCTTCTATACCATCTTCTACTACTTCGATGCAACCTTATAA
The DNA here is from genome assembly GCA_034509755.1 of Anisodus tanguticus. Lineage (NCBI taxonomy): Eukaryota > Viridiplantae > Streptophyta > Magnoliopsida > Solanales > Solanaceae > Anisodus > Anisodus tanguticus. The sequence goes on from CM067542.1 coordinate 38,400,224, forward strand.
AAGACATGCGGTTACTGCTGCTAGTATTCAGGGCCTTAGACATAAAATGTTTAGTGGTTCAACTTCTTCACAAGTTAGCGAATTTGATGTTTATGTTTTGCACGGTGTTGTACCGTACGAATTAATTGTCAATGATGAAGGACATGAAGACTTGCTGAAATACTGGAGACAAAATGAGAATATATTTCCAACACTAGCAAAGATGGTCCGAGATGTTTTGAACATTCAAGCGTCATCAACAGCGTCTGAAAGCATTTTTTTCTGCTGGGAAATTTCAAATAGGAGAGCACAGACATTCATTGGTGGGAGCCGCATTGGAGATTGCAGTTCTTTTCAGAGATTGAATTCGAGCGGAGCGTAGAAGATGAGGTCAACCGGAGATCAACGGAGAAGAAGACAACAACTACAATGAAATATTGTCCGAGGGAACAGGAAGCGACGTCAAACAATTTGACCGACAAATTCCAATTCCAACCGAAGATCCTCAAGACATTGTGAGGAAATTAGAAAAAGTATGGTTAACTATGTAAATTTTTTAATTGCAAGTTTACTATGTGATTTGCAACTTTTGAATAACACCACAAAGTTGCAATTTTGAAATTGTATTACCAAAAAACATATTTCTATTAAATAATATAAGATGCACAAAAACAGTCTTGAGAAGTTTTTATTACACTATCTTGTTCAATTATTGAAGTGTTTATATATATTATTTTTTAAAATTAAGTGGCAAAAAAAATGGTCAAATCCCGATCCCGACCCGTCCCCCCAAATCTCGACCCCTCTATCGGCAGGATGTGGGACGGGACGAGACCTCTTCCCGGCCCGGCCCACCGCACCCCGCGCGGTTGGACAGCCCTTGTTTGAACTGATTTATTCCAGAAGTCAACTGATAAGAATAATTATTTAATTGGGGGAATCATATAAAGCAACTTTAGTTTTCCTTGGGAAAAAATCACCACGCAAATTACGGAAACAAGTTGACTCTTTAAGACTATTTAGCTTTTCTTATAACAAGAATATAATACTACTCCATTCGTTGGGTAAAACTATTAAGTGATCTTGTGTAGTCCATCAAAAACTTATTACACCCTCGATTTTACTTGTCTATTATACTAAAAAGAGAAAAGAATTAAATATACCCTTCTATTTTAATTTTTTAGTCAACTTTATCCTCTGTTAACGAAAGTAGTCAAATATACCTCTTCTATTACAAGTTGGAGCCAAATATACCCTAGCATTAGCAAAGTATTCAAAAATACCCCTTTTTAAAAAACTATTCTAGAAAATTAGATTTTTCAATTAAGAAATCTGTAAAGTATTTTTTTAAAAATAAAGTGTCCTAAAAATATATTTTTTAAAATCTGGATTAATTTTAAAAAGAAATCTGAAAATTTGATTTTTTTTTTAAAAAAAATCCAGATTTTTTAAATAAAAAATCCAATTTTCCTGATTATTTTTTTTTTACAAAAAATGAGTTTTATAAAATCAAGAAAATTTTAGATTTTTGATAAAAACCATTTTTTCCAAATTTGTTTTAAATTTGCTACATGTCATTTTTAGATATTAATATGCTACATGTCACCTAAATTATACACATATTATATAGAGAAATACACACTGATGCACCTCATTTTTAACATATTATATAAGTATTTAACGTATTCTATATAGCATTTAACTTATTCTAAGTGGCTCCTACGTGACAATTTTTTTTAAATAATTTAGAAAATTAATTTTTCTAATTAAAACAAATCTAGAAAAGATGACTTTTATTAAAAGTATGAAATTTTATTGATTTTATAAAACTAATTTTTTTAAAAGATTAAAAGATCTGGAAAAAAAATTAATTAGTGTTTTCAGATTTATTTTTAAAATTAATCCATTTTTTTATAAAAAAATTAAGATACTTTATTTTCTTTAAAAAATCTAATTTTCCAGAATATTTTTTAAAACGGGTATTTTTGAATACTTTGGTAACGGTAAGGGTATATTTGGCCCCCACTAGTAGCAGGAGGGGGTATATTTGATTGCTTTCGCTAACGGGGGGCAGAGTTGACTAATAAACTAAAGTAGAGGGGGTATATTTGACCATTTTCCCTACTAAAAATACTTGTCTAATTTTACTTGTCCACTTTAGAAATTAAAATTAAGAGATAATTTACTACTTTTTTTCTTATTTTACCCTTAGTATTAATAAGTCAAAATTTTCATTTTCTTTTTCCAACACTACTTTTTTATGGAAAATATTTTAATTGTTGAAACTCATTACTTAATTAGTTGGTTGCACATTTTTTTTGATATAATATAATAAACTTTTCATTCTATTTTTGACTCATTAATAAGCGTCTCAAGTACAAGTAAACTGGACGGAGGGAGCACTAATTTGAAGAGTTTGTGAAACGAAGATGTCGACATACTCCCTCTGTTCCATAATAAGTGGGTTTTAGGCTTTTTAATTTTTTTTTAAAATAAGTGATGCTTTAGGATTTCAAGAAAACTTTTAGTTGATTCTTTCAAGATTACCCTTATTTAAATAGTCAAGATTTATTAACTACTTCCTCCGTCCATTTTTACTTGTCCGCTATATTAAAAACAGTTGTCCAATTTTACTTGTCCACTTTAGAATTCAAGAGATAATTTACCACTTCATACCTATTTTACCACTATCATTTATTATTGGGTTAACAAGTTCAAGGAAATTTTAGTGGTTGCACAACTTTTAAAGTATGTTTTATTTATTTCAATCATTAGGTTACTTATCAATAATTAGGAGCTGATATAATAAAATTATCATTCTATTTTTGACTCCTTAATAGGTGTGCCAAGTCAAAATGTGACAACTAAAAATGGATGAAGGAAGGACCTTTTTTTCAAGAAAATAATAAAATTTTATTAGGGGTAAGTTAATAAAACACATAATTTTTTAGAAGTAAACAATTTATCAAAAGAGTATGCATGAACCTAAGAAAACACTTGCTCCTTATGGAATGGAGGGAGTAGTAATTAAAGACGAATAAGTTGCAGACTTCCAAATTAATTCCATTAATCAATGTTGCATATCCAAACTAAAATCATTAACCTCGAAATTGCAATGGAGCACTATTAGCACGTGTACATTTATATATATTTAGACATATTTAGTTTTATGTAATTATGGTAAATATAGGATCCCTATTGTATGAGAATTTCACATTGTACACAAATATATATTTTGTATTAATGACAAAGGTTCCCTAAGGGAGATTAATACAATTCTACATCGTATCAGAGCCAGGCTCATTCCAATTCTATGTTCACCGATGTTGGATCCCCAAATTATGTCATCCACGCTCCAGTTAACGGGGTCTAGGCGTGTGGAGGAGTGTTAAGAGTCCCACATCGGAAATGGAATGGGAACATGGACTCCTTATATGTACTTGGACAATCCTCACCCCTATAGCCAATAACCCTTCCCGACCTAAAACCTAAATTTTGGCCGCTATTCTCTGTCACGACCCACACCAGAGGGCCGCGATGGGCACTCTGACCCCACCCGCCGGGTACCACCAATCGTACAGTCAACGCCTAATCATAATTAAATACGGACTAAGCCGAAAAAAGACTAGGTAAAATCTTAATCAGAAAACCAACTTATATATATATATATATATATATATATATACATCCCAAAGGCCATACAAGACTACTACACATAGGACACATGTCTACAAGCCTCTAAAGAGTACACAACATCAACAGGTCGGGGACAGGGCCCTGCCATACCTATATAGACATGTAAAAATATACCGTACCAAAATAGACTGACACTCCGAAATAAGGGGAGTGCTCCAAATCCGCTGAGTCAGCAACCTACTAACGTGGATCATCGCCTTGCCTACGTGAACCTGCGGGCATGAAACGGAGCGTCCCTCGACAAAAGGGACGTCAGTACGACTAATGTACTGAGTATGTCAGGCATGAACAATAGTATAACAAGGATATAACAACAACTGAAACATAAACAGCTGACAGCAGTAAAGTCCTCTGAGGGCCCTAATACATATGCCTAAATATTATGCACAATGCAAATGCGGTATACATATAAATATTGGCCACATAAGGGCATCTTCCTTCCCATAACCGCCTCTATGGGCATCAAGTTATATCGGCCACACAAGGGCATCATATCATTTTGGCCACACAAGGGCATCAATATTGGCCTCACATGGGCATCTTTCTTTTTTTGTGATAGTTTGTACCAGTTGCAGGTGGTGTGCGTATATAACGCCTTTCCCTTTCTCCATATCCCCTACATATATACAATATTTACCATATAGTAATGTGCATAGCACAAATGGGTCCAGGGTGATATATGAATATAATGAAAATGAAAATGCATGAATGACAATAAAACATTCCGAATTTCTCGGATGACACAATAGCATTGCTCCTTCGGCTAACACTGTGAATATCAACATCTTTTACGTATACCTCAATAAGGACTTAGGAACATATTTAGGCATGTTTTTAACATAGGAATCAATAACATGAATATTCTTAACCACTAGGAGTAGAATAATTTATGGAACAATATCACGGTTATATTTTATTACATGGAACATGCCAAAAGAAGAAATAATTTGCCTTAACATACCTCAATAATAACGGAACCAGCCCCTTTTAATAATTACTTGCTGGAACGTTGCTTGAACAATATTGGCAAAATGTTTCGTTCTAACCAAAAACTAGGATCGAATTGCTTCTCACCTAATGATCTAACTGGCCACTTTATTTTTTACCATTCTTGTCTAACACAATATCGAAAATGCTCACAAAATGAAATGTTAAAGGCAACCTGTACGTTCCTTTTGGTCTTCAAGAATTCTCAAACAAATATATAATTCCCAAAGTGAGCACCAAGTGGACTATAATCATAATGTCTCCCACATAGCTAATATTGGCGGTGGAGAGCATTTGTTGATACCACATGCACACTAACGTGCCACCCTACTCCATTAATTAAGTGACTTGCCTCCGTATAATTTATCAATCACATACATAATTAATTTTGTGATCCCAATTCACTTAAATCTTGATAACTTATAAAATCTTCATATACTCAATATCATAATCTTGTGATATGACACTAGTCCATAACCTCATTGGGGATATATAACTATTATTATTAATCCCCATCGTCACATTTGTTACGTTCAAAATTATTTTGGGGTTTTATCCTTTTATATACTAATCTCTTTATTAGCATACGTAAATATAACATAAATGCCCCGAGGCTCGGGTCTACTTGCCTACGTTTAGGTGCTCAAACCATCGCCCAAATTATGGGATGTTACATCCTCCCCCCCCTTTGAAACATTCGTCCTCGAATGTTGGGGTGACATATCTAATCCTTGTTGCGTAGCCCGAATATACAACTACTTTTTCACGGCCATATAAGGTAACATACATCACTGCATTAGACCTCACATGGTACGCAAGCACTAATTATAATATCAAGAATTGGAATTTACCTTATGCTTCTCTTGGAACCTCGACGTTAGTCTGGAATAGGTATGGATACTTGTACATCATTTCCTCTTCCGCCTCCCACGTCATCTCTCCCACGTTCTTATTTCGCCACAAAACTTTCACATAGGCTACTTCTTTAGTCCTCAGCCTGTGGACCTGTCGATCTAGGATAGCTATAGGAACTTCTTCATATGATAAGTCCTCTGTAATCTTCACATCGTCAATCGGTACTATCCGGGAAGGATCCCCAATACATGCTCTCAATATAGAGACATGGAAAACTGGATGAAGAAACTCCAAATCCCAAGGCAAGTCCAATTCGTAAGCTACTTGACCGATTCGTCGAATTATACAATATGGTCCAATATACCTTGGACTGAGCTTTCCTTTCTTTTCGAATCTCATTACCCCCCTCATAGGAGAAATTTTCAGGAAGACCCAATCATCTACCTGGAACTCTAAGTCTCGATGTAGCACATCTGAATACGACTTCTGACGACTCTGTGTGGTTAACGGTTGTTCTTGAATCAACTTCACCTTCTCTATGGCTTGGTGTACCAAGTCATGCCCAAATAACTCTGATTCACCTAACTCGAACCATCCGATAGGAGACCTACATCTCTGTCTATATAAAGCCTCGTATGGAGCCATTTTAATGCTGGTATGATAGTTGTTATTGTACGCGAACTCAATAAGGAGTAAATAGTCATTCCAATTTCCCTTAAAATCCAATATACAAGCTCGTAGCATGTCCTCAAGCGTCTAAATCGTACGCTCGGCTTGCTCGTCTGTCTGAGGATGAAAAGTTGTGCTAAGATTAAATTGGGTTCCTAAACCATTTTGAAATGACTTCCAAAAGTTAGCTGTAAACTGTGCACCTCGGTCAGATATAATAGAGATAGGTACACCATGAAGGCAAACAATCTCTTTAACGTACAACTTCGCGTAATCTTCGGCTGTGTAGGTAGTTCTGACAGGCAAGAAGTGAGCTGATTTGGTTAATCTATCAACATTTACCCAAATAGAATCAAACTTTTGATAAGAACGAGGTAAACCCGTAATGAAATCCATATTAATCATTTCCTATTTTCACATCAAAATCTCAATGTTCTGAGTCAAGCCACTGGGTTTTTGGTGCTCTATTTTTACCTAATGACAATTAGGACACTGTGCTACAAATTCTGCCAGGATCCTCTTCATGTCGTTCCACCAACAAATGCCCTTGAGATCATGATACATTTTGGTAGATCCCGGGTGAATAGAATACCGTGAGCAATGGGCCTCTGTCAAAATTCTATCTCGTAATCCCGCTATATTTGGAACACATAGACGGCCCTGGTGCTTGAGAATCCCATACTCGTCAATCTCAAATGTTGTGGTCTTCTTTTGTTGAATGCCATCTCTGATCTTTCTCAGACTAGGGTCTTCCCATTGTCGTTCCTTAACTTCCGATACAAAGGACGATTCTGACACATTCCGATTCACAATACCACCATCTTTCGAATCCATTAGTCAGAATCCCAAACGAGCTAACTGATGGAGCTATCTTACTAATTCTTTCCTTTCGACTTGTACTGGAGTCGAGCTGATCATCGACTTACGACTGAGCGTGTCTACTACAATATTAGCTTTGCCGGGATGATATAAGATGTCCACATCATAATCCTTTAACAATTCAAGCCACATCCTCTGCCTCAGATTCAACTCCTTCCGTTTGAATATGTATTGCAGACTTTTATGATCCGTGAAAATGTCTACATGAACACCATACAAGTTATGCCGCCAAATATTCATTGCATAGACCACTGCGGCGAACTCTAAATCGTGTGTCAGATAGTTTTTCTCATGTTTCTTCAATTGCCTTGAAGCATAGGCAATCACCTTACCATGTTGCATTAGCACACATCCCAAACCTGCTCCCGAGGCATCATAATACACAACATAACCTTTCGGACCCTCTGGAAGAGTAAGAACTGGTGCCGATGTTAGTTTATCCTTTAACTTTTGGAAACTCTGCTCAAAATCATCGGACCATTGAAATTTTATGGCCTTTTATGTCAACTTTGTTAATGGTGTTGATATGGTAGAAAACCCTTTTACAAACCTATTATAATAGCCGGCTAAGCCTAAAAGTTGCGAACCTCTGATGGGGTCGTAGGCCTCGGCCAATTCTTCACCACTTCAATCTTCTGAGTGTCAACTCTTATGCCTTCTTCTGACACTATATGACCAAGGAAAGCCACTGAACTCAACCAAAATTCACACTTGGAGAGCTTTGCATACAACTTATAGTCTCGGAGTATCTGTAGTACAATCAGCAAATGATCCACATGCTCTGCTTCCGACTGAGAGTAAACCAGAATATCATCTATAAATACTATCACAAATACGTCCAGGAATGGGCGAAACACGCTGTTCATCATATCCATAAATGTTGTCGGTGCGTTTGTAAGCCTAAATAACATCACTAAGAACTCGAAGTACCCATACCTTGTCCTGAAAGCCGTTTACGGAATGTCTTTCTCCTTAACCCTTAACTGATGGTACCCCGACCTTAGGTCAATCTTTGAAAAATATCTTGCACCTTGTAACTGGTTGAACAAATCGTCAATTCTGGGAAGAGGGCTTGTTCTTGATAGTGACTTTATTCAGCTGCCGATAGTCGATACACATTCGTAATGAACCATCTTTCTTTCGTACGAACAATACCGGCGCACCCCAAGGAGATACGCTGGGCCTAATAAAGCCTTTCTCGAGTAGATCATTTAATTGCTCCTTTAATTCTTTCAATTCAGCTGGAGCCATTCTATAAGAAGGAATAGATATCGGATGAGTCTCTGGAAACACATCTATACCGAATTCAATTTCCCTTTCAGGAGGAAGGCCTGGAAGTTCATCTGGAAATACATCAAGAAACTCATTAACCACTGGAATTGATTAATAAGTAGGTGGTTCGGCATCGACATCTCTAGCCCGAATAAGATGGTATATACAACCTTTGGAGATCATCTTTCTTGCCTTAAGTTATGAAATAAACCTTCCTTTTGGCGTCGCCGTATTACCCTTCCATTCAAGGACTGGCTTGCTTGGGAACTAAAATTTAACAATCTTTGTTCGGCAATCAACATTAGCGTAGCACGATGCTAGCCAATCCATGCCCATAATAACATCAAAATCAACCATCTCTAGTTCTACCAAATCTGTTAGGGTCTGATGGCTATAAATTAATACTGCACAATTCTGATAGACATGTCTAGCAACTACCGACTCACCAACTGGTGTAGATACCACAAATAGATCTCTTATCAACTCAGACTTCATACCAAATTTATAGGCAACGAAAGGAGTAATATATGATAGATTGGAGCCTGGATTTAACAATGCATACACATTATGTGAAAAGACCAATAATATACCTAAAATAACATCAGGTGATGACTCCTGATCCTGTCGTCCCATCAATGCATAGATGTGATTCTGGCCCCCACCTCTGCCTCGACCGGATAATGTTTGTCGACTCTGTCCTGACAGACGTACTGACAGTGATGAAGCTGCTGCAGATCCGACCGGTTGGACTCTAACACATTTGTCTCATCCTCGTTGGCATGGCCCTAGATGGTTTTTACCACACTGCTCACATCGAGCCAACGGTGGCCTCATCTGAGTAGAATCCCCTCTATAATAAGACCCTGATGCTCATGAAGTTTGGCCTGGTCCTGATTGAACAAACCGATCAATCCTCGACTTTGAAAATGGTAATGATGTGTTGGCTACTGGGTAAGATGGGCGTCTATAGAGCTGTAGTCTGAGCCCACCTCTGAAATCCTTCACGTCACCTACGGATCGAGCCCTCTTATGATGGCCCTTATCATGCTCTTGATCTACCCGTTGTTGCCTTTTAAGATCTTCCAAATTTTGTGCATAAGCCTGAATGCGAGCAATATCCATACTCGGATTCACGGAAGGCGTAGTACACTCATTGACCAAGTGCAACCCCAATCCAGTAACAAACCTATGTACCCGGTCACTTATCTCCGCTATAATCGTAGAAGCATATCTGACCAATGACTTAAACTGCAAGCTATATTCTCGAACACTCATGTTGCCCTGCTCAAGACGTAGGAATATGTCCTGCCTGGCCCATCGGAGTTCGACTGGCAAAGAATGTTATAAGAAGGCCTCTGAAAACTCTCTCCATCCTGCTGATGGAGCACGAGGTCCCCTAGATTGCTCCCATGTTTCATACCAGGTTACTGCGACATCCCGCAGTCTATAAGAAGCAAACTTTACCGACTCAGTATCGGTAGCATCCATCACCCGCAAGGTACGTTGTATCTGATCCAGAAAATTCTGTGGGTCTGCATTCAGGTCTGATCCCGTGAACACCGGAGGGTCTAAGTTGATAAAATCCCGAGCTCTCGCACTAGCAACTCTATCAGAAGGACTGGGAACCTGACGTTGGGCCTGAGCGGCCACCAATCGTGTCAATAACTGTACAACACTTCGAATATCAAGATCCACATCTGGAGTATCAAGTGGAGGAACTGGGGTACTGCAGCTCCACTAATCTCCTCTGGAGGTGATGAAGTCGGGGAATCATATGAAGGAGTCGCACCGTGGGTCTTACTCTGGCCCTTACTAGCGGATGGCAATTGGCTAGCACCTTCGCCCGCGACCTTATCCAACGCCCTCAGACTCTTGAACTTCTTCCTTGCGGTAGGCATCGTTGGAATCATAAACACGAGACGGATTAAGAGTGAAATACTTATAACTCAACTCTACTTCACGATTTATGAGATGAAAGAATGGAAACCATCCCTAAATGTCAGATAGCCTCCTGCTTATAAGTATGGTGCACAACATACCCATAAATAAGACTCTACCAGACACGGCTTGTAGACTCCCTAGGACAGGCATGCTCTAATACCAAGTTTGTCACGACCCACACCAGAGGGCCGCAACGGGCACCCAGACCCCACCCGCTGAGTACCACCAATCGTACAGTCAACACCTAATGATAATTAAATACGGACTAAGCCGAAAAAGGACTATATAAAATCTTAATCAGAAAACCAACCTATATATATACATCCCAAAGGCCGAAAAGGCCATACAAGACTACTACACACATGACATCTGTCTATATGCCTCTAAAGAGTACACAATATAAAAAAGTCGGGATAGGGTCCCGCCATACCCATATAGACATGTAAAAATATATTGTACCAAAATAGACTAACTCCGAAACAAGGGGAGTGCTCCAAAATTCGTTGAGTCAGCAACCTACTAACGTGGATCGTCGCCTTGCCTACGTGAACCTGAGGGCATGAAACACAGCATCCCCCGATAAAAGGGATGTCAGTACGACTGATGTACTGAGTATGTGAAGCATGAACAATAGTATAACAGGGATATAACAACAATTGAAACAGAAATAGCTGACTAGCAGTAAATGCCTCTGAGTTCCCTAATACATATGCCTAAACGTTATGCACAATGCAAATGCGATATACATATAAATATTAGCCATACAAGGGCATCTTCTTTCTCATAACCGCCTCTGTGGGTATCAGGTTATATCTGCCACACAAGGGCATCATATCATATTGGCCACACAAGGGAATCAATATTGGCCTCACATGGGCATCTTTTTTTTCGTGATAGTCTGTACCAGCTACAGGTGGTGTGCGTATATAACGCATTTCCCTTTCCCCATATCCCCTACATATATACAATATTTACCATATAGTAATGTGCATTACACAAGTGGGTCCAGGGTGATATATGAATATAATGCAAATAAAAATACATGAATGACAATAAAACATTCCGAATTTATCGGATGACACAATATCCTTGTCCATTCGGCTAACACTGTGAGTATCAACATCTTTTACGTATGCCTCAATAAGGACTTAGGAACATATTTAGACATGCTTTTTAACATAGGAATCAATAACATGAATATTCTTAACCACTAAGAGTAGAATAATTTATGGAACAATATCACGGTTATATTTTGTTACATGGAACATGCCAAAAGAAGAAATAATTTGCCTTAATATACCTCAATAATAACGGAACCAGCCCCTTTTAATAGTTGCTTGCTGGAATGTTGCTTGAACAATATTTGCAAAATGTTTCATTCTAACCAAAAACTAGGAACGAATTGTTTCTCACCTAATGAGCTAACTGGCCACTTTTATTTTTTATCATACTTCTCTAACACAATAAAATCGAAATGCTCACAAAATGAAATGTTAAAGGCAACATGTACGTTCCTTTTGGTCTTAAGAATTCTCAAACAAAGATATAATTCCCAAAGTGAGCACAAAGTGGACTATCATCATAATGTCTTCCAGTTAGCCAATCTTGGCGGTGGAGAACATTAGTTGATGCCACATGCACACTAACGTGCTACCCTACTTCATTAATGAAGTTACTTGCCTCCGTATAATTTATCAATCGCACACATAATTAATTTTGTTCTCCCAATTCACTTAAATCTTGATAACTTATAAAACATTCATATACTCAATATCATAATCTTGTGTTATGACACTAGTCCATAACCTCATTGGGGATATATAACTATTATTATTAATCCCCATCGTCACTCTTGTTACGTCCAAAATTATTTCGGGGTTTTATCCTTTTATATACTAATCTCTTTATTAGCATACGTAAATATAACATAAATTCCCCGAGGCTCGGGTCTACGTGCCTACGTTTAGGTGCTCAAATCATCGACCAAAATTACGAGATATTACATTCTCATTCTTTTTCGGCACCGAACTGCCCGTATACAGCCGGTATACATCTGATATACGTTGATATACTGTTGTCCAGCCCTTACATTCTACAAACAACCATGTATACACCCGATATATCACTAATATACCGCCATATTTCCCTCCATATCTCTTCAATAGGCCATATACCCTTCGTATACATCCCATACACGTCGATATACACTTGTATACAGCTAATATATTTCTCCACCCATTGTATACTACCCGTACACAGCTATCTTAAGCCGTTATACACCTTGTATATGGCTGATACTACCCCTAATATATACGTCATGACCCTCCAAAGTTTTAACTTTCTCTCACCTCCTCTCCAACAGACGCCATGGCAGAGAATGACCGAGGTTGTGGCAACAGCCACCGCGACAGTGGTGGTAGATTGGATCAGGCGAGCCACTGGTGGTAGCAGGCGTCCAGCCACTGCCTGGGCACACAGAAAATGGGCCACATACAACAGGCACCACCCTCAGGCAGCCCAACAGATCAGACCAGCCCAGTCGTTGGGCCTCCATTATTCGGTCCAGCTTCCTGAGGCCCAACAGGGAGTCCAGCTTTCTCAGGCCCAACTGATTGGAGCCCAACAATCCGCTCCAGGCCCTCTTCAATCCAATTTGGGTCAGTCTTTCGCCACATTGACTCCTCGACAGCCCGGTAACGCGTGATATGTGAATAGGGGCGCCACGTCTCACCTCACCAATAATTCGGATAATCTTACTCAATTGCGAAATTTAAATACTCTGCAATCTATTATGGTCGGTCACGGTCATCGCATTCCAATTCAAGGATTTGTCCACTCTTACCCCACCACTGCATCCCATTTCTCTCTTAAAAACGTCTTTTATGCCCCACACATCATCAAAAATCTAATTTCTGTTAGAAAATTTGCCACCGATAATTCTATCTCAATTAATTTTGATCTGTTTGGATTTTATGTAACGGAACTGAGTACCGAAAAACTCCTTACGAGATGCAATAGAAAGGGGGGCCTATATCCTTTCCTACACACATTCGCTGCTAATGTCACTCCTCCCACCGTTCTGACAATCATATCTCACTCAACGTGGCATAGTAGACTTGGTTATCCGGGTTCTTACGCTTTTTATTCTCTTAGAAATTGAAATTTAATCCAATGTAACAAAAAGAAATCTTTCTCATAGTTGCACCTCGTATCAGTTAGGGAAACACGTTAGACTATCATTTACGACTTATATGAGTACTACTTTCTCTCCCTTTGATATTATTCACGTTGATTTATGGACATCTCCCATAACTAGCAATTTAGGCCACAAATATTATCTGATATTTTTGGATGATTTCTCTCACTTTCTTTGGGTATACCCACTCAAATCTCAAGTGTTCTCCAAATTTGTTGAGTTTCGTACACTGGTTAAAACGCAATTTGCAAAAGACATAAAATCGTTTCAATGTAATAATGGTCGTGAGTTTAATAATTCCTTATTTCATGAATTATGTGTGGCTAACGACATGGTTTTTCATTTCTCGTGCCCATATACCTCCCCTCAAAATGGTAAAGCCGAAAGAATTCTCCGAACCATTAATAATATGATTCATACCCTCTTTTTTCATTCGTTTCCCTCCTACTTTTTGGGCATATGCAGTAAAAACGGTAGAACACATTCTCAACAGTTTACCTACCCGTGCGATTCAAAATAGGACACCCACCGAAATTCTCTACCGTCGAATCTCTACCTATGACCATCTTCAAATTTTTGGTTGTCTGTGTTACCGTAATCTGACATCCACGGCCCCCCACAAATTGGCACCAAGATCTACTCTGTGCGCTTTCCTAAGTTTCTTGTCAAACCATAGGGGATACCTGTGCTATGAGCTCTGCACCGACAAAATCATAATTTTTCGCCACGTCACTTTTGTTGAGTATGTGTTCACATTTGATAATATTAAAAAAATTGAGTTACTGATTACCATTTCCTTGAAGATTCGCACCCATCACCACTTATCCAACAAGCATTCCGTCAGGCTGCCGCTGTTTCGACAGTGGAAGACGCACTAACTGCCACCACCGGCAGTCAGGTCGTCAGCTTCCCAACCCCTCCAGTCAGTCTTGCAGTACACCACTTTGTCAGTTCAACCTCCACACCCGTCAACATACCCACGTCTCAGTCCTCATTCCCGTCACTATCCCGGAAGTCACCAATTACCACCAACGGCCATCGACCCATCGACACCCCACCTATGACATGATCAATGTCCATCCATACCTCCATCACCGGAAACTACCACGCAGTCTCCCCAACTACTCCGGCCATCACACAACCTACCCATCGGCTAAGTCAACCAATGTCACTCGTACCGCTGTCACACCACCATTCTAAACCCCAACCCACCCAGTTCTCGAAACCCAGACTGGCACAACACCACCACACTGATAACCCATCTCTAACCCACCACCGACATCGTACCTTACTACTCATCCACCAACCAGCGTCGATCTACCCAAACCGACACCACCGACACAACCACTGTCATGCCCAAATACCACAAGCCCGCTCCCACCAATCGCCACACCCGACTCCCACCCATATCAGATCACGTCGAACCTTCCCCAGAACCAGATCCAACCACCCAATACTAACAGTGCCCCTGCCCCCACCCACCTTATGGAAACCCGTGCCCAACACGGTATTTTCAAACCCAAAGTCCAGTTCAACCCGTCAACCCAAATTGTGTCACCAATTCCTAAAACCTAAAATTAGCCAAACTAGACCCCAATTAGAATGCGGCCATGTGTGAGAAATTTAATGTTTTAACAAAATAACAAACTTAGAATTTGGTTCCTAGACTGGAGGGGCTAAATGTGATCCGATGTATGTGGTTTTTTTGCCACAAATACAGAGATAGTGGTGACCAAGAGAGGTACAAGGCACGACTTGTGGCTAATGACACTAATTAGCAGGAGGGTATAGATTGTGGTAAGATATTCAGTCTGGTTGTTAAACTGGCCACCATTTGCATAGTTCTGAGTATTGCTATGGGTAAACATTGGCCTATTCATCAGCTTGATGTGAAAATACATCTCTACATGTGGATTTGAAAGAAACGGTTTATATGCATCAACCGTCTGGTTTTGTCCATCCAGCATCCCCTCAGTATGTATGTCATCTCCGTAAGTCACTTTATTATTTGAAACAGGCCCATGGAGCGTGGTATGATCATTTTGCTCAGTATCTCATGCAGATTGGGTTTGTATGCAGCAAGTGTGATAATTCTCTATTTATTTTTCATAGAGGTAGTAGCATTGCTTATTTATCATTGTATTTTGATGATATTGTGCTTACTTCCTCTTCTGAGCTGTTAAAAATAAGATCATTGCACTGCTCAAAATAGAATTTTCTATGACTGATTTGGGGAAGTTGAGCTATTTTTTGGGGATTTCAGTGACTAGATCTGCAGACACTATGTTTCTTTGTCAACGTAAGTATGCATAGGAGATTGTGTACAGAGCAAAAATGGGAAATTGCAAAATCATGTCCACTCTAGTTGACTCTAAATCAAAGCTTAGTGCTTTGGATGGTGATCTAGTGTCAGACCCACTCTCTGCATGAGTCTTTCAGGTGCACTACAGTACCTCACTTTCACCAGATCTAATATTGCTTATGTTGTTCAGTAGGTATGCTTATTCATGCATGCCCCCAGGGAGCCACATCTTACTGCCCTCAAATGTATCATTCGATACGTTAAGGGCAGACTTGATTATGGATTTCATCTATACCCCTCAGCACCGACCAGGTTGTTGTCATATACGGATGCTGATTGGGCAGGTTGTCCGGACATGCGATGATCCACCTCAGGCTATTGTGTGTTCTTAGGGGATAACCTCATTTCTTGGTCTGCCAAGAGATAAGACACATTATCTCATTCGAGCGCAGAAGCAGAGTACAGAGGTGTTGCTAATGTTGTTGCTGAGATCTGCTGGCTCCGAAACCTTTTTTTGGAGCTTCAGTGTCCATTACGTAAGGCGTCTTTGGTGTATTGTGATAACATATCCGCTATATATCTATCTCATAATCCGGTTTAGCATCAGCGAACCAAGCACATTGAGATGGACATCCACTTTGTTCGTGAGAAGGTTTCTCTCGGTCATGACAAGATATTGCATGTGCCTTCTTCATATCAGTATGCGGATATATTCACAAAGGGTCTTCCTAGACAGCTCTTCCTCGACTTCAGATCCAGTCTTAGCATCTGGTCTCCTCCCGCTCCGACTGAGGGGTGTATTAGCACGTGTACATTTATATATATTTAGCCATATTTAATATTGTGTAATTATGGTAAATATAAGATCCCTATTATATGAAGATTTCACATTATACACCTATATATATTTTGTATTAATGAAAAAATGATCCCTAAGAAAGTTTAATACAATTCTACAATTAACTTACTACTCAACAGCATAACGTTCACAATTGACTTTTCTCACTATCTTTAGTGTTCTCACACACATAACACAATTGATGGACCCAAAGCTTACAAAAGTAATCAGGTATTTGAGCATTGAACTGAACAAACTCCAAAAACGACAAGCAATAGTTTTCCCTCACCACTTCCCAAAACCCTTTATACTATTCTATTCAAACGCAAGTCTTGGATTCTCGGTTCTAGTTTCTTTCCCTCCAAACTTTTCCTTTTGGCCTCTTCTCTTATTTTTCCGATACTCACACTTGAAAAACACACCCAAGTCAAAACCCTTTAATTTCCTCACCTACAAATACCCTTTCATTCCTTCACTCATTTCCCACAAATTAATTATCTCTTGCCTTCTTGAACAATTTTGTTAGACAGAACATGGTGCAATTCGAACAGAAGGACGAAAATCAATACACGTACAAAGGTACCAACTTTTTCATCAATGACAATGTTGACGTGCTAATAGAGATATTGCAAAGGCTCGATGGTGGCTCTTTAGGTGTAGCTGCATGTGTTTGTAAGCTATGGTGCTCCATAACTAGAAACGATTCACTCTGGGAGCACCTTTGCTTCCGCCACGTGTCTCCGCCCCCGGAGGGCTTGAGGACGGTGGTGTTGGCTCTCGGAGGGTACCGGAGACTTTACATGGTGTGTGTTAAGCCCGTCTTGGACCGGCTTAGGAAGTCCAAACAGAGAAGAGTTTGGACTCAACATGAAGTGGGACTTTCGTTATCGTTGTTCTGTGTGGATTATTATGAAAGAGTGTTTTTGGGTGGCGGTGGTGGAGGAAGAGTCGGAGGAGGCGGCAGCGGTGGCGCTGCGGCAGCATCGTCGCTTATGTTCCTATGCAACGCCGTGAATGTTTAAACGTTGAAATAAATTTGTAGTAGTAAGGTGGCGAAAAGGATGCCACGTTAGATACATTCTTTTCTTTTTATCTTTGCTCTTATTTTTTTTTATTTTTTGGTAATTCGAAATTTCTACTATTTGTTGCTAATGAAGTACTCCGTACTGCTTATTACTGAAAAATAAAACTAGTTAGTAATATTCTAATAGATTATTGTTTGTGTATCTTTACCATCATATGAGTATTGAATATATCAACTTATTCCCCAAGTATCATTGTTTGCTTATAGTCTAGCCATCAAAATAAAAATTTCCGCGCTTGCTTCTACTGTAAAAGCTATTCTCTGACTTTAATAAAGGTAGCAAATGTCTTAGATAAACAAATCTTTCTGCACATACTGTACTAACAAACATAGAGTTTCTTCATTGATGATCAAACTCTTACTCTTGCTAGCTATATGAGGTAAATCGAGTCATATCAAATATTTTTTTATCTTCATATAATTTGTCTAACTTCAGTATAGAAGAACGTAGTATTTTACCTGTATTTTTATATCAATAGTAAATTGTAACATAGAACAATTGAAATAAAAAAATATGAAATTTTTAAGTGAAAAATCACCTGGCTTAAAGTGTATATATCATGACCTACCCTTGTAAAATTTAACCCAATGAGCCAAATTCATATTGCAACTCAGTAATTCTAAGACCTAACTAGCGTTGGCCCTAATATTCACTCGACTGTTGCGCCCCTTTAAGTTACCTTTAACTTGAATCCAATTTTTCCCACTAAAACAACCTGAAATACTTCTAATTAAATAAGTGAATTAGGTTGCGAAATATGATTAATATGGTTAGACAAAATGACACTCACTGAAATATGGTTAATATTTTCATCTTAGACGGTCTTATTCATGCTAAGATTTGCATGTCACCATGTGGATAACATATTAGTATTAAATTGTGCTCTTATACTCTTAACTCTTCTGCATGCATGATAACATATAGTGAAGTATATATGTTTCTACATAGAATATATACGGGGTCAACTATATTATCTGTAAATTAGCCCCAAACCTTGTGTTGAAAAAGGAATCCTCAATCAAACTTATAGTGCTATCCGATAGACTAAAATTATTGGAAAAAAAAATTACTTTTTTACTAAAATATTTAATGTTTAGTGTAAGTACATCGGCAAGGGGTCATTTGATGGGAAATATTTAGCATTATTTAATTTAAAGAAACTTAACTCTTTTAGTCAAAATATCTTGTATATGTGGAGGTTTTACTCGATATAGAATTACTGTGTGGCTTAAGTTTCTATTTGCAAATTTTGATATTTTTATCTTCAAGTAATTGTATACACGTAACAATCATATTCGTATGAATGTAAAAACTCCTTCAAATAACCAGCTATAATTCGGATTAAGTATGCGTTTATAGTAGTACATAGAGTTTGAAATCAATTGAAATACTCTTACTTTCCGTAAGAACATTTTAATTGATAATTAAGCCCATATGTTCATACAAATAAAAAGGTAAATTCCTTTATATGAGTTTTGATTGGAAATACTACCTAATTACATTTAGTATGAAATATTGGCTTTTTTTCACATAACCATATACCAAAAACAAATGATATACAAGGTATTTGACAGTTTACTGTAATCTTTGGTTTGAAAGGTAATTTTGTTTGGATATCCAGGAACTACCAAGGATCATGTTTTCTTAATCACATTATTTTAGATGTTATATTCATGTGATAATCTTCAATAACATCAAATGATACTTATGCATGGTGTGTGATATATATACGTACAAGAGTGATCAATCTCTCATTGTCTTTGTTCATTCTCATGAAAATGGACGTTTCTATAATTACCAAGTTATTTATATTTTAGATTCTTAATATTGTGTTGTTATTATGGTAGAATCAGTTCTATATTATCTTCTTATTTTATTTTATGCGCCTTTAGTCCCTTTCAGTATGTCCTTTGACTTTTTATTCGTGAAAGGTCTTACAGTTACACAAACGTTTGATATATTTGAATTTGTAATTTACAACTAAATCGAATATTTTCGAATATATATATATATATATATATATGAGTATTAGTACCATAGGTGTTCAAGACAAATAAGTTATCAAATTAATTAAAGTTCAAGTCCAATAACAACTCAGCCGCCCTAAGAACTTTCCAAAACTAATCACATAACTTTCCTTAATTTAAATCCCTTTCCGACTCAAACCTTTGAAACTTTTATTGTGCAATTATCAATCTTATACTGCTTCATTAATGCATCGAAATTATTTTCTATTATACTTATGCATGCAACCTTTTTCTATTAGAATTAGGAGATTAGGAAACCTACATATATTGGTTGGTGTCACCTTCAGCCCATTAATCATACAAAGACATTTGACCCTAGTCCATTTCATTGTTAATCATCCACACTTTATAATTAATAAATTATCTCTTTTCTAATGATGACAAACAAATGTGCTTGTATCCCTGTTAGTACTCGAAAACATGCAATATATGTAAACTAATTTCATGCAATTACTCACAAAGGACACAAACAAGTGTATTTATATGTCATTTGATATATATGAAGGTGCCAAAGAGTAGTAAATTTTCATTTGATAAATATATATAGATCATATGTTTTTGAAAATATACATCTTTTACCTTGACTTAATTGATTTTGGGCCAATTCTTGGACCTTCAAAAAAATCTGAAATTGAATGGTTGGATTATGTTCGGGTCGTTTGTTTTGGGCCAAGCTGGGCCTAAAAAGAGTCTTACTGGTTTTAAACTTTTAAAGACTAATTTAGCTTTAGCCTTTTCGATAAATTATTTGGGAAAAGGACAGAAATGGCCGACCGGGTGAAACTATTGACACCCGGTAGCTCAAGTATCTTAGAAGTCATTTTTAGCCTTTTCATAAGAATTCCATTTTCTATCCATTTTTCAACTAATTTCAGCATATGTATATAAAGTGTATCATTTTTGTATAGAATATGTATCACCACTGTATAGAAAATGTATCATACGTACATAAAGTGTATCATTATTATATAGAAAGAATATGTATCACTACTGTATATGTATAGAAAATGTATCATACGCATAGAAATTGTATCATTATTGTATAATGTGTATAATAAATATATAATTAACGTATAATTTATGTTTAATAAATGTATATTTAATGTATACTTACTAATTTTATTAATTTGTAGTTGATATATTTTAGTTTGTTAAGTTTTCGATTATGGTTACTTTAGTTATTTATGCAGTTCTTCTTTTTTAATCCAAAGTAGAAGATAGAAAAATAGAGGGAAGAAAAAGGACAAGGGAAGAAGATAAGAGCTCAACTCTGACCTCAAACTTAAAACGGCCCAATGTATAATTTAGCAAGCATTTTTGATGACTTTGAACTATGGCTGGCCAACGGGACGGGTTCGGTGCGGGGCGGGTCTCGGCGGGTCGGGACCCGATGGGACGGGTGGGGGGCGGGATCGGGATTGGCTGGTTCTGCCAGTGTTCCATCTCGGTCCCGATCCCATCGTTAAAGGGGCCCGGTATTTATCGGGTCGGGATTGGATTTTTTCTGATTTTTTTTTTGCACTTAATTTTAAAAAATAACATATAAATAAGATAGTGTAATAAAAACATCTCAAGGCTGTTTTTGTGTCTCTTAGATTATTTAATAGAATTATGATTTTTTTTGTAATACAATTGTCAAAATTGTAACTTTGTGGTGTTGAAAGTTGCAAATAACATCGTAAAAATGCAATTTAAAAAATTACATATTTAAAAACACATTTTCTAGTTTCTTTATAATTTCTTGTGGTTCTTCGGTTGGAATTGGTATTTGTTGGTCAAATTGCTCGACGTCGCTTCCACCTCCGTCGGATAAGATTTCATTGTAGTTTTCATCTTCTTCGTTGATCTCCGGTTGACCGCACCTTCTCCGCTCCGCTCGTATCCAATCTCTGAATAATACTGCAATCTCCAAGCTGTCTCCCGCTAATGAGTGTTTGTGCTCTCCTATTTGAAATCTGCCGGCCGAATAAGCACTTTCAAACGCTCTTGATGACGCTTCAATGTTCAACACATCTGGGGCCATCTTTGACAGTGTCGGAAATGTCTTCTCATTCTCCCTCCAATATTTCAGCAAGTCTTCACGTCCTTCTTCATTGAGAACTGCTTGGTACGGTACAACACTATGCAAAACAAAAACATCGAACTCGCTAACTTGGTTAGTAGTGTTACCACTATACATTCTACTTCTAAGGCTTTCAATACTAGCCACAGAAACATCATGTCTTTTTTGAGGTTGTGTTGAACAAGAAGAAGATGGTATGGAAGCCGGTTGGTTGCTAGCACTTTCTTATTGGTAATACCTATATATTTTTTCGCGTTCATCTTGTATGCTAGGCAACACTTCTTCTTTAGTTTGTTCAATAGGTGGTGGGTCATTTGGATTTTTGGGAGTTGGAGGAGGTAGTACTGCTATACAATCATAAATAGTTTCAATAAGTGTTTTACAACCGTCTATATTAATAGTCGGATTTAATAATACAGCACCAATAATATAAATAGTGAGAATAGGAAAAAATATTTTTTTATTTTGATAAACATTTTTTTAATAGGTGCCTTATAAGCTGATTTTCCATATATTCACTAAGTAGTAAAAATATTAGAGCTATATAAAATAACATAGTTGAAATAGTAGGATAATACATATAGAAAAATTATTTTGTTGCTTGAAAAAATTTCTCTAGAAATACAATAAGTTCTGAATTTTTTTCCCAATCGCTATCTACAACCATATCAGTTGGAGTTCGATTATTTAAAAAATAAAGTTATAGGTCTTCTATAGTCATAAGCAACAAGTAGTTGCTCGTATAAAGAATTCCACCTAGTGGCTACTACTTCGGGAATTTTTCGATAAGGTAGTGCGCAATCGTGACAAGTTTTTTTATAATATTTTTTTCGTTGTATTCTATTACTTTTAAAAATAAAGTTTATAATAAATTATATTTTATTAAGAATGTCTGCAAAAAGTGTTAGACCATACTTTACAACTAAGTTATATATATGGCACGCATATTTTATATGAAAATAATTTGAAAAAAGATGGAGTTAAAATATCTTTTAAAATTCCGATAGCATAATTATTAGAAGAAGCGTTATCTAATGTAATAGTCATCATTTTATCAGTTAATCCGTAATAATCGCAAACTTGATAAGTATTTTCTTAAATAAAAGTATCAGTGTGCCTATCATCTATATATCTATATGCTAAAACATGTTTTTGCATAGACCATTTATAATCTATCCAATGACAGGTTACCGTTAAATAATCATAGTCGTTAGTACTACGGCCTATATAAGACGTGATAGATACATTACCAGGAAAATGATATAACGAATAACGTAAATACCGTTGATATTCATGTGAAATTTAAATACATCTCTCTTAACAGTTGATATAGGAAAACCGTTAAAAGCAGGATTATACATATCTCTAATATAATGAATAAAATCAGGAGATGAAGGAAATGAAAAAGGCAAACCCTCCACAGCAACTAGTTTTTCTATTGCTTCCCTATCTCTATGTTTATCATATTTAGGGCCTACAATTTCCCCTGTCATAGGGTTAATTTGACCTGGTACTTGATCGAGGACAGTATGTGAACCTTGTCCCGACTGAGAGGGCATTGGCGAACCCGATTTTTCAACCAGATGTTGGTTCCACCTAGCTTTGTGAAAGTTTTGTATGTGTCTCAATAGACCCCCTATCCCACCCTGACATTTTCCCATTTTAAATTTAAAAATATTTTTACAAATTTGACATCTAACTACTTGATTCTCTTCGTCCCTATCAAAATTTTCCATGATCTGATTTTAATGGTCGTTTTGTTGGGTCTCGTCTCATACTATACTATGGGGAATAGGAGGCGTTCCAGTCGGAGGTGCACTAGTGGGTATGTCATATACATTAGTGGGTGTGTCATCTAGATCATCTTCTAAATTAAAGTCTTGTTGAGTTCCAGAAAATATCTCATCGTCTAAACCTAATGGTATATCAAGAAAAAATTCAGTATCAACCAAATCATCCTGTCTAGGAGTAGGATGACTTGAAGAAGTATCCTTACCCTTGTTACCTCTACTGAAAGAAGCCTGACCCTTACCCTTACCCGTAATCATACGTTTCAATCCTTCCATTTTAATTATACAAATAAATAATTAAAGTAAATGAAATTAAGTGCGCTAAATAAAAGAAAGAAACAATAATAATTTAATGAAGGAACGAATGTACCAAACGTCGAAGTATAATCGAGAGGTTGAAAATTGAAACTTTGCTCGATGGAAGATCCTCAAGCTAGTTGCCAACTTCACTCCCAAATGAATAAATAAAATTAAATATTTAGTAGACAATGTAGACTTGTAGAGAGATAGATTGAGAGATTAGAGAGATTGTAGGAAGATTTGTGAGAAAGATGAAAAGAAAATGAGGTATTTATAGTTGAAAAATTAGGTTAAAGTGTAAATATAATAATTTAGGGGTTAAAAATAAATATTAAGGGGGTAGGGGGTTGGGGGAGGGGGGAGGCCAAAAATGATTGTTGCACAATGACCAAAATATAAAATGATCGTTGGTGCAACGGTTATTTTGTGCAAAGGGGAGTAGTCGGGCGGGATAGGGGGCGGGACGGGGGCGGGACGAGCCCAAGTCCCGTCCCGGTTCGAGTCCCGGTACCGAATCTTTTATTTTATAGTGGGGTCGGGGCGGGACCGGGCCAACCCGTTCCATTGGCCACCCATAGTTTGAACGCTAACAGGGAAGTGCGAAGCTGGCCGGCTAGCGCTTGGCATTTGTTTGGGCCGGCCGGCCGGCTCAGGGTATTAAGCCCATTTTGATTTATTTTTTTTTGGTCTTTTTTTATGCTGGTGGCCTCTTTGTGTCCTTTTTCCAAATTATTTTGGACTTGAGTGTCTATTCAAAAATTATTTTTGAATTTTTGCATTTCTAGGCCTAGAGAAATCTGAATGATTTTGAGATTTTTGAATCCTTTTAAAATGCTCTTGATGTGTAAAAATTATTTGTTTTTGACATTTTCAAGTTTCAACAAAATCTCTGCAAATAAAAACAAGGTAGCTTTAAAAGAAGATCCTTTTTTATTTGCAATCAGTTTGTCATTCTTTCAAGAGATGTGAATAGCTTTAGAAAAACAAATAGGAATTAGGTTTTGAAATCACGTCCGCATCCTACTTAATTGGGGTAGTCCTTTAAGGGGATGAGAGGGGCGTTGATGACAAAGGTGATCCTAACAATATGTCTAAGCGTGGTAATATTCTAATTTCACTCTTAAGCTAGTCCTAATATCCTAAAAATCATATGCAACAAAGAAAAATATGAAAATAAATAATACATACAGCTGCAATGTTAGTCACAATTAATAATACATACAGCTGCAATCTTACACTTCACGGTCAGCACTGATCCACACGACTTGAGCAGTGACTAAAAATCAGCCCCGATTCCAGTCCATGTGGACTGATATAGAGTTTGAAAAGAACTCTCAGGGGGTTCAAGTTGGTACATGTCACAAAGAGGGAAAAGGAAGAAAGAGGCTGCGGTGGTCTTGCACTTAACCAACATTCAAGAACAAACTAAACATGGCATACAATAGAGCTCATACGATTCATACAACATGTATAAAATCATAAAGAAGAAAGAGAAGTATCCAAGACATCCCTAATATAATGATGACCTTCGGCCTTACATTGCTCAAAGGTGTCTAGCACGGTTTTCACAAATTGAACACTAACAAGGTTACTTGAATATGTTAACTAGGTTGAAGAAGACTTAAACTTCTAGACATGACATCTTAACATGAAGCTAAACGTAACAATAAATATAAGCTGGCATGCAATCTAAGGATCTCTATTAACTAAATTACTTGGTATGGATATCAAGTTCAAAATGAGCAGAAAGGAATAGACATCAATCACTCATATTTAAACAAGTAGGCTTATTGTCATACTAAAATCTTAAGTCATGATTTTTTAGGTGTTCTTGATTCATGTCACTCTTACGTAACTAGGCATATGTTACACACATTCATTTGCGACACAAAATGAGATAGTAATCAAAATGGAACATCATGCTGTTAAGAGTTTCAAGGAGACGTCTCTTTTTTAAAATACATGCTGTCTATCAATGCAAAAGAGTTGGACATGTGATGGCACATAAAGAGAGTCTCAGCTAAGGAGAGAATTGGAATCCAGACCTCAAAAAGAGTTGTTCCATTTAAAAACTTGGGAGGTCTGGGAATCCAAAAAAGTGAAGAATATTTTAGCATAACACTAGTAAAGGAAAACTCTCTCTAGGACCGACCCCTCTTGAGAATGACCACACTTCCTCAACCTAAAGCACCACCCCCTTCCCCTCCTCCTAAGCCGCAGGAACCACCGGATGAGGCAAATCACATGGAGGAAGATATAGCCCCTAAGCAAACTTTCAATGTGGAAACAAATGACGACCTAATAACGCTTAGCCAGGACGACAAGGACATACTCTACCTACCATGGAGATTCTCCCTCATAGTTACACTATTTGGAAAGAGAACCTCCCACCAATTTCTAAAGAGTAAACCCATGGATCTATGGAAGCCTACTGAAAGCCTTACCTTAATCGACCTGGGTTGGGACTTCTATATTGTCAAGTTTACTCTGGAAGAGAACATGTCTAATGTTCTCCATGAAGGGTCATGGTTCATCTCAGGCAGCTTCTTAACTGTCAAGAGATGGGAACCAAACTTCGTCCCAGCAGCTGCTACTCTAGAACATACTGCAATATGGGTTCGTCTACCATAACTCCCTAATGAATTTTGTGACAGGCTAATCTTGAAAAAAATGGCAGGAAGCTAGGCAAGTTATTAAATATTGATACTTGTACGTCTGCAACCTTAAGGGGAAGATATGCAAGGCTATGCATTCAAGTACCACTTGAAATTCCAGTCAGAACAAGTGTTACGATTAAAAATCACAAGCAAGAGGTGTTATACGAGGGTTAATGGATCTTGTGCAAAGGTTGTTGGAAATTTGTCTTTGATAGGGGTTGCCTCCACCCATCTTTAATGACTTAAAAACTCGTGTTCCGCATGTTGGAGTCTTTAGTTCTTCACACATGCATAATCTACTAAGTGAGTAGATGGTCATAGGGCCAAGGATCGTCAAATTTCGTTAATAAATGAAAGAGATATTGGTCCACGAAGTAAGGTGTTTGAGGCATGAAAATATGGTGTGGGAAAAATCTACCACATCGGTGGAAAAAAGGAAGAATTATTCTTTTTATAAGCCTAAAAAATGGATAAGGGTTTGGGACCCCAAGGGGTAACCCATGTGTTTGAAGAAGAGAGGACCTAGGTGTGCTTGGGTTCGAGGCTAGCCCCACACGCACACCGCCGCCGCCCATCCGGTCCGGGCTCGGGTCGTGGGCTGCGGGCTTCTAGACTACTTATGATATTATCTTTTGGATTTAGTATTTACAGTTTGGTCCTTGGAGTTTCAGGAATGTTGTCAGCAGCCAGAAAGCCAACGTTTCTGGTCATGACTACACCTCTTAAAGGACCTCTTAACACCTCTCCTCCTCCTAAACACTATATATTGAGACCTGAAACAGATTTGAGGGAGAGGATTCCAAAAACAGAAGATAAGAGAGCAGCGGAAAGAAAAGAACAGAAACTCTTCTTTTTCCTCTAAATTTTCCATTCTTCAGCAAGTCATTTCATGTTTGTTTTCTATGTCAGAATCAACCTATTTGCTTTGTAGTATTGATTAGTTGTTGTTTTATGTTGGGCCACTATTGCCTGCTACCGTAAAAGCACATATATACGGGGCAATCTTGTCTTAAAGATAGAGAGTCATCTCTCCGCTCAGCCACAGTTGTAACAATCCAGATTTAGTGTTTCTTGATTTCAGGTTATCAAGATTCAAGACTCAACAAGCTTGCGACAATTATAATATTGGCTGCTAGTTTATCTTTTCGAACACTTGTAATAGTTATTTACTATTTTTGTACTGCTTTATATCCAACAATTTTAAGACAAGATTGTATTAGTGTTCGAAAGATGTCGGTCAACAGTTGTGTCACCAAATCTGGCTATGGTTGTGGTTTTCTAGAAGAAGACAGTTTTGATTATGCTGTTGATGGTCAAGGTGTTGATGGTGTCACCGCTCCCGAGAGTGGTGGGAACAAGCGCCCACGAGAGGCTGAGGATGTCAACTGGGACAAGATGAGAAGGCTGAAGATGATGTTCTATCATGTAGCAAAAGGCCTATATTTGTCCTAGACAAAGGATCTGAATTATAGTAAGGAAGAAATGGACACTCAGTCCGACGAAGTGACTGAAGTGGGCCAATCCGAAATTGGGATAAGTTATTTTTCTTTCTTGTCAAAAATGAGATTAAATGTTGTCTGAATAAAAAGACTTAATGTTAGGCTAGGAATATGAAAATGTTTTCCAAAAAAATTATATACCTTACGTTTGAAAATCAGAATTTTAATCTCACCTTCCTTCTCATTTAAAGATTGGATTTTTGCAAATAAAATTTAAAAGATCCGTTCTTTTAAGTGTAATTATCAAAAATGTGTAAAATTTAAAAGATCCGTGCATCTATGCCATCATAGATTAAGACACGTTAAATAGAAAGTCATTTAAAAGTTAACGAAGTTGAGATTGTTGCCTTCTGTCGACATAAATACTCAAAATGAATGTGAGGTGGGCGAAGAGGCAAAATCACCTTTCCATTCCATAAAAGGAATAGCGAAAGAAGCACATCTCCTCTAGAACTTAGTCACATATACATGGGTGATTTGAAGTTTGTACAAAATAGAGGGGGGAGCCAAGTACTTTGTGACCTTCATTAACGATGGTACAATGTATTGTATTATTTGTTTGTTGAAACTCAAAGATGAAGTTGTTGAAGCGGATAAGCGCTACAAAGCAGAAGTTAAAAAATTAACTAAGCATACGGATTGAGGAATTCGTAGTGAAGTGGGGTATATCAGGATACCTTGTAAGAGATCACCTATTTAAGTGCGAGGACAGGCCGCCTCAAATGAACGCACTTAAGAATCCAAGTGTGTCCACGACCAAAACGGACAGAACAATAAGAATGAAAATGAATAAGGGGAGTTATTGTGTTGGTATCATTGTCTTGGCTTACACTAAACATTGACGGTTTAAGACATCACGCTCACCGCGCAGTAAGTAAGTCTGATGGTATTCAACTAGGGAAGGTTCAAAGCGGAAGCTACCTCTCCTGATTCAATATCTTTCCTCTGAAAGATTGCCGAAGCTTGGCACTCTGTGTGCACCAATTCTCTTTCAAGAGGGGATATTTGGAAATTTGTCTTTGATAGGGGTTGCGTCCACCCATCATTAATGACTTAAACACTCGAGTTTCGCATGTTGGAGTATTTGGTTCTTCACACGTGCATAATCTACTAAGTGAGTAGATGACCGTAGGGCCAAGGATCGTCAATTTTTGTTAAGAAATGAAAGAGATATTTGTCCACGAAGTAAGGTGTTTGAGGCATGGAAATATGGTGTTGGACAAATCTACCACATCGGTGAAAAAATGGAAGAATTGTTCTTTTTATAAGCCTATAAATGGATAAGGGGTAACCCATGTGTTTGAAGGAGAGAGGACTTAGGTGTGCTTGGGTTCGAGGCTAGCCCCACACGCGCGCCGCCGCCGCCCGTCCGGTCCGGGCTCGGGTCGTGGGCTGTGGGCTTCTAGACTACTTCTGATATTATCTTTTGGATTTAGTATTTACAGTTTGGTCCCTGGAATTTCAGGAATGTTGTCAGCAGCCAGAAAGCCAACAGTTTATGACATTAACCATCTGAAACGTTTTGCACTTACTACAAAACGTTTCTGGCCATGACTACACCTCTTAAAGGACCTCTTAACACCTCTCCTCCTCCTAAACACTATATATTGAGACCTGAAACAGATTTGAGGGAGAGGATTCCAAAAACAGAAGATAAGAGAGCAGGAGAAAGAAAAGAACAGAAACTCTTTTTTTCCTCTAAATTTTCCATTCTTCAGCAAGTCGTTTCATGTTTGTTTTCTTTGTCAGAATCAACCTATTTGCTTTGTAGTGTTGATTAGTTGTTGTTTTATCTTAGGAGACTATTGTTCTCTAACGTAAAAATATATATATACGGGGCAATCTTGTCTTAAAGACAGAGAGTCATCTCTCGACTCAGTCACCGTTGTAACAATTCAGATTTAGTGTTTCTTGATTTCAGGTTATCAAGATTCAAGACTCAACAAGCTTACTTCAATTATAATCTTGACTGCTAGTTTATCATTTCGAACACTTATAATAGCTATTTACTATTCCGGTACTGCTTTTTATCCAATAATGTAATGATCCCACAGAGCACACACACTCTGGGTCACAATTGGACACAGATCACGCGGGCATGAGCCATATCACCAAAGATATGCACACTGACACAAGCCTGTGAAGCATAGACCCCACTAGGGGTGCTCAACTTTTCTCCTCTCTCTCTCTGTCCTATAGATCTATACGATCCACCATTAGTACCCACTGAAAATCCATCCTCTAAGTAAATCACCACAAAACAGTGTGGTGATGTAGCTCATCATCACAACTCTGCAACTGAGTTGACACCTCCTATCATTTCTCCTTGATCTCCATCGGCTAACAAATCCAACAAAATAGAGATTTATCCCCAAATCCAAAGCTTTAATCCAAAACATAGCAAAATCCACCGACCCTCTAGCGATACCATCAGGACAAAAAATGAATCCAGAGGCGAATCAACAAAACTAGCCAAAACCACTGGCCTACGTCACTACTCTATTGCCACCGGAGCACATGGCGGCGTTGTGGTTGGAATTGGCAATGCAAGGGAAATCCCTAAACCTGCATCTCAACATAGAGGGACGACCCCTGAATGTCATCATCCAGAACCCCCTTTATCTATCCCACACCATCAAAGAGGGGATGAATCAGTTTTTGGCAAACTTTTGTCATCAACTTTGGCTGCAAACCCTACTTTAATTCCATCTGTACGGGACTTTGAACACAATGTCAACCCAGTACCTAAACCTCCTGATGAGTCAGGTGTGCCAAATCATGCCCTTCTTTTCGTCGATAACACCAAATCTACTCCCATTGAACCCAACCTTTGTGCCATGGACATCAACCACAATGACATGGTATCAACCACCAGTCCTAGGATAGGTCGAAGGCCAAAGAAGGGGAAGTCCATCAGTGCTAGGTCATCTGAAAAGGAGCAATGAGGACCTGGAAAGCATTCTAATAGAATTTGGAGTTCCAAAGCCAGATGCTTATCCACTGTACAAGCAAGCAATAGTAGAGTTCAACGAGCTATACAACAAAGTTGCTATCATTCTTTGTCCCAAAAATTTGAGTGCATGCTCGATGAATTTGATCAACAAGCAGGAGGAGAAGAAACCTTCAGCGAACTTCCTTCCAATCTTGAAGTCGACAGAGTTATCCCAGAAGGGGAAAGGGAAAGCTTAAGTCCAAAACTCTTCTATCTTGACACATATGATAAATTTCATCATCTGGAATGCAAGAAGTACCAATAGCCCAGACTTTCACAGGCATTGCGATGCTATAATCAACATGCACAAGCCGACAATGTTAGTTCTTCTGGAAATAACAATGGCTGATCATAAGCCTCTTGTTGATGCTTTTGACTTCTCGACTCATCTTCAGTCTCCTGTTGTAGGCCTTTCTGGAGGTATTGTCATAATGTGGAAAGATGATATCCTCAAGCTGGAAGACCTCTCCATCTCCCAACAAGGTATTCATGCTATGGTCAAGGTAATTTCCACCTCTAGTTCTTGGCTTTTTTCTTCTGTATATGCTAGCAATTCTCTTAATAATAGAATGGAACTCTGGGATAATCTCATTAATATATCTTAGAACTACAATGGAAAATGGCTTATTAGGGGGGGATTTTCATGAGGTTTTACAAGCTAGGGATAAATATGAGGGTAATAGCATCAATAGCAACAGATCTAATCTTTTCAGAAATATTTTGAATCAATGTAACTTTGTTGATTTAGGTTACAAGGGTTGTAAATACACTTGGTCTAACAAGCGTTATAAGAATAGGCAAAACCTTATCCTTGAGAGACTTGATAGATGCCTAGCTAATGAATCTTGGATAAATGAATATCTTGATGCCACTTTTACTCATCTGTCCAGAGTTCACTCTGACCATAGTCCTTTACACATCAAGCTTGACAATATCATCCTTATGCACAATGGCAGACCTTTTTAGGATGGAGACCATGTGGTGTAACCATCCTACTTTCAAAATACTTATTCACAATGTGTTTGAACCACCAAATAGCCTTCCTTCTGCCATCAATTCCTTACAAACTCATGCCACTGATTGAAACAAATCCATTTTTGGTAACATTTTCTTCAAAATGAAAAAAATCCTTTCCAGAATTGATGGTATTTAGAAATCACCCCATTATCACCACAGTAATTTCCTTCTTAACATTTGAGAATGATATCTTACTTGAATATTACTCAATGCTTATATATGAAGATGATTTCTAGAAGCTTAAGTCTATAATTAACTGGCTGTCTGATGGTGATGCTAACACCAAGTTCTTCCATCTTTCCACTCTTAATAGAAAAAGGAGAAATAGAATCTTGACCATTACTGATGATGTGGTAAATGTCATTACTGATCAATCCCTCACCAAATACATCATCCTCTCCTACTTCAAGACTCTCTATCACTCAAATCGCATGTCCTCTTCCATTGATAAAATTAACAACATTGATTAGAGTATTAGCCTAAATACTCAGATGCAAGAGGCACTTGATTGTAATCTTAGAGACTCTGAAATCAAAATTGCTCTCAAGCCTACCAAAGCCCCTGGTCCTGATGAGCTTCATCATTTTTTCTTTCAAAAATACTAGGACTCTATAGGTGAAAATATCATATCCTTCTGTAGACAAGTCTTTGATAGTTGTTGCATGCCTTCTGATATGAACTCCACTCTCTTATGCCTCATACCAAAATGCACCAATGCTACCATGATGAAAAACTTTAGGCCAATTGGTCTCCGCAATAGTCTATAAACTTGTCACCAATATCATTGTTAACAGAATCAAGCCTTACATTCCTCACATTATTAGACCTAATCAAGCCAGTTTTCTTAGCAACAGAAGAGTTGTTGATAATGCAATCATTGTTCAGGAATATATCTCCCATTTCAACAAAATGAAAAGGAAAAACTCAACATAAACCTCAAAATTGATCTGTAGAAGGCTTTTAATAGACTTGAATGGTCCTTCATCAGAGATACCCTTCTCTTCTTTAAATTTCCCCCAAAAATCACCAAACTTATTATGTCTTGTGTGACCACCAGCTCTATTTATATTCTTGTCAATGGAGGGAAAACTGACTTTTTGAACCTTCTAGAGAAATTACACAAGTAGACCCCATGTCTTATGGTAACTGTGAATCTTGCTTGAAAGGAAAGATGACCAATAAGCTACTTTCTGGGAAAGGTGTGCGAGCCATGGAGATGCTTGAGTTGGTCCATACTGATGTATGTGGGCTATTTTTGACTCAAGCTAAATGAGGTTTCCCATACTTCATCACTTTTACTGACGACTTCACAAGGTATGGATATGTGTATCTTATGAGACATAAATCCGAGGCTTTTGAGAAGTTCAAAGAGTACAAGTCGGAAGTAGAGAAGCAACTTGCAACAAGTATCAAGACCCTTAGATCGAACCGAGGAGGTGAATACTTGAGAATGGATTTTCTAGATTACTTCAATATATATGGAGTCCAATCAGAGTAGACACCTCCTGGAACACCACAGATGAATGGTATTGCCGAAAGGAGAAACCGAACCTTATTGGATATGGTTTGATCCATGATGAGTTTCTCAGTTCTACCGATATACCTTTGGGGACATGCTATACAAACCTCAATATATGTTCTGAACAGGGTTCCTTCCAAGTCAGTAGAAAAGATACCCTATGAGATATGGTGTGGCAAACAACCAACTCTTAAACATATGAGACCCTGGGGGTGCCCTGCATATGTTAAGAAGATGCTCACTGATAAGTTGGAATCCAAAAGTGAGAAATGTTAGTTCGTGGGGTATCCAAAGGAAACTAAGCGATACTACTTCTATCTTCCTGGAGAACGTAAGGTCATTGTTTCTAGGAACGCAACTTTCCTTGAAGAAGAATATATCTACAAGGAACATAGTTGCACAGAGATAGAACTTGAAGAAATTCAAGAACTGCAAGATAACATAGATGTTGAATCCTTGCCGAATGACCAAGGCAAGAATTCAGTGGGAGTATTTGGCGAAGATTGGGTACTTCAAGTACGCCC
The DNA here is from genome assembly GCA_034509755.1 of Anisodus tanguticus. Taxonomy (NCBI): domain Eukaryota; kingdom Viridiplantae; phylum Streptophyta; class Magnoliopsida; order Solanales; family Solanaceae; genus Anisodus; species Anisodus tanguticus. The sequence continues at coordinate 38,434,310 of CM067542.1, forward strand.
TTCGGTCAGTGGGAGTGTTACGAGGAACAATGCAAAAATGCAAGATCCTCCTACACAGCCTTTGGGAGTAGATGCAATGGTTGCACCTCCTCCCATATAGCAAATACATGAAAATGATAATCCTGAAAGCTCTCAAGTTAGTGGATTATCCAACACACAAGAACCCTCTCACAGGAAGAACATACTAAGCATAGAACTACAAAAAAATCAACTCCGTAGGTCCACTAGGACTCATCGTCCTCCTGAAAAAACTAAATCTACTTATGGAAACACACAGTGAGATAGATATTCCGGATAACGATGAGCCTACAACCTATAGCGAAGCAATGTTGGACATTGATTTGAAGAGATGGCAAGAAGCCATGAAATGCGAGATGGAATCTATGTACATCTATCAAGTGTGGAACTTGGTTGATTTGCCAACTGGGGATAAACCCATACGATGCAAATGGGTCTTCAAGAAGAAAATCGATTAATTTGGAAATGTACAAACTTATAAAGCAAGGTTTGTGGCTAAAGGTTATAATCAACGGCCTGTGGTCGATTATGATGAAACTTTTTCACCTATTGCTAAGATTAAGTCCATTCGGATTTTGCTTGCAATAGCTGCATATTATGACTATGACATTTGGCAGATGGACGTCAAAACCATTTTTCTCAATGGTAATCTAGTTGAGGAGGTGTATATGAAACAACCTGAGGGTTTTTCGCTTGAGTCCAAACCAAATTCTGTATGCAAGCTACAAAAGTTCATTTATGGGCTTAAGCAAGCCTCGAGGAGTTGGAACATTTGCTTTGACAAGGCTATCAAGTCATTTGAATTTGTCAGAAGCAAAGAGGATCCTTGTGTTTATAGTAAACGCAAGGATGGGAGTATTGCCTTCATTATTATATATGTAGATGACATATTGATAATGGGAGACAATAAGACTCTCATGCAGTCAGTCAAGGAGTGGTTGTCCAGTACCTTCATGATGAAGGATTTAGGTGAAGATTACTACATTCTGGGAATTAAGATCTATAGAGATAGACCTAATAGATTGTTGGGCTGTCACAGTCAGTCTACATAGACAAAGTGCTTAGACATTTTTCTATGGAAAATTCCAAGAAAGGCAGTCTACCTATGGGATAAGGCATCAAGTTATCTAAGAAGGACATTCCTTCTAATGCTATAGAACTTGAACGCATAAAAAGGATCCCATATGCTTCGGCTATAGGATCGATCATGTATGCCATGACCTGTACTAGGCCAGATGTGGCCTTCGCACTTAGTATGACATAAAAATTCCAGCAGAATCCTGGGGAAGAACACTGGAAAGCAGTTAAGAGTATTCTTAAGTATCTTAGACGAACTAAAGATTACGTCTTAGTCTATGGTGAGGAAGAAAAGCTAGCTGCTACTGGGTACAATGATGCTAGCTTGCAGACGGATCTTGATGACTTCAAATCTCAGTCTGGGGACACGTTCATTTTCAATGGTGGAGCAGTGAGCTGGAAAAGTTCCAAACAAGCTACAACTGTTGATTCAACAACAGAAGTTAAGTACATTGCTGGATCGGAAGCTTGTAAAAAAGTTGTCGCGATTTCTGAGTTCCTGAAGGAACTGAGGGTAGTTTCGAGTGCCAGTTGTCCAATAACTATTTATTGTGACAACACTTGTGTGATTGCACATGCTAAGGATCCAACATCAACAAACAAAAACAAGCATGTACCAAGGAAGTACCACATACTCAGGGAGATGGTGGAGACAGAAGAGATTAGATTAGACTATGTTCCCACAGACGATAATCTAGCGGACCCATTCACTAAACCATTAAGCTTAGTAAAGTATAATCGTCATTTTGAGAATATGGGCATTAGATATGTTGGAGATTGGCTCTAGGCCAAGTGGGAGATTGAAAGTATATGTATATCCTAAAGACAATATGTATTAGGATAAATGTACTTTATACACATTCATATTATTATTAATAGAGATTAATATTTTGTCATTTTCAATTATTGAATTATTAGTTGATTGTTTATAATATTCTATAATATGCATCCCTAGAGGTTACGTTGTTATTAATAATGTGAGATATAAATATTATAACGTAACTCTTAAAATAGCCTCGACTAATGATCATCGAAAATGGGCTATCGATGATATGTGATAAGTCGACATGTGGTCTGCATCACATCCTTAGAGGATGTAGTATGTCTCACTTGCTACGAGTAATGGCTACACATGATGGACACATGGATACTTTGGAAGTATTGGTATACCCTGCTGATATAATGTTTGTTATACTTGTCTAAAGATAGAAGTCCTTAGACTTGAGGTCAATGCGCACCTTGTCTACAAAGTAATATACTTTGATCCTGTCCTAAGCTCAAATGCCTTATAGGTTGAGATACGACTTGTATTGGGTACATTACGATATAGATTAAAGGTGGTAGTTGATCCAAGCTTAGGATTCATTCCTCGAATGTATATTCGAGAGAACACTCAGCTTCTCAGTGATATTAGGTTGACTAAGTCGTTGGCCAACGCAATAGACTTATTTAGAATATGGTCTAGTTGTCAACTAATATAGATGAGATACAATGATTAAGCCATTTGGATAGACACTTGACATATCCTAAGCTTAATCGGGTGTATCGTGAATAAAAGGATTTTAACTTACCACATAGAGGTTAAGTTTACTGGATTCGTGTAAACGTACTTCACATATTGAGTTCGTCTTCCGGCGCCGTTTAGGAGTTCCGCATAGACCTTAATTTGATTAATGTCGATATGTGAAGGCATGTAGGGTCACACTATGTCGATTGTTTTTTCAATCTAAGGATGTATTGAGAGAGTATTAAATATTATATTTTAGAATCGAGATATTTAAATGAATAATGATTGTTTCATTAAGTCAAAATTAGATTTTGGATTTAATTAAGAATGTGCAGAAAATAAAATGAGACAGTGTAGGGCCACGTCAGCGCCGCGGCACCCACACCATAGGGTCGCGGCGCCCACACCATAGGGCCGCGGCGCCCACACCATAGGGCTGCGGCGCCCACACCATAGGGCCACGGCGCCATGACCTAATCTGTCTCGAATTTTGGGCCAGGCCCAAGGTCAAACCCTAATCCGGTTTGACCTAATTTTTCACCTATAAATTCAGACCTACACTTCATTATTCAATACTCTTGATTTTCATATCATTATTCCAAGTCTTAGAGACTCAGAATCAAAACACTCTCTCGAACCTCTGCCGGATTTCCTAGCTTTCCAAAGGAAGAATACATTGAAGCTTGGAGCTTGCAATCGAAAGGGCATTCGTGTGCGCACCCACAATTGATAAAGATTCCAGATATTGTAAACATGTAAGTACCATTCAAGTCTTATGTTTACAGTTTAAAATTATCCTATAGTCAAACAGTTCTACATTTGTTGGGTTTGAAACAAGTTTTCAATATCCGCTGCGTACAACAACCCAATAGTGGTATCAAGAGCCAGGGTTGTTTTGTATGATTATAGGATAATTAGTTAATAATAATATAGATTAAAATTTGTTTAAATCTAAAATTTATGTCGTTTAAAGCTTGAAAACCTAATATCTTAAAAGCACATCATCCTTGTCTCCCAAACTATTAAACAATGATGTAATCGATGAAGTCATTCCGATCTAACTCTTCTAAGTCAATGTGTGTAACCGGATCATTGCGCACATGGTGCACTGAAGCGCAGAACGAGAAGGGATTGGATGATGGTCGATGAACGTGTTGTTTGATAGTGAAGGGTAATGAACATGAATCTGCAAATCTCACCCTGAACCAGTTTTAGGGTTTTAAATGCGTATTTTGTGCTTCTGAGACGGAGGTGTCGCAACTCCATGATGGAGCGTCGCGGCGCCACCTAGGGTTTGCCTCGGCACCGAGGCTCCAATTTTAGTGAACAGTAATCGAACACTGTTCCGGCGTGAACAGTGGCGGCAGTCACTATTCCGGTGGGGCAGTGACGGTTTCTAAAATTGTAATTTAGCCCTTGGGGCAAATCTGAAAATTTTAAAATATTTTGAAATTGCAATTTGGTCCCTAGAAAAGTTTTAAAATCATCAAATTTGGTCCTTGGGGCAAATCTGTAAATTTCAACAAAGCAGATTTGGTCCCTGGGGCCAAATCTATAATTAATTTAAAATTCTGAAAATTACAGACAGGTTCCTTAAATCTGAAAATATTTTCTGAAAATTAAAATTGGATTTTCTGAATTTAAAGGGGTTCAAAATTGAAATTTTGAATTCTCGAGGGACTAAATTGTAAATTTTGAAAAATTGGAACTTACAGAAATATCCTGAAAATCAGTTTTTAAAATCAGAAAATGTTTAAGGGACTGTTTGGATTAGACTTAAATTTTAGAGTTTAGACAAGTTAATCCATGATTATTATTAATTGTATATTATTGAATAATATACAAACTATATGCTAAGTGTTTAAATGCTTTCATTTAATAATTAGCATAGTGTCCGCTATAACTGTCTGGGCATGCGGCGCCCAGTATTTGATTAAACCATCTTATATCATGCCTATTAGGTTGACGGTTCCCAACTATATGTGTCATTAGTTTTGCATGATATTAATATGTCATATTGGATATGGTGTAAAAGAGTTGATCTTGGTTAAAACCGCGAATTAAAATGCTCCCCAAAATTTTAAATACAAGTCTAAATTAAAACGTGTCGTCCATTATAATTGTTAGAGTGCAAAATCCTTTTCAGCGATACGAGTATTTATGCCAAAGCATTTGCTCTAAGTCTACGAGGACCCAGACTCTTTCATAGATGTGTTTTAAATGTAAAGGTAAACGATAAACTTTTGTGGGTATTTACACCAAAGTGCTTGCTCACAAATGCCAAATTTACTTAGATACATAAACGCAGTCGTGTAATGGGGTTGACTTGCTTTGACAAATCTTGGCGCCAAAGTGTCGGACTAATCTAAGGACGCAAGATTAAATATAATATTTAATCAACCAAGAGTTACAAATAAGTTTTGCAATTGGTTTAGAATCTACCAAGATGTGTTATTAAAGTTATTAGCCAAAGCAAACGCGGAGATAGCATAGGCTTGGATCTTGGCCCATTATGACCTTAATTAATATAGGTTTGTATTCTACCATGTGGTCGTAGAAGTATGTTATAATAGTGGGATCTAATTAAACAAAATACCATATTGATTAGCCTAAACGAATGTGCATAATAGGAAATAAATTTTGAGTTTGATTTCCAGTCTATCTAATTCTTCAGATTATCAAAGATGTCGAGCTTATCATTGAAAATGTTGATTGAAATGAACAAACTTACTGGACCTAACTACCTTGACTGGCTAAGAAATTTACGAATAGTGTTGAGACAAGAGAAATTAGAATACGTGGTGGACACGGTGTTCCCAACAGTCTCTGCGACGGACTCTGCTGAATATGCCTCTTTTGATAAGGATGCTTACCAAAAACACCTAAATGATGCCACTTCAGGACAGTGCGTGATGTTGTCTTCCATGTCTATGGAACTTCAGAGACAATATGAGAACATGGGTCCCAATGAGATGCTCGAACACTTGAAGAGTCTCTATGACTCACAATCCCACACTATGGAATATGAGTTATTAATAGAACTTTTTAAGTGTAAGCTCAATGAAGGGGGCCAGGTCTCGTAACATGTGTTGAAGATAATAGGGTTGATAGAGAGACTTACTTCAATTGGAACAAAGCTGCAAAAGAATATCGCTACCACCCTCATCTTGAACTCTCTCCCTCGTTCCTTTGAAAACTTCATAGTGAATTACAATATGAATGGAACGAAGGTGAGTTTGCCGGAGCTTCACAACATGCTCAAGACCTTTGAGTCTTCCACTTCCAAAGGCAAAGTTGTGCTCATGGTGAGCTCTACTAGCCGACCCAAGCCGAAAGGTAAGGAATGACAGAAGAAGAAGGGCAAAGCAGTCGTTGCGCCCTCAACTATGAAGCCTAAGGGAGGTGTGAAGAAGAAGAAGGTGAATCTGGCTAAGGATGTATGCCTCAACTGCAACAAGAAGGGGCATTGGAAGAAGGACTGCACTGCACCAGGAGGAGGAAAAATACCAGGTGTTTCTACCTCTAGTGGACAAGGTATGTACGTCATTGAAATAAATATGTCTATAAATAACTCTCATTCCTGGGTATTGGATACCGCTTGTGGCTCATACATTTGTACCAATGTGCAGGGGCTAACTGATAGCAGGAAGGTTGGACCAAGAGAGGTGGACCTACGCATTGGAAATGGAGCACGAAAGGATGCTGAGCGTGTAGGAACTTATAGATTAAATTTGCCTTCTGGCTATTGTCTAGTGTTAAATGATTGTTACTATGTACCCTCGTTAATGAGGAATATCATTTCTATCCCTGTTTTGGACATGAAGGGTTTTTCTTCATATATTTATAATGGCGGTCAAGTACTGTCTTTTGATAATATTATATATGGAACTGCCCCTCTTGTGGATGGATTATATACACTAAACTGTAGTCGAGAAATATTCAATGTACAAAATAAACGAGCTAAGATAAGTAATACAAACTCTACCTACCTATGGCATTGCAGACTTGGGCATATCAACGATTCAAAGATAGCAAGGTTGAGGAAGTTAGACTACCTCGAACCATTTGACTTAGAGTCTTATGGTAACTGTGAATCTTGCTTGAAAGGAAAGATGACCAATAAGCTACTTTCTGGGAAAGGTGTGCGAGCCATGGAGGTGCTTGAGTTGGTCCATACTGATGTATGTGGGCTATTTTTTACTCAAGCTAAATGAGGTTTCCCATACTTCATCACTTTTACTGACGACTTCACAAGGTATGGATATGTGTATCTTATGAGACATAAATCCGAGGCTTTTGAGAAGTTCAAAGAGTACAAGTCGGAAGTAGAGAAGCAACTTGCAACAAGTATCAAGACCCTTAGATCGAACTGAGGAGGTGAATACTTGAGAATGGATTTTCTAGATTACTTCAATATATATGGAGTCCAATCAGAGTGGACACCTCCTGGAACACCACAGATGAATGGTGTTGCCGAAAGGAGAAACCGAACCTTATTGGATATGGTTTGATCCATGATGAGTTTCTCAGTTCTACCGATATACCTTTGGGGACATGCTATACAAACCTCAATATATGTTCTGAACAGGGTTCCTTCCAAGTCAGTAGAAAAGATACACTATGAGATATGGTGTGGCAAACAACCAACTCTTAAACATATGAGACCCTGGGGGTGCCCTGCATATGTTAAGAAGATGCTCACTGATAAGTTGGAATCCAAAAGTGAGAAATGTTAGTTCGTGGGGTATCCAAAGGAAACTAAGCGATACTACTTCTATCTTCCTGGAGAACGTAAGGTCATTGTTTCTAGGAACGCAACTTTCCTTGAAGAAGAATATATCTACAAGGAACATAGTTGCACAGAGATAGAACTTGAATAAATTCAAGAACTGCAAGATAACATAGATGTTGAATCCTTGCCGAATGACCAAGGCAAGAATTCAGTGGGAGTATTTGGCGAAGATTGGGTACTTCAAGTACGCCCTTCGGTCAGTGGGAGTGTTACGAGGAACAATGCAAAAATGCAAGATCCTCCTACACAGCCTTTGGGAGTAGATGCAATGGTTGCACCTCCTCCCATATAGCAAATACATGAAAATGATATTCCTGAAAGCTCTCAAGTTAGTGGATTATCCAACACACAAGAACCCTCTCACAGGCAGAACATACTAAGCATAGAACTACAAAAAAATCAACTCCGTAGGTCCACTAGGACTCATCGTCCTCCTGAAAAAACTAAATCTACTTATGGAAACACACAGTGAGATAGATATTCCGGATAACGATGAGCCTACAACCTATAGCGAAGCAATGTTGGACATTGATTTGAAGAGATGGCAAGAAGCCATGAAATGCGAGATGGAATCTATGTACATCTATCAAGTGTGGAACTTGGTTGATTTGCCAGCTGGGGATAAACCCATACGATGCAAATGGGTCTTCAAGAAGAAAATCGATTAATTTGGAAATGTACAGACTTATAAAGCAAGGTTTGTGGCTAAAGGTTATAATCAACGGCCTGGGGTCGATTATGATGAAACTTTTTCACCTATTGCTAAGATTAAGTCCATTCGGATTTTGCTTGCAATAGCTGCATATTATGACTATGACATTTGGCAGATGGACGTCAAAACCATTTTTCTCAATGGTAATCTAGTTGAGGAGGTGTATATGAAACAACCTGAGGGTTTTTCGCTTGAGTCCAAACCAAATTCTATATGCAAGCTACAAAAGTTCATTTATGGGCTTAAGCAAGCCTCGAGGAGTTGGAACATTTGCTTTGACAAGGCTATCAAGTAATTTGAATTTGTCAGAAGCAAAGAGGATCCTTGTGTTTATAGTAAACGCAAGGATGGGAGTATTGCCTTCATTATTATATATGTAGATGACATATTGATAATGGGAGACAATAAGACTCTCTTGCAGTCAGTCAAGGAGTGGTTGTCCAGTACCTTCATGATGAAGGATTTAGGTAATGCTTACTACATTCTGGGAATTAAGATCTATAGAGATAGACCTAATAGATTGTTGGGCTGTCACAGTCAGTCTACATAGACAAAGTGCTTAGACATTTTTCTATGGAAAATTCCAAGAAAGGCAGTCTATCTATGGGACACGGCATCAAGTTATCTAAGAAGGACAGTCCTTCTAATGCTATAGAACTTGAACGCATAAAAAAGATCCCATATGCTTCGGCTATAGGATCGATCATGTATGCCATGACCTGTACTAGGCCAGATGTGGCCTTCGCACTTAGTATGACATACAAATTCTAGCAGAATCCTGGGAAGAACACTTGAAAGCAGTTAAGAGTATTCTTAAGTATCTTAGACGAACTAAAGATTACGTCTTAGTCTATGGTGGGGAAGAAAAGCTAGCTGCTACTGGGTACACTGATGCTAGCTTCTAGACGGATCTTGATGACTTCAAATCTTAGTCTGGGTACACGCTCATTTTCAATGGTAGAGCAGTGAGCTGGAAAAGTTCCAAAAAAGCTACAACTGCTGATTCAACAACAGAAGCTGAGTACATTGTTGGATCGGAAGCTTGTAAAGAAGTTGTCACGATTTCTGAGTTCCTGAAGGAACTGAGGGTAGTTTCGAGTGCCAGTTGTCCAATAACTATTTATTGTGACAACACTTGTGTGATTGCACATGCTAAGGAACCAAGATCAACAAGCAAAAACAAGCATGTACCAAGAAAGTACCACATACTCAGGGAGATGGTGGAGACAGAAGAGATTAGATTAGACTATGTTCCCACAGACGATAATCTAGCGGACCCATTCACTAAACCATTAAGCTTAGTAAAGTATAATCATCATTTTGAGAATATGGGCATTAGATATGTTGGAGATTGGCTCTATGCCAAGTGGGAGATTGAAAGTATATGTATGTCCTAAAGACAATATGTATTAGGACAAATGTACTTTATACACATTCATATTATTATTAATAGAGATTAATATTTTGTCATTTGCAATTATTGAATTATTAGTTGATTGTTTATAATATTCTATAATATGCATCCCTAGAGGTTACGTTGTTATTAATAATGTGAGATATAAATATTATAACGTAACTCTTAAAATAGCCTCGACTAATGATCATCGAAAATGGGATATCGATGATATGTGATAAGTCGACATGTGGTCTGCATCACATCCTTAGAGGATGTAGTATGTCTCACCTGCTACGAGTAATGGCTACACATGATGGACACATGGATACTTTGGTATACCCTGCTGATATACTGTTTGTTATACTTGTCTAAAGTATGATCAGCGTGTGAGAGATAGAAGTCCTTAGACTTGAGGTCAATGCGCACCTTGTCTACAAAGTAATATACTTTGATCCTGTCCTAAGCTCAAATGCCTTATAGGTTGAGATATGGCTTGTATTGGGTACATTACGATGTGGATTAAAGGTGGTAGTTGAGCCAAGATTAGGATTCATTCCTAGAATGTATATTCGAGAGAACACTCAGTTTCTCAGTGATATTAGGTTGACTAAGTCATTGGCCAACACAATAGACATATTTAGAATATGGTCTAGTTGTCAACTAATATAGATGAGATACAATGATTAAGCCATTTGGATAGACACTTGACAAATCCTAAGCTTAATCGGGTGTGTCGTGAATGAAATGATTTTATCTTACCACATAGAGGTTAAGTTTACTGGATTCGTGTAAACGTACTTCATATATTGAGTTCGTCTTGCGGCGCCACCTAAGAGTTGCGCGTAGACCTTAATTTGATTAATGTCGATATGTGAAGGCATGTAGGGTCACACTATGTCGATTTTCTTTTCGATCTAAGAATGTATTGAGAGAGTATTAAATATTCGATTTAGAATCGAGATATTTAAATGAATAATGATTGTTTTAATTAAAGAAAAAATGGATTTTGGATTTAATTAAGAATGTGCAGAAAATAAAACGAAACAGTGTAGGGCCACGTCAGCGCCACAGCGCCCACACCATAGGGCTGCGATGCTATGACCTAATCTGTCTCGAATTTTGGGTCAGGCCCAAGGTCAAACCCTAATCCGGTTTGACCTAATTTTTCACCTATAAATTCAGACCTACACTTCATTATTCAACACACTTGATTTTCATATAAGTATTCTAAGTCTTAGAGACTCATAATCAAAACACTCTCTTGAAACCTCTGCCGGATTTCCTAACTTTCCAAAGGTGGAATACATTGATGCTTGGAGCTTGCAATCGAAAGGGCATTCGCGTGCGCACCCACAGTTGATAAAGATTCCAGATATTGTAAACATGTAAGTACCATTCAAGTCTTATGTTTACAGTATCCTATAGTCAAACAGTTCTACGTTTGTTGGGTTTGAAATAAATTTTCAATATCCGCTGTGTACAACAACCCAATAAAATCCCAACAAATGATACATAAAAAATTAAATAGTATATTAATATTTTGCTAGAATTGAAATCTTATACACATCTTTCCAAACATAATTGTTGAACTCTGAATTGAAATTTGTTCTTGATTGCCTGTTTCTTATCACTCAGTATGATTTCTTTATATTTGACCAATTGCCCTCTTTAACTTTCGATGAAAAAAATTATTAATTATATTGGTACCAGCGGCATCTATACTGCTAGAATCTTATGCTTTTCATGTGATTATCATTTCAAGATATTCAGGATGGGATTTTGGTGTTATGTTCATGCTTTGTAAACCTTTCCACGAAGTTGCAACTGAATTTTCATTCGAGCGGCTTGTATATGCATATTTATCCTTAAACAGTATACTTAGTTGATACTATGTCAATTCAAGATCTCGCTCTTTTACTTTGATTTACATTCTGAAAATCATGTCAATGTTCAATATTAATGGTGGATACCCATCGTGAATTAGTACTTGATGTCTACCAGGATTGTACCAGTATTATGAAGTTGCTTTGCTATTTCGATAAAAAAAATCTTCGAAATTGCAATCCGATGTAACATCTCATACTTTTACGTTAAGGTACATCGTAAGTTAGTTGTCGTAAGCTCGAAGATACAAGGTTATTCTTAAAGATATTGATGGTTATATCAGTGTTGCGAATGTGACTGAATGGTTAGAGGTTTAAACGAATGAGACATCGGACAAAAGTAGACAACCTACTAGCTTCACCTACTTTCTTAGAAGTCCTATGTGCTTTGGCTACTTGCTCACACGTCCAACTTGCTTGAACATTCTATTTGCTTACACTCCCTACTTGTTTCATGTTCTACTTATTAAACGAGGATGACACACGCGTTTAGAGCAAATTAGTAACCAACTTGTTTAAATATGTGACAAGAAGGTGTATCACCTACTTAGAAAGGAAAGACCCAAATCTAAAGGGGGTGAAAAATAAAAGGAAAAAGATGGGGGTCGGTTTAGGAGTCAATAAGACCCAAAAATCTTATCTTTTATTTCATTTCTCGTTCTCTATTCTCTCTCTATGACTAGCCAACTCCAAAGAACCTATATTCTCTCCCTCCTCTTCATGTTTCCATGGATACCTCTCATTTCTCCTCCATAGCTCAAGTAATTCTCTTCTCTTTCTCTTGAATTATAAGCATCCATGGATGCCACCTTTATCCTTCATAGCTTTCAAGTGAATTTCCTACCTCTTAAGCTTAAGGTAAGTGATTTTGAATTTGAAGTTGGAATTTCTTTTCCCTACTACCATATGAGGTTGTATTAATGTTTCTCTACCTTTAGTTACTTAAAGGAAGCCTTAAAAGATGGAATTGAAGGGCTGGAAAGTGTTGGACAACCAAGGTAAGATGCTACCTCCATTTTTAATATGAGCTTATTTGAGTGTTTTATACATGTTTTCTTGTTGGAACTCGCGGTACGGTGATTGGAAGCCATAAATTCAAGTTATAGTAGTTATATAGGTGTTTAAGGGGTTGTTTTAAGTGCTTATGGAGATGTTTTTATTTTGATGTTATGGAGAATGAGAGAGATCTGGTAGCTCGTAATGAGCTTGTGTGTTGTTAAAAGGAGGTTGGGTGTGAAGTACAGAATCGATTTATAGTTTCGGGAGCTTGTCACTCCTTGATTGCTTAGTAATATGGTTGGTATAGCTGTAGCGTGTTGTTTAGGGGTTGTTCTTGTTGTTATTTTAGGTACTGGCATATGGTTATTGAATGTTTTTGATGTTTGATTGAGTCTAATGTAAAGAAACAAGGGAGATGTTGTCCGATTTGTCATAAAACGAGCTTGTCGATCATTAGATAGTTGGTAAGTTGAAGGTTGACTGATATAGTTGAATTACTAGTTGTGTTATATAGTATATTGGGATTGTTCTTGTTGTGTGTAAGTGCTGGAAGTGTTGTTAAACTTATATTCACATGTTATTAAGAGTGTTACAAGAATTAGAAAAGAGATAGGCTTGGATAATCGCTGTAGATACATTTGTTAAATGAGCTTGTCACTCGTAAGCTAGTAGTGTGTTCCTCTTGTTGATGTTAGTCTTGTTTTCCTTGTTGTAGCTTAACTGTGAAGGAAGCTGGTTCCATTACCATCGTTGAAGAATTGGTTTGAAAGGTACATAAGGTTATTTCTTGTATTCGCCACTACGACACGACCTCTGTATATTGTTTCTCTATTTGAGTTAAGATGTCTAAAGTTTACAAAAGTATTTTGATTCTATGTCATAGGTTTCATAAGTTGAATAAAGGATACATCATGTGCTTATGAGTCGTTACTTCACATAAGTGTTCTATTTTTAGTATCGAGCTTCCAAAAATCACTGTCATCGGGGCCGTAGTACCTCACTAAGCTGAATGTATCAAAATAGTTGTCCTCAGATTCTTATGAATGTAAGAATATTCAAGTGATATTGTCAAGCATCATAGACTTTCTATTCATATAAAGGATGGTCCTATTCTTATCGTTGCTGATTTCCTTATGTGCTAGGTCCCAGTAACCGAGCCTCTTTGAAAAATATCATGTTCGTATTATTAAAGAACTTTTCAGAGTTGTTGTACCTTATTGGCTACCGAGTTCTTATAAATGTTCTAGCGTTTGATGTCACTAAGTACATATGCTTCTAAAGAGTTGTTAAGGGGTTATAGGTCGTTATTTAAGGTGAATGATATTAGTGATTTTTAAGGCGTTGTTGAGGGGCTTTAGAGCGTAAGATGAATAGTTTCAGATGTTCGTCGATGGGTCATAGGTCCTATTAGGGATGAATTATATCAATGGCTCCTAAAATATCATTAATGAATTATAGTTCTACTTAAGGTAAATCACATCGATAGTATCTAGATTACCCATATGTGGTTATGGTACGTTATGTAGGATGAATTATATGAGTTGTTTTAGATGTTCGATGACGGATTATAGTTCCTAATTAAGATGAATCATCTCGATAGCTTATGGCTTACTGTTATGGGATTAGAGAATCCTACTTAAAATGAAATATAATGATGGCTTCCAAAGTACCGCTAATGGATAATAAGTGTTACGTAAGTTCAATCATATGGATAGTTCTAGATGATTGTCATCATGATGTAGATCGTTAAGTAAGCTAAATTATATCAATAACCTTTAGATAATCGTTGATGGGTTATAGATCTCTACTTAAGGTGAATCATATCGATAAGCTTCCAGAATGATTGGTATAAGTTATAGTATCATACATAAGATGAATTGTACCAATAAGCCTTATGTGATCATTAGTGGGTTATAATCGCTATCTAAAATGAATCATAATCGTTAGTTTTCAGAATTACCGTCATTGGGATATAGTATTTCACTTAAGGTGAACCATATCTAAATAGTTGTTCCAAGTCTCCTATGAGAGTAAGGTCATTTGGGGGATATTGTGAAATGTCATAGTCATTATGTTCGTATAAAAAGGTTTTTCTATTGTTATCGTCATTAAGGTTCCATATACATTAAGTTCAGTCAGTCTAGTCTCCTTATTAGTATCAAGTTTCCATAATGCAATATAAAGTTCCTTGTGTTTGTGGATGACGTCAAACTCCCTTTTATAAGAAGCCTATATTGTATACATTAGCATAAGTGTATTCCAAGTCTACGGTTCCAAGAGATGATATATATGTTCATATTTTGAAGGTGTTAAATTAAAGGTCACAAGGGATGTAAGTATGTAGTACTCGTATCGTATTCGTTTCCTTGTACTTAAGCCTTTAGCATATGTCATCCTTCTTCAAATGTGAATTCTATAGAATGTAAAGTCGTGATACACTTCTATTTGCATACGCGATATTCTTTGGTCCTTACTTGAACAAGTATTCATGTTGTGTCGAGCTTCAGCATGGATTTATAAGGTTCTCAGTAGCTATCGTAAACCTTCCACAACAGTACTTGGTAGTCCCAGATGTTCGTCATGTGATATTGCTCTATGAGTCGAGCTTCATGTTACATTTGTAGTCTTTTGGTGTTGTTTCAGAGCTGATGTTATTCATTGAAAAGTATATGCCATAAGTAATATCCATAACATGTTATAAAGGATAACAACCTTACATAATTTTGAATGCTTCATAACTTGAAGAAGTACAAAGCCTCAGTGCTATCTGATGTTATTATATAATGTATTACTATATAAATACCACTAAACTATTATTATCAGTTGACAATGTATATATGATATGAACACCACTAGTTGGGCGATGTTATTACTATATGAACACCACTCATATATATATATAAAAGCGGGCGATGTACATATTATATGAACACCACCGAGCTATAATCGATGGGCAATGGCCCTATGTGGCGTATATAATGTATTATGATTATCACCACCGAGCTATAATCGATGGGTGATGGCCCTATATGACATATACATATGGATATACTCAGTGGATAGCCCTAAGTGACATATACGTATGGATACACAGTGGATAGGCCTATGAGGCACACATAATGTATTATAAATAAAGGAATGAACCTAATGTACGACTATCCCGAGTGTTATAGTGAACGATTCCAGAATGTCGCTCCACTTAGCGACCCAAAGATATCATTAGAAAGACTCAGAAGAATATTCAGAACGACTTAAATACTGTAAGATTTAACATGTACTTTTGTAGGATGTTTCTGAGCCTTCTAACGTGTTTGGTTGATACATTTCATTGACTCTCTTATGAGATTCTGTATTTTGTATATGCTTTTATGTCTGCCTCACTTACTCGGTACAATATTTCTGTACTGACGTCCCTTGGTCGGGGGAACTGCATTTGTCATGTTTTACATTGCAGGTTCATATATACAGGATGTCAGACATTCTCACTAGATGGTACAAATGTTCAGCGAGATGGTGTACACTCCACTTCTTTCTAGAGTTGAGTCAGATCTAGTATTTGCATGTATAGGAATTACGGGTAGATCGGGCCACTGTCCCGACACTTGTATCAGTTGTTCAGTAGAAAATATTCGTAGAGGCTTCATAGACAGTACATGCGAGTTCATTTATATTCAGTTGCATATCATAGGCCATATTTACGTACATAAATTATTTGTTGTTTGGGCTTTTATTAGAATGTGAGAAGTGACATCACCTTAAAAAAGCGTGTTTACAACATGTTAAACTTTTCATGAAAAGAGCATGCTTGATATATTAAAATTTACACAATTTATTTAATTTAAGTATTAACTCCTAATTTTTTATCAACTACCTTTGTAAAATTCACGTATTTAATAGCAATTGAGCAATCAATATACTATATCAATAACATATTTTCAAGGAAGAAACCATATATAAAAATAGGTCAATTTTAAAAACAAAGAAATGATTAGCCAAGGCATGACACATTAGACAATCAAAACTAGAGAGATGTATGATTGAACCAATTTGATAGACAATAAAATGTGTCATAAATCCCAAAATAAATCAAGAGGAAAAATGTAAATTGTTTCAGCGTTAATAGAAAGATGTGATTTGATAAAAATAAATAATTTACATGTAAATTTAATTTATTCAAAATTCTTAGCACTATGACCAATTATTCATGACAAACAAAGGAAAACTTGTTGCACTAACATTTCATATTGCTTTGCTCAACTTCGACACTCTTGAGATGTTAGATGTCAATTATTTGACCTTCCATGCTTCATCTAGTTTGAGATATATGTTGTACTTTCCAAATACTTCCCTATAGTACATCAAATGCCCAATATACTTAACAGAGTTAAGTAGTAATCCGGCATAGCTAGATGACAAAGGATGTGAACTTAAAATTCAGTCGAACGCCTGTAGCATGAGTTTGAATCTTGATGAGAGCACTTTGCTCTTTTCTGAGATAGGACCTTGTAGTGCTCTGTTCTCAAACTAGTACTACTATCTCCTGGATATATAAAAAAAAGTAACAGAGTTAAGTAGTGACAAGATCTATATTAAAGAAGTAAAATAGGAGGATAGGATATTTGTTATTTACGATAAAAATATGAAAAATTAATTATATTTCCTAATAAATTTGAATTTCCATATGAAATTAAACAAAAAAGAATTTCAAAATATCGTATTCCTTTACCTTTTGATCATTTCAGTCATGGCCTTGCACCATCAAAGATAAAAAGATTCTCAAATAATTGCGTACAAGTACATTTAATACCAAATAATTATATTTTAAATAATAATAGTCCGCTAAAAATGCCAATAATTAATGCCAAAGTGGCAGACAAATTTGAACCTTTCAAATAAGGTTTCCACTATCTTAATGTTATCTCCAAAAATACTTAGATTTTCATATTTTTTTAAGAATATTTTCTTTATTAAAATTCTGAAAATTAAATAAAAATGGTTAATTGAACCCTACACCCATAAGAAAATTTCCAAAAAAAAATCATTTATTTAATGACCAATATAATAACTATTAAATCAGATCAGAGTAATTTTACTTTCTAAAACATTAAAATTTAAACTCACATCATTAATATTTTAAAAATTCACCTAATTTGAAGTTTGAAAAAGGCAAAAAGTGTTAAATATTTAAGAGGGAAGTGAGAAATTAATATTGTACTAGTAATATTAACTTTAGCTTACTTTCTCTCTGAAATCATTCCATTATCTATATTTGTTGTATTTATTTTTTCATTTTTAACTACACCCATACAACAGTATCTTTGACAAGTTTAGTTGCAATAGTAAGTAACCTTATACTTTTCCGACGGCTTCTTCCACCGTTACTCCACCGTCAACCACCACATAAATTCCCAATTATTTCATTTTTCAAGTTCTTTTTTTAATTGAATTTAACTTTTCTTTGAAAATTCACATGGGTTTACTTTATAGATGTGTTCTAATTTTTGGTCTATGAGACTTAGTCCAGATCTGAAGCAAATTTAGGGATCAATAACTGGGTCTGGTTTGTTTCTTGGAGTCTTTGTAAGTTCAATTTGAATCTTGACTTTTAGTCATGGACTATTTTTTTTTAGATCTTATGTACAATATTCCAGCTAAAAGTACTATTTTTCTGATCTTTTAAGTTGTATTTAGCTTAGATCTTATTGCTATATGGATAATTATGCTAGATATCTTGGTGATTTGGATCTTTCTTTTAGTTAAATTTGAATAAGAGTTGAAAGTTGTTGACTTGAATTTGAGCATATTATAGACCCTCGTGGTCCGGCTCTTCCCCGGACCCCGCCAATGATTACTTTAGCTTATATTCATTATTTATTTGTTGTTTAGAATTTTTTGTGTCTATAGAAAATGTGGAAGACATGTAGTGTTAGAGAATAGTTAATTTGAATATTGGAATGAAATTGGTTCGAAATAGTATAGGGTTAATAACTTCTTGTTGTTGTTGTTGTTCTATCGTCCCTTAGATACGTAAATAAATTGTGACAGTAGCTTTTTTTGTTGGTATTGAGTAAGAATGTCGGATGGTAGATCTAAATCTAATTTGATATTGTCTTTTGGAAAGGTTGATAGATATGATTTGTTGATTTTGTGAATTCTATTTTTACGTGATTCTTAAAGTCGTTTAATTTGAATTGCTTCATCTTTCCTAGAATGATTAGAAGTAAGAATTTGCTTAATTAAGGCGATTCTTGTTTAATTGCAGGCACTTAAGAATGCTCCAACTGTAACTCTCTGTGACATTCCGATAGCTTTCTTGGTGGAATTTGAGCTAAAATTCTGGATTTTGAGATGGAGCCAAATGTAGAGGAAGCGCTACAAGCTAAAGCAAATGCTGAAAGGAAATTTGCGGAGAGAGACTTTTTGAGTGCAAAAAATAATGCTTTAAGAGCTCAGATGCTGTGTCCTCACTTAGAGGGCATATCACAAATGGTAGTAACGTTTGGTGTTCACAGTGCTGCAGAGATGAAGGTTAATGGAGAATATGATTTCTATACGATACTGGGTATGGATCCATCTGCAAACAGGGCTAAGCTGAAGAAACAATATAAGAGGATGGCTGTGTTACTCCATCCTGATAAGAACAAAAATGTAGGAGCTGACGGTGCATTTAGGCTTGTTTCTGAAGCGTGGACTGTATTGTCTGACCGTGCTAAAAGAAGCGCTTATGATCAGAGGAGAAATGTATTTACTCTGCATACTACTTCTGGTGTTGTTGGAAACTATGCTAATTACTCCAACTCAACATCCCCTCATGGTCATGGCAGACTCGAAACGTTTTGGACTGTTTGTACGTCTTGTCAGGTTCAGTATGAATATCAGAGGAAATATGTGAACAAAAGACTGTCTTGTAAGAACTGTCGTGGGGTTTTCATTGCTGTTGAAACTGGATTGGCACCGGTAAATGGTTCCTATGCATTTAGCCCTTGGCCTTATGTGCCTGAGAACGGATACAAAAGCCATGGTTGTGGTGGGGTTACGTATGTTCCAACATCGCCTGCTGCTTATTCTGCAAATAATAGTAGGGTCCCAGGACATCATGGTTCAGAGCATGTTTCCAATTTATCCTTTCAGTGGAGCTCCTCCTACCCTGGAACTTCTACCGGAGTTATAGATCCAAATGTGTCGTCCACTGGCTTCAGCTTTACCCAGCAGGCAAATACGAAAGCCTCTGGAAGAAAAGCCAGTGGGACAAAAATGGTTGCTGATGGGTCTTCTGTGGGTAGTGACCAACTGCCCCGCAGGCCTGGTAGGCCTCCGAAGAAGAGAAAAATTGAAATGGAGATCAGTACAAGTGGTTATAATAATGGTGAAGTGGTTTCAAAAGCTGCTGCAGAAGTCATAATGGCAAATGGGAACGGGAATGAGAATTTGAAAAGAAATGGTAAGCTTCATACTCCTGAAGTTCCAACGAGAAGATGGCCTATGGCTCCTGCATTTGATCCGAGACCGCTCTTAATTGACAAGGCAAGAACAGATATCCGCAAGAAACTGGAAGAGATTAAGTTGGCTTCGGAAACCGAGAAAAAGAGAAAGGAGGAACATTCTCAATTTGGTGAATCCAGTGAAAGACCTAAAAGAGAAGGTCTTGGTGTTGCTGCTCATCAATCAACTAGGTCGATGACTATGACGGTCCCGGACTCTGACTTCCATGATTTTGACAAGGATAGATCAGAGGATTGCTTCAAGCCGAAGCAGATATGGGCTTTATATGATGAGGAAGATGGTATGCCTCGCTTGTATTGTCTGATCCGCCAAGTTATCTCTGTGCAGCCATTCAAGATTCATATCAGCTACTTGAGTTCAAAAACAGATAGTGAATTTGGCCTTGTCAATTGGTTGGATTCTGGTTTTACCAAGTCATGCGGAAAATTTAGGGCCTTTAACTCTGAAGTTATTGAGCAAGTCAACATATTTTCTCATCTTTTAAGTAGGGAGAAGGCTGGAAGAGGAGGGTGTGTTCAGATCTACCCGAAACGTGGAGACATTTGGGCCATATATCGAAATTGGTCCCCAGATTGGAACAGGAAAACCCCAGATGAAGTAAGGCACCAGTATGAAATGGTGGAGGTCCTTGGTGATTATTCTGAAGACGTTGGTGTTTGTGTTGCTCCTTTGGTCAAATTAGATGGATTCAAGACAGTATACCGACGAAACACCAACCAGGATGCCATCCGGAAGATTCCAAGAAGAGAGATGTTGCGGTTTTCGCATCAGGTTCCATCTTGTTTACTCAAAAGAGAAACAATGAACTTGCCGGAGGGGTGCTGGGAGCTCGACCCTGCTGCTACTCCAGATGATTTGCTTCAAGAGGTAAGTAACGTACTGGAGGAAAAAGACCTATTCAAGCTGAAAGGTCATCGGAAATTGATCTAGATGAGACATCTCAGGCTGAAACCAGAGTATTGGTTGAACAAGATCTTAAACAACGAGAGTACGCTGCTCTTCTTGACATGTTCGATGGGGCTACACCTGGCTTGCAGATTCAAGAAAACTCAATTGAACAGCAAACCCTTTTCAGACCTTCCACCGAGCTTCCTCAATCTGTAAGGCAAATTCATACTTGTGAGGAACCGAGCAAAGTGGACAATCACAGTGCTACACCAGGTGAGCATCTCTGGGCTGTGATGAATGAATATGTTAAGGAAAGGCCAAGCAAAATAGGAAATTTGATTCAGAGGTCCTTGTTCATAATCGTTCCAACAGTATTCCCCGGACTCCACTTGTGGGATCACACTGGGTTTGTTGTTGTTGTCATTCTTACAGTATTGAGATTCTGATTGTATAGAATTATACACACGGAGAAGGATGATTCTCAAAATATTAGATAGCTGGTAACACTTGTTGTACTCATTGTTTTAGGTTGCTATACGTTAATGAGCGACTTGTACTGATAATTCTGATTCATATCCTTTACAGAAGTTTTCTGATTCATATCCTTTACCGAAGTTCTTTTTGTTTGTTACTATTGATTAGTGGACATTTTTTCATGCATTTGCTTTATGTGCTATCTTCATAACTGCAGCATCATTCAGGTCCCTGTAATACCAAGCTGCTGAAGTTTAATCAATTTTATCAGCAAAGGGTCACATTTTGTATTCCTGATATGAAGTATGATAGACATCAGTACTTTGACTTTGATGTATTGGTAAAACCTTGTTAGACAACAGATGTATGGTTCAGAATTTTCTATCCCAAACCAAAGTACTTAAATCTGGAAACCAAATGGAAACAAATAGTATCGTTATGGTATGGTTAGTTCGACATACAATTTAGGTTAGTTGAGCATTCAAGGGTGTGGTGTAGGGGTTGTTGAAGTTGGTATGAAAACTATAAGAGATTAGAGTTTGAAGCCCAAATTTGAGGGAAAATAAGTGATTACTTGTCATTTGTTTAAGCTTTGATCGATAAAATTACCCGATATTTATATTGGTGGGGATGCAGATGCTCGTGCCAGGCACCTCCATTCAAGAGTTTAGGTTAGTTTGATTTATAATTTAACCCAAAGTGATGAGTACATGGTCTAGAATCTATAGGGTGAAAAAATATATCAAATCTCATGTTAGAATAGAAATAGGATTTCATATATAATATCCTACTAGGAAAATGATGGTAATGTAGAATAAGAATAAGATTTCATATATAGTATCCTACTAGGAAAAGGATTGTAATGGAATATCTATAAATAGAGTTCAATATAATCATATAGATACAACAATTCAATAATATATTTTCTCTCATAATTTCTCACATGTTATCATAGCTTCTACGATCTTGGTAGAGAATCAAAGAGCTTCCACTGCCGGCGGGCGGCACTAGAAAATGTGTGTTGCCCGTCTGGCCAAAGATAATGGTAGAGTGAAGATTGTAGAAAACTTTAAGATATTTATAAATAAAATATTCTCCTTCAGATAATAAAATATTATCACCGAAACAAAAAAATCACTACCGCGCATAATTTTTCCGGTGGCTACTAGCGTCACATCTCTATTCAGTGGTGTTGTGCAGAATCCAACACCACCACAACATAGATCAGGTTCAAACTTCAAACTTCAAACTAGTGAGAAACTAATTGTTGTGCAAATTTTCAACAATTTTCGAAAAAGCAAATCAGTCACCGTGCAATATTTCCGTTGACAACATAGTTGTCCGCGTCAAAATTACTTTCGGGTAGTGTTGCGCAAATTCCAACACCACCACGAGGTAGATCAGTCCCTTCAAACCAAAACCCAGTCAGCAGCTCCAGTAAATACCCACTCACGCGCCACCACGTGCCGCTCGAAGTGTCAGCTCCGGCTAGCGCATCAGATTCAACAGACTGAAGTATTTTCTAGGTATTGAGGCTGCTCAATTCAGATCAGGTATACTCTCCGGTGATATTATTACAAAATTTGTGAAGTCAAGTGATCAGCCTGCAGATATTTTCACCAAGTCCCTCACTGGTCTTCGTATTAATACATCTGTAACAAGCTCGGTACATATGACTTGTATGCACCAGCTTGAGGGGAGTATTAGAATAAGAATAAGATTTCATATATAGTATCCTACTAGGAAAATGATTGTAATAGAGTATTTATAAATAGAGCTCAGTGTAATCATGTAGATACAACAATTCAATAATATATTTTCTCTCATAATTTCTCACATCTCCTATGTTAATAACTATATTCGAACTGATCTCCCAATTAGGCGTTTGCTACCAAGTTGAGAATTTCTAACTGATGAGCTGCTCATTGATGTGAACTTCAAGCAGAGCTAGATGAAATCTCTGATTTCACACATCTGGCTATATTTACGCCTTTATCCATGATAAGATATGATATTAATACAAGATTAGATGTATAATATGATTTAAGGTACTATTCTACCCTATGAAATGAACTCATCCAGTTAAGTTTGGCATTACTAAATACTAAAAAGGAGGAGGCGTAGGTGGTGCTCATCCCAAAACGAAAAAACATTTTATAGGGTACATAAGAACTAAGATTAGTAAGATAACACATAACTGAAGCACTACATTGTGACTTATTTCTTGGCATTACCAGATACTACTAAGTACTACATAGTTTTGAAATGTGTGTCATTAGCTTTCTCCAAAACTAGTGATACAGATATTCGGTTGATGTTCTGGAGATCAGTCTGAAATATGTGAAATCACACTGGAAATTTTATTAGACTCGAAATATCCAAGTGTGAGGATGAAGATATAAAACAACGTTTTCATTCTCGTCCTTCTAATCGCTAGCTGAAACTGTATTATAGAGTGATAAACACAAAAAAATCATGCATGCTGCAATTGTATGGCTAATATGTTCGACATGCATTCCATTTGCATCAATATACTCGTAGTGGCAAGAGTTATGACCTGTAAGGAAAGAAAACAAAACGTGAAGGAGAACTTGAGGAATACGTACTCTTTTATTTGGATTCTGTATTGAACCGTGAAGAAAAGTAAAAGCAACAAAAGGATTTAAGGATAAATAAAGCAACAAAATGAAACATGATACCATGTAAGATGACATCCCAAAATGGTTGTGAAGTGATTAGTAACCTTCATCAAGGTTGTGTTGGGTATTGATATTGGCGAATAGGAAATGATGGGATGAAAAGTGAAGGGAATGTAAAAGGTCCATTTTGCCTTGGGTAAACCAGTTGTCCCACATCGGAAAAAGAAAGGAAAAGAGAGGTGTATATATTACATTACACCTTCTCCAGTCACTAAAAGGGTTGAGGGGGCAAGGACCCCTCGCGCCGTCGTCGTCGCTCGGCTCGGCTTCGGCGGATTTGGATTCGGATTCGGATTCGGTCAAATGACCATTTTAGTGGCTGTTCAGAAGGGTTGCAAACCTTCAGAAACAGTACTTCCATGGCTATAAATTCGTTTGATTCCTCAGAAGTTTATTTACTAATTTTTTGAACAACAAAAACTTCTTCTTCTTCTGCACAAATAAATTCTGTGTGATATACTGCCGTTGAGTGGTTCGCCGCTACCTGAATTTGGAGTACTACTATTCTGGTAAGATAATCGTTCTATCCTGGGAGGGGATATTCCATCAACCTCGAGTACTGTGAGGGGAATAATTTCCTTAAGGACACACTTTGAACTAAGTGGGCTCGATTATATTCTGCAAAAAAATTATTCTTATTTTTTTAACACTGATTCTGTTTATTTTCAGAAATTAATTTTACTGCTTCATCGGTTTTGCAATACAGATTAATAACAATCTTAAGGAAATTATACTTTTTAGATTAATCTGTATTCTGTTTTGGAGACTAAAACCTGTGTGGTTTTCTACTCCGTATGAAATTTCATATTCTGACTTGAAGACATAAAAACTTCATTGGAATATTAAAGTTCATACTTGTACAATGATTTGAAGAACATAAAAACTTCATCGTTGTTGTATTCTGGTTTGGAGATTAAAACTTGTGCAGTTTTCTACTCCATATGAATATTAGTATTCTGACTCGAAGATATAAAAACTTCGTTGGAATACTAAAGTTTCATAATTATACTGCGATTTGAAGAAATAAAATATTCATCGTTTAAGTCTGTGATTGAATTGCTATTCTGGTTTTATTAACTAAAACAGTTTGTCGATTTGATAGTGACAAACGAATAATGGCAATTGAGACTGGAACTACCTCTGCGAATACTGCACCAGCGGTTACTCCTACAACCCGTACCGCTGTGCCACCGGCTGAAAAACCTGCGAAGTTCACCGGTGCCAACTTTAAAGGATGGCAGCAAAGAATGTTCTTTTGGCTTACCACCTTTGGTATGCAAAAGTTCACCAGTGAAGACCCTCCCGTGCCTGCCGCTGACATGCCTGACAACCAACAGTTCATGGTTACTGAGGCTTGGAAACAGGCTGATTTTTTGTGCAAAGGCTATATTTTGAGTGCCTTAGAAGATGACTTGTACAACGTCTACAGTGCAGTAGAGACTTCCAAAGAACTATGGAGTGCACTTGAAAAGAAGTACAAAACCGAAGATGCTTGCTTGAAGAAGTTTGTGGTTGCCAAATTCCTAGACTACAAAATGGTGGATGGAAAAACCACTTATCTTCCATGACCTTATTGCTGAAGGTATGGTAGTAAATAAAGCGTTCCAAGTGGCTGCAATGATTGAGAAGTTGCCGCCCTCATGGAAAGATTTCAAGAATTATCTTAAGCACAAAAGAAAGGAAATGAAGTTGGAAGATCTCGTGATTCGTCTCAAGATCAAGGAAGATAACAAAACCGCTGAGAAGAGGTACCGTAAGACTTCACCAATTGAAGGGGCAAACATCGTTGAAGATGCTGCTCTGAACAAGAACAAGAAAAGGAAGAGGCCTTCTGGAAAGGGGAAGGATTCCAACAAGAAAAAGTTCAAGGGCAACTGCTTTAATTGTGGGAAAGTTGGCCACAAAGCCCCGTTATTGTCGTCTCCCGAAAAGAACAAGGGAAAAGGACAAGCCAATATGGTGGAAAAGAATGATGATATGGATGATCGTGTGCAATGCTATCGGAGTGCAATTTGGTTGGAAACCCAAAGGAGTGGTGGCTTGATTCTGGTGCCACTCGACATGTTTGCGCTACAAAAGAAGCATTTGCAACCTATGCTCCCACTAGACCCGAAGAGGTACTGTTTATGGGAAATACTGCAACAGCCAAGGTTGAAGGATATGGGAAGATACTTCTGAAGATGACTTCCGGCAAGGTCCTGACTCTCAACAATGTTATGCACGTTCCAACAATTCGGAAGAATTTAGTTTCAGCCGGACTACTCGTCAAAAACGGGTTTAAGTGCGTGTTGGTTAGTGAGAAAATTGTAATAAGTAAGAATGATTTGTTCATAGGAAAGGGCTACCTCACCGAGGGCCTTTTCAAACTCAATGTAATGGTTGTTGACAGTATTAATGAAAATTCAGCTTCGTCTTACTTATTGGAGTCAAATGATTTATGGCATGTTCGTTTAGGACATGTCAACTACAAAACCTTGCCAAAATTGATTAATTTAGAAGTATTGCCTAAATTCGAGTGTAATAAATCTAAATGTGAAATCTGTGTTGAATCTAAGTTTGTTAAACATCCATATAAGTCTATTGATAGGAATTCAAATCCTTTAGACTTAATTCACACAGATATATGTGATATGAAGTCAATACCATCACGCGGTGGGAAAAAGTATTTTATAACTTTTATTGACGATTGCACTCGATATTGTTATGTGTATTTGCTTAATAGTTAGGATGAAGCAATTGATGCATTTAAGCAATACAAGAACGAAGTGGAAAATCAATTGAATAAAAAGATAAAAATAATTAGAAGTGATAGGGGTGGAGAGTACGAATCTCCTTTTGCAGAAATATGTTTAGAATATGGAATTATTCATCAAACTATTGCCCCTTACACACCACAATCAAATGGAATTGCGGAAAGGAAAAACCGAACATTAAAGGAAATGATGAATGCCTTACTAATAAGTTCCGGTTTACCGCAAAGCTTGTGGGGGAAGCTATCCTTACAAACTAACCGAATACTCAACAGGGTGCCCCACAGCAAAACACAATCTATTCCATATGAACTATGGAAAGGAAGAAAATCCAACTTGAAATATTTCAAAGTGTGGGGGTGTTTAGCAAAGGTCCAAGTTCCTTTGCCCAAAAGGGTAAAAATCGGACAAAAAACTGTGGATTGTGTTTTTATTGGCTATGCTACAAACAAACAAAGCTTTTCGTTTTTGGTTCACAAATCGGACAATCCCGAATTCATGTTAATACGATAATTGAATCGATAATGCTGAATTCTTTGAAAACATTTATCCGTATAAAACTGAATATGAGTCGTCAAGTGAAAGATCTAAACGACCGCGGGAAGAACCAAAGGAAAGTACACCAAGTAAAGAGGATCCAAGGCATAGCAAACGTCAAAGGACATCTACTTCCTTTGGACCAGATTTTGTGACATTCTTGCTTGAAAATGAGCCTCAAACATTTAAAGCAGCGATGTCATCTTCTGATTCAGCATTTTGGAAAGAGGCAGTCAATAGTGAGATTGAATCAATTTTGAACAACCATACATGGGAATTAGTTGATCCTCCTCCTGGAAATAAACCTTTAGGATCAAAGTGGATTTTTAAAAGGAAAATGAAAGCTGATGGCACTATTGACAAATATAAGGCAAGACTTGTGGTCAAAGGTTATAGACAAAAAGAAGGCCTTGATTACTTTGACACATACTCGCCGGTAACAAGAATAACATCTATTCGGGTGTTAGTGGCACTGGCGGCCGTATATGGTCTTGAAATCCATCAAATGGATGTCAAGACAACATTCTTAAATGGAGAATTGGAGGAAGAAATTTACATGGAACAACCTGAGGGTTTTGTGGTTCCTGGTAAAGAAAGAAAAGTGTGCAAACTTGTTAAGTCACTTTATGGACTTAAACAAGCACCCAAACAATGGCATGCGAAATTTGACCAAACAATGTTGACAAATGGATTTAAGATTAATGAGTGTGACAAATGTGTTTACATTAAAAATACTCCAAATCATGAAGTCATTGTTTGTTTATATGTTGATGACATGTTGATAATGAGTAGAGATATTACCGATGTAAATGCTACGAAGCGTATGCTGGCTAGTAAATTTGATATGAAGGACTTAGGAGTTGCTGATTTGATCATAGGCATCAGAATTCATAAAACTCCACAAGGTCTACCATTATCGCAGTCTCATTATATTGAAAGAGTACTTGACAAGTTTAAGTATTTAAATTTCAATATTGTAAAAACTCCAATTGATGTAAGTTTTGCACTTCAAAAGAATAAAGGTGAAAGTGACTCACGATTGGATTATGCAAGAGTGTTGGGAAGTTTGATATATATCATGAATTGTACACGACCAGATATAGCATGTGTTATAAGCAAGCTGAGTCGATTCACGAGTAATCCCAATCAAACTCATTGGATGGCAATGAAATGAGTCTTGGGGTATTTAAAACACACCCAAACCTATGCTTTGCATTATAATAAATATCCCGTAGTAATTGAGGGATATAGTGATGCAAACTGGATCACCGGATCATCTGAAGTTAAATCCACGAGTGGATATATTTTCACCGTTGGTGGAGGAGCAGTGTCTTGGAAATCATCAAAACTGACATGCATCGCCCGCTCTACAATGGAATATGAATTTATAGCTTTAAACAAGGCCGGTGAAGAAGCTGAATGGCTTCGGAATTTCTTAGAAGATATTCCATTCTGGCCCAAACCTTTGGCTCTTATATGTATACATTGTGACAGTCAAGCAGCAATAGGCAGGGCAGGGAGCGTAATGTACAACGGAAAATCTCGTCACATATGACGAAGACACAATACCGTTAGACAACTCCTCTCTAGTGGCGTTATCACGATTGACTATGTAAAGTCAAGAGATAACGTGGCGGATCCGCTTACAAAAGGCTTATCTAGAGAGGGACTTAGTAGATCATCAATAGGAATGGGGTTAAGGCCGAGAACAAGTCATCATGGCGGTAACTCTACCTAGCAGACTGGAGATCCCAAGAGCTAGGTTCAAGAAGATCAAACAAAGTTGTGACTGACGGTTCAACATTGTCAAATAACTCAACCCATTCTCGGATGAAGACAATGTTCAGAAATAAGGATAAAACCTTATGGCTTGTTAATGAGTTAATAAAGCATTAAGGTTCTTTAATGATTATCTAAATCTGGCGGTGTATGACCAGATAATGTGGCTAGAGGACCACATGTTTAGAAATCACTTATGTGAGTGTTAAGTGTAAGCCGCTTTAAAGGGGAATGACAGTGAAGGTCCATTCTCTATGCACTCATGAAACCAAGAGGTGTTCACGGCTGAAACGAACACAACCGTGAGAACCATAAATGGTTGAGGGTTGATTGTGTGACTTATGTTGTCTAGGTATACAACAAAGTTCGACGGTTCAAAGATATCAAATCTACCGATTGATCGAATATATCCGATATAAGTTCACTACGGAAAGTTCAAAGGGAAACCTACTTATCCAGATGCAGTCAATCCTCGCTTGTATATCACACTTGTCCGCGCATTCTTTTATATTATAGCCATTTCCATTCATGTGGGGGATTATTGGGTATTGATATTGGTGAATGGGAAATGATGGATGAAAAGTGAAGGGAATGTAAAAGGTCCATTTTGCCTTGGGTAAACCAGTTGACCCACATCGGAAAAAGAAAGGAAAAGAGAGGTGTATATATTACATTATACCTTCTCCAGTCACTAAAAGGGTTGAGGGGGCAAGGACCCCTCGAGCCGTCGTCGTCGCTCGCTCGGCTCGGCTTCGGCTTCGGATTTGGATTTGGATTTGGATTTGGTCAAATGATCTGATTGATTGATAATCTTTTTGGACCAAATTTTCTTTAATTTTAATTATTTAATTAATTATTATTTAATTAAATTAATTAACTTATCCAATCCTACCCGTTAGTGACCCGAATCCGCGTGTCTGACCCGCGACCCGATTTCTTTCCCATATTTAAATTTCCCACCAGTTTTTAGTGGCTGTTCAGAAGGGTTGCAAACCTTCAGAAACAGTACTTCCATGGCTATAAATTCGTTTGATTCCTCAGAAGTTTATTTACTAATTTTCTGAATAACAAAAACTTCTTCTTCTTCTGCACAAATAAATTCTGTGTGATATACTGCCGTTGAGTGATTCGCCGCTACCTGAATTTGGAGTACTACTATTCTGGTAAGATAATCGTTCTATCCTGGGAGGGGATATTCCATCAACCTCGAAATCTTGTGAGGGGAATAATTTCCTTAAGGACACACTTTGAACTAAGTGGGCTCGATTATATTCTGCAAAAAAATTATTCTTATTTTTTCAACACTGATTCTGTTTATTTTCAGAAATTAATTTTACTGCTTCATCGGTTTTGCAATATAGATTAATAACAGGATGCACTTTCTAATTATTTATATGACCACTCACTACATTTTAGGACAATTTGCCGCAAGAAATTAATCCAAACTGACAAGATATAGCGGAAAAATAACGAAAAGGACGGCAAAGAGAGAGACGAAATACTACTCCCACTTTAGTTGTCATATATTTCTCCTTTGTACATTCTTTCAAAAATTATAAATAAAAAGTACTTTTTACTTATATATCATTATCCCTCTTTCTAAATAAGACTAAGCTTATCTTATTAATATTTGAACAATCATAATATTAACCAATAATACTTGTTGGAATTCTTCAGATATATAATTTTTATGCTATGAATCAATATTCATACTAAGGAAAAAGGAGGAAAAAATCATTAATTCTAACTTAAATTCGTAAAATGTCAAGTATTTTGAGACGAATATTTATAGTAACCTTGATAACTATTCCCATTCCAATATACTTCGTCCGTTCACTTTTACTTATCTACTATACTATAAATTGATTTTCACTTTTATTGGTCTTAGTTTATGAAAGAAATAATTCCTTGATTATTTTCATTAATTGAATGAGTATATATACAATTTACATATTTCCATAATAGGAGAATCATATTCCTATTCTATTCCTAAAACCTTATTCTACTTGGACACTAACTATACAATTATGGTAATACACATATTATGATAAGTGTACAAGACTAATTATTACACTAAAACACTATACATAAACTATGGTAATACACAGACTGATTGTGGACCAAAACTGTGATATACCTTAAGTGTATATCATGGTATATGACGTATATTTAACACACCCCTGTAGTCATAGCGGACGATCTTCGAACGCTGAGACTGTCCCTAAAATCTTCAAAAATGACTGAGGGAAGACCCTTCGTAAAGATATCGGCTATTTGATACCTAGACGGGACATGACAGACGAGAACCTGACCACGAGCAACCTTTTCGCGAACAAAATGAATGTCCATTCGATATGTTTAGTGCGCTGGTGCTGAACCGGATTACCCGACAGATAGATGACACTAATATTATCATAATACACCAAGATCGCTTTCTGGATAGGACAATGAAGCTCTAACATCAAATTACGTACTCCAAAAATTCATTTACTTAGAAGTGAAGGGAGTATTTACGAGGATCAATCACGGAAGCACCAATGAAATAACAACTTCCACCTTTGTGTTTGTACTTTTGGTAGTACGTATTCGCAGAAGAAGATAATCTTATCACCTTGTACAGTTGTACTCCTAGGTAACTGGATTGAATCCAAATCCAAACGCCACAGCATAGATTTTAGAATTAGGCAAGTGATCATATAATTAAAATTTTCTTGCATCAACATTATATAACTTTCATTTGTCACTTAAACGTTATAATAACGTCATATTGATAACCAACTGCTCGCAATAGTCATAAAATATAACTTCCGGTGGACTTTTGCTTTATTGTTTTTACCTTTTTAACTTTATTTAAACAACCATTGAAAAAAAAATGAAGATTCACCATCAAGTTCTTGGCTAGATTGTCTTTTTTGCTTCACTTCTTTTATATAACTCCGGGAATTTTGCACAAATATACAGCCCAATACAATCCATCGCTCTTCGTAGCCAAATTTTTAAATCTTACATTCGAGATAGTGGATTTTTTTTTCGCAATAATGTTTATATACATTTGTTATAAATAATATATTAATCTTGTATAAAAATGTATAATAGTGTGTAAAAGATATTTATACATACTTTTATATGGTTATACAAAATCATACATTGTTATACAAAATTATACAAAAACCGAGCTTCATCTTTTACGGATATCAACTTACGAAACTCCATTCAAAATGAGTCAAAAACATTACCACATAGCTTCAAAATTTAACTACAACTTCAAAATTACACCCCCAACAAAATTCAATCATCAATTTGTCAAATTTTTCAATAAATCACAAAATCCTTTTGTGTGTCTTCAAGCTTTTAAAACCCCCCAAAAATTGAGTTTTGAATCTTTTACTTTAATTGACCCAACAATAATGTTTAAGTCGTGATGATAAACATAAAAATCACTCTCAATTAGCAGGAGCGGTTCAACAATATTGGTAGCCTAAAGCCACATTTTATTAAGAGGTCTTAAGCTTTTTAAACTATACTAATTTCAGTGTACTCGCTTTGCGCGTGATCAAAGAGCGTACCTCATTTGACAACAAATACTATTGAAGAAAAAAACTTATGTTCTTCATGGCTTTTTCACTTTTTGTTTTTTTAGAAAACAACCTCAAAAGAATAGCTTGAAGATTATTCCAAACTAGTAACAAAGCAACACACATGAAATAAGTTAACGTAAAAAAACAGTAAGTTAACGTAAAAAACAGTAAGGAAAAAGAGAAGCACAAAAATTATCTTAAATAGTAAAAATAGTCAAAATTTTGTTATGCGCTTACCGGTGGCGTACGTAGGATTTTTCGTCAGTGGTGTCACATTTTATAATGAGAAACGATAAATAGAACAATATAACACCATATGAAAAAATAAGTAACGAAATACATATAAATAAAACATAATTCATATACATTACTATAACACTTTTTAAAAAAATACTATAACTTTTCTCGATGATTGTTTTTTGAAATGTATTCAAAATAACCTCATTAGAGATAATATTAAATACTTGATCAAGGTTCGAACCTAAGAATCTATCATTTATTTATGAGGAGCAAAATGATGTTGTGAGGGTTTCGAACTCACAGCCTGATTAGAAATTTGAAACACCTGACCATTGAGCTACACCGTTCTTTCTATCAAGGGATGGCACCTTAAAATATATATATTCATGTTTTCTTTTGTCTTTTAATTATTTATATATATTTAATAAAAAATTTTGACGAAGCATTGTCACATGACACCCCTCGGTCTAAGGTAGATCCGTCCCTGGCACTTACACAACGTATGTAGCCATCAAGTTCTATAAATGAATGTTACACCCCGCGTTTACGCGCTAGTATGCGTAATAAGTAACGTAATGTAAGTCCGATGAGGCCCCATACTTGGTTGATAATGAGTTTAAAAAAGTGTTAAGTAAGTCTCGTAAGAATTCGGGCTAAACGAATCGAAGAAATTAAGTTTGTCGAAACTCGGGGAAAGGTAGGCAGAATTCTGGATAGGATTTTAGCTCAAATTTAGGGGATATATCTCCTATTGTATAAGATTTTATGGGGTGTATATCCTATATAAATGCAAGTTCAGTGGATGGTTGGATTGGATTTGAAAAACCCTCAAATCAACTACAATAAGATTTTATGGGGTGTTCTACAAGCACCACTTTGTTGTTGAGTTGTTGGATGGCTATAGTCATTAGTATGCCTATTTTAGGCTTGAGGAAAGTAATAAAATCAGGGGATGTGATGCCCATTTTAATATAAATTAAGTTTATCATTCGTTGTACGATAATTGTATCTTTCGTAGCTTAATGATAATGTTATTATCGTTGTTGTAGATTAAGGTGCGGTGAGTTGAGCTTATCTTGATTGTTGGGAAGATTATCGCAAGGTAAGTAATGGTCATTCCTTCTTTCTATAGCATGATTTCGTACCTAAAATAGTACTAAATGGAAATGTATAATATAAGTGTTTATAACGAGTTTGTGCCTCGTATTGGGACATCCTTCAAGTTTTATTGTTTGTTCTTTGTCGGGAGTACATTCCATTTCATACCTATTCTTTGATAGTGAGAAATAAGAGAGTATGTTTGAGTTCATACATATTCTTGGTTCAGTGAAAACGAGGAGAATACATTAATATGTTTAGAGTTATACAGTACATTGCATCACTGAGCCTACATGGCTGGGTAGACACTTACTGAGCCTACATGGTCGGGTAGATAATTACCTAGCCTATATGGCCGGGTAGCCACTTACCGAGCCCACGTAGTCGGGTAGTCACACACTTACCGAGCCATATATATGGTCAGGTAACTATATATGTATTAGATTGTATTGTATTGTGTGTGAGTTGAGACAGGAGCAGGTAAGTACATACTCCGATTATCATTGACTCTTAGTACTTGCAGTGATTACATATTTCAATTTAGTTTCGGCTTTTAGTTATTCAGTTGCCTTACATGCTCAGTACATTATTTTGTACTAACTTTCCTTTGTCGGAGGCGCTGCATTTCATGCGTGTAGGTCTTGAGAGACAGATAGACAAGCCTCCTCAGTAGACGATGCCGAGCTCAGATTGATTGGTAAGCTCCATGTCATTTGGAGTTACCAGGTCAAGAGTATTGATATGCTTACAGAGATGAAAGGTAGATCGGGGCCCTATCCCGACCACAGTACAATTATATTCTCTTTAGAGGCTTGTGGACGTGTTCTGTATATATTGTAGATATCCAGAGTACGGCCTTGTCGGCAAGATTATTTATTGTGTTCAGAGTTGTAAGTTACAAATGGTACATTCGGGGTCATGTAAGGCACCGGGTTCCGGCCATACCTCCCCCGGTTTGGGGCGTGACAAACTTGGCATCAGAGCATTACGTATCTTAGGGAGTATATAAGTCGTGTCTAGTAAAGTCTTGTTTATGAATGTGTTGTGCACTGCATTTATAATCAGAAGGCTACAAAGCATTTACGATTAGTTACCCTTCTTTTTTATTCTAGATCGTGCAACAGAGTTGATCCATAGGAACTCGATTCCATCTCGTACTTGTGACAAGTAGTGAGAGATCCCTACCAAAATATGTATGCACTAGATGTGCGAGTATCATGCTAAAATACAAAAGTATGAGCGCTTTTCTCACCCATTCAAAAGGAAGTAATGAAAGTCTAAAGAGGTAAAGTGTAAGTTTCAAAATGTAAGGGAAGTATTGTGAAAGAGGTACAAAGTACCTGGATACAGAAAATTGTAATGTGGTTGGCACTCAAACAGAAGAATATAAGTGTTGTTATCCCATTTTTAGTAGTGGTAGAATTACAGTGATTAGTATCTACTCCAGCACATGATTTACAGACGTCGATAGACGTAGTTTTAGAAAGAAGTGACATCTCAAGATCTAGTAAGGGTTAGTGTAATCCATAGCATTAGACAAGTCGTTAGAACGAAATGGCTGTAATGAAGAGTATTACAAATACGTCGATAGTACCTCTTTAGAGGATATAAACATGATGTACCCAAAAACTGTTAGTCAGATT
The DNA here is from genome assembly GCA_034509755.1 of Anisodus tanguticus. NCBI lineage: Eukaryota > Viridiplantae > Streptophyta > Magnoliopsida > Solanales > Solanaceae > Anisodus > Anisodus tanguticus. The sequence goes on from CM067542.1 coordinate 38,469,883, forward strand.
TGACTTTTTGAGAATCTTGAAGATCTAGGAGCCGAGTATTGAAATCTTTATGTGTGAGGCGATTTTTTTCCAACAGTGAGGTTCCTATCTGAAGTAAAGAAGAAATATTAAATGCCTATAGAATAAGGCCGGTTCAATAGGAAGGACTTAAAAGTGAGAGAATGTCTTGCTAAGAATGTCCAGAATAAGATAAGAAGCAATGACATTGGAAAAATGTTTTCAGGAAGATAAGTGGGGCGACTGAGTAGCTATGAGAAACGACCAAGGATCATAAGATAAAGTGTGGTAATGCGACAAGTTTGTATCCAAGTAAAACAAAAGGAAAAAAGAAGTAAATGCTGAGTTGTGAAGAGGAATATGTTATGAGACTAAGTCTCCATTACAAGATTTGAATTGAGAAATGTCAATAAAATATATCAATCAGATGATTTAGCTCCCTGAATCAGGAAGTATTGATATTGAAAAGTACCATAAGCTAAACTGAATATGAGTTAGAGACTCGAGAGATTATTATACCAGTAGGTATTGCAAAAATTGCAAGGTAAATGATTAGGCAGTAAGAGAATGAATTGCAGAAGGACGACATGTGAAGGTTATTAAGAAAGAAGCCCCCTAAGACTAACATCTTGAGCAGTAAGATGAAATATATTGAGATCGACCATGTTAGTTATGAATACGTGGCATTTAATCCATGTAAGTAATTCAGTTGTCTCTGGTAAGAGAGACTTATACTAAGGCAAAGTTGTAAGTATAAATGCTAAGAAAGGATGAGCTACTACCTCATGGCTAGAGGAGTTAATCGACGATAATAGTAGCCAGAAATATGAGGCTAAAAAAGATTAACAAGAAGCATGAACAAATACAGAAGTATATAGGCCCAAGAAGGGTTATTTAGAAACTAATTTACGAAAGGGTAAGTTGAGTTAGTATCGGGAGATGTGTAGAGCCTAGAAGGAGGCTAGTCAAGAGGCCAGATGAGCCGTAGATGATACAAAAATGTACATTACAGAATGGTCCTAGATCCTGAAGATTCAGTTTCATAAGTAAACGATCACATCTCTCATAAAGTATTTCAGATAGAAAGTAATGACAGAAAGGGGCTAGCATAAAGCATACCAAAAGTTAAGAGGTCTTGAAGTCAAGAAATTAATAAAAGATGTTCGCTAAGAGATGAGAAAGAAAGATTTACTCCGAGCAAACTGGTTTAAAGTTTGGATAAAAAAGGAAAATTGACCAATAACTTCAGTTCCTTTAGAATATGGGTGTGCATCCAATAAAGAAGTATGTCAACATTTAATTGTTAACTATGCCGGTTGAATAAAAAACTAAATCAGAATAAAGAATAATACCTGAGGCTATGTATATAAGAAACCCCAAGATGGTGGAGGCTGAAATAAGTTAATCTAATGCATGTAGCAGAATGAATAAGAAATCGAGATTGTTTATACTTAAGAGTGGTTGGGAAAGCTAATGAGAATTACCGACACATGGCTTAGGGTTCACATCAGTTGAACACACAATTGAGATATTGTGTGACATCTTTTACAGACCATAGGAACTTCCCAGTTTATCTTCAAAAAGAAATAACTGAATTTGGAATGAGTTTTCCCTATTAATAGTAAAAGCTCCTCTAGGGCGAACCATGATAGTATCGAGATACATGAGTCCTCTTAAAGAGAATTAGTAATTGGGATTGAGAAATAAGTAAAGATGAGCCAAGATGATATAGTATAGTAAGGTCTTCCCTGAGAGGGAAATGACTCAGAAGCTAGACTACAATAGAAGAGTATCTCACCACGAAAGTGGTAAAAGAGCATTGGACTAAGATAATAGTAGAGTTACCATTCAAAACTCAGTGGTATAACCCTTAGTGGTAAAAGTGAAAGAGTAGCAGTATACAGATTATGTCCTAATACAGCTTAAAGATGAAGTCCAGCAGAATAAGGTAACAAGCTTTAGGGAAATATAATATGAGATCTATGGGTAGCTTAGTTTACCTAGAAGCCGAGAAGAGAGTAAGTTATCCAAAGAGCTCCACTAGTTAGCAAGATTGGGAGTTCGATTAATGGACTGATGATGGCAGAGTTAGGATTTAGAATGTAACAAAAAAATCATCCCTTGCGACAAGAGGTAAAGAAACAATAATACAAGGATCCAGAGTTAGTGATACTGAACGAAAAAGTTCCATGGTAAGATAATCCAATGTTTGAGCTTAAGGGAGACAAAGTTCTCCGATGCAGAAGTTGATTTTGTGCCCCAGATATAGCTGGTCTATGTGGCAAGATTGTGGTGGAGGAACATTAGTCCCGTTATTCTACTCGTCCTGGTTTGACGAAAATATACCATAATATCAGTGATATACATCTATATTAGGAGAATTACATGAAAAAGGGCATTTCCAAGTTGGTGGCACATTGGCCCAATTGCCATAAGTTAAAGATAGAGCATCAGAGGCCCAGATGGCAAGTATAAAGAATAGAGATCTCGACTTGAATGTGAGAGGTGGTTAATATAAAGTTCAGTATGGCTTTACCCTATTCTTATAAAAAATGTGACTCCACAAGAGTGATGGTCGACAAATTTCCAAAGTTGTATATTAGGGAGATAGTGTGACTTCGTGACATTTTAATATCTATTACCTCAGATATAGGAGCTCAATTCATAGCAACTTTTGGAGATCCTTCCAAAATGATTTGGGGGCATATGTGTGCTATAGTACAAATTTTCACCCACACAGATGACTAAGCCGAGCGCATGATTCAGACGCTCAAGGATATAATATAGGCATGCATGCTAGACTTCAAAGGAGGTTGGGATGATCAATTGCCCCTTATTGATTATGCATCTAAAAACAGTTATCATTCCAATATCAAGATGGTTCTTTATGAGACCTTATATGGTATGGAGTGTAGACCTTCTATCGATTGGTTCTACGTGAGAGAATTAGAGTTACTTAGACCTATTTTAATTCATCAGGCTGTAGAGAAAGTAAAGCTCCTTCAGAAGTGATTGTTGATAGCCCAGAGTCGCCAGAAATTACATATTAATGTGCGACACCAAGATTAAGAGTTTTATAATTGATGACTGTGTCTTCTTAAAAGATTCGTTAAAAGGCGCAATCAAAATTGGCAAGAAAAGTAAGCTTAGCCCAAGTACGTTGGGCCATACATAATTGGTTGAAGGATAGGTCAAGTGACCTATGAGTTAAAGTTGCCTCCAAAATTAGAGTGTGTGCATCTAGTCTTCTATGAATTCATAATACGGAAGGGCATTGAGATCCCTCTAGAGTTGTATCAGTTGATGAAATTCATATCGTTGAGGACTTATCCTACGAGGGAGTCCCAATTTCTATATTAGATTGGCAAGTCCGTGAATTAAAGGCCAAAGAAGTAGATTTTGTGGAAGTTTTATAGAAAGGTAAAGACGTCAGAGATATGAGGTGGGTAGTCGAGGAGGATATGAGATCTAAATCCCCTCGCTTGTTCAAGATAAAAAGGTTCACGATAATTACAACCTGATTAATTCCAAGTTTTCCTTTAGTCATGTTACGAAAGGTATCCTGTGTTATATTCAGCTGATACTCAAAGTTGAGACATTATAGCGTCTCAGGAGACAAAGCTACTTATACTCAAGGTGAGCTAATAATATTATGTTCATGTTTGATGTTAGATGGTCGTGAGAGGCCCGAGATATGATTGATGTTGTTTATATGGCCTTGTGTGGAATTATGCTTAATGTTAGGTTGTTTGGCAGGTTTGTGAGTTATTCGATTATAGAGAAAACTCTGCCAAATTTTTCAGAACCTTTTAGAATTAATACTCCTCCATGTATGCTCCCATATTCGAGGGCGAATGTTTCTAAGGGGGAGGATGCTACACCCCGTGTTTTACGTGCTAGTATGCGTCGTAAGTAAAGTAACGTAAGCCCGATGAGGCTAAGGCCCCATACTTGGCTGATAATGAGTTCAAACAAGTGTTAAGTAAATCTTATGAGAATTTAGGGTTAAATAAATTGAAGAAATTAAGTTCGTCGAAACTCGGGGAAAGGTAGGCAGAATTCTGAATAGGATTTTGGCCTAGCTTTAGGGGGTATATCTCCTATTGTATAAGGTGGTATATGATGTATAGCCTATCTAAATTAAGATTCAGTGTGTCTACTTTCCAACGCAACAAACCTTCATCAATCGTAGCTCTGTAGAAAAAGTTATGTACGTTTTAAGAAAATGCTGCAAAGCAGCTCCCATGGGAACCCGCATAGGCGGTGGAAAGTTCCACCTCTCTATTTTAAGCGGTGCAACCCTCTTTCTTTCTCATTTTTTACAAAAACAGTTCCTAAACACTCCTAGATGCTCTCAAAGAGTTCCCCTATGATCCTAGAGTGAATCCAAAGGCAAACAATGTAAACCTTGCATCGGAAATCCCGTGGTGCTTGTAGAACTTGAGTTCTCTTATTGTAGTTGATTTGAGGGTTTCTTCAAAGTGAAGTAAGCTTGGATTGGAGTTGTTCTTGCTATTCTGAGGTAAGTAATCTGTTACTTTACATGTATTTAAACTTATCTAAGTTGCGGCTAAGTCATTGAAGCTAGAATTTGTGAGATATCTATCCAAAATCTTGTTAGTAATGTAAGAATTCGCTGGACTGTTTTAAAGTTGTATTCTTGATGTTTTATGCATGGAAATTAGTAGAGACAACCTAATAATAATATTGCTATTGTGGTTGATGTGTTTGAAAGAAGAGAAGGCAAAGAGAAGTGTTGTTTGATATTGTAAAATTGAGCTTGTTGCTCGTTTGTTATTGTTGTTGTTGTTGCGCCATTGTTGGACTTTTTAAAAGTATAGTCTGATTTTATTCAAAAGCAAATTCTTTCCGAAAATAATTTTTTTCCTCTAGAGAAAGTGATGTAATTGTCTTCCAATATCACGCTTTACACCAGTGAGTTAATCAATGAAATTATAGCGTAGTAATTTATTTCAGGTTAGAAAGGTTTTGTAATATAACTAAAAACTAATCAACGCAAATACATATAGTTACACTTTTACCTATTAAATTCCTAAACATAAATATTTACCTAAAATATTTAGAAATAATTAAACGGTTGAAATTGTTATTTTTATTTTACAAATCAGTTATATTATATAGTTCAAATAAGGAAGAATTTAATACACAAAATTTAGTTGATTATAAAGTAATACAAATCTGTTATATTACATAGTTCAAATAAGGAAGAATTTAATACACAAAATTTAGTTGATTTTAAAGTATTACAAATCTGGTATATTACATAGTTCAAATAGGAAAGAATTTAATAAGCAAATTTAGTTGATTTTAAAGTATTAAATATTTGAGAACTAATTAAATGACTATCCCTAGAACGTATAAAAATAATTAAATGACTATTTTGTTTAGCTAGTGTAAAATATGTTATTAAACGGTAAAAAATGCGAACAACATTTGGATAAGGGTTTTATGCTTTTAATGTAATATGTTGAATAAAACGATAGATAAGTAGGACGGGAAATTTTTGCACCATGCCTTAAAATTAATATTCCCTAAAATATTTATGATGAAGAAAGTACTTATTTTTATGAGATGAGGAGAACTATTATTACTTGAGCTGACAAAGCACATAGTAATTATATTATTAAAATATTGGGAAAAAGTAATCATGAACTAATAAGATCTTTCATTGATATCAACTGATAATTGTACATGATATATAATAAAGAAAATTTAAAATTGACAACCTTTTAATCTGCAATATAATTGTTTATAAAGATTTACAAATATCTATTATTACATATATTCAAGAGGAGCTAAAGATTAAAAAATTTACCTCAGTCACAGGTGAGCTTACTTCCGGAGACGTGATACTATCAAAAATTTACAATAAAAGTGTGGAATACTACCATATGTAGTGTATTAATTTTTGAGCTCCATGTTCTTCGATCCCCCCCCCCCCCCCCCCCCCCCTTCTTTTTCTCCGACAGCAATGTAGATTTGCTCAAGCAGAAACCTAAAGCGGTAATTTAGAGTCGAAAGTGATCAAGCATCTTACTTAAAATACTTATATACAATTAATTAGTTAAAACCTAATAATAATAATAATAATAATAATAATAATAATAATAATAATAATAATAATAATAATAATAATAATAATAATAATAATAATAATAATAATAATAATAAAGAATTCTAAACATAAAAGAGCTCAAAGTGTTAGAAAGTTTCCTAACGTGATTTTACTATGTTATTACTTTTCTTTGACAAATATGGTATATTACATACTTCTAATAAGGAAAATTTAACAAATCAAATTTTAGTCAATTTTAAAATCCTAAATATTGAAAAATTATTAATTTACAATTTTGTCAAAGTGAATAGTAAATGATAATTTTGTCTGTTGTAAAATCTTTTAATGAAGGGCAAAAAGTTCAATCAACATTTCTAACGTCTTTCGTGCTTGAACTCACGCAATAGAGTTGTGGTAAAGTTTAACGGCTCATGTTACATTCACTATTAGATGCTTTTATAGATACTTCTTCTAACCTACGTAGGTTTTTATTTTAGATTTAAAAATTAAGTTTGTAATTAATTTTAGTGTCCTGAATATTAGGAAAACAGTGAATGACAATTTTATCTATTGTAGAGTCTTTTAATAAAGGGAAAAAAGTTCAATCAACATTTCTGAGTCCTTTCGTGCTTTTTAATATAATACTAATCTTAAGTATATGTGCATTGCATCAGTCAATAAAGAATTTACATAAGAAATGTACATTTTTATTAAAATAAATGCAATTGTCTAAATGATGTAAATCAATATTATTACGTGGATATAATAGTTAAATTCAATTTACTGAACATGCAAACAATGTGAATATGGTTAGATTAATTATATATTATTTGTAACTATAGATATTTAGTATACGAGAGAGAATATATTATATTATTGTATCTCGCATAATATCACTTTATAATGACGTTTTTAGTGTATGTTGCGTTCCCTTATATTATTTTAGTTGCTTTGTCTTGATTTAAACTTTTTTATTTTATAAAATTTGTCGTTACTTTTGAAAAGCGAACATATAATTTTCCATGTGAAAAATCATGTTATAGCATATATAATACAAAATTGAATATGTTTTATTTATCATCATTACGTTAAAAAATATTTTCGAACCAATTCCTTCATTTTTGGAGATAAAAATCAATATTTTGGGTATAAACATGCTTAGAGGCATATCAGCCCATCAATATCCTTGAAAATTTAATTACCTTTCTAAAAATTAGCTTCACATTTTTTTCACATAAAATTTATGGAATCTTGACAAATCGATTAGATAATAACACTGGATAACAAATTTGAGTGTACTTCCAATTTGAAGTCATTCTACTATCATAATTTGAGGTAGAAAGATGTAACCAAACGATTAAAAGGTACGTCATTACATTTCAAGAAAAAAACACTTTCATCTTTCTGCTCCACTTATTTATTACGTTTTTTTTTATCTCTTTTTATATCTTCTCTTCAAAACGATCAACTATAGCTAGCGTTTGGCCATAGATTTAAATAAGATAATTGTAATTTATGTTCAAATATTCATTTGATCATGGAATTTTTTAAAAATTTATCTTTAAAGTGTTTTCAAGTTTTGAAAACCGGCTCAAACCAGTTTTTGGGAGAAATTCCACTTTTACTCACATAACTTTAAATTTTCCAAGAAATTGCATTTTCAAATACAACTTAAAGTTCAAAAATCACAACTTAAAAAAAGTAAATTTTCAAGTTTCAAATTTCAACTTCAACAAGAATAGTTATAATTAAAAGTTCTCAATCCAATAAAAACGTAGAAAACTTAACACATTATCAAAATTATAATTCTAAACCTAACCCTAGCCTAAACCTTCAACACCACTATCAGTAGGAATACATAAGCTCATTTTAGTGATAATACATGTTTGTAGTAAGTATTTAACGTGTATTACTACACAATCTTTTCGGTAGCTTAAGAAGTAAAGAAAATACATTCCCCATAATTCAAAGACCCTAGATACAAAAGTAAAATTTTAATTTGTTTTTCCTTTCTAGTAATTTTAATTTATTATGAAAACTAGTGTTAGTATTCGTTTTACTTTCTCTAAAAAAAATAGAAATCTTTTAGATTCTTTTTATCTTGTAATTAGTTGGATCTATTAATTATAAATTACTTTTAAGTAGGCTTATAATCCTTTGTACCCCCATCCATTCGGGTTTCTCTTCTATATAAGGACTCAACAATTTAGGACAAATTCTTGCGTTAAGTTATTTCCCTATCCAGAAGATTAAAGTAACTCTTAATGGATTTTAAAAGTCCTAAATAGTAGGACTTCATGTATAGTTCAAATAAGAAAATATTTCATAACTAAAATTTTAGCTGATTTCAAGTCCTATATATAAGAATAATAATTAAATTATAATTTTTTTCAACATAAATCTATTTTTAAAAGATAAAATAGGCGAACGACATTAACAAAAATTTCGATACTACATGATGTATTTTGTCAAACATAAATTATTTTTTAACCTAAAGAGGTAACCATCACAATCTTTTATTTCTAAAAAAAATTGAATTGGATGGTAACAAAAGAAAAATTATTCGAAAACCATAATAAAGAATAAAAAAAAAAATAACGACGAGGTAAACCAGAAAAAATTATAAGATGCTATAGAACGACATAAATATAACTTAAAGAACTCAAGCAATTGCTATCCAATGAGAGTAAAACAAAGATATTAATGGACATTTTAATATAAAATATAGATTAACCTAAAGCAGAAACCATCACAATCTTTTATTTCAAAAAAGAAATTGAATTGGATGGTCAATAAAAAAGGAAAAAGACAAACGAAAATAATTCTTTCAAAACCATATAAAAGAATTAAAAACAAAAGTAACGCGAACTAAACCAAGAAAATAATTATCAAATGCTATAGAACGAGATAAATATAGCTTAAATAACTCACTTGTTGAGGAGCAATCGATATCCATGGAGAATGAAATAATAGGATATTAATGGATGTATTAAACCCTCTTTAATAGGGATATTAAATACTAATAAGTTTCTTACTTATTCTATTATTCTTTTTTCCTTTTGAACCTACGTCAATTGGACTTCTTTAATAGGGATATGGAGTAATAAGTTTCCAACTTGTTATCCTATTAATTCCTTTTTTTTAGCCTACGAAATTTTCTTAACCCACTTGTTTTTCTTTTTTCCTTTTTTGTAATTCCAAATTTTACTTAAATTGAATTGTAGCTTCATAATGACTAATGAGACGTAGCAAATCCAAAAAGAATGGTGGTTTTTTTTAGGAGAAAATAGCTAAAACGTTTGCTCGAATTTGCTATAACATAACTAATCTTTATAGGTATCCTATTAATCACCGGACATATTTGTTGTGTGTTTTATACTTTTATTGGCCATTTTCAGGTGATTAAAATGTCACCCCAAATTTTTAAAACTCTAGTGCAACACACGCGCTATACAAAAGCCCAAAACACCCTTAATTCGTTCATTTTACCAAATATGCCGACTTAGAACATCGAGCTTAACCCCAAAAAATCCTCCGACTTCCTTCGATTTCAGCATTGATTTTCCAGTCGAATCGCACCCAAATTAACCTATTTATTCATCGAATTTCTCCATTAATCGATTCTTTGCTTGTTTGTGTTTGGATTTTGGATCAATTTTCACTGAAGCTTAGAGAGCCCATTCGTTGAACAAATGGACATTGTAGTCGACATTGCAGGTTAGGATTCTATTTATCGACTAATATAGTGTAAAAATCACTTTTTTTCAACACATGCGTGTCCTAGTTTGCAATCTAGGGTTTTTAATCGGCTCAATTGAAAATGTTTGGGTTTGTGGTTAAATTAGTTTTTTTTAGGAAATTGCATTGTAGTATGTGTTAGTATGCTCATTGTAGCTTCACTGTCGATTGCATTGAACATACTAACCTGGAGATCCCCCTTACGGTATGTGTTAGTATGTTCATTGTAGCTTCACTGCTCATTGTAGGTGAATCCCCCTTACAGTGACATTTCTGTATATATCCTTACTGACAAGGATATTTTTGAACTTTCACAAACTTTTGAAAATCGTGACATAGAGAAACTGTTTGTCTGTCACATGGTGGATGAACCATTTGTGCCCCTACTTGAATTAGAATTTAGTGATCCCAACTATCAAGAAATATGTGATGCTTTTAATAAAAGGGGATGGGGTATCCAAGTGAAAAATGCAACTTTTGAAACTAACCATAATGTAACTCCAGCAGCTGAAACTACACATCCTCAAACTCCGACCACTAATTCACCCAACTTCTCAAAATCCAGTCACCAATTCTTCTCCACATCAACTGTAGCATCTGAAACTTCAATCCCTCAAACTGCAGCTGCTGAAACTTCACCCCCTCAAAATCCAGCGACCAATTCTTCTCCCCCTCAAACTGTACCTGCTGAAACAACTGCTAAAACTATAGAACCAGTAGGTAGTGACACTGTTGAAGAGGGATATGATTTTAGTCCTGAATCTCGTGAAGATTCTGATCATGTAGGTGTATTTGATAGTCCTGATATTGATGATAAATCTGATGTACATGAGGAAGTTAAAACCTTTAGGGCTGAAAGAAGGGCTTACAAGTGAAGGTCTAGAAGAGAGATGATACAACCTAACCCTGATGATGTATCTTTAGGTGAAGTTGAACAAGATATAGGCTTTGATGAGACTGAAAATCAAGATAGAATCTTGAAAGGAAGGGCACTGAAAATCAAGATAGAATCTTGAAAGGAAGGGTTGGAAGTGATGAGCCCTTTTACTATAGTTCTGATGCATATAGTGTAGAAACAAATGAAGATAATGGGGAAGAGGGGGCAACCTTAAAACCTAGAAGGGAAAGTAAATACATAAAGTTTTATCCTTCATGTTAGAAGGTTGTGTGGAATCTTGGTATGATTTTTAGTAGTGTTATTGAGTTTAGAGATGCTGTAACTAGATATTCACTTCAGAAGCATATTCAGTTAGACAAGTATGTCAATGAGCCTACAAGGGTGAGGGTGACATGTAGGGAAGGGTGTCCATGATTGATATATGTAAAACTTGACAATACAACCAAGAATTTCCCGATCAAAACATACCATCCTAAACATAGATGTGTTCAGACCACTAGGAACTACATGTGCAATTCTAATTTCTTGACTAGCCACTACAAAGACAGTATTACTAAACAACCAAACATTAGAATTTTCAAACTTTAACAAGCAATTAGAAAGGATCTTGGTGTGCATGTGGGGAAGACCACTGTTAGGAGAGCTAGAGCAAATGTTTTACTGGAGATTATGGGTGATCATGTAAAATAGTTTGGAAGAATACTCGATTATAGGGATGAAGTGTTGAGACCAAATCCTGGAAGTACTTATGTGGAAAAAGTTTCTACAATTGAATTTGTTGAAGATGGTAGGTGTTGCTTCATAGGTTTCTACATCTGTTTGATGCATTGAAAAGGTCATTTTTGAGTGGTTGTAGAAAGTGTATTGGATAGATGGCTGTTTTTTGAAGGGTGTTAGCAAAGGGCAGTTGCTTGTTGTTGTTGCTAAGGATGGCAACAACCAAATGTTGCCGATGTCACTGTAACACCTCATACTATTGAACTAATTATTTTCCATAATACAAGGTTAAAAACCAAGTGAGAAATATTGGGACTAGAAGTTTGATGAAATCATCGTTCTTCAGTTTTATGCCTAGAAATATGGATCGTAAAACGTCCTACGGGCTGTAAAAGGTACCGTAGAATTTCCACAGAAATCCAAGTCACTGTTTAAGACTTACGGTGGGTGTTACGGGCCATATAAATTTTACGAACCGTGAAGCCCACCGTAAAACATTTTACGGACCGTAAAGGCCACCATAAAATCCCCGACGACTGAATAATATATATTAGCAATTTTCACTCTTTTATTTCATTCTTCATTCTCCCAAGCCCTAACACAAAGTTCTTCTCCTCCTACCATCCTCATAGCTCAAGGTAAGTCCTTTCAATGTATTTTCACACGATTCTAACCAAGTATACTCAAGTTCTAAGCGGAATCATTGATTCTTAACCTAGGATTTTCAAGAAAACCCATCTTAAAGAATTAAAGTTCAAGATTTTGGGAGTTCTTCATCAAGTTCAGATTTTTTACAAGACTAGGAGCTAATAAGGTATGTAGAACTTCCATCCACGTGTGGGAACGTCATTGTTCTTCCCACGCCGCTTTTAATCCATGAAGTATGGGTTTTGCTCTAATTCATGATAACTCTATATACATGTACAACTATTTACCATGATTATATAATATTTTCATTAATTGTATTCATGATATGTCATTATGATGGTCATGAACCTGTCCGTAAACCATGGACACGTGTCTTGAATTTCATGGGTTCTTAAATACAAGTCACAAATATTTATTACTCAATTCCATGAAATTATACATATTTTCATGTTTCACACAAGTTATATCATATACATATTTAATGCTAAATTATAATTATAAATCATGATTACAAGTTACGTTTATGTAATCCTTGGGCTTACAAGCCAAATATATTCATGTTCATGTTTTGGGAGTTGCACAGATTACTGAAAATATTTAATACATGAAACTACGTATGCCAATGTAGGATAAGGATCGCTCCATCTAGTTAGGACGATTCCTTCATGTTACCCATTTCGAGTTATTGGATTCATTCATGTCATGTTCATGTCTCATACTCCAATAAGGTACGACATGGATCAGCTGATCGGGCAGATATCATCCACCACATTCTCACGTAGTGGTTACATGTCGGTTATACTAAACTCTCCCACTTAAAATGACTTATCACATTTTATATTATATTCATGTCAGATATTATACTCATGCTTAGATTACAGTTTCAATTCCAGTCCCTATTATTTTATGTGCTTGCTTATTCTTTCAGTTGTTTTACATACAATACAATTAAAATGTACTTACGTCCCTTTTGCCCGAGGCCTGCACTTCAAGGTGCAGGTATGGAGTTTTAGGACGATAGATTAGTTCTCTAGGATTCTTACCATCTCAGTCATTGGTGAGCCCCATCTCATTTGGGGTGTTAGTCTATTTTATTTTACATATCATGTTATGCAGTAAAGGTATAACAAGGCCTTGTCCTAGTAAACAATTTTAGCAGTTAGACTCATGTTCAGAGGTTTCATAGACCAGTTTAGTATGTTATGTCATATCTTAGTTATTCAGACTTAATATATTTTCAGATTATTTCCGATGTTATATTTTTATATTTCAGTATTCAGACTTTATATGTTTCAAATTACTATTTCATGCTTTTGATGCCCATGGTTATTTAGCAAGCCATGTGGTCGGTCACATGCAGTCAGGCTCCGAGTGTCGTATTTCTCCCAGACCATGGTTCGAGACATTAGAAAACTTGGTATTAGAGCCTCTGGTTTAAGTGTCTTAGGGAGTCCATGAAACCGTGTCCAGTGAGGCCTCTTTTAGGGGTGTGTGTGCGCCACACATGTAAAAAGTTGACCACCAAGACATCTAGGATTGTCTCACTTCTTTCATACTCTAGATCGTGCAGTTAGAGCTATACCTTCAGGACATTCTTTTAACTCGTGTGAATTACGTATTTCAAAAAATTCTCACAAAAAGAATGTACACAAAGAGGACTTTAGCTACTAGCCAGAGATTTGCTGACAATGCTCCTCAGGAGGAGGACACTCAGGCTCAGAGAGAAAACACGGGTACAACACCCCCACCTAACACTAGGGAGCCTGCGGAGGTTCGTACTCCAGTTCCGCCACCCAGTTCCACTGACCTGGATGTTAGGGGAGCTATTTAGCTGCTCACCCAGATTATGGCTGAAAAGCTCAACGTCAGGGAACGACTCCGAGTAAAGGTGCTAGTGGAGAGTTGTCCAGTTTCAGAACCCGGGAATTTCTGTGTATGGAGCCTCCAGTGTTCACAAGGTCTAGTAAGACAGAGACAGAGGATCCGCAGAATTTCGTTGACGGTGTTGACACCAAAATTTTATCCTCTAAGTTTACTTAATTATTCAAGGATCCCAAGTCACAGACGGAGTTGAAATATACTTTTACAAGGCGAATGTGATTTTACAAAACTTATTTTGAGAGTATTTTGTCATTTCATATGACAAAATATCTCCACTAGCTTCAAAAGAATTCTCAATATTAGAGAATTAATGTTCCACTTTGTGAAAGTCGGGAAATCGTCTAATTAAATATGATAAGAGAATTACATCACAATTTCAAAGTCATGTTTTAAATTAAAAAGATGTTTGCATGATTTTAATTTTCTAAATCCTAATTAGTGTCAAATAGACTCAAAAACGTTTGCGAATGTATGTTTGAAGAATATTTGGCTATGTATGGGCTGTTTTTAGCTATAATGTGTATATGAGAATGTTAAGATCATGTTTTAGTTGATTTAGTGTCACATTGTGCTCATCACATTACCTAAGGTTAATCTGGACCTGAAAAATGGATTAAGATGCATAACCTATATAAATGAAGGAGATCTTGGTCAACAGGCCACTGTTTAGGTTGTATAATGACTTAGAAGTCTGTGTGATTGACATAAGGTTCAAAAAATACTAGTTTGGGTCTTGTTAAACATGTGTAGACTGTTTAGCTAATTTGAAATTTAATCTGATTAGTTCAAGGCTTGTTCAACCTAGGTGATCCATTCAAATTACTTGAGTAGTTTAGTATGTTAATTTGAAGCTTGTTTTGTTTGAGTATGTTTTTTTTAGAGTTACATGATGTTGGTTTGAACTGGTTTAACTGTATAAACTAGGTTAATATGTCTAAAATGTGAGGTAACTTATTTGGCTGCTGTCTAGATGTTTTCATGATTGAAATGGTATTAATACTGTAGTTTGATAACTTGTCTTAACCTAATATGTATTAAGATAATTTAAATCAGTGGTGTTTTAGTTCTAAATGATGGCATGTTGAAGTTTGTATAAACCCTGCATGTTACCTTAGGGCCTTGTTGATAGTCTAAGATGATAAGTCATTTGTGTAACCTAAATTTTGGTCCTTGTTATGCTCTTGTGTGCATTTCTGCATGAAAAGGTATGTAAAGTTGCCTCTTAAGTCATTCATGTTAAGTTAATGTCCAAAACTGCATTGTTTGTCTACTCCTATGACTGTATCTGTTTACTTAAATAAGTTAGGATGCTTAATGCATTGTAGGAAGAGTATAGGATAACTGTTAATAGGCATATGTGTATCTGTTCATAAAGATCTGGTTTTAGGACTTAAGAGTTATCAACCATGCCTACTTTCATTTTTGATATAAATCTGTCTTTACCTGAGAATGACAGTCTCTGTAGGATGAATATATACCCATTTGTTTGAAGTATCATGTGATTAAGTCGTAGCATTAAGGATATAATCCAATAATTTTTTCAGTCAAGCTTCCTCTTTGTTTTTCCCTATTTTTCCTCTTTGTTTGTTCTCCTGATTAAGCATGTATATCTGCATACCTATGGTGTTCTAATCTGTTGAACTAGAACTGTGTCTTAAAATAGAGTCATGCCTATTTGTGTCATTTCTGAACCTAGAACATAATACATATGAACTAAACATGACTTTGATCATAGTTTTAGGTTCAAATCTTGCCTCTTCTTTGTAAATTTTAGATGTTGTATACTCCTAAATGTGGTATGTTTGTGCACAAGTAGTTGATGAATATACTGCCCATTATCAAGTCTATACTCTAGTATATATATTTTATATGGACCAAGTAAACCATGTGTATATACTTAAATAGAGAAAAACGTTGCCTATGATTGCTATTAGGCCTGGCCCATTTGTGTTTACCTCTCCTAACCTTTTTCTTCACGATTATAGTAATCGGGCCTGGGCCGTTTCATCTTGTTTTCTTCTTATTTCTCTGCCTAGCACAAGTGATTGGGCTAATCCCACTCGTTGGCCTTTCTTATGTTGCTGTGCATTTGTTTTTGATCTACTGCCTTCCGTATCTTAATTTGTACTTTGATTTATCACTAGACAGCCTTGAGTGTTAAGTTACTTTGCATAATTTAGATAATTATAGATGCCTTCTAACTTGGACCTTCATTTTCTCCTTCTCTCCTCTTCTGGCCAAATACGACGTGGATGGCCCCCATGGGCCTCTTCCTTTTTCAGCCAGATGGGCCAAGGCCCAACCAGTTATGAGTGAAAATAGCTAATTAGTGGGCTTAGGTAGGCCCACCAGCCTAACTCAAATCTCTTTCAATTTCTTTTATATATATATATATATACACTTTGTACTATTATTAGAACCTTTTTACGGTTACGAACCTAGGATAGGAAAATGATACGTACATCATTTAGTTAGATCGCCAAAATGAATTAATTTTTTTTTTGAATCTGAAATTGGATAAAATAGACTGTTTTGATGTTTAAATAAATCTGGAAATAAGGAAACAAATTTTCATAATTTGGACTAAGGCTAAATCTTGGGATTTTGGACTTTGGAAGCTAATTGGACCTTGTTTGGACTAATGATTTTAAGAGGACTCAAGATGGGCTTGTTTGATGGAAAGTAATAAACGGACTGCTGATAACACACTTTTAAATTTAATTTGGACCAAAAAATGACATTTTCAAAGATAAGTTTGTGGGATAAGCCCAGCTAATTAATTTTGAACAAAGACAAAATCACCTATCTTGGACTTGAGTTAAAATTGAGGGTTTTGGGTCAAGTTAGATTTTGGGATAACTTTGAGGTGTAGCATCAGAAGAATAAAAGAGAATTATTTTTTCATACTTATTTCAAAAGCCAAAGCTCGTCTTTTAAATGAAATATATCCATTTTAATACTTGAAAGATTTTCCAAAGATGCAAGTGAGATTGTACCATATTTCTGGACTAAAAGTGGAGTTCTAATCAAATTGATATTTGGGTGTTCTTAGTTCGAGAACAAATTGTTCAATTACCCCTGTGCATACTATTTTGGCGGAAGGCTAATTCTTTTATTTTTTTAAAAGAAATCTTTCTATGTTTTGAATGAAAAGAATGACAAGTATTTTGCAATTATTAAATACTTTAAAGGCAATTTAAATCATTTAAGCATTCTATAGGTCAATTGTATTTTACGAATTTTTAATACCGGGGTGTCTAACACCTTTTTCGGGGGATCACCAGGACTTTTACCTTTACTCTGGTTTAGATAGGATTTTCAATATCTTTTGAATAACCCTTTCACTTGATTTTCCTAATATACCTAAAAATTAAGTGGCGACTCTAAAACAATTTTCCGACTTAGAGCACCATCACAAATTTCTAGTAGCTTTTATGCCTCTATGTAAAAGTAAATTGTAGCAGATGTCGACTCTGCTGGGGATAAACTTAGGTTCTAACCATAAGGGTTTCACTACACATGTTTTTAAATGATATGAATTTTTTATGTGTTTAAATACCAACAATTATAATTGTCATTCATGCATTTCATCTTTTGCCAAATGGCACGCACACACTTGCATTGCTACACAAATATGGGTATGTGGATTTTGCAACCATCCTCCAGTATAAAACCAAAAAAACATTTCATTGGAACACGTTGAAGACGAAGTTGGTTTGCGATTATCCAACACTTGACAACGGTTCACCCTGGATTGTCCGCTCTGGTCCCTTGGTCATTTGCTAAACCACTCTAGTACAACTAGGATAGAGCGAAGCCAAATACCTACTAAACCAGCATATGCTGACCTAGACAGGTTCATGTATCACAAACCTACCTGGACCTGTTAGGCTGATTACCTTATGTCTTGGCGATCTATGACCCGACGACACCGCATCTAACTACTTGCTACATGGAAGCATAAAATGTGCCTTATGTGATGATCCACTGTCCCTGGGGGGGGGGGGGGAGGAATTAATCATGTTCTGTTTTGTAGATGCACACCAATCTTAAATTCGACGTGGTTATTGATGGCACCTGAGATGCTGAAAATTTAGTGGTCGTGGCTAGATACCCCATAACAAAGAGAAGTAATGAACTATCTAGGACACCTACTCTCTCTCGTGACCATGAAAGGAAACAGTGACCTTCTAGAAGTCCTTACCGGGTTCTTGGGATTCAGATAGGATAATGTTTAGTTTCAGAGATTTTGAGATGACCCCGACCCTATAGGAGACACGGGACTGTATAGATAACATGGGGACTTGTATGAGGTGGAGGAAGAAACACGACCATAACCTTTTAGTACCCCATAAGACGACTCCCGATGAGATTCTTAGGTTCTTGTCCCTAGCTAGCGCCGATTGAATATTTGGCCCGATCGTAGCTTTTAGGGGCCTCTATGGCCGATTTGAGTCTAGACATGGGTACATAGAACACTCCGTAGAGTTTCGATCCTTCGCTAGTTGGGAAGCCGCCCGACCCTAGCCTTCGCCATATGCCTACTAGGAATCATGGTGTTTCCCAAAGACCGTTACCAGGCCATAGATACTCGTGTCATCTTCGTCACCCATGCTATATTTCATGGAATAATCACCAACGGGGAAACCAAATACTATGACATTGTTCCAGTCATTCTAGCCTACATCTACCAAGCTTTAGGTCGATGCTGAAACCTACATAAGTACTTCTAAGAGTGCAACCTTCTGGTACAATGATGGATCATTAAGCACCTCCACAAAATCGAAGTTTATCATACCGAGACCTCGAGCGTACGAAAGATAATCTCAAAGTCACTTACCCAAATTTTAGGACCCAATCCAAAGAGGGGTGGGCTCTTATCTTTTCCAGGCTCCGAGAGGACATTATATAGTGGAGATTTCCCTACTTCATATCCGAGACCATAGTAGTGAGGGGTAGAAAATGCCCTTTCCTACCACTTATGGGGATCCAGGCAATCCGACCATATGCACTTCTTAAGGTCCTAAGATAGTTCGGAAGGAGACAAGTAATCCTTCAAGTAGTAAACACGGGGGAATATGTAGTCGACTACGAAGGCGACATGATCAAAGGGGTTGCTGACATTATCAGAGAGTGGAATGGTCGAATCAAGTGGGGTCTAAAGACCCTAGCCGATAATCCCCTCCGCCCAGGTCGTGATGAGGACTATGTAGACTGGTTGAGAGCACACTCGCAAGGTACCCTCACACTGGGCCTAACTACTATTAGTCCAGACAGGATCAAGATTCAAAGGTTGAGACCAAAGCGCGCCGCATTCAGAGACATGATAATGATCAAGACGCCATGTATCTAAAGAAGATGGAGCATGACTAGACTGTCATATCCAGTTTGACTAAGGAGCTAGACTTCACTCACAAGTGTCTAGAGGACTTAGATGCTCGCATGAATAGAGCGATGGACGATACTACACCCATGAACTTCACAGAGAAAGGTTATTGGGTTGATTCGCTTCTGATGTCTACTCATTTCCGAATTCAGTCCGCCCTTAGAGGGACAAGAAAGCTCGGGCTGACAAAGCTTCATCATCCGCCACTGGAGGTGACTTCTTCTGATTTTACTGCTTTATTCATATTTTGTAACCCCACTAAGGAAAACATATTAATGATATGATTATAGGGCAATGGTTTTTATCAGCATCTGGCACAGTTATGCTTCGAACTATTAGAAAACCTTGGAGTAATGAGGTTTAGGAACACAAATATATAACTGCTTATGTGCTTCTATGATATAAACTACTTATGTGTTTTCATGTGTTTCGTTTGAACATTTGATAGGTCCAACATTTCGAACACCAACCCAAAAGAAAGACACGAGAAAATGCCCAAACTAAGCTAAATTTCACCTCATCTTAAAGGTTGATTTGTTATAATGGACGCTCCCGATAGCCAAAGTGCCACGTCACCAACAATTGATTTAGTCAGTGACGAAGAGACTTAGGAGTCGTTTAGGTCAAAAATTCGCAAGATAGACGCGAAGATTGAGTTGGCAAGAGCCATGATGAAAGAGGTTGATGAAAAGACGGACTTTGCCAGAGCCAAGATGAAAGAGGTTGATTAAATTTTAGAGTTTGTGGGAAACCTCACAGAAGAGTCCCTCGAAACGATATGTCAATACTAAAACCTCCCTGAAGAGGTCAAGAAAATGGTTGATGACTATGTCCCACTTTTCAAAACACCAAACAAGAATCTGAGCTGCCTACGACGGATCCTGTGCCGTACGATTAATCAAGCGGGGAACCCGATAGAGTCACCCCAACTATTGACGAAGCTGCTAATTACTACGAGATTCCACAAGGCACTTTCCGTACGTCATCCCTAATGTGGTGGGAGATCATCCTCAAAGCTCACAATTCACTTTTCAGAGTTACACTCGGTGCGAAACATTAAGGTATATGATGGAATGAGAGCTGCCAGGTTAGAGTGTGCCAGCTTCGACATCCTCCCTACTTGTTCATCCTTATTTTCTCATAAGAGATGTCTATTCCACAAGAATCTACCTTGCCATGTCATAGATGAATGCGTAGCCTTCAAAAGAAGAACCGCCTGATTGATTGACGAGAAGGTCATTCATAACCTGTGGGGGCCATACTCCCTACTGGTCGACAACCCTTTTATGATTGGTGAAGTAATCACCATTAATACTCAGCTGTGGCGTTATGACTTCACTGCCTTTAAGGATTCGTATGCAGACATCTTCTCTCTCTTATCCTGTACTGGGAATGTCCGCTCACTCAGAACCACCTGGAAACTATCTGTCAGCACTTCGAGGACGAAGATCTGCTTGTACAATTTAGGGGCTCCAGTGCACGACATCGAGGAATGTGAAGCCTTCAAGTTTGAGCTAGAGTATTTAGTTAACACTGGCCAGATCTGACCCGTGATAAGAGGCCACTTTTAGAAAATCCCCCGGGAAGTACGTGGTCGTAAGGAAGACGACCCGCCATGGCTTCAAGGAGAAGTCATCTTTTGGGTAGTTTAGGCGTCCCTTCTTTTCTCTTTCAATCAAATGTTACCCCCTCCCACTTTTTGTAAAGAAAACTACGTCCGACCTGATGTCTCAATGAGGGATATGTAGGAAGCACATATCGGGCATGGTCTGGAGAAACGATTCGGGTAGAAGAAATTAGGATTAATTTCTATATAAACCGAACTACGGAAAGGCCTGATTTCCTAAGGAGGGATACCTAGGCAGTCTACATAAGACTCGACCTCTATAATATATAATTTATAACTCCCCCCTTATTTATAGAAAGTTTTGGTTCGATAATGGCGTAGTAGCAAATCAACCATAGACCTTCAAACTAAAATCCTAAAATTAAAAAATGGCCAAAATGACCAAAATATCCGCGGAATGGAAAAATCAATCAAGAGTTCGAATCGAATACATGAGTCTATGTGCAACCTATGTGTGATATCTAGTATTATTCATTTCCAACTAACGTACTAATGCCGTTTGCTTTTGATTTATTTTTCTTCTTATAGAAAGGGTTGATACGTGTTGTGTCACATTGGCATAATTCACCAGATCGAAAGTCGCGACATCATCCCTAAATCAACAAGATCAAACAAAAATTACTGGTACCTTCGAGGAAGCACGAAACAAGGGTGTCCTTGACTATTGAGGACGTTGTGCCTCAAGATCTCTAAAATGCCTTGCACATCGAGGATGTAATCAGCTTGCTATTTAGAAAGATAGTCGACCTTCAAGAAAAAGTCACTAAAAATGAAGGCATCAACGCTAACAGAGAGGCAGTTGCTGCAGAGGCAAGAAGGCTTCTACCACCCTTTCCATCACTAAATTCGCCCGTACCCTAACACTTTCCAAACAACCATGCTGGTACATCATACCAAACACTACCGCTAGTAAATACCACCCATATGGCCGGGACTTCCCGCTCCGCACCTTCTTCTCAGGTACCTCTTGCTTATGCCGACCCCGACTAACACCAAAATACTGCTACCCACATATACCCAGAGCCATCGGCACTCCCAAAAGTTTCCCCGCGCATCGCACAATATCCTTTCATACCCCAATCACACTTGTTGACTCTTCGCCAGAAATTGACCACTATGAAGAGATTGAAAGGGCATGGAGGTCCGAACAGGACCGAAGAGATAAGGAAATGGAATAGAAAATGAAGGATATGTTCGAGAAATCTGACAAAGGCTCGCGCAAAGCAACATGCTTAATATATGATGATTTGTGCATACATCAAGACTTGGATCTGCCAGAGGTCTTCAAAATGCCCAAGTTTGAACTATTCAACAGCACGGGAAATCCCAAAGCTCATCTGAGAGCTTACTGTGACCAACTGGGCAACACTAAAGGAAATGAAACATCGATAATGAGGTTGTTTAGCCGAAGCATCAGAGTGGTTCATAACATAAGATATTCGTCACTAGGACTCATGGGAAGAAATGGCGGGGGCCTTCGAGGATAGATTCTATTTCAACATGAAAACTGTGCCCGATCGCTACTATTAGGAAAAGATCAGACAAGAGTATACAGAAACCTACCGCGATATGCAAGTAGGTAGATGGTCAAAGACGCCCGAGTGCAGCCTTTTATGAGTGAGGAAGAACTAGTTTTTCTCTTCATTCGATCGCAGGAATTGGACTACTATGACCGTATGTTGGCCATGGTCGGGAGGCCATTCTTTGAACTAGTCAAAATGGGAGAGGCAATAAAAGATGGCCTCAAAATTGGGAAAATAGTGCATTGTCAACAAAGCTGGCATGGCAAGCTCCACCGAAGCTATAAGGAAGAAGAAAGAGGACGTGGCCAACATTTCTCACACCCCAGCCCGAAGAGTCTTAGAAAGGAAGGATCACAACCATCCTTCGATATATACCAATCTCCCCCACCAAGAAACTACATACCATTACCATAAAACCATATGCAATCTACTACGCACAACTAAACTACTAAATACCTCTACCCACCTATCAAGCTCCATCTCCAAATTACCAAGCTCCCGCACCTGCTTATCAATCGCCTCAAAACTGGCAAAACCATCATAATCAGCCGCCTCCGGCTACATATGACTTGCCACGTCCTAACTTTGAAAGAAAGCCTCCACGGACATTCACTTCACTTCTAGAAACTCGAACAAGCTTGTTCACCGAATTAAACGCTGCCGGTATTATCTAGACCATGCCACCAAAGCCTGCCAACCCTGAAAGTCACTTTTACAGAGCCGACCAAACTTGTGCTTACCATTCTGGACGGAATGGGCACACTACCGAAGATTGCATTAATCTGAAGCACAAGTTACAAGACTTGGTTGACAAATGAGAGATTATATTAGAGGCCGCAGCGCCGAACGTGAACACAAACCCCTCCCAAATCATGGTACCAATCATATAGACATGATTGAGTGGGAGGAAGATTGGTTGTATGCCAGCCGCTGGCTCAAAAATCTATCGAAAGCTTAAAATGTTCGGTTGCCTTTCTGACCCTGCAAGAGCCTCCTAACTTCAAGGTGCTGATGCCAGCCCCAAAGTAGTCATTCTAGCTCTAAGAAAAGAGGTCACACCCTTGCCCAAAGAATGACAAGATCGGGAAGGTGTTATAAACCCGAAGAGCTGGTGTAAGGGGCGCCCTTCAAGGAAAACAACCAAACAAGGCCCACCACTAATGGAGAGGCTAAGGATTTTTGGCGCAGGATGCATCCAAAAGAGTATTCTATTGTCGAACACTTGCAGAAAACGCCAATCAGAATATCGGTAATGTCACTACTCATGAGTGCATCTAACCACCGTCAGGCCTTAATGAAAGTATTAGATGAAGCCCACGTCCCAGCTGGGACAAGTAGTTAAACTGTGGCCAACATAGTAGGACACATCATTAGGGCTCATCAAATTTCATTCACTCCCGATGAGTTGTCAAAAGAGGGAACGACTCTCAACAAGGCCCTGTACATTACTATCAAATGTAGAGGCAATGTCATCTCTCGAGTACTCATTGACAATGGGGCTGGTCTTAATATATGCCCCAAGTCCACTTTGAAGCAGTTGTGATACGACATTGTGAAGATATACCAGAGCCGTATCAATGTAAGAGCTTTCAACAGGGCACATCGTGATCCCGCAGGTGAAGTAGACCTCAATATACAATTGGGGCATGCTGAGTTCACCACCGAGTTTCAGGTCATGGCCATCAACGCCCATTATAGCCTACTTTTGGGAAGGCCATGGATACATATGGTCGAAGCAGTGCCATGGATACATATACTTATTCTACAACTTACTATATGTTGGTTTATATTTCTATTAAATGTAAGGAATTTTTCTGCAATCATTCTAAGTTCTGTTAACTTATTTTGTTGTTTCATTAGTCTTTTTTTCATCCATAGTGTTCTATTTCCATTCGTAGATCTGCTTCTAAATCTAATATCATAATGTTTTGTTCATTTATTCTTGTATTTATCTCTATTATCCTTCTATATATTGCTACAACATCTTCTATGTGTGTTTTAATTTCTTTTATCTCTATTTCAGAATATTTTTCTTTTTTTTTTCATAAGTTATATCCTTTCTTCGTTTTGTTGCTAACATCTTATCTTGAAAACCCATTATAGTCTCATTTTCTTTCCTAAAGTATATCAAAAGACGTTTCATTTTATAACATTTCCATAGCATTTTATTTAACAAATTAACCTTAATAAACGACGGATGTGTTTTCATTGTTTATAAATCTATTCATTTTACAAGCTCTGATACAAATTTATGTGCGGATCTTTTATCATTTTGTACTGCGGAATGGATCGTCTAAGTCTAAGAGCTTGAAAAGGCGTACCTTGAGGACCTAACGACTCGTATCTATCAATTTGCGATCTTTGGCAATCGAGGTTGATGGCTCGTGCACGAAGGATGTGATATACGGAGAGCCTTGGTTCGGGTCAGATCCCGAGTGAGATGCTCTAGCCTCTTTATACGCTCTGATACCAATTTCTGTGCGGATCTTTTCATCATCTAATATTCCTGAAGAGGGTAGGAATATAAATGGTATATTAATAAAGTTTTATCTAAGTTTATCAAATAATAAGCATGTAGTAAGGAAACGGGTAGTATCAACTCAATTTATTTTTAAATAAAAGTCTATAATCTTTAACCAATATGAACATCATAATTATAGAGTTTAACACTTATCAAAATCATAATTAAAAACACAGTCTAGAAATCATACATGTTAATCAGAATTTCAGATCATCAGAGATCTCAACCCACCCTCGGCCTTGCTTCCCTTCATCTTCCACCGAAATTGCGGGATAACTAGCCTAGGTGTCTGGGAGTTCTTAACATACTATCTTCTAAAATTCTTATCAAGGTGCAGGTTTAAAGACTAATATGGTTCTAATTATAATCTTTCAAAGTGTTTTATCTCTGGTATTATGATATTATAATTGATCTAGATTATAGACTAAGGAGGGGGTTTAGCTAGACATAGAGAGTTTTCAAACAAAGATTTGTATAGAAAGTTTTTGAATGAATCATATGGTTACAAGAGGCTCTTTATATAGATAACCTCGGCTGATAAAATGACAAAATTGCTTTCTCAAAAGTCATAAAGTAAATAGTAATGACTTTTCCAAAAGTCTAAAGTGCTACAGTTTGTCTGCTATGATTGCTTGATATTTTTAAAGTTTTTGTCTTTGTTGTAGTCTTTTTTCGAGGCTGTCTCTTTCTTCTTTTGTCCTTTTTGTTTGGTTGCTTTCCAGGTGTTCTCCTTGATAATATCTTCTTGACATGAGTTGATATCTCCATCAGATTCTCTTGCTATTATCTTCCTTGTCACTTTCTTGATAATTGTTTTTTTTTGTTTTTTTATATGGTTTGTAATACATGGTAGTCTACAATAATACATCCAAGTAATAAACTACATGGTCCCTGCCATAGTAGTAAATTGGGTTGCACGTAGTAAAACTACATGCTCCCTATAAGAGTAGTAAATTGAGGCTGCAAGTAGTAAAACTACAGGCTCCCTATCAAAGTAGTAATTTCTCACATCCTTATGCAAAAGGATCAGAATTCCTTTTTTTTTTATTGTATTAGTAATAGTAATAGGTCTAGTATTTATTACAAGCCTTCTATTTTGTCCAATTGTCCTTTGGTATTGGTCAGTAATTTCTTTTGCATGTTTATATTTTAGGTTTATAATTCTATCATGCATTTCTGTTAGTTTCATGGTATCTTGTGTCATAATGTCATTGTTGTAATACAAGGTGTAATGTCTTCCACTGCTCCTCCTTTCGAGTCGCCAATAATACATGCCTTCTTTGCTCGTAACATGTCCTCTATTCTGATTTTCAAGGTTAATAATCCAAATGTCCTTTTTGCACTAAGCCACTCTTGGAATTTCTTCCTAGTGCACGGTATTTTCATGTTCAAATTTTCATCATCTTCGTTGATTGTACTATTTTTTTCATGTCTTCAATATTTGACATATCACAATGAGTTTTTCTGTTAGATCTGTTGATGCATCAAATATTTGTATTCCATATACTCATTTTCCGAATGATTCCATCATGAGTTTTGTAGATTCTACAATAATACTTGGTAATCTGTTAATGTTGTACATGTTCTCATCCACTATTAGTTTATCAATAAAATCATAAGTGAGTAATTTTGATACTATTCTCGGGTTAGCCTATTCACTACACAAGAATGTAGGATACTTGCTCAGTTTAGCACTGCGTAAAATATGAGGGTTAGTCTTATAATCATAAAATTTATTGATTTTCTCATAAGCACTGATATATTCAGGTGTATATTTCAGTTTGTCGGCCATTGATAATGTTGATGAAGAGGATGATATTGAAGATGGTATAGTTGCCAGTTTTGATACATATGGTCCCAAAGTTTTAGTAGTAGGGTTTTTTGGTTGTTCAGGTGTAGTGATAGGTAATTTGGATTGGGTTTCATTTTGTAAAGTTTTCAGGATTTTCAAGTCTTGTATGGCTTCTCTGAGTTGGTTTATAAGATTGGTGTTTTCTTGTAATCTGGATATTAATATTTCATTGGTTTGTATAATGGAATATATGGCGTTGGTAATATATTCTTCAAGGTTATCACTGTTGATCGACATTGTTATATCTGCTCCGCCGAGGTTATCTATATAAAGAGCCTCTTGTAGCCGTATCATTCATTCGAAAACTTTCTATATAAATCTTTTTTTGAAAACTCTCTATGTCTAGCTAAACCCCCTCCTTAGTCTATAATCGAGACCTATTATAATATCATAATACCAGAGATAAAATACTTTGAAAGATTATAATTAAGTTGCGATCGGATCTATTCATTAAAAAGAATCGATTCAATACATTTCTTATGTACCCATAGGTACTATATTGGATTTGGAACCATATTAGTCTTTAAACGTGCACCTTGATAAGAATTTTAGAAGATAGTCTGTTGAGAACTCACAGGCACCTAGGCTAATTATCCCGCAATTTCGGTGGAAGAAGAAGGGAAGCAGGGCCAAGGGTGGGTTGAGATCTCCGGTGATCTGAAATTCTGATTAAGAGGTATGATTTCTAGACTGTGTTTTTAATTATGATTTTGATAAGTGTTGAACTTTGTAATTATGATGTTCATATTGGTTAAAGATTATAGACTTTTATTTAAAAATGAATTTTGAGTTGATACTACCCGTTTCCTTACTACATGCTTATTATTTGATAAACTCAGATAAAACTTCATTAATATACCATCTATATTCCTACCCTCTTAAGGGTTATTATATGATGAAAAGATCCGCACATAAATTGGTATCAAAGCCTGTAAAAAGAATAGATTTATAAACAATGAAAACACATTCATCGTTTATTAAGGTTAATTTGTTAAATAAAATGATAAAACAAAAAATCTTTATTGATAGTGGAGCAGATTTATACTTAGCTAGAAAAGACGTATTAGAATCACACAGATGGAAAAGAACTAGATCACATAGAGCAAGAGTATCAGGATTTAATGAACAATCAAAAGAAGTTGTTTCCTAATAATACCTATTGTTTCATATTATCTAATTGATATATTATTGGTAATCTGAATATTGTCTTTCCTAATACAATTCTCATGTTTTCTGCTACTATATTTAATTCTTTTGATTGTTCATTAAATCCTGATACTCTTGCTCTATGTGATCTGGTTCTTTTCAATCTGTGTTATTCTAATACGTCTTTTCTAGCTAAGCATAAATATGCTCCGCTATCAATAAAGATTTTTTGTTTTATCATTTTATTAGGCTTATATTCTGTATACCATTTGGAATACCTTGATCCAGGTCTGAACCAGATCATTATTTGAATAATAATAAAGAATAGAACAAAACAAAAGAAATCTACAACCAATATGGATCACAATATTATTCATAAATAGGGATTTTAATCCGAGCATATTTCAACAGTTACACATAGATCAATACAAAAAATAGCCCATAAAAATGCCTTATGCCTAACCATGACGACGTCTGAAAGGGAACTTTGTACGACAAGAGCATAATTGTCAGAATACCTCAGAACCCATGGTGATATGTACTAATATCCTTCCCAGAATTTAAGTGTAGAATTCTTATTTCATTCTATCCTTTTTTTAAACCATATCATCGCAGAACATCTCAGACAGTATAGGTTTATTAGCCTATCATATGAAATAACAAGAAATAAAAAAAAGAGAAGGGGAGAGAATAATACCTAAGTTGTGTCCAAGAGAGAGAAAGTATACAACAAAAACTGAAATATTATTATGCAGAGATTTTTACAGTGCTTGGTGATTTTCTTCCGAGGCTTACTTGACAAATGACAGAGAGTCCCCTTTTATAGGTGAAGGCGGACTTCAAAATGAAATACAATTTACAAAATGGAAACGGTGAATGAATCTAATAATTACATATGGACAAACAACTTTGCAGAAAGGAAAACTTTACATAAAGTGAGATAAGATTCCCCGACATACGTCGCTTTCTTATCTTGAAAAAAAGAAAACTTTTATAAAAAAGTTAAAAACTTTATTAAAGTTGTGAAAGGACATTTGTCCTATCCGGCCATTATTGATTTCGCGTGGCCACCAATGTCATTTCACTCTAACATTTTTGCTTTTCCCTTTGAATTGGTGTCTTCCTTCTTGGATTTGTGTTTTTGTTGGATTGCCTCTATTAGGCTATCAAACAAATCTTATGTTGTTGAATGGTAAGTATAATCCTCCAATGGTTGTGATTCACCTTCTAGACAAGCACACTGATTGTCATCAGGGACATCTCTCATAGATGCGGTAGATGTCTCGGAATAGGGACTATCATCCACTTTTGCCTTAAAATTCTTTATGAAATCCTCTTTTACCTTATCAAGGTATGCTGACATGAGATCTTCGTCGGATGCTTGGGGATTTCGAACCTTAATAGTTTTTTCCAATTTGGAAAAGAAAGATGATTCATCTTCTCTAGTCTCTTTCTCCATATGATGGGTATTTTTAAGACTTTTAACCAGTGAAGATATATCGTCTTCTGATTGCCACCCATAATGATGAGTTTTGACCTCTGGATCTTTATCTAACAATTTGGACCAAAACTTACAAAGGAATTTCCTTTTCAGACATATAATGCCTTGTTGATTCCTTACTGCTTCTGGAATCCATTTCCATATCCAAGGGATTCCTGCCTACATGAAGAAAAATAATGAAGCAGATCCTTCGATATAATCAGAAGGATTTTCTGGGTTAACACATGGTGTTACTTGAACCCATTCTTTGTAGAAAGCCATATAAGGCTCCTATAAGACCTGAATTTCAGGTCCGATGACACTCCACAACGGGAATATCCATCCTGGAAGTAATAAACCATTCTGGCTGCTTTTAAAAATCTCAGGATTAATTTTAATCCACCAGGAATGACCATACTTGCGATTTTCATAGTAAAAAACCTGCGTGAAAGCATTGATATAATCATAATAATTAAACGCCATTTTAATGGTCGTTCGAGGAATTATAAATTCCTTTGATCTGAATGGGCTAATTCCCCACTCATAAGGAGATATAATCTTCTTAAGATAGAATTTTGAAATATTCCTTTCATCTCCAGGCATATTATTCGGGAACGATGTGATCTCAGCAGTGCTGGTCGCAATAAGGATATATTCATATTACATCCTGTTTTTTCCTTCTAGGAAAGGATTGTAGAAATTTTCTACATATCGATTCATTAGAATCCAAGGATCATTTAGATAATTCTTATCTTCATGATGTAGGTAGAGAATTGTCTCTTCATGACCCTTGATCAAATATTGGTCTCTGTGTTTTTTCTTCGATTGTTGGAGTTTTTCGGCATATGAGCCTTGTTGTTGACTACTAGAAGAGCCTGCTTTATCCACGAGTATTACTCTTGAAATATTGGAAATATTATTTCTAGTGGAACTAGATTTGCTAGAGCCTCGGCCTGAGCCTCTGCCTCTTCCTCTTTCTTTACCCCTATTAGGAGTAGGTGGTGTCCATTCTGGACGCATCTTATCCCTGCAAATATTAATGAGTAAGAAAATCAGGAGTGAATTATTCACCTTTAAGATGTTAAATTTCAAAATCAAATGGGGCCAAATGGGCCTGCCATCATGCAAACATTTTTTTGGATACATCATGTTTAAAATCCTTTTGAAACATGAATTTAGCTGCATTGCAGTCTGTTCTTATTAAGAACTTTGTATTATAAAGATCATCCTGGAATTTCAGGACGCACTTAACTATAGCAAGAATTTCTTTAGCTATAGTGGCATAATTCTTTTGACTATTAGTCCATTTTCCTGAATGATATCGAACAAGATATTCTTGTTTGGTTTGGGGATTTATTTGTTTAAGTATCCCACCATAACCGATGTTTGAAGCATCAGTCTCAATAATCTTCCCCCGATTTGGATTAGCAAGCATAAGGCATGGCAAAGCTTGTACATTCTTCTTAATTTTTTGTACCGCTTCTGTGTGGGCATTTGTCCACGGAGTGGCAGTTTTTTTCAACCTATCATATAAGATGGATGCATCCACAGATAAATTCTTATAATAAGGAGAAATATAGTTTAGACTTCCTAAAAACCTTTGTAATTGGGTTTTATCAAGAATTTCATTAGAAAATTTAGAAGCAAATTCTATACTCCAAGTAATAGGAATGATTTTCCCATGTTCAATCTTATGACCAAAGAATTAGACTTTTGTTTGGAAAATATTCATTTTGGGTTTTAATATAACCAAACCATTTGAAATAATAATTTTCTTAAAAGTTTCAAGGTGCTTGATATGATCTTGTATATTTATTGAAAAGACTAATATGTCATCTATGTAAACAATGATAAAATCACTATATGAAGTAAATATATCATTCATGACATGTTAAATTCTGATGGGGCATTTTTAGCCCAAAAGGCATGACATTCCATTCATAATGTCCGAATGGGACTGTAAAAGCAGTTTTATACCTGTCAGAATTGTTGACCTGTATCTGCCAAAAGCTTGATTTGAAATCAAATTTTGAAAATATGTTAGACTGGTATAACCTGTCAAGCAAATCCTTTTTATTAGGAATTGGATATCTAATCCATTTTAGAACTTTATTCAATGGTTTATAATTAATAACATAATCCGGGAACTCTTCGTTCCTGTTCAGCATGCTTATTGACATAAAACGTTGTACAACTCCATGGGGAGTTTGAAGGTCTAATTAACCTTTTCTCTATTAGAGTTGATATTTCTTTTTTTTTTTTGTAAATCTCTAGATATTCCATATTCATCTAGCAAGGTCTAGCCTTTGTTGGAATATTTTGTTCATGGAACCCTTCTTCATATGGAAGACTAACTATATGCTCTTTCCTGTTCCAAAAAGCAGTAGGTAAATCATTGCTAATAGAAATAGAAAAATCATGCTCTATTCTTTTTATTTTATCTTGTAATTTAGGATTCTGCAACTAGTCTATGATATTATAAGACATTAATTCTTGCTGCAAATAATCAAGATGTTACTTCTTGTTCTGCACAAGACTAATAAGGCTTACTGTATTTGATGCAGGAACCCAAGGGTAAGTGATAGAATTATTCTCAAAGTTACATGTGAAAACCTTATCATCAATATGTGTAAGAGGAATTAGTCCATCAATAAAAGGTATGCCTAAGATGATATCAGGAGCCAAATTTTTTACTAAGACGAAGGAATGTTCCATACACATTCTATCATGGCAAACATGGGCACTTGGTAACTTGTAAGAGACATCTAATTTTCTCCCATCTGCACCACTTACTCTACGAGTAGTCTTGGTGAAGTATTTGGTAGGGATAAGTCCTTCCCTAACGCAGTTAAGATCTGCCCCTGAATCAATCAATGTAGGGACATGTCTATATACGATACCTCTATTAATAAACAAATTAATACGGGTAATCCATCTTTGGCGGGAATACAAATTAATGGCTCCCATAAAGTCTGCCTCATTTGGATTATCAGAGGTAGTTGGTTGGTCGAGTATAGGAGTATAACCTAACTCTATAGGAGTATCAGGAAGAGAAGTATGACTAGCCTGTCTTGATTCTAATGAAGTAACTCTATCATTTAGTGTAATGTAATGCCGTCGTAGTAGAGTTAGTTCTGTTTTGAGATCATATATCTCAGTTTTCAGTTCCTGGACTGTTAGAGGACTATTAGGACTCCTTTTTTTTTATGTAATTCTTGAAGAACTTCAGAAAAGTTATAAGGTGGATCAGTTCTTGATCTGATTTTGAGAGGAACTTTGTCCTTTCCCTGAGCTTTAAACAAAGCTTTGATGACATGTGCTTTCTGAGCTTTGTCCTGAATATTATCCAGTAGGTCACTGACTTCTTCTATGTTTATGACATTTATATTACAACTGGAGAATTGTGCTTGAAGTTTATAAAACTCATCATCAGTTTCTTCATTATCCTTGATAGCCTGACATTTATCTTTTGAAATGCAGGTGCAAGAAATTTCTTCTTCTGTAGAGAAGGAGTAAGGATCTTCATAGTCTGAACTCATAATCTCCTCTGAGTCATTAGACTAATCCGATGAGACAACAATCTTCATCAAAGCATCTTTAATGCTTTTATCTATATTGAGATTCTTGATCTTGTCGATCTTTTTCTTCTTACACCTATTGGCGTAATGTCCTTTTTCACCACATGCATAACATGTAGGAGACTTTTTCTCTCTCTTATGGATATAACCCTTTTTTGCATTTCTGGCTCTTTTCTTTGCAACATATTTCTTGTTAGAGTCAGATTTGTACTTCTCATAGTACTGTTTTTATGATGTTTAACCAGATATTTACTCTTTTTCCCCATTTGCTGAGAGGTTGGTTCATCAAATGCGAACTGTTGGCCGAATTCTCCTACTTGGATTTTTTCTGTCAATTTCTGCTTTTTAAGCTGTTTCTATAATTTCAGATCATTGCATAAAGCTAATCCTTCTTCCATGTATTTGCCTATTAGTTGACCGTAAGAATAAAGATCCCATTGGATATGAGAATCTCCTGAATCATTTCTTAAGGTTCTCTTAATTTTTTCAGCAAAAAGAGAGGGAAGGCCATCTATGAATCCGTCTTTTCAGAAACTACTATTGGCTTCTGGGAGGTTTAACACTCTGCTAAGAAAAACATCCTTATACCACCTAAATGAAGTTAAGGTGGGGAACCTATGGTTTTGCAAAAGATTTCTGATATTATCATAATTGGTTGAATAATTTCCTGTAAAGTGATCTAAAATGGTTAGAACGAGAGTAAAAACTGCATAAGGTTGGACCTCATTACCCTCTTGCTTTACAACATTATGAATAGAAGCTTTTTGGTCCGGTGTGAGATAATTATCCCACCATGCTTTAAGCTGACCTGTGAATCCTACAGTTATCATCTTAATGATGTGAGCATCAGTTTGATGTTACCTTTGGCTACTACAGCATACATGATGATTTTGTGGCAAGTCCTGAAGATTTGACTATCAGCGCCACCATCTATGTTCCATTCAACAATTTCTGTACCAGTATAAGCGGTAGGCTCATTCTTATAAGCTTGTTCTTCAATTAGAACATCCATGGGTGTAGGTCTCGGATAGTAGTAATTTTCTGAATTAAACTTGGGTTTCCATTTATCCTTTCTCATCGCAACAATTTGTGCTTCGTTGTCAGACTCAGATAATTTATCTGTACTAATCATCGTAACAGTAGATTTAGACCCATCTTTTGGAGAAATCTTTAACTTACTCTGGAATTGAGAGAGTATATTTTCAAGATTTTTTACTAATGGTTCTGTGGTCTTTTTTGTCAGGGAAATTCCTTCCATTGAAGGATGAGGCTGGATATTTGTTGGAATTTCCAGAGATTTTGGAGGTTGGTCGGTAACATCATCAATCTTGACTCGTTGGCTCTCTATAAGAGATATGAGCTTGTCTACTTTGTTATGTAATAAGCTCATCTATTCACTAATAACCTTAAGATGGATATTGGTATGGTTATGTTTGAACAGGGTGTTGATATGATCAATAATAGGACCATCATGAAGGGTCTGATGTATTAGCTTCATAAAAGGTTGGGCCTATAAATCATTGTTACTATTGTCCTTTTTAACGAAAAAGGTTCATCTAAAACTATAATCCAGAGGAGAAGCTCGAATATGGTCACTATCCATCTTTAAAATAATCAGTGAATCTCATTTCACTGGGAGTAGGATCTGTGTTAATTCCTATAGGTATTTGGTTATCTCCTATCTTTATTTTATCAATCTTCTCATCTTGAGAGATTTCTGAAGGAGTGGTAACCTTATAAAGATCTTCGTTAACCTGAGAGGTTGACGCTCTAGCAGTAGAAGGTCTGGGAATGTCATCGAGAGAAGAGAGGTAATAATGAGATGACATCTATCTACCTAATTTAGGTGGTTGAGTAACGAATTGGAGATGGATATTGCCATCAGTAGTTTGAACTACCTGAGCAATCCGAGTATCTATCCTAGGTTGGACAGGGATTTCCTTCTCAATTAGCCAATCGTCGGGGTAATTTATTTCATCCCAACTGATAGGTCTTGTAGTTGTTATGTTAGATCTTTTGGCTAGGTTGGTTTCTATAAAACCCATTTTCTATTTCTCTTATCATCCATAATCTTACAATTAGGATTCATAGTGTCTAACACACAAAAATAGATACGATAACAGCTGCACCTAACTTCTTTTTCAGGCATATAATTATAACAATGAGCTTTTACATATAAAGTTAAAGCATGCAAAATATTTGGATCAGACAAAGATAAAGTAAGATTTGATCTGACATCAAAATAAACTGGTCCATGAGCCAGATTGAATTGCATAGCACCCATAAGAGATTGTGTCCAATTTAAATTTGTAGGATCTCTTAAAACAGTCATAAAACTTTCAGGTAAACCCTAAATGTTAAAGGTTTAAATGTAATTTGCACTAATCCAATATGCAAAATTTTATAATTCAGTTTTTGATATCTTTCAATATCAGTATTAGAAAAAAACTGTATAGTTTTTTCTTGATTATCCATTTGGACAGATTCTTCAATAGTCTTAATAACATGGCGATTTCGCAAGTTTTCAAAAATACCAAAATTATAAATTTCCTTAGTGGCAACAAATGGAATAGTCCATTTATTTAAATCATCTAACTGCTGTGGAAGTTCATGTTCTTCCGATCTATCATTCTTAATGCTATGTTTATAATTTCTAAAAATATTCATGATAATGAATATACTGTCTGCGAATACTCTTTGAAAACATGGCTCTGATAAATATATTTATAAACAATGAAAACACATCCATCGTTTATTAAAGTTAATTTGTTAAATAAAATATTATGGAAATGTTATGAGATGAAACATCTTTTGATAAACTTTAGGAAAGAAAATGAGATTATAATGAGTTTTCAAGATAAGATGTTAGTAACAAAACAAAGGAATGATATAACTTATGAAAAAGAAATAGAAAATATTCTGAAAATGAGATAGAAGAAATTAAAACACACATAGAAGATGTTGTAGCAACATATAGAAGGATAATAGAGATAAATAATAAATGAACAAAATATTATGATATTAGATTTAGAAGCAGATCTACGAATGGAAATAGAACACTATGGATGAAAAAAGACTAATGGAACAACAAAATAAGTTAAGAGAACTTAGAATGATATCTGAAAAACCCCTTACATTTAATAGAAATATAAACCAACATATAGTAAGTTGTAGAATAAGTATAGATCTAATAGAAGAAAGAAATCAACGTTTACAAGAAAATTCTAAACAAATATACGAACAGTAAGAAACTATTAAAGAATTAAGAAATAAAATAGTATTAAAAAACAAAAAGTTGAGACAAAAAAAGAAGAAAATATGAAACTGCTAGAGGATAAATTAAGAGAAATAATAAAAAAAGATAATGAATTAAAAGATCTAAATGATATTATAGAAGAACAATATAAGTACATCAACTTATTAAAATATGGATAAAGGAAAAGAAATAGTAGAAGACTCTAAAGAAACATATTATCAGATGAATACATATGAAGGAGGAACAACACAACCATTAAATTTTAAGCCAGAAACATATCAGAAGATAAAAGATGAAAAAGAAGAATTATCTATTAAGAAAATATTTAAAACAAAATGGTTTGAAAGAAATAAAGAAATAAGATATATAGCACACACACATGAAAATATAATAGACACAATGAGTGTAAATGGAAGAACAAAAATAAACTTGATAACAGATGAAGTAATAAAATGAGAGCTAGCAAAATTATCTACTAGAGAAGCTAGAAAATATAGAAACATATACTTTGGAGGAGTAAAATTTACTATAAAAGCATACTTTCAGAAAAAATATAGATACACCTATACAAATATACATATTAGATGATAGGATATTAGGAAATTTACAAGATCCTTTAATATCAGTAATAAAAGGAAATTTAATATATCAAAAACTAAAATTTATGGTACAACCAGACTTTAGTATATCATTAAAAGATGAACACAAAGACTTAGCCTTAACATTATATTACAAACTAGATGGAATAACAATGCCACTAGGAAGAAAGGTTATAAGTATTGAAATAAAAATGATATATGCCCTAACCGGAAACCACCATGTAAAGAAACAACATGAAATGAATATATTAGTACCAAGAATGTACCAAAAATATTAGAACATATTGAAAATAAAGAAAATTCCAAAATAACTATACCATAATAAATATTTATGGATTTTAATACCAGAACTCTTACACCATCAAAATGATTAATACCAAAAATAGAATGATCTAGATTGAGTAGTACAAGAGAACCGATAATGTCACAACAGAGTAGCATTATACAACCTAGAATATTAGATTTAATAATTATAAACACAAATAGATTGAAAATTAAGGTAATAATATTTAAAGGAATGATAACAATAGATTGTATAGCTGAAATAAATATTGGAGCTATTAAAAGTTTTATACATATAAGTAAGATTAATGAAAATGATTGTTATTTAATAGACCCACAAACTTATAATAATCCTGAAAATGAAAGAGAAATAATAATTACCAAAAGTATTAATTTAATATTCAAAATCCATGATTTAGAATATAAGATAATTATTGGAGTAATAGACTATGACAGTTTCAATGAACTACTACTAGGAAGTGATTTTTTAACTATGATAAATTATAAAATAAATAATAAAAGAATTGAAATAAATGACAAAGAAAAAACAAGATTCGTAAATAAGTTATGAATATACAAAGAGAAATAATAGAGAAAAAACAGAAATTAAAAATAAAAAAAAACAACTTTATCAGAAGATATATTTTCACAACTTAAATACTTAAAATACAAGGCAAAAGAAATAAAACTAGAAGAGAAGATAAAACAGTTAGAACAAAAATGTGATAGATTTGATAAAATATGGATAAACATGTGAAACGGATGGAAAAAGAGAATAAATAATCCTGACTAACCCTAACGAAAAAATTAATGTGTTATGGGAAGAAATAATAGTAAAAGAGAAAATGAAAAATACCTTGATAATAATGGATGAAATAATAGAAAATCAAACCCAAATACAACAAGTGATAAGAGAAGAATTGACTAACCTATGGAATGTATCTAAAATACCAACATTTAAGATAATATGAGAAAAACTTAATATGTTAATAGAAGAGAAAAATAAAGGTAAACAAGTAGCAGGAGATAATGAACCAAGTACAAGTAAAGAAAATACAATAATTAGTACTACTACTCAACAACCAGAATTCGTACCAATAGATGTGTGGAGAAGAAGTAAAGAAACTATAATGGTAGATATTAGTAAAATAAAATCAAAATTATCCACAAAAGTAGAAAAAATATTGGATAGTCTTGCGATATTAAATAAAAAAGGACAATTTTAATGAAAAAACAAGAATCTAGTGTACCTAGTGTTCTTACGTTTTTAAAAAACAATGGGAAAAATATAATAGAAAAAAAAGATACAAGTATGAACCTATAAGGACAAGGACACCAAAAGAAGATAAAAATTCAAAAGAAGAAAATATTTACTTAAAAGACACAAAAAACAATCTATGAATATTTAAACCTAAAACTAGATAAACAAGAACAACAAATATGCGAGTTAAAAACAGAGAATACAAAAATGAGATCACATAATAACGAAGAATGATATGATAAGTATAAAAAATATAAACACAAATTTAAAGATACGAAGAAAATATTAAAGGAAACGAAGGTAGAATTAAAACAAACAAAAGAAGAATTAAATAAGGTAAAACAAGAATTAAAGGAGGAAATGCATACAAGTAGTAGAATTTATAGAAGAAGTAGAAAACTCAAAAATAGTAAGAGAAAACAACCAAATAATAGAAGCTTTACAAAAAATGAAAAGAGTAAATGCAATCATAGAAGAAGAACCTGAAAGTGACATAGAAGATGAATTTAATAGGTCTATAGAAACAGAGATAGAAACAGATGATGTAATAAATGAAGATGCAAATGATTATCCTGAAGAAGAATTGGTAGACCCTAAATTAGATATAATAACAAGAAAACGAACTAGATTACCAGACCACATACCAGTAGGACAACAACCTGAATTTAAAGAATTTATAGGAATAATGGCACAATGAGTAAACTACAATGGATATTTTCTAGACCTAGATAATATTTATTATGAACAAGAAATAGGAAGAAGGATAATTGATTGGAATCTTGGAATGTATATAGCACTAATGAACTCTACACAAACAGAAAACCTAGAATACATGTATGAATTAATATCTAAAATATTAATTGGAAAAGTAGCATATTGGATATAATCTATAGCATACCAATTAAGAGGAGAAGTACTTAGCCATGCAACAGATTAGAAATTTATGTTAATAATATTTGATATTATACTAAAAAGAGAATTTTTAGGAGAAAGATGGTTATTAGCTTGAGAAAACGTACTTGCAGAAAGAAAAATTGAAATAGTAATGAATTTGAATAATATGAAATGTTGCATGATTAATAAGTTACCGGAATATACGATTAGTTTTAGTAAGTATTTTTTATGAAGCAAGATTCTTACCACAAGAAGGTTTAATATACCAACAACTTTACTATGACCACTTACCAACACCTTATAATACTGAAGTATCAAAATAATATACCCAACTAGAACAAAAAAACACATTAGGAGAAAGAATAAGAGTACTAAGAGCATACTTAATGAGAAAATGTGAAGAATTTAGAATGCAACAAAAGATTAAGAAAGATAAAAAAACTAGGATTAAGAGAAATATGTGAATTCACAGAAAGAAGACTAGTATTTGGATGTGATGATAAAAGAAAATAAAGGAAATATAAGAAAAGTAATAAAAGATATCAAACAAAGAAATATCGGAGAAATAATAATTATAAAAATTATAATAACGAACCAAATTATAATAACAAACCTTATAGGAAAAAGAGATTCAAAAGATATAAAAATACCCCTAAAACAAGGAAGAAAATTAGATACAAGTGAAAATTTAGAAAAAGAAAATATGTAAAACCAGTAGAAGCAGAAAAAGTTAAAGAATGTAAATGCTGGAATTGTAATGAAAAAGAACATTATGCTAATAAATTCCCAAAGCTAAAGAAAAAAGAGTAAAATATATAAATACGACACAATTTATAATGAATTTACAGCAAATTAGAGAAGATAATGATAAATGGTATGAATACGAAGACTTTTATGTCAGTCAAAATGATGAGGAAAGTGAGAATTAGAAAATGTTAACTTTATTAACCAACACTCAAATAGTGAAAGTAGTTTTGAATAAAATGAACGTACAAGAAAAAAAATTATTAGAAAAAAGAAATTATTGGATACAATGTGAACGACATGTTCGCTATAAGCTTGTTACAACTACAACTACAAGTGAAACAAAAAATAAATATTATGATGATAGATATAACAAGGTTACTAAAAACCTTAGTAGAATAAGAGAAAGATTAAGTGAGATAAATTGGCAACTTATTAGAATAAGGAGTATAGAAGAAATAATGGAAGATGAAAACATTCGCCAAAAGGTAAGAGAATTTGAACAAATGAAAATCTCCAACAAAGTTTAAGAGAAATGGATATCAGACAAAATACTAATACCTAATAAAATGGTAGCAATCTATATAGAAGCCCATATAGAATATAAGCCTAATAAAATGATAAAACAAAAAATATTTATTGATAGCGGAACAGATTTATGCTTAGCTAGAAAAGACGTATTAGAATCACACAGATGGAAAAAACCATATCACATAGAGCAAGAGTATCTGGATTTAATGAACAATAAAAAGAATTAGATATAGTAGCAGAAAACATGAGAATTGTATTAGGAAAGACAATATTCATATTACCAATAATATATCAATTAGATAATATGAAACAACAAGTATTATTAGGAAACAACTTCTTAGATTACTTTAAGACACAAGTTATAGATAACAATACTTTTAGATTACAAACACCTTGTAATAAATGGATAGTATTAAAAAGAATATTATCAATACATACATTAAGATTATGTACTATAAAAACAGATAGGAATAATAACCTACAACTATTAAAAGAAAAATATCTTAATATACTAAAAATGAACTTTGCAGAAAATCCAATCCAACTATGGGAAAAAGAAAAAATATATGTAGAAATTAAGTTGATAAATTCCAATGATATAGTAAGATCCAAACCTATTAGATATAGTCCAACAGATCAAAAAGAATTTGAAACCCAAATCAAATAATTATTAGAACTAAAAATGATACAAGAAAGTAAAAGTCCACATAGTAGCCCAGCCTTTCTAGTAAGAAAACATAGTGAATAAAAAAGAGGAAAAGCTAGAATGGTAATTGATTATAGAGAACTAAATAAAAAGACAATATTTGATGAATATTTTTTAACATATAAAAGAAACCTTATTAAAAGATTAGAAAATAAATAATGGTTTAGTAAGTTTGATTGTAAAAGTGGATTTTGGCAAATAAAACTAACAAAGGAATCAAAATCTTTAACACCCTTTAGTGCCCCTCAAGGACACTATGAATGGAATGTACTACTCTTTGGATTAAAAAATGCATCACAAATATTTCAAAGGAGAATGAATCAAGTGTTTAGAAAATTAGCAGAATTTTGTATAATATATGTCGACGACATATTAATATTTAGCGATAATCTAGACGATCATATAAAATATTTAGAAGAATTTATAAAAACTTTAAAACAACATGGAATATTATTATCTGAAAGAAATCTGAAATATTTAAAAACAATATTGAATATTTATGATATATTATAGATAATGAAGGATTACAACTACAAGAATACATAATAACAAAGATAAGGAATTTCAAAGAAAAGCTAGAAAGTAAAAAAGAAGTACAACAATTCTTCGGAGTAATAAATTATGTTTCAGACCATATAAAAGATTTACCACTCTTAAGAAAATAATTACAAGAATTAACAAAGAAAAACATAACCTTTGAATGGAAAGAAGAACACACTAAAGCTATAAAAGAAATTAAGGAAAAAGTAAAAGCATTACCAAAACATAGAATACCAACAGAAAAAGATAAACTAGAACTTTTTACTGACGCTAGTGATATAGGATGAGGAGCAGTCCTCATAGCATATGATAAAGATGATATAGATAAAGATAAACCACTAATTTGTGGATATGGAAGAGGAACATGGAAACCAAATGAGAAAAATTATCATATTAATGAGAAAGAATTATTAGCAGAAAAAACTGGAATAAAGAGATTTCATTACCACTTATTACCAGTAAAATTTGTTGTTAGAACTGACAACACACATGTAAGAGCTTTTATTACAAACAAGATAGATCCTTTACCATAATTGAATACAAGGAGAAAATGACAATCATTCTTTTGTTGTTATGACTTTATTGTTAAGAATATATCTGGAACTAAAAATGTTCTAGCTGATTTTCTTAGCAGATATAACAATGTTGATCAACAGTGATAACCTTGAAAAATATATTACCAACGCCATAGATTCCATTATACAAACCAATGAAATCTTAATATCCAGATTACAAGAAAACACCAATCTTATAAACCAACTCAGAGAAGCCATACAAGACTTGATAACCCTGAAAACTTTACAAAATGAAACCCAATCCAAATTACATATCACTACACCTGAAAAACCAAAAAACCCTACTACTAAAACTTTAGCACCATTTGTATCAAAACTGGCAACTATACCATTTTCAATACCATCCTCTTCATCAATAGTATCAATGGCCGACAAACTGAAATATACACCTGAATATATCAGTGCTTATGAGAAGATCAATAAATTTTATGATTATAAGACTAACCCTCATATTTTACGCAGTGCTAAACTGAGCAAGTATCCCAGATTCTTGTGCAGTGAGCAGGCTAACCCGGAAATAGTATAAAACATATTCACTTATGGTTTTATTGATAAAATAATAGTGGATGAGAACATGTACAACATTGCCAGATTACCAAGTATAATTGTAGAATATACAAAACTCATGATGGAACCATTCAGAAAAGGAGTATATGGAATAAAAATATTTGATGCATCAACAGATCTAACAGGAAAACCCATTGTGATATGTCAAATATTCAAGACAGGAAAAATAGTACTATCAACGAAGATGATGAAAATTTGAACATGAAAATACCGTGCACTTTGGAGAAATTCCAAGAGTGGCTCAGTGCAAAAAGGACATTTGAATTATTAACCTTGAAAATCAGAATAGAGGACATGTTACGAGCAAAGAAGGCATGTATTATTGGCGACTCAAAAGGAGGAGCAGTGGAAGACATTATCACCTTGTATTATAACAATGACATTATGATACAAGATACCATGAAACTAACAAAAATGCATGATAGAATTATAAACCTGAAATATAAACATGCAAAAGAAACGATTGACCAATACCAAAGGACAATTGGACAAAATAGAAGGCATGTAATAAATACTAGACCTACTACAATTACTAATACAATAAAAAAAAAAAAGAAAATTCTGATCCTTTTGCATAAGGATGTGAGAAATTACTACTTTGATAGGGATCATGTAGCTTTGCTACCTGAAGCCCAATTTACTACTCCGATAGGGAGCCTGCAGTTTTACTACTTGCAGCCCCATTTTACTACTCTGATAGGGAGCCTGTTGTTTTACTACTTGCAGCCCAATTTACTACTCTGGCAAGGACCATGTAATTTATTACTTGGAGCCCAATATATTACCATGTATTATTGTAGACTACCATGTATTACAAACCATATAAAAATAAATAAATTATCAAGAGAGTGACAAGGAAGACAATAGCAAGAGAATCTGATGGAGTTATCAACTCATGTCAAGAAGATATTATTAAGGAGAACACTTGGAAATCAACCAAACAAAAAGGACAAAAGAAGAAAGAGACAACCTCGAAAAAAGACTACAACAAAGACAAAAACTTTGAAAATATCAGGCAATCATAACAGACAAACTGTAGTACTTTAGACTTTTGGAAAAGTCATTACTATTTACTTTATAACTTTTGAGAAAGAAATTTTGTCATTTTATCAGCCGAGGTTATCTATATAAAGAGTCTCTTGTTACCGTATCATTCATTCGAAAACTTTCTATACAAATCTTTGTTTGAAAACTCTCTATGTCTAGCCAAACCCCCTCAGTCTATAATCCAGATCAATTATAATATCATAATACCAGAGATAAAACACTTCCACTT
Source organism: Anisodus tanguticus (assembly GCA_034509755.1). Taxonomy (NCBI): domain Eukaryota; kingdom Viridiplantae; phylum Streptophyta; class Magnoliopsida; order Solanales; family Solanaceae; genus Anisodus; species Anisodus tanguticus. Next base: position 38,514,182 of record CM067542.1, read on the forward strand.
GATACAGGGTCGATTTTTTTCGAGTTCACCTGCACGGCAATCTGCTAACACAGCCAACTTCAGCCTGTTTCACTCAAACTCGCTTCTCACACTTAGAATATTTTAGGGACTTTAGGGAATGAACGGAACACACACGTTTATGGGAAACAATGCCCAACCTTTTATTATTCTCAATAATACAAAAGGACTCATCTACAAGGAGACTACAAAACTGAACCACACATCGATCTCTAGACAGACCACACACACTTGGCCTCCAGACAGATCGATGCACACGTTGGGTTTCGAGAACAACACTTGCTCGCTGCTCTCTAAGACTAAGAATTGCTCCCTAGTCTATTTCAGGATTATGAAGGACCCTAGGACCAACACTTGCTCGCCGGTCCTCTACATTTTTAGGTAGTAAAATGATGTCTAATGCCTTAGCCGAAATACAGCTTAAATAGGGGAAATCTGCCAATGGCAGTTACAAGGGGACAAATGGGTGTGCATGGAACATGCCAGCTATAAAACAAGGAAACACTTAGGCACAACTTAGGAACACTTCGCCCCACTTAGCAGACTATCGCCCCACGTCCACTTCGCGCACCAACAACCTGTAACCGTCGTATGTGCAGCGCACATGAACATAACCATCGCCTTGGTCATGCGCCTCGCGCGTGATCTGCTTCTGCCTGAGCTTCGTAGATTTTCCCCAACACTTAGCCGCATTTTCCTTGCCTTTTTGCTCATGCGATGCCTTCGCCTCACACACCTCTAGCCTTCAACCAGCCCGTGTCAACACTCACGTCTGTTCGAGCCATTCCCACTGCCTTGCACCATTTTCCCCACCAGTGTCATACCTTGCCCGCATGCTGCTTCCCTTTGGCTTAGCCACACTGCACGCATGCCCCATTGTTACCACGCATCTGCCCGTGCCACCATCCTTTTTCAAGGCTTGCTTTGCCCTCGTTCAACCCGTACTATAATTCATATTTGTTCGAGTCATCCCACTGCCTTGCAGGCATGCACTATCAATGTCATGTGCATCTTCGTGCCACTGCTCATTATCAAGCTTCCTTGCAAACCCGCAAGAACCTTGCCTTAGCCTTACGTTGCACGAATGCCTAATGTCAAGGGCACAACACAAGCCTTTAACATTGCTTTCGCTTCACGTCCGCCATACCGAGTCTAGGGGTGTAACAAACCACCCGCACCAATTGAACTCGACACCCTCGTCGAAGCGATTTGAAGGTGACTCCTTCACCTTTTTGTTGCACTTCCCCCCGATGAAGAACTCTCCCAAGTTATCCACTTTTTGCAAGTCTTCAACCTATCCGCAGTCACAACTTGTAAGCAATATCGCCTACATCATGAACCACTTCCACGGTCCATCACCAGGGTGCAAAAACCACAGTGTTTGTCCACATACTTCCTCATACATAACTTGTGCAAATTATCTTGCAGTTCTGCCAGTGTCTCATGCCTTCCGAAACAGTAAGGCCAAGCATCCGTTCAACATCCCATACTTCCTCACTTTCGCTTCGAACTTGACTCATTATCTTAACACATAATGGGTCTTTGGCAGCAAATGATCTGATTTTCTTCACAAAATCAGACCCCATAGAGGTTGTACTCTCACAAACGAGACCATACCCCACTCCCATTTCAGAAGTCTAACATCAAAGAAGTACACTCTTTGATATCACCACGAACAAATCTGGTTTGTCCTAGCCATTTCAACCGATCTTGATAGGTAGAAACTAGTCCCTCATTTTATTTTCCGATCTTACCCACGAATCAATCCGTGGTCTTTGTCTGCCTGCACTACATCATCCGCTTCATGTGTCTGCCGCCACAATTTCACATCACCCGCCAACCACATGGTTGTGATGTCTAACTTGTCGTTCTCGACAACACACCAATTGAGAAGTGCTGCTCCATGTCGCCAAAAGAAAATTTCCAGTTCCTCTGCATCCACAGACCCGGTAAAGGCCTTAGGCTCCAGATTCTTCACCTTCGTGCTGCGGTCTTCGTTGCCAAGGCTAGTAGCAACCACTGCCTTGCGCAACACCGTCACTTCCGTGTGCAAACTTTCGTTTGCTTTCTTCATATCCTCCACCAGAATTCGTCAGTTTTGTCCACCAACGCCTTCAACCGTTCAATCCTTCCCCGCAATTCAGTGTTTGAACTTCCGCCATCCATCGTTCGCAACGTCGGCAACCTGCTTTAAACCTGCACCTTGATAAGAATTTTAGAAGATAGTCTGTTGAGAACTCCCAGGAACCTAGGATAATTATCCCGCAATTTCGGTGGAAGAAGAAGGGAAGCAGGGCTAAGGGTGGGTTGAGATCTCCGGTGATCTAAAATTCTGATTAAGAGGTATGATTTCTAGACTATATATTTTAATTATGATTTTTGATAAGTGTTAAACTCTGTAATTATGATGTTCATATTGGTTAAAGATTATAGACTTTTATTTAAAAATAAATTTTGAGTTGATACTACCCGTTTCCTTACTACATGCTTATTATTTGATAAACTTAGATAAAACTTTATTAATATACCATCTATATTCCTACTCTAAGTCTCATTTTTAATTAAACAACGTGTTAAACCTCAATACCCTTCTTTTTGGTTTATGATTTATGAGAAAGAGAAGACTAATCTTTCAACGTGAATGACGCAAACGAGCCTTCTATTTCCTGTGTCATTTTTCCTTAAACAAATTGCAAGTCAACATCCTTACTGTCATTCAAATTGTGACCCTAGTTAAATTAATACTTGGGTAAAAAATCTTGGGGTTCGGAAAGATGATTGTGAAAAAAGTAGTAGCAGTAAACTCTTTTGAAGGAAAAAAGATGAAAAAAATGTTTTAATACCGATTGCTTCTGGTTCTACTGACTTTTTAGTCCGACCTAAAACGAAAATCAATTTGGATATATGTGACGCGTTCAACTCAATATCTATGACGTCCAAGTCATATAAGTTTTAACAATATAATGTTCAATGTATTGCAGTAAATACGTAGAATATAATCATATACATCATTAGTGTAAATTTTCTTTATACTATCAGGTTATTTAAAAGGTACGTAAGCCTTAATAAAATATGAGATTTGAAAGCGGAAAAAATACATATTATTTTCTATAACAAGAAAATATGTCCTAATAATATAAAATTTCTTACACTAATAATGTATATAATTTAAACTCTAATTGTTTTACCTCTCATGTCAAGATTGGCTAAGGAGAGAATCAATTAACATTGTTTCGTTAGGAAATTATACTATCTAAATATGTCAACTTCTTGTATGTCTATATGTTATATGTTGAATTCTCATAATTTCTTAGTGTATTTACTTTTTTAGATTTTAATTTTCCTTAGTGAAAATGAAGGAAAATACAATAATTTAAGAACACATAGTTCTCCCAAGATCCATATATTTGTTTAACTAGTCGACAGTATAATCACATGTATAAAACACGAACTATACCATAAAGTTTCACAGTCTAAATCGTACCTGAGTTATAGAATTAAGTGCTCCAACGAACAACAATTCCACAAAGGTTCTTCACCAAAGAAGAGAGTTTTCTATTTGTTGGGAGAAGAAAGAAGAGCAAAAAAATCTGCAGAATTAATTAAGAATTTTCCTAATAAAAACCTATTTATAATTCTTTAAGTGACACGACTATTCAGAAACTTTTCAACAGTTGTGTCTCTTCTCTTTTTCTTTTTATCAATATTATAATAAATATAAAATTTATATATATATTTAGATATGGATTTGGGTTGACCCACATGGGTGACCCAAATTTAATTTCCAACATCTCCGACTCACACACGGTGGGTCAACTCTCATTCTTATTCTATAACTTTCATACATAACGAGTAGACCATGTGCATACTTCGAGAGCATAATTGTTATACATCTGTTAGGAATATATAACATCTCAATTAATGGAGCTTAGAGTAGATTGCAGTATGTAGTACCCTAGATCATTTATCACATTCACATCTCAACATCTCTTCTATCATAATTTGAGTTCATCATTATGTTCTTGTCTCGAAGACAAACATACAGGGTCAACCAATGAACACAATTAATGTTATAATACTCAATGATCTTCCTTATCCTACAAATCTCTTAATCTTAATCTGATATATTTTTCTAGAAATATTTCGTCAGACCGAATTATTCATGATCTCTTGGCAACATCCTAAGATAGCAAACACCAAATTGAATCTCAAAAAACTGGTCAAAGTCATGAGGGTACAAAGACAAAAATACTCATAATTTTCAGGGTTTCACACGATAACAAGTAGAGATTCAACTTGTACCGTCCTTATAGGTCATCTAATACATATGCGGTATGAATCACGTACCACAATATTTATTTCTTTCCCGTGAAGCGTATGTCTTTCTGTAAATTAAAATTCAATGCAGATGATAGTTCAGATAACTCATGTCTAACTTTGAGTTCACATATCTACTCTTACATTTTATCAATCAGAACTGATTTCAACATTAAGATAGACTATCACATTTAATCATACATGATTAACCATAAAAAATGACATTCGTATTATAAACTTTGAGCTCTCTATTATTATCACGGTTGACAATAATAAGTTTATAATTGTATCATCTCTATTTATCACCTAGACAATAAAGGTGATTGTCTGTGTGAATAGATCAATATTTTTGTCTGTCCGACATACTTACACATGGAATTTATGTTCTAAACATAAAAGCAATCTTATGTATATGAAACAACAATAATGAATAATTTAGGCATTAACTAAAATTTATCTCAAAATGTAGTTTTACTTGAACATGAGCATGAAGTATTAGAAAATATAAATACATCAGTACTACGCAAACCCAACGATATCTTATTTTTCATAAGCAACAAATGCTATAAATTTTGTTATTAGGTCTACTTCCACATGATGCGTAGAGATGTACTTCATGTTCATTTATGTACAACTATGTCTCTGACACAAATAACACTTTAATATCAATATATTTTACATTCTCAATAGAAAGAAGAATATACTCAGATCAAGAAATATATTATTGTCTTGTATCGTCTTAATTTTTTTCCAGTATTATTGTCTGTTGGAGTACTTCATGACGCTTCAAACCTTATGCTTGAGTTTGAGAACCCTTTGTCCCCTACAGCCTTAAGATCCAAAGTCTCAATCAACTCTCACTTGATTTGATTTCACGGAATCTATTTCAATTTTCATTGTTGTAACTATATATCCTTAGTTGGGTATGTAAGAGCCTACATTACACTATGTGGTTGTTTTCATCAAGTGGAGTAATTACATATATGTTTCCCCTTCAATCTCAAATCGATGAGGGAGAATGCAAGGACGACTCGTGCGTCGAGGTTGAGATTGACAAATTGATTATCAATTAATTAGTTACTCCCACTAGGACCAACAATATTAAATGAATTATTCTTTTATGGTATATCAGTATGATAGGAACATATTCATTATCACCAATTGATCCACCTAAATCAATTCGAGTATATACAACAAAAGCAATTTGGTCTGTAGTTTTGTCAAGAGACAAGTCACGACTTATCCCACCCTACTTAGTAAAACAGATTATCTAAGAATGCAATATCACATGATTCAAATTCGATTATAATGCCACTTTTGTTCACATATGAACAACATAACCATTGGACAATTTAGAGTATCGTACAAAGATAAATTTCATTTTCCTTGGAACTAATTCCATGTGAGAAAAATGAATTATGAATAAAAGCTGCACAAACTCAAATCAGGTTTTTGTTTTCCACAACTCATATGGAATAACAATAACTTAAATCATATTGTATTTGTTTGAATCATTGATGTCAGATGGAATAAATTGCAATGGAGTATCGGTGCATTAACTTTTCCAAATGGATTTCTATTTATTTTCTTGCTAGACAGTATTAATAAGTAGGCAAATCTACTTTATCTATAGCACTAAATAAATCATGTTTGGCTAAACAATACTTTTGTTGTTAGCCACTAAGGTCAAGTCTAGCATGCCGTATATTTGCATCAAGTGTTGATGCAAATAAGCACAAATAAATATTCTTACTGGAATTATAAATAATATCCAATATACTAAAACCATCATAGAAATAATCAGCACCATATCTCGTATGTGTCCAAATTCCAAACAAGATACATTATGAGGCATCATAGACACATCTAAAGCCTTAAAAGCCCTTTTCTCTTTTAGAACATATTGGATATTACGTCACCATTAAGCTTTACACTTATGTTAAGCTCGGAGACTAATATTCTCGTAACAGTTGATAATTGATAACAAAGTATAAATTAGTTGAGACATATATGTACATTTTTAGAGCCTAAAATTCATATACATACTAATCATTATAATAAGTAATTATATTAAATTTATTTCATATTAGATCCGGAATCGAAAGTTCACTATGTTTTCAATCATCATCCAAATTCTAATGTTCATTGAATCTAATATAATCAAATATTTAAGAAACATTTGTCTTAAATTATTGAAACTCAAGACTAAATAATCAGTAAATCTATAACAAATATAGGGATCCTTATTGTGCAGTAGACACACTTCAATAAGAAAATGTCACATATACGGATAATTGCACTTATCGAATATATCTTGATTTTTCTATAACACATACAGAAAAAAATAGGAACTCACCACAAAAATATACACACATATATATTTTATATATATATATATATATATGTATTATATATATATATATATGCCCACACGGACATATAAAAAATGGTGCCTACATGATCAATTTCTATCCACTGGTTTAAATCAAAAGTTAAAAAAATAACATATATAAACAACTCTGTATTGGTTCTGCCTTAGATAGACCACACCCATGCCATAATTAAAATTGACATGCCAATGGAACTTACAATAACACAGTAAAGAAAACTAGGAGCAGTTCTCAATTGATTTCATAATCAATAGTAAAACTTAAATGCATCTGATCCTTGTCTAGTTGTTGATATTTTAAAAACAAAAACAAAGAGAACAAAAAAAAAATGTATGTGGGTTTAGCATCTTCCAAAGTCATGCTTTATAATCCACACTCCAAGTATCAATGCACTGCAAAGTGCCATTAATATTGACACAATATTTCTCCTTTTATTAGAAAGAAAAAACGTTGATGTGAAACCAAAAAGAAAAAATGGATTAAATGACTTTTGGTTAAAGTACTCAGATTTTCTATATAATAGTCTTTCCCCAAAAAAACTGTTTTGTTCTCAAAATATTTTATTTTTAACGAAAGAAAAATATTTACCAGAAAACATCAATGGCTTTCAACGTCAAGATAATCAGTTTTAGTCTAGTTTAACCGAAAAGAATACAAAACAGAAAACAAACAAACTCTCACAACTCCGGCAGTGGAACAAAAAAACAGAATTAACTTTTCACATAATCTCTTCAATACACCCAACAGAGAAACACCTACGCCCTTTTGTAGAACATAATTCTTTTCCGCTCTTTGTCGACAACATTATAATTTTGAAGGAACGGAAAAAACAAGACTAGGAAACGAATAAAACCTTAGGCTCTGATACCAACTAAGGAAAATACAACAATCTAAGAACACATAGTTCTCCCAAGATCCATATATTTGTTTCACTAGTCGATAATATAATTACATGTATAAAACACGAACTATACCATAAAGTTTCACAGTCTAAATCGTACTTGAGTTATAGAATGAAATGCTCCAACGAACAACGATTCCACAAAGGTTCTTCACCGAAGAAGAGAGTTTTCTATTTGTTGGGAAGGAAGAAAAGCAGAAAAATCTACAAAATTAATTAGGGATTCTCCTAATAGAAACCTATTTATAATTTTTTAAGTGACACAACTATTCAGAATTTTTTCCTTTATTAGAGAGCTAGACAATTAGCCGAGAGTGTTGCTAGAAACTTGGTTTTGTGTTGAGTTGTAATCAAGATGACAATGCGTCGTCCCACTTGGATGAGTTTTGTACAAATTATTAGCGAATATTCACAGTATATTTTGTAATTATGATAGATGTATATTTAATGTAACTTAGGATTCTTATTGTATTAGGAATCAACCATTTAAGGTAAGTTAAGATTCTTATTGTATTAGGAATCAACCTCTGTACAACTATATATATTGTGATTAATGAAAGGAATCCCTAAGGGAGATTATTCCAAACTTACATGGTATCAAGAGCCAAACCCTAAATTCTACTCCCAAAGCCGTCGACCACCACCCTCTCTCTTCTTCCTTCTCGGTCGACGACCACCATGTCTTCCCCCACTAATTATAGTTCCTCCATTGGTACTTTTGACAACCCCCCACCACACTCATGGTCTTCTTTTCATTTGGCTTTCGCCATTACCAATATCAAGAATTCTATCCCTATAATTCTTGACCAAGAAGACTGTCAATATTCTATGTGGACAGAACTATTCTATATTCATGCATGTGCGTACAATGTGCTAGACCATATTGATGACTCTGTTCATCGTCCCACCGATATTGCCGACTCGACATGGCATCGCCTTGATGCCATCGTCAAACAGTGGATATACGGCACCATCACAAAAGACTTGTTGTGTACTATCATGAAAACATGTGCTACGACACGTGACCTTTGGGTACGGTTAGAAGAAATCTTTCAGTCTAATAAAAATACTCGGGCCGTGTATTTTGAAGAGCAGTTCAACAATACGTGTCTCAAGAATTTAACAACATGTCCGAATATTGCAAACAACTGAAACTCATAGCCGACCAACTTTCCAATATCGGGACATCTGTTTCAAAAACCAAGATGGTACTTCAATTGGTTGCTGGTTTACCGAAAGGTGAATACGATACACTTGCGACGATGATTTAACAGGCCAACCCACTACCATGTTTCACTAAGGCACGTTCACAACTATTGTTGGAAAAAACCCATCGTGCTAAACAAGAAGAGCACAATCAAAAGGCGTTAGCCGTTGACGGCATAACACCACCGACGGCCAACACCACCCAGCCACCACCGCAAGACCAGCAGCAGCAATAGTCCCGCGGTGGAGGGCATGGCGGCAGAGGCTGCGACAATAACAACAAAGAAAAGGGCCGCGACAAGGGCCACCGAAACCAGCAACCAGGCCCAACTCCTGCCCCTTACTTCCAGTGGGCTGGACAACAACCTTGGCCCAATACTGGGAACTGGGCCTCGCCTGCATGCCCTTACCCAACAATAGAGGCCCAGTTCCAGCAGGCTTCTTGGTCACCTGGTCTATTGGGCTCCGCCCCAGCCAACATGCAGGCCCATCAACAGCAATAGCAGGCCCATCAGCAGCAATAGCAGGCCCATATGGTCTTGGTCCATCAGCACCCGCAAGGCAGCAGCTTAACCCCTACCAATTTGGGCCAGGCTTTCAACACTGTGAACCTTCAACAACATGATGATAATTGGTACATGGACACCAGAGCCACATCTCACCTCACCCGGTCATCAGGTAACTTATCTCAAATGCTTCGGTTACAGTGTCCTCAATTTATTACTGTTGGCAATGGTCATCGCATTCCAATTGAAGGTTATGGTAACACACATACCAAACATCCTCACCCGCCTTTCTTTGTAAATCATGTCCTTTACACACCCAACATCATTAAAAATTTAATCTCTGTTAGAAAATTCACTCGCAATAATTTTGTGTCTGTCGAATTTGACCCTTTTGGTTTTTCTGTGAATGATCTCAATACGGGTAAAATTCTTACGCGCTGCAATAGTGTGGGAGACCTCTACCCCTTCATTCAATCTTCCGCTGTCAAAACTCATTCACCTGTCTCCCTTGCTGCTATCTCTCCGTCCACTTGACATAACAGACTCGGACACCTAGGAGATCCCATTTTTAATATTCTTAGGACTAATAAGTGTATTCAATATAATAATGGGAAACTTGCACAACACGGTTTTTCTTGCCCGTTTGGCAAACATACTCGTATTCCATTTATGTCATCCAACAGTGTTACTTTTTTTCCATTTGATATTGTTATACTAATTTGTGGACATCTCCGGTTGTCAGTTCCTTGGGTCACAAATTCTATCTAGTATTATTAGATGATTTTCACACTTTGTATGGATCTACCTGCTAAAGTTCAAATCTGAAGTTTTTGCCAAGTTCCTTGAATTTCAAAAATTTATTAAAACACAGTTTGAAATATCTATAAAATCTTTTCAATGTGATAATGGACATGAATTTAATAATTCGGCATTTCACAATTTTTGCTCTAAACAAGGCATGGTTTTCCGTTTTTCCTGTCCCTACATTTCCTCCCAAAATGACAAAGCTGAACGAATCATACGTACAATCAATAACATGGTTCGTACCCTTCTTTTTCATGCCACTCTTCCACCGCCATTATGGGTCTACGCTGTTAAAATGGTAAAGTACCTCCTTAATATTTTACCAACCAGCACTTTCTGAAACAAGACCCCAACCGAAATCTTATATCGTAGGTTCCATTCCTATGACCAACTCCGCATCTTCGGTTGCCTATGCTACCCCAACTCGGCCTCCACTGTATCTCACAAACTAGCCCCACGCACCACGCCATGTGTCTTCGTCGGTTTCTCACCCAATCATCGGGGTTACCTATGCTATGACATAGCCACTCGTAAGATCATTATCTCACGTCACGTCACATTCGACGAGGCGAACTATCCATTTTCAAATCTTCGAAAATTCCAAGCCACAGATTACATATTTCTCGATGAGTCTCCTCTGTCTCCTATAATCCAGACAATGTGTCACCGACAGTTTCCGGTTCCGACGAAGACTGCACCAGTAGCTCCATCACCAACAAAGTCTGACATTGTCCCCAACCACACACCCCCTAGCTCTCGGTCGAACCATCCACAGCTCGACCACCCTGTGTCACCTACCCCACCAATAATTTCTCGACCAGCCATCGACCCGAGACCAGCCAACACCCCCCCCAGAACCAGCAAGTCAACAACCATATATCGCAGATCAACCATTGCTGCCTCCAGAACCTGTAAGCCAGCAGCCTCAAACCCCAGTCCAAACACTGCTACCTACCCACCGCATGGAGACTCGTTCCCAACACGGGATTTTCAAACCCAAGGTTCACTTCAATCTCTCCACACAAACCTTATCACCCATTCCGAAAAATCCAAAACTAGCCAAACTGGAGCCTAATTGGAATGCGGCCATGTGCGAGAAATTTAATGCTTTAACCAAGCAGAACACTTGGGAGTTGGTACCTAGACCGAACGATGTGAATGTTATCCGGTGTATGTGGCTATATCGTCACAAGTTCAGAGACAATGGTGACTTAGAGCGGTATAAGGCAAGACTGGTTGCTAATGACGCTAATCAGCAGCAAGGTATTGATTGTGGTGAGACATTCAGTCCGGTTGTTAAACCGGCCACTATTCGGAATATTCTTAGTATTGCTATGGGCATGCATCGGCCAATTCATCAGCTTGATGTCAAGAATGTATTTCTTCATGGGGATTTGAAAGAAACTGTGTACATGCATCAGCCCCCTGGCTTTGTTTATCCGGCAGCCCCGCAGTATATATGTCATCTCAAGTAGTCATTATATGGATTGAAACAGGCACCTCGCGCTTGGTATGATCGCTTTGCGAGGTATATTATGCAAATCGGATTTATTTGTAGTAGGTGTGATAACTTTCTCTTCACTTTTCTTCGAGGTAGCAGCACTGCTTATTTGCTATTATATGTGGATGACATTATTCTTACTGCCTCCTTTGACGGATTGAAGAATGAAATCATTGCTCTACTCAAAACTGAATTTGCTATGACTGATTTGTGCAAGATGAGTTATTTCTTGGGTATATCCGTGACCAGATCGGCCGCTACTATATTTCTGTGTCAGCACAAAAATATGCGGAAGAGATAGTGTACAAGGATAAAATGGCAAATTGTAAAAGTATGCCAACTCCTGTTGACTCGAAATTCTAGCTTAGTGCCAATAAGGGTGCACCAGTTTCTGATCCCACCCTATATCGGAGTCTTGCAGGTGCCCTTCAGTATTTCACATTAACTAGGCCTGATATTGCATATGCCGTTCAGCAGGTGTGTCTGTTTTTGCACGCCCCTCGAGAGTCCCATTTTGCGGCCCTCAAACGTATTATTAGATACATTAAGGGCACACTTAACTTTGGACTGCATTTATACCCCTCTACCCCAACCAAATTACTCTCCTACACGGATGCAGATAGGGCAGGATGCCTGGACACATGTCTCTCCACCTCGGGCTATTGTGTATTTCTTGGGGATAATCTTATTTCATGGTCCGCCAAGCGGCAGGCCACGCTATCCCGTTCGAGTGCTGAAGCAGAGTATCGCAGAGTTGCTAATGTCGTTGCTGAGATCTGTTGGCTCCGAAATCTTCTTTTGAAGCTCTAGTGTCCACTGCGAAAGGCGTCTATAGTCTACCGTGACAACATATCTACCATCTATATGTCTATAATCCGGTCCAACATCAGCGGACCAAGAATATCGAGATGGATATTCACTTTATGCGTGAGAAGGTTGCCGTTGGTCATGTCAAAATATTACACGTGCCTTCCTCCTATTAGTATGCAGATATTTTCACAAAGGGACTACCGAGACAGCTCTTCACCGACTTTCGATCTAGCCTTAGCGTTCGGCCTTCTCCCTCTCCGACTGAGGGGGAGTATTAGCGAATATTCTCGGAATATTCACCGTATATTTTGTAATTATGATAGATGTATATTTAAGGTAACTTAGAATTCTTATTGTATTAGGAATCAACCATTTAAGGTAAGTTAGGATTCTTATTGTATTAGGAATCAATCTCTGTACAACTATATATATTGTGATTAATGAAAGGAATTCCTAAGGGAGATTATTCCAAACTTACACAAATGATTAAACTTATTGAGCATTTCCTTTCAATATTGCATGGTAAATACACAATATGTATTCAAATTTATTTTTTTGTGGTGGAAAATTAAACCCTTTGGTGTAGATTAATACCAGTTGGTTTTACACTTAATTGCACCAACAACCAAAGAAGCACCACACTATTACGTTGGTTTGCTACTATACTACTGTTATATTCAAAGCTTTGGGATGGTAATAACTATTTCTATATTTTATTTAAGGCTTTTTAAGCTATATATATATATACTACTTGGTCATTAATGGTTCGAGTAACGTTAACGGTTAGTCAGAGGCGGAGCTAGAAGTTTGAGTTTATGAGTCCTAGATATTAAAAAAAATTATTGGGTTCTTCATATATTATTTATATGTATTAAGTAATATTTTTAACATAAATACAAAATCTGTGCCAGATACTATGCCAAATCCGTAGGCGAAAGGCTAGCTCTTTTTTCTGCAGTTAGTTACTTGACGTATCTCTAATTTTACATGCAAGGAAATAAACAGCATGTAAATGGAAATATTCCCAGAGAATAACACTCCCTAATCTCTATGAGGGGATCACCCTATTAACTAGGCTCAAAATCAATTAATATTAATTGAATTCATGAGATCAACTTTTCAGGTCGTTTTATGCGAAGAGATCAAACCAAAAGTTAACAACATATGCATGTGCTTTTGGTATGACAAAATTCATTTTTCATTAAAAAGTATTCTGCTAGATTTTGTTTTTGAATAATTTATGTATATAATAGTAAAATAATTAAGATTTGAATATAGAATATTATTATAAGTGTATAACAATCTGTTGACACTCAAAAAATAATTTAAGTGTTTAGCCGAATTCAGTGACAGCCGAACTGTTCCAGAGCTGAATTTACTCCTAGCTCTAGACTACAAAAACTTCATTAGCTACTAAGGCATCTTAGCCAAGTTGTCAGTTAGAGGTACGACTGGGACCCACTCAGATGTAGACGCCTCAAAGACCAAGTCAAAAGGGTTTCAGGACCCCTGGAAGCGGTAACGGCCTACAACAGCTAAAAGAAAGGGCCATTATCCGAGCAAGAGGAGTAGATGGCGAGAAAATCGGCACCACCTCCCCCATAGTCGGCCATTAAACTTAGTGGGTTACTTGATGGCTGGCATGGGGGGGGCACGTTGTACAATTTGTTTCCTTTTTGTACTATAAATAGGATCATTCTTTGTATATAACAGACACAATCAATCAAACAACTCAAATTTTATCTATCTTTATCCTTTACTTTATTTTTCCTTTACTTTACTGTACTCAGCGGTATTCATATTTCTTACCTCTTAGTTTATTCATATCACCGTTCTAACGCTTTCTAGAGTAGTTGGGGAACCCATTGCTGGAAATTAGAGTTCCATTTCCGGCCTAAATCTCTTAAGTTAAGGAATCAATTTGTCATCTGATTTCATCAGCAGATAAAACGGCAAACACTTCGGACGGTAAGAAATTAGGCACGCCCAGTTGGACCATAGGTGAATTAATAGTAAAGTTTGATTCTCCAAATTAGGATCATTCTTGACGTATGCACCTAAGGTCCGGTAAGAAAATGAACCCCGAGTCTAGTCCACATCCTAAACAAAATCCTCCCAGAAGGAACAACGAACCAGCATCCTCATCGGCTATGCCTACATCGGTTAATACCCTTCCATTTCCTCTATCAACCTAAGCTGTGGAAGAACCTAGCCAATATGAAGGTCCAACCATAATGACCCAACCATAATGACCACATCTTTTATTAGACAACAGATCAATTTTGGCATCCACGATATGATGTATCAAGTTTCTAAACAGTTGGCTGACGTTGTGAAGCCGATGGTACATAATGAGGTTCAGCAAGTGAGGGAGATGGAAACCAATCGAATGTATCCAGGAGAATGTTCGGTAAGTTCTGCCATCCCTCTGACGAGCAGTATTGTTCAGCATGAGACTGTGACTCCGGGTGTTGTTCCTCAGTCGCATGTGCATCAGCTAGTGCCTACTTAGGTCCAGCCGGTAGTGCACCTAGGAACACAAGCCCAATCGCCTGGCAACCAGCACACTGCATGGTCGCCGCCGAACCTTGGGGGGAAAAATGTGCCACTTAACCAAGCGAGTCTGCAGTATGGGCAGATCAACATGGCTCGGATACCAGTTCAGACTCCAGGACACTTTGGATTGCAGCTCGTTATGCCGTACGTTTCTATGAACGGCCCTACGATGCAGGCGAACAATGTTGGCCAGCCGAATTGGCAGTTGATGGCCCCTGGCTATGACTTAGCTCGGCTATTTGGTGACGCTATTTACAGTGGAATACCATTCCAACAGTCATTGCCAGTACCCAATCCATACCTTCCAAGAAGCGTAAATTTTCTAAGAACGGCCGACGTCCTAGGAGAGCAGCCATGGAATATTGTTCCACCTTATCCTCAGGCTCCGTAGCCGTTCCAGGAGCTCAGGCTGTAGGATTTGGTGGCTGTACCCAACAATAGCAATGAGGCATTACCCCACCTATTGGTAATGTCCAACAGACCACCTATAACCTTCAAAACCCTGTCCAACAAAGTGCAGAATGGAGGCCGCCAGTACAGAACGCCTACCAGCCGAATCTACTCGAGAATCGGTAGAGGACGTCATAATTGATAAACCCAGAAATTATTTCTAATACCATGTGGAGGTACTTCGGTGTCCAACTAAAATGTTTGGACAAACCTGTATATAATAAGTTTTACTCCGATTGGGTAGATCAGATAACACTTTTTGCCGAGGGGTTTCAAAACACCAGAGTTTGTCATCTTCTCTAGTGACGACGGTAAATCCACTATCGAGCACATCGGTAGATTTACCACCCAATGTGGTGAGGCTGGCCAGAATGAGTATCATAAGTTGTAGCTATTCCCTCTCTCTCTAACGGGTACAACCTTCGCATGGTACTCCTCTTTGGCTCCTGATTCCGTAAAGAGTTGGGCTGACATGGAAGGTTGCTACTATGATAGGTTATATTGGCCCCAACCTCATGGTACCGTGACTGATCTAATGAATCTCAAGCAGCAGGTCTATGGATCGGCTGCCAATTTTATCAAGAGATTCAGAAAGAAGGTTGGGAAATGCACCATACACTTCCCTGAGTCTGAGTGTGCCCACATGATAATCAACAACATGCACCCTCAGTTAAATGAGAAGTTGGTGGGAAAATATTGCTCTGACCTAAGCCATTTAGTTAAAAAGGCTAGCAAAATAGAACAGTACGTTCAGGAGATGGAGCGGAGAAGAGCCAGCCGAAATTGAGGCTCCCACTTGGTATCCATCATTGAAGCAGATGAATATGACTCAATGTCAGCTGACTGTGCGGTAGACGCAATGGTGGTCGATATTGTTAGGGGTAAGGTTTACTCTTGACCAGCCTTGAAAGGTGTAAAATGCAAGAAGACAAGTTCATCCGATGACAGGGTCAGTTACTCGTTTGACATCATAAAGGCTGATCAGATCTTTAATCATCTGCTCAAAGATAAGCAGATTTGGCTACTTGATGGTCATAGAATTCCGCCTACCGAGGAACTCAAAGATAAGAAGTACTGCAAGCGGCATAATTCATACAGTCACTCTATTTCTAATTGTGTGGTCTTCAGAAAGGCGATTCAAAAAGGCATCAAAGAGGGGAGGTTCAAGCTAGCCGACAAAAGTTTGGCTGAAATGTCCATTGATACCGACCCCTTTTCCGCGGTACCAATATCTATGGTATCTTTTGCTAAGCCCGATGAGTCAAGGGACACCAAAGGGAAACAACCGATGAAAAAGGTGTGGGTCTTAAAGAAACCTACCGAAGGGGAGAAGGCCACAAGGGCCTCTGTGTTCAACCGGTTAGGCAGCCTATATGACATTCGTGATGACAGGCAGTCAGCTAGGAGCAGTTTTTATGGCCGCCCTAAATACTCAAGGGACATTGAACGAGAACTTCAAGAACAAACCATGAGGTTCATAAGGGTCCCTATCTGCGCCAGGAATAGGCCTGGGGGGTAAGTACATATGCCAACCAACCGACAGCCGAGCATGCCTCGAATAAATGAAGAACCATTCCCTAAAACCAAACAGAGAATGGTCGAGTTTAACGTAAATGAGGGTATTTCGTTCTTATGTATCACAACGAGAAATAAGGACCAGAGGAGACCTTGGAGAATGATTAAACTAGCCGCCAACACAGAAGAGTGGAAGTGGTCTGTCAATCAGGCTCCCGGAAAGAAAGAGGCACCACCTAGAGTCTCATCCAGGACTCAGAAAAGAAGGATGCAACGTGACAAGGCCTTGCGTTAAATGCAACAAACATTGCATCTAATTTCCATCACTAAGGCAGCCGAATATCATGAGATTCCTGAGTCTTCCATGAATGAGGCTATCGAGTGGGCATTCAGCTCAGATGCTTCAGGGGCAATGTCGCCTGAAGGAGAAATGTTGGGTCAACCAGAGCTGCATGAATAAGGAACCCCAGCAAGAGAATGTGGCCCCGGATAAACCTCTAACTGAGGAAATCCCACAAATCATGCAAAGGATTCAGTCAGAGGATCCTCAACCGATCCCCATTTGTCTCCAGAAAATGGAGGATATGAACTTCTGGTCATCCGAAGTGGATGAAGTATGGAACTCCATCTTCGATTTATTTACCCACGACCTGGTTGATGAGATGTGGGCAGACATTGAAATGGTCAGCCTAATCCCATGTGAGTTCTGGGTCAGCTGCTTCGCGCTAGATAGCCTAGAAGGCGATGTTTCCATAAAAGATGCAGAATGGGAAACAATAGCTGATACCCTAGCTAGGGAAACCTTGAGCACCGTATTTGGTGTACCTACAGAAGATATGGTTAAACACCTCAAACCCCTTTACGTCAAGGCTTACATTAACGGCAAAATTATTAGTCGGGTGTTTGTCGATAATGGGGCTGTGCTGAATGTGATGCAACTGCTTACCTTGAAGGATCTAAAAAAAAAGGAGGCCAACTAATATGAAAATGGCTAGCTTTATAGGAGAAGCCTCTGAAGCTTTGGGGATTCTAGTAGCAGAAATCACTGTAGGGCTTAAGATCATCAGGTCTGCCTTCTTTGTAATAGATGGCAAGCCATCCTACACCATTTTGCTAGGCAGGGATTGGATTCACACCAGCCGATGACTTCCTTCTACCATGCATAAAAAAAACTCATCTTTTGGGAAGGAGACAAGATAGAAATCATCCCAACGGATGATAACCCGTTTTGACCAGGGGTTCAGAACATAGAGGTTGTCCTCTATTCACCATATATGGCTCCTATAGCTGTCATGGAGCAGTATGAAGAAGGATCTTGGGAATCCTGTAATCTTACCTCGCGAGGGTTTGAAATAAAACAATTAGCCGAACCATGACTTACCTTGGAGGATTTAAATAGTTGAGAAAACCCAAATCATACGTGACCTATGGCATCGGCTGACCGCCCTGAGTTTTGAGTCAAGGATAGCTGAGGCATCGTAGATGGGGAACCACGACAATGAACTAACGCTTGCAGCCAATGAAGTTGAGCTGCCGATGGAACTTGAATCGTTTATAAGAAGGGTTATGCCTAGTTTTGAGTCTCAGAATCCTTTGGAAGATATCAACTTGGAAACTGAATAAATCCCTTGGCTAACACATATTAGTGGTTTCTTGAAGGAAGAAGACAAACAAGGCATAACTGCCCTTTTATTGCAGTATAAAGACTATTTCGCATGGGATTATCATGAGATTCCTGAGCTGGCACGAACTTTGGTAGAACATAGATTTCCAATCAAGGAGGGTTCCCAAAATAGCCGCCTAGAAGGCGAGCTGCATTGAGATCCGAGGAGACTCTCAGCTGGTGATCAAATAGTTGGCCGGGGAATATGACTGCAATGACCCAAATTTGCTGGCCCATCACAAAACGGCTAACAGGTTGCTTAGTGGGTTCGCATCATCCACGTTAAGTTATGTTCCTAGAGGCATGGATGTTTAGGCTAACGACTTAGCACAAGAAGCTTAATGTTTTAGGAAGTCTCTACTCACCCTAGAGCACAATGACTTACCAGCCGAAGAGTTAGCCATTGATCAAGTCGACTCATGGAGGCAGTTACTAATTAACTACATAAAAGATCCCTCCAGTTACAAGGAACTCAAGGATAAAAGAAGAGCTTTGAAATATGTGCTCATTGACGATGATCTTTATAAAAGGAGTGTGAATGGAGTACTACTCAAGTGCATTGCCAAAGCAGAGGCCTTGAGGGTCATGGGAGAGGTCGATGAAGAAGAATGTGGATCACACAGAGTGGGGCCAGCGATGAAGTGGCTGATCTACCGCCACAACTATTATTGGCCTACTATCACAGCTGACTGCTTCCAGTATGCAAAAGGATGCAAAGATTGTCAGAAACATGGACCAATCCAACAGATACCAGCAAAGTTGATGGTTGACATGTGGGGGGGGGGGGGCACGTTGTACAATTTTTTTCCTTTTTTGTACTATAAATAGGATCATTCATTGTATATAACATACACAATCAATCAAACAACTCAAATTTTATCTATATTTATCCTTTACTTTATTTTTCCTTTACTTTACTGTACTCAGCTGCATTCATGTTTCTTACCTCTTAGTTTACTCATACCACCGTTCTAACACTTTCTGTAGTAGTTGGGGAACCCATTGCTGGAAATTATAGTTCCGTTTCTGGACCAAATCGCTTAAATTAAGGAATCAATTTGTCATCCGATTTCGTCAGCCGATAAAATGGCAAACACTTCGGACGGTAACACAATCAATGACTATAACATGCCAAAAACATTTGGACAAACAAGATTATTATAGAAAGGTTGAATGTACCACATAAATGAGAATTGACTTTTTTCTTTTTGTTTCACCTCATATTTGATGTAGCGTAGAAATATACTATCACTAAGATGGCTTAAGCTTTGGACCTTAATTTTTATGTTCTTAAGAAATGTTAAGACAACACTTGTTTACGAATTTATTTTGTTCTTATCTTTTTCTTATTATTCTGTATTTTATTTATTCTTTCCTATAAACTTCTGTTTATGTCCGTTTTGGCTTCTCTATCACCAAAGTCATTTTGGCCCGACTTCATTGTTAATATGAATACCACTTTTGTCTTCTTTCTTTTTTTCTGCTACTATATATTCCTAATCCTATTCTTGTTATGATGGAATACCACTTTTGTGTTTCTTCTTTAAACTGTCTATAATATGGCTTACTAACTTTAAAGATCCAGTTTGAAAGTGTAAGAGGGAGGATGAATTGTAAATTTTTATTCCTTAATCGACTACCTCAAGGTGTTAGTCGACTGTTAATGGATATAGTGCAGAAAGTAATAACTGAAAGCAAATGACACCAAATATTTTTATATTGATTCGGACTCAATGTGAATTCTAATCCAGTCCCCTTGGATTGCAAGGGTGTTCTCTACAGCTCTTTTGAAATTGAGTTTGTTGCAATGATGTTTTGAATGAAGTTCCTACGTGTACACTCAAACACTCGTACTCTTTTGATACAATGCCCCCAACTATACTATATCTCTTCTCACTTTTTTATACACTATAAATCACTCAGAGTTACAATACTTGTTAAAAGTAAAGTAAAGAGCTTGAGAAGTTGAGAAGAAAGTATATTTTATTTTGTCTTCGGAGCCATCCTTTATAAATGTAGAATGGTCTTGTGGACCTTGCAGAGTTGGAAACCCAAGAGATTTGATCCCTGGAAAAAGGAATAAGAAAACCTATTTTCCAAGAATAAGGTTAGAGCTTTTTGGTGGACTGGTTTTCTTTCCTTGTGAGCTTTGTGGCTGAATCTTCAAGATGCGTGTCCTTAAATATTTCCTTAAAGAATGGTACTTGTTTTCTTGTTCATGTGAGCTTGATATACTTGATTGATGCGATGCGATCTCGTACAATACTTGATTTGATCCATTTAAACCTTGATTTATTTGTCTCCATAAATAAATCCTTATTTATTTCGCTTAGACGTATTGTTTTGGGCTTCACTAGTCCGTTGGACTAGCGTCTTTCTTTGGCCTTGTGAGTCAGCTAGGTCTGGCTTTCCCTTGTGGGATAACCTGCACAATAGGGTTTTTCATTAATAAAATTCAACACTAATAATATCCTTTTTTTTGTTGATGACAATAAGTGTAACATGTATATAATCAACTTCCATGTTTATGAGTCAACTGTTGCCCCCCTGAGTAGTTGACTAAATTGATGCTCCCCCTGAGTAGTTGACTATATGGATCCTTTTTCTCCCCCTTTAACATCAATAAAAATAAAACAGAGACAAATGTAAATAGGCCCATTTCGGCCTAAGTAACATGATTGAAGGAAATAAATACTAGAAAGACTCATTTTCAAGAAATCTAAAGGAACAAGTTCAGACAAACTCAATTTCATAACAAGACAACATAATGGACTTTGACAACATTACATAAATATACATGATATACATCATTATACACTTGAAAGTGTATAATAGTGTACATTGATATGTATATCATATATATCAGGGCATATTAGTCAAGCACACAAGAGAGGAGAAAAACTGGATGAGACATATATGCTAGACTACCCAAAATCCACCTCATATATCTTAGGTATACTCTGATATACAAGTGAAATATATCTTGTATACTTTGTAATATACAAAACATATATACCTTGTATATTCAGTAGCATTCCTAAGTCATATGGGATGGCATACTTACATATTGAGGGCAGCAGATAACACAAATATTCAGAATCACAAGCAAAGACTATGTCAATCAAGTAGAGACATGCTTATGGAATAAAAAGACTTAGGTACTCAGTTTTGCAACATGATGGACTTAACAGAGGTGTACAGATATCATACCAAATAAGCAGCAAGCTCAAACACTCAACATGTTCTCTAATAGAAGAAACACACAAGGCATTCAAAAGTTCTATCAAATCCCATTAGCAATGTCAGTCTTACAAACATAAACACGACATTCAGAAGGCAAACTCAAGAAAACATATACATAATGCTCTACACAAACTACTCCCAACTATATCATGCATGCATCCCTTCATTGTATTCTTTTAATCAAACAAAAACTAAAGCAGTCTTATGCTTGCCATAACAAGGTGGACAATACACACATAGATGAACAGATTCAGTAAAGAAAGTGAGGGGAGGATTAGATGAACCATATGTTCATTGTTCCACCATTCATGAAGAAAAAAGGGAAAATGCATCCTAATTTAAATCAATTTTTATACCTAATTAAAAAAAAAACTAAAGCATTCTTATACCTAATATTAAGTAAAATTGGGACACTATGTGATTATTTACAGTATTACAATCATTCAAACACATCAGGAGAGGAAAATAAGGTGCTCATGAGTCAACTAAGTTAATGGTTAGAACATAAGAGTGGTACATGTCAGTTTTTGGTCCTTTTCAAGAAATAAACTTAGGTATATACTCATTACTTAGAAGCGTGACAAAGAGTAATCCCTAACCCAGGGTAGACGATAATGAAGCTGAGTTGGATTACTCAAAGCTTCATATTGAACTCATGAGTTATAGACATCACTCAATGCCCTCCACAAATGTATATCACCTCTTATAACTCAACAAATAAGGCAAATCAGATGCAACAATGGTATTCTTTCAGTTTAAGTATTAAGAGGTCCTATATATATCAACATTATTTAGTTATTGGTTAAAACAGAAAGCCAACAGATACATTGATTCATATTAGCGAATATTCTCAGAATATTCGCCGTATATTTTGTAATTATGATAAATGTATATTTAAGGTAACCTAGGATTCTAATTGATTAGGAATCAACCTTTGTAAGGTAAGTTAGGATTCGTACCATATTAGGAATCAACCTTGTACAGCTATATATATTGTGAATAATGAAAGAAATTCCTAAGGAAAATTATTCTATCTCTCATGGTATTAAGAGCCTAAAACCTAAATCCTCATTCCCGGCCGAAATCCGAATTTTTTCTGCTTTCAGAGATTTTTTTTTTCTGGTTTCTTCCTCCATATTTCGGCCAAACCAGAAAATTCCCTTCCCTCGGCAGGCGGCAACCATGTATTCCCCCACAAATTCCGTTTCATCCACTGGTACACTTGACAACCCCTCTCAACGTTCAGTACCTTCTTTTCATCCGGGATTCGCCGTTAACAACATCAAGAATTTTATCCCTATAATTCTTGACCAAGAAGACTGTCAATATTCCATGTGGATGGAACTATTCTACATTCATGCATGTGCATACGACGTGCTCGATCACATTGACGAATCTGTTCCTCGTCCCACCGATGTTACAGATTCAATCTGGCGTCGTCTTGACGCCATCGTTAAAAAAAGGATCTACGGCACCATCTCCAAAGATCTGTTATGCACTATCATGAAAACAGGTGCTACGGCACGTGAACTTTGGGTCCGGCTTGAAGAAATCTTTCAGGACAATAAAAATACTCGGGCTGTGTATTTGGAAG
This sequence comes from Anisodus tanguticus, assembly GCA_034509755.1. NCBI lineage: Eukaryota > Viridiplantae > Streptophyta > Magnoliopsida > Solanales > Solanaceae > Anisodus > Anisodus tanguticus. The sequence goes on from CM067542.1 coordinate 38,537,656, forward strand.
AGCAATTCAACAATACCTGCCTCGAGAATTTTAACAACATGTCCGAATATTGTAAGCAACTGAAACTCATAACCGATCAACTATCCAACGTCGGGACTTCTGTTTCAGAAACCAAGATGGTGCTTCAACTTGTTGCGGGTTTACCGAAAGGTGAATATAACACACTCGCAACAATGATTCAACAAGCCGACCCTCTCCCAAGTTTCAACAAGGCACGTTCACAACTATTGTTGGAAGAAACTAGACGTGCTAAACAAGAGGAACATAATCAAAAGGCGTTAGCCGTTGACGGGATGGCAACACCTGCGGCCAGCAGCAACCAGCAGTTCCAGCAGCAGCAACAGAGCGGCGGAGGTCGTGGAGGCAGAGGTCGCAACAAGAAAGGCAAGGGCCACGGAAAGGGCCATCGCAACCAGTGGACTGGACAACAGCCAACCACTGGACAGCAGCAGCAGTGGTCCAACCACTAGCAACAGTGGCCCAACCAGCAGAACTGGGCCTCTCCTGCATGCCCGTACCCGACTTGCGGGGGCCCGGCCCAAAGCAACCTTGGTCGATCGGCCTGTTGGGCCTTGCCCCAGCCACCAGCGGAGCCCACCACCACCAGCAGCAGCGGGACCACGATTGCGGTCCAACAAAGAAGAAGACTGCGCAGCGAGCAAAGCAGCCGGCCCCGGCGATTTGGGCTGTGCATACACCACCGTGAACCTTCAACACCCGACGACAATTGGTACATGGACACCGGAGCCACATCTCACCTCACCCGGTCGTCGGGTAACCTATCTCAACTACGTCGGCTAAAGTGTCCTCAATTTATTACTGTCGGCAATGGTAATCGCATTCCAATTGAAGGATACGGTAACACACACACCAAACATCCACACCCACCTTTCTCCCTAAACCACGTCCTATACACACCTAACATCATTAAAAACTTAATCATTGTTAGAAAATTCACTAGCAATAATTCTGTGTCTGTCGAATTTGACCCTTTTGGTTTTTCTGTGAAGGAACTCAATACGGGGAAAATTCTTACACGCTGCAATAGTATGGGAGACCTCTACCCATTCACTCAATCTTCCGCTGTCAGACCGCAAGAACCTATATCCCTTGCGGCGATCTCTCCCTCAACTTGGCACAACCGACTCGGACACCCCGGAGATCCAGTTTTTACTTTTCTTAGGACTTCTAAGCGTATTCAATGTAATAATGGGAAAATTTCCCAACACTGTTTTTCTTGTCCACTAGGCAAACATACTCGTCTTCCCTTTATATCATCAAACAGTGTTACTTTTTCTCCCTTTGATATTGTTCATGCTGATTTGTGGACATCTCCGATTGCTAGCTCTTTGGGTCATAAATTCTATCTAGTATTCTTGGATGATTTTTCACATTTTGTCTGGATTTACCCACTGAAATTCAAATCTAAAGTTTTTGCAAAATTCCTCGAGTTTCAAAAATTCATTAAGACACAATTTGAAAAACCTATTAAATCATTCCAATGTGATAATGGACGTGAATTTAATAACTCGGCATTTCACAATTTCTGTTCTAAACAAGGCATGGTTTTCCATTTTTCTTGTCCCTATACTTCTTTCCAAAACGGAAAGACTGAAAGAATTATACGTACCATCAATAACATGGTCCGCACACTTCTGTTTCATGCCTGCCTACCACCGCCTTTTTAGGTATATGCTGTCAAAATGGTAGAATCCCTTCTAAATATTTTACCAACTAGCACACTCCAAAATAAAACCCCTACAGAAATCTTATACCGTAGGCAGCCGTCATATGATCACCTACGTATTTTTTGATGCTTATGCTACCCCAACATAGCCTCCACTGCACCCCACAAACTTGCCTCTCGCACTCTTCCATGTGTCTTCCTTGGTCTATCTCCTAATCATCGGGGCTACTTGTGCTATGACATTGCTACTCGCAAAATCATCGTCTCCCGTCATGTTACCTTTAACGAGACAACCTTTCCTTTTTCAAATCTCCAAAAATTTCAGACCACCGATTACATCTTTCTCGATGAACCGAGTTTGTCTCTGGTCATCCAAAATCTGTACCAGCAGCACGACTCAGCTGTTTCGACGCCATCGTCGCCTCAAAGCAGTGTCATCTGACCCTCCCGCAGCAATGCTGCCACCCAGTCCAGCTCCCACACCACCCATGCTGCACGCTGTCGAGTCTAATGCACCACCCACACTGCCTCCAGTCCAGCAAATCCAACAACCAATCGAGTCTCCTGCTTCGCAAAGCAACACCGCGCCAACCGGGTCCGCAGCCCCGCCCGCCACCGTCCAAAGGTGACCAGTCCCGACCTCCCACTGTTGCCCTCTCACCGCATGGAGACTCGTGCACAACACGGGATCTTCAAACCCAAGGTTCACTTCAATCTCTCCACACAAACCTTATCACCCATTCCAAAGAATCCAAAACTAGCTAAACTGAACCCCAATTGGAATGCGGCCATGTGCGAGGAGTTTAACGCTTTAATCAAGCAGAACACTTGGGATTTGGTACCTAGACCAGCTGGTGTGAATGTTATCCGGTGTATGTGGCTATTTCGTCACAAGTTCAGAGACAGTGGTGACTTAGAAAGGTATAAGGCAAGACTAGTTGCAAATGGCACTAATCAGCAGGAGGGTATTGATTATGGTGAGACATTCAGTCCAGTTGTTAAACCGGCCACTATTCGGACTGTTCTCAGTATTGCTATGGGCTTGCATTGGCTGATTCATCAGCTTGATGTCAAGAATGCGTTTCTTCATGGGGATTTGAAAGAGACTGTGTACATGCATCAACCTCCTGGTTTTGTTCATCCGGCAGACTCACGCGGTTGTGTGTCGTCTCAGAAAGTCATTGTATGGATTGAAACAGGCCCCTCGCGCTTGGTATGATCGGTTCGCCAGGTATCTTCTGCAAATTGGTTTTGTATGTAGCAGGTGTGATACCTCTCTCTTCACTTTTCACCGAGGTAGCAGCACTGCATATTTGCTATTATATGTTGATGATATTGTTCTTACTGCCTCATCTGACGGGTTGAAGAATGAAATCATTGCTCTACTTAAAACTGAATTTGCTATGACTGACTTGGGCAAGCTAAGTTATTTTTTGGGTATATCGGTGACTAGATCTGCTGCCAATATGTTCCTGTGTCAGCGAAAGTATGCAGAAGAGATAGTGTACAGGGCCAAGATGGCAAATTGTAAAATTATGCCAACTCCGGTGGACTCAAAATCCAAGCTTAGTGCCAATGACGGTGCGCCAGTTTCTGATCCCACTCTGTATCGGAGTCTAGCAGGTGCTCTTCAGTATCTTACATTCACTAGGCCTGATATTGCATATGCCGTTCAGTAGGTGTGTCTATTCATGCACGACCCCCGAGAGTCCCATTTTGCCGCCCTCAAACGTATTATCAGATATGTTATGGGCACACTTGACTTTGGCTTACATCTATACCCCTCTGCCCCAACCAAATTGCTAGCCTACACAGATGCAGATTGGGTAGGATGCCCCGACACACGTCACTCCATCTCCGGGTACTGTGTATTTCTTGGGGATAATCTTATCTCATGGTTCGCCAAGCGGCAGGCCACGCTGTCCCGTTCGAGTGCTGAAGCAGAATATCGCGGAGTTGCTAATGTCGTCGCTGAGATCTGTTAGCTCCGAAATCTTCTTTTGGAGCTCCAGTGTCCATTACGCAAGGCGTCTATAGTCTATTGTGACAACATTTCTGCTATCTATATGCCTCATAATCCAGTCCAACATCAGCGGACTAAGCATATTGAGATGGATATCCACTTTGTGCGAGAGAAGGTTGCTCGTGGTCAGGTCAAAATTTTACACGTGCCTTCCTCGTATCAGTATGCAGATATTTTCACAAAGGGACTACCGCGACAGCTCTTCACCGACTTCCGATCCAGCCTTAGCATTCAGCCTCCTCCCGCTCCGTCTGAGGGGGAGTATTAGCGAATATTCTCAGAATATTCGCCGTATATTTTTTAATTATGATAAATGTATATTTAAGGTAACCTAGGATTCTAATTGTATTAGGAATCAACCTTTGTAAGGTAAGTTAGGATTCGTACCATATTAGGAATCAACCTTGTACAGCTATATATATTGTTTATAATGAAAGAAATTCCTAAGGGTAATTATTCTATCTTTCAGAATTTAATTTATAACATGATTTGTACATCATTTGGCATATATCCAAGTCATCGGGAGGGACATAAATCAAAAGGGTAATTCTCAACACATACAATCACACTTAGAGGGTTCCCACAAGTTGCATGAAGTGGCAAGAGGAAGTCCTGATCTAGAGCAGCCACAATCAAAGTCTCATCTAGAGCTCATAGCTAAAGGACATCACTCTATGTCCTTCCAAAATTGTGTGACACCTATCCTCTACTTACCACAATAATCAACTAAGGCAAGGAACCCTATGCTCTCGTCTCAAATCCTATAAGAATTATACTATTCAAACAACAACTAAGAACAAGTTAAATGGTCAGATCATATATCCTACTGTCCTATAACTAAGTCTGGACAAATTTTACAAGTTTACACTAACCTTAATATTTACACAGGTATTGGTAGTATCATTTATTAATCTATATTAGCACATACAATGAAACGGGAAAACCATATAGTATTTCCTACTCAGGTGGTTCATGCTTTAAAGATTAAGGATGAGAAGGTGTTGGGGAGCATGCTTGGGGACATAAAGAACAATTTCAAACCTCAGATCAGACCAAACACACACATATTTCACAGGGTTGCAGAGCATTGTCCTGCCACAAATAAAGTATGATATACTTTCTACCTATCTGCCTTAGAATAACATATCTAAACATTTGGGAGAAAGTCAAAACAAGCAGGTAAGTCAGTTTAGGGAATCCATAGTCTCAACCATTCAATTTCCGTATACAAATAAAGCAAATAATTCACCCAGCCCCTCCCATTTTTATTGATAAACGTTGAATAAAATCTGAGACCTTATCATCTTCTCTGATTTTACTCTAAGTTAAAACTAAAACAAAATCTATAACTATATTATCTTTTCTGATTTTACTTCAAGTTAAAAGCTAAAACTATCTGGAACCCCATTATCATTCACTCGAACTTCTAAAATAATGTCAACACCTGTCTTCATATTTCTTAGAACCAGGCTCCATGTTAATCACATACAACAATTTGGACTAGCTATTTAAGACTAAAAGACCCTTTTTACCTAAGAGGTGTAACACAAACTAACATATAAGCCTCAAATCATCCTACTTGACCTAAACAAAGCAATTCATAGTCATAGATACATTCAACTCAAAAATACAGACAATATCAAGATAAAAATGGAATTGTTAAGCTTATTTAGTCTGGGCATGAGCACACACATGACTTAGATGAGCTGTTTAACCTCAAATGGATTACACAAGTGGTCTATTGTAGGGTTGATTAGTTAAAGAACAGAATTCAAGTGTGCTACTCAATCTTCAACCAAGGTTGCAGGTGCTTTAAACAAAGATAATGATCATAATTGATCCCTACTAACATTTTACACTTATTTGAACATGTGATTGTCACCTAATCTAATTCAGCCAGGATTAACATATTCTAGTCTAATTAGTTAGCCAAACTAACAGAGCCAAAATCAATAACATATTATAATTCAATTGTATAATTTATTCTAATCCTATAAAAACACTAACTATATGGTTAAATAATCAGAAATAGACAACTCTTAACATTAAGTCAAGCACATGAATTGAAGCTATATATTACATAACTAATCAAACTTTCATAACTCCTTTTTAGAAATCGTGGTGGCACCTACATATTCCACCGATAGGCGAACCACTCCCGAATAATTCACATGATAACTTAAATAAAAGCGGAAGAAAACAGGATACAACACAAACTGTCTCACAATATAAATGCGGAAAAGATATAAGTCTGAGCAACACTACATCAAATGAATCCTCCAAATGATCTAGTCTGTAGATACAAGAGCACTAGTAAACCAATACAAGTCTGAACAGGGAAACAAGAGTCAAAACTGAATACATAATTTAAAAATGTATGTCATGTCTCTCAAGTGCAAATAAAAGACTTAAATAGGGATAGAACACCCAAGGGTATGCTGGAGATAGTAGTCGAATTTGTATCTACATCAAGAAACAATGCAGTAAGTGTAGCATGAGTACACAATGTATCTCCATAGACATCATAGGCCGACAATGATGGAAGATACGCAGAAAGAGATAAATATCAAGTTTATACCAATAAATCCCATACTAACAGTTCAAGTAATCCAGGTAATGTCACATAGTTCACAGATTGGTTCATAGAGTCCACGTATCACATTATTTCAAGTAAGATTTCATAATCACTTAAATCATCCGGTTCCAGACAAATTCAATAACAGTAATCCAATTATCATGAGAAAGTACAATCCATTCATATATGAAATCCAATCAAGTCATCAATAACCAGTTCCAGTATCAAGTATAACCACAAATAATCAATGATTTAATATATGTATGGTATGAATGCAATGCATATGCCAGGTACCTTTATCTTCATGTGTACAATTCGTCAAGTCCATAAACCCCTCCGGAATATCCCATCGGAGCCCAGCTTTTGGTTGTAATAATATCTATTACAGGTATGCAACCTCGATCCCCGTGTATCATCATCATCTCAATATTGCCATAATCTCAAAGTGTTCTTACCTTTCCCGGTCCTTTGGATCCATAACATAAGCATACCACTCCAATATCAATATCTTCAGAACCATGAGTGTATGAATACACATGAAAATATAAGGAAAAATCATGATATAATGAGATGCAACAAGTATAGAGATGAATATCACATTATCACGATCCCTTTTCAGGAGTCGTGGTGGAACCTACACATTCCCAACCGGTAGGTGAACCACTTTCCAAATTATCAACAAAATTAAGAAGAATTGCGGAAATAGTAATGTTAAGTAAGTTATCTCATATTTTTGTAAAAACGGAACATTAGTCTGAATCATCAAATTCAACCACCCAAGATCTGGTCAATAATACAAGAGTGCTAATACATATACAAATCTGAATAAAAGACCACATAATCCAAAACTGAACTATATAGTAAGAAAATATGAATCATGTCTCTCGAATCAAGGTAAAGACAAAGTAAGAGAATGAGCATCCAAGGTATGCCGGAAGATAACATCCTCACCCTGAATACTGGAAGTTAACCTGCTTGGACTCAAACTCGAGATCTTGAACTGGCAGAGGGACCTATATCTACATCAGAAAAGATGCAATAAGTGTATGAGTACACAACGTACCCACATAGACATCATAGGCTGACAATGATGAAAGATACGTAACACAGATAAATATCAAGTTGACACCAGATAAGCTTATACTAGACAGTTCAATAGCTTATATAAGTCACGTTGTACGCATATCAATTCACCGATCCCTCAGCCATATTTCTTACACAAGGTTCCAATCACAGTCAAGTACAATCAATCCATTCACATATACAGGGACCTTACTATCCTAGTACCCACCGACTAGTACTCTCTTGTCCCAATCATATTCAAGTTTAACCCCACTTATCCAACTTATCACATAAAATAAATAAGTTAACACATACATCACAACAACCATTTTAGAACACTTCCAAGAGTGTTACACCTAATCTAAGAATGACGATGCTAAGTCCTTTATTAACCTTAGTATTTACACTTAGTTATGGCTCTATACAGTTACGGTCTGACACATATAGATCGTTCCACATCTACCTTTCTACAAGTGACACTTAACACAAGTTCTTTACTAGACTTATTACCCAGTCACACAATCAATTACCAGACAACACATAAATGCACATAATTACCTGGACCTAAATAATAGTCATGGCATAATTTTACATTTTTGACCGCAGTAGTAGTTGACATCAAACACATAGACTTGCAATTATTAAATCCTAAAAACCCATTCACGAGGAATCAATCCACACACGGCAACCGAATCAATTCAACAACCTCAACCATTTATGCAAGTGTTCATAGAGACCATCATAATCATTATTTCCAAGTATTTTCAGAGTCAAGCTCAATCATAGTAACCATTCCAATCCAAGTAAATTAGGGTTTCACCCAAGTTCCAATAACCAACCATATCACATTATCAAACCACAATTAATCAATGTATATATATGTATGATATTAATGCAATGCATATGTAAGGTACCTTTCTCAACATGGTATACAATACGTCAAGGTTTTATTATGATCTGTACACCCATGGGGGACCCGTGAAGTCCATATACCGCTCCTAGCCAGCCGAAATTCCACATACAAATCTGACTAGAGCCCATGACTCATTTGTTGAGTCTCAATCATGTTGTAGGAGTGTAACTCTGTTCCCCACGTATCAATATCCGTTGTGGCGTTCTACCCAAGCCATTTGTATTTTTATCATCTCAATGTTGCCATAATCTCATAAGCGTTCTTACCTTTCCGGCCTCTTGGGCCCACAACATATCCATATCACTCTCATATCAATATCACAGAACCATGAGTGTTTGAACGCAAATGACAATTTAAGACAAGATATCATGATATAATGAGATGCAACCAAGTAAGGAGATGAAATATCACATGTTTTCAAAACTTCAATAACACACGTATCATCCAATACATAAGATTTCATATCAAAGAAGTCCGTCAACAATAATCTTAGTACAATCAGGATATTATATCAAAACATGTGTGATGAATAAACACAACAATATAAAATATGGAGACGAGCCCACATAATGGCGATAAGCCCAAATAACAGAAGTCAAAATCAGTGTAATGTTGATCCCCCAAATCACCCATCATCACAGCTCAACACCGGTACCCACTCAAACATTCATCATAATTGTTTGAGTGGGACCCCCAAACATGGCCAATACCCCTCAATATTTATAACTACTACGTACTTCTATCGAAGTCTTAAAAAGCTATATCATAGCCTACCTCATTTCCGAACATGAGCGCTAATAAATAAAGTCTCGTGATTTCCTTTCCCTTCCGATGCACCTCGCGATAGTCGAAGTCTATCTATGTACATATTATTCATTAATATAAAGCTAATCAATACAAAACAGGACTTTAAATACCCATCCCGGGCCACGCCACCAAGACTCGAACTTTAATACCCAAAACCACTATTACATACTAAGTAATCATATCCTTAAATTAATTGAAAAACTATACACATTTGAATCTCCGATTGAACAATAATCACAAAGCCCCAATTCATGATATTAACACAATTTGATCCATAAATGCTCATTAAAATCAATCATATAACTCTCTTAATCTCTCAATATTCATAACTCATCTTCTCCAACTCACATAATATGCTAAACCACCATTAAAAGTACCCATAATCATAACTTAAGCCATAAGACAGAAACAATCTATTAGCTCAAGTTTGGAAATGCTCCTAGTGCTCTGAAAATACCCTTATGCGGCGTTGGTTTCAGGAGTTTGTTATTTGGGAAAAGAAATCTGACCTAAAAATATTTATAGGACACTTGAACAGTGATTTACCCCATCGGAATCGACTCCGCTGGAGTGGACCTGCTATGGAGGAAAATACCTCGTTGGAGCGAGAGTCACTTGACAGCTCACCCCTCGCCCCGATCGACATCCCTTGACTCCTAGATTCCGCTTTGGAGATCCAACCCCTTGCCAAGGCGAACCCGCAAGAGCGGATGCTGGTTCTGTCATGTCGGACAGTAGACATCAACTGATGGAAAATAGCCCAAAACCTCTGTCCAACATCAGAAACACTTCTGAAACCACCCGAACACAAACCAGACATTCTTGTCTAAGGTAAATAGTGCTACAAACTTGCTCGTAGCCTCGGATTTCACATATCACCGAGGTAAGGCATACTTTTCTAAAGAATCGTCCGAGACAAACAAAAAATTCAAACTTTACAAATAAGGCCACATAATACATCTCGAGAAGAAAACCAATGACTCGACTAAGTCATAAATGATCCTCCGGGTCTACCGGAAGTGACGGAACCCGGAAATGAACTCAACTAGCCAAAGTTTAACTTTGAGTCAAACTAACGAACTCTAAGTTCCCAGAGTTATGCTTTTCATCTGAAACTCATATAAATGGACCTCGAGATCCATGCCACCCATCCGTAGGCATTACAAACCCCACATAGAGTGTATGAGAAGGGTCAAATAGGAAAATAAATATCTTTAGCTAAAACGTTCGGATGAGTCATTACACACATGCTTTCAGAAATACATCAACATATAATCCACGCACAATCAGGATATCATATAAAGCATGTGTGATGAAAAAGCACAATGATAACAAGTATGACGACAATCCCACATATTGGAGACAATAGCAGTCGAAATCAGCTTAAGGCTGATTCCCCAAATCACCTATCATCATAGTTCAACATATGTACCCACTCAATCATTCATCATAACCATTTGAGTGGGACCTCCAAACACGCCCAATACCTTTAATATTTATAACTAATTACGCACTTCTATCAAAGTCTCAAAAAACTAAATCGTAGCCTACCTCTGGGTCGAATAGGAGCGCAAATGATCAAGCCTCGGTGATAGCCTTGCCCTTTCTCCATGTCTCGTGATAATCAAAGTCTATTCACACATATACTATTTGATAATATAAGGCTTACACAACAAACAAGGACATAATCCTTAACAAAGAAAAACAACAAATACTAACCCCGGGCCCACATCACCAAGACTCAGACTTTATTACTCAAAAACCATCAATACGTACTAGGTGATCATATCCTTAAGTTAATTCGAAAACTATACACATTTAGTCCTTCAATTGAACATTAAACAAAAATCCCCAAATAGGAAACTCTAGAATTTCCCCCCAATTGGAATAGGTTTCTATACTCAAATTAAGCCTTACAATATGATAATCTAACATATTCCAACACTGATTCATGACATTAATACAATCTAATCCATAAAACCTCAATTACATCAATAACATAACTCTCTTAATCTCATAAGAACTTGTAAATCATTTTCCCCAATTTATAAACACACTATATCACTATTAAAGAACTTAGAAACATAAATTCAAACTACAAAGGACGGAATTCTTACCCCAAGGATGAAGCCACCCTTGTTCTTTAGAAAATACCTTACTGGCGGTTGTAGGTTTGAGATATGCTATTTTTGGAAATGAATTCTGACCTATGGAATTAAATAGGACACATAATACATTGATTCCGTCATAGTGAAATCGACCCCGCTGGCGCGGATCCACTGCTGCGATCATATCACTCACTGGGCGTGGTCACTTGACAGCTCGTCCTAGTGTCATAACGAATCTGATCCCTCAGAGAAGAACTCGCCCCTGCGAACAAGCCCTCCGCCAAGGTGGAAAATCACCATTTTCCTAACTCTCGCTTCTGCGAGCCAACCTCCCATTGAGGCGGAGACATATGAGTGAACAGATGTGTTGCCGAGGCGGAAATCAGACACTAGATCAGGCAAAATAACCTCAAACTCCCATCAAACACCCAAAACACCTTCGAGACCACCTAGATATAAACCAGACATGCTCGTCTAAGGTAAACAGTGCTATGACTCACTCGTATCCTCAATTTTTTCATTTAACCGAGATAATGCATACTTTTATAAAACATCGTCTGAAATTACAAACAATCTAAGTAGTACATATAAGGCCACAAAATATATTTGACTGTCTCAGGAAGCAAATCAATGACTCAACTAAGTTATAAATGACCCTCCAGAGCTACCGGGAGCGACGGAACTCAGAAATGTACCCATCTACTCAAGAGTCAACCCTGAGTCAAACTATCCAACTCTAAGGTTCTAGTTATGGGTTTTCATCCAAAACTCATGAAACTAAACCTCGGGATACATGCCACCCATCCCCGCACATCACATACCCTATATAAAGGCTACGGGAAGGATAAAATAGGAAAATAAGGGTCTTAAGCTAAAAACAACAGGACGGGTCATTACATCATATACCAATTATAACGTTCGTCCTCGAACGGAGAGAAACAAACAAAGGAAATGTACCGGAGGTAGTAAACAAGTCAAGATATCTGCTCTGCATGTCGGACTCTACTTACCAAGTCACCTTCTCAATAGGGCGATGCCTCCACTGAACCTTGACCGAAGCTATCTCCTTTCATCTCAACTTTCTCACCTGCCTGTCTAAAATAGCCGCAGGCTCCTCCTTGAACTCCAAATTCTAATCAAGCAACATGGAGTCCCACTGAAAGATAAAAGAATTGTCAGCATGATACTTCTTCAACGTAGACACATGGAAAACCGGCTGGACACCCGAAAAACCTGGTGACAGAGCCAACTCATATGCCACCTCTCTAACCGTCTAAAGAATCTCAAACAGTATGATATACCTTGGACTTACTTTCCTCTCTTGCCGAAACTCATCACACCCTTCATGGGTAGGACCTTCAAAAGAACTTTGTCACCAACCATAAACTATATGTCTCGAACCTTTCGATCTGTATACTCTTTCTGTTTGGTCTATGCTACCAGGAGCTTGTCCTGAATCACCTTTACCCTCTCTAAGGAATATCTTGACAAATTAGTTCCCCAAGAAAGTACCTCGAACGCATCAAACCAACTAATGGGATATCGACATCTCCTACCATATAGAGCCTTAAATGGTGCCATATCGATACTGGAGTGATAGATATTGTTGTACGCAAACTCTGCTAAAGTTAAGAATTGGTCCCAATGACCACCAGAATCAATCACGCAGGCTCGTAACATATCATATAATACATGAATAGTTTGCTTGGACTGATCGTCGGTGTGAGGGTGAAAAGTTATATTGAGATCCAAGCGAGTACCCAACTCTCTCTACAAAGTCAGCTAGAAATGTGAAGTAAACTGAGTACCCCAATTTAGATGATAGAAATAGGAACCCCATGAAGACGCACAATCTTTCGAATATAGATCTTAGCCAACTTCTATGCATTATAAATCATCTGGACCGGAATGAAATGCACAGACTTGGTCAATTTATCAACAATGACCCAAATAGCATCAAACTTGCCCAAAGTCCTGGACAACCCAATAACAAAATATATGTAAATACTCTGCCACTTCCACTCGGGAATGGGCATCCTCTAAGATACACTACCGGGTCTCTAGTGTTCATACTTGACCTGTTGACAATTCTGATACCGAGCCACAAAATTAACAATGTCTCTCTTCATCCTCCCCCACCAATAATGATGTCTCAAGTCATGGTACATCTTAGTAGCACATGGATGAATCGAATACCTAGATCTATAGACCTCTTCCATAATCAATCTAGTCAAATCACTAACTTTAGGCACACATACTATACCTTTGATCCTCAACACCCCCTCACCATCAATCATTCCCTCATTGGCCCTCACCACTTATCACCTTATCTCAGATTTTGCACAACTTCAAATCATCATACTGGTGAATTTAAATTTGATCGAAAGGAGACAAAGTCGCCTCAACACAAGCCAGAATCCTACCCGGATTCGAAATTTGAAGCCTCATAAAATGATTGTCTAGAAAATAGACCTCCAATACCAAAGGATGCTCCGAAATGATCAAGTGAGCTAAACTCCCCAAGCCGGTTGCCTTTTGGCTCAAGTCATCCGCCACCACAGTGGCCTTGCCTGGATGATACAAAATGGTCATGTCATAATCTTTCAATAACTCCATCCACCGACGCTGGCTAGAATTCAAGTCCCTCTGATTAAACACGTGCTAAAAACTACAGTGATCGGTATACACCTTAGAATAGACACCATAAAAATAATGCCTCCAATTTTTCAAGGAAAACACGATAACAACTACCTCTATATCATGAACAGGGTAGTTCTTCTCGTGCACCTTCAATTGTTTAGATGCATAAACAATAACCTTACCCTACTACATCAACACACAACCCAACCCGATCCTCAGAGCATCAAAATATACGTTAAAGTCCTTCTGCTCCAGTGGAAAGGACAAAATTGGGGGTGTGGTCAAAAGTGACTTGAGCTTTTGAAAGCTCTCTGCTCACATTCATCAGACTACCAGAACGAAACCTTCTTCTGAGTCAAATGCGTCAGATGAGAAGCAATAAAAGAGAATCACTTGACATACTAGTGATAGTAGCTATCAAGACCCATAAAACTCTGAATCTCTATCACATTAGTCATTATAGAACAGTCCATGACTGCCTCTATCTTCTTAGGATCAACCATAATCCCATCCTTAGACACCACGTGTCCCAGAAATGCCACGAAGCTCAACCAAAACACATTGAGAACTTAGCATACAACTGCTTCTCCTTAAATAACCCAAGAACCACTCTTAGATGTTGCTCGTGGTCCTCTCGATTCTTCGAATAGATCAAGATGTCATCAATGAACACAATCACAAAAGAATACAAATACGTCTTGAGTATCCCATTCATCAAGTCCATGAACGCTACAGGGGCATTAGTAAGCCCAAATGACATCACCAAAAACTCATAATGGCCATATCGAGTTTGGAAAGCCGTCTTGGGCACATCCTCAGCCTGGATCTTCACGTATGCATGGTGCCATCCTACTTCTTTAAGAACAAGATCTGAGCATCCATGGAGATACACTCGGTCTAATGAAGCCCTTACCGAACAAGTCCTAAAACTGCTCCTTCAACTCTCTAAGCTCTATCAGAGTTATATTGTATAGATGAATGGAAATAGGTCAAGTACCCGACTCGAGATCAATGCGAGAATCAATATCTCTGTTTGGCGATATACCGAGTAAATCTGAAGGAAAGACCTCAGCAAACTCACTAACCACCAAACAAACTCAAGGGAAGGAGTCTCCACATTCATATCTCGAATATGAGCAAGATACTCCAGACAACCCTTGTCTACTAACTTTCGCGCATGGATGAAAGAAATGATCTTCTTAGAAGAAGGTCTGGGAGCGTCTCTCGACTCTACCCTCGAAATACCAGGCATAGCTAACGTGACTGTCTTGGCATGACAGTCTAGAATCTCATAATATAGGGATATCCAATCCATACCCAAAATAACATAAAAATCCACCATGTCTAAAATGACCAAATCTACCCAGGTATCATACCCCATAAAGGTAACCACAGACATATGATAAACTCTATCTACAATCATAGAATTACCAACCTGTATGAAAACACGAATAGAGACATCAAGCATATCACACCACATATCTAATTTGGAAGAAAGTAGACCCTAAATCAAATAGCACCGTTACAGACTGATGATCGACTGAAATGATACTTGTAATAACCGCATCTGATGCCTCAGTCTCGACCCTACCATGAAATACATAGCAGTAGGTGCGTCCAACCTCAGACTGTGTACACTACTAGTCACCTTGGCCCGAATGATCTCTATGCCTTCCTGACTGGAATCGACCATTCCCATACTGATAGCTACCATGACCCGAATAAGATCATCTCCCGGCTAGTCTGACAACCACCATTAGATGGTTGTGTTGGGGTCCTGGGTGTATGAGATACACTTGATATATGTATGTGGCACTCTCTCTTGAAATCCCCAATCTATCCACACTCAAAACAGGTCCTAGCCGTTGATAGCTAATGAATAGAGATAGAAGAACCCAAACTACCCAGTCAAAATATCGAGATTGAGAACCCCTGAATTACCGGCCCCCGCTATAATCGCTCTGCCCCGTAGAGAAACCAATAGTAATCTATAGGGCTGCCTCAACCGGTCAACTAGGCTACGACTGCTAAAACCTTTCCTGATATCCATAACCACAGAAAGTAAAATAATTGAACTAACCATGTCGCCTCGCCCTCTTATTAGGTTTATAACTGGGAATACCGCCTCTCAACGACTCTATCATCCTTACATTCTCGGCAGATATCTCAAAAGAAGATCCAGAAGCCACCAACTGCAACATGGACAACTGAAGTGGAATACACAATCCTATAATAAAACATCTCACTCGCTCAGCCTCTATTAGGAGCAGCAGTGCTACATAATCTGATAAGGCATAGAAGCGAGTCTCATACTATGCAATTATCAAACCACTTTGCTCAATCTTTTGAAACTTATCACGCTTGCGCAATCACAAGCTCAAAGGCACATACTTCTCTAAGAAGACCATGTATAACCTAACTCAAGTCAATAGAGGCGACCCCGTAGGTAATCAATCAACATACGCTCTCCACCACTATTTTGCATCCCCCAAAAGATGAAGGGCCACAAAACTAACTCTGTGAGTCTTAACAATACCTAGAGTATGAAACCTCTCGTGGCTGCTCATAATGAACTCATATCCGTCCTCCTCAGGTTGATCATAAAACACCTAGGATTCATGTTTGAGAAGTGCTCCTAAATATTCCACTAATAGCGGGTCATAACTGTCCCACCAATAGTCAGGGGACAAAACTCTAAAGCATGAACCTCATCAATACGGGGCACTAACATCACCACTGGCTGAATCCCAAGAGTATAAAACTTAGGGGTATGAGTCTGCCCCCTCCCACATGGGTCTGAGAACCACTTGGAGTAGTAGGATGTCTGGCTGTTTGAGAAAATCAATCAAGAACACTCAATAACCTGACCAGTGTGTCCAGTAGAACCTAAGTAGAAATTAATCCAAGCTGATCCTGGGCTGGCCCCATCTCCTCCTCAAGTAACTTGTCATGAGGCTCAATATATAGCTCAGAGGATTCTAATCTAGCACAAGCCTAACCGACTCTCTGTGCCCCTTCCTAAGCAGGCGTCGCTCCTCTAGCTGTACCACAATCCCGAGCACATCCCCTACTGTGATAGCGAGTGGCAAGTGCCGGTGCCGGTGCTGGTTCCTCTTCTATCACTGCGTCGGCACGAGTCCTTACCATATATGAGAGAATAGAAACAAAGGTCAGATACCAATTTGACTCAACTTAGCACGAAAGGAATGAAGAAAGTAAAATTTCCTAAATGCCCCATAGCCTCCAGAAGATAAGTACAAACGTCTTTGCACTGATCAACAAAACTCTACTAGACATTGCTTTTGTATTTAATACTGCTTAACCTAAAACTCTAATACTAATTTGTTACAACCCCTTTTTAAGAATCATGGTGGCACCTACATATCCCACCGGTAGGCGAACCACTCTCGTATCATTCATATGATAACCTAAATAAAAGCGGAAGATAGCAAGATACTACATAAACTGTCTCACAATATAAATGCGGAAATGATATAGGTTTGAGCAACACTACGTCAAATGAATTCCCTAAATGATCTAGTATGTACATATAAGAGCACTAGTCAACCAATACAAGTCTGAACAGGGCAAAAAGTTCCAAAACTAAATACATAATCTAAAAATGTTTGTCATGTCTCTCAAGTGCAAATAAAATACTGAAATAGGGATAGAACACCCAAGGGTATGCTGGAGATAACATCCTCACCCTAAGTGCTGGAGATCAACTACTTGAACTCATCTACGTGGTCTTGAACTAGTGGTCGAATTTGTATCTGCATCATGAAAAGATGCAGCAAGTGTAGCATGAGTACACAACATACCCCCGTAGACATCATAGGCCGACAAAGACGGAAGATATGCAAAAAGAGATAAATATCAAGTTTGTACCACTAAGTACAATACTAACAATTCAAATAATCCACATAACATCACATAGTCCATAGAACAGTTCACAGAGTCCACGTATCACATTATTTCAAGTAAGATTTCATAATCACTTAAGTCATCCGGTTCCAGACAAGTTCAATAACAGTACTCCAATTATCATGAGCAAGTACAACCCTTTCATATCCAAAATCCAATCAAGTCATCAATAACTAGTTCCAGTGTCAAGTACAACCACATATAATCAATGATGTAATATATGTATGGTATGAATGCAATGCATATGTCAGGTACCTTTATCATCCCATATATAATACGCAAAGTCTCGAAAAACTAAATAGTTGCCTACCTCTAGGCCGAACATGAGCCTCAAACGATCAAGCCTCGGTGATAGCCTTGCCCTTTATTCGCGCCTCGTGATAATCAAAGTCTAATCAATCATATACTATTCGTTAATATAAGACTTACACAACAAACAAGGACATAATCATTAACAAACCAAAACCATAAATACCAACACCGGGCCTACATCACCAAGACTTACACATTATAACTCAAAAACCATCAATACATATTAGGTAATCATATCCTTAAGATAATTTGAAAACTATACACATTTAGTACTTTAATTGAACATTAACAAAAAGCCACAAATTGAAAACCCTAGAATTTCCCCCTAGCTATAATAGTGTTCTATACTCTAATTAAGCTTACACATGATAATCAAACATATTCCTAAACTAATTCATGATATTAATACAATATAATCCATAAAACCTCCATTAGATCAATAACATAACTCTCTTAATCTCATAAGAACTAGTAAATCATTTTCTCCAACTTATAAACACACTCTATCACCATTAAAGAACTTAGAAATATAAAGTCAAACCATAAAGGATGGAGTTCTTAACCCAAAGATGAAGTCACTCTTGTTCTTCAGAAAATACTCTACTGGCGGCTCTAGGTTAGAGGTATGCTATTTTGGAAAATGAATTCTGACAGGGAATTAGGTAGGACACCTGATATAGTGATTCTGACCCAACGCAATCGACTGACCCAAGGAGGAAACTCACCATTTTCCCAACCCCCGCTTCTGCGAGCCAACCTCCCGCCGAGGCGGACACATAGGAGCGAACAGAGGTGCCACAAAATACATCTGATTGTCTTGGAAAGTTAACAAGTGACTCAACAAGGTCATAAATGACCATCCGGAGCTATCAGAAGCAACAGAACTAGGAAATGAACCAATCTAGTTGAAAGTCAACCGTGTCTAACTATCCAACTCTAAGATTTTAGTTTTGGGTTTTTCATCCGAAATTCATGAAACGGAACCTCAAGATCTATGCCACCCATCCCCACGCGTCACATAGCTCACAGAAAGGCTACATGAAGAGTAAAATAGGCAAAATAAGGATCTTAAGCTAAAAATAACCGGATGGGACATTACACAAATAAATACCAAACTAGCACATAAATATTGAATAATGCAGACACTAAAGGATGAAATGTTTCCTTTTGTGGTGACAGCCAGATCAAGTGTTGAAGCTCGAAGGATCTTCCCAATTCCCACATCACATAACTCAGCCACCCAACTTGAAAGAAAAGAAAGGTTTTAAAACTTAAAGTCCCAAAGAAATGGAAAAAAAAGGGTTCCAATTCAAGTCAGATCCCTCTCATTGAACTCAAAAACTTAGGGTTTGCTTTTGAAATTTGTTTGTATATAGAGAAAATCAGTTTTCTAGCCTTTTTTAAAACAGTGACTATGAACCTCTTTATATAGGGTCTCAAGAAAACCAAAAACCCTAGGGTTAGTAGATGTGGGATCAAAGTTTTTTTTGGGGGAGGGGGAAACCCCATTGAATCTCATCCTTCTTCGCAAATCTAATAGGGATCGAGAACAAGAGGACAGATCCAATTAAAGGGGTTGTCCTTGATCGAAACAGATCGCAGAAAAAGAAAAAAAGAGGGAGGAGAGAGATTTACCCTTGGTGGCGTTAGGATGGAGAGATGGCAAGAAAAAATAATTCTCTTGCCTATTTCAGACGAGCAAGGACTGAAAAAGGTGGTGTAGTTTGTATTTTTGCCATTGCGACAATGATGACACGACAGAGAAAAGGCAAAGGCAGACAGTTAGGGTTTCCACACCATTGACTGAGAATTCAATCAAATGAAAAGGATTAAGGGTTAGGCGTTTAAATGTGATAAACGAGATGGGTGATGTCCATTTTGGACTAGGCTCGATCGAAATTTAAAGAAAATCTAGCCCAAATTCAGTTTAATTAGCAGCCTAATAAGACATTGGTTAATTTTGCAAAAAGTGACAAAAATTATGATTTAAAAAAATTGCCAATAACTTTTAATTTTGGGTGTAATTAATGTAGAAATCATTAAAGTTTCAATTGAAACTAGAGCTAAATTAATTAGATTGTTTTTCTTTTCTATTTAATCAATTGAATTTATTAATTTAACGTAGTGAAATATTTATCAATTAACTATTGCTTAGTTTAACAATTAATTAAACAATTATTTTCACTAATTTTGACTTTAATTTCCAATAAACTTGTTTAAAACTTAAAATTATTATGTAAAATATGCAACTGATATATTTTGTAAAATTTTTTGACTTGAAAAATTCATATTTTACTCTGTTTGTGATTCAAGAAGTCCGACTAATTAAATAAAATTTATTGAGGGAAAAATTAGGTATCAACAACTGAAACCATCAAAAATCTGGTTTCTTCCAAAATTCGTTCAAACACCCAAAACTTATTCGGACTTCCCTGGACACAAATCAAATATGTATTTCAGTCATAGAACACACTCCGGACTTGCCCGCACTTGGAATTCCTGAAAAATGTCATCTTGACCCGATGTTGACCAAGGTAAACTCCAAATCATTAAAATCTTATGTTTCCAATCAACGACTCAAATCACACCTGAATACCTCGGAACCAAACCAACATCCCGACTAAGTCATAAATGACATTACAGACCTAATGGAATCAATGAAAATTTAAAAATGCCACATTTACCCCCGATATTGACT
This sequence comes from Anisodus tanguticus, assembly GCA_034509755.1. Classification (NCBI taxonomy): domain Eukaryota; kingdom Viridiplantae; phylum Streptophyta; class Magnoliopsida; order Solanales; family Solanaceae; genus Anisodus; species Anisodus tanguticus. Next base: position 38,558,405 of record CM067542.1, read on the forward strand.
TTGGTCAAACTTCTCAATTTCCTTAACTTTGAAACTTCCAAATTTACTAAAACCAATGTGCAACTTGTCCGATTGCCTTAGGAACCTTGTCACCCATCCCACTAAGTAATAAATACCAAAATAGAATTACGAGAAGGGTATATTCGAAAAAAAGTTAAAAAACTCAAAACGACTAAGTGAGTGATTATATTTTGAGCATTAGGTCCCCTTTTTCCTGAATTCCCATTTCCGTATGCTTAAAATATGAATTACAACTTGGGGGGATTTGTGGCATGATTCTCAAGCCAACTAGGTGAGTATTAGAGAAGAAAATCTAAAATTTGATGTTTTTATGTTGGTATAAGAAGGAGAGTTGATCTAAGTCAACATCTGGGGCTAATAAACTTGGATTCGAGTTTTGAAAGTTCCACTAGATTCAGAACGTGATTTATGGCTTGGTTGAATGATTTGTATAAATTCCGAGTGGCTCGAGAGTTATTTGGACACTAGAGTTGCTCACTAGTTGAAACAGAGATTATGAGTTGACCTTGATCAAATATGTGACTAAACGATCTAGGATCAATATTTTGAGTATCCGAGAAGGTTCGTATGATGATTTTGGACTTGTCCGCAAGTTTTGATTAGATGCTGATGAGTTGAAATTTTTTATTTCTTAGTTTTCTAGTTATGTTGATTTTTTTGAAATTTTTGTATAAGTTAATTATGGGGTTTAAATTAAAACTTGTAGCTTTTGCAATTTATTTGCTGTTAGTTTGCGTGATTCTCTTCATTCATGGGTTTGATAAATGTAGATTTCGGCAGAAAATTTTATTTTGATTATAGTTTTGTGGTTTAATTAAGCTTATTAGGGTTTTTGTACTATGATAAATGACAATTTTCATGTGGTCCTTTTCTCAGAGTAAATTATGAATGTTAATTTCAAAAAATACAAACAAAGTGTCCACATCCGAGACTAGGTATGTGAAATAAATACATGGCAGTCCGTCGACGCTGCCGTCTTTCCACCAAGTTCTTCGCTAGCAATGATTCAGAATCCACAATTTTCCTTTACCGGAGATGAAGCTTGTGTCCACAAACCACTTTTCATTTTTCCACTTGCAGAGAGTTCTACCAGCACCAGTGTCGAGTTGTCATAAAAGAACAACAGTGAGGCCAAGCGAACATGAGAAACAATGTTCATTTGGCCTCGCTCTTTTCTTCTTCTATGACAGTCTGACACTGGTGCCGGTATAACCCTTCGCCGATAAAAGTGGAAAAATGAAAGTCGGTTTGTGGACACAAGCTTCATCTCCGATAAAGGAATATTGTGGATTCTGAATCATTGCTGGTGAAAGAGTAGCCGGAGAGACGACAATGTCGACGGACTGCTTTGTATTCATTGCTTCGCCAGTCTCAGATGTGGACATTTTATTTGTATTTTCTGAAATTGTCATTTGTATTCCCTTGGATTACATGAGAAAAGAGCACATGAATGTTGTCATTTTTTCAAATTACGAAAACCCTCATAAGCTTAATTAAACCATAAATCTAGAATCAAAACAAAAATTTCTACTAAAATCTACATTTAAAAGCCCAAGAAGGAAGAGAATCACACAAACCAACTGCAGATAAATTACAAAATCTACAAGATTTAGTTTAAATCTCATACCTAATACAGAATTTTTAAAAAATCAACATATCAAGCAAACTAAGAAATAAGATGCAGAAAAAATAGCATAAGACAGAAACAATAAATATTCAAAACTTATCTTTTTCTCATACATAAATTATAAAAAAAAGTTACAAAAAAACCTCAAAACCCTTAAGAAAATAAGAAAAAAAAAGGAAAAAGATTATTTCTCTTACAGAAAATTGTGTAGAGCTAGAACTGCAAGAGAATAAATAAGGTCACGAAAATGATTAGAGGAGAAAAATGTTTTACAGGCATAGAATGGAAAAATGAAATGATTATTTATAACAAAAAATGCCAGTGTTTTGAAATTATTTTTGGTAATTTGTTTATTTAATAGGTGACAATGTAATTGCTTAATTATACTTTAGTAATAAAAATGTATGCATTTATTAGTTTGACAAAAATACCAAATATGAGTAGATCTTTTTTGTTTTACACACCAAAAACAAAAGAAGGAACAAATAATTTAAAACATTAATAACTTAATGTTGAATTAAATCCTCACAAAGAACACAATGTTAGACCAGCACAAATGAACGAATAAAAAAATAAAATATTGCAAATGTTTAAAAAAATTAAAGAACACTATTGAGTAATTGTAACAATCCATCTGGCCGTTTTGAGTATTAGGAAACCTTTCTACTAAATAACCCTTCTCAAAGACTTCACTTGTAGGGATGGATGGCCCGTTCTCGAGGCAATCAGGTGAGTATGGGAGAAGAAAAACTAAAATTAGAGTTTTTGAGAAAACATAAAAGGAGGGTTGACCAAAGTCAACATCTGGAGTAAAAAAACTCGAATTTGAGGTTTGAAATTTTCCTTAGGCCCGAAAGGTGACTTATGACTTAGTTAGATGGTTGTGACTGATTCCGAGAGTCTCAAGAGTGTATCAGGTATTTATATTGCTCACTAGTTGAAATAGAGATAAGAGTTGAAATCGATCAAATATGTGATTAAACATTCTCAAATCGATGTTTCGAGGGTTCCAACAGGTTTGTAGGGTATTATAGGAGTGATGTGTATGTGTCGTTTGTTTTTCTAGGAGTCTGGATGAGTTTCGGATGGTAAAAACCAATTTCGGACACTTTATATTTTGTTGATATCTGGTGTGAGTGCAATCGCGGTAAAGAAAGAAAATTTGGTCGTGCGATCGCTCTGAAGGGAGAGTGTTTGGCTAGCGCAATCACGCAGAAGGGCAGACATTGGTCAGCACATACATGCAGTTAGAGCACAAAAGCGCTGAAGAGCACAAAAATCGTGCAGGTTTGAGATTTTCCAAGTTGAGAATAATAAAACTAGGTCACTCCGATCGTGCTAAAAGGGCTTCAGGTGTTAAAAAGAAGCAGTGTCAGAATTGGAGGTTTATTGCTACATTGTTGGAGTTCTAGAGCTCTGAATTAGACGATCTTGGAGGCTATCTTTTTGTTTCAAAGAGGGGTAATATTATAATCTATAATGACACGTTTTGTCATTTTATACTTTTAGACTTTATCCCCAAAGTGACCCTTCCTTCAGATTTAGTTTGGCATATTTAAGATCCCCTTCCACATTTCTTAAACAAAAATCATATGCTCCCTCTCCAAGATTTCTCCTTGAAGCTCCATCAATGTTGTAAGTGAGCCACCCTGATGGAGGAGAATTCCACACAACCTTTGTAACTTTCAATCTTGCTCTTCTCCCTTTTATCATAGTTATCAAATCTGCCCACCTGTGAAGATTTGAATATTGAAAGGATTCCTTATTTGTACCATTTTTTTGTATAATATCATAAATCTGATAAATACATCTTTCCACTAATCTTCTCTCTTCATGCTTAGTGTCATTTCTCATTTTCCATCGTTTTAAAACAATAATAGTTGGTACATCTTGATAGATTGGTTTGAGACTGTCAGTCTAAGGCTTTCCACCACTTTATTATTCTCTGTTGCAATTTGAGTCCCTCAATATACATATCTACGAAAGAAGAAAAATAGGACCATGTCCTATTAGCAGTATAAGAGTTGACAAAAAGATGTTGAGTTGTCTCCTTCATAAGATTTGAACAACGCCAACATCTAGATGTCAAATTGATATTCATCTTCCTCGATACATCATCTATAGGGATTTTAAACATCCAACATCTCTACATGAAGAAATAAATTTTGAAAGGAAGGCCTTTAATCCACATATATCTATAAATATCCAATTTCTGACTTCTCAGTCTCAAATACTCCCATGAAGATTTGACTGTAAATTCTCCACCAGTAGTAAGTATCCACCATGGCTGGTCTAGACCCTTATCATACATTGGTGGTTTGATGGTGTCTATAATATTTTGTAGAACATAAGTAGTTACCACTGTAGCCAACTTCTTTACATTCCACTCCCCATCTGCAACCAACTCATTCATATTTTTAATAGCATTATCATAACACTCATATGGTACTACATAGTACAAAGCCCCAAACCCTGTCCTATTATCAAACCAAATTTGAGAATTTTCCATTTTAGTTTGCCACAAGATTTGATATCCCTTGCCTGCAACAGTTTCTTCCATGCTTGAGATCCATGCTTCCATTGAACTATTACTGGATTCTCCTTTTTATAGTAGTTGTTACATAGAAATGCACCCCGTAATGATAGTTTTGTTCTAAAATTCCACCAAAATTTACAGTATAAAGTCATGGAAACATCACGCAAAGACTTAAATCCCATCCAACCTTCCTCAATTGGAAAACATAGGTGAGGCCAAGAAATCCAATTTATACTCTTTCCTCCTACATTATTACTCCAATAATACTAAGCAAACATCCTATGCATTTGATTTATTACCCCAATAGGTGAATTTACAGTAGATAATAGATGAATAGGTAAACTTTGTAGAGCGTGTTTAATCATAACTGCTCTACCCCCCAAGAGAATCATTTTATCTTTCCATGATTGAAGTCTGTGCATTATTTTCATTAGAATAGCATTAAAGAAATATTTTCTCCTGCAATGGCTTACTTCTTCCTATTATGAACCTAGATTGATTTAAAAATAAAATATACCCAAGGTAATCTACCAATCTTTTATGAATCAATTTTGAAAAAAAAAATGTTAACAAAATTACTCCAACTAGTTGGTGTCATATCTAAAAAGGTACTAATGATACATTTTTTAGGCAATAAGACCAATTTAGTATGAGTAATATATCTAGGCAATTCAGCACCACAAAAGAAAGGTTGTACCTTACTTGTCACATCTTCACCAATGATTTCCCAATAACTCTGAAAAAATATACGTGTAAATCCATCAAGGCCACCTGCACTCTCTCTATTTAGACTGAACACCATTCTTTTAACTTTAGCTTCATCTGGTAACCTTGTTATCCCCCTATTTTATTCTTCTGATATCATTTTTGGAACATGTTCCAACTGATCAAAATTAGGGATCATTTTCTTTAGTGAATTGCTCCATGAAGAACATGATTGACTATTCTGACACTTCATCATCCCGTTCCAACTAATTACCATGTTGATCTTTAATTCTCTTTAATTGCAATCTCTTCCTTCTTCTCTATACATAGGTATGAAAAAACCTAGTATTTCTATCCCCATCCTTAAACCATTGCATGCTTGCTTTTTGCTTCCAAAATTCTTCTTTAAGATGAAGATATTTGTTTAAATTTGTCTCAACTTTATGAAGTATTTCCCTATTATAAGGAGTAGGTTGAGCTTCAAATACCATCTCATGAACCTTAATGATATCCTTCAGAGATTCAATTGCTTGAATTGTTTTTCAAAAGTCTCCTTTCTCTATTGATTTAAAACAACTTTTATTATCTTTAATTTATAGTGAAAAGAGTAAATGGATTGACCATAAAGTCAGCTTTCCAATGTGCCGGAAAGTATCCCGAAAAGTATCATACTTGATCCAAAAATGTAGAAATTTAAAGTGCTTAATCTGTTCAACCACCGATGTATAAGACATCAAAAATGGTGCATGATCAGACCCAGTTCTTACCAAATGAGTGATCTATGCATTTCCTTTCCCCCGGTCTTGCCTATTGTCTTTGTCAACCCCATGATCATCTTCCTCCCTTTATTCCTTTTTCTGATCTGCATCATTCTGCTCTTGATAATCCTTGTTATGTTTTACTAAACTTTGATTCCCCCTATTTGATATTTGTTGTTTCTTATTCTCCTTCTCTCCTTGTTATGTATTTGCATGCTTCTTTTCCGTACTTATTTGTTGTTCTCTGTCCTTTGTTGGTTGTTCACCAATAGTTCCCTCTTGTTGTCTTCCATTCTTATGGACTAGTGTTTTCTCTCCTTTATGAACTTTTTCCGTATTATGTGCATTGCCTGTGTTTTGTTGACTTGCTTCATCTTTTTCTTCTTGCAGATTTACCACATTGTCATTTTCCATGGTTTGGTAAGACTGTCATAATTGGTTGTATCCATACTCTTGTTGGAAATTTGCCTTTGGCGGGGAGATGCGTCCACCCATCTATGATGAATTAAACACTAGTGTTCCGCATGTTGGAGACCTTGTCTCTTCACACATGCATGATCTACGAAGTGAGTAGATGACCGTAGGGCCAAGAATCGTTAAATTTCGTTGAGAAATGAAAGAGATATTGGTCCACGAAGTAAGGTGTTTGAGGCATGGAAATGTGGTGTGGGACAAATCTACCACATCGGTGGAAATAGGAAGAATTGCTCTCTATATAAGTCTCTAATATGGTAAAGGTTTGGATCCCCAAGGGGTATCCCATGTGTTTAAAGGAGGGAAGACCTAGATGTGCTTAGGTTCAAGGCTAAGCCCACACGCGCGCCGCCGCCGCCCGCCCGTCCGGTCCGGTCTCGGGTCACGGGCTGTGGGCTGTGGGGACTTTCTAATATTATCTTTTTGGACCAGAGGACTTTGCCAGATGTACAGTTTGATCCCAGAAGTTTCTTATGTACAGTTTGGTCCCTGAAGTTTAATATTTTACAGTTTGGTCCCCAGAGTTTCTGGGAAGGTGACAGTACCATTGGACTGCGTTTTGGAGCATTAAACAGCCATTACTTAGCTGATTAACTCTCCATTAACATCTCATTACTTGGGAAATTGAGTAGCCTCCTTCAAGACCTTAAATCAGCCTCACTAATGGCATTTAACATGTCATTTACAGCCCTCCTAATGGCCATTAACAGCCATGTTTGGGAAGTTGATCAGCCCCTCCTCCATGCTATATATTGAGCCTCTTTTGGCGCAATTCGGGAGCAGCAAACAGGGAGAAAACAGCCAAAAAACAGAGCTAGAAACAAGCTGAAAACAGACGAAAAACACACAGAAAATCAGCAAAACAGTGGCTGAGAAAATCAAGCAAAACAAAGTGGCTGAAAAATCAGCAAAAAACAGTGGCTGAAAATCGGTCAAAAACAGTGACCAAATCCTCACGTATACACAAGATATACACTATAGAGACACACTATATACACAGAGACAAAAGAGAAGAGTAAAGAGAAACTCTTCCTTCCTATTCCATATCTTCAGCAGGTCGAGTCATATTTGTTTTCTTCGACAGGCTCAATCTATTGGCTTTGTAGTGTTGAGATTATAGTGTTGTTTTATCTTGGGAGACTATTGTCCACTAACGTAAAAGCATATATACAGTGCAATCTTGTCTTAAGGATAGAGGGCTATCCTCGACTCAACACACAACGTTGTAACCATCCAGATTTAGTTGTTTCTTGATTTCAGGATATCAAGACTCAAGACACAACAAGCTTGCGGCAGTTCTCAACATTGGCCTTGTAAGGTTATCAAGATTCAAGACACAACAAGCTTGTGGCAGTTTTGAAGATTGACCATTTATCTATCCTTTCGAACAATTGTAATAGTTATTACTTCCCGTACTGCTTTATAAAGTACATACAGCAAAAATTACCAACAACTCTTACTTTCTTCCCTCCCCTTTTATAAAAATTGTCTGCAATCCAGTTCTTGGTACTGATGGAATTATCACTATATGTATCTCTTCACTCTTTATCTCATCACTTTGTTTTTCTTTCTGTTTTGCATAATTTTATTCCTCATATGTGGCCTCCTCCCTGTCTTCACTATCCTCTTCATTGCCGAGGAGACTCTCAGCTGGTGTTCAAACAACAGGTTGGGGAATATGATTGTAAAGACCCAAATTTGCTGGCTCGTCACAAAATGGCTAGCAGGTTGCTTAGTGGGTTCGCATCATCCACGTTAAGTTATGTTCACAGAGGCATGAATGTTGAGGCTAACGACTTAGCACAAGAAGCTTCAGGTTTTAGGCAGTCTCTACTCACCCTAGAGCACGATGACTTACCAGCCGAAGTGTTAGCCATTTATCAAGTCGACTCATGGATGCAGTTACTAATTAACTACCTAAAAGATCCCTCCAGTTGCAAGGACCTCAAGGTTAAAAGAAGAGCTTTGAAATAGTGCTCATTGACGATGACCTCTATAAAAAGAGTGTGAATGGAGTACTACTCAAGTGCATTGCCAAAGCAGAGACCTTGAGGGTCATGGGAGAGGTCCATGAAGGAGTATGTGGATCACACAGAGCGGGACTAGCGATGAAGTAGCTAATCTACCGCCACAGCTATTATTGGCCTACTATCACAGATGACTGCTTCCAGTATGCAAAAGGATGTGAAGATTGTCAGAAACATGGACCAATCCAGCAGGTACTAGCCCAGTTGTTGGACCCAGTCGTAAAACCTTGGCCCTTCAGAGGATGGGCTATGGACCTCATCGGCAAGATTCACCCACAATCGGCTAAAGGCCACAATTTCATTATCGTGGCTACCGATTACTTCACTAAATGGGTGGAGGCTCAGCCGATGAAGAGGTTCCATCAGACAGATGTCATTCAGTTTATCCAACACCAGATCATATACAGATATGGTATTCTTGAGATGATTACCACCGATAAAGGAGATATGTTCACTGGTTCTAAGGTGGTAGCCTTTGCTGAGAAGTTTGGAATCAAGATGATCACATATTCGCCTTATTACGCACAGGCGAACGGGCAAGCAGTGGCAACCAACAAACTTAATGTGAACACAATTAGTAAGAACGTGGAGGATAAGCTAGGAATGTGGCATCTCACTCTGGATGAAACCATGTTTTTCGACTAACCAAAGATTAGATGAGAAACCTATGTGGGGAATACCTTTCCTTAAATAACCTTCAGAGGCGCGACTGAGATTAATTTATTATTTTCAAAAGCATGCCCGAAAATTATCAGAGCCAATTCATAGTAATGGAGACGCCTCGGTTAAAGGGGAAATACATTTCCAGAAGTGATCATCATTGCATGCACTGGAGACAAGACAATTGAAGTGACATGCACGGCTGTCAGACTGAAACGACGGCTATTTTCGAATACATCAACTCAACAGCCACCCTCGAGTTAATGTAGGGGCAATTGTTGACCCTCAAAAAATAATTTAAGTGTTTAGCCGAATTCAGTGATAGCCAAACTGTGCAGAACCGAATTTACTCCTAGCCCTCGATAAAAAAAAACTTCATCGGCTACTAAGGCATCTTAGACGAGTTGTCAGCTAGAGGTACGACTGCGACCCACTCAAATGCAGACGCCTCAACGACCAAGTCAAAAGGGTTTCAGGACCCCTAGAAGCGGTAAAGACCAACAACAGCTAAAAGAAAGGGCCATTACCCGAGCAAGAAGAGTAGAGGGCGAGAAAAACGTCACCACCTCCCCCATAGTCGGCCATTAAACTTAGTGGGTTACTTAATGGTTGACATGTGGGGGGGGGGGGCACGTTGTACAATTTTTATCCTTTTTTGTACAATAAATAGGATCATTCATTGTATATAACGGACACAATCAATCAAACAACTCAAATTTTATCTATCTTTATCCTTTACTTTATTTTTCCTTTACTTTACTGTACTCAGCTGCATTCATGTTTCTTACCTCTTAGTTTACTCATACCACCGTCCTAACGCTTTCTGTAGCAGTTGGGGAACCCATTGCTGGAAATTATAGTTTCGTTTCTGGACCAAATCGCTTAAGTTAAGGAATCAATTTGTCATCCGATTTCGTCAGCCGATAAAATAGCAAACACTTCGGACGATAACACAATCAATGACTGTAACATGCCAAAAACATTCGGACAAACAAGATTATTATAGAAGGTTGAATGTACCACATAAATGAGAATTGACTTTTCTCTTTTTGTTTCACCTCATATTTGATGTAGCGTAGAAATATACTATCACTAAGATGGCTTAAGCTTCGGACCTTAATTTTTATGTTCTTAAGAAATGTTAAGGCAACACTTGTTTACGAATTTATTTGGTTCTTATCTTTTTCTTATTATTCTGTAATTTATTTATTCTTTCCTATAAACTTCTGTTTATGTCCGTTTTGACCACTCTATCACCAAAGTCATTTTGGCCCGACTTCATTGTTAATATGAATACCACTTTTGTCTTCTTTCTTTTTTTCTGCTACTAAATATTCCTAATCCTATTCTTGTTATGATGGAATACCACTTTTGTGTTTCTTCTTTAAACTGTCTATAATATGGCTTACTAACTTTAAAGATCCAGTTTGAAAGTGTACGAGGGAGGATGTATTGTCAATTTTTATTCCTTAATCGACTACCTCAAGGTGTTAGTCGACTGTTAACGGATATAGTGCAGAAAGTAATAACTGAAAGCAAATGACACCAAATAGTTTTATATTGATTCGGACTCAATGTGAATTCTAATACAGTCCCCTTGGGTTGCAAGGGTGTTCTCTACAGTTCTTTTGAAATTGAGTTTTTTGCAATGATGTTTTGAATGAAGTTCCTACGTGTACACTCAAACACTCGTACTCTTTTGATAGAATGCCACCAACTATACTATATCTCTTCTCACTTTTTTATACACTATAAATCACTCAGAGTTACAATGCTTGTTAAAAGTAAAGTAAAGAGCTTGAGAAGTTGAGAAGAAAGTATATTTTATTTTGTCTTCGGAGCCATCCTTTATAACTGTAGAATGGTCTTGTGGCTCTGGCAGAGTTGGAAACCCAAGAGACTTGATCCCTGGAAAAAGGAATAAGGAAACCTATTTTCCAAGAATAAGGTTAGAGCTTTTTGGTGGACTGATTTTCTTTCCTTGTGAGCTTTGTGGCTGAATCTTCAAGATGCGTATCCTTAAATATTTCCTTAAAGCATGGTACTTGTTTTCTTGTTCATATGAGCTTGATATACTTGATTGAGGCGCTGCGATCTCGTACAATACTTGATTTGATCCATTTAAACCTTGATTTATTTGTCTCCATAAATAAATTCTTACTTATATATTTCGCTTAGACGTATTGTTTTTGGCTTCACAAGTCCGCTGGACTGGCGTCTTTCTTTGGGCCTTGTGAGTTAGCTAGGTCCGACTTTCCCTTGTGGGCTAACCTGCACAATAGAGTTTTTCATTATTAAAATTCAACACTAATAATATCCTCCTTTTTGTTGATGACAATAAGTGTAACATGTATATAATCAACTTCCATGTTTATGTGTCAACTGCTTCCAACCGTTGCTCCCCCTGAATAGTTGACTAAATTGATGCTCCCCCTGAGTAGTCGACTATATGGATCCTTTTTCTCCCCCTTTGACATCAAGAAAAATAAAACAGAGATAAACAAACATGACACCATATATATAGAGAGAGAGCATGTCTAGACTTATTTCTGTCTAATTACGTAAGATTGAAGACAAACAAATGTAAATAGGCCCATTTCGGCCTAAGTAACATGATTGAAGGAAATAAATACTAGAAAGACCCATTTTCAAGAAATCTAAAGGAACAAGTGCAGACAAACCCAATTTCATAACAAGACAACATAATATACATCATTATACAGTTGAAAGTGTATAACAGTGTACATTGATATGTATATCATATATATCTGGGCATATTAGTCAAGCACACAAAAGAGGAGGAAAACTGGATGAGACATATATGCTAGACTACTCAAAACCCATCTCATATATCTCAAGTATACTCTGATATACAAGTGAAATATATCTTGTATACTTTGTAATAAACAGAACATATATACCTTGTATATTCAGTAGCATACCTAAGTCATATGGGATGGCATACTTACATATTGAGGACAACAGATAACAAAAATATTCAGAATCATAAGCAAAGACTATGTCAATCAAGTAGAGACATGCTTACGGAATAAAAGGACTCAGGTACTCAGTTTTGCACCATGATGGGCTTAACAGAGGTGTACATATATCATACCAAATATGCAGCAAGCTCAAACACTCAACATGTTCTCTAATCGAAGCAACACACAAGGCATTCAAAAGTTCTATCAAATCCCATCAGCAATGTCAGTCTTGCTAACATAAACATGACATTCAGAATGCAAACTCAAGAAAACATATACGTACTGCACTACACAAACTACTCCCAACTATATCATGCATGCATCCCTTCATTCTATTCTTTTAATCAAACAAAAACTAAAGCAGTCTTATGCTTGCCATAACAAGGTGGACAATACACACATAGATGAACAGATTCAGCAAAGAAATGGAGGGGAGGATTAGATGAACCATATGGTCATTGTTCAACCATTCATGAAGATAAAAGGGAAAACGCATCCTAATTTGAATTAGTCTTCATGCAACAAAGGTAGTTATACATTCTTATAACTAATATTAAGTAAAACTGGGACACTATGTGATTATCTACAGTATTACAATCATTCAAACACATCAGGAGAGGAAAATAAGGTGCTCATGAGTCAACTACGTTAATTTTTGGTACATGTCAGTTTTTGGTCATTTTCAAGAAATAAACTTAAGTATATACTCATTACTTAGAAGTGTGACAAGGAGGAATCCCTAACCCAGGGTAGACGATAATGAAGCTGAGTTAGATTACTCAAAGCTTCATATTGAGATCATGAGTTAGAGACATCACTCAATGCCCTCCACACATGTATATCACCTCTTATAACTCAACAAATAAGGCAAATCAGATGCAACAATGGTATACTTTCAGTTGAAGTATTAAGAGATCCTATATATATCAACATTATTTAGTTATTCGTTAAAACAGAAAGCTAACAGATTCATTGATTCATAATAGAATTTAATTTATAACATGATTTGTACATCCTTTAGCATATATCCAAGTCATCGGGAGGGACAGAAATCAAAAGGGTAAATCTCAACACATACAATCACACTTAGAGGGTTCCCACAAGTTGCATGAAGTGGCAAAGAGGAACCCTTGAGCTAGAGCAGCCATAATGAAATCGAGTGGGGTACTCAAAGTCTCATATAGAGCTCATAGCTAAAGGACATCACTATATGTCCTTCCAAAACTGTGTGACACCTATCCTCCACTTAGCACAACAATCAAACAAGGAACCCTAAGCTCTCGTCTCAAATCCTATAAGAATTATTCTATTCAAACAACAACTAAGAACAAGTTAAATAGTCAGATCATATATCCTACTGTCCTATAGCTAAGTCTGGACAGATTTTACAACTTTACACTAACCTTAATGTTCACACAGATATTGTTAGGATCATTTATTGATCTATATTAGCACATACAATGAAATGGGCAAACCAGATAGTATGAGAAGGGTTTGGGGAGCATGCTTGGGGACATAAAGAACAATTTCAAACCTTAGATCAGACCAAACACACATATTTCACAGGGTTTCAGAGCATAGTCCTGACACAAAGTATGGTATATTTTCTACCTATCTGCCTTAGAATAACATATCTAAACATTTGGGAAAAAGTCACAACAAGCAGGCAAGCCAGTTTAGGGAATCCATAGTCTCAACCATACAATTTCCGTACACAAATAAAGAAAACAAATCACTTAGCCCATCCCCCTTTTATTGATTTTTACTCTGAGTTTATAGGTTGAATAAAATCTGAGACCCTATCATCTTCTCTGATTTTACTCTAAGTTAAAACTAAAACAAAATCTATAATTATATTATCTTTTCTGATTTTACTTCAAGTTAAAAGCTAAAAATATCTGGAACCCCATTATCATTCACTCGAACTTCTAAAATCATGTCAACACATGTCTTCATATTTCTTAGAACCAGGCCTCATGTTAATCACATACAACAATTTGGACTAGCTATTTAAAATTAAAAGACCTTTTTTACCTAAGATCAGGTCAATAATACAAGACTGCTAATATAGATACAAATCTGAATGAAAGACCACATAAGCCAAACTTGAACTACATAGTAAGAAAATTTGAATCATGTCTCTCGAATCAAGGTAAAGACAAAGTAAGCGAATGAGCATCCAAGGTATACCAGAAGATAACATCCTCACCCTGAATACTAGAAGTTAACCTGTTTGGACTCTAACTCGAGATCTTGAACTGGCCGAGGGACCTATATCTACATAAGAAAAGATGCAACAAGTGTAGCATGAGTACACAACGTACCCCCATAGACATCATAGACTGACAACGATAAAAGATACGTAACAAATATAAATATCAAGTTGACACCAGATAAGCCTATACTAAACAGTTCCGTAGCTTATATAAGTCACGTTGTACGCATATCAATTCACCGATTCATCAGCCACATTTTTTACACAAGGTTCCAATCACAGTCAAGTACAATCAATCCATTCATATATACAGGGACCTTACTATCCTAGTACCCATCGACTAGTACTCTCTTGTCCAAATCATATTCAAGTTTAACCCCACTTATCCAACTTATCACATAAAATAAATAAGTCAACACTTACATGACAACAACCATTTTAGAACACTTCCAAGAGTGTTACACCTAATCTAAGAATGACGACGTTAACTCCTTTATTAACCTTATCATTTACACTTAGTTATGTCTCTATACAGTTACGGTCTGACACATATAGATCGTTCCACATCTACCTTTCCACTAGTGACACTTAATACAAGTTATTTACTAGACTTATTACCCAGTCACACAATCAATTACTAGACAACACATAAATGCACATAATTACCTGGACCTAAATAATAGTCATGGCATAATTTTACATTTTTGACCGCAGTAGTAGTTAACATCAAACACATAGACTTGCAATTATTAAACCCCAAGAACCCATTCACGAGGAATCAATCCACACACGGCAACCAAATCAATTCAATAACCTCAACCATTTATGCAAGTGTTCATAGAGACCATCATAATTATTATTTCCAAGTATTTTCAGAGTCAAGCACAATCATAGTAACCATTCCAATCCAAGTAAATTAGGGTTTCACCCAAGTTCCAATAACCAACCATATCACATTACCAAACCACAATTAATCAATGTATAATGCAATGCATATGTAAGGTACCTTTCTCAACATGGTATACAATACGTCAAGGTTTTATTATGATCTGTACACCCATGGGGGACCCGTGAAATCCATATACCGCTCCTAGCCAGCCAAAATTCCACATACAAATCTGACTAGAGCCCATGACTCATTTGTTGAGTCTCAATCATGTTGTAGGAGTGTAACTCTGTTCCCCACGTATCAATATCTGTTGTGGCGTTCTACCCAAGCCATTTGTATTTTTATCATCTCAATGTTGCCATAATCTCATAAGCGTTCTTACCTTTCCGGCCTCTTGGGCCCACAACATATCCATATCACTCTCATATCAATATCACAGAACCATGAGTGTTTGAACGCAAATGACAATTTAAAACAAGATATCATGATATAATTAGATGCAACCAAGTAAGGAGATAAAATATCACATGTTTTCAAACATTCAATAACACACGTATCATCCAATACATAAGATTTCATATCAAAGCAGTCTATCAATAATAATCTTAGTACAATAAGGATATTATATTAAAGCATGTGTGTTGAATAAATACAACAATATAAAATATGGAGACGAGCCCACATAATGGCGATAAGCCCAAATAACAGAAGTCAAAATCAGCATAATGTTGATCCCCCAAATCACCCATCATCATAGCTCAACACCGGTACCCACTCAAACTTTCATCACAATTATTTGAGTGGGACCCCCAAACACGCCCAATACCCCTCAACATTTATAACTACTACGTACTTCTATCGAATTCTTTAAAAGCTATATCATAACCTACCTCATTGCCGAACATGAGCGCTAATAAATAAAGTCTCGGTGATTGCCTTTCCCTTCCTATGCGCCTCGCGATAGTCGAAGTCTATCTATGTACATATTATTCATTAATATAAAGCTAATCAATACAAAACAAGACTTTAAATACCCATCCTGGGCCATGCCACCAAGACTCGAACTTTAATACTCAGAAACCTCTATTACATACTAAGTAATCAGATCCTTAAATTAATTGAAAAACTATACACATTTGAATCACCGATTGAACAATAATCTCAAGGCTCCAATTCATGATATTAACACAATTTGATCCATAAATCCTCATTAAAATCAACCATATAACTCTCTTAATCTCTCAATATTCATAACTCATCTTCTCCTACTCATATAATATGCCAAACCACCATTAAAAGTACACATAATCATAACTTAAGCCTAAGACAGAAACAATCTATTAGCTCAAGTTTGGAAATGCTCTGAAAATACCCTTATGCGGCGTTGGTTTCAAGAGTTTGTTATTTTGGGAAAAGAAATCTGACCTAAAAATATTTATAGGACACTCGAACAGTGATTTACCCCAGCGGAATCGACTCCGCTGGAGTAGACCCGCTATGGAGGAAAATAACTTGTTGGAGGGAGACTTACTTGACAGCTTACCCCTCACCGCAATCGACTTTCCTTGACTCCTAGATTCAGCTTTGGCGAGCAAACCCCTTGCTGAGGCGAACCCGCAAGAGCGGATGCTGGTTCTGTCGTGGCGGACACCAGACATCAGCTGATGGAAAATAGCCCAAAACCTCCATCCAAAAACTGAAACACTTCTGAAATCGCCTAGACATAAACCAAACATTCTTGTCTAAGGTAAACAGTGCTACAAACTTGCTCATAGCCTCAGATTTCACGTATCACCGAGGTAAGGCATACTTTTCTATAGAATCGTCCGAGACAAACAAAATATTCAAACTTTAAAAATAAGGCCACATAATACATCTCGAGAAAAAAACCAATGACTTGACTAAGTCATAAATGATCCTCTGGGTCAACCGGACGTGACGGAACACGGAAATGAACTCAACTAGCCTAAGGTTATCTTTGAGTCAAACTAACCAACTCTAAGTTCCCGGAGTTGTGCTTTTCATTTGAAACTCATATAAATAGACCTCGAGATCCATGCCACCCATCCATACGCATTACAAACCCCACGTAGAGTGTCTGAGAAGGGTCAAATAGGAAAATAAGAGTCTTTAGCTAAAAACGTTCGGATGGGTCATTACACACATGCTTTCAGAAATTCATCAACATATAATCCACGCACAATCGGGATATCATATAAAGCATGTGTGATGAAAAAGCACAACAGTAACAAATATGACGACAAACCCACATTATGGAGACAATAGCAGTCGAAATCAGCTTAAGGCTGATTCCCCAAATCACCCATCATCGTAGTTCAACATTGGTACCCACTCAATCATTCATCATAACCATTTTAGTGGGACCCCTAAACACGCCCAATACCTTTAATATTTATAATTAATTACGCACTTCTATTAAAGTCTCAAAATACTAAATCGTAGCGTACCTCTGGGTCGAATATGAGCGCAAATGATCAAGCCTCGGTGATAGCCTTGCCTCGTGATAATCAAAGCCTATTCACACATATACTATTTGTTAATATAAGGCTTACACAACAAACAAGGATATTAATACAATCTAATCCATAAAACCTCAATTACATCAATAACATAACTCTCTTAATCTCATAGGAACTTGTAAATCATTTTCCCCAATTTATAAACACGATATATCACCATTAAAGAACTTAGAAACATAAATTCAAACCACAAAGGATGGAATTTTTACCCCAAGGATGAAACCACCCTTGTTCTTCAGAAAATACCTTACCGGCGGTTGTAGGTTTGAGATATGCTATTTTGGGAAATGAATTCTGACCTATGGAATTAAATAGGACACATAATACATTGAATCCGTCATAGTGAAATCGACCCCGCTGGCGCGGATCCACTGTCGATCATATCACTCACTTGGCGTGGTCACTTGACACCTCGTCTTAGTGTCGCAACGAACTGGATCCCTCATAGGCAAACTCGCCCATGCGAACAAGCCCTCCGCTAAGGTGGAAAATCACCATTTTCATAACCCTCGCTTCTGCGAGCCAACCTCCCGTCGAGGAGGACACACATGAGTGAACAGATGTGTTGCCGAGGCAGAAACCAGACACTAGACCAGGCAAAATAACCTCAAACTCCTATCAAAAACCTAAAACACCCCCGAGACCCCCTGGACATACACCATACATGCTCGTATAAGGTAAACAGTGCTATGAACTCACTCGTATCCTCAGTTTTTTCATTTAACCGAGATAAGGCATACTTTTCAAAAACATCGTCTAAAATAACAAAAAATCCAAGTAGTACATATAAGGCCACAAAATATATTTGATTATCTCGGGAAGCAAACCAATGACTCATCTAAGTCATAAATGACCCTCCGGAGCTATCGGAACCGACGAAACTCAGAAATGTACCCATCTACTCAAGAGTCAACCCTGAGTCAAACTATCCAACTCTAAGGTTCTAGATTTGGGGTTTTCATCCAAAACTCATGAAAACTAAACCTCGGGATCCATGCCACCCATCCCCGCACATCACATACCCTATATAAAGTCTATGGGAAGGATAAAATAGGAAAATAAGGGTCTTAAGCTAAAAACAACAGGACGGGTCATTACATCATATACCAATTAAACCAACGTCTGTCCTCGAACAGAGAGAAACAAACAAAGGAAACGTACTGGAGGTAGTAAACAAGTCAGGATATCTGCTCTGCATGTCAGAATCTACTTACCAAGTCACCTCTTCAACAAGGTGATGCCTCCACTGAACCTTGACCGAAGCTATCTAATTTCATCTCAACTTTCTCGCCTGCCTGTCTAAAATAGCCACAGGTTCCTCCTCGAACTCTAAATTCTAATCAAGCAACATGGATTCCTACTGAATGATATAAGAATTGTCAGGATGATACTTCTTCAACATAGACATATGGGAAACCAGATGGACACTAGAAAGACCTGGTGACAGAGCCAACTCATATGCCACCTCTCTAACCATCTAAAGAATCTCAAATAGTCCGATATACCTTGGACTCAACTTTCCTCTCTTGCCGAACCTCATCACACCCTTCATGGGCGAGACCTTCAAAAGAACTTTGTCACCAACCATAAACTATATATCTCTAACCTTTCGGTCTGCATACTCCTTCTGTTTGCTCTATGCTATCGGGAGCTTATCCTGAATCATATTTACCCTCTATAAGGAATATCTTGACAAATTAGTTCCCCAAGGAACAACCTCGAATGCATCAAACCAAATAATGGGATATCGACATCTCCTACCATATAGAGCCTCAAATGGTGCTATGTCGATACTGGAGTGATAGATATTGTTGTACGCAAACTCTGGCAAAGGTAAGAATTGGTCTCAATGAACACCAGAATAAATCACGCAGGCTCGTAACATAACCTATAATACCTGAATAGTCTACTTGGAGTGATTGTCAGTGTGAGGGTGAAAAGTTATATTGAGATCCAAGCGAGTACCCAACTCTCTCTACAAAGTCTGCTAGAAATGTGAAGTAAACTGAGTACCCCGATCCGAGAAGATAGAAATAGGAACCCCATGAAGACACACAATCTTTCGAATGTAGATCTTAGCCAACTTCTATGCATTATAAATCGTCTGGACTGGAATGAAATGAACGAACTTGGTCAATTTATCAACAATGACCCAAATAGCATCAAACTTGCCCAAAGTCCTGGGCAACCCAACAACAAAATCTATGGAAATCCTCTCCCACTTCCACTCGGGAATGGGCATCCTCTAAGATACACTACCGTGTCTCTAGTGTTCATACTTGACTTGCTGACAATTCTGATACCGAGCCACAAAATTAACAATGTCTCTCTTCATCCGCCCCCACCAATAATGATGTCTCAAGTCACGGTACATCTTAGTAGCACATGGATGAATCGAATACCTAGAGCTATTGGCCTCCTCCATTATCAATCTTGTCAAATCACTGACTTTAGGCACACATACTATACCCTTGATCCTCAACACCCCCTCACCATCAATCATTCCCTTTTTGTCCCTCACTACTCATCACCTTATCTCGAATTTTGCACAACTTGACATCATCATACTGGTGAATTTAAATTTGATCGAAAAGAGACAAACTCGCCTCAACACAAGCCAGAATCCTACCCAGATTCGAAATTTGAAGCCTCACAAAATGATTGGCTAGAAACTAGACCTCCAATGCCAAAGGATGCTCCGAACTGATCAAGTGAGCTAAATTCCACATGCCAACTACCTTTTGGTTCAAGGCATCCGCCAACACAATGGCCATTCCTGGATGATACAAAATGGTCATGTCATAATCTTTCAATAACTCCATTCACCGACGCTGCCTAGAATTCAAGTCCCTCAGATTAAACACGTGCCAAAAACTGCGGTGATCGGTATACACCTTAGAATACACACCATAAAGATAATGCCTCCAAATTTTCAAGGAAAACATGACAACAACTACCTCTATATATCATGAACATGGTAATTATTCTCGTGCACCTTCAATTGTCTAGATGCATAAACAATAACCTTACCCTTCTACATCAACACACAACCCAACCCAATTCTTGAAGCATCACAATATATGATAAAGTCTCTCTCCTCCACTGGAAAGGACAAAATTGGGAGTGTGGTCAAAAGTGACTTGAGATTTTGAAAGCTCTCTGCTCACATTCATCGGACTACCGGAATGAAACCTCCTTCTGAGTCAAACATGTCAGATGAGAAGTAATAGAAGAGAATCACTTGATATACTAGTGATAGTCGCTATCAAGACCCACAAAGCTCTGAATCTCTATCACATTAGTCATTCTAGAATAGTCCATGACTGCCTCTATCTTCTTAGGATCAACCATAATCCCATCCTTGGACACCACGTGTCCCAAAAATGCCACGGAGCTTAACCAAAACACATACTTCGAGAACTTAGCATACAACTTCTTCTCCTTCAATAACCTAAGAACCACTCTTAGATGTTGCTCGTGGTCCTCCCGACTCTTCGAATAGATCAAGATGTCATCAATGAACACAATCACAAAAGAATACAAATACGTCTTGAATATCCCATTCATCAAGTCCGTGAATGTTGCAGGGGCATTAGTAAGCCCAAATGACATCACCAAAAACTCATAATGGCCATATCGAGTTTGGAAAGCCGTCTTGGGCACATCCTCAGCCTGGATATTCAACTGGTGGTACCCGGACCTCAAGTCAATCTCTGAAAACACCAAAGCACCCTGAAGATGGTCGAACATGTCATCAATACAAGGAATCAAATACTTGTTTCTGATGGTGACCTTGTTCAATTTCCTATAATTAATTCACATATGCATGGTGCCATCCTACTTCTTTAAGAACAAGATATGAGCATTTATGGAGATACACTCGATCGAATGAAGCCCTTACTGAACAAGTCTTGAAGCTACTCCTTTAACTCTCTAAGCTTTACCAGACCTATATTGTATAGATGAATGGAAATAGGTCAAGTACCCAACTTGAGATCAATGCGAGAATCAATATCTCTGTCTGGCGGTATACCGAGTAAATCTGAAGAAAAGACCTCAGCAAACTCACTAACCACCAGAACAAACCCTAGGGAAGGAGTCTCCACATTCATATCCCGAATATGACCAAGATACTCCAGACAACCCTTGTCTACTAACTTTCGCGCATGGATGAAAGAAATGATCTTCTTAGAAGAAGGTCTGTGAGCGTCTCTCCACTCTACCCTCGGAAGACCAGGCATAGCTAACGTGACTGTCTTGGCATGACAGTCTAGAATCTCATAATACAGGGATAGCCAATCCATACCCAAAATAACATCAAAATCTACCATGTCTAAAATGACCAAATCTACCCAGGTATCGTACCCCATAAAAGTAACCACAAACATATGATAAACTCTATCTAGAATCATAGAATCATCAACCTGTATGGAAATATGAATAGAGACATCAAGCATATCACACCACATATCCAATTTGGAAGAAAGTAGACTGTAGATCAAATAGCACAGTTACAGACTGATGATCCACGGAGGTGATACTTTTAATAACCGCAGATAATGCCTCAGCCTTGACCTTACCAGGAAATGCATAGCAGTGGGTGTGTCCAACCTCGGACTGTGTACCCTACTGGTCACCTTGGCCCGAATGATCTGTATCTCTCCCTGACTGGAATCGACCACACCCATACTGATAGCCACCCCGACCCGAATAATATCCTCTCCCGACTAGTCTGACAACCACCATTAGATAGTTGTGTAGGGGTCCTAGGTGTATGAGATGCACTTGATTTATGTATGTGGCACTCTCTCTCGAAATTCCCGATCTCTCCACAGTCAAAGCAGGTCCTAGCCATTGATATCTAATGAATAGAGATAGAAGAACCCAAACTACCCAGTCAAACTATCGAGACTGAGAACCCCTGAATTACTGGCCCCCGCTATAATCACTCTGCCCCGTAGAGAAACTATTAGTAATCTATAGGCTGTCTCAACCGGTCGACTAGGCTACAGCTGCTGAAACCTTTCCTGATACCCAGAACCACAATAAGTAAAATAGTTGAACTAACCATGTCGCCTCGCCCTCTTATTGGGCTTATAACTGGGAATACCGCTTCTCACCGACTCTACCATCCTTACATTCTCTGCAACTATCTCAAATGAATATCCAGAAGCCACCAACTACAACATGGATAACTGAAGTGGAATACACAATCCTATAATAAAACATCTCACTTGCTCAGCCTATGTTAGGAGCAACAATGTTCCATAACGTGATAAGGAATAGAAACGAGTCTCATACCATGCAATTATCAAACCTCTCTGCTCAATCTTTTGAAACTCATCACGCTTGCGCAATCACAAGATCAAAGGCACATACTTCTCTAAGAAGACCCTATATAACCTAACCCAAATCAATAGAGGCGACCCCATAGGTAAGCGATCAATATACGCTCTCCACCACTATTTTGCATCCCCCAAAAGATGAAGGGCCACAAAACTAACTGTGAGTCTTAACAATACCTAGAGTATGAAACCTCTCGTGGTTGCTCACAATGAACTCATACGCATCCTCCTCAGGTTGACCATAAAACACTTGAGGATTCATGTTTGAGAAGTGCTCCTAAATATTCTGCTGATAGCGGGTCATAATTGTCCCACCAATAGTCCGGGGACTAAACTCTAGAGCATGAACCTCATCAGTACGGGGTACTAACATCACCACTGGATGAATCTCGAGAGTATAAAACTTAGGGGTATTAGACTGCACCCCCCTCCCACATAGGTCTGAGAACCACCTAGAGTAGTAGGATGTCTGCCTGTCTGATAAAATCCATCAAGAACACTCAATAACCTGACCAGTGTGTCCAGTAGAACCGAAGTAGAAATTAATCCAGGCTGATCCTGGGCTGGCCCCATCTCCTCCTCAAGTAACTCATACTGAGGCTCAATATATAGCTCAGATGACTCTAATCTAGCACAAGCCTGACCGACTCACTGTGCCCCTCCCCGAGCTGGCGTCGCTCCTTTGGCTCTACCTCAGCCCCGAGCACATCCCCTACTCTGACCGCGCGTGGCAGGTGCCGATGCCGGTGCTGGTTCCTCTTTTATCACTACATCGGCACGAGTCCTTACCATATATGAGAGAATAGAAACAAAGGTCAGATACCAATTTGACTCAACTTAGCACAAAAGGAATGAAGAAAGTGAAATTTCCTAAATGCCTCATAGCCTCCAGAAGATAAGTACGGACGTCTCTACACGGATCAACAAAACTCTACTAGACATTGCTTTTGTATCTAATACCGCTTAAACTAAAAATCTCTTACTAACTTTGTCACAACTCCTTTTTAGGAATCATGGTGGCACCTACATATCCCACCGGTAGGCGAACCACTCTCGTATCATTCATATGATAACCTAAATAAAAGTGGAAGATAGCAAGATACTACATAAACTGTCTCACAATATAAATGCAGAAAAGATATAAGTTTGAGCAACACTACGTCAAAGGAATTCCCTAAATGATCTAGTCTGTGCAAATAAGAGCACTAGTCAACCAATACAGGTCTGAACATGGCAAAAAGTGCCAAAACTAATTACATAATCTAAAAATGTATGTCATGTCTCTCAAGTGCAAATAAAAGACTGAAATAGGGATAGAACACCCAAGGGTATGCTGGAGATAACATCCTCACCCTAAGTGCTGGAGATCAACTGCTTGAACTCAGCTACGTGGTCTTGAACTAGTGGTCAAATTTGTATCTGCATCATGAAAAGATGCAACAAGTGTAGCATGAGTTCACAACATACTCCCGTAGACATCATAGGCCGATAATGACGGATGATATGTAAAAAGAGATAAATATCAAGTTTGTACCAATAAGTACTATACTAACAATTCAAATAATCCACGTAACATCACATAGTCCATAGAACAGTTCACATAGTCCACGTATCACATTAATTTAAGTAAGATTTCATAATCACTTAAGTCATCCGGATCCAGACAAGTTCAATAACAGTACTCCAATTATCATGAGCAAGTACAACCCTTTCATATCCAAAATCCAATCAAGTCATCAATAACTAGTTCTAATATCAAGTACAACCACATATAATCAATGATGTAATATATGTATGGTATGAATGCCATGCATATGTCAGGTACCTTTATCATCCCATATATAATATGTAAAGCCTTGAAAAACTAAATAGTAGCCTACCTCTAGGCCGAACATGAGCCTCAAATG
This sequence comes from Anisodus tanguticus, assembly GCA_034509755.1. Lineage (NCBI taxonomy): Eukaryota > Viridiplantae > Streptophyta > Magnoliopsida > Solanales > Solanaceae > Anisodus > Anisodus tanguticus. Next base: position 38,583,093 of record CM067542.1, read on the forward strand.
ATCAAGCCTCGATGATAGCCTTGCCCTTTCTTCACGCCTCGTGACAATCAAAGTCTATTCACACATATACTATTCGTTAATATAAGACTTACACAACAAACAAGGACATAATCATTAACAAAGCAAAACCACAAATACCAACACCGGGCCCACATCACCAAGACTTACACATTATTACTCAAAAACCATCAATACATATTAAGTAATCATATCCTTAAGGTAATTTGAAAACTATACACATTTAGTCCTTTAATTGAACATTAACAAAAAGCCACAAATTGAAAACCCTAGAATTTCCCCCGTAATTATAATAGTTTTCTATACTCTAATTAAGCCTTACACATGATAATCTAACATATTGCAAAACTAATTCATGATATTAATACAATCTAATCCATAAAACCTCCATTAGATCAATAACATAACTCTCTTAATCTCATAAGAACTTGTAAATCATTTTCTCCAACTTATAAACACACTCTATCACCACTAAAGAACTTAGAAACATAAACTCAAACCACAAAGGAAAGAGTTCTTAACCCAAAGATGAAGTCACTCTTGTTCTTTAGAAAATACTCTACTGGCGGCTCTAGGTTAGAGATATGCTATTTTGGGAAATGAATTCTGACAGGGAATTAAATAGGACACCTGATATAGTGATTCTGCCCCAACGCAATCGACTGACCCAAAATATATGATACAAAAACCAAAATCAGAATAACGAAGAAAAATACATCGTGATGTAAGTCAGTTATTCCTTGCATTCACCTAACAACTCGCCACAATGCCATAGCGAACCCGATCCCTCAGAGGAGAACTCCCCCTGCGAACAAGCCCTCTTCCAAGGAGGAAACTCACCATTTTCCCAACCCCCGCTTCTGCGAGCCAACCTCCAGCCGAGGCGGACACATAGGAGCGAACAGAGGTGCCACAAAATACATCTGATTGTCTTGGAAAGTGAACCAATGACTCAAAAAGGTCATAAATGACCCTCCGGAGCTATCAGAAGCAACAGAACTAGGAAATGAACCAATCTAGTTGAAAGTCAACCCTATCTAACTATCCAACTCTAAGATTTTAGTTTTGGGTTTTTCATCCGAAACTCATAAAACGGAACCTCAAGATCTATGCCACCCATCCCCACGCGTCACATAGCTCACAGAAAGGCAACATGAAGAGTAAAATAGGCAAAATAAGGATCTTAAGCTAAAAATAACCGGATGGGACATTACACAAATAAATACCAAACTAGCACGTAAATACTGAATAATGCAGACACTAAAGGATGAAATGTTGCCTTTTGTGATGGCATCCAGATCAAATGTTGAGGTCGAATGATCTTCCCAATTCCCACAACATAACTCAGCCACCCAACTTGAAAGAAAAGAAAGGTTTTAGAACTTAAAGTCCCAAAGAAATCAAGAAGGTGGGTTCCAATTCAAGTCAGATCCCTCTCATTGAACTCAAAAACTTAGGGTTTGCTTTTGAAATTTCTTTGTATAGATAGAGAAAATCAATTTTCTAGCCTTTTTTTAAACATTGAATATGAACCTCATATATAGGGTCTCAAGAAAACCACAAATCCTAGGGTTAGTAGATGTGGGATCAAAGATTTTTTCGGGGGGGGGGGACCCCGTTGAATCTCATCCTTCTTAGCAAATCTAATAGGGATCGAGAACATGAGGACATAGCCAATTAAAGGGTTTGTCCTTGATCGAAACAGATCGTAGCAAAAGAAAAAATGAGTGAGGAGAGAGATTTACCCTTAGTGGCGTTAGGATGGAGAGATGGCAAGAAAAAATAATTCTCTTGCCTATTTCAGACGAGCAAGGACTGAAAAATGTGGTGTAGTTTGTATTTATGCCATTCCGACAATGATGACGCGACGGAGAAAAGGCAAAGAGAGACGGTTAGGGTTTCCACACCCTTGACTGAGAATTCAATCAAATGAAAAGTATTAAGGGTTGGGCGTTTAAATGTGATAAATGATATGGGTGATGTCCATTTTGGACTGGGCTCGACCGAAATTTAAAGAAAATCTAGCCCAAATTCAGTTTAATTAGCAGCCTAATAAGAAATTGGTTAATTTTGCAAAAAGAGACAAAAAATATGATTTAAAAATTTGCCAACAACTTTTAATTTTAGGTGTAATTAATGTAGAAATCATTAAAGTTCCATTTGAAACCAGTTTTGATAATAATTGAAACTAGAGCTAAATTAATTAGATTTTTTTTTCTTTTCTATTTAATCAATTGAATTTATTAATTTAACGTAGTGAAATATTTATCAATTAACTACTGCTTAGTTTAAAAATTAATTAAACAATTATTTTCACTAATTTTGACTTTAATTTCCAATAAACTTGTTTAAAACTTAAAATAATTATGTAAAATATGCAATTGATATATTTTGTAAAATATTTTGACTTGAAAAATTCATATTTTATTCAGTTTGTGATTCAAGAAGTCCGACTAATTAAAAAAAAATTATTGAGGGAAAAAATTAGGTATCAACAACTGAAACCATCAAAAAACTGGTTTCTTCCAAAATTCGTTCAAACACCCAAAACTTATCCGGACTTCCTCGGACACAAATCAAATATGTATTTCAATCATAGAACACACTCCGGACTTGCTCGCACTTGGAATTCCTGAAAAATGTCGTCTTGACCCGATGTTGACCAAGGTAAACTCCAAATCATTAAAATCTTATATTTCCAATCAATGACTCAAATCACACCTGATTACCTCGGGACCAAACCAACATCCCGACTAAGTCATAAATGACATTACAGACCTAATGGAATCAATGAAATTTTAAAAATGCCACATTTACCCCCGATATTGACTTTGGTCAAACTTCTCAATTTCCTTAACTTTGAAACTTCCAAATTTACTAAAACCAATGTGCAACTTGTCCGATTGCCTTAGGAACCTTGTCACCCATCCCAGCAAATAATAAATACCAAAATAGAATTACGAGAAGGGTATATTCGAAAAAAAGTTAAATATCTCAAAACGACTAAGTGAGTGATTATATTTTGAGCATTAGGTCCCCTTTTTCCTAAATTCCCATTCCCGTATGCTTAAAATGTGAATTACGACTTGGGGGGATGTGTGGCATGATTCTCAAGGCAACTAGATGAGTATTAGAGAAGAAAATCTAAAATTTGATATTTTTATGTTGGAATAAGAAGGAGAGTTGACCAACGTCAACATCTGGGGCTAATAAACATGGATTCGAGTTTTGAAAGTTCCACTAGACATGATTTATGGCTTCGTTGAATGATTTGTATAAATTCCGAGGGGGTCGAGAGTTATTTGGACACTAGAGTTGCTCACTAGTTGAAATAGAGATTATGAGTTGACCTCGATCAAATATGTGACTAAACTATCTAAGATCAATATTTTGAGTATCCGAGAAGGTTCGTATGATGATTTTGGACTTGTCCGCAAGTTTTGATTAGATGATGATGAGTTGAATTTTTTTATTTCTTAGTTTTCTAGATATGTTGATTTTTTTGAAAATTTTGTATAAGTTAATTATGGGGTTTAAATTAAAACTTGTAGCTTTTGCAATTTATATGCGGTTAGTTTGTGTGATTCTCTTCATTCATGGGTTTGATAAATGTAGATTTTGAAAGAAAATTTTATTTTGATTATAGTTTTGTGGTTTAATTAAGCTTATTAGGGTTTTTGTACTTTGATAAATAACAATTTTCATGTGGTCCTTTTCTCAGGTAATCCAGGGAAATTATGAATGTTAATTTCAAAAAATACAAACAAAGTGTCCACATCCGAGACTAGGTATGTGATATGTATACAGAGCAGTCCGTCGACGCTGTCGTCTTTCCACCAAGTCCTTCGCCAGCAGTGATTCGGAATCCACAATATTCCTTTATTGGAGATGAAGCTTGTGTCCACAAAGCGCCTTTCACTTCTCCATCAGCGGAGGGTTATACCGGCACCAGTGTCGAACTGTCATAGAAGAAGAAAAGAGCGAGGCCAAATGAACATTGTTTCTCATGTTCGCTTGGCCTCACTGTTGTTCTTTTATGACAACTCAACACTGGTGCTGGTAGAACCATCTGCCGTTGGCAAAGTGAAAAGTGGTTTGTGGACACAAGCTTCATCTCCGGTAAAGGAAAATTGTGGATTCTAAATCACTGCTGGTGAAAGAGTTGTTGGAGAGACGACAACGTTGATGGACTGCTTTGTATTCATTGCTTCACCAGTCTCAGATGTGGACATTTTATTTGTATTTTCTGAAATTGTCATTTGTATTCCCTTGGATTACATGAGAAAAAGAGCACATGAATGTGTCATTTTTCAAATTACGAAAACCCTCATAAGCTTAATTAAACCATAAATCTAGAATCAAAACTAAAATTTCTACTGAAATCAACATTTAAAAGCCCAAGAAGGAAGAGAATCACACAAACCAAATGCAGATAAATTACAAAAGCTACAAGATTTAGTTTAAATCTCATACCTAATACAGAATTTTAAAAAGATCAACATATCAAGCAAACTAAGAAATAAGATGCAGAAAAAATATCATAAGACATAAACAATAAATATTCAAAACTTATCTTTTTCTCTCATATAAATTATAAAAAAAAGTTACAGAAAAACCCTTAAGAAAATAAGAAAAAAAAAAGGAAAAAGATTATTTCTCTTGCAGAAAATTGTGTAGAGCTAGAACTGCAAGAGAACAAATAAGGTCACGAAAATGATTAGAGGAGAAAAATGTTTTACAGGCATAGAATGGACAAATGAAATGATTATTTATAACAAAAAATGCCAGTGTTTTGGAAATTATTTTTGGTAATTTGTTTATTTAATAGATGAGAATGTAATTGCTTAATTATACTTTAGTAATAAAAATGTATGCATTTATTAGTTTGACAAAAATACCAAATATGAGTAGATCTTTTTTGTATTACACACCAAAAACAAAAAACGAACAAATAATTTAAAACATTATTAACTTAATGTTGCATTAAATCCTCACGAAGAACACAATGTTAGAGTAGCACAAATGAACTAATAAAAAATTAAAATATTGCAAATGTTTTAAAAAATTAAAGAACACTATTGAGTAATTGTAACAATCCATCCGACCGTTTTGAGTATTAGGAAACCTTTCTCCTAAATAACCCTTCTCAAATACTTCACTTGTAGGGATGGGTGGCTCGTTCTCGAGGCAATCAGGTGAGTATCGGAGAAGAAAAATTAAAACTAGAGTTTTTGAGAAAAAATAAAAGGAGGATTGACCAAAGTCAACATCTAGAGTAAAAAAATTGAATTTGAGGTTTGAAATTTTCCTTAGGCCCGAAAGGTGACTTATGACTTAGTTAGATGGTTGTGACTGATCCCGAGAGTCTCAAGAGTGTTTCAGGCATTTATATTGCTCACTAGTTGAAATAGAGATAAGAGTTGACATCGATCACATATGTGATTAAACATTCTCAAATCGATGTTTTGAGGGTTCCAACAGGTTTGTAGGGTATTATAGGAGTGATGTGTATGTGTCGTTTGTTTTTCTAGGAGTATGGATGAGTTTCAGATGGTAAAAAACAAATTCGGATACTTTATATTTTGTTGATATCTGGTGTGAGTGCAATCGCGGTAAAGAAAGAAAATTTGGTCGTGCGATCGCACTGAAGGGAGAGAGTTTGGCTAGCGCAATCACGCAGAAGGGCAGACATTGGTCAGCACACACATGCAGTTAGAGCATAGAATTGCTGAAGGGTTAGACATTGGTCAGCACAATCGTGCAGGTTTGAGATTTTCCAAGTTGAGAATAATAAAACTAGGTCACTCCGATCGTGCTAAAAGGGCTTCAGGTGTTAAAAAGAAGCAGTGTCAGAATTGTTGGTTTATTGCTACATTTTTGGAGTTCTAGAGCTCTGAATTATGCGATTTTGGAGGCTATCTTTTTGTTTCAAAGAGTGGTAAGATTATAATCTGTAATCCCATCCAACTCAATCAATATCAACAAGATGTCGTGATAGCTTAGGCTTGGTTTATTTTGTCATAAAAGAAAGTTGGTTTTGTGGGTTCATTGATTAGTACACCTCCGGTGCTGGTAAGGCCGAGACCGTGGTCGTCCATCTCCGGTTTGCCGGCCGATAAGATCTCTCCCCAAAGTGACCCTTCCTTGAGCTTTAGTTTGGCATATTTAACTTGCGGGGATAGGTGACACGGATATCGAGGAAATCAAATTAGTATTGAGGAAGAAAATCTTAATTTTGAGTTTCTTAAGTTTTGGTTTTGAGATATTTTACTAAATATTGACTTTTGGGTAAACGTGTCCAAAATTGAATTTTGATTGTTCCATTAGGTCTGAAACGTGATTTATGAATTAGTTGGGTAATTGGTACGTATCCCGAGGGGTTTAGGATGGTTTAGGGTATTTGGTTACTAAGATTTGGTTTTTGAGAAAGTTTGCATGCTTTTGTGGAAAAACTTGCCTTGATGATGTCAGATCAGTATTTTGAGTGTGCGAGTAAGTTCGTAGCGTCGTTTATACTTATGTTACATATTTTATTTGTGTCTTGGGGGTTCTTAACGAGTTTCGAATGTACATTCGAGAAATTGGATAATTATTGGATGACTGATTTCTGGTGCCAGTTATTCCTTCTTGACGATCGCTACCAAGACATCACTATCGCAGAGAAGGACTTGGTGAAGCGTTGCGATCACGGCAGGATGGGTCGCGTTCACGGAAGGGAAAAAAGGGTTGGCCTGGGTCACACCTAGGCATCGCGATCGCGATGGATCATCACATTTGATATAGTTGGGTCGGGTCGGGGTTGCGATCGCAAGCTTTCTCTCGCGGTCGCCTATAAAGAAATCACTGAGCAGAATATTAACATCCCACTTGCACTTGTATCTTTATTTTCCAACTCTAATTCTCAAATAGGGTAGCTGGGATTTGTCACTGTTAACTATCTTCCTCCATGTACTGTCTAACTCCCTAAACAGTCGACAAAGTACACTACCTTAATCAACTGAATGATTAGCTAGTGCATCTGCTAGTTTATTACCCTCTCTAAGAGTGTGAGTGTATATTATCTCCCTTCCTTAAGCTAATTCTGTTATTTCCTCCATCCAATTTAGCAATGCTTCATGGAGTTTCCAAAATCCTCTACATAAGTTGTGACTTGTGAGTCTGTCTGAATGATAATCCTATCAATATTATTATTGTGAAAGTACCTCACAGCTTGTACAATGGCAAAAGTCTGCTTCATTATTTGTAACATGCCCATCTTCTCTGCTTGAGCATAAATAAGATCCCCTTCCACATTTCTTAAAAAAAATCATATGCTCCCTCTCCGGGATTTCTCCTTGAAGCTCCATCAATGTTGTAAGTGAGCCACCCTGATGGAGGAGAATTCCACACAACCTTTGTAACTTTCAATCTTGTTCTTCTCCCTTCCATCATAGTTATCAACTCTGCCCACCTGTGAAGATTTGAATAATGAAAGGATTCCTTATTTGTACCATTCTTTGTATAATATCATAAATCTGATAAATACATCTTTCCACTAATCTTCTCTCTTCATGCTAAGTGTCATTTCTCATTTTCCATCGTTTTAAAACAATAATAGTTGGTACATCTTGATAGATTGGTTTGAGACTGTCAGTCTAAGGCTTTCCACCACTTTATTATTCTCTGTTGCAATTTGAGTCCCTCAATATACATATCTACAAAAGAAGAAAAATAGGACCATGTCCTATTAGCAGTATAAGAATTGGCAAAAAGATGTTGAGTTGTCTCCTTCATAAGATTTGAACAACACCAAAATCTAGATGCCAAATTGATATTCATCTTCCTCAATACATCATCTATAGGGATTTTAAACTTCCAACATCTATACATGAAGAAATAAATTTTGAAAGGAAGGCCTTTTATCCACATATATCTATAAATATCCAATTTCTGACTTCTCAGTCTCAAATACTCCCATGAAGATTTGACTGTAAATTCTCCACCAGTAGTAAGTATCCACCATGGCCGGTCTAGACCCTTATCATACATTGATGGTTTGATGGTGTCTACAATATGTTCCAGAACATCAACAGTTACCATTGTAGCCAACTTCTTTACATTCCACTCCCCATCTGCAACCAACTCATTCATATTTTTAATAGCATTATCTTAACAATCATATGGTACTACATAGTACAAAGCCCAAAACCCTATCCAATTATCAAACCAAATTTGAGAATTTTCCATTTTAGTTTGCCACAAGATTTGATATCCCTTGCCTGCAACATTTTCTTCCATGCTTGAGATACATGCTTCCATTGAACTATTACTGGATTCTCCTTTTTACAGTAGTTGTTACATAGAAATGCACTCCATAATGATAGTTTTGTTCTAAAATTCCACCAAAATTTATAGTATAAAGCCATGGAAACATCACGCAAAGACTTAAATCCCATCCAACCTTCCTCAATTGGCAAACATAGGTGAGGCCAAGAAATCCAATTTATAATCTTTCCTCCTACATTATTACTCCAATAATACTAAGAAAACATCCTTTGCATTTGATTTATTACCCCAATAGGTGAATTTACAGTAGATAATAGATGAATAGGTAAACATTGTAGAGCATGTTTAATCATAACTGCTCTACCCCCCAAAAGAAGCATTTTATGTTTAATCTCAATTGATTCTGATTTCCAAAGTATCTATCCAATTTTTAAAAATACAATCATCTCCACCCTGACCATTCAACCATGTGTATTTGCTTCCCTTGAAACTTAAATCATTCATCCATATTTTTCTTTCTCTGAGCTTATATCATTAAATTCCCATCCTATCATCTATGGTTGTGCCACAATTGTAGCCATCTCTTCCTGTTCTTCCCAAAGTATTAATCTTTCCACTTGAGTACATTTGTCATACACTATAGTTATCAGTAAACCTTCGTATAGACTTGAACTTTTCATTTCTACAGTGATTTGCTGAGGTTGATCAGTTACTATAGTGACTTCAAACAGATCATCCATAAAAATATAGATTTTGGCAGAAGAATAAGCAAAAGAAATGTTCATTCCTATCCTTCTTCTATAAGTATCGATATTATGTACATCCTGGAAAGGCTTAATTAACACAATAAACCAAAATTATACTTTTGATGCATTTTCATTAATCTATGAAATGCTTCCATAGTATAACTGATCTAACATTCCATATCAGTGCATTCATCATGAAATATTAGATTTATTAATAGTACTTCTAGTTTGTACACCCCCCCCCCCTTTAGGAGGGACACTATTATCTCTGTGAGTCTTCTTTTTGCCTCTCCCTATTCCTTTGTCCACAGGTTTTGGAGAGAGATCCCCTTCCTTGATAGCATTTCGCACATTTTTTTCTGCATTAGGAACATATTGCCATTGTTTGCTCCTTTGAGACTTATTTCAGTACCTCCACTATAACTATCTGCCCTTTTCAATTAATTGCTCTTTACTGCTTTGTGTTTCTATGCATTTACTTTTCCCTGGCCTTTCCTAGTCTCTTTGTCAACCCCATGATCATCTTCCTCCCTTGATTCCTTCTTCTGATCTGCATCATTCTGCTCTTGATAATCCTTGTTATGTTTTACTAAAGTTTGATTCCCCCTATTTGATATTTGTTGTTTCTTATTCTCCTTCTCTCCTTGTTATGTATTTGCATGCTTCTTTTCCATACTTATTTGTTGTTCTCTGTTCTTTGTTGGTTGTTCACCAATAGTTCCCTCTTGTTGTCTTCCATTCTTATGGACTAGTGTTTCTCCTCTTTATGAACTTATTATGTTTATGTGCATTGCATGTGTTTTGTTGACTTGCTTCATCTTTTTCTTCTTGCAGATTTACCACATTGCCATTTTCCATGGTTTGGTGGGACTGTCATAATTGGTTCTATCCATACTCTTATTTTCTTCCCTCCCCTTTTATAAAAATTGTCTTCAATCCACTTCTTGGTATTGATGGAATTATCACTATGTATCTTTTCACACTTTATCTCATCACTTTGTTTTTCTTTCTGTTTTGCATAATTTTATCCCTCATATGTGGCCTCCTCCCTGTCTTTACTATCATCTTCATTGTTGAGGAGACTCTCAGCGGGTGATCAAATAGCTAGATGGGGAATATGACTGCAAAGACCCAAATTTGATGGCCTATCACAAAATGGCTAGCAGGTTTCTTAGTGGGTTCGCATCATCCACATTAAGTTATGTTCACAGAGGCATGAATGTTGAGGCTAACGACTTAGCACAAGAAGCTTAAGGTTTTAGGAAGTCTCTACTCACCTTAGAGCACGATGACTTACCAGCCGAAGTGTTAGCCATTGATCAAGTCGACTCATGGAGGCAGTTACTAATTAACTACCTAAAAGATCTCTCCAGTTGCAAGGACCTCAAGGTTAAAAGAAGAGCTTTGAAATAGTGCTCATTAACGATGACCTCTATAAAAAGAGCGTGAATGGAGTACTACACAAGTGCATTGCCAAAGAAGAGACCTTGAGGGTCATGGGAGAGGTCCATCAAGTAGTATGTGGATCACACAGAGCGGGACCAGCGATGAAGTGGCTGATCTACCGCCGCGGCTATTATTGGCCTGCTATCACAGATGACTGCTTCCAGTATGTAAAAGGATGCGAAGATTGTCAGAAACATGGACCAATCCAGCAGGTACTAGCCGAGTTGCTTCACCCAGTTGTAAAACCTTGGCGGCTATGGACCTCATCGGCAAGATTCACCCACAATCGGCTAAAGGCCACAATTTCATTATCGTTGCTACCGATTACTTCACTAAATGGGTAGAGGCTCAGCCGATGAAGAGGTTCCATTAGACAGATGTTATTCAGTTTATCCAACACCAGATCGTATACAGATATGGTATTCCTAAGATGATTACCACCGATAAAGGGGCAATGTTTATTGGTTCTAAGGTGGTAGCCTTTGCTGAGAAGTTCGGCATCAAGATGATCACATCTTCGCCTTATTACACACAGGCGAACGGGCAAACAGTGACAGCCAACAAACTTATTGTGAACACAATTAGTAAGAATGTGGAGGATAAGCCAGGAATGTGGCATCTCACTATGGATGAAGCCATGTTTTTCGACTAACCAAAGATTAGGTGAGAAACCTATGGGGGGAATACCTTTCCTTAAATAACCTTCAGAGGCGCAGCTGAGATTAATTTATTATTTTCAAAAGCATGGCCGAAAATCATCAGAGCCAATTCATGGTAATGGAGACGCCTCGGTTAAAGGGGAAACACATTTCCAAAAGTGATCATCATTGCATGCACTGGAGACAAGATGATTGAAGTGACATGCGCGGCTGTCAGACTGAAACGATGACTATTTTTGGATACATCAACTCAACAGTCACACTCGAGTTAATGTAGGGGCAATTGTTGACACTCAAAAAATATTTTAAGTGTTTAGCCGAATTCAGTGACAGCCGAACTGTGTATAGCTGAATTTACTCCTAGCCCTCGACTACAAAAAACCTCATCGGCTACTAAGGCATTTTTGCCGAGTTGTCAGTTAGAGGTACGACTGCCACCCACTCAGATGCAGACGCCTCAATGACCAAGTGAAGAGGGTTTCAGGACCCCTGGAAGCGGTAACGGCCAACAACATCTAAAAGAAAGGGCCATTATCCGAGCAAGAGGAGTAGAGGGCGATAAAAACAGCACCACCTCCCCCATAGTCGACCATTAAACTTAGTGGGTTACTTGATGGTTGACATGTGGGGGGGGGCACGTTGTACAATTTTTTTCCTTTTTTGTACTTAAATAGGTTCATTTTTTGTATATAACAGACACAATCAATCAAGCAACTCAAATTTTATCTATCTTTATCCTTTACTTTATTTTTCCTTTACTTTATTGTACTCAGCTGCATTCATGTTTCTTATCTCTTAGTTTACTCATACCACCGTCCTAACGCTTTCTGAAGTAGTTGGGGAACCCATTGCTAGAAATTATAGTTATGTCCAAATCGCTTAAGTTAAGGAATCAATTTGTCATCCAATTTCGTCAGCCGATAAAACGGCAAACACTTCGGACAGTAACACAATCAATGACTACAACATGCCAAAAAAATTCGGAACAAGATTATTACAGAAAGGTTGAATGTACCACATAAATGAGAATTGACTTTTTTCTTTTTGTTTCACCTCATATTTGATGTAGCGTAGAAATATACTACCACTAAGATGTCTTAAGCTTCGGACCTTAATTTTTATGTTCTTAAGAAATGTTTAGACAACACTTGTTTACGAATTTATTTGGTTCTTATCTTTTTCTTATTATTCTGTAATTTATTTATTCTTTCCTATAAACTTCTGTTTATGTCCGTTTTGACCACGCTATCACCAAAGCCATTTTGGCGCGACTTCATTGTTAATATGAATACCACTTTTGTCTTCTTTCTTTTCTTCTGCTACTATATATTCCTAATCCTATTCTTGTTATGATGGAATACCACTTTTGTGTTTCTTCTTTAAACTATTTATAATATGGCTTACTAACTTTAAAGATCCAGTTTGAAAGTGTAAGAGGGAGGATGAATTGTAAATTTTTATTCCTTAATCGACTACCTCAATGTGTTAGTCGACTGTTAACAGATATAGTACAGAAAGTAATAACTGAAAGCAAATGACACCAATTTTTTTATATTGGTTCGGACTCAATGTGAATGCTAATCCAGTCCCCTTGGGTTGCAAGGGTGTTCTCTACAGCTCTTTTGAAATTGAGTTTGGTACAATGATGGTTTGAATGAAGTTGCTACGTTTACACTCAAACACTCGTACTCTTTTGATACAATGCCTCACCAACTATACTATATCTCTTCTCACTTTTTTATACACTATAAATCGCTCAGAGTTACAATTCTTGTTAAAAGTAAAGTAAAGAGCTTGAGAAGTTGAGAAGAAAGTATATTTTATTTTTTCTTCGGAGCCATCCTTTATAACTGTAGAATGGTCTTGTGGCTCTCGCAGAGTTGGAAACCCAAGAGATTTGATCCTTGGAAAAAGGAATAAGGAAACCTATTTTTCAAGAATAAGGTTAGAGCTTTTTGGTGGACTGATTTTCTTTCCTTGTGAGCTTTGTGGCTGAATCTTCAAGATGCGTGTCCTTAAATATTTCCTTAAAGCATGGTACTTGTTTTCTTGTTCATGTGAGCTTTATATACTTGATTGATGCGCTGCGATCTCATACAATACTTCATTTGATCCATTTAAACCTTCATTTATTTGTCTCCATAAATAAATCCTTACTTATTTATTTCGCTTAGAGGTATTGTTTTGGGCTTCACTAGTCCGCTGGAGTGGCGTCTTTCTTTGGGCCTTGTGAGTCACCACGGTCCGGCTTTCCCTTGTGGGCTAACCTGCACAATAGAGTTTTTCATTATTAAAATTCAACACTAATAATATCCTCCTTTTTGTTGATGACAATAAGTGTAACAGGTATATAATCAACTTTTATGTTTATGTGTCAACTACTTCCAACTGTTATTCCCCCTGAGTAGTTGACTAAATTGATGCTCCCCTGAGTAGTAAACTATATAGATCCTTTTTCTCCCCCTTTGACATCAATAAAAATAAAACAGAGATAAACAAACATGACACCATATATATATATAGAGAGAGAGCATGTCTAGACTTATTTATGTCTAATTACGTAAGATTGAAGACAAACAAATGTAAATAGGCCCATTTCGGCCTAAGTAACATGATTGAAGGAAATAAATACTAGAAAGACCCATTTTCAAGAAATCTAAAGGAACAAGTGCAGACAAACGCAATTTCATAACAAAACAACATAATGGACTTTGACATTACATGAATATACATGATATACATTATTATACACTTGAAAGTGTATAACAATGTACATTGATATGTATATCATATATAACAGGGCATATTAGTCAAGCACACAAGAGAGGAGGAAAACTGGATGAGACATATATGCTAGACTACCCAAAACTCATATATCTCAGGTATATTCTGATATACAAGTGAAATATATCTTGTATACTTTGTAATATACAGAACATATATACCTCGTATATTCAGTAGCATACCTAAGTCATATGGGATGGCATACTTACATATTGAGGGCAGCAGATAACACAAATATTCAGAATCACAAGCAAAGACTATGTCAATCAAGTAGAGACATGCTTATGGAATAAAAAGACTTAGGTACTCAGTTTTGCAACATGATGGACTTAACAGAGGTGTACATATATCATACCAAATATGCAGCAAGCTCAAACACTCAACATGCTCTCTAATCGAACAACACACAAGGCATTCAGAAGTTCTATCAAATCCCATTAGCAATGCCATCTTGCAAACATAAACACAACATTCAGAAGGAAAACTCAAGAAAACATATACATACTTCTCTACACAAACTACTCCCAACTACATCATGCATGCATCCCTTCATTCTATTCTTTTAATCAAACAAAAACTAAAGCAGTCTTATGCTTGCCAAAGAAAGGATAAGACTGGGACACTATGTGATTATCATATGGTCATTGTTAAACCATTCATGGGGTTGACAAATAGTGTCCCAGGATAAGATTGGGACACTGTTTTTTAGACGAACAGATTCAGCAAAGAAAGGGAGGGGAGGATTAGATGAACCATATGGTCATTGTTCAACCATTCATGAAGATAAAAGGGAAAACACATCCTAATTTGAATCAATTTTCATGCAACAAAGGTAGTTATACATTCTTATAACTAATATTAAGTAAAACTGGGACACTATGTGATTATCTACAGAATTACAATCATTCAAACACATCAGGAGAGGAAAATAATGTGCTCATGAGTCATCTAAGTTAATGTTTAGAACATAAGAGTGGTACATGTCAGGTTTTGGTCATTTTCAAGAAATAAACTTAAGTATATACTCATTACTTAGAAGCGTGACAAGGAGGAATCCCTAACCCAGGGTAGACGATAATGAAGCTGAGTTGGATTACTCAAAGCTTCATATTGAACTCATGCGTTATAGACATCACTCAATGCCCTCCACAAATGTATATCGCCTCTTATAACTCAACAAATAAGGCAAATCAGATGCAACAATGGTATTCTTTCAGTTTAAGTATTAAGAGGTCCTATATATATCAACATTATTTAGTTATTGGTTAAAACAGAAAGCCAGCAGATACATTGATTCATAATAGAATTTAATTTATAACATGATTTGTACATCCTTTGGCATATATCCAAGTCATCGGGAGGGACAGAAATCAAAAGGGTAAATCTCAACACATACAATCACACTTAGAGGGTTCCCACAAGTTGCCTGAAGTGGCAAGGGGAACCCTGAGCTAGAGCAGCCACAATGAGACCGAGTGGGGTACTCAAAGTCTCGTCTAGAGCTAAAGGACATCACTATATGTCCTTCCAAAACTGTGTGACACCTATCCTCCACTTAGCACAACAATCAAATAAGGCAAGGAACCCTATGCTCTCGTCTCAAATCCTATAAGAATTATACTATTCAAACAACAACTAAGAACAAGTTAAATGGTCAGATCATATATCCTACTGTCCTATAGCTAAGTCTGGACAGATTTTACAACTTTACACTAACCTTAATGTTCACACAGATATTGTTAGGATCATTTATTGATCTATATTAGCACATACAATGAAATGGGCAAACCAGATAGTATGAGAAGGGGTTGGAGAGCATGCTTGGGGACATAAAGAACAATTTCAAACCTCAGATCAGACCAAACACACATATTTCACAGGGTTTCAGAGCATAGTTCTGACACAAACAAAGTATGGTATACCTTCTACCTATCTGCCTTAGAATAACATATCTAAACATTGGGAAAAAGTCACAACAAGCAGGCAAGCCAGTTTAGGGAATCCATAGTCTCAACCATACAATTTCCGTATACAAAAAAGAAAACAAATCACTCAGCCCATCCCCCTTTTATTGATTTTTACTATGAGTTTAAAGGTTGAATAAAATCTAAGACCCTATCATCTTCTCTGATTTTACTCTAAGTTAAAACTAAAACAAAATCTATAACTATATTTTCTTTTTTTATTTTACTTCAAGTTAAAAGATAAAAATATCTGGATCCCCATTATCATTCACTCGAATTTCTAAAATCATGTCAACACATGTCTTCATATTGCTTAGAACCAGGCTCCATGTTAATCACATACAACAATTTGGACTAGCTATTTAAGACTAAAAGACTTTTTTTACGTAAGAGGTGTAATATAAACTAACATATAAGCCTCAAATCATCCTACTTGACCTAAACGAAGCAGTTCATAGTCATAGATACATTCAACTAAAAAATACAGACATTATCAAGATCAAAATGTACTTGTTAAGCTTATTTAGTCTGAGCAAGAGCACACACATGCTTAGATGAGTTGTTTAACCTCAAATGGATTACACAAGTGATCTACTGTAGGGTTGATTGGTTACAGAACAGTGTTCAAGTGTGCTACTCAATCTTCAACCAAAGTTGCAGGTGCTTTAAACAAAGATAATGATCATAATTGATCCCTACTAACATTTTACACGTATTTGAACATGTGATTGTCACCTAATCTAATTCAGCCAGGATTAACATATCCTAGTCTAATTAGTTAACCAAACTAACAGAGTCAAGATCAATAACATATTATAATTCAATTGTATAATTTATTCTAATCCTATAAAAACACTAACTATGTGGTTAAATAATCAAAAATAGACAACTCTTAACATCAAGCGCATGAATTAAAGTTATACATTACATAACTAATCAAACTGTCATAACTCCTTTTCAGGAATCGTGGTGGCACCTACATATTCCACCGGTAGGTGAACCACTCCCGAATAATTCACATGATAACTTAAATAAAAGCGGAAGAAAACAGGATACAACACAAATTGTCTCTCAATATAAATGCGAAAAAGATATAAGTCTGAGCAACACTACATCAAATGAATCCTCCAAATGATCTAGTCTGTAGATACAAGATCACTAGTCAACCAATACAAGTCTGAAGAGGGAAACAAGTGCCAAAACTGAATACATAATTTAAAAATGTCTGTCATGTCTCTCAAGTGCAAATAAAAGACTGAAATAGGGATAGAACACCCAAGGGTATGTTGGAGATAGTAGTCGAATCTGTATCTACATCAAGAAATGATGCAGTAAGTGTAGCATGAGTACACAATGTATCACCGTAGACATCATAGGCCGACAATGACGGAAAATACGCAGAAAGAGATAAATATCAAGTTTATACCAATAAGTCCTATACTAACAGTTCAAATAATCCAGTTAATGTCACATAGAAAACAGAACGGTTCACAGAGTCCACGTATCACATTATTTCAAGTAAGATTTCATAATTACTTAAGTCATCCGGTTCCAGACAAATTCAATAACAGTAATCCAATTATCATAAGAAAGTACAATCCTTTCATATCTGAAATCCAATCAAGTCATCAATAACCAGTTCCAGTATCAAGTACAACCCCAAATAATCAATGATCTAATATATGTATGGTATGAATGCAATGCATATACCAGGTATCTTTATCTTCCCGTATATAGTTCGTCAAGTCCATATACCCCTCCGGAACGTCCCATCGGACCCCAGCTTTTGGTTGTAATAATATCTATTACATGCATGCGACCTCGATCCCCATGTATTCTCATCATCTCAATGTTGCCATAATCTCAAAGTGTTCTTACCTTTCCCGATCCCTTGGACCCATAACATAAGCATACCACTCCAATATTAATATCATCAGAACCATGAGTGTATGAATACAAATGACAATATAAGGAAAAAATCATGATATAATGAGATGCAACAAGTATAGAGATGATTATCACATTATCACGATCCCTTTTCAGGAGTCGTGGTGGAACCTACACATTCCCAGTCGGTAGGTGAACCACTTTCCAAATTATCAACAAAATCAAGAAAAATTGCAGAAATAGTAATGTTAAGTAAGTTAACTCATATTTTTGTAAAAGCAGAACATTAGTCTGAATCATCATATACAACCCCCCAAAATCTGGTCAATAATACAAGAGTGCTAATACAGATACAAATCTGAATAAAAGACCACATAAGCCAAAACTGAACTACATAGTAAGAAAATCTGAATCATGTCTCTAGAATCAAGGTAAAGACAAAGTAAGAGAATGAGCATCCAAGGTATGCCGGAAGATAACATCCTCACCCTGAATACTGGAAGTTAACCTGCTTAGACTCAAACTCGAGATCTTGAACTGGCAGAGGGACCTATATCTACACCAGAAAAGATGCAACAAGTGTAGCATGAGTACACAACGTACTCCCATAGACATCATAGGCTGACAACGATGGAAGATACATCACAAATATAAATATCAAGTTGACACCAGATAAGCCTATACTAGACAGTTCAATAGCTTATATAAGTCACGTTGTACGCATATCAATTCCCCGATTCATCAGCCACATTTTGTACACAAGGTTCCAATCACAGTCAAGTACAATCAATCCATTCACATATACAGGGACCTTACTATCCTAGTACCCACCGACTAGTACTTTCTTGTCCAAATCATATTCAAGTTTAACCCCACTTATCCAACTTATCACATAAAATAAATAAGTCAACACTTACATCACAACAACAATTTTAGAACACTTCCAAGAGAGTTACACCTAATCTAAGAATGACGACGTTAACTCCTTTATTAACCTTAGCATTTACACTTAGTTATGTCTCTATACAGTTACGGTCTGACACATATAGATCGTTCCAGATCTACCTTTCCACTAGTGACACTTAACACAGGTTCTTTACTAGACTTATTACCCAGTCAAATAATCAATTACCAGACAACACATAAATGCACATAATTACCTGGACCTAAATAATAGTCATGGCATAATTTTACATTTTCGACCGTAGTAGTAGTTAACATCAAACACATAGTTAACATCAAACACAGAGACTTGCAATTATTAAACGCCAAAAACCCATTCAAGAGGAATCAATCCACACACTGCAACCAAATCAATTCAACAACCTCAACCATTTATGCAAGTGTTCATAGAGACCAGCATAATCATTATTTCCAAGTATTTTCAGAGTCAAGCCCAATCATAGTAACCATTCCAATCCTTTTAAATTAGGGTTTCACCCAAGTTCCAATAACCAACCATATCACATTACCAAACTACAATTAATCATTGTATATATGTATGTATGATATGAATGCAATGCATATGTAAGGTACCTTTCTCAACATGGTATACATTACGTCAAGGTTTTATTATGATCTGTACACCCATGGGGGACCCGTGAAGTCCATATACCGCTCCTAGCCAGCCGAAATTCCAGGCACAAATCTGACTAGAGCCCGTGACTCATTTGTCGAGCCTCAATCATGTTGCAGGAGTGTAACTCTATTCCCCACGTATCAATATCTGTTGCGGCATGCTACCCAAGCTATTTTTATTATCATCATCTCAATATTTCCATAATCTCATAAGTATTCTTACCTTTCCGGCCTCTTGGGCCCACAACATATCCATATCACTCTCATATCAATATCACAGAACCATGAGTGTTTGAATGCAAATGACAATTTAAGACAATAAATCATGATATAATTAGATGCAACCAAGTAAGGAGATGAAATATCACATGCTTTCAAACGTTCAATAACACACGTATCATCCAATACATAAGATTTCATATCAAAGCAATCCATCAACAATAATCCTAGTACAATTATGATATTATATCAAAAAATATGTGTTGAATAAATACAACAATATAAAATATGGAGGCGAGCCCACGTAATGGCGATAAGCCCAAATAACAGAAGTTAAAATCAGCATAATGTTGATCCCCCAAATCACCTATCATCACAGCTCAACACCAGTTCCCACTCAAACGTTCATCACAATTGTTTGAGTGGGACCCCCAAACACGTTCAATACCCCTCAACATTTATAACTACTACGTACTTCTATCGAAGTCTTGAAAAGCTATATCATAGCCTACTTCATTGACGAACATGAGCACTAATAAATAAAGTTTCGGTGATTGCCTTTCCCTTCCGATGCGCCTCGCGATAGTCAAAGTCTATCTATGTACATATTATTCATTAATATAGAGCTAATCAATACAAACAAGACTTTAAATACCCATCCCGAGCCACACCACCAAGACTCGAACTTTAATACTCAAAAACCTCTATTACATACTAAGTAATCATATCCTTAAATTAATTGAAAAACTATACACATTTGAATCTCCGATTGAACAATAATCTCAAAGCCCCAATTCATGATATTAACACAATTTGATCCATAAATCCTCATTAAAATCAACCATATAACTCTCTTAATCTCTCAATATTCATAACTCATCTTCTCCTACTCACATAATATGCCAAACCACCATTAAAAGTACACATAATCATAACTTAAGCCTAAGACAGAAACAATCTATTACCTCAAGTTTGGAAATGCTCTTAATGCTCTGAAAATACCCTTATGCGTCGTTGGTTTCAAGAGTTTGTTATTTTGGGAAAATAAATCTGACCTAAAAATATTTATAGGACACTTGAATAGTGATTTACCCCAGCGGAATCGACTCCGCTGGAGTAGACCCGCTATGGAGGAAAATAACTTGTTGGAGCGAGAATCACTTGACAGCTCACCCCTCACCGCAATCGACTTTCCTTGACTCCTAGATTCCGCTTTGGCGAGCAAACCCCTTGCCGAGGTGAACCCGCAATAGTGGATGCTGGTTCTGTCGTGGCGGACACCAGACATCAGCTAATGGAAAATAGCCCAAAACCTCCGTCCAACATCCGAAACACTTCTGAAACCACCCAGACATAAACCAGACATGCTTGTCTAAGGTAAACAGTGCTACAAACTTGCTTGTAGGCTCAGATCTCACATATCACCGAGGTAAGGCATACTTTTCTAAAGAATCGTCCGAGACAAACAAAAAATTTGAACTTTAAAACTAAGGCCACATAATACATCTCGAGAAAAAAACCAATGACTCGACTAAGTCATAAATAATCCTCCGGGTCTATCGGACGTGACGGAACACGGAAATGAACTCAACTAGCCAAAGGTTAACTTTGAGTCAAACTAACGAACTCTAAGTTCCCAGAGTTGTGCTTTTCATTTGAAACTCATATAAATGGACCTCGAGATCCATGCCACCCATCCATACGCATTACAAACCCCACGTAGAGTGTATGAGAAGGGTCAAATAGGAAAATAAGGGTCTTTATCTAAAAACGTTCGGATGGGTCATTACACACATGCTTTCAGAAATACATCAAGATATAATCCACGCACAATCAGGATGTCATATAAAGCATGTGTGATGAAAAAGCACAACGATAACAAGTATGACGACAAACCCACATTGTGGAGACAATAGCAGTCGAAATCAACTTAAGGCTAATTCCCAAATTCACCTGTCATCATAGTTCAACATCGGTACCCACTCAATCATTCATCATAACCGTTTTAGTGGGACTCCCAAACACAGCCAATACCTTTAATATTTATAATTAATTACGCACTTCTATTAAAGTCTCAAAAAACTAAATCGTAGCCTACCTCTGGGTCGAATAAGAGCGCAAATGATCAAGCCTCAGTGATAGCCTTGCCATTTCTCCATGCCTCATGATAATCAAAGTCTATTCACACATATACTATTTGTTAATATAAGGCTTACACAACAAACAAAGACATAATACTTAACAAAGAAAACCCACAATTATTAACCCCGGGCCCACATCACCAAGACTCGGACTTTATTACTCAAAAACCACCAATACGTACTAGGTGATCATATCCTTAAGTTAATTCGAAAACTATACACATTTAGTCCTTCAATTGAACATTAAACAAAAATCCCCAAATTGGAAACTCTAGAATTTCCCCCCAATTAGAATAGGTTTCTATACTTAAATTAAGCCTTACAATATGATAATCTAATATATTCCAAGACTGATTCATGATATTAATACAATCTAATCCATAAAACCTCAAATACATCAATAACATAACTCTCTTAATCTCATAGGAACTTGTAAATCATTTTCCCCAATTTATAAACACACTATATCACCATTAAAGAACTTAGAAACATAAATTCAAACCACAAAGGATGGAATTCTTACCCCAAGGATGAAACCACCCTTGTTCTTTAGAAAATACCTTACTGGTGGTTGTAGGTTTGAGATATGCTATTTTGGGAAATGAATTCTGACCTATGGAATTAAATAGGACACATAATACATTGACTCCGTCATAGTGAAATCGACCCCGCTGGAGCGGATCCACTGTTGCGGTCATTTCACTCACTGGGCGTGGTCACTTGATAGCTCGTCTTAGTGTCGCAACAAACCCGATCCCTCAGAGGCAAACTCGCCCCTGCGAACAAGCCCTCTGCGAAGGTGGAAAATAACCATTTTCATAACCCTCGCTTTTGCGAGCCAACCTCCCATCGAGGCGGACACACATGAGTGAATAGATGTGTTGCTGAGACGGAAACCAGACCAGGGAAAATAACCTCAAACTCCCATCAAAAACCCAAAACACCCCCGAGACCCCCTAGACATAAACCAGACATGCTCTTCTAAGGTAAACAGTGCTATGAACTCACTCGTATCCTCAGTTTTTTCATTTAACCGAGATAAGGCATACTTTACTAAAAATCGTCTGAAATAACAAAAAATCCAAGTTGTACATATAAGGCCACAAAATATATTTGATTGTCTGGAGAAGCAAACCAATGACTCAACTAAGTCATAAATGACCCTCCGGAGCTTCGAAAGCGACGAAACTCAAAAAATTGCCCATCTACTCAAGAGTCAACCCTGAGTCAAACTATCCAACTCTAAGGTTCTAGTTTTGGGTTTTTCATCCAAAACTCATGAAACTAAACCTCGGGATCCATGCCACCCATCCCCGCACATCACATACCCTATATAAAGTCTATGGGAAGGATAAAATAGGAAAATAAGGGTCTTAAGCTAAAAACAACAGGACGGGTCATTACATCAAATACCAATTAAACAAACGTTCATCCTCGAACGGAGAGAAACAAACAAAGGAAATGTACCAGAGGTAGTAAACAAGTCAGGATATCTTCCCTGCATGTCGGACTCTACTTACCAAGTCACCTCCTCAACAGGGTGATGCCTCTACTGAACCTTGACCAAAGCTATCTCCTTTCATCTCAACTTTCTCGCCTACCTGTCTAAAATAGCCACATGCTCCTCCTCGAACTCCAAATTCTAATCAAGTAACATGGAGTCCCACTGAATGATTTAAGAATTGTCAGTATGATACTTCTTCAACATAGATATATGGAAAACCGGATGGACGCCAGAAAGACATGGTGATAGAGCCAACTCATATACCACCTCTCTAACCGTCTAAAAAATCTCAAATAGTACGATATACCTTGGACTCAACTTTCCTCTCTTGCCAAACCTCATCACACCCTTCATGGGTGAGACCCTCAAAAGAACTTTGTCACCAACCATAAACTATATGTCTCGAACCTTTCGGTCTGCATACTCCTTCTGTTTGCTCTATGCTACCGGGAGCTTGTCCTGAATCACCTTTACCCTCTCTAAGGAATATCTTGACAAATTAGTTCCCCAAGGAACAACCTCGAACGCATCAAACCAAATAATGGGATATCGACATCTCCTACCATATAGAGCCTGAAATGGTGCTATGTCGATACTGGAGTGATAGATATTGTTGTACGAAAACTCTGCCAAAGGTAAGAATTGGTCCCAACGACCACTAGAATCAATCACGCAAGCTCGTAACATAACCTATAATACTTGAATAGTCTACTTGGACTGATCGTCGGTGTGAGGGTGAAAAGTTATATTGAGATCCAAGCGAGTACCCAACTCTGTCTACAAAGTCTGCTTGAAATGTGAAGTAAACTGAATACCTCGATCCGAGATGATAGAAATAGGAACCCATGAAGACGCACAATCTTTCAAATGTAGATCTTAGCCAACTTCTATGCATTATAAATCTTCTAGAATGGAATGAAATGAACGGACTTGGTCAATTTATCAACAATGACCCAAATAGCATCAAACTTGCCCAAAGTCCTGGGCAACCCAACAACAAAATCAATGGAAATCCTCTCCCACTTCCACTCGAGAATAGGCATCCTCTAAGATCTATGGAAACTTGCTGACAATTCTGATACTGTGCCACAAAATTAACAATGTATCTCTTCATCCGCCCCCCCAGTAATGATGTCTCAAGTCACGATACATCTTAGTAGCACATGGATGAATCGAATACCTAGAGCAATGGGCCTCCTCCATAATCAATCTAGTCAAATCACCAACTTTAGGAACATATACTATACCTTTCATCCTCAACACCCCCTCACCATCAATCATTCCCTCTTTGGCCCTCACGACTCATCACCTTATCTCGGATTTTGCACAACTTCACATCATCATACTGTTGAATTTAAATTTGATCGAAAACAGACAAAATCACCTCAACACAAGCCAGAATCCTACTAGACATCTAATGCCAAAGGATGCCCCGAAATGATCAAGTAAGCTGAACACCTCATGCCGACTGCCTTTTGGCTCAAGGCATCCACCACCACAGTGGCCTTGCCTGGATGATACAAAATGGTCATGTCATAATCTTTCAATAACTCCATCCACTGACGTTGCCTAGAATTCAAGTCCCTCTGATTAAACACATGCTGAAAACTGTGGTGATCGGTATACACCGTAGAATAGACACCATAAAGATAATGCCTCCAAATTTTCAAGGAAAAACGACAACAACTACATCTATATCATGAACAGGGTAATTCTTCCCGTGCACCTTCAATTGTCTAGATGCATAAAAATTAATCTTACCCTCCTACATCAACACACAACCCAACCCGATCGTCGAAGCATCACAATAAACGGTAAAATCCCTCTCCTCCACTAGAAAGGACAAAATTGGGAGTGTGGTCAAAAATGACTTGAGCTTTTGAAAGCTCTCTGCTCACAGTCATCGAACTACAGGAACGAAACCTCCTTCTGAGTCAAACGCATCAGATGAGAAGCAATAGAAGAGAATCACTTGACATAATAGTGATAATAGCTATCAAGACCCACAAAGCTCTGAATCTCTATCACATTAGTCATTCTAGAATAGTCCATGACTACCTTTATCTTCTTAGGATCAACCATAATCCCATCATTGGACACCATGTGTCCCAAAAATGCCACGGAGCTCAACCAAAACACATACTTCGAGAACTTAGCATACAACTTCTTCTCCTTCAATAACCCAAGAACCACTTTTAGATGTTGCTCGTGCTCCTCCCGACTCTTCGAATAGATCAAGATGTCATCAATGAACACAATCACAAAAGAATACAAATACATCTTGAATATCACATTCATCAAGTCCATGAACATTGCAGGGGCATTAGTAAGCTCAAATGACATCACCAAAAACTCATAATGGTCATATCGAGTTTGGAAAGCCGTCTTGGGCACATCCTCAGCCTGGATCTTCAACTGGTGGTACCTGGACCTCAAGTCAATCTTTCAAAATACCAAAACACCCTAAAGATGGTCGAACATGTCATTAATACGAGGAATCAAATACTTATTTCTGATGGTGACCTTGTTCAACTGCCTATAATCAATTCACGTATGCATAGTGCCATCCTACTTCTTTAAGAACAAGTTATGAGCATCCATGGAGATACACTCGGTCGAATGAAGCCCTTACGGAACAAGTCCTGAAGTTGCTCCTTCAACTCTCTAAGATCTACCAGAGTTGTACTGTATAGATGAATGGAAAGAGGTCAAGTACCCGACTTGAGATCAATGCGAAAATCAATATCTCTGCATGGCGGTATACCGAGTAAATCTGAAGGAAAGACCTCAGCAAACTCACTAACCACCAGAACAGACTCAAGGGAAGGAGTCTCCACATTCATATCCCGAATATGAGCAAGATACTCCAGACAACCCTTGTCTACTAACTTTCGCGCATGGATGAAAGAAATGATCTTCTTAGAAAAAGGTTTGGGAGACTCTCTCCACTCTACCCTCGAAAGACCAGGCATAGCTAATGTGGCTGTCTTGGCATGACAATCTAGAATATCATAATACAGGGATATCCAATCCACACCCAAAATAACATCAAAATCCACCATGTCTAAAATGACCAAATCTACCCAAGTATCGTACCCCATAAAGGTAACCACTGACATATGATAAACTCTATCTACAATCATAGAATCACCAACCTGTATGGAATCACGAATAGAGACATCAAGAATATCATAACACATATCCAATTTGGAAGAAGGTAGACCCTAGATCAAATAGCACCGTTACAGACTGATGATCGACTGAGATGATACCTGTAATAACCGCATATGATGCCTCAGCCTCGACCCTACCAGGAAATGCATAGCAGTTGGTGCATCCAACCTCGGATTGTGTACCCTACTGGTCATCTTGGCTCGAATGATCTCTATCTCTCCCTGACTGGAATCGACCACGCCCATACTGATAGCCACCACGACTTGAATAAGATCCTCTCCCGGCTAGTCTGATAACCACCATTAGATGGTTGTGTTGGGGTCCTGGGTGTATGAGATGCACTTGATATATGTATGTGGCACTCTCTCTTGAAATGCCCAATCTCTCCACACTCAAAACAGGTCCTAGCCGTTGATAGCTAATGAATAGAGATAGAAGAACCCGAACTACCCAATCAAAATATCGAGACTGAGAACCCTTGGATTACTGGCCCCCGCTATAATCGTTATGCCCCGTAGAGAAACCATTAGTAATCTATAGGCTGTCTCAATCGGTCGACTAGGCTACCGCCTTTCACCTACTCCACCATCCTTACATTCTCGGCAGCTATCTCAAAAGAAGATCTAGAAGCCACCAACTGTCTGTCAGGAGCAACAGTGTTGCATAACGTGATAAGGAATAGAAGCGAGTCTCATAGCGTGCAATTATCAAACCTCTTTCCTCAATCTTTTGAAACTCATCATGGTTGAAAAATCACAAGCTCAAAGGCACATACTTCTCTAAGAAGACCCTGTATAACCTAACCCAAGTCAATAGAGGCGACCCCATAGGTAAGCAATCAACATACGCTCTCCACCACTATTTTGCATCCCCCAAAAGATGAAGAGCCACAAAACTAACTATATGAGTCACAACAATACCTAGAGTATGAAACCTCTCATGGTTGCTCACAATGAACTTATACGCGTCCTCGTCAGGTTGACCATAAAACACCTTAGGATTCATGTTTGAGAAGTGCTCCTAAATATTCCGTTGATAGCGGGTCATAACTGTCCCACCAATAGTCCGGGGACTAAACTCTAGAGCATGAACCTCATCAATACGGGGCACTAACATCGCCACTGGCTGAATCCCGAGTGTATAAAACTTAGGGGTATGAGTCTGCCCCTCCTCCCACAAGGGTTTGAGAACCACCCAGAGTAGTAGGATGTCTGCCTGTCTGAGAAAATCCATCAAGAATACTCAATAACCTGACCAGTGTGTCCAGTAGAACTGGAGTAGAAATTAATCCAGGCAAATCCTGGGCTGGCCCCATCTCCTCCTCAAGTAACTCGTCCTGAGGCTCAATATATAGCTTAGGGGACTCTAATCTAGCACAAGCCTGACCGACTCTCTGTGCCCCTCCCCGAGTTGGCGTCGCTCCTCTGGCTCAACCTCAGCCCGGAGCACATCCCCTACTGTGACCGCGTGTGGCACGTGCCAGTGCTGGTTCCTCTTCTATCACTGAGTCGGCACGAGTCCTTACCATATATGAGAGAATAGAAACAAAGGTCAGATACCAATTTGACTCAACTTAGCACAAAAGGAATGAAGAAAGTGAAATTTCCTAAATGCCCCATAGCCTCCAGAAGATAAGTACGGACGTCTCTGCACTGATCAACAAAACTCTACTAGACATTGCTTTTGTATTTAATACCGCTTAACCTAAAAATCTCTTACTAACTTTGTCACAATTTCTTTTCAGGAATCGTGGTGGAAGCTACATATCCCACCGGTAGGCGAACCACTTTCGTATCATTCATATGATAACCTAAATAAAAGTGGAAGATAGCAAGATACTACATAAACTATCTCACAATATAAATGCAGAAAATATATAAGTTTGAGCAACACTACGTCAAAGGAATTCCATAAATGATCTAGTATGTACATATAAGAGCACTAGTAAACCAATACAAGTCTGAACAGGGAAAAAAGTGCCAAAAACTAAATACATAATCTAAAAATGTCTGTCATGTCTCTCAAGTGCAAATAAAAGACTGAAATAGGGATAGAACACCCAAGGGTATGCTGGAGATAACATCCTCACCCTAAGTGATGGAGATCAACTACTTGAACTCAGCTACGTGGTCTTGAACTAGTGGTCGAATTTGTATCTGCATCATGAAAAGATACAGTTAGTGTAGCATGAGTACACAACATACCCCCGTAGACATCATAGGCCGACAATGACGGAAGATATGCAAAAAGAGATAAATATCAAGTTTGTACCAATAAGTACTATACTAACAATTCAAATAATCCAGGTAAGAACACATAGTCCATAGAACAGTTCACATAGTCCATGTATCACATTATTTCAAGTAAGATTTCATAATCACTTAAGTCATCCGGTTCCAGACAAGTTCAATAACAGTAGTCCAATTATCATGATCAAGTACAACCCTTTCATATCCAAAATCCAATCAAGTCATCAATAACTAGTTCCAGTATCAAGTACAACCACATATAATCAATGATGTAATATATGTATGGTATGAATGCAATGCATATGTCAGGTACCTTTATCATCCCATTTATAATACGTAAAGTCTCAAAAAACTAAATAGTAGCCTACCTCTAGGCCGAACATGAGCCTCAAATGATCAAGCCTCGATGATAGCCTTGCCCTTTCTTCGCGCCTCGTGATAATCAAAGTCTATTCACACATATACTATTTGTTAATATAAGACTTAC
This sequence comes from Anisodus tanguticus, assembly GCA_034509755.1. NCBI lineage: Eukaryota > Viridiplantae > Streptophyta > Magnoliopsida > Solanales > Solanaceae > Anisodus > Anisodus tanguticus. The sequence goes on from CM067542.1 coordinate 38,612,214, forward strand.
ACAACAAACAAGGACATAATCATTAACAAATCAAAACCACAAATACCAACACCGGACCCACATCACCAAGACTTACACATTATTACTCAAAAACCATCAATACATATTAGGTAATCATATCCTTAAGGTAATTTGAAAACTATACACATTTAGTCCTTTAATTGAACATTAACAAAAAGCCACAAATTGAAAACCCTAGAATTTCCCCCTAATTATAATAGTTTTCTATACTCTAATTAAGCCTTACACATGATAATATAACATATTCCAAAATTAATTCATGATATTAATACAATCTAATCCATAAAACCTCCATTAGATCAATAACATAACTCTCTTAATCTCATAAGAACTTGTAAATCATTTTCTCCAACTTATAAACACACTCTATCACCACTAAAGAACTTAGAAACATAAATTCAAACCACAAAGGATGGAATTCTTAAACCAAAGATGAAGTCACTCTTGTTCTTGTTCTTCAACGACTCAAATCTCATAAGAACTTGTAAATCATTTTCTTCAACGACTCAAATCACACCTGAATATCTCGGAACCAAACCAACATCTCGACTAAGTCATAAATGACATTACATACCTAATGGAATTAATGAAATTTTAAAAATTCCACATTTACCCCCGATATTGACTTTGGTCAAACTTCTCAATTTCCTTAACTTTGAAACTTCCAAATTTACTAAAACAATGTGCAACTTGTCCGATTGCCTTAGGAACCTTGTCACCCATCCCAGCAAGTAATAAATACCGAAATAGAATTACGAGAAGGGTATACTCGAAAAAAAGTAAAAAAGCTCAAAACGACTAAGTGAGTGATTATATTTTGAGCATTAGGTCCCTTTTTCCTAAATTCCCATTCCCGTATGCTTAAAATATGAATTACGACTTGGGGGAATTTGTGGCATGATTCTTAAGGCAACTAGGTGAGTATTAGAGAAGAAAATCTAAAATTTGATGTTTTTATGTTCGTATAAGAAGGAGAGTTGATCTAAGTCAACATCTGGGGCTAATAAACTTGGATTCGAGTTTTGAAAGTTCCACTAGATTCAGAACGTGATTTATGGCTTTGTTGAATAATTTGGATAAATTTTGAGGGGCTCGAGAGTTATTTGGACACTGGAGTTGCTCACTAGTTGAAATAGAGATTATGAGTTGACCTCGATCAAATATGTGACTAAACGATCTAGGATCAATATTTTGAGTATCTGAGAAGGTTCGTATGATGATTTTGGACTTGTCCACAAGTTTTGATTAGAGGCTGATGAGTTGAAAATTTTTATTTCTTAGTTTTCTAGATATGTTGATTTTTTTGAAAATTTTGTATATGTTAATTATGGGGTTTAAATTAAAACTTGTAGCTCACCAGTGTTTTGGAAATTATTTTTGGTAATTTTTTTATTTAATAGGTGAGAATGTAATTGCTTAATTATACTTTAGTAATAAAAATGTATGCATTTATTAGTTTGACAAAAATACCAAATATGAGTAGATATTTTTCGTATTACACACCATAAACAAAAGAAGGAACAAATAATTTAAAACATTATTAACTTAATGTTGCATTAAATCCTCACGAAGAACACAATGTTAGAGTAGCACAAATGAACTAATAAAAAATTAAAATATTGCAAATGTTTTAGAGTAATTGTAACAATCCATCCGGCCGTTTTGAGTATTAGGAAACCTTTCTCCTAAATAACCCTTCTCAAAGACTTCACTTGTAGGGATGGGTGGCCCGTTGCCGAGGCAATCGAGTGAGTATCGGACAAGAAAAACTAAAACTAGAGTTTTTGAGAAAAAAAAGGATGGTTGACCAAAGTCAACATCTGGAGTAAAAAAAACTAGAATTTGAGGTTTGAAATTTTCCTTAGGCCCGAAAGGTGACATATGACTTAGTTAGATGGTTGTGACTGATCCCGAGAGTCTCAAGAGTGTGTTAGGCATTTATTTTGCTCACTAGTTAAAATAGAGATAAGAGTTGACATCGATCAAATATGTCATTAAACATTCTCAAATGGATGTTTTGAGGATTCCAACAGGTTTGTATTATAGGAGTGATGTGTATGTGTCGTTTGTTTTTCTAGGAGTCTGGATGAGTTTCGGATGGTAAAAACCAAATTCACACACTTTATAATTTGCTGATATTTGGTATGAGTGCAATCGCGAGACACTGAAGGGAGAGAGTCTCGCTAGCGCAATCACGCAGAAGGGCAGCCATTGGTCAGCACACACATGCAGTTAGAGCACAAAAGCGTTGAAGGGTTAGACATTGGTCAGCACAATCGTGCAGGTTTGAGATTTTCCAAGTTGAGAATAATAAAACTAGGTCACTCCGATCGTGCTAAAAGGGCTTCAGGTGTTAAGAAGAAGCAGTGTCGGAATTTGAGGTTTATTGCTACATTGTTGCAGTTCTAGAGCTCTGAATTAGGCGATCTTGGAGGCTATCTTTTTGTTTCAAAGATGGGTAAGATTATAATCTGTATTGACCCGTTTGGTCATTTTATACTTTTAGACTTTATCCCCAAAGTTACCCTTCCTTGAGCTTTAGTTTGACCTATTTAACTTGCGGGGATGAGTGACACGGATATCGAGGAAATCAAATTAGTATCGGAGAAGAAAATCCTAATTTTTAGTTTCTTAAGTTTTGGTTTTGAGATGTTTTACTAAATATTGATGTTTTGGTAAACGTGCCCAAAATTGAATTTTGATTGTTCCATTAGGTCTGAAACGTGATTTATGACTTAGTTGGGTAATTGGTACGTATCCCGAGGGGTTCAGGATGGTTTAGGGTATTTGGTTGCTAAGATTTGGTTTTTGAGAAAGTTTGCATGCTTTTGTGGAAAAACTTGCCTTGATGATGTCAGATCAGTATTTTGAGTGTGCGAGTAAGTTCGTAGCGTCGTTTATACTTATGTTACATATTTTATTGATGTCTTGGGGGTTCTTAACGAGTTTCGAATGTACATTCGAGGAATTGGATAATTATTGGATGACCGATTTCGGTGCCGTTATTCCTTCTTGACGATCGCTGCCAAGACATCACGATCGCAGAGAAGGACTTGGTGAAGCGTTGCGATCGCGGCAGGATGGGTCGCGTTCACGGAAGTGAAAAAAGGGTTAGTATGAGTCACACCTAGGCATCGCGATCGCGATGGGTCATCGCATTTGATATAGTTGGGTCGGGTCGGGGTTGCGATAGCGAGCCTTCTCTCGCGGTCGCATTGAAAGAAATCACTGGGCAGAATATTAACATCCCACTTGCACTTGTATCTTTATTTTCCAACTCTAATTCTCAAATATGGTAGACGGGTGATGTCCATTTTTGGACTGGGCTCGATAGAAATTTAAAGAAAATCTAGCCCAAATTCAGTTTAATTAGCAGCCTATTAAGACATTGGTTATTTTTGCAAAAAGTGACAAAAATTATGATTTAAAAATTTGCCAATAACTTTTTATTTTTGGTGTAATTAATGTAGAAATCATTAAAGTTTCAATTGAAACCAGTTTTGATAATAATTGAAACTAGAGCTAAATTAATTAGATTTTTTTTTGCTTTTCTATTTAATCAATTGAATTTATTAATTTAACGTAGTGAAATATTTATTAATTAACTACTGCTTAGTTTAACAATTAATTAATAAATTATTTTCACTATTTTGACTTTAATTTCGGATAAACTTGTTTAAAACTTAAAATTATTATGTAAAATATGCAACTGATATACATAATATACTTGTTGATTTTATCAAATTAAATGGAAAAATTTCGCCAGAACAATTTTGTAAAATATTTTGACTTGAAAAATTCATATTTTACTCCGTTTGTCATTCAAGAAGGCCGACTAATAAAATTTATTGACGGAAAAAATTAGGTATCAACAACTGAAACCATCAAAAATCTGGTTTCTTCCAAAATTCGTTCAAACACCCAAAACTTATCCGGACTTCTCCGGACACAAATCAAATATGTATTTCAGTCGTAGAACACGCTCCGGACTTGCTCGCACTTGGAATTCCTGAAAAATGTCGTCTTGACCCGATGTTGACCAAGGTAAACTCCAAATCATTAAAATCTTATATTTCCAATCAACGACTCAAATCACACCTGAATACCTCGGAACCAAACCAACATCCCGACTAAGTCATAAATGACATTACAGACCTCATGGAATCAATGAAATTTTAAAAATGCCACATTTACCCCCGATATTGACTTTGGTCAAACTTCTCAATTTCCTTAACTTTGAAACATCCAAATTTACTTAAACCAATGTGCAACTTGTCCGATTGCCTTAGGAACCTTGTCACCCATCCCAGCAAGTAATAAATACCGAAATAGAATTACGATAAGGGTATATTCGAAAAAAAGTTAAAAAGCTCAAAACGACTAAGTGAGTGATTATATTTTGAGCATTAGGTCCCCTTTTTCCTAAATTCCCATTCCCGTAAGCTTAAAATATGAATTACGACTTGGGGGAATTTGTGGCATGATTCTCAAGGCAACTAGGTGAGTATTAGAGAAGAAAATCTAAAATTTGATGTTTTTATGTTGGAATAAGAAGGAGAGTTGACCAAAGTCAACATATGGGGCTAATAAACTTGGATTCGAGTTTTGAAAGATATGTGACTAAACGATCTAGGATCAATATTTTGAGTATCCGAGAAGGTTCGTATGATGATTTTGGACTTGTCCGCAAGTTTTGATTAGATGCTGAGGAGTTGAAATTTTTTATTTGTTAGTTTTCTAGATGTGTTGATTTTTTTGAAAATTTTGTATAAGTTAAATATGTGGTTTAAATTAAAACTTGTAGCTTTTGCAATTTATCTGCGGTTAGTTTGCGTGATTCTCTTCATTCATGGGTTTGATAAATGTAGATTTCGGCAGAAAATTTTATTTTGATTATGTTGGTGTTTACAAAGGTTGCAGGAAATGGGAATTACAAGTAACTGCTAATGTAAGAATTGAAATTACAATTCAACTAGAAATCTGAAAATTACAAAGATGAACAAGAAAACTGGAAAACTGAAAAACTGTTTTTGTTTGCTTGCTGAGTCGAGTGTGGCCTCTGTCCTTAAGACAATATTGCCCCGTATGTATCCTTTATACGTCCTGGACAATTCGTCTCCCAAGATAAAACAGCAATGGAACACTTGATCAAAGGAAACTCAAATGCTACCGTGAAGAATATTGAGCAATGAAATGATGCTTGGAAGTTATAGGAAGGGCGATTTCGGTTGTATATTTTCGTGTATATCAAGTGTGTCTCAACAATGGTGTAAGGGGTGTTTATATAGGTGAGGAAGGGACTGTTTGATCGCCTCCATAACACCATTATTGGCCAAATAATGACCATTATGGAGGTAGTAAAGACACCAAATAAATGGAGAGAAATACCAACGGATTGGCCATTATAGGAGGTGTAATTCAGCCAAAATAAATGGCAGAATTGAGTGCTTGACGTTTTCGTTTCTCTTCGCCGAAATTCGACTTTTCGGAAACTTCGGGGACCAAACCGTACATCTTGAAACTTCGGGGACCAAACTGTACATATGAAAGAATTATGGTCCAAATCGTACTTCGAAACTTCGGGATCAAAGCGTACTTCCGGCAAAGTTCTCTGGCCCAAAAAGATAATATCAGAAGGCCCACAGCCCGTGAACCCGGAACCGGACCGAACGGGCGGGCGGCGGCGCGCGTGTGGTCTTTCCTCGAACCGAAGCACATCTAGGTCCTCCATCCTTTAAACACATGGGATACCCCTTGGGGTCCCAAACCCCAAACCAATTTCGAGTCTTATATACACAACAATTCTTTCTTCCTCTACCGATGAGGGAGAATTGAACACAATACCACACTTTCCATGCTTCAAACGCCTCACTTCGTGGACCAATATCTCTTTCATTTCTCAACGAAATTTGACGATTCTTAGCCCTACGGTTATCTACGTACTTAGTAGATCATGCATGTGTGAAGAACCGGATTCTCCAACATACGTAACACTAGTGTTTAAGCCATTAAAGTTGGTCGGTCGCAACTCCCGCCAAAGGCAAATTTCCAACAGATTATAGTTTTGTGGTTTAATTAAGCTTATTAGGGGTTTCGTACTTTGATAAATGACAATTTTCATGTGGTCCTTTTCTCAGGTAATCCAGGGAAATTATGAATCTTAATTTCAAAAAATACAAACAAAGTGTCCACATCCGAGACTAGGTATGTGAAATGAATGCAGAGCAGTCCGTCGACGCTGCCGTCTTTCCTACAAGTCCTTCGCCAGCAGTGATTCAGAATCCACGATATTCCTTTATCGGAGATGAAGCTTGTGTCCACAAACCGCCTTTCACTTCGCCATCGGCGGAGGGTTATAGCGGCACCAGTGTCGGACTGTCATAGAAGAAGAAAAGAGCGAGGCCAAATGAACATTGTTTCTGATGTTCGCTTGGCCTCACTGTTGTTCTTTTATGACAACTCGACACTGGTGCTGGTAGAACCCTCTGCCGTTGGCAAAGTGAAAAGTGGTTTGTGGACACAAGCTTCATCTCCGGTAAAGGAAAATTGTGGATTCTGAATCACTGCTGGTGAAAGAGTTGCTGGAGAGACGACAACGTCGATGGACTGCTTTGTATTCATTGCTTCACCAGTCTCAGATGTGGACATTTTATTTGTATTTTCTGAAATTGTCATTTGTATTCCCTTGGATTACATGAGAAAAAGAGCACATGAATGTGTCATTTTTTCAAATTACGAAAACCCTCATAAGCTTAATTAAACCATAAATCTAGAATCAAAACTAAAATTTCTACTGAAATCTACATTTAAAAGCCCAAGAAGGAAGAGAATCACACAAACCAAATGCAGATAAATTACAAAAGCTACAAGATTTAGTTTAAATCTCATACCTAATACAGAATTTTAAAAAAATCAACATATCAAGCAAACTAAGAAATAAGATGCAGAAAAAATAGCATAAGACATAAACAATAAATATTCAAAACTTATCTTTTTCTCTCATATAAATTATAAAAAGAAGATACAGAAAAAACCTTAAGAAAATAAGAAAAAAAAAGGAAAAAGACTATTTCTCTTGCAGAAAATTGTGTAGAGCTAGAACTGCAAGAGAACAAATAAGGTCACGAAAATGATTAGAGGAGAAAAATATTTTACAGGCATAGAATGGACAAATGAAATGATTATTTATAACAAAAAATGCCAGTGTTTTGGAAATTATTTTTGGTAATTTGTTTATTTAATAGGTGAGAATGTAATTGCTTAATTATACTTTAGTAATAAAAATGTATGCATTTATTAGTTTGACAAAAATACCAAATATGAGTAGATCTTTTTTGTATTACACACCATAAACAAAAGAAGGAACAAATAATTTAAAACATTATTAACTTAATGTTGCATTAAATCCTCACGAAGAACACAAAGTTAGAGTAGCACAAATGAACTAATAAAAAATTAAAATATTGCAAATGTTTTAGAGTAATTGTAACAATCCATCCGGCCGTTTTGAGTATTAGGAAACCTTTCTCCTAAATAACCCTTCTCAAAGACTTCACTTGTAGGGATGGGTGGCCCGTTGCCGAGGCAATCGAGTGAGTATCGGACAAGAAAAACTAAAACTAGAGTTTTTGAGAGAAAAAAGGACGGTTGACCAAAGTCAACATCTGGAGTAAAAAAAACTAGAATTTGAGGTTTGAAATTTTCCTTAGGCCCGAAAGGTGACATATGACTTAGTTAGATGGTTGTGACTGATCCCGAGAGTCTCAAGAGTGTGTTAGGCATTTATTTTGCTCACTAGTTAAAACAGAGATAAGAGTTGACATCGATCAAATATGTCATTAAACATTCTCAAATGGATGTTTTGAGGATTCCAACAGTTTGTATTATAGGAGTGATGTGTATGTGTCGTTTGTTTTTCTAGGAGTCTGGATGAGTTTCGGATGGTAAAAACCAAATTCACACACTTTATAATTTGCTGATATTTGGTATGAGTGCAATCGCGGTAAAGAAAGAAAATTTGGTCGTGCGATCGCACTGAAGGGAGAGAGTCTCGCTAGCGCAATCACGCAGAAGGGCAGCCATTGGTCAGCACACACATGCAGTTAGAGCACAAAAGCGTTGAAGGGTTAGACATTGGTCAGCACAATCGTGCAGGTTTGAGATTTTCCAAGTTGAGAATAATAAAACTAGGTCACTCCGATCGTGCTAAAAGGGCTTCAGGTGTTAAGAAGAAGCAGTGTCAGAATTTGAGGTTTATTGCTACATTGTTGCAGTTCTAGAGCTCTGAATTAGGCGATCTTGGAGGCTATCTTTTTGTTTCAAAGATGGGTAAGATTATAATCTGTATTGACCCGTTTGGTCATTTTATATTTTAGACTTTATCCCTAAAGTTACCCTTCCTTGAGCTTTAGTTTGACATATTTAACTTGCGGGGATGAGTGACACGGATATCGAGGAAATCAAATTAGTATCGGAGAAGAAAATCCTAATTTTTAGTTTCTTAAGTTTTGGTTTTGAGATGTTTTACTAAATATTGATGTTTTGGTAAACGTGCCCAAAATTGAATTTTGATTGTTCCATTAGGTCTGAAACGTGATTTATGACTTAGTTGGGTAATTGGTACGTATCCCGAGGGGTTCAGGATGGTTTAGGGTATTTGGTTGCTAAGATTTGGTTTTTGAGAAAGTTTGCATGCTTTTGTGGAAAAACTTGCCCTGATGATGTCAGATCAGTATTTTGAGTGTGCGAGTAAGTTCGTAGCGTCGTTTATACTTATGTTACATATTTTATTGATGTCTTGGGGGTTCTTAACGAGTTTCGAATGTACATTCGAGGAATTGGATAATTATTGGATGACTGATTTCTGGTGCCAGTTATTCCTTCTTGACGATCGCTGCCAAGACATCACGATCGCAGAGAAGGACTTGGTGAAGCGTTGCGATCGCGGCAGGATGGGTCGCGTTCACGGAAGTGAAAAAAGGGTTAGTATGAGTCACACCTAGGCATCGCGATCGCGATGGGTCATCGCATTTGATATAGTTGGGTCGGGTCGGGGTTGCGATAGCGAGCCTTCTCTCGCGGTCGCATTGAAAGAAATCACTGGGCAGAATATTAACATCCCACTTGCACTTGTATCTTTATTTTCCAACTCTAATTCTCAAATATGGTAGACGGGTGATGTCCATTTTTGGACTGGGCTCGATAGAAATTTAAAGAAAATCTAGCCCAAATTCAGTTTAATTAGCAGCCTAATAAGACATTGGTTAATTTTGTAAAAAGTGACAAAAATTATGATTTAAAAATTTGCCAATAACTTTTAATTTTGGGTGAAATTAATGTAGAAATCATTAAAGTTTCAATTGAAACCAGTTTTGATAATAATTGAAACTAGAGCTAAATTAATTAGATTTTTTTTTGCTTTTCTATTTAATCAATTGAATTTATTAATTTAACGTAGTGAAATATCTATCAATTAACTACTGTTTAGTTTAACAATTAATTAATCAATTATTTTCACTATTTTGACTTTAATTTCGGATAAACTTGTTTAAAACTTAAAATTATTATGTAAAATATGCAACTGATATACATAATATACTTGATGATTTTGTCAAATTAAATGGAAAAATTTCTCCAGAACAATTTTGTAAAATATTTTGACTTGAAAAATTCATATTTTACTCCGTTTGTCATTCAAGAAGTCCGACTAATAAAATTTATTGACGGAAAAAATTAGGTATCAACAACTGAAACCATCAAAAATCTGGTTTCTTCCAAAATTCGTTCAAACACCCAAAACTTATCCGGACTACTCCGGACACAAATCAAATATGTATTTCAGTCGTAGAACACGCTCCGGACTTGCTCGCACTTGGAATTCCTGAAAAATGTCGTCTTGACCCGATGTTGACCAAGGTAAACTCCAAATCATTAAAATCTTATATTTCCAATCAACGACTCAAATCACACCTGAATACCTCGGAACCAAACCAACATCCCGACTAAGTCATAAATGACATTACAGACCTCATGGAATCAATGAAATTTTAAAAATGCCACATTTACCCCCGATATTGACTTTGGTCAAACTTATCAATTTCCTTAACTTTGAAACATCCAAATTTACTTAAACCAATGTGCAACTTGTCCGATTGCCTTAGGAACCTTGTCACCCATCCCAGCAAGTAATAAATACCGAAATAGAATTACGATAAGGGTATATTCGAAAAAAAGTTAAAAAGCTCAAAACGACTAAGTGAGCGATTATATTTTGAGCATTAGGTCCCCTTTTTCCTAAATTCCCATTCCCGTAAGCTTAAAATATGAATTACGACTTGGGGGAATTTGTGGCATGATTCTCAAGGCAACTAGGTGAGTATTAGAGAAGAAAATCTAAAATTTGATGTTTTTATGTTGGAATAAGAAGGAGAGTTGACCAAAGTCAACATATGGGGCTAATAAACTTGGATTCGAGTTTTGAAAGATATGTGACTAAACGATCTAGGATCAATATTTTGAGTATCCGAGAAGGTTCGTATGATGATTTTGGACTTGTCCGCAAGTTTTGATTAGATGCTGAGGAGTTGAAATTTTTTATTTGTTAGTTTTCTAGATGTGTTGATTTTTTTGAAAATTTTGTATAAGTTAATTATGTGGTTTAAATTAAAACTTGTAGCTTTTGCAATTTATCTCGCGGTTAGTTTGCGTGATTCTCTTCATTCATGGGTTTGATAAATGTAGATTTCGGTAGAAAATTTTATTTTGATTATGTTGGTGTTTACAAAGGTTGCAGGAAACGAGAATTACAAGTAATCGCTAATGTAAGAATTGAAATTACAATTCAACTAGAAATCTGAAAATTACAAAGATGAACAAGAAAACTGGAAAACTGAAAAACTGTTTTTGTTTGCTTGCTGAGTCGAGTGTGGCACTCTGTCCTTAAGACAATATTGCCCCGTATGTATCCTTTATACGTCCTGGACAATTCGTCTCCCAAGATAAAACAGCAATGGAACACTTGATCAAAGGAAACTCAAATGCTACCGTGAAGAATATTGAGCAATGAAATGATGCTTGGAAGTTATAGGAAGAAGCGATTTACGGTTGTATATTTTCGTGTATATCAAGTGTGTCTCAACAATGGTGTAAGGGGTGTTTATATAGGTGAGGAAGGGACTGTTTGACTGCCTCCATAACAGCCATTATTGGCCAAATAATGACCATTATGGAGGTAGTAAAGACACCAAATAAATGGAGAGAAATACCAACGGATTGGCCATTATAGGAGGTGTAATTCAGCCAAAATAAATGGCAGAATTGAGTGCTTGACGTTTCTGTTCTCTTCTGCCGAAATTCTGACTTTCTGGAAACTTCAGGGACCAAACTGTACATCTTGAAACTTCAGGGACCAAACTGTACATCCGAAAGAATTATGGTCCAAACTCGTACTTCGAAACTTCGGGATCAAACCGTACTTCTGGCAAAGTTCTCTGGCCCAAAAAGATAATATCAGAAGGCCCACAGCCCACAGCCCGTGAACCCGGAACCGGACCGAACGGGCGGGCGGCGGCGCGCGTGTGGTCTTTCCTCGAACCGAAGCACATCTAGGTCCTCCATCCTTTAAACACATGGGATACCCCTTGGGGTCCCAAACCCCAAACCAATTTCGAGTCTTATATACACAACAATTCTTTCTTCCTCTACCGATGAGGGAGAATTGAACACAATACCACACTTTCCATGCTTCAAACGCCTCACTTCGTGGACCAATATCTCTTTCATTTCTCAACGAAATTTGACGATTCTTAGCCCTACGGTTATCTACGTACTTAGTAGATCATGCATGTGTGAAGAACCGGATTCTCCAACATACGTAACACTAGTGTTTAAGCCATTAAAGTTGGTCGGTCGCAACTCCCGCCAAAGGCAAATTTCCAACAGATTATAGTTTTGTGGTTTAATTAAGCTTATTAGGGGTTTCGTACTTTGATAAATGACAATTTTCATGTGGTCCTTTTCTCAGGTAATCCAGGGAAATTATGAATCTTAATTTCAAAAAATACAAACAAAGTGTCCACATCCGAGACTAGGTATGTGAAATGAATGCAGAGCAGTCCGTCGACGCTGCCGTCTTTCCTACAAGTCCTTCGCCAGCAGTGATTCAGAATCCACGATATTCCTTTATCGGAGATGAAGCTTGTGTCCACAAACCGCCTTTCACTTCGCCATCGGCGGAGGGTTATAGCGGCACCAGTGTCGGACTGTCATAGAAGAAGAAAAGAGCGAGGCCAAATGAACATTGTTTCTGATGTTCGCTTGGCCTCACTGTTGTTCTTTTATGACAACTCGACACTGGTGCTGGTAGAACCTCGCCGCCGTTGGCAAAGTGAAAAGTGGTTTGTGGACACAAGCTTCATCTCCGTAAAGGAAAATTGTGGATTACGAATCACCGCCGGTGAAAGAGTTCTTTGGAGAGACGACAACGTCGATGGACTGCTTTGTATTCATTGCTTCACCAGTCTCAGATGTGGACATTTTATTTGTATTTTCTGAAATTGTCATTTGTATTCCCTTGGATTACATGAGAAAAAGAGCACATGAATGTGTCATTTTTTCAAATTACGAAAACCCTCATAAGCTTAATTAAACCATAAATCTAGAATCAAAACTAAAATTTCTACTTGAAATCTACATTTAAAAGCCCAAGAAGGAAGAGAATCACACAAACCAAATGCAGATAAATTACAAAAGCTACAAGATTTAGTTTAAATCTCATACCTAATACGAGAATTTTAAAAAAATCAACATATCAAGCAAACTAAGAAATAAGATGCAGAAAAAATAGCATAAGACATAAACAATAAATATTCAAAACTTATCTTTTTCTCTCATATAAATTATAAAAAGAAGATACGAGAAAAAACCTTAAGAAAATAAGAAAAAAAAAGGAAAAAGACTATTTCTCTTGCAGAAAATTGTGTAGAGCTAGAAGCGCAAGAGAACAAATAAGGTCACGAAAATGATTAGAGGAGAAAAATATTTTACAGGCATAGAATGGACAAATGAAATGATTATTTATAACAAAAAATGCCAGTGTTTTGGAAATTATTTTTGGTAATTTGTTTATTTAATAGGTGAGAATGTAATTGCTTAATTATACTTTAGTAATAAAAATGTATGCATTTATTAGTTTGACAAAAATACCAAATATGAGTAGATCTTTTTTGTATTACACACCATAAACAAAAGAAGGAACAAATAATTTAAAACATTATTAACTTAATGTTGCATTAAATCCTCACGAAGAACACAAAGTTAGAGTAGCACAAATGAACTAATAAAAAATTAAAATATTGCAAATGTTTTAGAGTAATTGTAACAATCCATCCGGCCGTTTTGAGTATTAGGAAACCTTTCTCCTAAATAACCCTTCTCAAAGACTTCACTTGTAGGGATGGGTGGCCCGTTGCCGAGGCAATCGAGTGAGTATCGGACAAGAAAAACTAAAACTAGAGTTTTTGAGAGAAAAAAAGGACGGTTGACCAAAGTCAACATCTGGAGTAAAAAAAACTAGAATTTGAGGTTTGAAATTTTCCTTAGGCCCGAAAGGTGACATATGACTTAGTTAGATGGTTGTGACTGATCCCGAGAGTCTCAAGAGTGTGTTAGGCATTTATTTTGCTCACTAGTTAAAACAGAGATAAGAGTTGACATCGATCAAATATGTCATTAAACATTCTCAAATGGATGTTTTGAGGATTCCAACAGGTTTGTATTATAGGAGTGATGTGTATGTGTCGTTTGTTTTTCTAGGAGTCTGGATGAGTTTCGGATGGTAAAAACCAAATTCACACACTTTATAATTTGCTGATATTTGGTATGAGTGCAATCGCGGTAAAGAAAGAAAATTTGGTCGTGCGATCGCACTGAAGGGAGAGAGTCTCGCTAGCGCAATCACGCAGAAGGGCAGCCATTGGTCAGCACACACATGCAGTTAGAGCACAAAAGCGTTGAAGGGTTAGACATTGGTCAGCACAATCGTGCAGGTTTGAGATTTTCCAAGTTGAGAATAATAAAACTAGGTCACTCCGATCGTGCTAAAAGGGCTTCAGGTGTTAAGAAGAAGCAGTGTCAGAATTTGAGGTTTATTGCTACATTGTTGCAGTTCTAGAGCTCTGAATTAGGCGATCTTGGAGGCTATCTTTTTGTTTCAAAGATGGGTAAGATTATAATCTGTATTGACCCGTTTGGTCATTTTATATTTTAGACTTTATCCCTAAAGTTACCCTTCCTTGAGCTTTAGTTTGACATATTTAACTTGCGGGGATGAGTGACACGGATATCGAGGAAATCAAATTAGTATCGGAGAAGAAAATCCTAATTTTTAGTTTCTTAAGTTTTGGTTTTGAGATGTTTTACTAAATATTGATGTTTTGGTAAACGTGCCCAAAATTGAATTTTGATTGTTCCATTAGGTCTGAAACGTGATTTATGACTTAGTTGGGTAATTGGTACGTATCCCGAGGGGTTCAGGATGGTTTAGGGTATTTGGTTGCTAAGATTTGGTTTTTGAGAAAGTTTGCATGCTTTTGTGGAAAAACTTGCCCTGATGATGTCAGATCAGTATTTTGAGTGTGCGAGTAAGTTCGTAGCGTCGTTTATACTTATGTTACATATTTTATTGATGTCTTGGGGGTTCTTAACGAGTTTCGAATGTACATTCGAGGAATTGGATAATTATTGGATGACGATTTACGGTGCCGAGTTATTCCTTCTTGACGATCGCCGCCAAGACATCACGATCGCGAGAGAAGGACTTGGTGAAGCGTTGCGATCGCGGCGGGATGGGTCGCGTTCACGGAAGTGAAAAAAGGGTTAGTATGAGTCACACCTAGGCATCGCGATCGCGATGGGTCATCGCATTTGATATAGTTGGGTCGGGTCGGGGTTGCGATAGCGAGCCTTCTCTCGCGGTCGCATTGAAAGAAATCACTGGGCAGAATATTAACATCCCACTTGCACTTGTATCTTTATTTTCCAACTCTAATTCTCAAATATGGTAGACGGGTGATGTCCATTTTTGGACTGGGCTCGATAGAAATTTAAAGAAAATCTAGCCCAAATTCAGTTTAATTAGCAGCCTAATAAGACATTGGTTAATTTTGTAAAAAGTGACAAAAATTATGATTTAAAAATTTGCCAATAACTTTTAATTTTGGGTGAAATTAATGTAGAAATCATTAAAGTTTCAATTGAAACCAGTTTTGATAATAATTGAAACTAGAGCTAAATTAATTAGATTTTTTTTTGCTTTTCTATTTAATCAATTGAATTTATTAATTTAACGTAGTGAAATATCTATCAATTAACTACTGTTTAGTTTAACAATTAATTAATCAATTATTTTCACTATTTTGACTTTAATTTCGGATAAACTTGTTTAAAACTTAAAATTATTATGTAAAATATGCAATCGATATACATAATATACTTGATGATTTTGTCAAATTAAATGGAAAAATTTCTCCAGAACAATTTTGTAAAATATTTTGACTTGAAAAATTCATATTTTACTCCGTTTGTCATTCAAGAAGTCCGACTAATAAAATTTATTGACGGAAAAAATTAGGTATCAACAACTGAAACCATCAAAAATCTGGTTTCTTCCAAAATTCGTTCAAACACCCAAAACTTATCCGGACTACTCCGGACACAAATCAAATATGTATTTCAGTCGTAGAACACGCTCCGGACTTGCTCGCACTTGGAATTCCTGAAAAATGTCGTCTTGACCCGATGTTGACCAAGGTAAACTCCAAATCATTAAAATCTTATATTTCCAATCAACGACTCAAATCACACCTGAATACCTCGGAACCAAACCAACATCCCGACTAAGTCATAAATGACATTACGAGACCTCATGGAATCAATGAAATTTTAAAAATGCCACATTTACCCCCGATATTGACTTTGGTCAAACTTATCAATTTCCTTAACTTTGAAACATCCAAATTTACTTAAACCAATGTGCAACTTGTCCGATTGCCTTAGGAACCTTGTCACCCATCCCAGCAAGTAATAAATACCGAAATAGAATTACGATAAGGGTATATTCGAAAAAAAGTTAAAAAGCTCAAAACGACTAAGTGAGCG
Organism: Anisodus tanguticus; assembly: GCA_034509755.1. Taxonomy (NCBI): domain Eukaryota; kingdom Viridiplantae; phylum Streptophyta; class Magnoliopsida; order Solanales; family Solanaceae; genus Anisodus; species Anisodus tanguticus. The sequence goes on from CM067542.1 coordinate 38,628,390, forward strand.
ATTATATTTTGAGCATTAGGTCCCCTTTTTCCTAAATTCCCATTCCCGTAAGCTTAAAATATGAATTACGACTTGGGGGAATTTGTGGCATGATTCTCAAGGCAACTAGGTGAGTATTAGAGAAGAAAATCTAAAATTTGATGTTTTTATGTTGGAATAAGAAGGAGAGTTGACCAAAGTCAACATATGGGGCTAATAAACTTGGATTCGAGTTTTGAAAGATATGTGACTAAACGATCTAGGATCAATATTTTGAGTATCCGAGAAGGTTCGTATGATGATTTTGGACTTGTCCGCAAGTTTTGATTAGATGCTGAGGAGTTGAAATTTTTTATTTGTTAGTTTTCTAGATGTGTTGATTTTTTTGAAAATTTTGTATAAGTTAATTATGTGGTTTAAATTAAAACTTGTAGCTTTTGCAATTTATCTGCGGTTAGTTTGCGTGATTCTCTTCATTCATGGGTTTGATAAATGTAGATTTCGGTAGAAAATTTTATTTTGATTATGTTGGTGTTTACAAAGGTTGCAGGAAACGAGAATTACAAGTAACTGCTAATGTAAGAATTGAAATTACAATTCAACTAGAAATCTGAAAATTACAAAGATGAACAAGAAAACTGGAAAACTGAAAAACTGTTTTTGTTTGCTTGCTGAGTCGAGTGTGGCACTCTGTCCTTAAGACAATATTGCCCCGTATGTATCCTTTATACGTCCTGGACAATTCGTCTCCCAAGATAAAACAACAATGGAACACTTGATCAAAGGAAACTCAAATGCTACCGTGAAGAATATTGAGCAATGAAATGATGCTTGGAAGTTATAGGAAGAACTGATTTCTGGTTGTATATTTTCGTGTATATCAAGTGTGTCTCAACAATGGTGTAAGGGGTGTTTATATAGGTGAGGAAGGGACTGTTTGACTGCCTCCATAACAGCCATTATTGGCCAAATAATGACCATTATGGAGGTAGTAAAGACACCAAATAAATGGAGAGAAATACCAACGGATTGGCCATTATAGGAGGTGTAATTCAGCCAAAATAAATGGCAGAATTGAGTGCTTGACGTTTCTGTTCTCTTCTGCCGAAATTCTGACTTTCTGGAAACTTCAGGGACCAAACTGTACATCTTGAAACTTCAGGGACCAAACTGTACATATGAAAGAATTATGGTCCAAACTGTACTTCTGAAACTTCTGGGATCAAACTGTACTTCTGGCAAAGTTCTCTGGCCCAAAAAGATAATATCAGAAGGCCCACAGCCCGTGAACCCGGAACCGGACCGAACGGGCGGGCGGCGGCGCGCGTGTGGTCTTTCCTCGAACCGAAGCACATCTAGGTCCTCCATCCTTTAAACACATGGGATACCCCTTGGGGTCCCAAACCCCAAACCAATTTCGAGTCTTATATACACAACAATTCTTTCTTCCTCTACCGATGAGGGAGAATTGAACACAATACCACACTTTCCATGCTTCAAACGCCTCACTTCGTGGACCAATATCTCTTTCATTTCTCAACGAAATTTGACGATTCTTAGCCCTACGGTTATCTACGTACTTAGTAGATCATGCATGTGTGAAGAACCGGATTCTCCAACATACGTAACACTAGTGTTTAAGCCATTAAAGTTGGTCGGTCGCAACTCCCGCCAAAGGCAAATTTCCAACAGATTATAGTTTTGTGGTTTAATTAAGCTTATTAGGGGTTTCGTACTTTGATAAATGACAATTTTCATGTGGTCCTTTTCTCAGGTAATCCAGGGAAATTATGAATCTTAATTTCAAAAAATACAAACAAAGTGTCCACATCCGAGACTAGGTATGTGAAATGAATGCAGAGCAGTCCGTCGACGCTGCCGTCTTTCCTACAAGTCCTTCGCCAGCAGTGATTCAGAATCCACGATATTCCTTTATCGGAGATGAAGCTTGTGTCCACAAACCGCCTTTCACTTCGCCATCGGCGGAGGGTTATAGCGGCACCGGTGTCGGATCGTCATAGAAGAAGAAAAGAGCGAGGCCAAATGAACATTGTTTCGATGTTCGCTTGGCCTCTTTGTTGTTCTTTTATGACAACTCGACATCGGTGTCGGTAGAACCCCTCGCCGTTGGCAAAGTGAAAAGTGGTTTGTGGACACAAGCTTCATCTCCGGTAAAGGAAAATTGTGGATTCGAATCACCTTCGGTGAAAGAGTTGCTGGAGAGACGACAACGTCGATGGACTGCTTTGTATTCATTGCTTCACCAGTCTCAGATGTGGACATTTTATTTGTATTTTCTGAAATTGTCATTTGTATTCCCTTGGATTACATGAGAAAAAGAGCACATGAATGTGTCATTTTTTCAAATTACGAAAACCCTCATAAGCTTAATTAAACCATAAATCTAGAATCAAAACTAAAATTTCTACTGAAATCTACATTTAAAAGCCCAAGAAGGAAGAGAATCACACAAACCAAATGCAGATAAATTACAAAAGCTACAAGATTTAGTTTAAATCTCATACCTAATACAGAATTTTAATAAAATCAACATATCAAGCAAACTAAGAAATAAGATGCAGAAAAAATAGCATAAGACATAAACAATAAATATTCAAAACTTATCTTATTCTCTCATATAAATTATAAAAAGAAGATACAGAAAAAACCTTAAGAAAATAAGAAAAAAAAAGGAAAAAGACTATTTCTCTTGCAGAAAATTGTGTAGAGCTAGAACTGCAAGAGAACAAATAAGGTCACGAAAATGATTAGAGGAGAAAAATATTTTACAGGCATAGAATGGACAAATGAAATGATTATTTATAACAAAAAATGCCAGTGTTTTGGAAATTATTTTTGGTAATTTGTTTATTTAATAGGTGAGAATGTAATTGCTTAATTATACTTTAGTAATAAAAATGTATGCATTTATTAGTTTGACAAAAATACCAAATATGAGTAGATCTTTTTTGTATTACACACCATAAACAAAAGAAGGAACAAATAATTTAAAACATTATTAACTTAATGTTGCATTAAATCCTCACGAAGAACACAAAGTTAGAGTAGCACAAATGAACTAATAAAAAATTAAAATATTGCAAATGTTTTAGAGTAATTGTAACAATCCATCCGGCCGTTTTGAGTATTAGGAAACCTTTCTCCTAAATAACCCTTCTCAAAGACATCACTTGTAGGGATGGGTGGCCCGTTGCCGAGGAAATCGAGTGAGTATCGGACAAGAAAAACTAAAACTAGAGTTTTAGAGAAAAAAAAAGGACGGTTGACCAAAGTCAACATCTGGAGTAAAAAAAACTAGAATTTGAGGTTTGAAATTTTCCTTAGGCCCGAAAGGTGACTTATGACTTAGTTAGATGGTTGTGACTGATCCCGAGAGTCTCAAGAGTGTGTTAGGCATTTATTTTGCTCACTAGTTAAAATAGAGATAAGAGTTGACATCGATCAAATATGTCATTAAACATTCTCAAATGGATGTTTTGAGGATTCCAACAGGTTTGTATTATAGGAGTGATGTGTATGTGTCGTTTGTTTTTCTAGGAGTCTGGATGAGTTTCGGATGGTAAAAACCAAATTCACACACTTTATAATTTGCTGATATTTGGTATGAGTGCAATCGCGGTAAAGAAAGAAAATTTGGTCGTGCGATCGCACTGAAGGGAGAGAGTCTCGCTAGCGCAATCACGCAGAAGGGCAGCCATTGGTCAGCACACACATGCAGTTAGAGCACAAAAGCGTTGAAGGGTTAGACATTGGTCAGCACAATCGTGCAGGTTTGAGATTTTCCAAGTTGAGAATAATAAAACTAGGTCACTCCGATCGTGCTAAAAGGGCTTCACGTGTTAAGAAGAAGCAGTGTCAGAATTTGAGGTTTATTGCTACATTGTTGCAGTTCTAGAGCTCTGAATTAGGCGATCTTGGAGGATATCTTTTTGTTTCAAAGATGGGTAAGATTATAATCTGTATTGACCCGTTTGGTCATTTTATACTTTTAGACTTTATCCCTAAAGTTACCCTTCCTTGAGCTTTAGTTTGACATATTTAACTTGCGGGGATGAGTGACACGGATATCGAGGAAATCAAATTAGTATCGGAGAAGAAAATCCTAATTTTTAGTTTCTTAAGTTTTGGTTTTGAGATGTTTTACTAAATATTGATTTTTTTTAAACGTGCCCAAAATTGAATTTTGATTGTTCCATTAGGTCTGAAACGTGATTTATGACTTAGTTGGGTAATTGGTACGTATCCCGAGGGGTTCAGGATGGTTTAGGGTATTTGGTTGCTAAGATTTGGTTTTTGAGAAAGTTTGCATGCTTTTGTGGAAAAACTTGCCTTGATGATGTCAGATCAGTATTTTGAGTGTGCGAGTAAGTTCGTAGCGTCGTTTATACTTATGTTACATATTTTATTGATGTCTTGGGGGTTCTTAACGAGTTTCGAATGTACATTCGAGGAATTGGATAATTATTGGATGACTGATTTCTGGTGCCAGTTATTCCTTCTTGACGATCGCTGCCAAGACATCACGATCGCAGAGAAGGACTTGGTGAAGCGTTGCGATCGCGGCAGGATGGGTCGCGTTCACGGAAGTGAAAAAAGGGTTAGTATGAGTCACACCTAGGCATCGCGATCGCGATGGATCGTCGCATTTGATATAGTTGAGTCGGGTCGGGGTTGCGATAGCGAGCCTTCTCTCGCGGTCGCATAGAAAGAAATCACTGGGCAGAATATTAACATCCCACTTGTACTTGTATCTTTATTTTCCAACTCTAATTCTCAAATATGGTAGACGGGTGATGTCCATTTTGGACTGGGCTCGATAGAAATTTAAAGAAAATCTAGCCCAAATTCAGTTTCATTAGCAACCTAGTAAGACATTGGTTAATTTTGTAAAAAGTGACAAAAATTATGATTTAAAAATTTGCCAATAACTTTTAATTTTGGGTGAAATTAATGTAGAAATCATTAAAGTTTTAATTGAAACCAGTTTTGATAATAATTGAAACTAGAGCTAAATTAATTAGATTTTTTTTTGCTTTTCTATTTAATCAATTGAATTTATTAATTTAACGTAGTGAAATATCTATCAATTAACTACTGCTTAGTTTAACAATTAATTAATCAATTATTTTCACTATTTTGACTTTAATTTCGGATAAACTTGTTTAAAACTTAAAATTATTATGTAAAATATGCAACTGATATACATAATATACTTGATGATTTTGTCAAATTAAATGGAAAAATTTCTCCAGAACAATTTTGTAAAATATTTTGACTTGAAAAATTCATATTTTACTCCGTTTGTCATTCAAGAAGTCCGACTAATAAAATTTATTGACGGAAAAAATTAGGTATCAACAACTGAAACCATCAAAAATCTGGTTTCTTCCAAAATTCGTTCAAACACCCAAAACTTATCCGGACTACTCCGGACACAAATCAAATATGTATTTCAGTCGTAGAACACGCTCCGGACTTGCTCGCACTTGGAATTCCTGAAAAATGTCGTCTTGACCCGATGTTAACCAAGGTAAACTCCAACTCATTAAAATCTTATATTTCCAATCAACGACTCAAATCACACCTGAATACCTCGGAACCAAACCAACATCCCGACTAAGTCATAAATGACATTACAGACCTCATGGAATCAATGAAATTTTAAAAATGCCACATTTACCCCCGATATTGACTTTGGTCAAACTTCTCAATTTCCTTAACTTTGAAACATCCAAATTTACTTAAACCAATGTGCAACTTGTCCGATTGCCTTAGGAACCTTGTCACCCATCCCAACAAGTAATAAATACCGAAATAGAATTATGAGAAGGGTATATTCGAAAAAAAGTTAAAAAGCTCAAAACGACTAAGTGAGTGATTGTATTTTGAGCATTAGGTCTCGTTTTTCCTAAATTCCCATTCCCGTATGCTTAAAATATGAATTACGACTTGGGGGAATTTGTGGCATGATTCTCAAGGCAACTAGGTGAGTATTAGAGAAGAAAATCTAAAATTTGATGTTTTTATGTTGGAATAAGAAGGAGAGTTGACCAAAGTCAACATATGGGGCTAATAAACTTGGATTCGAGTTTTGAAAGTTCCACTAGATTCGGAATGTGATTTATGGCTTGGTTGAAGGATTTGTATAAATTCTGAGGGGCTCGAGAGTTATTTGGACACTAGAGTTGCTCACTAGTTGAAACAGAGATTATGCGTTGACCTCAATCAAATATGTGACTAAACGATCTAGGATCAATATTTTGAGTATCCGAGAAGGTTCGTATGATGATTTTGGAGTTGTCCGCAAGTTTTGATTAGATGCTGAGGAGTTGAAATTTTTTATTTGTTAGTTTTCTAGATATGTTGATTTTTTTTGAAAATTTTGTATAAGTTAATTATGGGGTTTTCTAGATAGTTTTCTAGATATATGATTTTTTTGAATTTTTTTGAAAATACATAATTAACTTATACAAAATTTTCAGAAAAATCAACATATCTAGAAAACTAACAAATAAAAAAATTCAACTCCTCAACATCTAATCAAAACTTGCGGACAAGTCCAAAATCATCATACGAACCTTCTCGGATACTCAAAATATTGATCCTAGATCGTTTAGTCACATATTTGATTGAGGTCAAATCATAATCTCTGTTTCAACTAGTGAGCAACTCCAGTGTCCAAATAACTCTCGAGCCCCTCGGAATTTATACAAATCATTCAACCAAGACATAAATCACATTCCGAATCTAGTGGAACTTTCAAAACTCGAATCCAAGTTTATTAGCCCCAGATGTTGACTTTGGTCAACTCTCCTTCTTATTCCAACATAAAATCATCAAATATTAGATTTTCTTCTCTAATACTCACCTAGTTGCCTTGAGAATCATGCCACAAATTCCCCCAAGTCGTAATTCATATTTTAAGCATACGGGAATGGGAATTTAGGAAAAAGGGGACCTAATGCTCAAAATATAATCACTCACTTAGTCGTTTTGAGCTTTTTAACTTTTTTTCGAATATACCCTTCTCGTAATTCTATTACGGTATTTATTACTTGTTGGGATGGGTGACAAGGTTCCTAAGGCAATCGGACAAGTTTCACATTGGTTTAAGTAAATTTGGAAGTTTCAAAGTTAAGGAAATTGAGAAGTTTGACCAAAGTCAATATCGGGGGTAAATGTGGAATTTTTAAAATTTCATTGATTCCATGAGGTCTGTAATGTCATTTATGATTTAGTCGGGATGTTGGTTTGGCTCCGAGGTATTCAGGTGTGATTTGAGTCGTTGATTGGAAATATAAGATTTTAATGATTTGGAGTTTACCTTGGTCAACATCGGGTCAAGACGACATTTTTCAGGAATTCCAAGTGCGAGCAAGTCCGGAGCGTGTTCTATGACTGAAATACATATTTGATTTGTGTCCGGGGAAGTCCGGATAAGTTTTGGGTGTTTGAACGAATTTTGGACGAAACCAGATTTTTGATGATTTCAGTTGTTGATACCTAATTTTTTCCGTCAATAAATTTTATTAGTCGGACTTCTTGAATGACAAACATAGTAAAATATGAATTTTTCTAGTCAAAATATTTTACAAAATTGTTCTGGCGAAATTTTTCCATTTAATTTGACAAAATCATCAAGTATATTATGTATATCAGTTGCATATTTTACATAATAATTTTAAGTTTTAAACAAGTTTATCCGAAATTAAAGTCAAAATAGTGAAAATAATTGATTAATTAATTGTTAAACTAAACAGTAGTTAATTGATAAATATTTCACTACGTTAAATTAATAAATTCAATTGATTAAATAGAAAAGCAAAAAAAAGCTAATTAATTTAGCTCTAGTTTCAATTATTATCAAAACTGGTTTCAATTGAAACTTTAATGATTTCTACATTAATTACACCTAAAATTAAAAGTTATTGGCAAATTTTTAAATCATAATTTTTGTCACTTTTTGCAAAATAAACCAATGTCTTATTAGGCTGCTAATTAAACTGAATTTGGGCTAGATTTTCTTTAAATTTCTATCGAGCCCAGTCCAAAATGGACATCACCCGTCTACCATATTTGAGAATTAGAGTTGGAAAATAAAGATACAAGTGCAAGTGGGATGTTAATATTCTGCCCATTGATTTCTTTCTATGCGACCGCGAGAGAAGGCTCGCTATCGCAACCCCGACCCGACCCAACTATATCAAATGCGACGATCCATCGCGATCGCGATGCCTAGGTGTGACTCATACTAACCCTTTTTTCACTTCCGTGAACGCGACCCATCCTGCCGCGATCGCAACGCTTCACCAAGTCCTTCTCTGCGATCGTGATGTCTTGGCAGCGATCGTCAAGAAGGAATAACTGGCACCAGTAATCAATCATCCTATAATTATCCAATTCCTCAAATGTACATTCGAAACTCGTTAAGAACCCCCAAGACACAAATAAAATATGTAACATAAGTATAAACGACGCTACGAACTTACTCGCACACTCAAAATACTGATCTGACATCATCAATGCAGGTTTTTCCACAAAAGCATGCAAACTTTCTAAAAAATCAAATCTTAGCAACCAAATACATTAAACCATCCTGAACCCCTCGGGATACGTACCAATTACCCAACTAAGTCATAAATCACGTTTCAGACCTAATGGAACAATCAAAATTCTATTTTGGGCACGTTTACCCAAAAGTCAATATTTAGTAAAACATCTCAAAACCAAAACTTAAGAAACTAAAAATTAGGATTTTCTTCTCCGATACTAATTTGATTTCCTCGATATCCGTGTCACTCATCCCCGCAAGTTAAATATGCCAAACTAAAGCTCAAGGAAGGGTAACTTTAGGGATAAAGTCTAAAAGTATAAAATGACCAAACGGGTCAATACAGATTATAATCTTACCCATCTTTGAAACAAAAAGATAGCCTCCAAGATCGCCTAATTCAGAGCTCTAGAACTGCAACAATGTAGCAAAAAACCTCAAATTCTGACACTGCTTCTTTTTAACACCTGAAGCCCTTTTAGCACGATCAGAGTGACCTAGTTTTCTTATTATCAACTTGGAAAATCTCAAACCTGCACGATTGTGCTGACCAATGTCTAACCCTTCAGCGCTTTTTTGCTCTAACTGCATGTGTGTGCTGACCAATGTCTGCCCTTCTGTGTGATTGCGCTAGCCAGACTCTCTCCCTTCAGTGCGATCGCACGATCAAATTTTCATTCTTTACTGCGATTGCACTCACACCAAATATCAGCAAAATATAAAGTATGTGAATTTGGTTTTTACCATCCGAAACTCATCCAGACTCCTAGAAAAACAAACGACACATACACATCACTCCTATAATACAAACCTGTTGGAACCCTCAAAAATCCATTTGAGAATGTTTAATGACATACTTGATCGATGTCAACTCTTATCTCTATTTCAACTAGTGAGCAAAATAAATGCCTGAAACACTCTTGAGACTCTCGGGATCAGTCACAACCATCTAACTAAGTCATATGTCACCTTTCGGGCCTAAGGAAAATTTCAAACCTCAAATTCGAGTTTTTTTACTCCAGATGTTGACTTTGGTCAACCGTCCTTTTTTTTTTCCTCAAAAACTCTACTTTTAGTTTTTCTTCTCCGATACTTACTCGATTGCCTCGGGAACGGGCCACCCATCCCTACAAGTGAAGTCTTTGAGAAGGGTTATTTAGGAGAAAGGTTTCCTAATACTCAAAACGACCGGATGGATTGTTACAATTACTCTAAAACATTTGCAATATTTTAATTTTTTATTAGTTCATTTGTGCTACTCTAACATTGTGTTCTTCGTGAGGATTTAATGCAACATTAAGTTAATAATGTTTTAAATTATTTGTTCGTTCTTTTGTTTTTGGTGTGTAATACAAAAAAGATCTACTCATATTTGGTATTTCTGTCAAACTAATAAATGCATACATTTTTATTACTAAAGTATAATTAAGCAATTACATTCTCACCTATTAAATAAACAAATTACCAAAATATAATTTCCAAAACACTGGCATTTTTTTTTATAAATAATCATTTCATATGTCCATTCTATGCCTGTAAAACATTTTTCTCCTCTAATCATTTTCGTGACCTTATTTGTTCTCTTGCAGTTCTAGCTCTACACAATTTTCTGCAAGAGAAATGATCTTTTTTTCCTTTTTTTCTTATTTTCTTAAGGGTTTTTCTGTAACGTTTTTTATAATTTATATGAGAGAAAAAGATAAGTTTTGAATATTTATTGTTTATGTCTTATGCTATTTTTTCTGCATCTTATTTCTTAGTTTGCTTGATATGTTGATTTTTTTAAAATTCTGTATTAGGTATGAGATTTAAACTAAATCTTGTAGCTTTTGTAATTTAACTGCATTTGGTTTGTGTGATTCTCTTCCTTCTTGGGCTTTTAAATGTAGATTTCAGTAGAAATTTTAGTTTTGATTCTAGATTTATGGTTTAATTAAGCTTATGAGGGTTTTCGTAATTTGAGAAAATGACAACATTCATGTGCTCTTTTTCTCATGTAATCCAAGGGAATACAAATGACAATTTCAGAAAATACAAATAAAATGTCCACATTTGAGACTGGTGAAGCAATGAATACAAAGCAGTCCATCGACGATGTCGTCTCTCCAGCAACTCTTTCACCAGCAGTGATTCAGAATCCACAATTTTTCTTTACCGGAGATGAAGCTTGTGTCCACAAACCACTTTTCACTTTGCCACTGGCAGAGGGTTCTACCAGCACTAGTTTCGAGTTGTCATAAAAGAACAACAGTGAGGCCAAGCGAACATCAGAAACAATGTTCATTTGACCTCGCTCTTTTCTTCTTCTATGGTGGACGGGCGGGCGGCGGCGCGCGTGTTGGCTTTCCTTAAACCAAAGCACATCTAGGTCCTCCATCCTTTAAACACATGGGATACCCCTTGGGGTCCCAAACCCCAAACAAATTTTTAGTCTTATATACATAACAATTCTTTCTTCCTCCACCGATGAGGGAGAATTGATCCCAAACCACACTTTTCCATGCTTCAAACACCTTACTTCGTGGACCAATATCTCTTTCATTTCTCAATGAAATTTGACGATTCTCGGCCCTACGGTTATCTACGTACTTAGTAGATCATGCATGTGTGAAGAACCGGATTCTCCAACATACGTAACACTAGTGTTTAAGCCGTTAAAGTTGGTCGGTCGCAACTCCCGCCAAAGGCAAATTTCCAACAATATTAACATCCCACTTGCACTTGTATCTTTATTTTCCAACTCTAATTCTCAAATATGGTAGATGGGATTTGTCGCTGTTAACTATCTTCCTGCATGTACTGTCTAACTCCCTAAAGAGTCGACAAAGTACACTACCTTATCAACTGCATGGTACTTCTTGATAGATTGGTTTGAGACTGTCAGTCTAAGGCTTTCCACCACTTTATTATTCTCTGTTGCAATTTGAGTCCCTCAATATACATATCTACAAAAGAAGAAAAATAGGACCATGTCCTGTTAGCAGTATAAGAATTGCCAAAAAGATGTTGAGTTGTCTCCTTCATAAGATTTGAACAACACCAAAATCTAGATGCCAAATTGATATCCGTCTTCCTCAATACGTCATCTATAGGGATTTTAAACTTCCAACATCTATACATAAAGAAATAAATTTTGAAAGGAAGGCCTTTTATCCACATATATCTATAAATATCCAATTTCTGACTTCTCAGTCTCAAATACTCCCATGAAGATTTGACTGTAAATTCTCCACCAGTAGTAAGTATCCACCATGGCTAGTCTAGACCCTTATCAAACATTGGTGGTTTGATGGTGTCTACAATATGTTGCAGAACATCAGTACTTACCACTGTAGCCAACTTCTTTACATTCCACTCCCCATCTGCAACCAACTCATTCATATTTTTAATAGCATTATCTTAACACTCATCCGGTACTACATAGTACAAAGCCCCAAACCCTGTCCAATTATCAAACCAAATTTGAGAATTTTCCATTTTAGTTTGCCACAAGATTTGATATCCCTTGCCTACAACATTTTCTTCCATGCTTGAGATCCATGCTTCCATTGAACTATTACTGGATTCTCCTTTTTACAGTAGTTGTTACATAGAAATGCACTCCATAATGATAGTTTTGTTCTAAAATTCCACCAAAATTTACAGTATAAATCCATGGAAATATCACGCAAAGACTTAAATCCCATCCAACCTTCCTCAATTGGAAAACATAGGTGAGGCCAAGAAATCCAATTTATACTCTTTCTTCCTACACTATTACTCCAATAATACTAAGCAAACATCCTATGCATTTGATTTATTACCCCAATAGGTGAATTTACAGTAGATAATAGATGAATAGGTAAACTTTGTAGAGCATGTTTAATCATAACTGCTCTACCCCCAAAAGAAGCATTTTATCTTTCCATGATTGAAGTCTGTGCATTATTTTCATTAGAATAGCATTAAAGAAATATTTTCTCCTCAGGATGTAGTAGATTGGACCACCTAAGTATGTGAAAGGTAAATCTTTCCTTCCAATCCCAGTTGCCACTTCCACTATGATGCTCACATCCCCAGGGACATTATGCCGCATATAAACTGAGTTTTTCTCTCTATTTATCTTCTTCCCAAAAGTAGTTTCATACTTCTCTAGCTTTTCCATGATTAATTGTAAAGATATCACATCAGTTGAGGAAAATATGATCATGTCATCTACATAGGCCATGTGGTTTACTTTAGGACTCCATTTAGGCATCCCAAAACTATTAAACAGAAGTTTTTTATGTAGATCATTAAGATTTCTTGTTAAGACTTCTACACCTAGAGTAAAAAGTTTAGGAGAAAGAGGGTCCCCTTGAGGATTGAAAGAAACCTTTCTGCTGCCTATTTATCAACACAGAGTACCAATTATTGGTTATTATCCTGCAATAGCATACTTCTTCCTATTATGAACCTAGATTGATTTAAAAATAAAATATACCCAAGGTAATCTACCAAACTTTTATGAATCAATTTTGAAAAAAAAATTGTTAACAAAATTACTCCAACTAATTGGTGTCATATCTGAAAAGGTACTAATGATACATTTTTTAGGCAATAAGACCAAGTTAGTATGAGTAATAAATCTAGGCAATTCAGCACCACAAAAGAAAGGTTGTACCTTACTTGTCACATCTTCACCAATGATTTCCCAATAACTCTGAAAAAATATACGTGTAAATCCTTCAAGGCCACCTGCACTCTCTCTATTTAGACTGAACACCATTCTTTTAACTTCAGCTTCATCTGGTAACCTTGTTATCCCCTTATTTTATTCTTCTGATATCATTTTTGGAACATGTTCCAACTGATCAAAATTAGCAGGACCATTTTCTTTAGTGAATTGCTCCATGAAGAATATGATTGCCTCTTCTGACACTTCATCATCCAGTTCCAACTAATTACCATTTTGATCTTGGATTCTCCTAATTGCAATCTCTTCCTTCTTCTCTGTACATAGATATGAAAAAATCTAGTATTTCTGTCCCCATCCTTAAACCACTGCATGCTTTCTTTTTGCTTCCAAAATTCTTCTTTAAGATGAAGAGATTTGTTTAAATTTGTCTCAACTTTATGAAGTCTTTCCCTATTATAAGGAGTAGGTTGAGCTTCAAATACCATATCATGAACCTTAATGATATCCTTCAGAGATTCAATTGCTTGAATTTTTTTTCAAAAGTCTCCTTTCTCTATTGATTAAAAACAACTTTTATTCTCTTTAATTTATAGTGAAAAAGAGTAAATGGATTGACCATAAAGCCAGCTTTCCAATGTGCCGTAAAGTATCCAGAAAAGTATCATGCTTGATCCAAAAATTTAGAAATTTAAAGTGCTTAATCTTTTCAACCACCGATGTATAATAGATAAAAAATGGTGCATGATCAGACCCAGTTCTGACCAAATGAGTGATCTCTATACCAGGATATTTGCTCAATTGATTCTGATTTCCAAATTATCTATCCAATTTTTTAAAAATACAATCATCTCCACCCTGACCATTCCACCATGTGTATTTGCTTCCCTTGAAACTCAAATCATTCATCCCATAATTTTGTATACATGCATTGAAATCTTGAACTTCATTGATGGAAACATGCAATTCTCCATATTTTTCTTTCTCTAAGCTTATATAATTAAATTCCCATCCTATCATCTATGGTTGTGCCACAGTTGTAGCCATCTCTTCCTGTTCTTCCCAAAGTATTAATCTTTCCACTTGAGTACATTTGTCATACACTATAGTTATCAGTAAACCTTGGTACAGACCTAAACTATAGTGACTTCAAACAGATCATCCATAAAAATATAGATTTTGGCAGAAGAATAAGCAAAAGAAGTGTTCATACCTATCCTTCTTCTATAAGTATCGATATTATGTACATCCTGGAAAAGCTTAATTAACCCAATAAACCCAAATTTATCTTTTGATGCATCTTGATTAATCTATGAAATGCTTCCATAGTATAACTGATCTAATATTCCATATCCGTGCATTCATCATGAAATATTAGTTTGTACAACCCCCCCTTTAGGAGGGACACTATTATCTCTGTGAGTCTTCTTTTTGGAGAGAGATCCCCTTCCTTGATAGCATTTCACACATTTTTCTCTGCATTAGGAACATCTTGCCACTATTTTCTTCTTTGAGACTTATTTCAGTACCTCCACTGTAACCATTTGCCCTACATCCATTTCATAATTGTCCTTTTCAATTAATTTATCATTACTTCTTGGTGTTTCTTTGCATTTCCTTTCCCCCGGTCTTGCCTAGTGTATTTGTCAACCCCATGATTATCTTCCTCCATTGATTCCTTCTTCTGATCTGCATCATTCTGCTCTTGATAATCCTTGTTATGTTTTACTAAACTTTGATTCCCCCTATTTGATATTTGTTGTTTCTTATTCTCCTTCTCTCCTTGTTATGTATTTGCATGCTTCTCTTCCATACTTATGTTTTATTCTCTCTCCTTTGTTGGTTGTTCACCAATAGTTCCCTCTTGTTGTCTTCCATTCTTATGGACTAGTGTTTCTCCCCTTTATGAACTTGTTATGTTTATGTGCATTGCATGTGTTTTGTTGACTTGCTTCATCTTTTTCTTCTTGTAGATTTACCACATTGTCATTTTCCATGGTTTGGTGGGACTGTCATAATTGGTTCTATCCATACTCTTATTTTTTTCCCTCCCCTTTTACAAAAATTGTCTTCAATCCACTTCTTTCTGTTTTGCGTAATTTTATCCCTCATATGTGGCCTCCTCCCTGTCTTTACTATCCTCTTCATTGTCGAGGAGACTCTCAGCTGGTGATCAAATAGCTGGCTGGGGAATATGACTGCAAAGTCCCAAATTTGCTGGCCCGTCACAAAATGGCTAGCAGGTTTCTTAGTGGGTTCGCATCATCCACGTTAAGTTATGTTCTCAGAGGCATGAATGTTGAGGCTAACGACTTAGCACAAGAAGCTTAAGGTTTTAGGAAGCCTCTACCTACCCTAGAGCACGATGACTTACCAGCCGAAGTGTTAGCCATTGATCAAGTCGACTCATAAAGGCAGTTACTAATTAACTACCTAAAAGATCCCTCCAGTTGCAAGGACCTCAAGGTTAAAAGAAGAGCTTTGAAATAGTGCTCATTGACGATGACCTATATAAAAGGAGCGTGAATGGAGTACTACACAAGTGCATTGCCAAAGAAGAGACCTTGAGGGTCATGGGAGAGGTCCATCAAGTAGTATGTGGATCACACAGAGCGGGACCAGCGATGAAGTGGTTGATCTACCGCCACGACTATTATTGGCCTACTATCATAGATGACTGCTTCCAGTATGCAAAAGGATGCGAAGATTGTCAGAAACATGGACCAATCCAGCAGGTACTAGCCGAGTTGCTGTACCCAGTCGTAAAACCTTGCCCCTTCAGAGGATGGGCTATGGACCTCATCGGCAAGATTCACTCACAATCGGCTAAAGGACATAATTTCATTATCGTGGCACCGATTACTTCACTAAATGGGTGGAGGCTCAGCCGATGAAGAGGTTCCATTAGACAGATGTCATTCAGTTTATCCAACACCAGATCATATACAGATATGGTATTCCTGAGATGATTACCACCGATACATGGGCAATGTTTACTGGTTCTAAGGTGGTAGCCTTTGTTGAGAAGTTTGGCATCAAGATGATCACATCTTCACCTTATTACGCACAGGAGAACGGGCAAGCAGTGGCAGCCAACAAACTTATTGTGAACACAATTAGTAAGAACGTGGAGGATAAGCCAGGTATGTGGCATCTCACTCTGGATGAAGCCATGGTTTTCGACTAACCAAAGATTAGGTGAGAAACCTATGGGGGGAATACCTTTCCTTAAATAACCTTCAGAGGCGCGGCTGAGATTAATTTATTATTTTCAAAAGCATGGCCGAAAATCATCAGAGCCAATTCGTGGTAATGGAGACGCCTCGGTTAAAGGGGAAACACATTTCTAGAAGTGATCATCATTGCATGCACTGGAGACAAGACGATTGAAGTGACATGCGCGGCTGTCAGACTGAAACAATGATTATTTTTGGATACATCAACTCAATAGCCACACTCGAGTTAATGTAGGGGCAATTGTTGACACTCAAAAAATAATTTAAGTGTTTAGCCCAATTCAGTGACAGTCGAACTGTGTAGAGCTGAATTTACTCTTAGCCCTCGACTACAAAAAACTTCATCAGCTACTAAGGCATCTTTGCCGAGTTGTCAGTTAGAGGTACGACTACGACCCACTCAGATGCAGATGCCTCAATGACCAAGTCAAGAGGGTTTCAGGACCCATGGAAGCGGTAATGGCCAACAACAGCTAAAAGAAAGGGCCATTATCCGAGCAAGAGGAGTAGAGGGGTCGAAAAACAGCACCACCTCCCCCATAGTTAGCCATTAAACTTAGTGGGTTACTTGATGGTTGACATGTGGGGGGGGGGGGGCACGTTGTACAATTTTTTTCCTTTTTTGTACTTAAATAGGATCATTTTTTTTATATAACAGACACAATCAATCAAACAAATCAAATTTTATCTATTTTTATCCTTTACTTTATTTTTCCTTTACTTTACTGTACTCAGCTGCATTCATATTTCTTACCTCTTAGTTTACTCATACCACCGTCCTAACGCTTTCTGGGGTAGTTGGGGACCCATTTCTGGAAATTATAGTTCCAACCCAAATCGCTTAAGTTAAGGAATTAATTTGTCATCCGATCTCGTCAGCCGATAAAACGGAAAACACTTCGGACGGTAACACAATCAATGACTACAACATGCCAAAAAATTCGGAACAAGATTATTACAAAAAGGTTGAATGTACCACATAAATGAGAATTGACTTTTTTTTTGTTTCACCTTATATTTGATGTAGCGTAGAAATATACTATCACTAAGATGGCTTAAGCTTCGGACCTTAATTTTTATGTTCTTAAGAAATGTTTAGACAACACTTGTTTACGAATTTATTTGGTTCTTATCTTTTTCTTATTATTCTGTAATTTATTTATTCTTTCCTATAAACTTCTGTTTATGTCCGTTTTGACAACGCTATCACCAAAGTCATTTTGGCGCGACTTCATTGTTAATATGAATACCACTTTTGTCTTCTTTCTTTTCTTAGACGAACAGATTCAGCAAAGAAAGGGAGGGGAGGATTAGATGAACCATATGGTCATTGTTCAACCATTCATGAAGATAAAAGGGAAAACGCATCCTAATTTGAATCAGTTTTCATGCAACAAAGGTATTATAATCATTGGTCATTGTTCAACTAATATTAAGTAAAACTGGGACACTGTGATTATCTACAGTATTATAATCATTCAAACACATCAGGAGAGGAAAATAAGGTGCTCATGAGTCAACTACGTTAATTTTTGGTACATGTCAGTTTTTGGTCATTTTCAAAAAATAAACTTAAGTATATACTCATTACTTAGAAGCGTGACAAGGAGGAATCCATAACCCAGGGTAGAGGTAATGAAGCTGCGTTGGATTACTCAAAGCTTCATATTGAGCTCATGAGTTATAGACATCACTCAATGCCCTCCACAAATGTATATCACCTCTTATAACTCAACAAATAAGGCAAATCAGATGCAACAATGGTATTCTTTCAGTTTAAGTATTAAGAGATCCTATATATATCAACATTATTTAGTTATTGGTTAAAACAGAAAGCCAACAGATACATTGATTCATAATAGAATTTAATTTATAACATGATTTGTACATCCTTTAGCATATATCCAAGTCACCGGGAGGGACAAAAATCAAAAGGGTAAATCTCAACACATACAATCACACTTAGAGGGTTCCCACAAGTTGCCTGAAGTGGCAAGGGGAACCCCTGAGCTAGAGCAGCCACAATGAGACCGAGTGGGGTACTCAAAGTCCTTCCAAAATTGTGTGACACCTATCCTCCACTTAGCACAATAATCAACTAAGGCAAGGAACCCTATGCTCTCGTCTCAAATCCTATAAGAATTATACTATTCAAACAACAACTAAGAACAAGTTAAATGGTCAGATCCTATATCCTACTGTCCTATAGCTAAGTCTGGACAGATTTTACAACTTTACACTAACCTTAATGTTTACACAGATATTGTTAGGATCATTTATTGATCTATATTAGCACATACAATGAAACGGGAAAACCAGATAGTATTTCCTACTCAGGTGGTTCATGATTTAAAGATTAAGGATGAGAAGGGGTTGGGGAGCATGCTTGGGAATAACATATCTAAACACACATATTTCACAGGGTTTCAGAGCATAGTCCTGACACAAACAAAGTATTGTATACTTTCTACCTATCTTCCTTAGAATAACATATCTAAACATTTGGGAAAAAGTCACAACAAGCAGGCAAGCCAGTTTAGGGAATCCATAGTCTCAACCATACAATTTCCGTATACAAAAAAAGAAAAAAATTCACTCAGCCTATCCCCCTTTTATTGATTTTTACTCTGAGTTTAAAGGTTGAATAAAATCTGAGACCCTATCATCTTCTCTGATTTTACTCTATAACTATATTATCTTTTCTGATTTTACTTCAAGTTAAAAGCTAAAAATATCTGGAACCCCATTATCATTCACTCGAACATCTAAAATCATGTCAGCACTTGTCTTCATATTGCTTAGAACCATGCTCCAAGTTAATCACATACAACAATTTGGACTAGTTATTTAAGACTAAAAGACCTTTTTTTACCTAAGAGGTGTAATATAGACTAACATATAAGCCTCAAATCATCCTACTTGACCTAAAAAAAGCAGTTCATAGTCATAGATACATTCAAATAAAAAATACAGACATTATCAAGAGAACACACATGCTTAAGCTTATTTAGTCTGGGCAAGAGATCACACATGCTTAGATGAGCTGTTTAACCTCAAATGGATTACACAGGTGATTTATTGTAGGGTTGATTGGTTACAGAACAGAGTTCAAGTGTGCTACTCAATCTTCAACCAAGGTTGCAGGTGCTTTAAACAAAGATAATGATCATAATTGATCCCTACTAACATTTTACACTTATTTGAACATGGGATTGTCACCTAATGTAATTCAGCCAGGATTAACATATTCTAGTCTAATTAGTTAACCAAACTAGCAGAGCAAGATCAATAACATATTATAATTCAATTGTATAATTTATTCTAATCCTATAAAAACACTAACTATATGGTTAAATAATTAGAAATAGACAACTCTTAACATTAAGTCAAGCACATGAATTGAACCTATACATTACATAACTAATCAAACTGTCATAACTCTTTTTCAGGAATCATGGTGTCACCTACATATTCCACCGGTAGGCGAACCACTACCGAATAATTCACATGATAACTTAAATAAAAGCGGAAGAAAACAGGATACAACACAAACTGTCTCTCAATATAAATGCGAAAAAGATATAAGTCTGAGCAACACTACATCAAACGAATCCTCCAAATGGTCTAGTCTGTAGATACAAGAGCACTAGTAAACCAATACAAGTCTGAACAGGAAAACAAGTGCCAAAACTGAATACATAATTTTAAAATGTCTGTCATGTCTCTCAAGTGCAAATAAAAGACTGAAATAGGGATAGAACACCCAAGGGTATGCTGGAGATAGTAGTCAAATCTGTATCTACATCAAGAAACGATGTAGTAAGTGTAGCATGAGTACACAATGTATCTCCGTAGACATCATGGACTGACAATGACGGAAGATACACAGAAAGAGATAAATATCAAGTTTATATCAATAAGTCCTATATTAACAGTTCAAATAATCCAGGTAATGTCACATAGTCGACAAAATGGTTCACAGAGTCCACGTATCACATTATTTCAAGTAAGATTTCATAATCACTTAAGTCATCCGATTCCAGACAAGTTCAATAACAACAATCCAATTATCATGAGAAAGTACAATCCTTTCATATCTGAAATCCATGTATGGTATGAATGCAATGCATATGCCAGGTACCATTATCTTCCCGTATACAGTTTGCCAAGTCCATATACCCCTCCGGAACGTCCGATCAGAGCCCAACTTTTGGTTGTAATAATATCTATTACAAGCATACAACCTCGATCCCCGTGTATCATCATCATCTCAATGTTTCCATAATCTCAAAGTGTTCTTACCTTTCCCGATTCCATGGACCCATAACATAAGCATACCACTCTGATATTAATATCATCAGAACCATGAGTGTATGAATACAAATGATAATATAAGGAAAAAATCATGATATAATGAGATGCAACAAGTATTGAGATGAATATCACATTATCACGATCCCTTTTCAGGAGTCGTGGTGGAACCTACACATTCCCAACCGGTAGGTGAACCACTTTCCAAATAATCAACAAAATAAAGAAGAATTGCGGAAATAGTAATGTTAAGTAAGTTATCTCATATTTCTGTAAAAGCGGAACATTAGTCTAAATCATCATATACAACCCCCCAAGATCTGGTCAATAATACAAGAGTGCTAATACAGATACAAATCTGAATAAAAGACCACATAAGCCAAAACTGAACTACATAGTAAGAAAATATGAATCATGTCTTTCGAATCAAAGTAAAGACAAAGTAAGAGAATGAGCATCCAAGGTATGCCGGAAGATAACATCCTCACCCTGAACACTGGAAGTTAACCTGCTTGGACTCAAACTCGAGATCTTCAACTGGTAGAGGGACCTATATCTACATCAGAAAAGATGCAACAAGTGTAGCATGAGTACACAACGTACCCCCATAGACATCATAGGCTGACAACGATGGAAGATACGTAACAAATATAAATATCAAGTTGACACCAGATAATCCTATACTAGTTCAATAGCTTATATAAGTCACGTTGTACGCATATCAATTCGCTGATTCATCAGCCACATTTTTTACACAAGGTTTCAATAACAGTCAAGTACAATCAATCCATTCACATATACAGGGACCTTACTATCCTAGTACCCACCAACTAGTACTCTCTTGTCCAAATCATATTCAAATTTAACCCCACTTATCCAACTTATCACATAAAATAAATAAGTCAACACTTATATCACAACAACCATTTTAGAACACTTCCAAGAGTGTTACACCTAATCTAAGAATGACGACGTTAACTCTTTTATTAACCTTAGCATTTACACTTAGTTGTGTCTCTATACAGTTACGGTCTGACACATATAAATCGTTCCACATCTACCTTTCCACTAGTGACACTTAACAAAGGTTATTTACTAGACTTAATTAGCCAGTCACACAATCAATTACCAGACAACACATAAATGCACATAATTACCTGGACCTAAATAATAGTCATGGCATAATTTTACATTTTCGACCGCAGTAATAGTTAACATCAAACACATAGACTTGCAATTATTAAACGCCAAAAACCCATTCATGAGGAATCAATCCACACACGGCAACCAAATCAATTCAACAACCTCAACCATTTATGCAAGTGTTCATAGAGACCAGCATAATCATTATTTCCAAGTATTTTCAGAGTCAAGCTCAATCATAGTAACCATTCCAATCCAAGTAAATTAGGGTTTCACCCAAGTTACAATAACCAACCATATCACATTACCAAACCACAATTAATCAATGTATATATGTATGATATGAATGCAATGCATATGTAAGGTACATTTCTCAACATGGTATATAGTACCTCAAGGTTTTATTATGATCTGTACACCCATGGGGGACCCGTGAAGTCCATATACCACTCCTAGCCAGCCGAAATTCCACGTACAAATCTGACTAGAGCCCATGACTCATTTGTCGAGTCTCAATCATGTTGTAGGAGTGTAACTCTGTTCCCCACATATCAATATCCGTTGCGGCGTGCTACCCAAGCCATTTGTATTATCATCATCTTAATGTTGTCATAATATCATAAGTGTTGTTACCTTTCCGGCCTCTTGGGCCCACAACATATCCATATCACTCTCATATCAATATCACAAAACCATGAGTGTTTGAATGCAAATGACAATTTAAGACAAGATATCATGATATAATTAGATGCAACCAAGTAAGGAGATGAAATATCACATGCTTTCAAACGTTCAATAACACATGTATCATCCAATACATAAGATTTCATATCAAAGCAGTCCATCAACAATAATCTTAGTACAATTAGGATATTATACCAAAAAATGTGTGTTGAATAAATACAACAATATAAAATACGGAGACGAGCCCACATAATAGCGATAAGCCCAAATAATAGAAGTCAAAATCAGCATAATGTTGATCCCCCAAATCACCCATCATCACAACTCAACACCGGTACCCACTCAAACGTTCATCACAATTGTTTGAGTGGGACCCCCAATACCCCTCAACATTTATAACTACTACATACTTCTATCGAAGTCTTGAAAAGCTATATCATAACCTACCTCATTGCCGAACATGAGCGCTAATAAATAAAGTCTCGGATTGCCTTTCACTTCTGATGCACCTCGCGATAGTCGAAGTCTATCTATGTACATATTATTCATTAATATAAAGCTAATCAATACAAAACAAGACTTTAAATACCCATCCCAGGCCACGCCACCAAGACTCGAATTTTAATACTCAAAAACCTCTATTACATACTAGGTAATCATATCCTTAAATTAATTGAAAAATTATACACATTTGATTCTCCGATTGAACAATAATCTCAAAGCCCCAATTCATGATATTAACACAATTTGATCCATAAATCCTCATTAAATCCAACCATATAACTCTCTTAATCTCTCAATATTCATAACTCATCTTCTCCTACTCACATAATACGCTAAACCACCATTAAAAGTACCCATAATCATAACTTTAGCCATAAGACATAAATAATCTATTAGCTCAAGTTTGGAAATGCTCCTAATGCTATGAAAATACCCTTATGTGGCGTTGGTTTCAAGAGTTTGTTATTTTGGAAAAAGAAATCTGACCTAAAACTATTTATAGGACACTTGAACAGTGATTTACCCCAGCGGAATCGACTTCGTTGGAGTGGACCCGCAATGGAGGAAAATAACTTATTGGAGCGAGAGTCACTGGACAGCTCACCCCTCGCTGCAATCGACTTCTCTTGACTCATAGATTCCACTTTGGCGGGCCAACCCCTTGCCGAGGTGAACCCGCAAGAGCGGATGCTAGTTCTGTCGTGGCGGACACCAGACATCAGCTGATGGAAAATAGCCTAAAACCTCCGTCCAACATCCGAAACACTTCTGAAACTGCCTAGACACAAACCAGACATGCTTGTCTAAGATAAACAGTGCTACAAACTTGCTCGTAACCTCGGATTTAACATATCACCAAGGTAAGGAATACTTTTTTAAAGAATCGTCCAAGACAAACAAAAAATTCAAACTTTAAAAATAAGGCCACACAATACATCTCGAGAAGAAAACAAGTGACTCGACTAAGTCATAAATGACCCTCCGGGTCTACCGGAAGTGACGTAACCCGTAAATGAACTCAACTAGCCAAAGGTTAACTTTGAGTCAAGCTAACCAACTCTAAGTTCCCAGAGTTGTGCTTTTCATTTGAAAGTCATATAAATGGACCTCGAGATCCGTGCCACTCATCCATACGCATTACAAACCCCATGTAGAGTGTATGAGATGGGTCAAAAAGGAAAATAAAGGTCCTTCGCAAAAACTTTCGGATGGGTCATTACACACATGCTTTCGAAAATACATCAACATATAATCCATGTACAATCAGGATATCATATAAAGCATGTGTGATGAAAAAGCACAACGATAACAAGTATGATGACAACCCACATAATGGAGACAATAGCAGTCGAAATCAGCTTAAGGCTGATTCTCCAAATCACCCATCATCATAGTTCAACATCAGTACCCACTCAATCATTCATCATAACCGTTTAAGTGAGACCCCCAAACACGCCCAATACCTTTAATATTTATAACTAATTACGCACTTCTATCAAAGTCTCAAAAAATTAAATCGTAGCCTACCTCTGAGTCGAATAGGAGCGCAAATGATCAAGCCTCGGTGATAGCCTTGCCCTTTCTCCATGCGTCGTGATAATCAAAGTCTATTCACACATATACTATTTGTTAATATATGGCTTACACAACAAACAAGGACATAATCCTTAACAAAGAAAACCCACAATTACTAACCCCGGGCCCATATCACCAAGACTCAGACTTTATTATTCAAAAACCATCAATACGTACTAGGTCATCATATCCTTAAGTTAATTCGAAAACTATACACATTTAGTCATTCAATTGAACATTAAACAAAAATCCCCAAATTGGAAACTCTAGAATTCCCCCCCCCCCCCAATTGGAATAGGTTTCTATACTCAAATTAAGCCTTACAATATGATAATCTAACATATTCCAACACTGATTCATGATATTAATACAATCTAATCCATAAAACCTGAATTACATCAATAACATAACTCTCTTAATCTCATAAGAACTTGTAAATCATTTCCCCCGATTTATAAACACACTATATCACCATTAAAGAACTTAGAAACATAAATTCAAACCACAAAGGATGGAATTCTTACCCCAAGGATGACACCACCCTTGTTCTTTAGAAAATACCTTATTGGCGGTTGTAGTTTTGAGATATGTTATTTTGGGATTTGAATTATGACCTATGGAATTAAATAGGACACATAATACATTGATTCCGTCATAGTGAAATTGACCCGCTGGTGCGGATCCACTGCCGCGATCATATCACTCACTGGGCGTGGTCACTTGACAACTCATCTTAGTGTCGCAACGAACCCGATCCCTTAGAGGCAAACTCGCCCCTGCGAACAAGCCCTCCGCTAAGGTGGAAAATCACTATTTTCCTAACCCTTGCTTATGCGAGCCAACCTCCCGTCGAGGCAGACACACATGAGTGAACAGATGTGTTGCTGAGGAGGAAACCAGACACCAGACCAGGCCAAATAACCTCAAACTCCCATAAAAAAACCCAAAACATCCCTGAGACCCCCTGAACATAAACCAGACATGCTCGTCTAAGGTAAACAGTGCTATGAACTCACTCATATCCTCAGTTTTTTCATTTAACCGAGATAAGGCATACTTTTCTAAAACATCGTCTGAAATAATAAAAAATCCAAGTAGTACATATAAGGCCACAAAATATATTTGATTGTCTCGGGAAGCAAACCAATGACTCAACTAAGTTATAAATGACCCTCCGGAGCTATCGGAATCGACAAAACTCAGAAATGTGCCCATCTACTCAAGAGTCAACCCTGAGTCAAACTATTCAACTCTAAGGTTCTAGTTTTGGGTTTTTCATCCAAAACTCATGAAACTAAACCTCAGGATCCATGCCACCCATCCCCGCACATCACATACCCTATATAAAGGCTACGGGAAGGATAAAATAGGAAAATAAGGGTCTTAAGATAAAAATAACAGTACGGGTCATTACATCATATACCAATTAAACAAACGTTCGTCCTCGAACGGAGAGAAACAAACAAAGAAAATGTACTGTAGGTAGTAAACAAGTCAGGATATCTGCTCTGCATGTAGGACTCTACTTACCAAGTCGCCTCCTCAACAGGGTGATGCCTCCACTGAACCTTGACCGAAGTTATCTACTTTCATCTCAACTTTCTCGCCTGCCTGTCTAAAATTGCCACAGGCTCCTCCTCGAACTCTAAATTCTAATCAAGTAATATGGAGTCCCACTGAATGATATAAGAATTGTCATCATGATACTTCTTCAACATAGACATATGGAAAACCGAATGGACGCCAGAAAGACCTGGTGACAGAGCCAACTCATATGCCACCTCTCTAACCGTCTAAATAATCTCAAATAGTCTGATATACCTTGGACTCAACTTTCATTTCTTGCCGTACCTCATCACACCCTTCATGGGTGAGACCTTCAAAAGAACTTTGTCACCAACTATAAACTCTATGTATCGAACCTTTCGGTCTACATACTCCTTCTGTTTGCTCTATGCTATCGGGAGCTTGTCCTGAATCACCTTTACCCTCTTTAAGGAATATCTTGACAAATTAGTTCCCCAAGGAAGAACCTCGAACGCATCAAACCAACTAATGGGATATCGATATCTCCTACCATATAGAGCCTCAAATAGTGCTATATCGATACTGGAGTGATATATATGTTGTACGCAAACTCTGGCAAATGTAAGCATTGGTCCCAATGACCACCAGAATCAATCACGCAGGCTCGTAACATAACCTATAATACCTGAATATTCTACTTGGACTGATCGTTGGTGTGAGGGTGAAAAGTTATATTGAGATCCAAGCGAGTACCCAACTATCTCTACAAAGTCTGCTAGAAATGTGAAGTAAACTGAGTACCCCGATCCGAGATGATAGAAACAGGAACCCCATGAAGACGCACAATCTTTTGAATGTACATCTTAGCCAACTTCTATGCATTATAAATCGTGTGGACAGGAATGAAATAAACGGACTTGGTCAATTTATCAACAATGACCCAAATAACATCAAACTTGCCCAAAGTCCTGGGCAACCCAACAACAAAATATATAGTTATCCTCTCCCACTTCCACTCGGGAATGGGCATCCTCTAAGATACACTACCGAGTCTCTAGTGTTCATACCTGACTTGCTGACAATTCTGATATCGAGCCACAAAATTAACAATGTCTCTCTTCATCCTCCCCCACCAATAATGATGTCTCAAGTCACGGTACATCTTAGTAGCACATGGATGAATCGAATAACTAGATCTATGGGCCTCCTCCATAATTAATCTAGTCAAATTACCAACTTTAGGCACACATACTATACCTTTGATCCTCAACACCCCTTCATCATCAATCATTCTCTCTTTGGCCCTCACCACTCATAACCTTATCTCGGATTTTGCACAACTTTACATCATCATACTGTTGAATTTAAATTTGATAGAAAAGAGAAAAACTTACCTCAACACAAGCCAGAATCCTACCCGAATTCGAAATTTGAAGCCTCACAAAATGATTGACTAGAAACTAGACCTCCAATGCCAAATGATGCTCCGAAATGATCAAGTGCGCTAAACTCCCCATGCCGACTGCCTTTCGGTTCAAGGCATCCACCACCACAGTAGCCTTGCCTGGATTATACAAAATGGTCATGTCATAATCTTTCAATAACTCCATCTACCGACGCTTCCTAGAATTCAAGTCCCTCTGATTAAACACGTGTTGAAAACTGCGGTGATCGGTATACACCTTAGAATAGACACCATAAAGATAATGCCTCCAAATTTTCAAGCAAAACACGACAACAACTACCTTTATATCATGAAGATGATAATTCTTCTCGTGCACCTTCAATTATCTAGATGCATAAATAATAACCTTACTCTCCTACATCAACACACAACCCAACCCGATCCTCGAAGCATCATAATAAACGGTAAAGTCCTTCTCCTCCACTGGAAAGGAAAAAATTGGGAGTGTGGTCAAAAGTGACTTGAGCTTTTGAAAGCTCTCTGCTCACATTCATCGGACTACCGGAATGAAACCTCCTTCTGAGTCAAACGGGTCATATGAGAAGCAATAGAAGAGAATCACTTGACATACTAGTGATAGTAGCTATCAAGACCCACAAAGCTCTGAATCTCTATCACATTAGTAATTCTAGAACAGTCCATGACTGCCTCTATCTTCTTAGGATCAACCATAATCCCATCCTTGGACACCAAGTGTCCCAAAAATGCCACAAAGCTCAACCAAGACACATACTTCGAGAACTTAGCATACAACTTTTTCTCCTTCAATAACCCAAGAACCACTCTTAGATGTTGCTCGTGGTCCTCCCGACTCTTCGAATAGATCAAGATGTCATCAATGAACACAATCACAAAAGAATACAAATACGTCTTGAATATCCCATTCATCAAGTCCATGAATGTTATAGGGGCATTAGTAAGCCCAAATGACATCACCAAAAACTCATAATGGCCATATCGAGTTTGGAAAGCCGTCTTGGGCACATCCTCAGCCTGGATCTTCAACTGGTGGTACTCGGACCTCAAGTCAATCTTTGAAAATACCAAAGCACCCTGAAGATGGTCGAACATGTCATCAATACGAGGAATCAAATACTTGTTTCTGATTGTGACCTTGTTCAACTGCCTATAATCAATTCACGTATGCATGGTGCCATTCTACTTCTTTAAGAACAAGATATGAGCATCTGTGGAGATACACTCGGTCGAATGAAGCCCTTACCGAACAAGTCCTGAAGCTACTCCTTAAACTCTCTAAGCTCTACCAGAGCTATATTGTATAGATGAATGGAAATAGGTCAAGTACCCGACTCGATATCAATGCGAGAATCAATATCTCTGTCTAGCGGTATACCGAGTAAATCTGAAGGAAAGACCTCAGCAAACTCACTACCACCAGAACAAACTCAAGGGAAGGAGTCTCCACATTCGTATCCCAAATATGAGCAAGATACTCCAGACAACCCCTGTCTACTAACTTTCGCGCATGGATGAAAGAAATGATATTCTTAGAAGAAGGTCTGGGAGCGTTTCTCCACTCTACCCTCGGAAGACCAGGCATAGCTAACGTGACTGTCTTGGCATGATAGTCTAGAATATCATAATACGGGGATAGCCAATCCATACCCAAAATAACATCAAAATCCACCATGTCTAAAATGACCAAATCTACCCAGGTATCGTACCCTATAAAGGTAACCACAAACATATGATAAACTTTATCTACAATTATAGAATCACCAACCGGTATGGAAACACGAATAGAGACATCAATCATATCACACCACATATCCAATTTGGAAGAAAGTAGACCCTATATCAAATAGCATAGTTACAGACTAATGATCAACGGAGATGATGCCTGTAATAACCGCAGCTGATGCCTCAGCCTTGACCCTACCAGAAAATGCATAGCAGTGGGTGTGTCCAACCTCGGACTGTGTACCCTACTGGTCACCTTGGCCCGAATGATCTCTATCTCTCCCTGACTAGAATCGACCACGCCCATACTGATAGACACCACGACCCGAATAAGATCCTCTCCCGACTAGTCTGACAACCACCATTAGATGGTTGTGTAGGGGTCTTGGGTGTATGAGATGCACTTGATATATGTATGTGGCACTCTCTCTTGAAATGCCCAATCTCTCCACACTCAAAACAGGTCCTAGCCATTGATAGCTGATGAATAGAGATAGAAGAACCTGAACTACCCAATCAGAATATCGAGACTGAGAACCCCTGGATTACTAGCCCCCGCTATAATCGCTCTGGCCCGTAGAGAAACCATTAGTAATCTATAGGCTGCCTCAACCGGTTGACTAGGCGAAAACTGTTGAAACCTTTCCTGATACCTAGAACCACAAGAAGTAAAATAGTTGAACTAACTATGTCACCTCGCCCTCTTATTGGGATTATAACTGGGAATACCGCCTCTCACCGACTCCACCATCTTTACATTCTGGCCAGCTATCTCAAAAGAATATCCAAAAGCCACTAACTGCAACGTGGATAACTAAAGTGGAATACATAATCCTATAATAAGACATCTCACTCGCTCAGCCTATGTCAGGAGCAACAGTGCTGCATAACGTGATAAGGAATAGAAGCGAGTCTCATACCGTGCATTTATCAAACCTCTCTGCTCAATTTTCTAAAACTCATCACGCTTGCGCAATCAGAAGCTCAAAGGCACATACTTCTCTAAGAAGACCCTGTATAACCTAACCCAAGTCAATAGAGGCGACCCCATAGGTAAGCAATCAACATACGCTCTCCACTACTATTTTGCATCCCCCAAAAGATGAAGGGCCACAAAACTAACTCTGTGAGTCTCAACAATACCTAGAGTATGAAACCTCTCGTGGTTGCTCACAATGAACTCATACGCGCCCTCCTCAGGTTGACCATAAAACACCTGAGGATTCATGTTGGAGAAGTGCTCCTAAATATTTCGCTGATAGCGGGTCATAATTGTCCCACCAATAGTACAGGGACTAAACTCTAGAGCATGAACCGCATCAATATGGGGCACTAACATCGCCACTGGATGAATCTCGAGAATATAAAACTTAAGGGTATGAGTCTGCCCCCCTCCCACATAGGTCTGAGAACCACCTAGAGTAGTAGGATGTCTATCTGTCTAAGAAAATCCATCAAGAACACTCAATAACCTGACCAGTGTGTCCAGTAGAACCAGAGTAGAAATTAATCCAGGCTGATCAAGGGCTGGCCCCATCTCCTCCTCAAGTAACTCGTCCTGAGGCTCAATATATAGCTCAGGTGACTCTAATCTAGCATAAGCTTGACCGACTCTCTGTGCCCCTCCCCGAGCTGGTGTCGCTCCTCTGGCTTTACCTCAGCCCTGAGCACATCCCCTACTGTGACCGCACGTGGCAGGTGCCGATGCCGGTGCTGGTTCCTCTTCTATCACTGCATCGGCACGAGTCCTTACCATATATGAGAGAATAGAAAACAAAGGTCAGATACCAATTTGACTCAACTTAGCACAAAAGGAATGAACAAAGTGAAATTTCCTAAATGCCCCATAGCCTCCAGAAGATAAGTACGGACGTCTCTAGACTGATCAACAAAACTCTACTAGACATTGCTTTTGTATTTAATATCGCTTAACCTAAAAATCTCTTACTAACTTTATCACAACTCCTTTTCAGGAATCGTGGTGGCACCTACATATCCCATCGGTAGGCGAACCACTCTCGTATTATTCATATGATAACCTAAATAAAAGTGGAAGATAGCAAGATACTACATAAACTGTCTCATAATATAAATGCAGAAAAGATATAAGTTTGAGCAACACTTCGTCAAAGGAATTCCCTAAATGATCTAGTCTGTACAAATAAGAGCACTAGTCAACCAATACAAGTCTGAACACGGCAAAAAGTTCCAAAACTAAATACATAATCTAAAAATGTCTGTCGTGTCTCTCAAGTGCAAATAAAAGACTGAAATAGGGATAGAATACCCAACGGTATGCCGGAGATAACATCCTCACCCTAAGTGCTGGAGATCAACTGCTTGAACTCAGCTACGTGGTCTTGAACTAGTGGTCGAATTTGTATCTGCATCATGAAAAGATGCAGCAAGTGTAGTATGAGTACACAACATACCCCCGTAGACATCATAGATCGACAATGACGGATGATATGCAAAAACAGATAAATATCAAGTTTGTACCAATAAGTACTATACTAACAATTCAAATAATCCACATAACATCACATAGTCCATAGAACAGTTCACAGAGTCCACGTATCACATTATTTCAAGTAAGATTTCATAATCACTTAAGTCATCTCGTTCCAGACAAGTTCAATAACAGTACTCCAATTATCATAAGCAAGTACAACCCTTTCATATCCAAAATCCAATCAAGTCATCAATAACTAGTTCCAGTATCAAGTACAACCACATATAATCAATGATGTAATATATGTATGGTATGAATGCAATGCATATGTCAGGTACCTTTATCATCCCATATATAATACGCAAAGTCTCGAAAAAATAAATAGTAGCCTACCTCTAGGTCGAACATGAGCATCAAACGATCAAGACTCGATGATAGCCTTGCCCTTTCTACGCGCCTCGTGATAATCAAAGTCTATTCACACATATACTATTCGTTAATATAAGACTTACACAACAAACAGGGACATAATGATTAACAAAGCAAAACCACAAATACCAACACCGGGCCCACATCACCAAGACTTACACATTATTACTCAAAAATCATTAATACATATTAGGTAATCATATCCTTAAGGTAATTTGAAAACTATACACATTTAGTCCCTTAATTGAACATCAACAAAAAGCCACAAATTGAAAACCCTAAAATTTCCCCCTAATTATAATAGTTTTCTATACTCTAATTAAGCATTACACATGATAATCTAACATATTCCAAAACTAATTCATGATATTAATACAATCTAATCCATAAAACCTCCATTAGATCAATAACATAACTCTCTTAATCTCATAAGAACTTGTAAATCATTTTCTCCAACTTATAAACACACTCTATCACCATTAAAGAACTTAGGAACATAAACTCAAACCACAAAGGATGGAGTTCTTAACCCAAAGATGAAGTCACTCTTGTTCTTTAGAAAATACTCTACTGGCGGCTCTAGGTTAGAGATATGCTATTTTGGGAAATGAATTCTGACAGGGAATTAAATAGGACACCTGATATAGTGATTATGCCCCAACACAATCGACTGACCCAAGATCTATGATACAAATACCAAAATCAGAATAACGAAGAAAAAGACATCGTGATGTAAGTCTGTTATTCCTTGCATTCACTTGACAGCTCGACACAGCGCCATAGCGAACTCGATCTCTCAGAGGAGACCTCCCCCTACGAACAAGCCCTCCGCCAAGGAGGAAACTCACTATTTTCCCAACCCCTGCTTCTGCGAGCCAACCTCCCGCCGAGACGGACACATAAGAGCGAACAGAGGTGCCATAAATTACATCTGATTGTCTTGGAAAGTGAACCAATGACTCAACAAGGTCATAAATGACCCTCAGGAGCTACCGGAAGCAACAGAACTAGGAAATGAACCAATCTAGTTGAAAGTCAACCCTGAGTCTAACTATCCAACTCTAAGATTTTAGTTTTGGGTTTTTCATCCGAAACTCATGAAACTAAACCTCAGGATCTATGCCACCCATCCCCGCGCGTCACATAGCTCACAAAAAGGCTACATGAAGAGTAAAGTAGGCAAATAAGGATCTTAAGCTAAAAATAACCGGATGGGACATTACACAAATAAATACCTAACTAGCACGTAAATACTGAATAATGCAGACACTAAAGGATGAAATGTTGGCTTTTGTTGTGGCAGCCAGATCAAGTGTTGAAGGTCGAAGGATCTTCCCAATTCCCACAACACATAACTCAGCCACCCAACTTGAAAGAAAAGAAAGGTTTTAGAACTTAAAGTCCCAAAGAAATCAAGAAGGAGGGTTCCAATTCAAGTCAGATCCCTCTCATTGAACTCAAAAACTTAGGGTTTGCTTTTGAAATTTGTTTGTATATAGAGAAAATTGATTTTCTAGCCTTTTTTTAAACATTGAATATGAACCTCTTTATATAGGGTCTCAAGAAAACCACAAATCATAGGGTTAGTAGATGTGGGATCAAAGTTTTTTTCGGGGGGAGGGGAAACCCCTTTGAATCTCATCCTTCTTCGCAAATCTAATAGGGATCGAGAACAAAAGGACAGAGCCAATTAAAGGGTTTGTCCTTGATCGAAACAGATCGTAGCAAAAGAAAAAATGAGTGAGGAGAGAGATTTACCCTTAGTGGTGTTAGGATGGAGAGATGGCAAGAAAAAATATTTCTCTTGCCTATTTCAGACGAGCAAGGACTGAAAATGTGGCATAGTTTGTATTTTTGCCATTCCGACAATGATGACGCGACGGAGAAAAGGCAAAGGGAGACGGTTATGGTTTCCACACCCTTGATTGAGAATTCAATCAAATGAAAAGGATTAATGGTTTGGAGTTTAAATGTGATAAATGAGATGGGTGATGTCCATTTTGGACTGGGCTCGATCAAATTTTAAAGAAAATCTAACCCAAATTCAGTTTAAATAGCAGCCTAATAAGATATTGGTTAATTTTGCAAAAAGTGAC
Organism: Anisodus tanguticus; assembly: GCA_034509755.1. Classification (NCBI taxonomy): domain Eukaryota; kingdom Viridiplantae; phylum Streptophyta; class Magnoliopsida; order Solanales; family Solanaceae; genus Anisodus; species Anisodus tanguticus. The sequence goes on from CM067542.1 coordinate 38,662,718, forward strand.
AAAAAATAAAATTTAAAAATTTGCCAATAACTTTTAATTTTAGGTGTAATTAATGTAAAAATCATTAAAGTTTCAATTATAACCAGTTTTGATAATAACTGAAACTAGAGCTAAATTAATTTGATTTTTTTTGCTTTTCTATTAATCAATTGAATTTATTAATTTATCGTAGTGCAATATTTATCAATTAACTACTACTTAGTTTAACAATTAATTAAACAATTATTTTCACTATTTTGACTTTAATTTCCGATAAACTTGTTTAAAACTTATAATTATTATGTAAATTATGCAACTGATATACATAATATACTTGATGATTTTGTCAAATTAAATGGAAAAATTTCACCAGAACAATTTTGTAAAATATTTTGACTTGAAAAAATCATATTTTACTCCGTTTGTGATTCAAGAAGTCCGACTAATTAAATAAAATTTATTGAGGGAAATTATTAGGTATCAACAACTGAAACCATCAAAAATCTGGTTTCTTCCAAAATTCGTTCAAACACCCAAAACTTATCTGGACTTCCCCGGACACAAATCAAATATGTATTTCAGTCATAGAACACGCTCCAGACTTGCTCGCACTTGGAATTCCTGAAAAATGTCGTCTTTACCCGATGTTGACCAAGGTAAACTCCAAATCATTAAAATCTTATATTTCCAATCAACGACTCAAATCACACCTGAATACCTCGGAACCAAACCAATATCCCGACTAAGTCATAAATGACATTACAGACCTCATGGAATCAATGAAATTTTAAAAATGCCACATTTACCCCGATATTGACTTTGGTCAAACTTCTCAATTTCCTTAACTTTGAAACTTCCAAATTTACTTAAACCAATGTGCAACTTGTCCGATTGCCTTAGGAACCTTGTCACCCATCCCAGCAAGTAATAAATACCGAAATAGAATTATGAGAAGGGTATATTCGAAAAAAAGTTAAAAATCTCAAAACGACTAAGTGAGTGATTATATTTTGAGCATTAGGTCTCGTTTTTCCTAAATTCCCATTCCCGTATGCTTAAAATATGAATTACGACTTGGGGGGATGTGTGGCATGATGCTCAAGGGAACTAGGTGAGTATTAGAGAAGAAAATCTAAAATTTGATGTTTTTATGTTGGAATAAGAAGGAGAGTTGACCAAAGTCAACATCTGGGGCTAATAAACTTGGATTCGAGTTTTGAAAGTTCCACTAGATTCGGAACGTGATTTATGGCTTGGTTGAATGATTTGTATAAATTCCAAGGGGCTCGAGAGTTATTTGGACACTGGAGTTGCTCACTAGTTGAAACAGTGATTATGAGTTACCTCAATCAAATATGTGACTAAACGGTCTAGGATCAATATTTTGAGTATCCGAGAAGGTTCGTATGATGATTTTGAACTTGTCCGCAAGTTTTGATTAGATGTTGAGGAGTTGAAATTTTTTATTTCTTAGTTTTCTAGATATGTTGATTTTTTTGAAAATTTTGTATAGGTTAATTATGGGGTTTAAATTAAAACTTGTAGCTTTTGCAATTTATCTGCGGTTAGTTTGCGTGATTATCTTCATTCATGGGTTTGATAAATGTAGATTTCGGCAGAAAATTTTATTTTGATTATAGTTTTGTGGTTTAATTAAGCTTATTAGGGGTTTCGTACTTTGATAAATGACAATTTTCATGTGGTCCTTTTCTCATGTAATCCAGGGAAATTATGAATCTTAATTTCAAAAAATACAAACAAAGTGTCCACATCCGAGACTAGGTATGTGAAATGAATGCAGAGCAGTCCGTCGACGCTGCCGTCTTTCCAACAAGTCCTTCGCCAACAGTGATTTAGAATCCACAATATTCCTTTATCGAAGATGAAGCTTGTGTCCACAGTGTCGGACTGCCATTGGCGGAGGGTTATACCGGCACCAGTGTCGGACTGTCATAGAAGATTATTTCTCTTACAGAAAATTGTGTAAAGCTAGAACTGCAAGAGAACAAATAAGGTCACGAAAATGATTAGAGGAGAAAAATGTTTTACATACATAGAATGGACAAATGAAATGATTATTTATAACAAAAAATTCCAGTGTTTTGGAAATTATTTTTGGTAATTTGTTTATTTAATAGGTGAGAATGTAATTGCTTAATAATACTTTAGTAATAAAAATGTATCGATTTATTAGTGTTACAAAAATACTAAATATGAGTAGATCTTTTTTGTATTACACACCAAAAACAAAAGAAGGAACAAATAATTTAAAACATTATTAACTTAATGTTGCATTAAATTCTCACAAAGAGCACAATGTTAGAGTAGCACAAATGAACTAATAAAAAAATAAAATGTTGCAAATGTTTTAAAAAATTAAAGAACACTATTGAGTAATTGTAACAATCCATCCGGTCGTTTTGAGTATTAGGAAACCTTTCTCCTAAATAACCCTTCTCAAAGACTTCACTTGTAGGGATGGGCGGCCCTGTTCTCGAGGCAATCGGGTGAGTATCGGAGAAGAAAAACTAAAACTAGAGTTTTTGAGAAAAAATAAAAGGAGGGTTGACCAAAGTCAACATCTGGAGTAAAAAAACTCGAATTTGAGGTTTGATATTTTCCTTAGGCCCGAAAGGTGACTTATGACTTAGTTAGATGGTTGTGACTGATCTCGAGAGTCTCAAGAGTTTTTTAGGCATTTATATTGCTCACTAGTTGAAATAGAGATAAGAGTTGACATCGATCAAATATGTGAGAGTAAGTTCGTAGCGTTGTTTATACTTATATTACATATTTTATTTGTGTCTTGGAGGTTCTTAACGAGTTTCAAATGTACATTCGAGGAATTGGATAATTATTGGATGACTGATTTCTGGTGCCATTTATTCCTTCTTGACGATCACTGCCAAGACATCACGATCGCAGAGAAGGACTTAGTGAAGCGTTGCGATCGCGGCAGGATGGGTCGCATTCACGGAAGGGGAAAAAGGGTTGGTCTGAGTCATACCTAGGCATCGCGATCGCGATGGATCGTCGCATTTGATATAGTTGGGCCGGGTCGGGGTTGCGATCGTGAGCCTTCTATCGTGGTCGCATGGAAAGAAATCACTGGGTAGAATATTAACATCCCACTTGCACTTGTTTTATTTTCCAACTCTAATTCTCAAATAGGGTAGTTGGGATTTGCCACTGTTAAATATCTTCCTGCATGTACTATCTAACTCCCTAAAGAGTTGACAAAGTACACTACCTTAATCAACTGCATGATTAGCTAGTGCATCTGCTAGTTTATTACCCTCTCTAAGAGTGTGAGTGTATATTATCTCCCTTCCTTAGCTAATTCCGTTATTTCATCCATCCAATTAGCAATGCTCCATGGAGTTTCCACCCTTCCTCCAAAATCCTCTATATAAGTTGTGACTTGTAAGTCTGTCTGAATGATAATCATATCAATATTATTATTGTGACAGTACCTCATAGCTTGTACAATGGAAAAAGTCTCTGCTTCATTAATTGTAACATGCCCATCTTCCCTGCTTGAGCATAAATAAGATCCCCTTCCACATTTCTTAAACAAAAATCATATGCTCCCTCTCCAGGATTTCTCCTTGAAGCTCCATCAACGTTGTAAGTGAGCCACCCTGATGGAGGAGAATTCCACACAACCTTTGTAACTTTGAATCTTGCTCTTCTCCCTTCCATCATAGTTATCAAATCTGCCCACCTATAAAGATTTGAATAGTGAAAGGATTCCTTATTTGTACCATTCTTTGTATAATATCATAAATCTGATAAATACATCTTTCCACTAATCTTCTCTCTCCATGCTTAATGTCATTTCTCATTTTCCATAGTTTTAAAACAATAATAGTTGGTACATCTTGATAGATTGGTTTGAGACTGGCAGTCTAAGGCTTTCCACCACTTTATTATTCTCTGTTGCAATTTGAGTCCCTCAATATACATATCTACAAAAGAAGAAAAATAGGACCATGTCCTGCTAGCAGTATAGGAATTGGCAAAAAGATGTTGAGTTGTCTCCTTCATAAGATATGAACAACACCAACATCTAGATTCCAAAATGATATTCATCTTCCTCAATACATCATCTATAGGGATTTTAAACTTCCAACATCTCTACATGAAGAAATAAATTTTGAAAGCAAGGCCTTTTATCCACATATAGCTTTAAATATCCACTTCTCAGTCTCAAATACTCCGATGAAGATTTGACTGTAAATTCTCCACCAGTAGTGAGTATCCACCATCTTTGGTCTAGACCCTTATCATACATTGGTGGTTTGATGGTGTCTACAATATGTTGCCGAACATCAGTAGTTACCACTGTAGCCAACTTCTCTACATTACACTCCCCATCTGCAACCAACTCATTCATATTATGAATAGCATTATCATAACACTCATATGGTACTACATAGTACAAAGCCCCACATCCTGTCCAATTATCAAACCAAATTTGAGAATTTTCCATTTTAGTTTGCCACAAGATTTGATATCCCTTGCCTGCAACATTTTCTTCCATGCTTGAGATCCATACTTCCATTGAACTATTACTGGATTCTCCTTTTTACAGTAGTTGTTACATAGAAATGCACTCCACAATGATAGTTTTGTTCTAAAATTTCACCAAAATTTACAGTATAAAGCCATAGAAACATCACGCAAAGACTTAAATCACATCTCACCTTCCTCAATTGGCAAACATAGGTGAGGCCAAGAAATCCAATTTATACTCTTTCCTCCTACATTATTACTCCAATAATACTAAGCAAACATCCTATGCATTTGATTTATTACCCCAATAAGTGAATTTACAGTAGATAATAGATGAATAGGTAAACTTTGTAGAGCATGTTTAATCATAACTGCTCTACCACCCCAAAAGAAAGCATTTTCTCTTTCCATGATTGAAGTATGTGCATTATTTTCATTAGGATAGTATTAAAGAAATATTTTCTCCTCCTTATGTAGTAGATTGGACCACCTAAGTATGTGAAAGGTAAATCTTTCCTTCCAATCCAGTTGCCACTTCCACTATGATGCTCATATCCCCAGGGACATTATGCTGCATATAAACTGAGTTTTTCTCTCTATTTATCTTCTTCCCAAAAGTAGTTTCATACTTCTCTAGCTTTTCCATGATTAATTGTAAAGAAACCATATCGGTTGAGGAAAATATGATCATGTCATCTGCATAGGCCAAGTTGTTTACTTTAGGACTCCATTTACGCATCCCAAAACTATTAAACAGAAGTTTTTTATATAGTTCATTAAGATTTCTTGTTAAGACTTCTGCACCTAGAATGAAAAGTTTAGGAGAAAGAGGGTCCCCTTGAGGATTGAAAGAAACCCTTCTACTGCCTATTTATCAACACAGAGTATCAATTATTGCTTATTATCCTGCAATACCATACTTCCTCCTTTTATGAACCTAGATTGATTTAAAAATAAAATATCCCCAAGGTAATCTACCAAACTTTTATGAATCAATTTTGAAAAAAAATTGTTAACAAAATTACTCCAACTAATTGGTGTCATATCTGAAAAGGTACTAATGATATATTTTTTAGGCAATAAGACCAAGTTAGTATGAGTAATAAATCTAGGCAATTCAGCACCACAAAATAAAGGTTATACCTTACTTGTCACATCTTCACCAATGATTTTCCAATAACTCTGAAAAAATATACGTGTAAATCCATCAAGGCCACCTGCACTCACTCCATTTAGACTGAACACCACCCTTTTAACTCAACTTCATCTGGTAACCTTGTTATCCCCCTATTTTATTCTTCTGATATCATTTTGGAACATGTTCCAACTGATTAAAATTAGCAGGATCATTTTCTTTAGTGAATATCTCCATGAAGAACATGATTGCCTCTTCTGACACTTCATCATCCCATTCCAGCTAATTACCATTTGATCTTGGATTCTCTTTAATTGCAATCTCTTCCTTCTTCTCTGTACATAGGTATGAAAAAACCTAGTATTTCTGTCCCCATCCTTAAACCACTTCATGCTTGCTTTTTGCTTCCAAAATTCTTATTTAAGATGAAGAAATTTGTTTAAATTTGTCTAAACTTTATGAAGTCTTTCCCTATTATAAGGAGTAGGTTGAGCTTCAAATACCATCTCATGAACCTTAATGATATCCTTCAGAGATTCAATTGCTTGGAAAAAAAAAATCTAAAGTCTGCTTTCTGTATTGATTTAAAACAACTTTTACTCTCTTTAATTTATAGTGAAAAAGAGTGAATGAATTGACCATAAAGTCAGCTTTCCAATGTGCCGGAAAGTATCCAGAAAAGTATCATTCTTGATCCAAAAATTTAGAAATTTAAAATGCTTAATCTGTTCAACCACAGATGTATAAGAGATCAAAAATGGTTCATGATCAGACCCAGTTCTTACCAAATGAGTGATCTCTGTACCAGAATATTTGCTCAATTGATTCTGATTTCCAAAGTATCTATCTAATTTTTTTAAAATACAATCATCTCCACCCTGACCATTCCACCATGTGTATTTGCTTCCCTTGATACTCAAATCATTCATCCCACAATTTTGTATACATGCATTGAAATCTTGAACTTCACTGATAGAAACATGCAATCCTCCATATTTTTGTTTCTCTGAGCTTATATCATTAAATTCTCATTCTATCATCTATGGTTGTGCCACAGTTGTAGCCATCTCTTCCTGTTCTTCCCAAAGTATTAATCTTTCCACTTGAGTACATTTGTCATACACTATAGTTATTAGTAAACCTTCGTACAGACCTGAACTTTTCCTTTCTACATTGATTTGCTGAGGTTGATCAGTTACTATAGTGACTTCAAACAGATCATCCATAAAATATAGATTTTGAAAGAAGAATAAGCAAAATAAGTGTTCATACCTATCCTTCTTCTACAAGTATCGATATTATGTACATCCTAGAAAGGCTTAATTAACCCAATAAACCCAAATTTATACTTTTGATGCATCTTGATTAATCTATGAAATGCTTCCATAGTATAACTGATCTAATATTCCATATCCGTGCATTCATCATGAAATATGAAATGCTTCTTTTTGCCTCTTCCCATTCCTTTTTCCATATGTTTTGGAGAGAGATCCCCTTCCTTGATAGCATTTCACACATTTTTCTCTCCATTAGGAACATCTTGCCACTGTTTGATCCTTTGAGACTTATTTCAGTACCTCCACTGTAACCATCTGCCCTACATCCATTTCATAATTGTCCTTTTCAATTAATTGCTCTTTACTGCTTGGTGTTTCTATGCATTTCCTTTCCCCCGGTCTTGCCTAGTGTCTTTGTCAACCCCATGATCATCTTCCTCATTTGATTCCTTCTTCTGATCTGCATCATTCTACTCTTGATAATCCTTGTTATGTTTTACTAAACTTTGATTCCCCCTATTTGATATTTGTTATTTCTTATTCTCCTTCTCTCCTTGTTATGTATATGCATGATTCTCTTCCATACTTATTTGTTGTTCTCTCTCCTTTGTTGGTTGTTCACCAATAGTTCCCTCTTGTTGTCTTCCGTTCTTATGGACTAGTGTTTTCTCCCCTTTATGAACTTGTTCTGTATTATGTGCATTGCCTGTGTTTTGTTGACTTACTTCATCTTTTTCTTCTTGTAGATTTACCACATTGTCATTTTCCAGGGTTTGGTGGGACTGTCATAATTGGTTGTATCCATACTCTTAATTTCTTCCCTCCCCTTTTATTAAAATTGTCTTCAATCCACTTATTGGTACTGATGGAATTATCACTATGTATCTCTTCACTCTTTATCTCATCACTTTGTTTTTCTTTCTGTTTGCATAATTTGATCCCCTATATCTGGCCTCCTCCCTATCTTTACTAACCTCTTCATTGTCGAGGAGACTCTCAGCTGGTGATCAAATAGCTGGTCGGGGAATATGATTGCAAAGACCCAAATTTGTTGGCTGTCACAAAATGGCTAGCAGGTTGCTTAGTGGGTTCGCATCATCCACGTTAAGTTATGTTCTCAGAGGCATGAATGTTGAGGCTAACGAATTAGCACAATAGGTTTTAGGAAGTCTCTACTCACCATAGAGCACGATGACTTACCAGCCGAAGTGTTAGCCATTGATCAAGTTGACTCATGGAGGCAGTTACTAATTAACTACCTAAAAGATCCCTCCAGTTACAAGGACCTCAAGGTTAAAAGAAGAGCTTTGAAATAGTGCTCATTGACGATGACCTCTATAAAAGGAGCGTGAATGGAGTACTACTCAAGTCCATTGCCAAAGAAGAGACCTTGAGGGTCATGGGAGAGGTCCATGAAGGAGTATGTGGATCACACAAAGCGGGACCAGCGATGAAGTGGCTGATCTACCGCCACGGCTATTATTGGCCTACTATCATAGATGACTGCTTCCAGTATGCAAAAGGATGCGAAGATTGTCAGAAACATGGACCAACTTATCTTGCAAAGGTATTTTGAAGATTGTCGTAAAACCTTGCCCCTTGTGGCATTTTACCAACTTCCCCTAATATTATTCCACTCTTATAATTATCATATTTATTGAATCTCCTTTGCAACCATTCTTGTTTAGAATGTATGTTGCCTACAATTTTACCACAAGACAAAGTTCTCCTTTGATTTGCTGCAGTCCCTACTTCATGTTTCTTTTCATTTCTTCATTTTCTTTCTTCAGGTCTTTCCTACACTGTTTTTTTAGTTCTGAATTTAGTGCCCTACATTCAACTCTCCATGACCTTGCAATTTGAAATGAGTACAATACTTTGGTAAGAAATCATATTTAATTTTTACCCATTTAGATTAGATTTTGACAGTTTTATCACATTCTTCAGCAATATGGATTCTTTGAGGATATTCTGTTAATAGATTGATCTCTACTTTCACTTTTGTACAGCTAGGCTTGGTCTTATTTGCAGTATCCAAATCCATAATTAATGGTTTCCCTACTGTTGTTGTCATTGAAAACACTACATCTTGAGCAAAAATATTTAGTGGCAATAGAAGTTTCCTCATCCGACTTGAACCAATGGTTCCATATCAGGGGTAGTATTTGGCAGTATCTTGCATAGAATTTGATGTAATAAGCAAGCGTAGACATACTCTTCCATTAATGATAATCTTATTAAAATTTTTATATAGCCAATATGGGTGTCTAGGGACTCGCGTATTAATATAGAATTCATATTTTATAGACTTTAAATGTTTAGAGGCACTTCGGAAGGGGAAAGGTTAGGTTTGAGTGTTCGTGGCTCCCGTTTGACTTTTGTGATAGTTTACGATTTACTTTTTTGACTCTGAATGGAGGATGTAATAGTTTATAAATACACAAGGGGTATTGGGTGTGATAGGAGGTCCCATACTCATCAATGTGATGAGCACTTGTGTGGATACCAGTGTATTTATAACCACTCATTTGGTCATTTTGAGTTTTAAGATTCTTTGCCCCATAAAATACCATTCATGTAGTTCCATCTCAGAGTTTTTTACTTGTTTGCAAAATTTGAAGTCAAATGGATGTCATTTATCACTTTGGAAATTCTGGTGGTTAATTATTTGGATAAATTGTTTTTTGGAAAATGTGCTCTGATTAGCGATCTGAAGATTCTGTTAGATTTAAAATATTATTTATTATTGTAGAAATTAACGGGGATAATTTTAGAGTTCGTTTGATTGGTTTTTGACATATAAATATGTTTCAGCATTTAATATGCCTATTTATGATGAGAAAATGGTCACAGGAAGAAATAAGATCCGGATTTGAAATTCATTGGTTCAATTAGCTTCATATTGATGTTCATGATTTGTAGGAATGGATGACTTGATTCCCAAAGCTTTCGGGTGAGTTTTGGATAATAAAAAAGATACTTTGAAAATCCTTAAGTTACGAAATGAAGAAGTTTTACCAAAGTCAACATCGGGGGTAAATTAGTCATTTTTAAATTTTCTCCGATTCTATTAGATCCGAAATGTGATTTATGACTGTAACGACTCGTCTGGTCGTTTTTAGCTAAAGACCCCTATTTGACTAAATTACCATTCCCGTAGAATCTGTGTGGGGTTTCTGATGTGTGGATATGGGTAACATGGATCTCGAGGTACCTTTATGTGATTTTCATAAGAAAAGCACAAATTAAAGAGTTTAGAAATGATAACTTTGACCCAGAGTTGACTTTCAGGTAAATGGGTTCGTTTCTAGGTTCTGTCCCTTTTGAAAGTTCCAGAGTGTCATTTGTGACTTAGTTGAGTCATTAGTTCGCTTTTCGAGGCATTCAAATATACTTTGTGGCTTTATTATAAAATTGTGTTTTTTGTATGGTTTGGGTGATTTCATAGAAACGTATGCCTTAACTCCGTCGTTGTTGAGGTCTAAAATTTGAAGTGAAAATTTTTATTTGCCTTATGGCGACTACCTTACTTAAGAAATTCTTCTTCTTTCTTAGTGGAAGTTCCTATATTATTTTTTCTTTATGTCTTTCTTAGGGTGCTCCGTCTTTCGAACGGTTCGCCTGGCCACTATGAATGAATATAACTTTAATAGAGTAAGTTGTTCTTTTAAGTTGTGCGCGTTTGTAGCACCGCTTACCTTGTGGTAGCATGTTTGGTGTATATCGGGGGGGGGGGGGGTTTGATAGAGAATTGTCTAAGTTCTAGAGTTGCTGGTTTCTGGTGTGCGCATCAACGACCTTCTAGCCACTTCTGTGGATTCGCCTTAGCGGAGGTTGGCTCACAGATGCGAGCCTTGTGTGTTATTGAGTTTTTGTCTTTTGTGAATGTTTTCTCGCAGTGGCGTCAACGCCACTGCGGAGTAGTTCTTGCTCCAGCACCCATCCGAGATATTAAGTGACTCTGCCTCAGCGACATACTTTCTGCTGAAGCGGTTGCACCTTAGCGAAGTCTATTCCACCGCAGTGGAATCGCTGTTTCAGATCAGATTAATAAATTCCCTAAAACAATTTCATTTGCCCAAAAATATTCGCTTGGGATTATAGCTCGGAATGGTGGGGGTTTCTTGAGTATTCTATCATTGTTCTTCATTGGAGTTATAATTTCATCCCTTTTAAGAATTATTTATCATTAGTGTCTTCTAATCCTAGGGTAAATTCTATATGGGGAAGAAGATGCCTAAGTTTCCATGTTAAGAATAAGAGGCTAAGAATCATGATTTGAGGTTTGTATAGTGATTAGATGGATATATTATTGTAATCTAGTGTTGATTAATGATAGATGATGTTGTTGTGATGATTAATTTGGTATTGGAAACCTTTTTGAAATTGGGGGAAAACCTAGGGTTTGTAATTAGGGCATTAAACTTAATCTTGCAATTGAGGGTTCAATCGAGTTTAGTTTTCAAATTAACTTACGGATATGATTATTTAGTATATTATCATACTTCTTGAGTAATAAAGTTCAGATTTTTCTACCGTGGTCCCGGGGTTAATTTTGGATGAATCTTTGTATTGTTTGAAAGGACTAAATCCTTTTGTTGTATTAGAGTACTTATTAACGTAGCATCTATATGATAGACTATGAGTACTACGAGGTGCTCCGAAAAGGCAAGGCCTGCGTTGAGGGTTGATGGTTCATGGCTCCTGCTCGGCTCTGAGGTAGGCTATGGTTTCTTTTTTGTAGACTTCAATAGAAGTGCTTATTATTAATAAATGTTGAGCGGTATTGGGCATTTTTAGGGGTCCCACCTTAGCGTTTATGATGAACGCTTGGGTGGGTACCAATGTTGAACTATGATGATGGGTGATTTGGGTAATCAGCCTTAAGTTTATTTCGACTGTTGCTGTTTGGGCTTGTCTCCATTATGTGGGCTTGTCACCGTTATTGATATTGTTGTGTATATTCATCGCATTTCTTTCGATATGATATATTGATTTATGTGGATTACGTGTTAATGACTTTATGAAAGTATGGGATATTCATCTCTTATAATTGATTGCATCTCATACATCCTGATTACTTGCCTTGTTATTGTTATTGCATTTCTGCACTCATGATATTGATGATATTGAAAGTGGAGTGATATGGAAATGATGTGGGTCCAATGAGACCGGAAAGGTAAGGATATTTTATGAGATGGTTGGAAATATTGAGATGATGAAAATGATTGATATAGCTCCAAAGGGGCTTGGCTCTAGTCAGATTCATGTGTTGAATTTTGGCTAGCTAGGAGCAGTGTATGGACGACGCAGGTCCCCCATGGGTGGAAATTCATAGAATTTGAACGTATGTATACCCGGAATGAAAGATACATAGCATTTGCATTTGCATTCGCATTCATATCATACATACACTTATGCATCGATTACATGTTGATTGGTAACGTGATTTGGATTGGTTATTGGAACTTTGGTAATTCTGTGATAAAGGATCTTGTTGATTTACTTCATAATACCTGGATTTTTGGTTATTGAACTCTTAAGTGAATAAGGTAACTTTTATGATTCATGAACTCTTATGTGAATAAGGGGTCTTATATGATTCATTGAACTTTTATGTGAATAAGGTGACTTATCTGATTTAACAAACTTCTTTGTATAGGATTACTCGATAGTCAATTTGATATTTATTTTTGTTACATATCTTCCATCATTGTCAGCCTATGATGCCTACGAGGGTTCTGTGTGTACTCATGCTACACCTGTTGCATTCTTTTTTAATGTAGATACAACACCATATACCAGTTCAGGACTTCGTGGCTGAGTCTGAGTTGGAGGATTTCCTGTGTTCGGGGTGTGTATACTTCCATTCTGCATGCCCTGGACGCTCTTATCTAATTACTATTGTCTTATCTTTGTTCATGAGACATTGTGACTTCCAAACTATGTTACTCTTTTATTAGTTCTCTTGTATTCACAAACCAGGTTTTGGGGATTGTAATAACTTATTATCAGACTTATTTTCACATTTATGTTATGATTAGACAATTTTATTAATTATTTTGTTATTTCCGCCTTTATTTTATATTGTGTTCTTAATTGAGGAGTGGTTTTCCATACTGATGGAAAAAGTTTAGGTGCCACCACGATGCCTAAAAGGGGTCGTGACAAAGTTGGTATTAGAGCTTTAAGTTAAACGATCTTAAATACAAGAGCAATGTCTAGTAGAGTATTGCGGAGATGTCCGTACTTTAATTCGAGAGGCTATGAGACATTTAGGAAACTTCACTCTCTTCATTCCTTTCGAGCTATGATTGATAAAATAGTATCTGACCACCAGTTCCACCCCATCAAGAAGATATTAGAGGAGATGCGGTACCTTCAGACCCTTTGGACACAGTTCTTCTAGTCCCTCCAGTTCCTCCACCCGAATCTTCTGAACAAGGAGTGGGAAATACCATACAGTTATTGACTTAGTTAATAGTTAATCAGCATCGTCAAATAAGGATTTATATAGGATCTGGGTCTTTTGATAGAGTTGGAAGTTCTAGGACTTGAGAATTTCTCGGGTTGAGTCCGCCAACATTCACTGGAACTAATCTAAATGCGGACCCCCAAGACTTTATTGATTAGATGTTATGGGTATTGAGAGTGATGTATTCTTCTAAAATTGAGGCAGTAGAGTTAGCCTCTTTCAGGTTACGTGAAGTGGTTATTCTGTGGTATGAGGCCTGGGAGCGGTCACGAGGACCAGATGCACCCCCAGATATATGGGAGGAGTTTTAGAAGCCTTTTTGGAACACTACTTTCCATTAGAAGTACGAGATGCTAAAGTTGAGCAATTTTAAACCTCAAGTAGAGGGGAAAGATTTTAAGGGAATATAGTTTGCAGTTTTACTGGCTGTCTCGATATCCCCAAATATCGTGGATACCAATAGAGCTAGAATTCACCAGTTTGTAGCTGACTTGGATCCGCACCTGATTGGAGAATGTACTATAGCCTCCTGAATAGAGATATGGATATTGCTAGAATCCATGAATATGCTCAGGGTGTTGAGGATCGCAAACGGTAGCTTTGAGATGATATGAGTGCAAAAATAGAGTTGACCAAGAGGGCTAGGTCAGTTGGGTCATTCAGAGAAGCATCGGGTAGCTCCAGGAAACAATTTCCTAGACGTCCTCTTAGGGTTGCTAATAGTGCTCCATCTCAGTTTCAAGGGCCACGATATGATAGGCGTACTCAGTTTGGGTTGGGGAAAAGTTCAAGAGCTTCAGGTTTTTAGGAGAAAAGGAGTTCCGGCCAGATGAAACCACAATTTCCACCTTATGGCCAGTGTGGTAGGAGTAATTTAGGATAGTGTTTTCAGGGTACCGATATGTGTTACACGTGTGGTGAACCTGGTCATTTCATGCGCTAATGTCCAAATAGGGGAAGAGATAATGTATTTTAGTCGACGAGATCAATGGCAGTGTCCCCATCAAGTGTACGCTACAAAGTGGTGGTCCCCAGACCTTAGCAGGTAGAGGTAGAGGCCGAGGAGGATCCTCTAGTTTGGGCGGAGCTCAGAACTGCATCTATGCTTTATACGGTTGTCAAGATTTTGAGTCATCTCCATATATCATCACAGGTATACTATCCGTCTTCACCTATGATGTCTATACATTTTTAGATCCAGGCTCAAATTTGTCATATTTTAGGCCCTTTGTTGAAAGCAAGTTTAGGTTTGAACCAGGGCTGTTATCTAAGACATATGAAGTGGCTACATCAGTTGGTGAGACGTTTGTAGGAAGACAAATTTATAGGAATTGTACGATAATAATTTGCAATCACCCTACCTTGGCTGATTTAGCTGAGTTACATATGGTAGAGTTTGATGTTATTATAGGCATGGACTAGTTAGCCGCTTGTTACGCGAATGTCGATTATCGGACGAAGATTGTCAAGTTCAGTTTTCCAGGTGAACGACCCTTGAATGGAAAGGCAATGTAGCTATGCCTAAGGGCAGGTTTATTTCCTACCTGAAGGTACGAAAGATGATTTCCAAAGGCTATATTTATCATTTGGTTCGAGTCATGGATGCAGATATAGAACCCCTAACCCTTCAGTCTATTCCAGTAGTCAATGAATCCTGACATATTTATGGATGGGCTTCCGAGTATCCCTCCAGAGAAGGAAATTGAGTTCACTATTGATGTACTTCCAGATACACAACCGATATCTATCCTTCCTTATCGAATGGCTCTAGCCGAGCTTAGGGAATTGAAAGACCAGTTGGAGGATTTACTTGAAAAATCATTCATCAGACCTAGCACTTCGTCATGGGGCGTGCAAGTATTATTTGTTCGTAAGAAATATAGTTCCTTAAGGATGTGTATTGATTATAGGCAACTAAACAAAGTCATCATCAAGAACAAATATCCGCTTCCAAGAATCGATGATTTATTCGACCAATTACAAGGTGCTAAGTATTTCTCAAAGATTGACTTAAGGTCAGGATACCACCAGTTGAGGGTAAAGGAGAAGGATATTCTAAAGACAACCTTTTGAACTAGGGATGGTCATTTTGAGTTTTGAGTGATGTCTTTCAGACTCATTAATGTGCCAGCAGCCTTTATAGACCTAATGAATCGAGTCTTTAAGCCATTCTTGGATATCTTCATGATCGTGTTTATCGATGATATTTTGGTATACTCACGGACTAAGGCAGATCATGCAGATCATCTCTGTGCGGTGTTACAAACACTCCAAGCCCGTAAGTTGTATGCCAAATTTTCTAAATGCGAGTTTTGGTTAAACTTTGTTGACTTTTAGGGCCATATTGTCTCCTCGGAAGGTATTAAGCTAGACACTCAAGATTGAGGCCATAAGGAATTGGCCGAGGCCTATGACTTCTATTGAAGTACGTAGCGTTTTGGGCCTAACAGGGTATTATTAGAGATTCATGGAAGGTTTTTCTTCTATCTCTGCACCTATGACCAAGCTCACTCACAAGGCAGCTAAGTTTCAGTGGACAGATGCGTGTGAGCACAACTTTCAAGAATTAAAGGATAAGTTGGCATCCGCACCTGTGTTAGCTCTTCCCGAAGGTAGCGATAGGTATGTGGTCTATTGTAATGCCTCCTTAGTCGGCCTAGGATGTGTTCTGATGCAGCATGGGAAGGTTATAACATACGCTACAAGACAATTGAGGAAGCATGAGGTAAATTATCCGACTTACAATCTCGAGTTGGCAACGGTAATTTTTGCCTTGAAAATATGTTGTCATTATTTATATGGAGTCCACATTGATATATTCATGGACCATAAAACCCTACATTATGTATTTCATCAGAAGGATCTAAATTTAAGGAAAAGAAGGTGGCTGGAGTTATTAAAAGATTATGACGTAGATATTTTATACCATCTTGGAAAGGCAAATGTCGTAGTTGATGCTTTGAATCGCAATTCTATGATATGTTTGGATGTTATTGAAGCTAAAAAGCTGGAAATGACCAAAACACTACGTCACTTAGCTAGTTTAAATGTGTGACTCTTAGACACGGATGACGGGGGCATAGACGTGTAGAATATCGCAGAGTCATCTTTAATAGTTGAAGTGAAAGAAAAATAGTTTGAGGACCCCGAGTTGGTCTGAATGAAAGAAGGAATTCCTCTACAAAAGAATCTGATATTGGAACTTATGGGAGATAGAGTCCTTAGATGTCAGGATCGACTATGTGTACCAAATGTTTGAGGACTCTAAAAGCAAATTTTGGCATAAATCCACCAGTCTAGATATTCCATTCATCATGGATCAACGAAGATGTATCATGACCTTAGACATATTTATTGGTGGAATGACATGAAGAAAGATATCACAGTATTTGTGGCTCAATGCCCAAATTGTCAGGAAGTTAAGATCACACATCAGAAGCCTTGAGGTTTGCTGCAGCAAATTGAAATTCAAACTTCGAAGTGGGAAATTATTAATATGGATTTTATAACTGGTTTACCCCGTTCTTATCAGAAGTTTGATTCCATTTGGGTTATCGTCGACACACTTACAAAGTCAGCCCATTTCCTACGTGTTCGTACTATATTTTTAGCAGAGGATTACGCCAAGTTATATATTAAGGAAATAGTTCGATTGCATGGTATTCCGGTATCAATCATATTCGACAGAGGTGCTAAGTTTATGACTTACATCTGGAAGTCATTTCAGAAAGGTTTATGCACCCAAGTGAACCTTAGTACAACTTTTCACCAACAGACTGATGGGCAAGCTGAGAGAATGATCCAGACACTCAAGGACATGCTACGATCTTGTGTATTGTATTTTAAAGGTAGCTGGGACAATAATTTACCCCTTATCGAGTTTACTTACAATAACAACTATTATTCCAGCATCAAGATGGCCCCGTATGAGGCATTGTATGGGCTAAAATATTGATCCCAGTTGGCTGGTTTGAAGTGGGTGAAGATGAGTTACTAGGCCCTGATTTAATCCAGCAAGCAGTAAAGAAGGTGAAGCTGATCCAAGAGCGCTTATTGATTGCCCAGAGCTAAAAGAAATCATATTCAGATGTCCGACGCCGTGACATAGAATTTGCAGATAATGATTGGGTGTTATTAAAGGTTTATACTGTGAAACGAGTTATGAGATTTGGCAAGAAAGGAAAACTTAGCCCTAGATACGTCGGACCATAAAATATCATCCACAAGATAGGCCGAGTGACTTATGAGCTTGTGATACCCTCAGAGTTGGAAGTAGTTCACCCAGTATTCCATGTATCGATGTTGTGTAAGTGCGTAGGAGATCCCTCCCGTATTACTCCCGTAGAGGATGTATAGATCACCTAGAATTTAACTTATAAAGAGACTCCAGTAGTTGTTCTAGATTGCCAAGTTCGAAACCTGAGAACTAAAGAAGTTTCCTCCGTTAAAGTGCTATGGAGAAATAATATTACAGAAGATATAACTTGGGAGACCTAAGAAGATATGAAATCCAAATACCCCTACCTATTTTAGTCTTCAGGTTTACACTGATATTCATGCGATACGATTCTCTTATTTCATTTTTATTCAAAAATTCTAAGTCCTATGTCTTACTTAGGTATTAATATTGAGGCAGAGGTGACAGGTGCAGCTCATAATATGACAATGGACAGTTAAGGTGAGTTATTCCTAGCCCTATTGATTATGGTATTTATATATGGTCATGTGAGGTCACGTTGATCATATTTTGTGATTATATCACCCTGTGTAGCGTTGGATATATATTTGGGTTGTTTATCAGATTTTGAATAGTCCTGTTTATAAAGAAAATTCTGCCAAAATTTTTAGAACCCTCAGAAGTTAATTGCTAGGCTCGTCCGTCGGTTCCTTCAAACCTTCTTCCGGGATGATGTCTTCTTTATAGGCCAAGACATTGGTGATGCTCCCCTTCTTTGACCCTATTTATCTTCTCGGGCCTCGGCTCTAGCTTGCCATTTTTGGGTAAATTCGATCTTCATTTCAATCACTTTGCTTGGTGATAAGGGCATGAGACGGAAGTCCTTACCATCCTTTTGGAATGAGTAAGTGTTGTGTTCACCATCATGTGTGGTCCTCCAGTCATATTGCCACGGCTTGCCGAGTAAAATGTGGCATGCGTCCATCGGGAGGGCATTGCACCAAATCTCGTCTTCATATCCACCAATTCGGAACTTGACAAGGGCTTGGGTGGAAATTTATAATCCATTGGTTTGATTTACCCATCAGATATTATATGGCTTAACATGTACGTGGGTTGGCAATTGTAACTTGTTTACTACCCAATGGGCCACCATATTTGCGCAACTGCCGCCATCAATTATCATGCTACAAACCTTGTCTTGGACCTTACACCGTGTGTAGAAGATCTGTTCTCTTTGGTTCTCATCAAGTTCTTTCACTTGTGCCCTAAGCACATGTTGAAGGACTAGACTAATGCCTTCATCCGCAAGAGTTTCATCTTCTTCTTAGTTCTCTTCCTTCTCGATTTCTTCCACAATGAAAGTGTTTCCGCTTTCTTCATATTCCTCGAGAGTCATAGTTCTTTGGTTGGAACATTCTCTGGAAAAATGTCCAAGCCCTTGGCACTTGAAACATTTTTTACCTCCTATCTCTCCATCATTGACATTTTCTACATTCCCTTTATCCTTGTTTGCATCTTCTCTCTTAAGTAAATGATTGATACAGGAAGTGGTAGCCTTATATTTTGCAAGGGCAGGTTTTGAGTAAGTTCTTGGAGCGACCTTCTTTTGTTGCCTCTCAAACTTTTGTGCCAAATGGCACACGTCTTCAAAAGTAGAGTACGTGGATACTTCTACCCTTTCTTGAATTGTCGTGTTTAAGCCACCGATGAACCGGGCAATCCGTTGTGGTTCTTTTTCCTCATGTTTACATAACATGGTTACCTTTTCAAACTCCCTTATGTACTTTTCGACCTTAAGAACACCTTGCCGAAGCTTAGTGAGTTTAAGGTATAGTTCTTGTTCATAATCACGCGGCAAGAACTTTCTCTTTAGGTGCTTCATCAACTTGTCCCAAGAATCAATCTTGGACTTATTATGTCTTTTTCGGCATGCATTTAGGTTTTCATACCATACCGAATCAAAGGATTTGAGCTTCAAAGTGGAAATTTTGTAGAATTGATGGTCATCATACCCTTTGAACTCAAAGAGTCTCTCAAGAATGGGTATGGGGTTGTGTTGAGCAATATTTTCCCCAGATTCTACATCTTCAATGTTAGTACGGTTTGCAAATTCTTTTCTTATTTGGTCCGCGACCATTTCCATTACGCTCTTATTTAGCTCTTCACTCATTGATCCATAGCATCACAGCGTGGGATGGGATATCCGTGCTCTGATACAATCTGATGGATATAAGGAGCGGGTTGGATGGGTATGTGG
The DNA here is from genome assembly GCA_034509755.1 of Anisodus tanguticus. Classification (NCBI taxonomy): domain Eukaryota; kingdom Viridiplantae; phylum Streptophyta; class Magnoliopsida; order Solanales; family Solanaceae; genus Anisodus; species Anisodus tanguticus. Next base: position 38,682,536 of record CM067542.1, read on the forward strand.
TTCGGATGTGGAGGTGATTCGGGTTGACTAAATAAAGAGAGGCAATATCGGGTTCTTAGGCTTCTCGGGTTAGGGAGACAGTGTTGTGTTTGAGGGTGATTTTGGGAGGAAGTAGGGAAAAACGGGACTTGACGTTTTAGGAGGTTGTTCCGGGAGTGTTGTTGGAGGATGTGGTGAATGGACATTGGTGATTGAGTGATGGCAGGTTGGAGGAAAAGATTTGAGACAATGAAGTACCGGTAGGTCGCGGTAGATGAGACACTTAGTGGTGATTGGGTTAAACAGGTGGTTGTGGTGTAATGCGGAGGTTGGTATTTTGTGGAGATGTTTATGAGACATTAAGGGATGTACGGATGATGAGTTTAAAATGTATTGAATGAGGCTTGGTTCCGAATTGTAGAGTATAACTCGAGTAGGAAGGAGGGGATTTGGCTAAGTGTTTGGCTTTTAGTGACTTCGGGTTGGGTTTCTAGTAGAGGTGGTTATTTTGTGAATTGTGAAGGATATGCCCAAGGATAGAGGAATGGGGGGTTAATTTCCCAAACCGACACCAAGGAAATGAGTGATCAATGTCACAATGTCGAGACCGGATTGCTAGTCGCAATGCCCGTGAGCAAGCCAAGTGAGGGTGATCTATGCCCTTATTTCTCCCGAGGCTTAGACTAAGTTGATTCACACAAGAATCAACCTTCGTTTAACACCAAGGGTGTTCTTCAAGCTTGGGTAAAGGCTAGGTCATATAAGTCCTAGTGTATACTTGCGCCGAAGGAGTTTGATCCACACAAGGATCGGCAAGCTTCAACACACAAGTTGAAAGATTAAAGATATATTATATATAAACTCCAAACTACCTTTTACATTCATTCTAAGGGTCCTATTTATAGTAAGGTGAGGACCATTCTAGAAAGCAATTAAAGGGACACAAGTTACACTACTCGGCCGAATGGGAACATGGAAGAGGACTTGTTGTCTTGGAGCACAAGTTGAGGCTTCGGCATTGGTGAAGGCATGTGAAAAGAACTTGATTTAGTTTTGAAACTTGGTAAAATTTCATCCTCTTCACATCTACACTGCATTGGCCGAGATGACCCTTGTGATTTCAAGACCTTGGAGACTTCATTGTTGCCGTGGTCATTCGGCCACCCTTCCAACTCCCCTAACTGATTCTATCTTGACTTTGGGAGGTTCTTGTCCGTGCCATCTTATTAGCCATGTCATTGTTTGTTCTTGCCATGTTGGCTTCTCGGTTTAGGCTCTCTTGTCCTCGCTAACTTGGCATTATCCTTCCTCGGCTTTCATTCTCTCATTACAAGTAACGAATGTGTCCTAAATCAACCTAAGTGTTTTACCATTCTTAAGACATCCTAATATTACTAGGTAGGATAGAAAATAAAGACACTATAAATAAGTAGTGAATGATCTAGGCCAAGACCACAAATAAGGCCGAATAAACTTATAGTATAAGACCTTCAAGTGAGAACCTAACCCACCCCATATTCCATATACTTCTTTGCCTTTCACAGAGGATCCATGACCCTATATCTTCACCATCGATCCTTTGAATATGAGCTTAACAATAGGAGTTAAGTTCGGTCCCTTATTTCCATCAACGAACCTTGTAAAATGAAAGCTCTTCTAATTGAACGTCTTGGCGCATCTAGTCACTAGTGGTGTTTAGACACCTCTTGAGTCTTGATGTTCATGGGCTCATTGATGGTAGACATGCACTATTGAAATTGTATTTTGAAAAATATAAGGGGTTGTCAATATTGTGAAACACATGTTTGTAGACTTGTAAGTAGAACCAACCATAGTCATCTTTGTTTTTTCATTAGTCATACCTTAGTGATGTTAGGTTTTTTGAGGACAAGTAATAGTTTAACATGGGGGTGTTGATGTGCCGAGAAATTACGGCATATTTGGTACCAATTTCATGGATTATTGTTGTCCTTTATACATTTATAGTATATGTTTCTTATGTTATTTTGGTTTTTTATGTTATTTTGGTTTTTGTAGGATTTTTGCATTTGGGATCACCAAAAGTGATGAAATGAGCTGAAATATGGACAAAAGTGCTGAAAAAAAGAAGTGATGAGAAGACCACTTCTGCGAACCATAGAACCAGACTGCAGACCGTAGAATGGTAGCCAAGTCACAGAAATAGACAGTGAGAAGAAGACTTTGGAGCCCCGAAGTGCGATCCATTCTGCGGTCCGCACTTCCATTTTGTGTACCGCAATCCGGTCTGGGAACCACTGCTCCAGTTCAAGTCCAGCTCAGATTGTGAAGTCTCAAGGCACTTATGCGGACCGCAGATCAGTTCTGCTGACCGCACTTCCTGCCACAGTTCCAAACGTTCCAAATTAAGACCTATTCTATGACCCCTAATCCAATTTTGTGGATCACAAACATGTTTTGCGGTCCCCTTCTATGGTCACAGAGTGGCAGGTAGTGGCATTTTTGTACATATGTGTAGTCTGAAAATTGAGTCCCTATATATTGAGTTGCCTAGGATTTTGTGATTTGACATTTTGATACCTACTTAGCTAGCCACTTTTTAAATTGTTTTTTGTGTTTTGTCTGGAGGAAACAAGAGTTACTATTCATCTTAAGTTGTATTTGTTTCAAGAATCTTGTGTCTTTTTATTTCATATTATAGAAGACAAGTTCCACTATTTATTCAAAATCATTGTAAGCCTTCTTTTATATTCATTATGTCTTTTTGCATTAATTGCTTTATGTTGTATTTATTTCTTAACTTAAGTGGCTAGATTTTAGGTTGGGGTTGTGAAAAAATAATGGAATGTGGTAGTTGGGGTAGGTTATAAATATGAAATGAGTGTGTTAATGTGGTATTTAACTACCTCTCACTCTTAGTGATTAAGGGTTAGTTGCAAACACCCCTTTAATGCTTATTGTCTCTAGTCAAACTTGAAAAAGGAGTCTAGAGTCTAGGAAAGGAGTAAGTTAATTAGGACTTGAGGCTTTAAACTCCATTTAATGATTCTCAACTTTAATTAGAAGGAAATAAACTAAGGGTAATAATGGGTGTTCATAATGTCACACTTTAGAGCTTGAGAAAGCCTAAAGGCAAATTAGGTGGGTCAATTGAAACATCCCCACCTAGATATTAGTCCCCATTGCTCGTACCACACTTATTACACCCACTTTAGCAAAACCCAACATCATTTCCATGCATTAAGTCACAACCCTAACATTCCAACTTACTTGATACATTAATTATTAATTAACGTGATTAATTGATTAGTTAAAACAATCAACAAACAAACAAACATGGTTACCATAGAAGTAAAGTAATTAGTAAAGCCATGATACAAAGCGAATAGTGTAATTTCACATCATATTCCTAGTGGGATTCGACCCAACCTAGTTGTGTTACTATATTTGACAATGGTTACGTTATATCATTTAAGGGTATAATTTGGGTGAGATCAAGGGGCTATAAAACAATAAATGAAAATTAGCAGAAGTGGCCTCCAATGGTTAATTATGAAACCCTATCTGTCCGAGATCTCTTGGCCCTTCGAAAGGTAGTCCGAATTAGGAGGTGAGTCAACATCAATAGCAAATCAACCCAGAACCCTTTCTCTGTGAAGGTCATAGGTGTAGTCTCGTCCATCACCCTCCTCATCTGAGCATCAAGATCCTCTAAACACGCATGAGTGAACTCTAACTCCTCAGTCAAGCTAGCTGTGACATTCTGATCATGCTCTATCTATTCTAAGTACTTGGCATCTCGGTCATCAGCTCACCTTTGAGTTAGGTGTGCCTTGATTTCAGCTTTCGAATCCATGTCTGGGACACAATGATAGTGGTTGGGTCCTGGAGTGAGGGTGCCTTGCAAATGTACCCTCAACCAATCAGTATAATCCTCATCACATCTCGGATGGAGCCTACCTTTGGCTAGAGTATTTGCATCCCATCTTACTTGACCATTCTACGCTCGGATGATGTCTGCGACACCTTTGATCCTATATTCTTTGTAGTCGACCACATACTCCCCCATGTTTCCTACTTGGGCTATCATACATCACTTAATAAACTATCTTAGGACCCTAACATGTGTGTATTGACAAATTTCTCAGATTCCCATAAGTGAAAAAAAGGATATTTTCTACCTCTAACCACAATATTCTCATATATGAAGTCAGGGAACATCCATTGTATGTTATCCTCTCGGAGCCTCGAAAAGATAAAAGCCCATCCCTCTTTAGTTTGGTTCCTAAAATTTGGACAGTGGTCTTGGAGGTTATCCTTTCTACTTTCTCTGTCTAGCTATGAGAGACCCTCAGATTTGTTTAGGTATTTGATCATCCATAATTGTAATAGTAGGTTACACCCTTGGAAGTACATATGAATGTATTGGCATTGACCTAAGGTTCGGTACATGTCATCTAGGATGATGGGGACTAGGTAAAAGTATATGGTTTCTCCATTTGAGGTTATGCCACGAAAAATATCATGGGTGACATAAATGACACGGGTATCTACGCCAAGGAGTAGGTTATTGGAAAAAACCATGAGTCCTAGTAGGCAAAGGCTAAGGGTTGGGTGGTCTTCCAATCGGCATAAGTCCAAAACTCAAATGAATGCTCTATATACCCTCTTTTGGACCCAAACTGATTGTAAAGTTCCCTAAAGGCTACGGTTGGACCGAAGATCCAATTGGCACTGGCTAGGGAAAAATACTTCATTATCTCATCGGGAGTGGGCTTATGTAGGACCAAGAGGTTATGGTTGGGCTTATTTCTCCTTCTCATACAAGTCCCGTTGGTATCTATGCAATCTTGGATCTCCTCTAAAGTTGGGTCAACTCCAAATACCCAAAACTAAACAGCATTCTATCACAATCCCAATATCCGATGAGGACTTCTATCAGTTCCCTATTACCCTTCATAGTCATCAACAAGGGTAGGTGTCCTAGATAGTTTATAACCTCCCTATGTTGTGAGACATCTAACCACGACCATAAAAAACTTAGCAACTAGAGTGCTTCCATGACCATGTCGAACTTGAGGTTTGTATGCATCTATAAAACAGAGCACGGTTAATTGCCCCTCTTCCCCCCCCCCCCCTAAGGGTAATGGTTTATCACATAAGACACAATTATGTTTCCATATAGCAAGAAGTTGGATGTAGTGCCATCGAGTCATAGACTATCAAGACATGAGGTAGTCACCTAATGGATCTAGATACGTCCAAAATATTTGAACCCGTCTAGGTAAGCATGCGTTAGTTCAGTAGGGATTTGACTTCACTCTATCCTAGACAAACTACAATGATTTTTCGAATGACTAAGGACTCGAGCGGACTACTCGAGGTGAACCATTGTCGATTGTTGGACGATTGCGAACCAACTGCGTCTTCAATATGTTCCAAAGAAATAATTTGGTTTTTTACTGGAGGACGATTACAAAACCGCATAATCATCTTTGTGCATTGATGCGAGTGTGTGCGCCTTCCATTTGGAAGAATTATGAAATGCATGAAATGATACTTATATTTGTGGAAAGTAAACACATAGGCAATTTATAGCAATTAAAACATGTTGTATTGGAACCCTTATGGTTAGAACCTCGGATTATCCCCAACATAGTCGACATATGTTATGATTCACTTTTACGCAGAGGCATAAAAGCTACTAGGAGGTTATTGTAACTCTATTCGGATATTAATTTTTAGAGTCTCCACCTAATTTATAGGGAAATTAGGAAAACCAAGTAAAAAGGTTTATTCAGAAAATTCGTAAAAAATCCTTTTAAGACTAGAGTTGGAGGTAAGGGTTCTGGTGATCCCCCATAGAAGGTGTTAGACACCTTGATATTACGGATTCCTAGAATACAATTGACTTACGGGTTCTATAGCATGTTTAATTACTAATATTTTCCTTGAAGAGTGTCTATTTTCTGCAAATATTATAGCATGGTATTTAATTGTCCATTTCAAATTGAAAAGAGGTTTAAAAACCAAATAGTTGAAGTCTGCTTTAAAAGATCCATATAGGGGTATTTTATCCAATCCTTTTTCGGACTAAGATACACTTAAGTTGTAAACTAAGTAGAATCCTACTAGAATTAGTCCAATAGATTGTCCAATCTCCTTATATGATTTGAAAGTCCTTTGAAAAGAGGTATAATTCTATTTTGAGAATAACATGTTATGGTATTAACTTTGAAAATAAAAATCTTCCCTTTTATTATTTTATGAAGGTCAATCATATTCCATTTCAAACCAATACCTTAAACTTAGGTCCAAAAGTTAGCTTTTCTTTTAAGAAGTCATTTTAGTTGGACTTGGCCCAAAAATAGTCCTTTAAGAGTTTTGCAAACTTAGCCAATTTTTTTGTCCAAAATCAGTTTTTGAAATCCATATTTTTACTAAGTCCTTTATAAGAAATGTATTTCTTTTAAAACAAAAACAGTCTGAATTCTCTTCTTTTAAAATAGTCTGCTCATTTTATTAAAACAATCATGTTTTATATCAAATTCGTCCAAGTCCAAAGCTTTGCAAACGCTTGAACAAAATCAGTTCATTCATTTAAGTGAAATACAAGCATTTATCTTTTTGGGTCGATTTTGAAAACATGTTTAGGGGACCCTATCCATTATAAATGATGTATATAACATTTTTTCCAAATCCTAAGTCACAACCATGTGGTTTCCAATATTATCTCAAGTGTGTTACAAATACAATATAGCAAAATACAATGCAAGAATTAAAAGGAAGAGTTAGGCTGGTGGGCCTACCGAGCCACTAGTTAATCATTTTCACCCATGGTTGGGCCTTCAATGTGCAGCAATACAAACTCGATGAAATGAAGATGTTGTTAGGCCTTTGGCCCAACTGGGTTGGAAATGCACTAGCCCAAATAGCATGTATCCCATACGTGCAAGAGAGTAGAGGGGAAAAGGAAAGTAACTGTCAAAATACACCCATGCTTATCTAAACTGAACACATACAAACTATAAATAATTTACAAGTAATCACATAAGACAAACATGCAACAAGTATATAAATGGTATTTATGGTTCTAGATAAAGTCAAAAGACACAGCTCAATCTTCAAATAAGACAGTGTAATCACATTGTATAGGATGAGCCCAACTCAGGAAATAACATAGTATACTTAGTAAATGCATAGTGTGTGGTCCTAGCCCAACTAACAGATAAAAGCCAAGGAGAATGATGCAAATAAGGCAAGAAAATAGGCCAAGCCCATAACGTAAACTAAGCAATCATGAAGAATAACATAAGCATGTAGATAATTAGTCCAAGCCTAAAAGACATACAAGCAGAGGATCTCAAGTGATATACATAGAGAATATATTTGACCTATATACTAAGTATACTGTAATGACCCATTCGGTTGTTTTTAGCTAAATACTCTTATTCTCCTATTTTACCATTCTCGTGTCCTTTATGTGGGATTTTTAAAGCGTGGAGATGGGTGGCATGGATCCCGAGGTGTAGTTTTATGAGTTTCGGATGAAAAACCCAAAACTAAAACCTTAGGGTTGGATAGTTTGACTCAAGGTTGACTATTGAGTAGATGAATTTGTTTTCAGGTTCCGTCGCTTCTGGTAGTTCTGGAGGGTCATTTATGACCTAGTTGAGTCATTGGTATACTTCTCGAGATAATCAAATTTATTTTGTGGCCTTATTTGTAATATTTTGATATTTTATTATTTCAGAAGATTCTTTAGAAAAGTATGTCTTATCTTGGTTAAATGGGAAAATTTGAGGGTATGAGTGAGTTTGTAGCACTGTTAACCTTAGATGAGCATGTTTAGTTTGTGTCTGGAAGGTTTCAGTAGTGTTTCAGGTGTTTGATGGAAGTTTGGCTTTTATTTCCATGTTTTAGTAACTGGTGTCCGCCTCGGTGACACTTTTGTTTGCTACTGCATGTCAGCTTTGGTGGGAGGTTAGCTCACAGAAGTGAGGGTAGGGAGATTATTGAGTTTCTAACTTGGTGGATGGGACTTCCACATGGGCGGATGCTCCTTTGCAAAGTCGGATGTGATGTGGCACTGAGGCAAGGTGTCAAGAGACACTGTCTCATCAAGGACATATCTTGCGGCAGCGGCTCCGCGCCAGCCGGAATGATTCTGTTGGGACAGATCACCATATCAGGTGTCCTATTTAATTCCAAAGTGAAGGTTCTTTTCCCAAAATAGCATATCTCAAACCTAGAGTCGCCAAGGGAGAGTTTTCAGAGGTCTAAGAGTGATTTCTTACTTGAGGTAAAGATTTCATTCCTTTATTATTTAATTACATATTTCTAAGTCCTTTAATGGTGATTTAGTATAATGATTCATCCGGTTGATTTTAGTTAAAGACCCTTATTTACCTATTTTACCCTTTATGTGGTTTTTGTGTCAGGTTTGTAATGTGCGAGGATGGGTGGCATGAATCTCGAGGTCCATTTTCATGAGTTACGGATAAAAGCCAAAGTTTAAAAACTTAGAGTTGATTAGTTTGACTCAAAGTTAACTTTTGTCTAGATGGGTTCATTTCTGAGTTTTGTCACTTCCAGTAGATCCGGATGGTCATTTATGACTTAGTCGAGTCATTGGTTTTCTTCCCGAGGCACTCTGATGTATTTTGTCGCCTTATTTGTAAACTTTGAATTTTTGGTTTGTCTCAGATGATTCTTTAGAAAAGTATGCCTTAGCTCGGTTATTTGTGAAATACGAGGCTACAAGCATGTTCTTAGCACTATTTACCATAGAAGAGCATATTTGTTTTTTATCCCGGTGTTTTGGGAATGTTTCGGGTGTTCAACAGAGGTTTTAGGCTATTTTCCCTCAATTGATGTCTGGTGTCCGCCAAGGCGGAACCAGCATCTACTCCGGCTGGTCTACCTCAGCGAGGGGTTGGCTTGCCGAAGCAGAATCTTGGAGTCGGGGGAAGTCTGCCGAAATGGAGTCGTGTCCGCCGCGGTGAGGGGTGAGCTATCAAGTGACTCTCGCCCTAGTGAGGTATTTTCTGCCGCAACGGGCCTGCTCTAGTAGAGTTGATTCCGCTGGGATAGGTCACTGTTCATGTGTCCTATAAATATTCTTAGGTCAGATTTTCTTTCCCCAAATAGCTAACTTCGAAACCAGCGCCGCATAAGGGTATTTTTAGAGCTTTAGGAGCATTTCAAACCTTGAGGTAATAGATTCTTTATCTCTTGGCTTAAGTTATGATTATGGGTTCTTTTAATGGTGGTTTAATATATTATTTGAGTTGGGGAAGATGAGTTATGCATATTGTGAGAATAAGAGAGCTATATGGATGATTTTAATGGATATTTACAGATCAAATTGTGTTAATATCATGAATTAGGATTAGATTATGCTAGATTATCATGTTATAAGTCTTAATTTGATTATAGAAACTTGTTTTCAAATAAGGGAAATTCTAGGGTTTCAAATTAGGGTTTTTTAATGACTGTTCAATTGCGGATTCAAATATGAATAGATTTTTTTTAATTAACTCTAGGATATGACTACCTAGTATTTAATAATGGATTTTTTCAAATAAAGTTCGGGTCTTAGTAGCATGGGTTCGGGATGGGAATTTAAAGTCTTGTTTTTGTTGTGTTAGCTTTATATTAACAATATAGTATGCGTGAATAAACTTCGATTATCGCAAGGCGCAAAGGAAGGGCAAGACTATCTCAGAGGCTTGATTTTGTTGCGCACCTATTCAGCTTTGAGGTAGGCTACGGTTTAGCTTTTTGAGACTCCGATTTTAGTAGATACAAATACTGAGGAATATTAGGCATGTTTTGGGGTCCCACTCAAATGGTTGTGATGAACATTTGTGTAGGTACCGGTGTTAAACTGTGATGATGGGTAATTTGGGGGATCAACCTTATGATGATTCCGACTGTTGTTATTTGGGCTTTTGGCCATTATGTGGGCTCGTCGCCATATTTGATATTATTGTGTTTATTCATCACACATGCTTTGATATGATATCCTGATTGTACTAGGATTATTTTTGATGGACTACTTTGATATGACATCATATGTATTGGATTATATGTGTGTTATTGAACTCTTGAAAGCATGTGATATTTCATCTCCTTACTTGGTTGCATCTCATTATATCATGATAACTTGTCTTATATTGTCATTTGCATTCATACACTCATGGTTCTGTGATATTGATATGAGAGTGGTATGGATATGATATGGGCCCAAAAGTCTGGAAAGGTAAGAACACATATGAGGTTATAGTAATATTGAGATGATGATAATATGGATGGCTTGGGTTGCACGCCGCAACGTATAGTGATATGCGGGAAATAGAGTTACTTGCCTGTAATATGATATTATTCAGACAAATGAGTCTGGGGCTCTAGCCAGATTCCTATGTGGAATTCTTGCTGGCTAGGAGCGGTATATGGACTTCACCGGTCCCCTATGGGTGTATGATCATTATTAAACATTGATGTAATGTATACCAGGTTGAGAACGGTACCTTGCATATGCATTGCATTCATATCATACATACATCAATACATTGCTAAATTATGGTTTGGTAATGTGATATGGTTGGTTATTGGAACTTGGGTGAAACCCTAACATACTTGGATTGAATTAATTGTATTAGATTGGAATGGTCGCTATGATTGAGCTTGTCTCTATGAATAGTTAGAAATAATGATTATGCCGGTCTCTATGAATACTTGGATAAATAGTTGAGGTTGTTGAATTGATTTGGTTGTCGTGTGTGGCTTGCTTCCTTATGTATGGGTTTTGGGGTTTAATAATTGTAAGTCTAGGTGGTTGATGTCAACTACTACTGTGTTCGAAAATGTAAATTAAGCCATTACTATTGTCTAGGTCCAGGGAATTATGTGTATTTGTGTGTTGGTTGGTAATTAATTGAATGATTGGGTAACAAGTCTAGTAAGGAACCCGTGTTAAGTGTCACTAGTAGAAAGGTAGATGTGGAACGATCTATGTGTGTCAGACTGTAACTATATGGACACTTAACTAAGTGTAAATGCTAAGGTTAATAAAGCAGTTAACATCATCATGCTTAGCTTAGGTGTAACACTCTTGGAAGCATTCTAAAATGGTTTTGTGATATAAGTTTGACTCATTTATTTAATGTGAAAGTTGGATAAGTGAGGTTAAGCTTGAATATGACTTGAATAAGAGAGTACTAGTCGGTGGGTACTATGATAGTAAGGTCCATGTATATGTGAATGGATTGATTGTACTTGACTATGATTGGAACCTTATGTGAACAATATGACTTGATGAATCAGTGAATTAATATGTGTACAATGTGACTTATATGAGCGATTGAACTGTCTAGTATAGGCTTATCTAGAGTCAACTTAATATTTATCTGTGTTACGTATTTTCCGTCGTTGTCGGCCTATGATGTCTATGTGGGTATGTTGTGTACTCATGCTACACTTGTTGCATCTGTTCTGAGGCAGATACAAGTCCCTCTACTAGTTTGCGAGCTCGAGTGTGAGTCTGGGCAGGTGGATTTCGACGTTCCAGGGTGAGTATGCTTCTTCCGACATGACTTGGATGCTTATTCTTTTACTATGTCTTTACATTTGTGTTCAAAAGACGTAGCTTGACATTTTTATTATGTTATTCAATTTTGTCCTTTGTTGCATTCATTCAGACTTGTATCTGTATTAGCGCTCTTGTATTATTGACTAGATCTTGGGGGGTTGTATTTGATGATTCAGACTTATATTCCACTTTAACAAAAATATGAGATAGCTTACTTAATATTAATATTTTCGCATTTCTTCTTGACTTTGTTGATAATTTAGGAAGTGGTTCGCCTACCAGTGGGGTATGTATAGGTGCCACCATGCATCCTGAAAAGGGGTCAAAGTCTAGTAAAGTCTTGCGGATTGGTGCAAAATCGTATGTACTTAACTTCGAGAGGCTATGAAATATTTAGGAAAATTCACTTTCTTCATTGCTTTCGTGCTAAGTGGAATCAAATTGGTATCTGAACTTCTTCATTCTATTTTATCACCGATGGTGATAACACACTCTTTAATTCGTGCGTAATTGGTTCAATATGATGTCACGCGGTAGGGTAGGAGATATGGTACCATTATTCAGACGCATGACCGCCTTCAGTCTTCATCTATGATTTGAAGGTTCAATTGATTGGTGTTATGATTGTGACTTCTCAGTTCGGTGATATCCTTGAAGAGTAGAAATGATAATTCAGAGATCTAAGAAAAAGAAATTGGATGGATCAATCTCTGCTATATGAAGGAAAAAATTGGTATCTGACGCGCTTGATAGGTTATGTTGCAAAATGTACGAGTGTGGATGTCGTACAAGTCATAAAAGGTTAAGTTAGCTTTGATTTAGTAGAATTGGGTAGGGGAGTAAAATTAGTGGTCGTGAGTTCTTTCAGGGAATGTTTATGGAAATGTTACGTATGATAAGTGAAGCTTAATGGAATAGGCAGTCTCATTTCTTCACCCAAAAAGTGTATTTATGGGTTCACTTGGCATTTAGAGGTTAGTGATGATAGGGAAGATGTTGAGATCAATAGGTGGTTGAGTTGTGAGTTATTTCACAGTTGTTGAGTATCGAATGAGTGAAAAAGTCATATGTGCATTGGTATGTTGGACTCGTCATAGGCTAATGGGAGCTAGTGATCGACTAATAGGAATAACTCTTGTGTTGGACGAGTGTGAGATTCTATCAAGGGATTGTCGGGTCTTACATTTAGTTCTTGGATAAGATTTATGGGCATGATATTTAAGGGTTAATACTTGAGAAGTTCGATAGTTAGTAGTATAATGACTTTGGAGGTGATCGAATGACAGGGAAATTGGACGGTTAGTTGGATTTGTTACGTTTTGGCAAGATAAGGTAAGGACTCGGTTTTTGTAGGCAACCATCATATAGACTCTCGAATAAGGTGTTGGTCAATGAGAATATTTATGGTACGGGTTGACAACGGTTTGATCTAATTTTAGTTGTGAAAGGCTTCGAGTATCGATGATCGGGTCAGTGAATGCATGGACTGGTATAGAAAGAGACTATTTTGGTCAAGGGTATTTCAATAAAATTATATGAGAGTGTTAGCAAGGGTAAATGTTCGGTAATTAAGGATTAACTGTTGCATGAAGGACCAGTTCAATAATGGTTTGAGTTACTGCGTGGGTACTAAAAGATTTTGGTCAGAGTAACTAGAGTGGGTTGATACTTGTCTTAACGCCCCTACTACTGCTGTGCAGCCTTTCCTCGGGTTCGTAGAGTCGGGTTTCCCGTTTACCCACAACGGAGGAGCCGCCCCCACCAGGCAGGCGGCCACGAGTCATACGCCCACGCAAGGACCTAAGTTAAGGTGGGTGAAAACCCCCCAGATGTACTCAAAAGAGGAACTGGGTCACCAAAAGTCACGATCAGAAGTTCTAGTCGAGGAATATTATAAGTAATGTTGCATGGGAGATGCCATATTTTGGGTAGAACTCCCAATTTTAGTGTTGGAGTGAGCGGGGGAAACTCTCCATGATTTGGTGTGCAGTGTTCTACTATCTCCAGGATCGGTTCAGTTATTTTGTAAGGCCTTCGTACACCCTGGGACAAGCTCGAGTAAGGGTCGGTTGATAGTAGAAATTATGATTGAAAGAAAAGATGGGAATGTAAGAAATCGATAATTGTGTGTTGAGCTAATTCGGGATGAGTGAGGTGTCTCTTCGAGGATTACGGAGAATTGGAATATGAATGATGGAAACTCTAGGGTTAGTTGAGAATTATGTGGGAATTTTTATTACGGCTTTAAGGTCGGGTGAAATGGTTTGGTACGCTAAGAGGAGTAGGTGTATCGTAGTTGACTAAGTGTTATGAAGAATGTTCCATGAGGTTTGTGTTGGCCGACATGTGGTTAACTGTGTTGAGACATTGTTTATTGATAGCATGGATGAGTATTCGGGTATTAGAACTTGGAAGAAATTGGTAAATGGAAGGTAAGGTTAATACGTCAGAAATTGGTAAGGCTGGTAATTAGCGAGATATGATAGATAGAGGTTCGACAAAGTGTCCAGAGTTATGGGTGAGTTAGAGAAAGTACGAGGAAGATTTGATATGTTTAGAGTTCAAGTGGTTCTATCAAACTTGCGTACCGGTAGAAGTTGAAGAACTTGGAAATTATAACCAAGGGTATGGTTCATCAGTGCTAAATTGATGACTTGGATAGAATCCAACTTGAAAGTTGTGGGTGACGACACGTTCTTGATTGTTCATGAGGAAAAGAGATGGAAGAGGTCATAGCATGTTTATGAAAAGCTTACTAGTTCATTTAAAACCCGTTCAGATGGCTAATGATGATTTAGAAATTGAGTATTTTATTCTGGGATAGATTTGTTCATTTAGGGATGGTGGCCTATGTTACATGACAGGAGGACTTGTGGTATTCTAGTAAACCACCGACAAGGATTCAAGGGATTTTGTTTTCAAAATGGAAGTATGACGGTGTTACCGGCTTCAATCGGAATTGCAAGAAAGATTGATAATAAATTTTGGATGATAGTGATTCAGATAGCTCTAATGGTTTGCACGGTTACTTGGTATCCATTGAAAAAGTACAATTGGTTACGGGAAGTCTTCAGAGGGATCAGTCGTTTTTCTACGGATTTGACACAGCAATGTAATTAGTAGGTATGTTTATAGTATGGTGATTTGGAAATTTGAGGAAAATTGGACTTGTGATGTGTCTTTATGTGTTCTAAGAAATCTTGGTGCAAAGGACGACATTGATAGTTGAGAAGGGAAGCTAGTATAACCAAATGGTGATATCGGTATATAATGGATGATGGTTGAGGCTGCAACTAAGGGATGTTGGTAACTATTATGGTAATTGTGGATTCAATTGGGCGTGTATAGAGGTATGGCTATGATCAAGTTAGGGAATTAAGCAGTCACTTCTTGCATTCGAGAATCAACTGTGGAGGAAATTTTGGTTATGAAGGATTATGGAAGTTTGGCTGTTGAGGCAAGTTATAGTAGTTTGATTGACTAAGTGAACAAACAGTGCTATCGATTTATTTCTTGTCGGTTGGGGATCTCATTAGGTTATCAAATATATTCTTTGGTTACTCATCAGTTTATGTTTTTTCCTTTTTCCGTTTGAGGATGAACATTTGTTTAATTACTATCTGATGTAACGACCCATCCGGTCATTTTTAGCTGAAGACCCTTATTTGCCTATTTTATCCTTCCTGTGGTCTCTATGTAGGGTTTGTGATGCGTAGGGATGGGTGGCATATCCCGAGGTCCATTTATATATATTTCTGATGAAAAGCCCAAGTCTGGAAACATAGAGTTGGCTAGCTTGACTTAAAGTTGACTTTTGGCTAGATGGGTTTGTTTCTAGGTTTCGTCACTTCTGGTAGATTCGGAGGGTCATTTATGACTTAGTCGAATCATTGGTTCGCTTTCCGAGGCAATCAAATGTATTTTGTGGCCTTGTTTTTAAAGTTTGGATTTTTGGTTTTTCATGGATGATTCTTTAGAAATGTATGCCTTAGCTTGGTTATATGTGAAATCTGAGGGTACGAGCAAGTTTGTAGCACTGTTTACCATAGACAAGTATGTTTGGTTTGTGTTTCGGGTGTTCAATGGAGGTTTATCTTATGTTTGGTGTCAGCCACGATGGGACCAACGTCTGCTCTAATGGGTTTGTCTCAACGAGGGGTTAGATTGCCGAAACAGAATATGGGAGTCGGGGAAGTTTGCCGCAATGGAGTCGTGTTCGCCGCTATGAGGGGTAAGCTATCAATTGACTCTCGCCCTAGTGAGGTATTTTCCGCCGCAACGGGTCTGCTCCAGCGGAGTTGATTCTGTTGGGGCGGATCATTGTTCAGGTGTCCTATAAATATTCTTAGGTCAGATTTACTTTCCCCAAATAGCTAACTTCAAAACCAGCGCCGCATAAGGGTATTTTTAGAGATTGAAGAGCATTTCAAACCTTGAGGTAATAGATTATCTCTCTCTTGTCTTACATTATGATTATGGGTTCTTTTAATGGTGATTTAGCATATTATTTGAGTTGGGGAAGATGAGTTATGCATGTTGTGAGAATAAGAGAGCTATATGGATGATTTTAATGGAGATTTAAGGATCAAATTGTGAAAATATCATGAATTAGGATTGGATAATTCTAGATTATCATGTTATAAGTCTTAATTTGATTATAGAAACTTGTTTTCAAAAGGGGAAAATTCTAGGGTTTCAAATTAGGGCTTTTTAATGATTGTTCAATTGGAGATTCAAATGTGAATAGATTTTCAATTAATTCTAGGATATGACTACCTAGCATGTAATAATGGTTTTTGTGTAATAAAGTTCGGGTCTTCATAGCGTGAGCCCGGGATGGGTATTTAAAGTCTTATTTTTATTGTGTTAGCTTTATATTAATGATATAATATGTTTGAATAGACTTCAATTATTGCGAGGCACAAAGGATGGGCAAGGCTATCTCAGAGGTTTGATTTTGTTGTGCACCTGTTCGACTTTGAGGTAGGCTACGGTTTAGCTTTTGAGACTCTGATAGAAGTACGTAGTAGTTATAAATGTTGAGGGGTATTGGGGTGTTTTGGGGTCCCACTCAAATGATTGTGATGAAAATTTGAGTTGGTACCAATGTTGAACTGTGATGATGAGTTATTTGGGGATCAACCTTATGCTAATTCTGACTGCTGTTATTTGGTCTTATCGCCATTATGTAGGCTCGTCGTCAAATTTGATATTGTTGTTTTTATTCATTGTACATGCTTCGATATGATATCCTGATTGTAGTAGGATTATTATTGATGGACTTCTTTGATATGAAATCATGTGTATTGGATTATATGTGTGTTATTGAACTCTTGAAAACATGTGATATTTCATCTCCTTACTTGGTTGCATCTCATTATATCATTATAACTTGCCTTATATTGTCATTTGCATTCATACACTCATGGTTCTGTGAAATTGATATGAGAGTGGTATGGATATGTTGTAGGCCTAAGAGGCCGGAAATGTAAGAACACTAATGAGATTATGGAAACATTGAGATGATGATAATACAGATGGCTCGGGTTGCACACCGCAATGGATAGTGATACGCAGGCAATGGAGTTGCATGCCTGCAACATGATATTATTTAGACAAATGAGTCTAGGGCTCTAGCCAGATTCGTGTGTGAAAATCCAATTGGCTAGGAGATGTATATGGACTTCGCGGGTCTCCCATGGGTGTACGATCATAATTAAACCTTGACGTATTGTATACCAGGTTGAGAAATGTACCTTGCATATGAATTGCATTCATATCATACATACATCTATACATTGCTTAATTGTGGTTTGGTAATGTGATATGGTTGGTTATTGGAACTTGGTGAAACCCTGTGATGTAAAGAAGGTCGTGAGCTTAAGTTTCCAATATGAGCCACAAGGTGATTTGCTAGGAGTGTCGAAGATTTTCAAGCGTCCTAGGGTGACATAGTTCATATGGAATGAAGTTGAAGAAAAGACTTGAAGATCTGAGAAGTGCATTTAATTTTTGTCTTTTATGTAGGTCTTGAACGAGACCATCTTTTAGCTTGATTTTAATTTATAGCTTAATTACTAGTTTCCCTTTTAGCTTAATTACTAAACCTTATAATTAAATATGATGACTATGTCGAGAACTATCTAGAAGGAGAAGCTTCCAAGGAGATAATTCATGAACTAACTAGTTCATGCACTTATCTACATGGATGACACAAAAAGGTGGCCTAAAGAACATGAAGAGTTGACCAAGCATTTTCCCTTTCCATTCGGCCGAGATACATGCTAGAAGGAGAAGCTTCCAACGTTTCCCAAGGAGGTAATTGATGAACTAACTAGTTCATGCACTTATCTACATGGAAAATACAAAAGAGCGGCCTAGAGAACATGAAGAGTTGGTCGAGCATCTCCCCCTTTCCCATTCAGCCGATACATGTTTGTGTCTTTCTTATTTCCTCTTCTAGAAGGTTTAGAACTAGTATAAATAGGGCATGTAGTTGATGTAAAGAGACGTTGAGGTTATATGAAATATATTTGAGTTTACTCAAACTTTGCTAAGTATTTCAACTTTTGTGTTGTTATCCTTAGTTGGTCCTTTTGTGGGCCAAACCTCGGTCCTTTGGTCCAAATCCCAGTCCTTTTGTGGGCCACACTTGGTCCGTTTGTGGTCCAAACCCTCAGTGTAAGTCTAGTTAGAACTTTTGTGATCTAACTATACCCAAGTCAAGGTTCATTCCGGTTACTTGTTACAAATACATTGAAGGTCTTCTCGGCTTTCATCACCTTATCCGCACATAAATTTGTCTATCAATTTCGTGATCCATCCTTGTCCAAAATACCTGATTCCTTTCACCACAATACACCACAACACCACCACCACCACCACCACCACCCCCCCCCCCTCAAACATACACCTAAAAGGTCGTCAACCGATTCCTCCGACAAACCCCTGAAACCCTAACCAGTTTCCCACCATCCCTATCGAGTCCCTAAACCATCAACCTTACTGTCCCAATCAGTTTCCGCCACCTTACCATCTTCCAACCACCAACATAACCCACAACGTGTCTAAATCAACCCCTCCAAACGCCTTAGTCTGATTCCACCCGAAGGTACCCGCACACCTCCCACCAAACACATACTGCTCGAAAACTCGTCAACCTCCACTTGACCACCACTTTCATGTCCATCTGGTTCCAATCCAACTCCGACCCACCTAACCATACAATCCCCTCCGTATATATATCAGTTTGGTATCAGAGCCAGGTTTTCCCGTCCTACTCCTTGACATTGTGGCTAATATAAAAGAAGAACTACAGAGGATCATAAGTGACCTATTTGCGGAACAAGCGCAAATCTTGAGAAAGAAATTTGTGGGGCGTTCCATGAGAAATAATGTCGAGTCCGGAGTTGTACAAAACAGCCCAAGGCATGAAAGTGAAGAATATCAAGAGTATAGGGATTCCTTTGTTATTGAGGAACCCGAAGTTAATGAGGCCCTAGAGGAAGATGTTGATGTTGCGAATGAGGGTGGAAGTTTAGTACTCTGACATGTGTTGATTGTTCAACTGGAAGAACAGGAGGAAACACAAACAGAGCAACTATTTTACACTCGATGCAAGGTAAAAGACAAGGTATGTAATATGATTGTTGATGAAGGAAGTTGTGCCAACATAGCCTCCATAGAAATGGTGGACAAATTGAAATTGCCTACCCGCAACCATCCTAAACCATATGCTCCCCAATGGGTGAACGAAGACGAAGGGATAAAGGTAATGAAACGAGCTCTTGTTAGTATTCGGGTTGGTAAGTATGAAGATTAGATATGGTGTGACATCCTACCTATTGATGCTTGTCATATTTTATTAGGTCAGCCATGGCAATTTGATAGGAAAGTGCAACATGATGGAGAAAAGAATATATATTCTTTTCAAAATGATGGTAAGAGGATCCGGTTGGTACCATTGTCACCTAGTGAGGTAAAGAAAATAAAGATCCAAATTGCCATGAACCGCAAGGAGAAATTTGAGTCCCTCTTGTTTGATGCGCTGGAGATCGAAGAGTTATTGAAGAAGGGGAGTTCTATAGATGCATTGGTGTGCGAGAAGAAGAATATTCTTGTGGGATATACGGTTGAGAATGCTGACTCGAATGAACTCTTGAAGAAATCTGAATATGTATTTCTGGATGATCTTGCACCCGGATTTCCACCAGTAAGAGGTATTGAACATGCTATTAATTTATTTCCAGGAAGTTGATTACCTAATCATCCATCCTATAGATACAATCTGGAAGAGACTAAGGAGTTGCAAAGACAAGTGCAAGAATTATTAGACAAAGGCTTTGTTTGAGAAAACCTTAGTCCATGTGCGGTACCCGCCTTGTTCGTACAAAAGGAAGATGGGACTTGGTGCATGTGTATTGATAGCTGAGCGGTAGATAACATCACTGGGAAATACATGTTTCCTATGCCGAGATTAGATGATATTTTAATTCATAGTCAAGATAGGGAATCTCACTTATCGCATTTGGAAGCGTTATTTGAGAAGTTAGGAGATGTAAAGTTGTATGGGAAGTTAGAGAAGTGTACTTTTATGATTACAGCATACTTGCAAACTTTCACATTCTCTACAAGGCACAAACATGGGAAGTCCAACATAGTGGCGGCTGTACGTTACCGGAAGCACGTAATATTGACCGTGCTTGAATAAGAACTTGTGGGATTTGAAGTGCGAAAGGAATTTTAGGAATGAGATCCCGAGTTCAAAGATGTACTGATAGAATGTAATAGTGGAGCTCATAGTTCTTATAATGTATTAGAAGGTTTCCTCTTCAAAGTGAACCAATTGTGTGTGCCCAAATGGTCCATGAGGGAATTACTTGTACATGAAGTGCATTTGGGTGGACTAGCTGGACATTATGGGGTAGTAAAAGAGCACTTTTACTGGCCACATATGGATAAAGATGTAAATGTAGTGGTAACTAGGAGCTCCACTTGTCAAAAGGCTAAAAATTTCTTCCATAAAGGATTGTATACTCTTTTACCGGTTCCGGAGCAACCATGGGAATGTGTGAGATTGGATTTTAGTCTCGTCTTACCAAGAACACAACGGGGCAAAGACTCTATAATGGTAGTTGTGGATAGATTATTGAATATGGATTTCAAGACCAGGGATGGTTTGTACGAGTGGCTTGTGATGCCATTTGGATTGTGTAATGCTCCAAGCTCTTCCATGATGCTCATACACGAGGTACTACGACCATTCATGGGATACATAGTATCATCTGAGGGCATTCATGTGGATCCCTCCAAGTTGGAAACTATCCAAAGTTGGCTTGAGCCTACGAATGTAAGTGAGGTAAGAAGTTTCCATGATTTGGATTCTTTTTCTCGTCGAGATTTTTGTATCCTTTTTACCCCTATCACTGAACTAATGAGAAAGGGTGAGTTTAAATGGTCCCAAGGAGAACAACGAGTTTTCGAAACCTTGAAGGAGAGGTTATGTGAAACACCAGCTCTAGCTATTCCAACCCTTGAGAAGCTATTTGAACTGTGATGATGAGTTATTTACATGGATGACACAAAAGGGTGGCCTACAGAATATGAAGAGTTGGCCAAGCATTTTCCCTTTCCATTCAGCTTAGATACATGCTAGAATGAGAAGCTTCCAACCTTTCCCAATGACGTAATTGATGAACTAACTAGTTCATGCACTTATCTACATGGATAATACAAAAGGGTGACCTAGAGAACATGAAGAGTTGGTCGAGCATCTCCTCTTTCCCATTCAGCCGATACATGTTTGTGTCTTTCTTATTTCCTCTTCTAGATGGTTTAGAACTAGTATAAATAGGGCATGTAGTTGATGTAAAGAGACATTGAATTTATATGAAATATATTTGAGTTTTCTCAAACTTTTCTAAGTATTTCAACTTTTGTGGTGTTATCCTTAGTTGGTCCTTTTGTTGGCCAAACCTCGGTCCTTTTGTGGTCCAAATCCCAGTCCTTTTGTGGGCCACACTTGTTCCGTTTGTGGTCCAAACCCTCAGTGTAAGTCTAGTTAGAACTTTTGTGATCTAACTATACCCAAGTCAAGGTTCATTCCGGTTACTTGTTACAAATACATTGAAGGTCTTCTCGGCTTTTATCACCTTATCCGCACATAAATTTGTCTATCAATTTCGTGATCCATCCTTGTCCAAAATACCTGATTCCTTTCACCATAATACACCACAACTCCACCACCACCACCCCCCTCAAACATACACCTAAAAGGTCGTCAACCGATTCCTCCCACAAACCCCTGAAACCCTAACCAGTTTCCCACCATCCCTATCGAGTCCCTAAACCATCAACCTTACTGTCCCAATCAGTTTCCGCCACCTTACCATCATCCAACCACCAACATAACCCACAACGTGTCTAAATCAACCCCTTCAAACGCCTTAGTCTGATTCCACCCGAAGGTACCCGCACACCTCCCACCAAACACATACTGCTCGAAAACTCGTCAACCTCCACTTGACCCCCACTTTCATGTCCATCTGGTTCCAATCCAACTCCGACCCACCTAACCATACAATCCCCTCCGTATATATATCAGTTTGGTATCAGAGCCAGGTTTTCCCGTCCTACGCCTTGACAATGTGGCTAATATAAAAGAAGAACTACAGAGGATCATAAGTGACCTATTTGCGGAACAAGCGCAAATCTTGAGAAAGAAATTTGTGGGGCGTTCCATGAGAAATAATGTCGAGTCCGGAGTTGTACAAAACAGCCCAAGGCATGAAAGTGAAGAAATATCAAGAGTATAGGGATTCCTTTGTTATTGAGGAACCCGAAGTCAATGAGGCCCTAGAGGAAGATGTTGATGTTGCGAATGAGGGTGGAAGTTTAGTACTCTGACATGTGTTGATTGTTCAACTTGAAGAACAGGAGGAAACACAAACAGAGCAACTATTTTACACTCGATGCAAGGTAAAAGACAAGGTATGTAATATGATTGTTGATGGAGGAAGTTGTGCCAACATAGCCTCCGTAGAAATGGTGGACAAATTGAAATTGCCTACCCGCAACCATCCTAAACCATATGCTCCCCAATGGGTGAACGAAGACGAAGGGATAAAGGTAATGAAACGAGCTCTTGTTAGTATTCGGGTTGGTAAGTATGAAGATTAGATATGGTGTGACATCCTACCTATTGATGCTTGTCATATTTTATTAGGTCAGCTATGGCAATTTGATAGGAAAGTGCAACATAATGGAGAAAAGAATATATATTCTTTTTAAAATGATGGTAAGAGGATCCGGTTGGTACCATTGTCACCTAGTGAGGTAAAGAAAATAAAGATCCAAATTGCCATGAACCGCAAGGAGAAATTTGAGTCCCTCTTGTTTGATGCGCTGGAGATCGAAGAGTTATTGAAGAAGGGGAGTTCTATAGATGCATTGGTGTGCGAGAAGAAGAATATTCTTGTGGGATATACGGTTGAGAATGCTGACTCGAATGAACTCTTGAAGAAATCTGAATATGTATTTCTGGATGATCTTGCACCCGGATTTCCACCAGTAAGAGGTATTGAACATGCTATTAATTTATTTCCAGGAAGTTTATTACCTAATCATCCATCCTATAGATACAATCTGGAAGAGACTAAGGAGTTGCAAAGACAAGTGCAAGAATTATTAGACAAAGGCTTTGTTTGAGAAAACCTTAGTCCATGTGCGGTACCCGCCTTGTTCGTACAAAAGGAAGATGGGACTTGGTGCATGTGTATTGATAGCTGAGCGGTAGATAACATCACTGGGAAATACATATTTCCTATGCCGAGATTAGATGATATTTTAATTCATAGTCAAGATAGGGAATCTCACTTATCGCATTTGGAAGCGTTATTTGAGAAGTTAGGAGATGTAAAGTTGTATGGAGAGTTAGAGAAGTGTACTTTTATGATTACAACATACTTGCAAACTTTCACATTCTCTACAAGGCACAAACATGGGAAGTCCAACATAGTGGCGGCTGTACTTTATCGGAAGCACGTAATATTGACCGTGCTTGAATAAGAACTTGTGGGATTTGAAGTGCGAAAGGAATTTTAGGAATGAGATCCCGAGTTCAAAGATGTACTGATAGAATGTAATAGTGGAGCTCATAGTTCTTATAATGTATTAGAAGGTTTCCTCTTCAAAGTGAACCAATTGTGTGTGCCCAAATGTTCCATGAGGGAATTACTTGTACATGAAGTGCATTTGGGTGGTCTAGCTGGACATTATGGGGTAGTAAAAGAGCACTTTTACTGGCCACATATGGATAAAGATGTAAATGTAGTGGTAACTAGGAGCTCCACTTGTCAAAAGGCTAAAAATTTCTTCCATAAAGGATTGTATACTCCTTTACCGGTTTCAGAGCAACCATGGGAAGGTGTGAGATTGGATTTTATCCTCGTCTTACCAAGAACACAACGGGGCAAAGACTCTATAATGGTAGTTGTGGATAGATTATTGAAGATGGATTTCAAGACCAGGGATGGTTTGTACGAGTGGCTTGTGATGCCATTTGGATTGTGTAATGCTCCAAGCTCTTCCATGAGGTTCATACACGAGGTACTACGACCATTCATGGGATACATAGTATCATCTGAGGGCATTCATGTGGATCCCTCCAAGTTGGAAACTATCCAAAGTTGGCTTGAGCCTACGAATGTAAGTGAGGTAAGAAGTTTCCATGATTTGGATTCTTTTTCTCGTCGAGATTTTTGTATCCTTTTTACCCCTATCACTGAACTAATGAGAAAGGGTGAGTTTAAATGGTCCTAAGGAGAACAACGAGTTTTCAAAACCTTGAAGGAAAGGTTATGTGAAACACCAGCTCTAGCTATTCCAACCCTTGAGAAGCTATTTGAACTGTGATGATGAGTTATTTACATGGATGACACAAAAGGGTGGCCTAAAGAATATGAAGAGTTGGCCAAGCATTTTCCCTTTCCATTCAGCTGAGATACATGCTAGAATGAGAAGCTTCCAACCTTTCCCAATGAGGTAATTGATAAACTAACTAGTTCATGCACTTATCTACATGGATAATACAAAAGGGTGACCTAGAGAACATGAAGAGTTGGTCGAGCATCTCCCCTTTCCCATTCAGCCGATACATGTTTGTGTCTTTCTTATTTCCTCTTCTAGAAGGTTTAGAAATAGTATAAATAGGGCATGTAGTTGATGTAAAGAGACATTGAATTTATATGAAATATATTTGAGTTTTCTCAAACTTTGCTATGTATTTCAACTTTTGTGTTGTTATCCTTAGTTGGTCCTTTTGTTGGCCAAACCTCGGTCCTTTTGTGGTCCAAATCCTAGTCCTTTTGTGGGCCACACTTGGTCCGTTTGTGGTCCAATCCCTCAGTGTAAGTCTAGTTAGAACTTTTGTGATCTAACTATACCCAAGTCAAGGTTCATTCCGGTTACTTGTTACAAATACATTGAAGGTCTTCTCGGCTTTCATCACCTTATCCGCACATAAATTTGTCTATCAATTTCGTGATCCATCCTTGTCCAAAATACCTGATTCATTTCACCACAATACACCCCAACATACACCTAAAAGGTCGTCACCTGATTTCTCCCACAAACCCTCGAAACCCCAACCAGTTTCCCACTATCCCTACCGAGTCCCTAAACCACCAGCCTTACTATCATGATCAGTTTCCGCCACCTTACCACCCCTCCAAACGCCTCAGTCTGATTCCACCCTAAGGTACCCGCACACCTCCCACCAAACACACACTGCCTGGAAACCCGTCAACCTCTACTTGACCCCCACTTTCGTGTCCATCCGGTTCCAATCTAACTCCGACCCACCTAACCACACAATCCCCTCCTTATATACATCACCCTTACTTGGATTATATTGATTGTATTGAATTGGAATGGTCGTTATGATTGAGCTTGTCTCTATGAATACTTAGAAATAAGGATTTTACTAGTCTCTATGAATACTTGGATAAATGGTTGAGGTTGTTGAATTGATTTGGTAGCCGTATGTGACTTGCTTCTTTGTGTATGGGTTTTTGGGTTTAATAATTGTAAGTTTAGGTATTTGATGTCAACTACTACTGTATTCGGAAATGTAAATTAAGCCATGACTATTGTCTAGGTCCATGGAATTATGTGTATTTGTGTGTTGTCTGGTAATTGATTGTATGACTGGGTGACAAGTCTATTAAGGAACCTATGTCAAGTGTCACTAGTGGAAAGGTAGATGTGGAAAAATCTATGTGTGTCAGAGTATAACTGTATGGAGAGTTAACTAAGTGTAAATGCTAAGGTTAATAAACGAGTTAACATCATCATGCTTAGTTTAGGTGTAACATTCTTGGAAGTGTTCTAAAATAGTTGTTGTGATGTAAGTATGATTTATTTATTTAATGTGAAAAGTTGGGTAAGTGGAGTTAAGCTTGAATATGACTTGAACAAGAGAGTACTAGTCGGTGGGTACTATGATAGTCGGTGAATATGTTTCTAAGTCCTTTAATGGTGATTTAGTATGTTAATAAGTTGGGGAAGATGAGTTGTAAGTTCTTATGAGAATAAGAGAGTTATAGTATTGATTTAAATGGTTTTATGGATTATATTACTTTGATAATCATGAATTAGTGTTGGAATATGCTAGATTGTCATGTTGTAAGGCGAAATTTGAGTATAGAAAAATATTCTATTTGGGGGAAATTCTAAGGTTTCAAATTTGGGACTTTTTGTATATTGTTCAATGCAAGGGTCAAATGTGTATAGTATTCCGATTAACTTAAGGATATGATTACCTAGTATGTGTTCTCGGTACCTAGGCATTAAAGTCTGAGTCTTGGTGAAGAGGGCCCGAGCTTCTTGCAGCACAAAGCAGGTAGAAGGAGTATACAGACTGAAAAGTCTAAGACTTAGAGTTTAAGGTTGGTGATAAGGTTCATCTGAAGGTCTCACCCATGAAGGGTGTGATAAAGTTCGGTAAGAGGGGGACGTTGAGTCTGAGGTACATCGGACCTTTTGAGGTTCTTCATAGAGTTTGAGAGGTGGCATATGAGTTAGCTCTGCCACCAGGTCTTTCAGGCATCCATCCGATTTTCCATGTGTCGATGTTGAAGAAGTATTATGCCGACGATTCATTTATCATCTAGTGGGACTCCATATTTCTAGAGAATTTGGAGTTCGTGGAGGAGCCTGTGGCTATTTTGGACAGGCAGGTGAGGAAGTTGAGGTCTAAGGAGATAGCTTTGGTGAAGGTTCAGTGGAGGCATCACCCTATTGATGAGGTGACATAGGAGAGAGAGTCAGACATGCGGAGAAGATATCCTGACTTGTTTACGTCTTCCGGTATGTTTCCCTTATTCATTTCACTTCATTCAAGGACAAACATTTATTTAATTAGTATCTGATGTAACAACCCATCTGATTAATTTTAGCTAAAGACTCTTATTTGCCTATTTTTACCATTCTCATGGCCTTTATGTGGGGTTTGTGATACACATGGATGGGTGGCATGGATCCCGAGGTCCAGTTATATGAGTTTTGGATGAAAAACCCAAAACTAAAACTTTAGAGTTGGATAGTTTGACTCAAAGTTAACATTTGAGTAGATGGTTTGTTTTCGGATTTCATCACTTCCGATAGCTCCAGAGAGTCATTTATGACTTAGTCGAGTCATTAGTTCGCTTCCCGAGACAATTGTATGTATTTTATGGCCTTATTTGTAATATTTGGATTTTTGGTTATTTCGGATGATTCTTTAGAAAAGTATGTCTTAGATCGATTAAATGGGAAATTCGAGGGTACAAGTGAGTATATAGCATTGTTTACTTTAGATGAGCATGTCTGATTTGTGTCAGGGGGGTCTCAGGAGTGTTTTGGGTGTTTGATGGAAGTTTGGATTTTCTTTTCATGTTTTGGTGTCTAGTGTCCGCCTCGGCGACACCTCTATTCGCTCATGCATGTCTGCCTCGGCGGGAGGTTGTCTCGCAGAAGCGGGGGTAGGGAGATTGTTGAGTTTTTTCCTTAGCGGATGGGACTCCGCAGATGCGTGTGCGCCTCTGCGGAGTCGGGTGCGTTGAAATTAAAACAGGTTCATACACCTACATTCTTTGCACACACAGAACTTAAATTTTCATATAATCAAGGATATCACTAATATTAAACCTAAACTCATCTAAAAGCAACATAATCACCACATAACACTTAATGATCTTAACTAATCATGCTAGAAATCATAATTTATGCAAGAAAACTAACTAAATTAATAAAAATGCTTAAAGGAAGTAGGATTACTTTTTTTGTGGCAACATAAGGTCGAAGGAGACCTTGGTCTTCACTTCCACACTCAAGATCGCTCGCACACACAGAAAAGAGAAGGTTTTAGACTAGTGAAGACTAATTATGCTAACTAGAGTTCCACCAAAGGGCTTGGATCCCAATTAAGCTCAATTAATCGAATTTAAGTTTGAAAATGGCTCTCAACAAATGTCAAAGTCTAAGATTCAAGCTGCCAACCTTAAAACTTTTTGGTTGTAGTGGTATAAGCAGGTGTTAATACTTGCCAAAACTGTTTGTAACAATGAGGGTTGGGGTTCAATTTATAGAACCCCCAAACCCTAAAATTTTTGGATTCCAATCGGTGTGGGTTGAATGAAATAGGGGGGAAAATCCCTCCAAAATTCAACCAGCCAATGAAAATTGAGATTTGAAATAGCAGTGAGACAAAAACAATTAAAGATTCACAAAAAGCAATGAAGGGATGGGTAATCTCACCTATAGGGGTAAGACGGCATTCGGGCAAGGGAAATTAATGCCCTTGCCCATTTTGGATGAGCAAGCCTGTGCGAAAGCTCGTACACTGAAGATTTGCCATTTTGGCATTGAAGAACGAAGAGAGATGAAGACTAGGGCTCGAAGAGGAAAGGGGAAAATGGGGTCTGGGTGGATTTTACGCGTAATGAAGAAGACAGGTCTGGGTCGCGGTCCAATTTGGTCGGACCCAGCCGTTAAAAAAAGAAATAAGCAACCCATTTCGTGATTTAAATTAAAAACAAAAGCAGTGCAAAATGTGGCCATTTTTTAAATTGACAAGTGACCAAAATAATTTCAATTATAACCGAATTAAGTCATAAGCTTCAGTTTGAACCCAAATTTGATATTAATTAAAAATCAAAATCTTTAATCATGCAAAAAATTGTTTAATTGAAATAAAAGGATTTGATATTGAGATGGAACATAATTATCTTATTTAATTAAATAATTTTCTAAATTTGACAGAATAAATAAAAATAAGAGATGATATACAATTAGTAAACTGGACGATATTTTGTCAAATGAAATGATAAAATAATTCCAGAATAAATTTGTAAAATTATTTTTGTCTTGTAAAGTGTATATTTCACTCCATATGTGATTTGAGAATTCTGAATAATTAAATAAAATTATTGGAGGGTAAAAATTAGGTTTCAACAAGCAGTAGCGAGGGTTGGTACTTTCTGATACTTCTCTACTTTGTTAGTTAACTAAAGTATAATCAAATCAGATATCCAACTCTACCAGTAAACTCCTATAGTTTAATTAACCGTAAAGATCATCATTATTAACAAGTCTTTCCAAAGTTCCCAACTTTACTAAAGTGAAGCCAATTTACTATTATTGGATCTAGCCTAAACCCCGTTCAGAGCGTCTAGCCCTATTAAGTCTCATAACTCAGTCTTACATCAAGAATTAGTTGTAAATCTTCACTATTTCTTCCTATAAGGGCAAATGATCATAAGGTCCATATCTTTACATCAACGAGCACACGTGGCATAAATTACACATCAATAGTATGAATGAGATGCAATGCAAATGATATGTATGCAATGCAATGGTTACATGTACCCGATATACATATGCTTCTGCAGTAGGTGTCACGTGACCCATGGGGGAATCATGAGGTCCATATATCCACCTGAAATTTCCCATCGGGTCCCAGCTCTGTAGCTGTAGTATCATCATCAATCATTACTCTTACCATGTACTATATCCAATAATAGGCTTTCAAGTCCCTTTATCAGTATCTCAACAGTTCAATGCCAATAATAATATGAACGAAATGGATATGTATACACCTTGCAAAAGCATAAAACAATAAATTTAACATTTGCAAATTCCTTTTCAAGATTTAGACGAGATGTAGAGTAATGAATGCATGATGAAGTCATAATATATGATATATCAAACATGGCTAACATAGCCCAAATAATCAGTACACATACCAACCTAAGTGGATTTATGCACCACGTTCATTGCCCGAAGGCTAAACACATAATCTCCGTCACGTACAACATATTTTACCATTTAATTACCTTTTAAGTACACCGGTACACGCACAAGTACTCGTCACCTCACGAGTATGGGACCCCTAATCCCTATTATACCCGTTAATTAGTTAATTACCAACACATAACCCTACATTAAGGTCTATAAGTCTTAACTTGTTCGAATCTTAAGCCAAAAAGTCACTCGAGTGCCTTCCTTTTTCTTTCAGTATCTGAATGTGCCCAATCTGTTCAAATACGGTATCTAGATGGAATTATGAGTCTAACGATACTCACTTTGCTATATGAAATGGTTCAGGTCTAAAAAGGTCAATCCAAACCCCATTCCCAAATTTCAAGGGTCAAAACGGTAATTTATCGTGAATACAAGTTTGACAAGGTAAAAACAACACTATATACGGTCATACAAATCCAACAATACCCATATTGATATACTAAATTAGAATCCCCAAGCTAACCCAAAAGGAAACCCTGGGCCCACAAGGGTAAAACGGGAAATTGAAAGTAAAACTATCTTACTCATAGTCCATATAATCCATATCCTAAGAATCATCACATTCTTTTGGCAAGTTTAGAAATTCCTAAGTTAAGAGTAAAGGCCCGTGAAGGGTAAACTAGGGATTTCTAAGTAAAATAAGCAAACCGATTTTTCGAGTCGTTACAACGTGCCATACATTTCTCCTTTTTCATATCCTTTGTGTATACTTAGCTTTTTCTTGAAATTTTGGCAATAGTGTTGCAGTTCATTCGCAAAGCTTTTTATGTACGGTGTTTTACGACAAGCTCCAGCTGAGGTTGCTGGTGTCAAAGAATTACTTGTAGAAGAGTTCATTTGTTATTAAGATTTGTTTTTTGATCATTTAAAATATGATTTTGTTTGATGTTCTCGATGTCAAAATTTTAGGTTTCATTTCAAAAAAGCTTAAAAACTTGGGAGGCAACATTATTTCATGTGTATGAGCATCAGTAAGTTTTCTATACTTGATGCGGGTAAACTTTTACCATCAGTATGAGTGAGTTTTTTGTCAGTGGACCACAAAACTTACCACTTTCAGTGTTATAGCCAGGTAATGCAGAAATAAAACTCACAAGTTTAGACTTGACCATGTCGACATTAGGATCTAACTCACTGACTTTTAGTTACTACTTGAGAAATTAAGCATTAAATGTTCTTAAGTTAGTGATCCTATCTTGATAATCAACATCCTTGATCCTGAAGCCACTTTAGTGTTTTAAAGAACTACTCTCTTTTTTTAACTTGATGCACCATTGAAGTAGGAGGTTAGACATGATCTCAAGCATGTATATTAGTCAAAGGTTCAATGACTACTCCCTCAATTTCAATTTAGGTGTCTTAATTATTATGGAGAGTCAGATAATATTTTATTTAATCATAATTTTTAAAATATTTTGTATTGTTAAATATTGTGATTTATAACACTTTTTATATAGTTTCTAAATGTGAAAAATTTATTTTAAAAAAATTAAAGATTTTATATTCAAATTCACACCGAAAATTAGTTAGTTTAACCCACATATTTCAAATCATGACACAAAAATTAAAATGAGAAAAGTTTTAGTACTAATTTTTAGTAAGTTTCATTTCTACCTTAAAGACATCCTCCTACTCTATTTTTTTTGTTTTCCATCTAGTGTCCGATATTCATATTTGAGCTCGACTATATTCGGATTCACGCCGCGTAGAACTCATTTTTGGAAAAAACTCTCTTTATCAAGAATTTTTGTGTACCCATGGCTACTTATGCGTTATGTCTTTTTTAATTTTTTTTTTTGTTTTTTTGCCAAACATCAACATCTAAGAATGAAATGAGAAGATTATTATTATTTGCCTGACCTTTTCCATCCTAACACACAAATACCCCTTAGTGACCCTGTATTTTATTTCATACAACATATTTACGTAATTATATATATATTTCTAAACGTTGAAAAAGTATTTATAGTTATACAAGTAATTTATAGTACTCCTTTATCAATAAATTAACTATGTAAATCTTATACTTTCTAAAAAAAAGAATGCAAGAATCAATATCCAAATTCTTATCAAATATACGAGAAAATTACAAAAATGGTATCTTATGTTTGAGGGTAATTTTTAGCATAGTCCCTTAAGTATGGACTGGCAATTTTTTTTCTTTTAAGTTTATCAAAATTTAACATTTTTAGTCTCCGTAAAATATTCAATAATTTATATTTGTTAGATTTAATCATAGACACCACGAATTTTTTATCACATCCTAAAATATGCAACACAAGAAAATTACATTTGACACTAAGAGAATATGAAAATAACAAAAATTATAGGTCAAAAAATTAT
The DNA here is from genome assembly GCA_034509755.1 of Anisodus tanguticus. Classification (NCBI taxonomy): domain Eukaryota; kingdom Viridiplantae; phylum Streptophyta; class Magnoliopsida; order Solanales; family Solanaceae; genus Anisodus; species Anisodus tanguticus. Next base: position 38,714,769 of record CM067542.1, read on the forward strand.
ACCAAACTTTAAAAACAAATGAAAAATAAGAGAAACTACAAAAATTATATTTTTACATTTAGTGCATACTTAGGGAATTATTTTAAATATAAGAGACCATTTTTGTCATTTTGTGTCAAATATACTTGGGAATTGCTTTTCCCTTCCTATATAGAATTTTCCATTCTAAGCCTTTTTTTTTTTTCATACGTATACGAGCTAAAGGGCAAAAACAAAAAAATCAGAAAAGAAAAACGGAGCAAAGGTGGAAGAAAACGCCAGTTTAATACCCTTGCAGTGAAGTTCCTCTTGCTTGTACTCGCCGTCATCACAAACAAACAGAAGAGCAGAAATGGCTTGCCTGCAATATGGTAGAAATACTATTCAGCAACAGTTGATGAAGAATATGAAGACCTCATCAGCTATCTTCCACAAATACGATGAGGGAGGAGAAGTACATTTGCACCATCCACTATTTTACGCCGCCCAAGGCGTTCGTTACAGAAAACTACAAGTCATTCTCACTACTGTAAGTATTAATAAATTTATCCAATTGGATCAATTTTCCCTGACCTAAATTACCCATTACAAAAATTTCCATACAGAATTTATCAATTTGACGTCCGGTTTCTCTTTTTTCTTTATCCATACGAAGGAAAATGTTTTGAAAAATAAGTGGGGTTTTTACTTAATTTTTTAGTATTTGGTAAGTAAGCAAGGGAATGGATAGATTGATGACAATGTCACACATCGTATTGGGGCATGATGGATGGAATGGAGGCTCGCATCTGGAGTCTTGTGCGACAAAAATGTGCCACCAAAACTTGAAGGCAAGTTCTATAGGGTGGTGGTTAGACCGACTATGTTGTATGGGGCGGAGTGTTGGCCAATCAAGATGTCGCACATACAAAAGATGAAAGTTGCGAAGATGAGGATGCTGAGATGGATGTGTGGGATTACAAGGAGAGATAAGATTAGAAATGATGATATCCGGAACAAAGTGGGAGTGGTGTCGGTGGAGGATAAGATGCGGGAAACGAGGTTGAAATGGTTCAGGCATGTGCATGGGAGAGAGACACAGATGCCTCAGTGCGGAGTTGTGAGAGATTGGCTATGGACGGGTTCAAGAGGGGCAGAGGTAGGCCGAAGAAGTATTGGGGAGAGGTGATTAGAAGGGATATGGCGCAGATGCAACTTACGGAGAATATGACTTTAGATAGGGGGTTGTGGAGGACACAGATTAGGGTAGAAGGGTAGTAGGTAGTCGAGCGTAGTCCTACTTGCGCTTAAAGAATAGTAAGTGTTATCACACTTATAGGCGCAGTATTGCTTTATAGTCCCCTGTAGTTTGATTTCTGTTGCTATGTGTTCTTTAGTGTACTATGTTTATCTTACTCAGCTGTGTTAGCTACTGCTTCCGTTTGTTAGAATGCGCTACCATGGTGTATTCGATTTTGTTATCAGCATGTTTATACTACTTTAATTTCCTGTCTGAGTTTAACCGTTTCTCTTGCTTTGCTCTGCTTTACTTTCTTTGATTGTGATTATGTTTTGTCTTGAGCCGATGGTCTCCCGGAAACAGCCGCTCTACCTACCAAGGTAGAGTTAAGGTCTGCGTACACTCTACCCTTCTCAGACCCCACGTTGTGAGATTTCACTGGTAAGTTGTTGTTGTTGTGTAAGTAAACAAAAAATATTATCCAAAGAGTATTTATATGGAGTGTAATCTTGAAAAACATTATGAGGGTGGGATGGGGTGGGGAGTGGGGGTCCGGGGTGCGGGGGTGGGGTTTGGGGCATTGAGTTGGTGGGGAGGAGACAATGAACTTATTATGTCACTTATGGAACTTGTTTTCCGTTCCTTATTTTTGAGGAACTTGTTTTCCTAGAAAAAATGTTTTTCAAAACATTCTAAAACCAACCAAACATGGGAATATTGGAAGACATTTTCTGTTTTCCTCCATACCAAACACACCCTACGTCCTTTACTATTAGATTGATTCATTTTGAACTGACTCTTTTGCAATTATGACCTCATTCTTTCACTTTGTTGTTTAAAATTGCGTTTTTCTAAGCAGAGTATAGACAAGCTTGGAAAAGCAGGGGAAACTGTGAAAGTAGCGCCTGGATATTTTCGCAACCATCTTATGCCCAAATTGCTGGCTGTACCCAACATTGACAAGTACAGACATCTCATGGAAGATCAGCGAAAGGTTTTCTTCGTTCCATTTGTGTTGTCAGTGTTCGGTTGTTAATATTGATAATGCTCTGAGTAGGATTATGTAATTGTGAGAATTTGATATGTTGGTTCTTTTATTCTCCTGTCCTGAACTTGAATGCTGATTGAAAATCTGAGTGTATGAGATGTTAATGTACCTAAGAGAGGAATTTGGTATACCCCTTGATGAGAATACAGAGTTTTTTTAATCTAGTAGCCTTGGAACTTCCATTAGTTTATGTGCGTCATTTATTTGAAGAACAGTTGCAATGCAGGTAAAGCTATCCTGCCCATGTCATACTTACTATAATATTAGCATAACAATACAAGTTTCCCATCTGCAAACAGATAATACTCTTTGTTTATATCATATCTAGTAGGAATTTGAATGACTTGGATTTTCCCCCTTCCTGTTGTACTTATTGAGAAGGAGAAACTTGCACAACACGTATTGGGTCTTATTAAAATACATTATGGACAGCCGTTTTCAGCTGCCCGATTCGTATCTTTAAAGAAAGAGTAGGCTTAATCAGGTCAACAATATCGACGCTATTGCCCTAATGATTCATGGCCTCCGCCTGATCCTGAATGCATATTTTTTCAAGTTCATCTTCAATTGATGTGGTTGTTCTTTCTTTTGAAAAGACTACCAAATCATATACATAAGGCTCACATATATTAAGTAAGAGGTCGCTGATAATTTGTGTCATCGCGCTTTGATATGTTGCACGCTCTTTTGGCATATCATAGCAAGGGAAGTAAGTGAATTCTTTTCTTTGTTCGTCTGCATAATTTTTACTTTTTATTTCACAGAATAAAAAAATATCTTAGTGCACCTTCAGTTAAAAAGGGTGAGTATGTTGGGACAAATATGCCAATTTTTCTGTGTTGAGCATGTGGTATACCCTGGCATGCTTTACGTTCAACAATGTGTTCTATACATTTTTTCACATTTTTTCACATTGTAAGTGGTGCCATTTGTGAGTAAAGTAAAATGAGATTAGTTTTCTCCGTGCTTTCTTTTTATATATTGATCACATTCTCGTGAAATTATGTATTCATCTGCTTAGCCTTTCAAATATGCTGCCTCTCTGCCAGATTTACCAACGTGAGGAAGTTGAAGAGGTTAAAATAGTTCCAGCAACCAAGGAAGATAAGATGAAAGGATACCAGATGGCAGCAAACCACCTGGATAGAACTACGTTGGTCAGTATCTTATGCTAAAGCTCTTTGGAATTTTGAAACAATCTCCATTAATGATTATCAGTAGTCTTATATCATGTCTCTCATTAATTCATCATGAACTGTTTACTATCCTGTGATATCCCTGACACTTCTTCTGAAAGAGGATACCGAAGAGGAAAGTAAAGCTATCTGATCATCTTTTAGATCACACAAACTGTTGATAGTGGCAACCTAGCATAACTGGTATAAAGTTGTTGTAACAGTGACAGGATCTTGCTATACTGATCGTGTTTTCAAGATTCAAGCGTCATCCCTTGGTTATTTTTAACTGTTCGGATACCCTTTGGTGATTGAGCTATCAGTAGTTATTCACTTCTATATCTTTTATCTGAACTGCAAATTTCCTTCAGGTGCTAAGAAAGCTCGCAAAGAAACCGTTGACGAAAGATGACAATGGTGGGACTTTCATTCAGGAACCTGTTGGAAAAGATGAAATTGTGGCTGAGGTAATACTTTGTTCCTGACTTGTTTTCTTTATATCCTTTCTACATTTCCCATTAAGAAATCCTATTGATAACCTTTTTTGAGAAAGGGGTGTGCTCGGGGAAGAGAATATTTACAGAAGTTCATACTTGTGAAACTTGCTTTGCTTTAGTGGCAGCCAGGAACAAGTTGATTTTCTTTTCCTATCAAAAATAAATTATTCTTCTCGTTTTCGCCCTCAGAAAGGTATATATTGTCGTTCTTTATGTTTTTTACTCTTTTCTTTTTGTGATGATAACTTGAAAATATAGGTTCTATCAGTACTTGTGCAATATTCCGCCTTTGGGGAACAAAAATCTGTACAGATTCCCTCGACCCCCCTCTTTTCCGAGTCAAATTAGTTGTTGGTAATTGTAATTTGTCTTGGACACAGATTAATATGTCTGTACATAATAGCTGGGTTTCTAGCCCCCATGGCTTTGGTCTAGTGGTAAGAGCGAAACTTGTGATGTGTGGATTAGGCACATGTTACGGGTTTGAACCAAACAAAAGCCTGGTATTTAATGGAGAAGGGTAGGGGGCAGGAGCATCACCCCCATCGAGCTTCAAACCATGCCCAGTGTCCCTCGGGGATTTCTCAGGTATCCAAAAAAAATATGCTGGATTTCTCTAGGATATAAGCGTAGCTTAGTGGACAAGCTAGTTTATTTCCTCATTGATTTTCAAACTTAGGTTCGCAAGGATTTTAAATTCAGTAGTACACTAAAAATTCTAAATCCTCGCCTATAAAAAAAGGTACATATTCTTTCAGCATTTCTGCTTTATGTTTTGAGTATATGGGACGAATGGAATAGGAGATTGTTTCAAAAAGTGAGAATGATGTAGAAAGCATTAAGAGATTTTTTTCATTTCACTTGTATTTTTGGTGCAAGGAGAAAATATCATGTTGTATGGGTAGTTGTTGAAGTTGGTGGAAATGTATGATTCAACTATAGTCACATGAACATCTTATTTTTTTACACCAACTTGGTTTATTAATGAAACTTCTTGACTTCCTGATTAACAAAAATCAAGAAACTTTTTGACTTATCCCCAAAAGAAAAAGAAATTGTTCTGTAGTTCTACTTTTTCTTGTGATGTTTCTTGGATGGTAAAAGTAATGTCAGCATTTTCTATCTTTAATTCCTTCCTTTTTTTCTGTTATTTTTCTATTTGGCTCAAGTTCTATAGCCTTTCAGTTGGTAATCATTGTTCCTCTATCCCAATAATCATAGGACATGAAGGGCCCCTCAATTTTGGTTGAGGCACTTCTTACTTGTCCATCACCAACTAATCTAGCTCTTGAAATATATAATATTCTTGATCCTTTTACTAGCCGAGACACTATAAGATTAAGTGTAGCAGCCGCAGTATGATTTTCATCATCGTTGATTGTGGAAAAAATAGTTTATCCTCTTCTAATGTTCCTTAGTGATAGAACTTCTTATATATTTTTTTTGTTTTGATAAGGTTGGTGATGGTTATGGTCTGTATGTTCCCTATGAGCATAGTTGCGAACAGCTGTTCTAGAGAATTTCTCAATGTCTTCCTAGTTTGAGTCAGCCAGTCTCTCTGGGCTTCTTGATTTCCTTATAATTGAACTAGGATCAACATCAAAGTTTTAACGGGGACATGTCCTTCAAGGCCTAATTGACTGAAGACAGTCAGGTGTAGCAAATCTGAGTTGTAGTCGGCATGAGACATATGCCTTTAACTAAAGCTATGTGCTTCAAATGTTTTTCTTTTCTAATCCAATAAGAAGGATGTGTATGAAGGAGTAACAGTAATCATGGCTATTAGTGATACAAAACATGGATACGGATTAGAACAAATGTTTTCATATGAAGGTATCAATCAAAACAAACAAATGTTTTTAGTATGAATGATTACAAAGCTAACAAAATATGAAGGAAATAGTCTAAAAGTTTCGTTTGGGAAATTAAAATTAATGCTATTTTTTTACTCTTGCAAGTTGTCTTTAGCTCCAGCAATCTCAGTTATTTACAACCTTAGGCCAATTTCTTGACCTTTTTATATTTTCTATTTGGTGCCAACTCCCAAGTGAAAGTTACTTGAGGAAAGCCGTTTTACACCGAGATTTGACAGCAGTTTTCTCTCTCCTTTTTCTGTACCTTACAACTGTTACATTGTTTTCTTTATGTGGATTTGCTTGCTGGTGGCATATGGTATTTGCTAAACTGAAAGCCCTACCGTCTTAACTGTATCTCTGGGTCACTAGTACTTCACCTTCCTGCCCAGTGTCTCTCTCTCTTTTTTTTTGTATAACCAAGAAATCCCCGAGGGCCAGTATCTTGCTTTCTGGTGGATGAGTGTTTGAAGACTACTGTAATGCATGGTGTATGATGAATATTTCATTTACTCACAAATTTATCAAAGTTGAGTGTGAAATAATCATACTTTATCTTGTGGAAGATTTTTGGTTTAGTGCCATATTCTTTATTTTTCTGTATGCTCTGTATTGCTTTCCTTTTTGGTTGCCATGTTTTCTTCACAGCCGTATTCTCTTATTCATAACTAATTTGATTGTTGCACTTGAGCCGAGGGCTTTCGGAAACAACCGCTCTACCTCCTCGAGGTAGGGGTAAGGTCACTCTACCCTCTCCAGACCCCACTTGTGGGATTACACTCGGTATGTTGTTGCCATATTCATTATAATCGTGTTGGAAGAAAGTTACAAGTAAATAGAGAATGTGTAGAAACACACAAATTTTTAATGGAATGTATAAGAACATACCTTTTGTTGAAATGTACTATATGTCATTTATATGGATATGACAACCTAAGATGCACATTTTTATAAGTAAGGTAAAAGTTCTATATATGTATCATCATTAAGCTTATGCTGACATACAATAGGGTACATCAAAAAAAGTTCTTACAGATTGTGTAGGGGACTAATGAAGTCAATCATGACCTCCACATCATGAGTTAATGTATATTTGCCATTTTGCTCCAATGTCTTAAAAAATTCTGAAGTCACTCTCTCTCTCCAAATAATCCATCAAATTGTTATTGGGATTGCAATCCAGACCCTTGAATGTATGCCCCTCAGCCCCTTTTGTGCCAACTTTGTAGAAGTTCTAGACCGAGTCTAGGCATTTTTCATTTTTGACCCAAAACATTTCTTACTGCTCACCAAAACAAGCCAACTTTAAGAGGAACTTTGGTCTTCAAGAGCATCTTCTAACGTCAGTTCATCCCCACTGTTCAGTCTGTCTCTGCACCAAGTCATAACAACTTTTAACAGAGTTTTTTGTCTTTACTAGCAACCCAGACCTCATATCCATCTTATTAGCATCAATATATCCCAACAAGTTTAACAGTAGACCAATGTCCATCTCTCAATCATTGAAATTCCTTAAATTAAGCTTCTATCCTGTATTAGATTAACTTGCTGTTACTTGTTCATAGCTTGTTAGTAGTAAGGCTATACAAGATAGGAAACTTATCCATTAGTTTTTTCCCTTCTATCCACAAATCTGTCTAAAATCTAATTTTGCTGCCATTTTCAACCTCCAATCTCATACAAAGGCCATGAATTACTTATAACCTTCCAAATGCTTAGCCTTGTAGGTGCCATAGCAATACCAAGATCCCAGTGATCCTTTCTACCATATTTTGTAGCTATTAACTCCTTCCAAGGCACATTTCCTTCTTCATTGTACCTCCACAACTATTTGCACAACAGACTTTTATTATGGAGCTTTAGGTTTCTCACTCCTAAACCCCCAGCTTCCTTTTCCTCGTAACCATTTGCCAGTTAACCAAATACATTTTCTTCTTTTCTGCTCTACCCTTCCCATAGAAGTTGACTTCTTGTGTTAATTTTCTTCTCAATTGCTGATGGCATTGGGAATGAATACATTAGGTAGGTTGGATCTCATACATCACCCTATTGATTAAAGTGAATATTCCTCAAAAAAAAGATAGATACTGTTAATTCCAGATGGACAACTTCTTTGAATATTTGTCAATTACACCTCGCTAGATATTGTTTCTCTTATTTTGCTTGTGCTTATGCTTTGTCTTGAGCTGAGCGTCTCTCGGAAACAACCGCTCTACCTACCAAGGTAGAGGTAAGGTCTGTGTACACTCTACCTCCCCAGACCCCACGTTGTGGGACTTCACTGGGTATGTTGTTGTTGCTAATCGCCACATCCTTTTATCATTCTTCTTTGCAAAAGGGTGGAAATAGTGAGATGAATTCGTTGGGCTTTGGTGTGTTTTATATAGTTTGGGCCTTTGATTTGAGGCTGAAAGGTTAGTGAAGGGATGTGGATGTTGGGTTTGGGTGGATATTTGTTTGGGTTGCTGGGTGGGTTTTGCTTGGATTGATGTTGGGTACGGGAAAGTGATTGAGAAGGGGTCGGGTATTGGTAAAAAAATCCCAGTATAGTTGATGGTTACTTGTGGAGAAGAAAGAAAATAGAGAGCACAAATGTTTTAACGAGCGATAATGGCATTTTCTTCTTCATCACTACATTTAAGAAAAAGAAAGAGATAAGAGACAAAACCTTCGAGATGTGCAAATTTGGGAATTAAAAGGATGATGAATTAGTACAAATCTTTTTACATTGTATTTTAGTTATTTTAACTTCAAGATGGGCAAATTGAGTACATGTAAGAAAGTTACTTGAAAATTTCAGACACGCTTTTAAGCTGGTCAAAGACTTCTACTTGGGAGTAGGAGGTTGCAAGAGCTCTAGTGTTGTTATCTTACTACTAGTTGTATCCTTGACATGCTACCTTTTGGAGATATATCAGCTTTTACTATCTAAATATCAATAGAACACTACTTGAAAATGACTCTTCTGCCCCAAAGCAAAGTGTTCCAAATGTTCCTTGAAATTATTGCTCCCATCTGATTATTTATATCTAATATGCATTAGGATCCCGATTCATGAATCTCTTGTTCGAGAAATCAAATAAGAGGCTTGAACCACTTCTTTCTTTTCTATAAATATAGAAAGCGGTGCTTCATATATACACACACACACTTCCGCACATATATATAGATTTAAACCGACCAAAAGTTTTTCTTTCATAAACTTTGTGCTCGGCCAAATTATGCCACAAATTTATACGGATCGCATGTTCCAAAAGGCTTTCTTTCTTTCTTAAACTCATGTCGAGTCAAACTGCCCCACATAAATTGAAGTGGAGGTAGTGCGCACACATCTCTCTCTCTGTGTTTGTGTTTACAGGGGAATACCAACTTCAGTCTTTGCAAACTTTATGTTGGATGGAAATTATTTTGTGTGACCTATCTACAATGTCAACCCTCCATAAGTATTTCGATGTTTTATTAAGTTCTATTTACAAGTCAAATCTTTATTTGATTTGCACTTCCAGTTTATTGGCCTATATCCTTCTATTGGTGGTTGATAGGGGCGTAATTTATGTCCTGCAAAGTTGGGGCTTTCTTTCTGTAAAGAATGGATCTCTGGCCTAACGCAACCCCAAAAGCTAGCTTGTAGGGTGAGAATTGTCCAACTCCATATAAGGAGTCCATGTTCCCATTTCATTTCCGATATGGGAATCTCAACACTCCCCCACATGTCTAGACCTCGTTAACTGGAGCGTGAACAATATAATTTGGGGGCCCAACATCAGTGAACGAAGAATTGGAATGAGTCTGACTCTGATACCATATAAAGAATGAATCTTGAGTCTAACTCAACCCCAAAAGTTAGCTTGTAGGATGAGGATTGTCCAAGTCCTTATAAGGAGTCCATGTTCCCATTCCATTTCCGATGTGGGAATCTTAACACTTTCTGCAAGACCACAACATGTAGTGTCATGAAGAGCTGATTTCAGGAGTTTTGAAATGTAAGGAGAATATCACATCTGTGCTAGGGATTTTATGCTTTGGCATCGGCATGATTTCCTTTTGGTAGAATAAGGGCAAGTGTTTTTCCACAATAAATCACTATCTACGGGATGAAATCTACCTCCTCTTATGACCTCGAGACACCTGACTTAGATTAGTAACTTAATGATAACAACTTCTCCAATATTACTGTTGTTTTCTGTACATACTATCTCCAAGATTGACCTTGAAATGGCATCTGATAGGAGATTGTGATAGATGATTTGACATGTCTCCTCATAATTGGTTCCCTTCTCTTATGCAAAGCCTTAATTAGGAGGGGGAGCCTTATGTCCACTGTCTTTTAATTCCATCATATTGACAAAAGTACAGAAATGAGAAATGTACAATTGGAGATACCTGATTTGTTGACAAAACCTCATCATTTTTTTTTGTCATTACATTATGTTTGTGTTTTAAAGGCGCTTCTCCAATTTTCTTGTTAATTGCGGATGAAATTCTAATTTTCTGCGACTCAGATATATTAAGGAAATGCTCAAAACGTAATGCTAGTTTCGTGCTGCCATAATTCTTTCTTCTTTATCAGGTGGCGAGACAGATCTCTGTTCGTATTGAACCTGAACATTTGGTTCTGGATACACCTTTGCACGTGATGGGTGAATTTGAAGTACCACTGCGGATGCCAAGGTCCATTCCTTTACCAGAAGGTAAGACCCAATGGGTTCTGCAAGTCAAAATTAGGGGCAAATGAAGAGAAGACTTCCAAGAACATCCATAATACAGAGTAGTAGTGACAGAAATTAAATGATCACTACATTCGAATGTGATGATGGTCTAAGCTTCATTGTTCATCTGTAGTTTTAGCATAGGTGCTTGTCTTTTGGCAGAAAAAGATAGCATTTTGTCCAGCTATATTTAGATTTTTGGACTAACCTGCTGGAATTTATTGGTGGATGATATAACATGTTGGACTGTTTTCCCTTCCCTTTGTGTATCTATTCTCTGCAGGCTGCAGCTTTGATCAGTATAAATTAGAGCTGGCCAGTGGGGCGGGCTCGGGACTGGCGGGCCGGGTTTGGCGGGATTTGCCGAAGTCCCGTACAGATCCCGATCCCGTCGGAATTGGGTCGGGGCGGGATCGGGATCGGGATCGGGATCCGGGCGGTTTTTCCTTTTTATTTTTATTTTTTATAATAACATATGTATAAAAAAATCAATAATTAAACAAGACAAGATAGTGTAATAAAAACATCTAAGGATGTTTTTGTGTCTCTTATATTATTTAATAGACATATGAACTTTTTGTAATACAAATACAATTGTCGAAATTGCAACTTTGTGGTGTTGTCCAAAAGTTGCAAATTACATAATAAAATTGCAATTAAAAAAATTACATTCTTAAAAAAATATGTTATAGTTTCTTGATAACTTCTTGTGGTTCTTCGATTGGAATTAGTATTTGTTGATCAAATTGATCCACGTCGCTTTCACCACTTTCGGATAAGATTTTTCGTCTTTTTCTTCGTTGAGCTCCGGTTGACCGCACCTTCTCCGCTCCGCTCGTATCCAATCTCTGAATAATACTACAATCTCCAAGCTGTCTTCGGCTAATGAGTGTATGTGGTCTCCTATTTGATATATGTTGACAGAAAAAAACGCTTTCAAACGCAGTTGATGACGCTTGAATGTTCAAAACATCTCGGGTCAACTTTGAAAGTGTCGGAAATGTCTTCTCATTCCCCCTCCAGTATTTCAGCAAGTCTTCACGTCCTTTTTCATTGAGAACTGCTTGGTACGGTACAGAACCCTGCAAAACAAAAATATCAAACTCGCTAATTTGGTTAGTAGCGGTACGACCGCACATTCTATTTCTGAGGCTTTCAATACTAGTCGCAGAAACAACATGTCTTTTGTGAGGTAGGTTGTGTTGAATAAGGAGAAGAAGATGGTATGAAAGCCGGTAGGTTACTAGCACTTTCTTGTTGGTAAAACCTATATACTTTTTTGCATTGGTCTTCTACGCTAGACAACACTTCTTCTTTAGTTTGTTCAATTGGTGGTGGGTGATTTGGATTTTTGGGACTTGGAGGTGGTAGTACTTCTATATAATCGTAAATAGTTTCAATAAGTGATTTAGTACCGTCTATTTTAATAGTTGGATTTAATACAACACCAATAATATAAATAGTGGGAATAAGAATAAAATATTTTTTAATTTTGATAAACATTTTTTTAATAGCTGTCATGTAAGCTGGTTTTTTCATATATTCAGTAAGTAATAAAAATATTAGATCTATATAAAATAACATAGTTGAAATAGTAGGATAATTTATGCCGAATTTTTTTTTTGTTGCTTGAAAAAATTTCTCTAAAAATACAATAAGTTCGGAAATTTTTACTCAATCGCTATCTACAACCATATAAGCTGGATTTTGATTATGAGAGTTAAAAAATAAAGTTATAGGTTTTCTATAGTTATAAGCAACAAGTAATTGCTCGTATAAAGAATTTCACCTAGTGGGTACTTCTTCTGGATTTTTCTATAAGGTAGTTGGCAATCGTGACAAGTTTTTTTATATTCTTTTCTTCGTTGTATTCTATTATTTTTTAAAATAAAGTTTATAGCAAATTGTATTTTATTAAGAATGTTTTCAAAAAGTAATAGATCATCCTTTACAATTAAGTTATATATATAGCACACACATTTTATATGAAAATGATCTGAAAAAGATGGAGTTAAACTATTTTTTAAAATTGTAATAGCGTAATTGTTAGAAGAAGCGTTATCTAATGTAATAGCCATAATTTTATCGGTTATTCCGTAATAATCGCACACTTGATAAATATTTTCTGCAAATAAATTACCAGTGTGCTTATCATCTATATATCTATACGCTAAGATACGATTTTGCATAGACCATTTATAATCTATCCAATGACAAGTTACCGTTAAATAATCATGGCCGTTAGTACTATGGCCTATATCAGAAGTGATAGCCACTTTGTCATTAAAATGATATAATGAATAACGTAAATACTGTTGATATTCATGTGCAAATTCAAATACATACATCTCTCTTAACAGTTGATCTAGGAAAACCGTTAAAAACAGGATTATACAAATCTCTAATGTAATGAATAAAATTGGGAGATGAATGAAATGAAAAAGGCAAACCCTCCACAACAACTAATTTTGTTATTGCTTCCCTATCTCTATGTTTATTGTATTTAGGGCCTACAATTCCCCCCGTCATAGGGTTAATTTGACCCTGTACTTGATCCGGGACAATATCAGTATGTGAACCTTGTCCCGATGGAGCGGGCGTTTGCGCACCCGGTTTTGAAGCCTCGTATTGGGCATACCTAGCTGGATGAGTCCTTACTACGTGTCTCATTAAACCCCCGTCCCACCGTGACCTTTTCCAGTTTTAAATTTTGAAACATCTTTACAAGTTTTACATCTAGCTACTTGATTCTCTACGTCCCTATCAAAAATTATCCATACATCTGACTTTAATGGTCGTTTTGTTGGACCTCATCTCATACTAGGGGGAATATGAGATATTTCAGTTTAAGGTGCACCAGTGGGTGTGTTGTCATCAACATTATTGGGTGTATCATCTAGATTATCGTCTAAATTAAAGTCTTCTTGAGTTCCAGAAAATAGCTCCTCGTCTAAATCTAATGATATTGTAGGAAAATGTTCAGTATCAACAAAATCATCCTGTGTAGGAATAGGATGACTAGAAGAAGTACCCTTGCCCTTGTTGCCCCTACTAGAAGAAGCCTGACCCTTACCCGTAAGCATACGTTTAAATCCTTCCATTATAAATTTAAAATTATACTAATAAATAATTAAAGTAAATGAAATTAAGTGCGCTAAATAAAATAAACAGACAATAATAATTTAAAGAAGGAACAAATGTACCAAACGCCGACGTAACGTCGACGTGTAATCGAGAGGTTGAAAATTGAAACTTTGCTCGATGGAAGATCCTCAAGCTAGTTGACAACTTCACTCCCAATTCCCAAATGAATAAATAAAATTGAATATTTAGTAGACAATGTAGACTTGTAGAGAGATAGATTGAGAGATTGTAAGAAGATTTTGTGAGAAAGATGAAGAGAAAATGAGGTATTTATAGTTGGAAAATTGGGTTAAAGTGTAAATATAATAACTTATGAGTTAAAAATAAATATTAAGGGGGTAGGGGGGTTGGGGGAGGGGGGAGGCCAAAAATGGTCGTTGCACAACGACCAAAATGTAAAATGGTCGTTGGTGCAACGGTTATTTTTGCAAAATGGGGGATTTCGGGCGAAATCGGGATCGGGCCGGGACAAGCGGGACTGGGTCGGGACGAGACATTGTCCCGTCCCGGTTCAAGTCCCGATACCGCAATTTTTTTTTAACTACTCGGGTTCGGGGCGTGTCGGGGCGGGACCGGCCCGACCCGGCCCACTGGCCAGCCCTAGTATAAATTGTAGCGCATTTGTGGACTATTTTAAAGTGTAAGTTACATATTTGGCCGTTCACAAAAATAATTACAACTGCTATATATACATAACATATACGGTAGTCATGTATATAATACATATATTATATGTACATATACATTAATATGTAATAAATATATATTTTTCGGTTATTATTTTGCTCGGTGATTATGCCGTGTAAAAATTCCTTAATTTAGAAGCATGCTAAATGAGTAGGAGTTATCATCATTGTCTTTCCATAATGTGATTTTCCTGCAAATTTCGCTTTGTCATAGTAGCCCAGGCAGTTGTCTTAAATTTCTTCTCATCTTTGTAGCACAATTATAAGTGTTAGTAATAACTATAGTTGGAATTGGAATGTTGTTTCCCTTTGGATTTGAATTATTACATATGCTAACTGTGTAAGAATTAATTGTACTATCAGTGTAATTTTACACGTGACAGGAGGTTGGTTACCAAATATATTAGGTTATTATTTAAGGTCTTATCATAAGTATTTATATGTGATTGCCTTGTAAGTAATATACACAAAACTACAACTATTAAGCTTTAATCCAAACAAGTTGAAGCCGGTTATATGAATGATGTAGACATGTCAATCATATATTGCAATATCCGGCCAACATATACATAAATATCGATTTCAACAGTTTAGATCTTTACCATGTAAGTAATCTAATTAATTTTTACAGTTTAATACACAGAAGTTAAACTCCTTCATTTAAGATTTTTGGAATTAGAAATTTTAAATCTTAATCTGTAGCAATTAACTTGCTACTAAATTGCAGAAAACGACAAAGAAAGTAATTAAAGGAAAATGACAAATTTCGTATATTTCGATACCTGAGAATTACAATGATTGAGAATATAAATACCCTGATAATGACAGCTATAAAATGTAACAACCTTATCCAAGAATGGACAAGTGTCTTGCTTCTAGAATCCCATAGTGGAACAAGAGGACTTGTAAAAGACTCATGGGCTAAAGTGCCAACTAAAAGACTATTGGGTAAATACCAACATAAGCAGCTAATTAATATTTTCAGCAAAAGGAGTAAAACACCAACTAGAGCTCTATCATAGATGGTCGGAATCACGACATGATCGTACATTTTTCATTTTATTTTATAAATAAGCACGAACGGCTTTCTCTCTCTCCCCCACCCCCGGACTAACGGTAACAACCCCGCCCCTCCCCCCACACATAGACGCAACACCACCACAGACCACCGAAGCGGCTCCGTTCTCTTGCGACTAGCAGCTTTGGCATATATATCTTTTGATTTAATGTGTCGCTTTATCAGTAAGTAAGCCTACCTAGGGAAAATCGATTCCTCCGATCTACAGAAACCCAGAATCCGGTGACCGGATTCCACGTGTTTGAAGTACACGCGCCGATGATAAGCTTTCCGGCAGGATTTCTCTAGCTGCGCGTGCAAGAGTGTGGAAGGAAAGATCGAGGTTCGTCTTTCATCTCCGACATCGACAAGAAATTCCCGGTCAAAATACGTGGTGCTTATCTCGGAAATAATGATTTTAGACAGTGAACAATCTTTTCCGGCGTGTGTACAGTGATTTCTGGCGTGTGAACAGGTTCTAACCTGGGGTTGTTACCACTAGTTTCCCATACTCAATATTTGTTCTTATCATTGTAGTTAAATTTTTGCGTGTTGCATTTTATTGAATCTTGACTTTACATTCTTGCATTTATTCTTGTTGTCCTTTGTTTTATCATTCTGGTCTGTAGTAGCCTGACTTACCTCTAGATTCTTTCTTACTTTGCTTTAGTATTGCTTCCCATGTGTGTTAGCATTAATCTTTGACTAGTATTTTTTTTCTGCTCTAGTGTCTTTGGTGAATGATGGTAGACTAGGCTCATATTTTCGATCGGGGACGGGGACGAGGGTTAGGAGGGGTAAGTGGGGTAAGAGAGATGCTAGGATGAGAATAGGGTCTTGGAACATTGAGACTTTAACAAGGAAGTCCATAGAGCTAGTTAAGATTCTTAAGAAGAGGAGGATTAATATAGCCTGTGTCCAGGAGACCAAATAGGGTAGGACCTAAGGCTAAGGATGTGGACGGGTATAAGTTATGGTTCTCGGGTAGGTCGAGGTATAAGAATGGGGTAGGCATTTTAGTAGACAGCGAGCTAAAGGATCAAGTGGTAGAGGTTAGGAGGGTCAATGGCATGATGATGGCGATTAAGTTGGTAGTTAGAGGATTCACTATGAATATTTTTAGTGCTTACGTGCCGCAAGCGGGCTTGGACGAGGATGAGAATAGGCGCTTTTAGGAGGATTTGGATGAGGTTGTGGGAGGTATACCACCCACTGAGAAATTATTTGTAGGAAGGGATTTCAATGGACATATCGGGTCACTTTCGGGGGTTATCATGACATGCATGGAGGCTTTGGCCTCGGGGACAGGAATAGGGGAGGCGTCTCACTTTTGGAGTTCACTAAAGCTTTTTGGGATGGTGATAGCCAATTCGAGGTTCCTGAAAAAGGACGAGCACTTGGTGACTTTCCGTAGTTTGGTGGTTAAGACTCAGATAGACTTTTTGCTCCTTAGGAAGGTTGACAACGGTCTTTATAAAGACTGCAAGGTTATTCTGAGGGAGTATCTTACAACTCGACCTAAGCTTTTGGTGATGGATTTGGAGAAGAAGAAGAGGGTTGTGGATGATAGGTTAAAAATCAAATGAGGAGTTTGACCATGGCTAGTGCAAATGAGATGGGGGAATAGTGGGGATGCGACTAGTATGTGCGACAAGATGGCTAGTTGCATTCGAGAGGTAGCTAGAGAAGTGCTAGGGTTCTCGCGGGGTAGCCGTGGTGGACATCGAGGGGACTGGTGGTGGAATGATAAAGTTTAAGCAAAGGTGGAAGTGAAGAAAACAGCGTATGCGAAGTTGGTAGAAAGCAATAACGAGGTGGAGAAGTGGACGAATAGGGAACTGTATAAGATGGCAAGGAAGGAGGCAAATCTAGCAGTTACGGCGGTGAAAATAGCGGGTATTGAACGCCTATATGTGGAATTAGAGAAAAAATGTGGGATAAGAAGATTTACATACTAGCCAAGGTGATGGAGAGGAGGACCCGTGACTTGGATCACGTGAGGTGTATCAAGGACGAGGATGACAAAGTACTGGTGGAGGACACATCTATTAGGCGGAGGTGGCAGTCTTACTTCCATAAACTCTTGAACGAAAAATGAGATAAAGACATTGTGCTGGGAGATCTGGAGTAATCTGGTATGTATCGGGATTTTGGGTATTGTAAAAGCATTAAGGTTGAGGATGTTATGGGTGCTGTTCGTAGGATGCGCAGGGGATGAGTGAGCGGGCCGGATGAGATCCCAATTGAATTTTGGAAGAGTGCAGGCAGGGCAGGTTTGGAGTGGCTGACTGAGTTGTTTAACGTCATTTTTAAGACAACGAGAATTCTCGAAGAATGGAGGTGGAATACAATAATTCCTTTGTACAAGAACAAATGTGATATTCAGATTTGCAACAACTATAGGGGTATCAATCT
The DNA here is from genome assembly GCA_034509755.1 of Anisodus tanguticus. Classification (NCBI taxonomy): domain Eukaryota; kingdom Viridiplantae; phylum Streptophyta; class Magnoliopsida; order Solanales; family Solanaceae; genus Anisodus; species Anisodus tanguticus. The sequence continues at coordinate 38,732,551 of CM067542.1, forward strand.
GCTAAGCCACATTATGAAAGTTTGGAAAAGAGACGTGGAGATGAGGGTGAGAAGAGGCGTGTCTATTTTTGAGAACCAGTTTAGATTCATGCCGGGGCGTTCGACTACAGAATTCATTCATCTTATTAGGAGGTTGGTGGAGCAATATAGGGAGAGGAAGAGAGACTTACGTATGATTTTCATCGACCTCGAGAAGGCATACGACAAAGTCCCTAGGGAGGTTCTAAGGAGATGTCTGGAGGTTAGAGGTGTACTTGTGGCGTACACTAGGGTGATCAATGATATGTATGATGGAGCCAAGACCAGAGTACAGACAGGAAGAGGAGACTCGGAGCACTTCCCAGTGATGATGAGGCTGCACCAGGGATCATCTCTTAGCCCATTCTTATTTGCCTTGGTGATGGATGGACTGACGCGACAAATCCAAGGGAAATTGCCATGGAGTATGTTATTCGCAGATGACATAGTCTTGGTTGATGGGACTCGCAGTGGAGTGAACGCTAAGCTAAAGATTTGGAGACAGACTCTAAAGTCTAAAGGGTTCATGATAAGTAGGACCAAAATAGAATACTTGGAGTGCAAGTTCAGTAACGAGAGCGACCTTGAAAAAGGCGTGGAGGTGAGGCTTGGTACTCAGGTCATTCCAAATAAAAGAAGATTCAAGTACCTCGAGTCTATTATCCAAAGGATGGAGAGATTGATGGCGATGTCATACATCGTATTGAGGCCGAGTGGATGAAATGGAGGCTCGTATCTGGAGTCTTATGCGATAAAAAGGTGCCACCAAATCTTAAAGGCAAGTTCTATTGGGCGGTGGTTAGACCGACTATGTTGTATGGGGCGGAGTTGTTACACCCCGTATTTTCGCACTCGTATGCATCGTAAATAAAGTAGCATAAAGTCCAGTGAGGCTAATATCTAATATTAGGATGAAAATAAGCTTAAACAAGTGTTATGAAAGCTTCGTAAGATTTCGGGGTCAAACAAATCAAAGAAACTAAGTTCGTCGAAACTCAGGGAAAGACAAATGGAACTTCAGACCTGAGTTTTGGCCTATATTGTTGGGGGTATATCTCCTAGTATATAAGTTGTTATGGAATAATATATCTACATTCAATTCTAGTGAGTCTACTATCCGATGCAACAAACCGTTCATCAAACGGAGCTCTGTATAAAACATTATGCGCGTTTTAACAACACACTGCAAAGCAGCCGCCTGAGTCCCACTCGAGGCAGTGGCCGACCTTTGGGCCCTTAAAATTAAGATGTAGACTTCATTTCAACCAATTTCTTCACCAAACTTCATCCACAACTCTCCAACATCCTTATATACATGTCTCCAAGGTTTTAAATCCAAATTGAAGAGAAATAAATCCAATCTTTCATCAAAGTGTTGGAAACCACAAGGACAAGTCTATGGTATTGTGGTGGAATTTAGGGTTATGGTAAGCTGAACTAGCCGCGGGGTTTGAGTCATATGTACTGATTAAGGTAAGTTTAACATCTCTTTGGTTGTGCATAAGCTTAATTCCATATTGGTGAGGTTGTTGAAGAAAAACACTACAAGATGGCATTGAAATAGCATAAGCTATGGCTATTGTTTGGTTGGACTATTTTGAGATTATAAATATGGGTTCTAATGGCTGGAAATTATGGAATATCATCTGGTTATATTGTGATTATTGTTGTTAAGACTATCCATGTATTAATGAAGTGAAATGGAGTGAAAAATATATAGAAACTACGAATAGAAAGTAGAGTTTAAAGGGTAAACTTGTGGACTATTTTGGAAGGCATGTTGTAGATTTTTTAAACTAGGAATCATATGGTACACATAAGTATGTGGTCAGAAGGTTGTGAACTAATTTATGGAATAAGAGTTGGATTTGAATTATGTTTGTTATTCGTAAAACAATGATATTGCCGCTCGAAGTGGTTGTTGAAGAAATCGAAAAACTTATTGTGAATTGTATTGATGTTGATTGAATTGTCAGAATTTTTCTTATATTGTTGAGGGGATGGATGAATGGGATTGGTTATTGATATTATTAATATCGTTGTTTGGTGCTGTTTTGAATTTGGGGAAGTGAGGAAATATGGGGGAAATGCTGCTCGATTTTCCGCAAGAGAGTTACTAGCTTAGGAATACGTTTGAGTCCTTCCGTGGCATTAACCATAGTTCAAATACCTTGATGTAGGTTGAAGTACTACAGGCGGTACATGGAGTCATTAGAAATAAGGTATGTTAAGACAATATATTTCTTTCTTTTGGCATGTTCTAAGTACGAAACGTAAACGTAATAATGTCCCATAAATGATTCTACTCTTAGTAGTGAAGAATGTTCATGTTATTCATTTCTATTGTCAAAGCATGTCTAAATACGTTCCTATATCCCTATTGAGGTATATGGAAAATATGTTAGTAGTCATAATGTTAATCAAATGTGAAGCGACATTACATCACTCCGACAAACTTATAGGGTCATATTATCATATCATTCATGCATTATTTTCATGTACATACCTTGACCTCAAACGATTTATATACTCTACTATATGTATGCATTATATATGTATGGGGCATGGGAAAATGGACGGGGTTATATACACACACCACCTGCAGCTGGTACAGATATACACGATGATAATTATGCCAACAAAGGTTGATATGATATGGTGGGATGCCCACAGAGGCTTGATGGCGTTATATACACAGATGTATATGTATGACCGCATTGTGCATGACATTTAGGCATATTATGTCCCTCAGAGGAATTGTACACATACATGATACTTATGCATATTATGGCCCTCAGAGGCATTCTGCACAGACATAGTACTTAGGCATATTATGGCCCTTATAAGCGTTCTCTACTGGTTGGTTGTTTCTTGTCTCATGTTACTTTCATGTATCTATTATGTTATTCTTCATGCCTGTCATACTCGGTACATCAGTCGTACTGACGTCCCTTTTGTCAGGGGACGTTGCGTTTCATGCCCGCAGGCTTAGGTAAAAAGGGTGACGGTTCGCACTAGTAAGTTGCTAGTTCAGCTGATATTGGAGCACTCTATTTGTTTCAGAGTTACAGTCTGGTCGTGGTATGATATTTTGGATATGCATAGGGATATATCGGGGCCTTGTCCCGACCTTATGATGTTATGTACTCTTTAGATACTTGTACACAGTTATCCTGTGTATAGGAGTCATGTATGGCCTTGTCGGCGTTAGTATGTATATATGCATAGGTTGTATTCTTCCGTTTGCAAGAGTTTACACAATACCTTTCCAGTTTATTATTCCCATATGTCAGCAGGATATTTGGTGACGGTCCTCGTGGCCATGATTAATTATGGTTAGATGCTAAGTATAGGATTAGTGGTACTCGACAAGTAAGGTCCAGACGCCCGTCATGACCCTCCGGTTTGGGTCATGACAAACTTGGTATCATAGCAGGTCTGTCCTAGGGAGTCTGCAAGTCGTTTCTAGTAGAGTTTTTTTATGGGGGTGTTGCGCGCCACACTTATAAACAGGAGGTTTCAGGGCATTTAGGGATGATTTCCATTCTTTCATCTCATAGATCGTGCAATAGAGCTGAGTCTTAAAATTTGAGTTAAACTCATGCCTTATACCGTTTTAGTAATGTCGGTTACTAAAAAGACTTAAGTTAGTTCACATTCGTAGCTAGTAAATGAGTGACTTATACCAACCTATTGATACGCCAGAAGTGCAGTATTATGTTGAAGTTTCTGGGTGTGAGGAATAGTTCCACTCATATACAGAAGAGATAATGAAAGCCTGGGAAGCAAAATGTTTGTTTTGGGATACAAAAAGAGTAAAGTAAAGGAAGTACAAAGCACCTGAACGCAGAAGATTGTATGGAGATTGATATTCGGGTAGAATGATATAAGTATTGTCATGTTGCCATCAATGGTGGTAGAACCACAATAAGAGATACATATTATAGCTTGCGATTACCGATATCGATAAACGTTGTTTTAGAAAGAAGTGAGATATCGAGAGCAGGTGAAGGTTATAATGATTGTTATCATGGGCAGTCCTGAAAAATAATACAATTACATAAAATACATCCCGTCTTTAGAAGATATATATATGATGTACTCGGGAATTGTTAGTTGGATATGACCTTTGAATATTTAAGGTCTGGGTATTTCAACCTTAGTGTGCAAGGAAACTATTTCCTCTCAGAGAGGCTCTTGCTTAAAGTAAAGCAGAAATAGTAAGTGCCTTGAAGAATAAAAAACTGATTAAAGAAGGAGAAGTTAAAAATGAAGGAATGTTTTGTTACAAATATTTGTACTAAGTTAAGAAATGAGATTGATAAAAAAAATGGGATGATACAAGTATAGGTGGGGCATGAGCAATATAAGGAATAACATAGAGTTATACGATAAAACATAGTAACACGACAAGATGGTAGCCAAGTAAACTAGAAGATAAGAAGAAGTGAATAATGAGTTGAGGAAATGAATGTGTTATGAGACTAAGTATTCACATGAGAATTGAATGACTAAATGTCAACAGAACATACTGATCAAGTGATTTAGCTCTCTGAATTAGAAAGCATCGATATTGAGGAATTTTCTCAGTTGAACGGAATGACAGTTAGAACCTCGAGATATTATTATAATGAAGGATATTGAGAAGTTGCAAGGTGAGCGATTAGACAGTAAGAGAATAAACTGCAAAAGAAAGGGGCAATCCTTAAAGGTTATCAAGAAAGAATCCCCAAATTTAAATGTCTTAACTAGAAGATAAAGAGTCTATTGAGACAAAGAATGCCAGTTATGAACAAATGGCGTCCTACCTGGGTAAATGGTTTAGAAGTCCCTTGTAAGATAGAATGGTGTAGGAGCAAAATGTAAAATATTAAAAGATCGCAGAAGTATTAAATGAGTTGAGGCAACAATAAGACTTTTCATAACGGAAATCTCAAAGCACAGATAGTGGTCCTCCTCGCCTAGGTAAGGTAGTACGATGAAGGATCAATACAAAACTCATATGATGGTTTAATACAAAGACAAGAAAGTTATGACAAAGAAGTTTCAGGACGAATCATATAGTGTCATCCAAATTCGATGAATGTGACATGACTGTAAAATGAGATGCAAGTATCAATGCCAATAAAGGAATGACAAAAAAAAGTGGTAAGAGCCACTAAATATACGAGGCTTAGAAGAAAAAAAGGAGCAGTCTGTAAGTAAAGACAAAGGTATATAAGCCCAAAATGATATTTCGAATTAATGTCTTGTGAGCACATACTCAAAATAAATAAGGGAATAAGGTCGATTACACTTAAGAACAGTTGTGAAAGCTGAGGAAAGTTTTGGACCCATAAAACAGGGCCATCAACAAGTAAGCATGTGTTAGAGATATAATGTGATATTCGGAGGCGGGAAAAAAAACCGAGATGCGTCTTCCTACTAACGGTAAAGACACCACATGACAAGTTGCAATGATATAGAGGCCTATGAGTCTTCTTAAAAGAGAGTAATGCTTCTTGGGAATAGAAAGGGTAAAGAAAGTCAAGCTCAACCGATATAGTAGAATAAGGTCCCCTTCAAAGAAATATGGCCCAGAAGCCAGAGTTATTAACAAGATCTTAGAAATAACACCATTGGTGGTAAAAGTGAAAGGATAACCAATATAAATGAATTTTGTTTTGTTACAGTTTAAAGAGAGAGTTTAACAGAATAAAGTGATAACCTTCAGGGCAATATAAGAAAGGATGTATTGGCAGTTTATCTTATCTAGAGGTCAATGAAAGAGAAGGTTAACTACAAGAGCTTCAGCAGTTAGTAAATTTAAGGGTCTAATTTCAGGGCTCTAATGATAACGAGGTTGTAATGCAGAAGGTAGCAGTGTTGCACCTGTGGCAAGGGTAACAAAGTAACAATATAAGAACACAAAATCGGTACTAAAAAAAAGTCACATGTCAAAGTAAGTCAATATTCAAATTAATGAAGACAGAGTTTTTTGATGCCCAAATCAATTGTATAATGTCCTTGAACTGATTTTCAAGGTATAACGTTCGTTGAGTTTTGTTGTCGTGGAAAATACTTTCCAAACTTTCCCACATTTGGCAGGCAGTGGCATCGGTCTCAATGATGGTGTGCAACAGATCATTAGAGATTGTGTCGTATATCCACTGGAGGACGGTTGTGTCCAAACGAGACCAGAGTGCATCATCAGAAATCGAAGCTGAGGGTAGGTCTGTGGGCTTCGGTGTAGGAGGGATGATGTGGTCGATAACTTCGTAAATACGACAGTGGATCTTAAAGAGCTCTACCCACGAGGAGTATTGACCCTTTTCCATCTCAAAAGTAATAGGGATGAAGTTTTTGATGTTGTTTACTGCAAGTGCAGGATAGAATTTGGTTTTGTCAGCCATGGAAGATGAAATTTAGGAGGAGAAGGGAGGGAGAATGGCTGAAAAAAACACTAGGGTTCTGTGGGGGTGGCGGCCGAGAGCTATGATCGGCGGTGGTGGAGGTATTTTTAGGCTACTAATAACATAAAGGAATATGTTCCCTTGATTGTATTTATCAATAGTGTACAATATATATAGTAGTATAAGAATATTTAAACTAGGTAATTAATCAACCTAATTACAATAGAAAATATAATTCTACCTAAAATAAGAGATATACAATTAATAAAAGAATATTCGGAAAATATTCTATTAAAATAAGTATTGAAGTGTGTGACCATCTGATCTAAAAATTTAAGTTGTTAGATAGAACACACTTTTAATATTTGATTATATTCTCAACACGCCCCCTCACGTGCTGACTTGAGAATGGGTGGCGGTGAGGTTCGATCTCAGGACCTTTGACCTGCTCTGATACCATATTGAAGTGTGTGATCATCAGATCTAAAAGCTTAAGCTGTTAAATAGACCATACTTTTAATATTTGATTATATTCTCAACAATAAGTTTGAACAAAATCACGTACTCCTTAACAACTCAATACATTACCTTAAACATTATATGTGCAGTGAAACTAAGAGTTGTAGACTTGTAGCAAATAATCTCACAATATATAGATTTTGTAGGATTTATCTTATCATTGATGCCTCAACCTTCTTGATGGATCTAAAACCTTCTCATTGGATAAATAAGATAGATTATCTTGCAAAAATTAAGACAATGAAAAAAAAGTAAGAGAATTGAAAATTTGATCAATCTACCAGCTCAACGATGTGTACAAAAAGCATTAACAATCAAATAAATCTCGACAATAAACATGTTTAAGAGAAAAAAAATCGTTCTTAATTATATTCTCCTGGTTCATAACTTCGTAGGAGTATTATATAAGTGTTTCTTGCTAAACCACACATAGAAGACTTACAACTATTTATGAGTTGAAATTGTTTAAGAGGTACTTGAAAAATGGACTCTTATTATGAACCAAAATCCGCTAAGAGGCATTGATTAAGTTCAAAAGTGGAGTTTGATGTCCTTAGGTCTCTTTAATAATCTCCTAAATAACATTAAATCTGGTAAATTTTTAATGTCCTTATGTCTCTTTAATAATCTCCTAAATAACATTATATCTAGTAAGTTTTTATCCTTATTATTGCGGTTAGCTTACACAACATAAATACGACAATAGTTTATATAAGTAAAATTTTACTGGATTTTAAATTCTTAAATAGTAGAAGTTCTTATATAATTAAAATAAGAAAAACTTAATAGTCAAAATTTAGTCATGTACAAAAGTCCTAAATGTTAAAAAAGTAGTTTTACAACCAAAACAATTATACTCCTGTACGTATAAGGAGTACAAAGTCAAAAAGATTCCAAAGATAACCGTGGTTTTTTTATTTTTTCAAAAAATAAAATAGGTGAAATATTATAAAGATAAATTAAATAATAATTTTAAAAAAATAGTAAATGACAATTTTCTCTATTACACAGTTGTTTAATGAAGGGAAAAAAGTTCAATCAACATTTTTAAGGTCATTCGTGCTTTTAATATAATATAAATAGATAGATTAAGTTTCATACTAAGTTATTGACATTATTCCTCTGAACTACAATGTTCTTATATTAAAACACCCATCGTATTCAAATGTTAATTTATAGAGAATTTGTGGGCGCGCGAGAGCTTAAAAAGGCATGAAAATGACTCCATGTGGATTATTTCAATGAGTAATTAGGGTTACAATTCAACTTACAGCCATTGAAAATTTAAAAAAGAAAACTAAGTTTTAGACCTAACAAGCAGTTGGAAGCACCCCTCAGAAATTGAACACAAAATTTCTAACATGTAGCACTCTATGGGGTATTTTAATATGAGAATATTGTAATATATATGGGAAGGTAATGCGAATACTCTATAATTTAAGTACATATGAAACTCAACAACATATATAGTTTACGAGAGTTTGGAAGTATTAACCCAATAGTTATGTACATATTATTTGGTCAGTTTTTAAGACGAAAGTTTGCGCTTCTCTTGTATTTGAAAATAAAGGAATATGTTGCTTGATTTTATTGATGAATAATTTATAATATATATTATTATAAAAGTATTTACCTTGCTATAAACTAGTTAACTAATCAACCTAATTATAAAAGGATTATAATTCTACCTAAAATAAGAGATATACAATTAATACAATTAATGAAAGAATATTCATTAATTGACTTGGTCTTCGAGGTGTCCAGATATGTGTGGGTCCCAGTCGTTCCTCGGAATTATGACTCGGTCATGTTACCGAAATAGCCGATGAAGCTTTTCTAGCCGAGGGCTAGGACTAATAGATTCGGCTACGAGTCAGTTCGGTTATCGACTTAAAATTCTGTTGCCTGTTCATTTTCAGGTTTCCGCTTTCGGCTGCCACTTGATTCGGCTAAAACAATAAAAGTATTTTTGAGCGTTAACACTTTCACGCACTACTTTGGGTAGAGGAACATGTTGTTTCCAAACAACTTCATTTCTAGCCCACCAAATTATGTACACCAATGCAGCAATGACAACTATTATGAACTGCTGTCTCTACCCTTCCTATTCCCCCACATTCAAAGAAGAGATGCTCTATATTTTCCACTGCATTACCACAGATTGCACACATATCTTCATTAGTTACTCCCATCCTTTTCAATTTATCCCTTGTTTGCAGTATTTTGTGAGCTACTAAAGCAGTGCTTGGGAGTGTTTAGACTGTTTCATACCCATCTACTCCCTTGCCACCTTTCCTTCAGTGATAACCACTGTGGATAGAATATTTTCCATCAGCTTTCAGCCACCCTTCTCCCACATATCCTTGCTTACATCTATATTTGATGCTACATATTTTCCTCCAGTACCAGCAACAATCAATAGGAGGTGTATATGTGTTGGTTACAATGGTGCATGAAACGGAAATAAGTAACTGCTAAGAATTACAACACAATGAAATTACAACAAACTGAAATTTCAATGAACTGGAACAATTTTGATATGCTGAGTCGAGTGATGGCACTCTGTCTTTAAGACAAGATTGCCCCGTATATATCCTTTCTACGTTCTGGACAATAGTCTCCCAAGATAAAACAGCAATTCAACAAATGAGCAAAGGAAACTCAAGTATTACTTTGAAGAATTTTGAGTAATGAAATGATGCTAGAAAGTTGTAGGAAGAATCTGATTTCGCTTGTATGTTCTGTGTTCTCTCAACAATTGGCAAAGGCTCCATTATATAGTTGTAGGAGAGGACTTACCAACTGCCAACATAATTGTTGTTACTGGCCAAGTAATGGCAATTATGGAGGTAGTAATTCAGCCAAAATAAATGGTGAATTGATGTGCAACAGATTAGCTTTTAGGGAGAGTTATTCAGCCAAAATAAATGACTGAATTGAGTGCATATTAAGGCTGGTTAACGTTCCAAAAACCAACAGCCACCAAAAGCACAAGTTCTCTGCCCAATTTAACTTACCAGAAACTTCAGGGACCAAACTGTAAATATGAAGCAATTTGGGTCCAAAAAGATAATACCAGAAGAAGCCCACGACCCACGACCGGACCGGACGGGCGAGCGGCAGCGGCGCGCGTGTGGGCTTATCCTTGAACCGAAGCACATCTAGGTCCTCCCTCCTTTAAACACATGGGATACCCCTTGGGGTCCCAAACCCCAAGCCAATGTTGAGACTTATAAACTAAACAAATCTTTCTTCCTCCACCGATGAGGGAGGATTGGTCTAAATACCACACTTTTCCATGTTTCAAACACCTCACTTCGTGGACCAATATCTCTTTCATTTCTCAACGAAATTTGACGATCATTGGCCCTACGGTCATTTACTTACTTAGTAGATTATGCACGTGTGAAGAAACCGAAGTTTCTAACATGCGGAACACTAGTGTTTAAGTCATTAAAGATGGTTGGACGCAACTCCCGCCAAAAGTAAATTTCCAACAATATGTCCACCAATCTGAGGCCTTGATTCACTTGTTAAAATTGATTAATTATACGATTTTCCCTCTCCCTCTTCAAAGATTGCATCTGTTTAAATAGCTTCATTTGCGACTTTCGTTGTCCATAAATATTCTATATGAGTGCATTTTCCACGTATCAATAATAGCCAACATAAAGAGAAAGAACCGACACTCAAAAAATTATTTAGCATTTCCAATTGATGCACTAATTTTGAAATACTTGATATGTTTCACTATCGACGACGAGGGAGATATACGGGAAGGCGGCATGCGGCAACAACAATGCAGTAGTGTAGGGCCGATGTGTCAAACAACATGGTAGTGCAATAGCAATTGAGACTTGAAATCTAGTATGAAAAAGTTGGTTTTTAACTTTTGCCTTCAAATGGGTTGATTTTTAATTTTTGCCCTTCAAAATAGAACTTATACCTAGCGAACATAAATTATTTAAGAGCGCGGCATATAACTTGTGGGATATTTTGATGCGAAATATAAACTTAAGCCCCGCGAAAATAATTATTGTATTTGTTACGGAGGGTAAAATTTAAAGGCCAACTCAAATTAGGGGTATAGTGTAAACTGAACTAGAAGAGTGGGTCACATATGTGGGTAATTGGGCTAGACTGCTAGAAAATTGTAAAACTAGAGCCCTAGGTATAAAGGAGCCCATCGTAAGATCTTTCTAAAAACTTTGATTTTTCAATTGACTGAAGAATCAAAGAAATGAAAACGACAACTGAACAAAAAATTCAAAATTATGTAAAACATAGGTCGTGAATCGATTGAATAAATCAAATCAAAAAAATTAAATATCCGATTCGATCGATTAATTATTTTGATTTTATTCTCACCCGTAGATGAGATCCCCTCCAGTAAAGATCGATTAATTGTGTGACCTTTGCACGATCATGGAAGAAGTACTAACGCGTGACCACGATTCGAAGTCTTGTTATGTTCTCATTTACTTTTAATGCCTATTGACCTTACAGATTTAGAAGACACTAAGGATATTTAACAGCTATTTTAATGTAGGGCTGTTCAGTGGGCCAGATCGGCTCGATCTCGACCCGGCTTGCTACCCGGCCCGGCCCGATCACCCATTAAAAGAAATTGTCGGTGTCGGGGTTCAAACTCGGGATGGGTCTTGGGATCGTCCCGATCCCGACTCGACCTGCCCCATCCCGACCCGTCCCCCTCCCCCTTTGAAAAATAACTGTTGCAACAACAACCAAATTTCGATTTTGGCCGTTGTGCAACGGCTATAACGACCATTTTTGGCCTCCCCATCCCATAAACCCCCCTACCCCTTTAATATTTATTTTTAACTCCTAAGTTAATATAGTTACACTTTAACCCTATTTCTCAACTATAAATAATTCATTTTCCTCTTCATTTTCTCACAAATCTTCCTACCATCTCTCTAATCTCTCAATTTATCTCTCTATAATTCTACAAATCTTCCTACTATTAGTATTAAATATTATATCAAAGTTAAAAAATTGAGAGTGAAGTTGGCAACTAACTTGAATATCATCGAGAAAAATTTTAATTTTCAACCTCGATTACACGTCGACGTTATGTCAGCGTTTCGTACCTTCATTCCTCCTTTAAATTATTATTGTTACTTAATTTTAATTATCGCACTTAATTTTATTTACTTTAATTATTTATTTGTATAATTAAAATGGAAGGATTGAAACGGGTAAGGGTAAGGGTGCTTCTTCTAGTAGGGGTAAAAATGATAAGGGTACTTCTTCTAGTAATCCTATTCCTAGTCCCGATGATTTGATTGATTTCAGTCATATTGATGAAACTATTTTTTTTAATGATATACCATTAGATGATGAAGTAGATGAACCAGACTTTAATTTAGATGATAATATAGATGACACACCCACTAGTGCACCTCAACCTCAAGATCAGAGTCAGACTGAGTCTCAGCCTGAAACTGCAACTGCAATGCCTCATATTCCCCCTAGTATGAATTGAGGCCCCACACAACAAAAATTTAAATCACTTGCATGACATTTTTTTGATAGGGACCAAGAGAATCAACTAGCTAGATGTAAAGTTTGTAAAAATATTTATAGATTTAAAATCGGAAAAGGTCAAGGTGGGACAATAGGTTTATTGAGACATGTACAAGGCAAGCACACAACTAGGTGGAATCAATACCAGGCTAAAAAATCGGTTGTGCCAATGCAATCTGAGTTGGGACAAGGTTCCCATAGTGTCCCCGACCTAGTACAATGTCAAATTAACCCGACTACGGGGGGAATTTTTGGTCCTAAATATGATAAAAACAAAGATAGGGAAAATATGACAAAATTAATTGCGGTGGAGGGTTTGTTTTTTCATTTCCTTCCTCTCCTGATTTTATTCATTACATTGGAGAAACATATAATCTTGCTTTTAATGGTTTTCCTAGATCAACTGTTAGAAGGAATGTTTTTAAATTTGCAAGTGAATATCAACAATATTTACGTTATGCACTGTATCATTTTAATGGAAAAGTGGCTATCACTTCTAACATAAGCCGTAGTACTAACGATAATGATTATTTAACGGTAACGTGTCATTGGATAAATCAAAATTGGTTTATGCAAAAACGTATTTTAGCATATAAATATATAGATGATAGGCACACTGGAAGTTTTATTGCAGAAAATATTAATGAAATTTGTGATTACTATGGAATAATTAATAAAATTATAACTATTACGTTATATAATGCTTCTTCTAATGATTATGCTATAAAACTTTTAAAACTTAGATTAACTCCATCTTTTTCTGATCATTTTCATATAAGATGTGCGTGCCATATTTATAACTTAGTTGTAAAGGATGACCTAAAACTTTTTGAAAACATTCTTGATAAAATAAAATTTGCTATAAACTTTATTTTTAAAGGTACAAAAATACAAAGACGCAAAGAGCATAAAAACATGTCATGATTGTGGATTACCTTATAGAAAAATTTCAAAAGAAGTTTCGACTAGATGAAATTCTCTGTATGAGCAACTACTTATTGCTTACAATTATAGACAATCTATTACTTTATTATTTAAGGCTCATAATAAAAATTCAAGGGATATACTTGTAGATAATGATTGGGAAATCTTTTTAGAACTTAATGAATTTTTAGAGAAATTTTATCAAGCTACTAAAGAATTTTCTGGTTTTTATTATCCTACTATTTCAAATATGTTATTTTATATAGCTCTAATATTTTTGTTACTTAATGAATATATGCAAAAACCGACTTATAAGTCATCTATTGAAAATATGTTTAAATTTTTTTTTTAAAATACTATTATCCTATCCTCACTATTTATGTTGTTGGTGTTGTATTAAATCCAAGTATTAAAGTAGACGGTTGTAAAATACTTGTAGAAACGATTTATGATTGTATAGAAGTACTTCTAATAGACCCACCTGAAGAACCAACTCACAAACCAACTAAAGAAGAAGTTACATCTAGCATACACACCGAATGCAAACAAGTATATATGTATTACCAACAACAAAGTGCAAATAATCAACCGGCTTCTGTAGCATCTTCTACTACTTTGCTGCAACCTAATAAAAAATATGTGGTTTCTGCTGCTAGTATTCAAGGCCTTAGAAATAAAATGTGTAGTGGTTCAACTTCTTCACAAGTTAGCAAATTTGATGTTTATGTTTTGCAGGGTGTTGTACCATACGAATTAATTGTCAATGCTGAAGGACAAGAAGACTTGCTGAAATACTGGAGGGAGAATGAGAAGTCATTTCTGAAACCAACAAAGATGGCTCGAGATGTGTTGAACATTCAAGCGTCATCAACAACGTTTGAAAGCGTTTTTTCTGCGGGAAGATTTCAAATAGGAGAGCACATACATTCATTGTCGGGAGACACATTGAAGATTACAGTTCTATTCAGAGACTGGATTCGTGCGGAGTGTAGAAGCTGCGTTCAACTGGAGACCAACGAAGAAGAAGACTACAACTACACCGAAATTTTATCCGAGGGAGCAAGAAGCAATGTTGAAGAATTTGACAAACAAATTCTAATTCCAACAGAAGATCCTCAAGACATTGTGAGGAAATTCGAAAAGTATGGTTGAATATGTAATTTTTTTAATTGTAATTTTACTATGTGATTTGCAACTTTTGAACAACACCACAAAGTTGCAATTTTGAAATTGTATTACAAAAAAAATTATATTTCTATTAAATAATATAAGAGGCACAAAAACAGCCTTGTGATATTTTTATTACGCTATCTTGTTCAATTATTGAAGTGTTTGTATATATATATTTTTTAAAATTAAGTGACAAAAATATCCTAATCCTGACCCGACCCCGTCCCAACCTGACCCACCCCAACCCGACCCCGTTCCGGCAGGATGTGGGACGGGACGGGACCACTTCCCATCCCGTCTATCCCGGCCCGCCTGGCCCGCTAGAACCCGAGTCCCAACCCTCCCCCCGTCCCGCCGGGTCCCGCCCCATTAAATTACAAGTTTGCTTTGTTGCATAATTCCGCATCCAAGTCTTATGAATTTTTGGATGATGGGCTATCACCAAATGTGGTCTACTATTTGGTCCAGCCCACACCTAGGCACCTAGACCAGCAGGCACACAGTCTGTCCCACTGCCTGCTGGCCCAACACTCACTCGTCCAAATTTTCTGCCAGCAGGCCCACTACTTGCTGGCAAAAATTATTTCAGTCCGCAACTTCTATCAGTAGGCCCACTGCCTATTGGCCCATACAATCCCGTCCCTGAGCTTCTGCCAGCATGCTCATTGCCTGCTGGCCCAAATACTCTCGGTCCACAGTTTCTGCCAGCAGGTCCACTGGCTGCTGGCCCAAATGATTCTAGCATCCATTCGACCCAATTCCTCCCAACTTGAATCGATACCGACACCACTACACCGACCCAAATCCAGCCTACTTCTATTCTGGGACAAGGTCCCATTACTTGTAGCCAACAGAGTATTTTTAGACCAAAATGATAATTTAATCTCAACTCTATTGACACTAAATCACCCCTACCACGTAACCCTGTGTCTGCCCTTCGTGACCCGAATTGGAAAATGGTCATGAATGATGAATATAATGCTCTTATTGAAAATAAGATGTGAGAGTTGGTGCCCCGTCCACCTGGTGTTAATGTGATTCATTCTATGTGGATTTTTACTCATAAAAAAATATCTGATGGTTGTTTTGAGAGGCATACGACCCGTCTTGTAGGTAATGGAAAAACTCAACAGGTTGGCATGGATTGTGGAGAGACATTTAGTCCGATGGTAAAACTGACAATTATTCGCACTATTTTCAGTCTAGCTCTCTCAATAGCATGGCACATTCATCAGCTGGACGTGAAAAATGTGTTCTTACACGGCGAACTCAAGAAAACGGTATACATGCATCAACCCCTGGGTTTCAGGGACCTCGCTCATCCTAATCATGTGTGCTTGCTGAAGAAATCTTTGTATGGTCTAAAACAGGCTCCTCAGGCCTGGTACAAAAGATTTGCAGATTATGTGTCTACTCTTGGGTTTTCTCACAGCAGGTCTGATCATTCTCTATTTATCTACCATCACGGTACTTCTATGGCCTACATTCTATTATATGTGGATGATATTATATTGACTGCTTCCTCTGATAAACTGCACAAGTCTATCATATCTCAGCTCAACTCAGAATTTGCTATGAAAGACTTGAGACCTTTGAGTTATTTTTTTAGGTATAACTGTCTCTCGTCATGCATGTGGTCTATTTCTATCTCAGAGGAAGTATGCAACAGAGATCATTAAACGGGCTAGCATCTCAGCCTTTAAGTCATCTCCGACTCCGGTTGATACTAAATCGAAGTTGAGTGCTACTTCTAGCACACCATACAAAGATCCCTCCCACTATCGTAGTCTTGTGGGAGCTCTTAATATCTCACGTTGATGAGGCCTGATATTACTTATGCAGTGCAGCAGGTGTGTTTAATCATGCATGATCCGAGGGAAGAACACATGCACGCTCTCAAACGCATTGCGTGCTACATTCAGGGCACTCTTGATTATGGTTTACACTTATATCCATCATCGGTATCTACTCTCATGTCTTATACAAATGCTGATTGGGGTAGATGTCCAGATACCAGGCGTTCTACATCTGGTTATTGTATGTTTCTTGGTGATAACTTGGTCTCTTGGTCGGCTAAACGCCAAATTACTTTGTTACGCTCTAGCGCGGAGGCCGAATGTCGAGGGGTCACCAATGTGATGTCTGAGTTCTGTTGGTTGCATAACCTCCTCTTAGAGCTTCATTTTCCTACTCGTAAAGCTACCTTGGTCTACTGCGATAATGTTAGTGCGATATATCTCTCGGAGAATCTTGTACAACATCAGCACACTAAACATATCAAGATGGATATTCACTTTGTTCGCAAAAAGGTAGCTCGTGGACAAGTACGTGTCTTACATGTCCCTCCACGTTATTAGATTGTTGACATCTTTACTAAGGGTCTTTCCTTAGTTCTGTTTAAAGATTTTAGGGACAGTCTCAGCATACGACAACTGCCCGCTATGACTGCTGGGGTGTGATAGAATATACACAATATATTCTTTTGATATCATTAGGGATCTTGTATATATGTAATTATGGTAGTAGTCTTTTGTATTAGTTAAGTGTATATTTGATTTCCGTAATTATAGCCTAGGATAACTATTGTATATCATGTATATAAACCAATTACATTAATGAAATCAACAAGGGATTATTCTCTTTCAGTTTCATCTCTATTTATTTTGTGCATAATTGTGTGTTAATTAACCATTTGATACTCACAACATGAATAATATATGCGCCTCAACCCTTACACTCTGTTTGCATGGTCGTTACTCATGGTTTTGTATAGTATCATATGGTATAGTATGATATTATATTATATTATATTGAATTAATTAATACAATATTTGGATAGACTGTATTGTTTGTTGTGGTTTAATAAAAAATCTATTGCTTGGTTTGACTGTATGATATTGTATAATAATATGTAAGTTTACTAAAATAACCTTAATCCTAATAACAAACTAGTTTATATATATTAATTAAATTAAGGTGAATGATAAAAAGAAAACTTTAAAAAATTAAGTAGGTTGTGGATAAGGGTGGGTGATGGTGACTAGTGAGGGGTAGTGGGTGGGGGTGGAGTGGTGGGTGGTAGAGTGGGGGTGCGTGGCAGAGGGTGGGTGTTGGTGGGAGTGGGTTTGGGTGTGAGGGAGGGGATGTGTGGTTGTGGCCCGGGTACGACAATGAGGTGGTGGGGGTAGGTAATAGGGTGGGCGGCGGAGGGTGGGGGTGGATAGGTTTGGGTGTGATAGAGGGGGTGGGTGGTTGTGGGTGGGGTGGTGGGGGTAGGTGGGATATGTGGCGAAGGGTGGTGGTGGAGTGGGGGTGATTTTGGGGTATGATGGAGGTGGGTGGGGTATAATGGGAAATAAAATACGTAATCATGCAAAAACCACCAAATTCGTGGTTACAAAAATTGAGTTTTTATGATTATTTAACCACAGAATTACAATATCATATAACATAATTTTAAGAATAATGAAAACAAATATAATTTTATAGAAAACAATACATTAATGAACCACGGGAAACAACCATCCAAAGAGGGTTAATTAATTATGTTGACTATATGAATTTTACGTATTCCTTATTTGTAGTCTACTCAATTTAATACATGCATGAGTATGTGGACACTAACAATAAATCCATTATACAAAGGAGTAAGAATAGTTAATTTATTTTTATGCGGATCATTAACCTATCGCAAGTCTCCTTTTTAATTGGGATTTAGAACCGACTAATATTGGCTCCCAGAAAATTAATATCTGTCCTCAAATAGGTCCCAGTCTCTCAGATATTTTTTTTCTTCAAAAGATATTTATGTTGGTTTGGACCTCATCTAATTTTGAGACAGACTTCAAAATATCTTGAGACTCAAATCCACTTATAAAATGTCACATAGAAACTATATCCATCTCGGATTTAACGTATAGCAAAGGATAATTCGTCACTTTCTCATTTGGTAGTACTATATTCGGTGTGTTTATTTTCATTCTGTACCTAATTAATTTGTTTTTAAAATTTGTAATGGTCATGTTGTTTTATAATAACGGATATACTTTTATTTCATGAAATCTTTTCTATGTTAAATGGAAAACGATATATATCCACATTGGCACTTGCATATTTTCCTTTATTTCTTTATGTTACCATGTGCAAATAAATGTGTATTGCAATTATTTGAGGAAATACCGATTTTAGTCCCTATGTTATAGGTTTAGTCTAGTTTTGATCCTTGTATAATTTGACTAAGCATAATAACCATCAATTAATATAGACGTGTGCAATATTGATTCCACAAAATAATGAAAATTTAAAATTTAACGGAATCGTTAACTTTGTTTAAAAAAATCAAAAGGGAAGGTTAGTTTGTTCAGAAGGCTAACTTCCATTGACAAGCACGATGATGAGGTCGTCACCATCATCAACTAATCTCATCCAATGAAAAACGGAAAGAAATGATTCATTGATTATTTTCATTAATGAAGAGGTCTATGTATACAATATACAATCTCTAAATATGAAAAATTTTATTCTACTATAATACTAATATCCTAATTACACTTGTATACGGATTCTACAAAATATGGTAAGTAACCTAAATATACATAAGTTGTCCGTGAGATACATGGTTTTGGTTTCTATCACACCCCCGCAGTCATAGCGGGCGATTGTCGTACGCTGAGACTGTCCCTAAAATATTCAAACAGAACCAAGGGAAGACCTTTAGTAAAGATGTCAGCAATTTGGTACCTTGAAGGGACATGCAAGACATGTACTTGTCCACGAGCTACCCTTTCGCGAACAAAGTGAATATCCATCTCGATATGTTTAGTGTGCTGATGTTGGACCAGATTTCCAGAGAGATATACTGCACTAACATTATCACAGTAGACCAAGGTAGCTTTCCGAATAGGAAAGTGAAGCTCTAAAAGTAGATTACGCAGCCAACATGACTCAGACACCACATTAGCTATCCCTCGATACTCGGCCTCCACTTGAATCTCGATAATGTAGCCTAGCGTTTTGCCGACCAAGAGACCAAGCTATCACTAAGAAAAATACAATAACCAGATGTCGACCGTCTGGTATTTGGACATCCACCCCAATCAGCATATGTATACGACACGAGAGTAGAGACGGAAGATTGATATAAATTCAATCTGTAATCAAGTGTGCCCTGTATGTATCGTATAATGCGTTTGAGCGCATGCATGTGTTCAATCCACGGATCATGCATAAATAAACACATCTGATCTCGTGAAAGTAAGATACTGAAGAGCCCCTGCAAGACTACGATAGTGGGTGTGATCTTTGTATGGTGTGCTAGAAGTATCACTCAGCTTCGGTTTGGTATCAACCGAAGTAGAAGAGGACTTACAAGATGACATGCCAACTCTCTCAATAATCTCAGATGCATACTTCTTCTGTGATAAAAATAGACCACATGCATGATGAGTGACAGCTATACCCAAAATATAACTCAAGGGCCCCAAGTCTTTCATAAAAAATTCTGAACTGAGAATGGATATGATAGACTTGCGCAAATTATCAAAGGAGGCAGTCAAAATTATATCATCCACATATAACAGAATGTATGCTAGAGAAGTACCACGACGATAGATAAACAGAGAATGATCAGACCTGTTGTGAGAAAACTCAATAGTAGACACATAATTTGCAAACCTCTTATACCAAGCTCGTGGGCCTGCTTAAGCCCATATAAGGACTTTTTTAATCAAATATACATGGTGAGGATAATTGGGGTCTTTAAAACCCAAGGGTTGATGCATGTAAACTGTCACCTTAAGATCATCGTGTAAGAATGCATTTTTCACATCCAACTGATGAATGTGCCATGCTTTCGAGAGAGCCAGACTAAAACAGTACGAATGGTAGCCGATTTGACCATCAGATTAAACGTCTCACCACAATACACGCCAACCTGTTGAGTTTTACCATCACCTACAAGACAGGCCTTATCCCTCTCAAACGAACCGTCAGAATTTTCCTTATGAGTAAAAATCCACATAGATCGAATAATATTGACACTAGTCGGACGGGGCACCAACTCCCACGTCTTATTTTCAATAAGAGCATTATATTCATCATCCATGGTCATTTTCCAATTCGGGTCATGAAGGGCGTACACTGGATTACGCGGTAGGGGTGATTTAGAAACATTAAAATGTCATTTAGGTTTAAAATACCCTTTTGGCTACGAGTAACGGCCCCTTGACTCGAAATAGAAACAGACTGGACTGTGGATGTTGGTGAACTGCCTCGGGACTGGCCGTGATACTGGGTCAGGCGGATAATTTACTAGGCTTGCTGGCCTAGAAAATTTGACTAGACTGGAGGTATTTGGGCCAGGAGGCAGTGGGCTTGCTGGCTGAGTGACGGTCCCGGGATGAGGAATTATTAGGCCAGCAGGCAGTGGGCCTGCTGCCCGAGAAATAGTGGCTGATGGGCCTAGGTCACTGGATGGTGCGGTAGGGAGAATAGTTGGGCCAGCAGGCAGTGGGCCTACTGACATATGTGACTCACGAGTAGAGTGAGCCCACTGTTGTAGAATATACGGGGAGGGAGTATCTTCCAAAAAAAATATAAGCACTCGACACGGATTTAGACACTTGAGCAAACGAAAATTGGGTTTCATAAAAAATAACATGGCGACTAATTATGATTTTATTAGAAGATAAATCAAAACATTTTTAACCACGATGGTTAAACGGAAAACCCAAAAATACACAAGTGGTAGACCTAGCTTGAAGTTTATTAATTATAGTGGATGAAAAAAATGGATGCACAAGCACCCAAACACCCTAAGATGAGAATACGAAGGATCTTTATTGTAAAGAATTTTAAGTGGGGATTGATATGCTAAACCTTTGTTAGGGAGAATATTAAGGAGGTATGTTTCCATTTGTAACGCATGATGCCAAAAAGATCGGGGTAATGAAGCATGGGCTAGTAAAGTTCGGACAATATTATTAATGGTACGAATTTTTCTTCCTGCCTTCCATTATGCAAGGACTTATGAGGACAAGAAAACCAAAAAGATATGTCGTGAGTGTCACAAAATTTCCGAAATGGCCCATTATCATATTCCCTACCATTATCACATTTAATGTTTTTAATTTTCCATTCAAATTGGGTACGGATGAAAGCTCTAAATTTGAAGAATGTGGAAAAAACTTGAGATTTTTTAGACAAAGGAAAGGTCCACAAAAAATTAGAATAATCATCCAAAAATAAAATATAATAACGATGTCCCAAAGAACTCAAAACGGGAGATGTCCATAAATTACTATGAATAATGTCAAAGGGCATCGACGTATTAGAAGTAGAGGCGACAAACGTTAATCTAACATGTTTCCGTAGAGGACAAGAAGCACAAATATGAGTACTACGCGTACTCTTACAATCAATGAAATTATTATTTTTAAGAGAATAAATAATAGACGACCCAGATGACCCAAACGGGCATGCCACAAGGAAGGAACAAGAGCGGCAAATGTGGAAGGTGTGGCTTGACAAAAGGAAATGGTGGTGGTAGTGATTGGATAAAGTTCTCCCCGACTATTACACCTCATTAGAGGTATTCCCGTCTTGAAATCTGTAACAGAAAATCCAAAAGGGTCAAAGTTAACCGAAACCCAATTATCAATTGTGAATTTTCAAACATACACCAAAATTTTAATGAGGTGAGGGGCATGAAGGACATTTTTAGGACGAGAGGTGGATGTGGGGGGGGGGGGGAAATTGAATTGCCATTATCAACAATTATGCCACGATTTTTGCTGAAATTGAAATAAGACGAGAGATTACCTTGCGCGGATGTCAGATGAGAAGTTGATTCGGTGTCCATGTACCAATTTGTGTTCGGGGATTTAATCCAAGTGTATGCATCACGACCTCGATATCCGTGGGTGTCGGAACTGCTGCTGGGCCTGCAGTCGTGAAGGTGCTGATAAGGCCCAACAACCGGCTGATTGGACTGAAACTCCTATGAATTGGGCTTCTGCTGGATGACCCAATTCGCTGAGTAAACTGCTGGAACTGGATGCGAATTGGGCCTCTGCTGGCTGGCCCAATTCACTAGGTAGACTGCTGGAACTGGAAAGGGGTAACTAGGCCGGTTGCCGACAGCCCACCGGCCAGCGGCACTATTGGCCCATTTGTCCGTGCCACCGCCCCCGACCCAAGCTGCGGTTGCCTCTGCCGGCTGCCACCCTGACTATTGCTGCCACCACCGTTGCCGCGGCGGCTGCTGCCTTTGCTGTTGTCGCAGTCGCCACTTTTTCTGCCAGACTTCCAATTTTGACCCCGTTGTCCACCCCCGTTGTTCCAATTTTGAGTGGAATTAGCCAAAGATGATAGAGAGTAGGAATTTTGTGGGGAGGCCGCCATCATGGCTGAAGTTGCTCCAGTTGCGGCCTTTTTAGCCAACCCTGCCTCTTCAAGGGTGAGCATAGATCGGGCTTGATAAAACGGAGGAAAAGGGCTGCTTTGATGAATAAGAGTCCCAACACCATTATAGGCCTCGAATAAGCCGACAACCATCTGAAGAACAAGATGATCATTCGTGATGGGCGCACTAGCGTTCTGGAGTTGATCCGCCAATTCCTTCAGCCTTTTACAATAAGCTGAGACATTTGGAAAATCCTCCATAGTGACATGGGAGAATTCCTGCTCAAGAGTGACGACATGAGGATTTTTGTTATCTTGGAACATATCACGTACCTTATTCCAAGTATCCATCGTTGTGGCGTCAGGTTCAATAATCATCTGCAAAAGGTCCGTAGAGATAGTGGAATATATCCACTGAAGTACGGTAGCATCAAGAATCGTCCATAACACAGGGTCATCATTGGCGGTAAGCACCTTCTCCTTGCCTGTATCCGCGGGGATGATGTGGTGAAGGACTTGATGCGAGCGTGCGTGAACTTTAAATAATTCTGCCCACGTCGCGTATTGGACGTTTTCCATCTCATGAATGATAGAGATGTGGTTCTTGATGTTGGAGATGGTAAGGGCACGATGAAACATGTTCTTTGATGTAGACATAATGAAAAAACAATAGAAGAATTAGGAACTGGAAGAGAATTTGGGAAGATAGGAAAATATTTAGAAGAAAAAAAAGTTTCAGAATCGTGGATTCCGAGGGTGCTAGGCGGCGGAAGTGTAGTTGGGAGAAGGAATTTTTTACCTAGACTTCTGATACCATGAAAGAAATAATCCCTTGATTATTTTAATTAATGAAGAAGTCTATATATACAATATAGAATCTCTAAATATGAAAAATCATATTCCTATTATGATATTAATATTCTAATTACACTTGTACAAGAATTCTACAAAATATGGTAAGTAAGCTAAATATACATAAATTTTCCGTGAGACGGAGCATTATCAAATTGGTTCAGAAAATTATCTTCCCCACCCCTCTCTCTCTACTCCATTCCCCTCTTTCTTATGCCTTCTCTTCAAAATATGTATTCTTTTAGACTTTATCTTCTTGCTCTATCAAATTTTGGACCCTCATATATGCCTCCCATTTTTACCTTAAAATTCTGAAGAACTTAGAGTCAAATGACCCTTTAAGCATTTACTCTTGAATGGTATATTTATTTTTATTATTATTATTTATTTTTAATTAATAGTTTCGCTAAATTTTTAATTTCTGTTAATTTGAGGGATCAAAATCACATTTTTATATTAATTGAAGGTTAATTGTGTATAGTCAAATTATACCGGGACCAAAATTGTTATTTCCCCAATTATGTTATTGTTGATTCTACCAAGCAACAAAGTCAGAGTATTATCTTTATACTTATTGGTTCTTGCTCATTTGATCAACTTATAAGAACATTTGTTACGCTAATTATGGGAACCAGATTTGGATAGATTTAATGGACGTCTTTTTAGACTTGGATTGATACCATATTTATTCTAGACATGCTTTTATTACGACGTTATTTGTCTAATTCGCATCATGGGGTAAAGCCTTTTTTATAATAAATTTCTTTATTCTCATTGTTCGAATATACAAATTCAGTAAATCCTCTGGTTACCTTAAGAGGTATTATAATTTGCGTCCGCTTGGGCAGCTCAATTGGTTATCAAGGGGGATATTTGAAAAACGTATTATAATTTGCCTCGAAAAGCAAGTTATTTAAACTGTTTTCGCGTGGACTATCTCTCAGTTATCTCTTAGGTCATTTGCACCTTTAGCCCTATTTTATGGTTGTCTTTAATTTTTGCGTCTAAAGCTAAATAACTTTTTCGCGAGACTCAAATTTATATTTTTACATCACAATATCTTATAAGTTATGTCTTGTATCATTAAATAACTTATACCTTACTAGGCATAAGTTCAATTTTTAAAAAAAATTAAAGATCATCCCATTTGAAGGGAAAACCGTGCAATTTCTTCTTCTCTCCTTCTTTTGCAACTTTCATTGCATAGTTACTTTATATTAATACGATAGGTGAACCTAACGATTTTATTCTTAAAATTAAATTTTTCGACGTGAATCTGAATTAGTTGAGTCCCAAAAGAGGTATCGAATACCAGATGGGAAGTTTTAAGAAAAATAGTAATAATCTAGCTAGGATTGTGTAATTGCTTCCGAATGGGTTATGAAGGTTGTGGACCATTTCGTTACAAATTCACTCGCACCCCATATTACCCAAAATCGATAATTATAAGATATGTGTCTTTTATATGTACATTAATCATTACTTAATCATGACTAAGCGAGATGTATTTTCACTTAAAGTTTTAGCTAATGTGGTTAATTAATTGCTTAGTGTTGAGTTCCCACGCTAGTGGGTTCAGGGTGATTTAGTCTTTTAATCGTTTTGGACAATTCTCACATTTTGAACTGACTTTTGAGGTTGAGTTAGACTCAAAATTCATTTTTATTACTTAATTTGATGTAAATAGTGACTGAAAAAAAGTATTAACCATTTCAGAGGTGTGCTAAAATTATGGGTCGAATTCATTTTCTCAAGTGACATTAAAAACTATTCCCTCCATTTAGTTTATGTGACACTTATCATTTTTTGAGAGTCAAGTTGAATAATCTTTGAAGTCAAATTAAATTATATTAACTCAATAATTTAAAAATAAAATTTATCTATTAAAAAATTATGCAAAAAGTACTATAAGTTGCATTTCTCCTCCTATCAATATGGAGAAAAATTATGTTTTAAAATGTTGGTCTAATTATACAGTGTCTGAATTTCGAAAAACGAAAAGTATCCTATAAATTAGGTAGAGGAAGTAATTTTTTGGTCCACATTCTTACACTCATATCATCGCCAAGGCTAATTTGCCTTGGTGATGGATGGACTGATGCGGCAAATCCAAGAGGAGGTGCCATGGTATATGTTATTCGCAGACGACATAGTCCTGATTGATGAGATTCACAGTGGAGTGAACGATAAGCTGGAGGTTTGGAGTCAGACTCTGGAGTCTAAAGGGTTCAGGCTGAGTAGGACCAAGATAGAATACATGGAGTGCAAGTTCAGTAACGGAAGCGACCTTGAGAAAGGCGTAGAGGTGAGGCTTAGTACTCAGGTCATTCCAAAGAAATGAAGCTTCAAGTACCTCGGGTCTATTATCCGAGAGAATGGAGAGATTGATGACGATGTCACACATAGTATTGGGGCAGAGTGGATGAAATGGAAGCTCGCCTTTAGAGTCTTGTGCGATAAAAAGGTGCCACAAAAACTTAAAGGCAAGTTCTATAGGGTGGTGGTTAGACCGACTATGTTGTATGGGGCGGAGTTTTGACCAGTCAAGACTTCGCACATCCAAAAGATGAAAGTTGCGAAGATGAGGATGTTGAGATGGATGTGTGGGCATACAAGGAGGGATAGGATTAGAAATGATGATATCTGGGATAGAGTGGGAGTGATCTCGGTGGAGGATAAGATGCGGGAGCGAGGTTGAGATTGTTCGGGCATGTGCAGAGGAGAGACA
Source organism: Anisodus tanguticus (assembly GCA_034509755.1). Taxonomy (NCBI): domain Eukaryota; kingdom Viridiplantae; phylum Streptophyta; class Magnoliopsida; order Solanales; family Solanaceae; genus Anisodus; species Anisodus tanguticus. The sequence continues at coordinate 38,759,101 of CM067542.1, forward strand.
CAAATGCTTCAGTGCAGAGGTGTGAGAGGTTGGCCGAATAGGTATTGGGGAGATGTGATTAGACGGGATATGGCGCAGGTGCAACTTACTGAGGACATGACCTTAGATAGGAGGTTGTGGAGGACACGAATTAGGGTAGAATGGTAGTAGGTAGTTGAGCGTAGTCCTACTTACGCTTACATACTGGTAGTTGTAGTGTTATTATTGGTCATAGTTCATGCGATTTGAATCTCAGAAAATGAAAAGTGCCACATAAATTGGAACAAAGGGGTAGTATTTAATTTTAAAAGGTTTAAGAAAAAATGGAAGAAAGGAAACTAGTTCACTTAGTTAAGGAGGTGGTAATGGTGTGCGGTGATGGTGAAGAAGGTGATAATAGTATATGAAGAGAAAAAATGAAGAAAGACTTTCTATTATTTTCGTACTCACATGCAACATGTTATTCGTAATTCATTTCACAACGATCATAATTTTTCACAACATAGCATGTAAGTCAAGCTTCTTGAAATTAAAGCATCAATATTTTCGCCTTTACCACAACATGGAATTTCAATATAGCAAATGGTCTTTAATGCAACCTATAATTTACATCAAGCATAACCCAAACTATAACTCAAGATCTATTTATGCAACCTATATGTAAAAAATATCTTCCTTAATTATTTCATTTCAAGGGGTAGTAAATATACTCATGATACAAGCATCCTCCTAGGCTAGAATTAAGGTAGTAATTAATAAAATATACACCTACCATATACAAAATATACTGAAAAGATTATGTACAAATTACAATTATTATCAAATATTCTATCACACCCCAGCAGTCAAAGCGGGAGGTCGGCGTATGCTGAGAATGTTCCGAAAATCTTCAAATAGAACCAACGGAAGACCTTTTTTAAAAATATCGGTGATCTGATAGTGTGACGGGACATGTAAAATACCTATTTGTTCACGAGTAACCTTTTCGCAAACAAAGTGAATATCCAGTTCAATATGTTTAGTGCGTTGATGTTGAACGGGATTCTCTGAGAGATAAATCGCACTAACAATATCACAATACACCAATGTCACCTTCGAAATAGGACAGTGGAGCTCCAGAAGAAGATTGCACAGCCAACACAATTCAGAAATCACATTGGCAACTCCTTGATATTCTGCTTCAGCACTGGACCTATACAAGGTAGCCTGCCGTTTGGAGGACTAAGATATCAAATTGTCATCAAGAAAGACACGATTACCAGATGTGAAGCGTCTGGTATCCGGACATCCACCCCAATCTGCATCTGTGTAAGAAATGAGAGTGGATGTCGAAGACGGATATAAATGCAAGCCATGATCGAGAGTTCCCTGAATATAGCAGACAATGCGCTTGAGAGCATGCATGTGATCCTCTATTGGGTTATGCATTAATAGATAAATCTATTGCACATCATAAGATATGCCGGGCCTCATGAAAGTAAGATATTGAAGGGCTCCTGCAACAATGCGGTAATGTGATGGACCAACATATGGTGTGCTGGAAGTGGCACTCAACTTTGGTTTAGTATCAACTGGAGTGGAGGACGGCTTACACGAGAACATGCCAACTCGTTCAACGATCTCTTTTGCATACTTCTTTTGAAACAAAAATAAACCACATGCATGACGTGTTACAGCTATCCCCAAGAAATAACTTAAAAGCCCTAGATATTTCATAGCAAACTCTGAGCTAAGAAGGAACATGATAGACTTGCGAAGAGCATAAGATGAAGCAGTTAATATAATATCATCCACATACAGAAGGATGTAAGCTATATCATTACCCTGACGGTATATGAAGAGAGAATGATCAGACATGCTGTTAGAAAACCCAATAGTAGAAACATAATCTGCAAACCTCTTGTACCAGGCTCGAGGAGCTTATTTGAGCCAATACAAATATTTCTTCAATAAGCATACATAATATGGATAAGTCGGGTTTCTGTAACCCATGGGCTGATACATATACACCATTTCGTTGAGTTCTCCATGTAGGAATGCATTTTTCACATCAAGATGATGTAGAGGCCATGCTAGGGAAAGAGCTAGACTTAGTACCGTGCGGATAGTTGTTGGTTTGACCACCGGACTGAAAGTATCACCGCAGTCCACACCAACCTGTTGAGTTTTTCCATCACCTACAAGACGGGTTTTATGCCTCTCAAATGTACTATCAGATTTTTCTTTATGACTAAAAATTCACATAGACCGAATCACATTAACATCAGGAGGACGAGGCACCAAATCCCAAGTCCTATTACTAATAAGATCATTATATATATCATCTATAGCCATTTTCCAATTTGGATCATTAAGGGCAGACATAGGATTATGAGGTAACAGCGATTTGGTAACATGGGTGTGAATACCGTATTTTTTGTTTGGTTTGAAAATCCCATGTTGACTACGAGTGACTGGCCGTTGGGCCGGAATTGAAGTTGGTTGGATAGGGGAAGTGATATTGGGCTGACGTGTGATGTGTTTGGAGGCCAACTGAGTGGGGAATGGATTACCCGGGAGTGGACTTACAGTTAGTGGACTGCCACTGCCTGAGGCTGGGCCGCCACCCAATGGGCTACAAGGCATTGAGCCTCTCGGTAGTGGGCTGCCAGCGAGAGGCACCGTTGGGCTGACAGCCTATGGGCTTGGTTAAGCAAGCCCAGTTGGCTGGGTTTAGGGATTATTTATTTGGGCTGAGCTGGCCAAAATCTTTGGACCTATTTGCAAGGCCAAATGGTGGACCAAATACGGGGCATGCTATCATCAATAAATTCGTAGGTAGGAGGCACGAAATAATATATTTTGGCAAAGGGGAAATTTGATTCATCAAAAACTATGTGGCGGCTCACAATGATTTTATTAGAGGATAAGTCGTAACATTTGTAACCATGATGGTTTGACGGATATCCCAAAAAAATACACGGAGTTGAACGGGGTTGAAGTTTATTAATGGTAGTAGAAGGAAAAAGAGGATATCATAAGCACCCGAATACCCGTAGATGAGAGTAAGATGGGTCCCTTAGGTATAAAATTTTGAGAGAGGAAATAAGAGATGTCCAAATATCACTATGGATAATATCAAAAGGCATAACAGTGCATGAATTAGAAGCAACAAAAGGCAATTTAACGTGTTTTCCAAGGTGACATGAGAGACAAACATGAGAATTACGAGTTCTAGTACACTCAATAAATTTATTTTGTTTAAGGAGGGCAAAAACAAGTGCTCCCGAATGACCATGCCATAAAGGAGGAGTTAAAGCTGCAAAAGTGGATGGTAACATGGCTTGATGTGTGGTAGTGGTGATTGGATATAGCTCGCCCGACTATCACATCTCATTAGGCGCATCCCCGTCTGAAAATCCTTCATGGAAAACCCAAAAGGATCAAATTCAACAAAAATTGAATTGTCAGTGGTAAATTTTCTAATTGAAACCAAGTTTTTAATCAATTGAGGAGCATGAAATACATTCTTTAAAGCTAACAGTAGGTTCGGGGAAGACAAATTTGTATTACCATAGCCACGAATTGGAATTGAATGACCATTTCTGACAATTATACCACGATTATTTCTCAAATTAAAATAGGATGAGATATTACCTTATGAGGACGTCATATAAGACGTTGCTCCGTTGTCCATGTACCAGTTTGCATCGGGCGGATTGAGCCCAAGAGTGTGCATCGTGGCCTCGATATCGATTGTTGTGGCCACTGCCCAGTGGGCCTGCTGCCACTAGTTCGGTTGTGGCCAAAGTATCCCAGGCTGCTGGCCACTGAGCTTTTGCTGGCCAGTGTGACTTGGACTAGGCCTGGCCTAAGTTCTCGAAGGAAAAGGGCAGGGCGGGACAACCCAAAGCCACTGCTAGGCCCACGGCTGTGGTCTATTATCCCACTAGGCCCGCGGCTGCCACGCCTGGCCGGACTTCCGCTGCTGGTTGTTGCCCCTGCCGCCGCCTCCACTCTGGTGGCCACCGCCACGATTTTTACTGCCGTTATTGCCATTTCATCCCCTTTGACCACGGTTTGGCGGCAAACTTTTAAATTATGATGAGTTATCATCGGACGGAGTGGTAATCATGGCAAAATTTGACACGGCGGCTGTCTTTTTGGAAAAATACGCTTCTTCTAGTATGAGCATAGAACGGGCTTGGTAAAATGACGGAAGAGGGTTATTTTGGCAGATGAGTGTACAATGGCAATATACGCGTCAGTGAGATTGGTAACCATTTGTAAAACTAGTCGATTGTTAGTTATCAGGACCCCGACGTTCTTGAGTTGGTCTGACAAAACCTTGAGTCATTGACAATATGCGGATGCATTGGGAAAATCCGCTATGTCAATGGTGGAGAATTCTTGCTCAAGTGTGATGGCTAGGGAATTTTTATTATCCTGGAATATGTCACATAATTGATCCCAAGCCTCCATCGTTGTGGAGTCGGGTTCAATAATCGTATGCAGCAAATCACTCGAAATTGTGGCATAAATCCACTGGAGAACCGTTGCATCGAGGGTCAACCATAATTTTTTTGCATTATCAGTTTTCTGCACCTTCTCCTTGACTTTTTCCAGTGGAATTATATGATGGATAACCCGGTGTGACCTATAATGAATTTTGAAGAGCTCCGCCCATGACGCATAATGGACGTTTTCCGTCTCAAGAGTGATGGAAATATGGGAGTTAATATTTGAAACATCTAGGGCTGGATGAAAATTTGATTTCGAGTTAGACATGGCTGACGGAATAAAGAAGAGGAATAAAGTGGACGGTGGCAGTGGGGGGTGACGGTCAAGGAAAAATTTTGGGTTGTAAAGAATGGATCTTAGGCCTAACTCAACCCCAAAAGCTAGCTCGTAGGGTGAGGATTGTCCAAGTCCATATAAGGAGTCTATATTCCCATTCCATTTTCGATGTGGGACTCTTAACACTCCCTCGTACACCCATACCTAGTTAAATGGAGCGTGGATAATATAATTTGGGGGCCCAACATCGACGAACAAAGAATGGGTCTGGCTTTTATACCATGTAAGAAATATCTTGATTATTTCGTTCCAAAAGGATAGTATATATACCCATGATATAAGCATCATCCTAGGCTAGAATTAAAGTAGTAATTAACTAAATATACACCTACCATTTACTAAAAATATTATGTACAAATCACAATTATTATCAAATATTCTATCACTATATAATATCATGAATGAAGTATAAAAAAAGTTACAATTTATTTTGACCATAAAAAATATTGAAATAGTTGATGTGATCTTACGAGCAAATGCAGGCTCACCAAAATGAAGGATGAAACAACACTTTAGCCAGCTCATGCACGTAGTAGGATGTAAACTTATGAACAAGATACCAAGTAATGTACTTTCCATCAGCTCAAAATAAAATCATTGGGAGACCATGGATCCACACTATACAAGCGGTCCCATCAACCTAATGTGTCTGAAATCAAAGAGATCTGAGGTAACTAATGTGTCGCCCGAGAATGTTATGCGATTACCCTATAATTGTGTAACAAATAAAATGCTGCCAAATAGTAATTACACACATTCAGTACATCTCGAACAAATCATTTTGGATCCATACGATGCGAAGAAAAAAGACTAAACCATAGAGACCTCTCTGAAGACATACGAGGTAAATATATTCATTCTTAATAGATCATATAGATTGTTTTGTCTGGTCTCATGCAGATATTTTGCAACCCGCATAGTCGTTTTGAGTATTTTACCTAGAAATTCCTAAAATACCCTTTTTGAGTCTTTACTTGTGTATTTGTTACTTGAGGGGATGGGTGGCATAATTCTCGAGACTATGGGCGAGTTTCAGACCCATTATTAGCAATTTTAGAAGTTTTAAAGTTAAAGAAATAGGAAGGTTTGACTCATAGTTGACTTTTGGGTAAACACGTCATTTTTATGGTTTCATTGATTCCATTAGGTCTGAAATGTCATTTATGGCTTAGTAGAGCCTTCGGTTGGGTCTTGATGCAATCAAGTGAATTTTGGGTAGTTAGTTGAGAAGTAGGAGTTTTATAACTCAAGAGTTGACTTTGATCAAACTTGGGTCAATGAGACCTTTTTCGGGAATTCCGAGTGTGTGAGCAAGTTCGAAGCGTGTTTTATGATAGAAATGCATATTTAGTTTGTGTCCAGGGTGTACCAGATGAGCTTCAGGTGTTGGATCGGGATTTGGGAAAACCATATTTCTCTCATTTCAGCTGTTGTTGATGTCCTTCTACGTGATCACATAGGAAGGATTGTGTTCGCGATACTTTGGGGATTGGGGGTTGTTATTGCGGTCAGCGCATCGCGTTTGCGTATGGGAGTCGAGGTCTGGGCAGGGTCATGCGGGCACATCGCAATCGTGATGACCACGTCGCGTTAACGATGGGCTGGGCTGGGGGCGACCGCGATTGAAAGCAGGGTCTCGCGTTCACAAAGGGCAAACGATGTCTAGAAATATTTAAACCCCCATTTCATATTTCACTTCCAAAAACCCTTTTTAGAAGCTAGAGAACTCGAATCACGGTGATTTCAAGTGCTAAAACCAAGTTTCTTCATTGGGGTAAGATTCTAAGCTCAATCTTAGTGATTATTAATTATTCCTTCCATTAATCCATGATTCTTTCCAAGATTTCTTAGTAGTAAAAAAGGGTTTTCATGAACTTTGGGATTTAGTTCTAATTAGTGAAATTGATGGATCAATTGGGGTTAGAACTTGATGGTTTTTAGGATATGGACTTCTGAGGTTATGAGTAAGATGATTATATGCTTAATTCTCATTTTCCCTTGTGGGCTCGGGTTACCTTTTTGGATTGATTTTTAGGATTCAAATTAAAGTATAGCAATGTGGGGTTTGTTGGATTCGTGTGACCTTGTAGAATACTATTTTGACCATGATGAACTCATTTTCGCAATAAATTATTGTTTTGACCTTCGGGGTTTGGGGAATGGGTTTTGGATTGACTTTTTTGACCCAAATTCCTTTTATATCCTTATGGGCGTCGTTAGATTAGTATCCTTATGTAGAATCCATAAATGAACAAATTGGGTTTGGTCAAAAGATTAGTGGAAGGGAAAAATTATGAAGTGAATCTTTGGCTTCGAATTCAGGCAAGTTGAGACTTACTAGATCCCTTTGTAGTTTTTGTGTGTTAGTTAATGAATTAAGAGGTCTAATGGGAAGTAGGGGTCCCACACTCGTGAGGTAACAAGCACTTGTGTGGGTATCAGTGTACTCATAAAGGGTAATTACAATGTAACGTAGTGATACTTGTGATGGAGACTATGTGTTTAGCCTTCGGGCCTCGAAGAGTGGTTTGTAAGTCTACTTAGATTGGTACGACTGCTGCTATGTTAGAAATGATTGATAGTTTCTTTGATTATGACTTCTCATGTATTCATTACTCTATATCTCGTCTAAATCCTGGAAAGGAACTTGTATCGATAAATGAATTGATATAATGCATCTATATAGTGTATGCATATCTATTTCATACATTCATGATATTATTGGCGTTTGATTGATGAGGTACAAAAAAGGGGACTTGAAGACAAGGTATTTGAATGTGGTACATGAAAAGAGTGATGATGATGATGATGATGATGATATAACAATCACAGAGGTGGAAACTGATAGAAAATGATTTCGGGTGGGTATATGGACCTCATGAGTCTCATGGGTCGTGTGAAACCTACTGCATGAACGTGTGTATACCGGGTACATATGGCTATTGCATAGCATACATATCACTTGCATTGCATATCATCTATACTTGTTGATGTGAACTTTATGTCATATATGCTCGATCGATATAAAGAGGTAATCTTTATGGTTTTACTTGTTTAAAATGGAAGAAAGATGGAATATTTATGGCTTCTTAATCTAAATGATAAAATGATGGAACTTGTGTGGGTTTAGATGCATAATCAGGCATATGTTGAATCTTTGTGGTTATACTTGGCTCTCTTGAGTAAAAATTGGAACTTTATGATGATTCTCGATAATAGTGATGATCTTTGTGGTTGACTTAGTCGTAGAATTTTATTTATAAGGTTGAAAGCTTTTGAACTTTATATATCTTATAATAGAGAAGTATCGAAAAGTACCAACCCTCGCCGACGTTATAGTTAGGGTCGGTCAACGATGTTGTTGGGTACACTGCTTCTCGTACTCACTCACTTGCTGCACCTTTTGTATACAGGTACAGATCTGAGTGCAAGTTTAGCATTGGGATCTGGATGAGTATCGGAGAGCTTTGATTAAGAGTTCAGGGTGAGCCGATGATGTCTTCCGAGCACTGGATTTCTTTCTATCTTTTATTTCAGTCTTCTTTTACTTCAGATAATATTGTATTAGCATTCAAGACTTGTGTAGTATTTTATAGAGATCTTGTACTTGTAACTTCCATGTTTTGGGGAGTTTGACTTAGACTTTTCTGTATTAAGTATTAAGATCTTGTCAGTACTTTGGGTCTCTTCTTTTCCGCATTTTATTCATGTATTTGACTTGTAAGTTTTGGGGTTTGCCTATGGGTTCAAGGTAGGTACCCTCACGGCACAAATAGGATTTTGGGTAGTGACAAATTTAGTATCAAAGCACTAGGCTCATTGGTCTCATTAGTACAAGGGAAAGGTTTAGTAGAGTCTTGCAGATCGGTATGTAGACGTCCGTACCTATCTTCGAGAGGATATAGGACATTTAGAAAAGTTAGCTTCTTTCAGTCTTATCGTACGTTCTTGACTTTATTGAATTCTAAATCTCTTTTGTTTCACTTTTTCTCACATATGGTGAGGACTCGTTCAGCCGCATAGAGAGATCATGCACCCGCACCTGCACTTGAACCCGCACCTACTGCTAGAGATTAGACCTGTCCAAAGCTCGGGTCTGGCCGGGTCAAGTGGCTTTTTTCTGCTTGCCCGACCCTGATCCTATTTTTTAAAATTTTCTGACCCTGGCCCTGACCCTTCGGGGACCCTACGGGTCATGGGTTGGCCCTGACTTCTCTACAAAATAAAACATTTTTTTTAATTTTTTATTAAAATAACAATCCAAATTAAAGTCCAAAAACATAACATATATTCTTAAAACATGTAAAAAAACTCCAAATTAAAGAATTCTTAAAAAATATTTAATTTCCAACACTGAAATTGACATTCACACCTACATTACTACAAAATTTTGACTCTGAAATATTTTGTATATCGTGCGATCTTTACTAAAAAAAGAGGAAACTAGAAATCGATTTGGGGGAAAATACAAATTGATTGGAAAAATGGATGTTTTCTTAAAAATTAGCAGCCCAAAACCGCCTTACGACAGTTTGACTGGTCGCATCTTGAAAAAATACGCAAAATAAAAAAAACAATCGTGTAAAATGGACATCCGAGCGCAGAGTTATGACCATTTAAAGTTGCACCAATTTACAACTACTTTCTCTTCCTACATTTTATGTCAATGCTTCCGTTAATTAAAATTTACAACTACTTTCTCTTCCTACATTTTATGTCAATGCTTCCGTTAATTAAGTTCATGTCGCATTCGACTTCCATAAAAGCTTGATAGATTGGCTTCAGTGGCTATGATTCAAGAGATAGCAGTAGCCTAAAATCAAAAATAAGATTAATTACATAGGTAGGCTCTGTTTTTCAATTCGATTAATAAAATATACCTTAAATAAATATAATAAAATAATAATAAAATGAACTGGTCGGGTCGGATCGGGTCAGACGGGTAAAATATTTTGCCCCTAGCCCGACCCTGACCCTGATTGGGTCCCCACTTTTTTGGGTTAGGTGGCTCACGGGTCAGATATATACTGACCCTGGCCCTGGTTTTTTCGATCTGGTCGGGCTGGGTCGGGCGGGTCCCTAACCCGATGGACAGGTCTACTAGATATGGTGCACGGGGCAAGGGCAGAGGTAGAAGGTGAGGTAAATGTAGACCTCGAGTTACAGCACTAGCCTGAGGCCGAGCATCAACAGTTGGTCAGGCCAAGATTAGGGCAGTCTCTAGAACTGGAGGTTATTCTCGAGAATGAAAAGATTTCGGTTGATGAGGATGATCAGGGTTAGACTGATGGGGCAGAGCTAGCTTAGGCACCCCCGAGTTATATTGCTACATTGGTGCTTCAGGATACTTTGGTTCGTATGATGAGCTTTCTTAATACTATAGCTTAGGGTGTTCTACCGGTCACTTATGATGGATCATAGACTAGGGTTGGAGGACAGACTCCTGATCATATAACTATGCCCCAATTTCAAACACCAGAGGTTCATCCAGCACCTACTAGGGTTCTTCGCTTCTTAGTCATGACAGTGCCTGATCTAACTTCACCCCCAGCTACTCAACCCACGATGTATGTGGAGGAGCAAAAGATGTTTGAACAGTTCAGAAAGTTGGATCCTCCTCGATATGATGGAGACCCAGAGGATGATGCTTATGTGTTCTTGATTAGCTGTCATGAGAGGTTACACAATATCAGGTTAGTGGAGTCTCGTATATTAGAATATACCACTTTTTAGATGATTGGACCTGCCAAGTAGTGGTGGAGGTCATATGTTATACTAGACCAACAAGGTCCCATTCTCTTACATGGGCTTCATTTACTCATGCCTTCTTGGAGAAGTTCATGCCTCGCAGTGTTAGAGAGAGGAAGAGAGTGTAGTTTGAGGAGTTACATCAGAGGCGTATGATTGTGATAGAGTACGAGACACGGTTTAATGCATTATATCGCCATGCTTTGATGATTCTTCTTGATAAGATTGAAAGAATGAGGCGATTCACCAATGAGTTGATTTGTCCTCTTCGTTTGATTGCAGCACGGATGGCTACCACGGGTTCTTCCTTTCAGCAGATTGTCGATGCAGTTAGAGAGGCTGACTTCATTAGACATGAGGATTATGAGGAGCGAGTGGCTAGAGGCCTCGTTTCGGCACTCATGTGATTACCTCATCTGGATATATGGGTCATTTTAGTGAAGGTCATCACCGCCGAGTGCTAGGCCAATTATTGCAACCATGCCAGGATCTGAGAGAGGATGATCGGGGCATACTTCTTATGGTTTAAGGCAGCTGACTCCATGTTCTTATAGACCTTATAACTGTGGTAGGCATTTTGGTGTCTTCTCTGCCATCTGCAGTCCCTAGAGGGTGTTATGAGTGTGGTGATCTTGGGCATTTCAAGAGAGATTATCCTAAACTTAGGCGTGGTGGGTAGCATCAGAGTTCTCATACTTCTGGGCCTAGGATAGCAGGACTACCGGCTAGAGGTGGATCCTAGGGTGCTAAAAGTGGTTCTCATTATAGTAGGGGTGGACCTCAGACAGGTAGAGGTGGTGCCCAATCCGACCAAGGTGGTAGTCGTGGAGTTACTCAGACTTCAGGTGATTGTGCTCATATCTATACTTTCCCAAGTCGGCTCGAGGTAGAGGCCTCCGATGCAGTCATCACAGGTATTCTTTCAATTTGTCATTGTCCTACTGTGGTTTTATTTGATCCAGGCTCTACATATTCTCATTGTCTGCCTACTTTGTTTTAAGTTTGGATTTGATGTGTGATTCTCTAGCCACACTTGTTCATGTTTCTACTCATGTTGGGGATTCCGTAGTGGTAGACCAGGTATTTCATAGTTATGTAGTTATTTTGATGAGGTATGATACCCAGGTAGACTTGAAGGTATTGGATATAGTAGATTTTGAAGTTATTCTTTGGATGGATTGGTTATCCCCATATCATGCGATCTTAGACTGTCATGTCAAGACAATTACTTTAGCCATGCCGGGTATTCCTCGATTAGAATGGAAGGGTGCTCTTAGTCAGTATCCGAAAAAGGTAATATCATTCCTTAAAGCTTAGAAAATGGTAGAGAAGGGATGTCTCTGTTATTTTGCTTATATTCGGGATACGAGTGCGGAGACTCCTCCGTTAGAGTCAGTTCCAGTAGTGAAAGAGTTTCTAGAGGTGTCCCCTACCGATCTTAAAGCCATTTCGCCGGACCATGACATTAACTTTTTGTATTAATTTAGAGTTGAGAACTCAACCTATTTTTACTCCGTCATATCTAATGGCACCGACTGAGTTGAATGAGCACTTGCATGATTTGTTAAGTAAGGTGTTTATTCAACCCAGTTTTTCTCCTTGGGTTGGGGTGCTCATGGGTTGTTTGTGAAAAAGAATGACGGGTCTATGCGGGATGTGTATCGATTATTAGCAATTGAATAAGGTGACTATTAAGAATAAGTATTTGATACCTCACATTAATGACATGTTTTATCAGTTTCACGGTGCTTCGGTATTTTCCAAGATTGATTTGAGGTCCAGTTATCACCAGTTGAATATTAGGGCGGAGGATGTTCCTAAGACAACTTTACAGAATCGTTATAGGCATTATGAGTTTTTATTGATGTCATTTAGGTTGACTAATGCGCATGCAACCTTTATGGAGTTGAAGAATGAAGTATTCAGGCCTTGGATTCGTTCGCAATTGTCTTCATAGATGATACTCTGATCTACTTTTGGAGTAAGGAGGAGTACGATCATTTGAGGATCGTGCTTGATATTTTGAAGGAGAAGAAACTTTATGCCAAATTTTCAAAGTGTGAGTTCTCACCTAGTTCTGCGGCATTCTTGGGGCATGTAGTGATGAGGATGACATTATGGTATATCCTAAGAAGACTGAGGCGCTTCAGTCACCGAGGTTCGGAGTTTGATTAGTCTCGCAGGTTATTATTAGTATTTTGTGGAGGGATTTTCATCCATTATATCCCCGTTGACTAGATTGACTCAGAATGAGATAGCATTTTAGTGGTCCAAGGAATGTGAGGCGAGCTTCCAAAAGCTCAAGATTTTATTAACTACCACTCTGATTTTGACCTTACCAGTAGATGGAGAAAGCTTTACGATCTATTATGATGCTTCTGGAATAGGTCTTAGGTATGTATTGATGCAGAAAGGAAATGTGATAGCCTGTGCTTTAAGACAGTTGAAGCTACATGAGAAGCACTACCCCACCCATGTCTTGGAGTTGGCAGTGATTGTGTTTGCTCTGAATATTTGGAGGTATTATCTTTATGGGGTGCATTGTGAGGTGTTCATAGATCATCACAGTCTCTAGTACATATTCAACCAGAAGGATCTTATTTTGAGGCAGCGTAGGTGGTTGGAGTTGCTTAAGGATTATGACATGACTATCATGTATCACCCGAGCAAGACCAACGTAGTGGTGGATGCCTTGAGTTGGAAGACAGTAAGTATATATAGTCTAGCTATATTAACGTGAGCATCATTTGGAAATGGATATTCAGTCCTTGGCTAACCGGTTATCTCGAAGCTTGGTAATGTTCTAGCTTGTGTGGAGGTACGATCTTCCTTATTGGAGCAAATTAGGTCTCAACAGTTTGATGATGTGAAGTTGTGTAGGATTCATGATAAGGTGTTGTGTGGAAAGGCTAAAAAGGCAATTTTTTATGGCGATGGTGTTCAGAGCATTAAGGGTCGAATTTGTGTTCCTACCATGGGTGATTTGACAAGATTGATCATGGATGAGGCTCACAGTTTGAGGTATTCTATTCACCTAGGTTCTACCAAAATATATTGTGACTTGAAACAATATTATTGGTGGTGTAGGATGAAGAGGGAAGTAATGGATTTGTGTCTCGGTGTTTGAATTGCCAGCAAGTAAAGTATGAGCACCAAAAGCCTAGTGGTGTGATTCAGATGATGCCTATACCCAAGTGTAAATGAAAATGGATTGCTATGGATTTCATGGTAGGATTGTTGCGAACTTTGGGCAAGTTTGATGCCATTTGGATTATTGTAGATAGGTTGACTAAATTCACATATTTCATTCTGGTTTAGACTACCTACAATTCAAAGAAGTTGGTTAATATCTACATTTGGGAGATAGTTCGATTGCATGGAGTACCCATTTCTATCATTTCAAAGCGAGGCAAGCAGTTTACTTCCCATTTCTGGCGGTCTATGCAGAAGGAGTTGGGTACTAGAGTGGAGCTTAGCACAACTTTCCACTCTCAGACCTATGGTCAGTCTGAGTGGACTATTCAGGTTCTCGAGGATATGTTGTGAGCTTGTGTGATTGGCTTTGGTGGTCATTGGGACCAGTTTCTACCCTTAGCAGAGTTTGTTTACAACAATAGTTATCATTCGCGTATTGAGATGACTCCTTTTGAGGCTTTATATGGTAGGAGGTGTCATTCTATAATTGGTTGGTTTGATGCCTTCGGGGTTAGGCCATGGGGTACAGATTTATTGAGGGACTCTTTGGACAAGGTCAAGTTGATTCAAGAATGGCTTCTCACAACTCAGAGTAGACAGAAGAGTTATGCGGATCGAAAGGTCCATGATTTAGAGTTTATGGTTGGGGGCGAGTTCTGCTAAAGGTTTTACCCATGTATGGTGTGATGCGATTTGGGAAGAATGTCAAGTTTCCCGAGGTATATTGGGCCATTTGATATCATTCAGTGGGTTGGGGAAATGGCTTATGAGTTGTCCTTCCCTCCTAGGTTATTGAGTGTGCATCCAATTTTTCATGTTTCGATGCTGAAGAAGTAGCATTCGGATGGTTCTTATGTGATTCAATGGGATTCGATGATGTTTGATCCGAATTTAGACTTTGAGAAGGGAGGAGCTTATAGCTATTTTGGATAGGCAGGTTCGAATGTCGAGGTCGAAAGAAATAGCTTAAGTGAAATTGCAATGAAAGAATTGTCCTATGGAGGAAGCTACCAGGGAGATCGAGTCTGATATGCGGGTTAGATATCCCCAGCTTTTTTAGAGTCCGGGTATTTGATTTTCTTTACCATTCGAAGACGAACGTTTATTTAAGTGGTATCTGACGTAACGACTCGTATAGTCATTTTGAGCATTTACCTAAAAATCCCTAAAACACCATTTCCGAGCCTTTATGTATTTGTGACTTGAGGGGATGGTTGGCACGGTTTCCGAGACTATTAGGCAAGTTTCAGATCCATTTTTGCAAGTTTAGAAGTTTTCAAGTTAAAGAAATAAAAAGTTTTGACTCATAGTTGACTTTTGGGTAAACGCATCATTTTCGTGGTTTCGCCGATTCTATTAGGTTTCAATTGTCATTTATGGCTTAGTAGAACCTTTGATTAGGGTCCTGATGAAATCGGGTGTATTTTGGGTAGTGATTATTAATGATTCCTTCCATTAATCCATGATTCTTTTCAAGATTTCTTAATAGTAAATAAGGGTTTTTATGAACTTTGGGATTTTGTTTTGATTAGTGAAATGGTGGATCAATTTTGGTTAGAACATGATGATTTTTAGGATATGGGTAAGATGATTTTAGGCATAGTATCCCGTTTTTCCCTTGTGGGCCCAAGGTTACCTTTTTCGGTTGATTTTTGAGATGAATTAAAATATAGCAATATGGGTATTGTTGAATTCGTGTGTCCTTGTTTTGTACTATTTTGACCATGATGAACTCATTTTTGTAATAAATTACCATTTTTAACTTCGGGTTTGGGGAATGGGTTTTAGATTACCAGAAAAGGGGTTTGAAAAGGGGCCTTGAAGGCCGAGTATTTGGATGTGGTACATGAAAAGAGCAATGATGATGATGATATAACAGTCACAAAGCTGGGACCCGATGTGAAATGATTTCGGGTGGGTATATGGACCTCATGGGTCGCTTGAAACCTACTGCATGAGTGTGTGTATATCGGGTGCATATGTCCATTGCATAACATACATATCACTTGCATTGCATATCATTTATACTTGTTATGAACTTTATGCCATATGTGCTCGATTGATATGAAGAGGTAATCTTTATGGTCTTGCTTAAAATGAAAGAAATATGGAATTTTTACGGCTTCTTAATCTAAATTATGAAATGGTTGAACTTTTTTAGGTTTAAATGCCTAATCGGGCATAGATTGGATCTTTTTGGTTATACTTGGCTCTCTTGAGTAAAGATTAAAACTTTATGATGATTCTCGATAATAGTGATGATCTTTTTGGTTGACTTAGTCGTAGAATCTTATTTATAAGGTTGAAGGCTTTTGAACTTTATATATCTTAACTAACTAAGCAAATAGAGAAGTATCGGAAAGTACCAACCCTCGCCACATCTATAGTTAGAGTCGGTCAATCTTGTTAGATACACGTGCTTCCCGTACTTACTCTACACTTGTTGCACCTTCTGTGTGCAGGTACATATTCGAGCATGAATTGAGCATTGGGATCTGGACGAGTATCGGGGAGCTTTGATTAGGAATTTTGGGTGAGTTGTTGCTGTCTTTCCAGCATTGGATTCATTTGTATCTTTTATTTATGTGGGGGAATTTGACTATGGCTAGTGCAAAGGATATGGGGGAGAGGTTCTCGGCCAAGGGGGCATGGGGTAGTAGTGGGGACGCGACCAGTATGTGGGACATAATGACCAGTTGCATTCGGGAGGTGACTAGAGAAGTGTTAGGGGTCTCGTGGGGTAGCCATGGTGGGCGTCGAGGGGACTGGTGGTGGAATGGTGAAGTTCAAGAGAAGGTGAATATGAAGAAAGTCACGTATGATAAATTGGTAGAAAGCAAGGATGAAGTGGAGAAGTGGACGAATAGGGCACTTGGGCGCGAAGCTTTCTTCGTGAAAAAGCTCGTCTGTATAAGATGGCGAGGAATGAGGCAAAGTTGGCGGTCACGGCGGTGAAAACGGTGGCTTTTGAACGCATATACGTGGAATTAGAAGGAAAATAAAGGGATAAGAAGTTGTACAAACTAGCCAATGTGAGGGAGAGGAGGTCCCGCGACTTAGATCACATGAGGTGCATCAAGGACGAGGATGGCAAAGTACTGATGGAGGACGCGCATATTAGGCAGAGGTGACAGTCTTACTTCCATAAACTCTTGAACGAAAAAGGAGATAAAGATAATGTGTTGAGAGATCTGGAGCAATTTGGAAGGTACTGGGACTTTAGGTATTGTAGAAGCATCAAGATTGAGGAGGTTAAGGGTGTTGTTTGCAGGATGCATGGGGGACGAACGACCAGGCCGGATGAGATCCCAGTTGAATTTTAGAAGAGCATAGGCAGGGCAGGCTTGGAGTGGCTGACTGAGTTATTGAATGTAATTTTTAAGACAGTGAGAATGTTTGAAGAATGGGGGTAGAGTACAATGGTTCCTTTGTACAAGAACAAACTATAGGGGTATCAAGCTGTTGAGCCATACTATGAAAATTTGGGAAAGGGTCGCGGAGATGAGGGTGAGAAGAGGTGTGTCTATTTCTGAGAACCAGTTTGGATTCATGCCGGGGCGTTCGACTACAGAAGCTATTCATCTTATTAGGAGGTTGGTGGAGCTGTATAGGGAGAGGAAGAGAGACTTACATATGGTTTTCATCGACCTCGAGAAGGCATACGATAAAGTCCCTAAGGAGGTTCTTTGGAGATGTTTAGAAGCTAAATGTGTACTTGTGGCGTATACTAGGGAGATTAAGGATATGTATGATGGAGCCAAAACTGGGGTACAGACAGTGGGAGGAGACTCGGAGCACTTTCCTATGATGATTGGGCTGCACCAGAGATCAACTCTTAGCCCATTCTTATTTGCCTTGGTGATGGATAGACTGACGCGACAAATTTAAGGTGAGGTACCATGGTGTATGTTATTCGCAAATGACATAGTCCTGATTGATGAGACTCACGGCGGGGTGAATGCTAAGTTGGAGGTTTGGAGACAGACTTTGGAATCTAAAGAGTTCAGGCTAAGTAGGAACAATATAAAATATTTGGAGTGCAAGTTCAGCGACGGGTGCGACCGTGAGACAGGCGTGGAGGTTAGGCTTGAGGATCAGGTCATTCCAAATAAAGAAAGCTTCAAGTACCTCGGGTCTATCATCCTAGGGAATGGAGAGATTGATAACAACGTCACACATCGTATTGGGGTAGGGGTGGATAAAATGGAGGCTTGCATCTGGAGTCTTGTGCGATAAAAAAGTGCCATCAAAACTAAAAAGGCCAGTTTTATAGGGTGGTAGTTAGACCAACTATGTTGTATGGGGCAGAGTGTTGGCCAGTCAAGACGTCGCACACCCAAAGGATGAGAGTGGCGGAAATAAGGATGCTCAGATAAATGTGTGGGCATACGATGAGGGATATGATTAGAAATGATGATATACGGGGCAGAGTATGAGTGGCCTCGGTGGAAGACAAGACGGGAAGTGAGGTTGAGATGGTTTGGACATGTGCGGAGGAGAGACATAAATGCCCCAGTGCGGAGGTGTGAGAGGTTGGTTATGGACGAGTTCAGGAGGGGTAGATGTAGGCCGAAGAAATATTGGGGAGAGGTTATTAGACGGGATATGGATCAGGCGCAACTTACTGAGGACATGACCTTAGATAGGGGGTTGTGGAGGACATATATTAGGGTAGTAGGTAGTCGAGCGTAGTCCTACTTACACTTACAAAGTGGTTGTTGTGGTGTTATTACTGTAGGCATGCTTAGCATATCATGCGAATAGGCGTAGTATTACTTTATAGTCTTCTCTAGTTTTATTTCTTCTGTTATGCATTTTTAATGTACTTGTTATCTGCATTAGTTACTGCTTTTGTTTCAGGATGCGATATCATGGCGTATTCGTGTTTGCTATCAGCATTGTCTTACTGCTTACTGCTTTAAGTTTTTTATTAGGTCTGACTGTAGTTTGCTTTACTTGTCCTGAGCCAGGGGTCTCTCAGAAACAACTGCTCTACCTACCAAGGTAGAGGTAAGGTCTATGTACATCCTACCCTCCCCAAACCCCACATTGTGGGATTTCACTGGATATGTTGTTGTTGTTGTTGTATTTCTGTCTTCTTTTACTTTAGACGGTATTGTATTAGCATTCAAGATTTGTATAGTATTTTGTAGAGCTGTTATACTTTATGACTTTCAGGTTTTGGGGAGTTTGGCTTAGTCTTTTTTGTATTAAGTATTAAGACCTTGTCAGTACTTTGGGTGTTTCTCTACTTTTTTGCATTTTATTTATGTATTTGACTTGTATGTTTTGGGGTTCGCATACGGGTTCAGAGTTGGTGTCCTCACGATACAAATAGAATTTTGGTTCATGACATATTGGGATAGACCTCTCTATCATAAACCATAAGCTGAAGTTGAGCCAGCTTACCCTCGGATTCAATAATCAATTGATCATATAGATTGTTTTTTCTTGTCTAATACAGATATGATCGGGATATACCCCTACGTCTTAACCCATACGTTGTTGAGGCAGCTTACCCTCCGGTTCAACATAAATGGATAAATTGTGAACGAGAAGGTCTAGAAGCTCTCGATAATAGGTCCGTCCGAGAGGTACGCTATCCTAACTGGTTAGCAAATGGAGTTATAATTCGTAAAAAGTTGAAATGAAGAGTATGTATAGACTTTACTGATTTGAATAAGTCATGCCTTAAAAGACCCATTTCCCTACCACACATCCACTAAATGGTTAATGCTACAGCCGAACATGAACTACTTAGTATCATGGATGTTGTAGAGGCAAAGATCTGGTACAGAACAAGGCCTATAGCATACATGGAATGTAAAGGCAAACATTATTGAAATTAACAAACATAAAATAGGGAGATAAGAAAACGTATTGTTATTATTGTCGTCCAATTCCACGTAGTACAATATTGTTTGCAGGCAGAAAAGGCCTTGACCAAGCACAATTTACAAATGTATGAACAATAGGGTGTACGATCTATGATCCTCGAGGAAATCTAACAAAGGAGACATACAATGCCTTTCTAAGTGTATACAAGTGTTTAGACAAACAAGGTCGACGGTTAACGCCATGAACGTCCACCAACCGTTTAACTTTTATGAACAATTAAATGACTTTATAATTCTTAATTTTTGCGGATTCATAGTGTGTGGCAAGTTCATGGAGCCGATTGTTAACACCATGAATGTCCACCACCCGTTTAACTATTCTGAACTATAAAATAAATTGATAGTTTTAATTTTTGCGGCTTCATAGTGTGTGGAAAGTTCTTGTAAACGACTGTTAATGCCATGAATTCCAAGTATACTGATGTTGAATTTTTCAAACTTAACTTGAATGAGCTCTCAGATATATAGCACAAGGAGATGAAGAGAAAGAGGTCGCCCAAAAAAAAAGCTTCTAGCAAGGTCAATGGTTCTTCTCTTGATTATTATTATTTGCTTTTTTAGATAATATGTGTCTTATGTAAAGGGTTTTAGAGTTAAGTTTTGAAAACATGTGGTGCGGTATGGGACGAGGGGGTGTCGGAGAAGAAGATGGGGAGGGGAAGTGGAATGGTTTGTTTTTAGTCAAATGAGGGAGTCTGATTTAAGAACAATTGATGGGTTTTGGAGTTTTTCTGGTTAAAAAAAAGAGCATTTTAGAGATTGTATTTCTTTTTAAAAATAATAATATAAGTGTCAATTTCTAAATTTAAAATTAATGTGTTATTGATTTGTCCATTTAACACGTAAGCAATGGTTGTATTTCACGCATGTGGTTTGTTGGACTGAGGTAGGAGGTTCCAAATAGGCAACTTACTGTCAAGACCCCCAAACCGTAGGGCCGCGACGGGCACCCGGGTACCGCCATTCTTACCACGAACATCTAATCGTAATTAATTGTTGACTAAGGCGGAAAAAGATTGTAGGAATAGTAACCCAGAAATCCAACTTATACATATACATATACCAAGGCCGACAAGGCCATACCAGACTACTACACACAGGACACCTGTCTACAAGCCTCTAAAAGAGTACACAACATCAACAGGTCGGGACAAGGCCCCGCCATACCCATACAGACACGCAAAACTATATCATACCAAAATCAGACCGACACTCCGGAAGGAGAGGAGTGCTTCCAAAAATCCGCTGAAATCTGTAACCTACTCACGTAGGCCATCAACTTGCCTATGTGAACCTGCGGGCATGAAATGCAGCGTCCCCCGACAAAAGGGACGTCAGTACGACTGATGTACTGAGTATGTCAGGCATAAATATCAGCATACCAGGAATATACCAATAACTGAAACATAAATAACTGACCAACAGTAACTGCCTCTGAGGGCCCTAATACACTTGTATACATGTTATGCACAATGCAGTGTCCATATTCATTGGCTTCATCGGGCAATTTCCTTACTATGAAAGCCTCTGTGGGCATCATACCATGTAATGGTTAACGAATATATGCATGATGCAAGTGCGGTATATATATGTTAGTGTTGCGGATCGTGCAACCCGTCCCAATATATGTTAGTGTTGCGGATCGTGAAACCCGTCCCAATAAGCCATACAGGCATCACATCATCACATCATATTGGCCTCTTCGGGCTCTTTTGTGATAGACTGTACCAGTTGCATGTGGTGTGCGTATATAACATCTTTCCCTTTGCCCATATCCCCTATATATATAATATTTACCATATACTAGTGTGCATAACATCAGTGGGTCCAGGGTAATATATGAATGGAATGCAAATGAAAATGCATGAATAATAATAAAATATTTCCTGAATTTATCAGATGACAATAATATCCTTGCCCCTTTGGCTAACACGGTGAATGTCAATAACTTTTTCCGTATGCCTCAATAAGGACTTAGGAACATATTTAAACATACTTTTAGAATAGGAATCAATAACATGAATATTCTTAACTACTAGGAGTAGAATAAATTATGAAGCAATATCACTGTTATATTTTATCACATGGAACATGCCAAAAGAAGGAAATAATTTGCCATAACGTACCTCGATTTAACTTAGGCTATGTATACTCTCTATTTTCTAACCCAAAGCAAATCGAAATGCTTCATAACTCCTCCTTAAAAGAATGCTTTGAATGGAACTTTAATTAACATTAAATGGCTATTATGATTCGGTCTCCCACCAGCCAATTCTTGGCGGTGGATTCCTCCAAATTAAGGCCACATACCACCAACGTGTCACTCCACTTAATTAAGTGACCCGCCTCCGCATAATTTATCAATCACACACATAAATTTATTTTGTGATCCCAATTCACTTCAACATTGATAACTTATAAGACCTTTATATCCTCAATGTCATAATTTTGTGATATAACACTAGTCCATAACCTCTTTAGGGATATACAACTATTATTTCCAATTCCCATCGTCACACTTGTTACGTCCAAAATTATTTCGGGGTTTAATCCTTTTATATACTAATCTCTTTATTAGCATACGTAAATATAACATAAATTTTCCCAATGTTCGGGTTTATTTATACATGGCTAGCAACTTTACATACGCTTAGAAATTCAAACAGTGACCCGAAAGTACGGGACGTTGCATTTTTCCCCCCTTAGAAACATTCATCCTTGAATGTTGGGGTAACATCTAATCCCCGTTACGTTGCTCGAATACACAATCATTAAACATCATGATAGGAATTAGAATTTACCTTAGGCTTCTTCTTGAAATCTCGACATTAGTCTGGAATAGGTGTGGATATTTGCGCATCATTTCCTCTTTCGCTTCCCATGTCATCTCTTCCACGTCCCTATTTCGCCACAGAACTTTTACAGAAGCTACTTCCTTAGTCCTCAGCTTGCGGACTTGTCGATCTAGGATAGCAACAAGAGTTTCTTCATATGACAGATCCTCCGTAATCTGCACATCCTCAATTGGTACAATCCGAGAAGGATCTCCAATACAGAATCTCAACAAGGAAACATGGAAGTCCAGATGAACAAACTTCAGAAGGTAAGTCCAATTCATATGATACCTGACCGATTCTTCGGATTATACGATTTGGCCCAATATACCTTGTACTAAGCTTTCCTTTTTTTCCCGAATCTCATTATACTTTTTATCGGTGAAATCTTCAAAAATACCCAGTCATTTACTTAAAACTCTAAGTCCCACCTTCGCAGATCTGCGTATGACTTCTGATGACTCTGGGCTGTTAACAACCATTCTTGGATAAGATTTACCTTTTCTATGGATTGGTGTACCAAGTCAGGTCCACATAACTCTGATTTGCCTACCTCTAACCATCCAATAGGGGATCTACATTTCCATCCGTACAAGGCCTCATATGGAGCAATTTTAATACTGGCGTGATAGTTGTTATTGTACGGGAACTCAGTAAGGGGTAAGTGATCATCCCAACTTCCCTTAAATTCTAACACATAAGCTCGTAACATGTCCTCGAGCGTTTGAATCGTTTGCTCAGCTTGACCATCTGTCTGAGGATGGAAAGCCGTACTTAAATTAACTCGGGTGTCTAATCCTTTTTGAAATGATTTCCAGAAGTTAGCTGTAAACTGAGCACCTCAGTCAGATATAATAGAGATAGGCACACCATGAAGTCGAACAATCCCCTTAATATATAACTTCGCGGAATCTTCGGCAGTGTAGGTAGTTTTCACCGGCAAAAAATGGGTTGATTTGGTTAGTCTATCAACAATTACCCAAATAGAATCAAATTTCTGACGAACGAGGTAATCCCATAATGAAGTCCATATTAATCATTTCCCATTTCCATATCGAAATTTCGATGTTCTGAATTAAGCTACCAGGCTTTTGGTGTAATATTTTTACCTACTGACAATTGGGGCACTGAGCTACAAACTCTGCCACGCGCTTCTTCATATCATTCCATCAATAAATACTCTTAAGATCATGATACATTTTAGTTGATCCTGGATGAATAGAATACCGTGAACAATGAATCTCCGTCATAATTCTATCCCACAATCCTGCTACATTTGGAACACATAGACGACCCTGGTGACTGAGAGTTCCATGTTCGTCAATCTTAAAGGTCATGGTCTTCTTCTGTTGAATGCTCTTCTTATCTTCTTCAAACTAGGGTATTCCCATTGATGTTCCTTAATTTTTGATATTAGGGATGATTTTGACACATTCTGGACCACAAACCCACCATCCTCCGAATCCACTAGTCGAACTCCCAAACTAGCTAATTGATGAAGCTCTCTCACCAACTCCTTCCTTTTCACTTGCACTGGCATCGACCTGACCATTGACTTACGGTTGAGCGCGTCTGCTACAATATTAGCTTTGCCAAGGTGATATAAGATGTGCACATCATAATCCTTCAATAATTCAAACCATCTTCTTTGTCTCAAATTCAGCTCCTTTTGTTTGAATATGTATTGCAGACTCTTGTGATCCGTAAAAATGTCTACATGAACACCATATAAATAGTGCCGCCAAATCTTCAGTGCATAGACTACTGCGGCCAACTCTAAATCATGTGTCAGATAGTTCTTCTCATGTTTCCTCAATTGCCTTGAAGCATAGGCAATCACTTTACCATGCTGCATTAGCACGCGTCCTAAACCTGCTCCCGACGCATCACAATACACAATATAACCTTCTGGACCCTCTGGGAGAGTAAGGACTGGTGTCGATGTTAATCTATCATTTAACTTTTGGAAACTCCGCTCACAAGCATCGGACCACTACAATTTTATAATCTTTTGTGTTAACTTCGTTAGTGGTGCTGATATGGTAGAAAATCCTTCTACAAACCTTCTATAATAGCCGGCTAGGCCCAAAAAGGTGTGAACCTATGTTGGAGTCGTAGACCTCGGCCAATTCATCACCGCTTCAATCTTTTGAGTGTCAAATCTTATACCCTCGTCTGACACTATATGACCAAAAAAAGTCATTGACTTCAGCCAAAACACACATTTGGATATATTTGCATACAACTTATGGTCCCGGAGCGTTTGTAGTATTATCCGCAAGTGATCCACATGCTCTATTTCCGAGTGAGAGTAAACCAGAATATCATCTATAAATACTATCACAAATACATCCAGGAATGGGCGGAACACTTTATTCATTAGATCCATAAATGTTGTTGGTGCATTTGTAAGTCCAAATGACATTACTAGAAACTCGAAGTGCCCATACCTTGTCCTGAAGGCCGTCTTCAGAATATCCTTCTCCTTAACCATTAGCTGATGGTACCCCGACCTTAGGTCAATTTTTGAGAAACATCTCGCACCTTGTAACTGATCAAACAAATCGTCAATTCGGGGAAGAGGGTACTTGTTCTTGATAGTAACTTTATTTAGCTGCCGATAGTCGATACACATCCGTAATGAGCCATCTTTCTTTCGTACGAACAATACCGGTGCGCCCCAAGGAGATATGCTAGGCTTAATAAAGCATTTCTCGAGCAAATCCTTTAATTGCTCCTTCAATTCTTTCAATTCAGCTGGGGTCATTCTATACGGAGGAATAGATATCGGTTGAGTGTCTGGCAACACATCTATACCGAACTCAATTTCCCTTTCAGGAGGAAGGCCTGGAAGTTCGTCTGGGAATACATCAAGAAATTCATTGACCACCGGAATTGATTAAGAACTAGGTGGTTCAGCATTGACATCCCTTGCCCGAACAAGGTGGTATATATACCCTTTAGAGATCATCTTTTGTTAGTGTTGCAGATCGTGCAACCCGTCCCAATAAGCCATACAGGCATCACATCATCACATCATATTGGCCTCTTCGGGCTCTTTTGTGATAGTCTGTACCGGTTGCATGTGGTGTACGTATATAACATCTTTCCCTTTGCCCATATCCCCTATATATATAATATTTACCATATACTAGTGTGCATAACATCAGTGGGTCCAGGGTAATATATGAATGCAATGCAAATGAAAATGCATGAATAATAATAAAATATTTCCTGAATTTATCAGATGACAATAATATCCTTGTCCCTTTGGCTAACACGGTGAATGTAAATAACTTTTTCCGTATGCCTCAATAAGGACTTAGGAACATATTTAAACATACTTTTAGAATAGGAATCAATAACATGAATATTCTTAACTACTAGGAGTAGAATAAATTATGGAGCAATATCACTGTTATATTTTATCACATGGAACATGCCAAAAGAAGGAAATAATTTGCCATAACGTACCTCGATTTAACTTAATACTGTGTTGAATTCGCTGTGACAATTTGTTCTCACCCACAGATTACTCACTGGTCACGTTCACTTTTGCATTACCTCCAAAGCGTTAAAAAGTTTACCAAAATGAAATGTTAGGACTTTAGAATGTTAGGCTATGTATACTCTCTATTTTCTAACCCAAAGCAAATCGAAATGATTCATAACTCCCCCTTAAAAAAATACTTTAGATGGAACTTTAATTAACATTAAATGGATGTTATGATTCGGTCTCCCACCAGCCAATTCTTGGCGGTGGAATCCTCCAAATTGAGGCCACATACCACCAACGTGTCACTCCACTTAATTAAGTGACCCGCCTCCGCATAATTTATCAATCACACACATAAATTAATTTTGTGATCCCAATTCACTTAAACCTTGATAATTTATAAGACCTTTATATCCTCAATGTCATAATTTTGTGATATGACACTAGTCCATAACCTCTTTAGGGATATACAACTATTATTTCCATTTCCCATCGTCACACTTGTTATGTCCAAAATTATTTTGAGGTTTAATCCTTTTATTTACTAATCTCTTTATTAGCATACGTAATATAACATAAATTTCCCAACGTTCGGGTTTATTTATACATGCCTAGCGACTTTATATACGCTTAGTGATTCAAACCGTGACCCGAAAGTACGGGACGTTACATTTTTCCCCCTTAGAAACATCCGTCCTCGAATGTTGGGGTAACGTATCTAATCCCTGATACGTAGCTCGATTACACAATCATTAAACAACATGAAAGGAATTAGAATTTACCTTACGATTTAATTAAGAATGTGCGGAAAATAAAACGAGACAGAGTAGGGCCACATCAGCATCGCGACGCCCACACCATAGGGCTGCGGCGCCATGACCTAATATATCTCGAATTTTGGGTCAGGCCCAAGGTCAAACCCTAATCCAGTTCGACCTAGTGTTTCACCTATAATACAGACTTACACTTTATTATTCATGACACTTGATTTTCATATCATTATTCTAAGTCTTAGAGACTCAGAATCAAAACACTCTCTCGAACATCTGTAGGATTTCCTAGCTTTCCAAAAGAGGAATACATTGAAGCTTGGAGCTTGCAATCGAAAAGGCATTCGCATGCGCACCCACAGTTGATAAAGATGCCAGATATTGTAAACATGTAAGTATCATTCAAGTCTTAGCCCGCATCATCCGCTTCTATTAGAGGGGCAATTTAAAGTCTAAAATTATCCTATAGTCAAGCAGTTCTACGTTTGTTGGGTTTGAAACAAGTTTTCAATATCCGCTGCGTACAACAACACAACAAAAACCCCATAGTGGTATCAAAGTCATGCCTGTTTTGTATGATTATAAGGTAATTAGTTAATAATAATATGAGTTAGCATTTGTTTAAATTTGAAATTTATGTCGTTTAAAGCTTGAAAACCTAATATCTTAAAAGCACATCATCCTTGTCTCCCAAACTATTAAACAATGATGTAATCGAGGAAGTCATTCCGATCTAACTCTTCTAAATCAATGTGCGTAACCGATTCATTGCGAATATGGTGCACTGAAGTGAAGAACGAGAAGGGATTGGATGATGGTCGATGAACGTGTTGTTTGATAGTGAAGGGTAACGAAGATGAATCTGCAAATCTGACCCTGAACCAGTTTTAGGGTTTCTGAAATATGGATTTTGTGCTTCTGCGATGGAAGCGCCGCAACTCCATGATGGAGCACCGCGGCACCGAGGCTCCAATTAAAAAAAATATTTTTTTCCCAGAACAGTGAACAGTACCGAACACTGTTCCGGCGTCACAGTGGCGGCAGTATCTGCTCCGTCGTGAACAGTGGCGAGAATCACTGTTCCGGCATGAACAGTGGCGACAGTCACTGTTCCGGCGTGAACAATGGCGACAGTCATTGTTCCGGCGTGAACAGTGGCAGCAGTCACTGTTCCAGCGGGGTAGTGGCGGTTTCCGAAATTGCAATTTAGCCCTTGCAGTAAATCTCAAAATTTTAGAAGTTTTTGGAATTTCAATTTGGTCCGTAGAAAAGTTTTTAAAATCATCAGATTTGGTCTTGGGGAAAATCTGTAAATTTCAGAAAAGCAGATTTGGCCCAAGCCAAATCTGTAATTAATTTAAAATTCTGGAAATTACAGACATGTCCCTGAAATTTGAAAATATTTTCTGAAAATTAAAATTAGATTTTCTGAATTTAAAGGGGTTCAAAATTGAAGTTTTAAGTGCTTGAGGGACTAAATTGTAAATTCTAAAAAATTGGAACTTACAGAAATATCCTGAAAATCAGTTTTTAAAATCAGAAATTGTTTAAGGGACTGTTTGGATTAGACTTAAATTTTAGAGTTTAGACAAGTTAACTCATGATTATTATTAATTGTATATTATTGAATAATATACGAACTATATGTTAAGTGTTTAAATGCTTTCATTTAAAAATTAGCATAGTATCCGCTATAACTGTCTGGGCAGGCGGTGCCCAATATTTGATTAAACCATCTTATAATCATGCATATTGGGTTGACGGTTCCCAACTATATGTGTCATTAGTTTTGCATGATATTAAGATGTCTTGGATATGGCGTAAAAGAATTGATCTTGGTTAAAATCCTGAATTAAAATGTTCCACAAAATCCTGAATACAAGTCTAAATTAAAACGCGTCGTCCATTATAATTGTTAGAGTGTAAAATCCTTTTTGGCGATACGAGTATTTATGCCAAAGCATTTGTTGTAAGTCTACGAGGACCCGGACTCTTTCATAGATGTGTTTTAAATGTAAAGGTAAACGATAAACTTTTGTGGGTATTTACACCAAAGTGTTTGCTCACAAAGGCCAAATTTACTTAGTTACATAAACACAGTCGAGTAATGGGGTTGACTTGCTTAGACAAATCTTGGAGCCAAAGTGTCGGACTAATCTAAGAATGCAAGATTAAATATAATATTTGATCAACCATGAGTTGCAAATAAGTTTTGCAATTGGTTTAGAACCTACCAAGACGTGTTATTGAAGTTATCAGCCAAAGCAAACGTGGAGATAGCATAGTCTTGGATCTTGGCCCATTATGACCTCAATTAATATAGGTTCGTATTCTACCATGTGGTCGTAGAAGTATGTTAAAATAGTGGAAGCTAATTAAATAAAAGACCATGTTGATTAGCCTAAACGAATGTGTATAATAGGAAATAAATTTTGAGTTTGATTTCCAGTCTATCTAATTCTTCAAATTATCAAACATGTCGAGCTTATCATTGAAAATGTTGATTGAAATGAACAAACTTACTAGACCTAACTACCTTGACTGGCTAAGAAATTTGCGAATAGTGCTGAGACAAGAGAAATTAGAATACGTGTTGGACACGGTGTTCCCAACAGTCCATGCGACAGACTCTACTGAATATTCCTCTTTTGATAAGGATTCTTACCAAAAACACCTAGATGATGCCACTTCAGCACAATGCGTGATGTTGTCTTCCATGTCTATGGAACTTCAGAATCAACATGAGAACATGGGTCCCAATGAGATGCTCGTACACTTGAAGAGTCTCTATGACTCACAATTCCATATTATGGAATATGAGTTACCGATAAAACTTTTTTAAGTGTAAGCTCAATGAAGGGGGCCAGGTCTCGCAGCATGTGTTGAAGATGATAGGGAAGATAGAGAGACTTGCTTCAATTAGAATGAAGCTGCAAAAGAATGTTGCTACCACCCTCATCCTGAACTCTCTTCCTCGTTTCTTTGAAAAATTCATAGTAAATTACAATATGAATGGAACGAAGGCGAGTCTGCCGGAGCTACACAACATGCTCAAGACCTTTAAGTCTTCCACTTTCAAAGGCAAAGTTGTGCTCATGGTGAGCTCTACTAGCCGACCCAAGCTGAAAGGTAAAGAATGGCAGACGAAAAAGGGCACAGCACTCGTTGAGCCCTCAACTATGAAGCCTAAAGGAGGTGTGAAGAATAAGAAGGTGAATCCGGTTAAGGATGTATGCCTCGACTGCAACAAGAATGGCCATTGGAAGAAAGACTTCACTACACTAGGAGGAGGAAAAGCACCAGGTGCTTCTACCTCTAGTGGAAAATGTATGTACGTCATTGAAATAAATATGTGTATAAATAACTCTCATTCCTGGGTATTGGATACCACTTGTGGCTCACACATTTGTACCAAAGTGCAGGCGCTAACTGATAGCAGGAAGGTTGGACCAAGAGAGGTGGACCTACGTATTGGAAATGGAGCACGAGTGGATGCTGAGCGTGTTGGAACTTATAGATTAAATTTGCCTTCTGGCTATTGTCTAGTGTTAAATGATTGTTACTATGTACCCTCGTTAACGAGGAATATCATTTCTATCCCTGTTTTGGACATGCAGGGTTTTCCCTCATATATTTATAATGGCAGTCAAGTACTGTCTTTTGATAATGTTATATATGGAACTGCTCCTCTTGTGGATGGATTATATACACTAAATTGTAGTCGAGAAATATTCAATGTACAAAATAAACGAGCTAAGATAAGTAATAGAAATTCTACCTACCTATGGCATTGCAGACTTGGTCATATCAACGAATCAAGGATAGCAAGGTTGAGGAAGTTAGACTACCTCGAACCATTTGACTTGGAGTCTTATAGTAACTGTGAATCTTGCTTGAGAGGAAAGATGATGACCAATAAGCCACTTTCTGGAAAAGGTGTGCGAGCCAAGGAGGTGCTTGAGTTGGTCCATACTGATGTATGTGGGCCATTTTCGACTCAAGCTAAAGGAGGTTTCCCATACTTCATCACTTTTACTGATGACTTCACAAGGTATGGATATATCTTATGAGACATAAATCCGAGGCTTTTGAGAAGTTCAAAGAGTACAAGTCGGAAGTAGAGAAGCAATTTGCAACAAGTATCAAGACCCTTCGATCGGATCGAGGAGGTGAATACTTGAGCAAGGATTTTCTAGATTACTTAAAGCTACATGGAGTCCAATCAGAGTGGACACCTCCTGGAACACCACAGATGAATGGTGTTGCCAAAAGGAGAAACCGAACCTATTAGATATGGTTCAATCCATGATGAGCTTCTCAACTCTACCGACATACCTTTGGGGACATGCTATACAAACCTCTATATATGTTCTAAACAGGGTTCCTTCTAAGTCAGTAGAAAAGACACCCTATGAGATATGGTGTGGCAAGAATCCAGCTCTTAAACATATGAGACCCTGGGGGTGCCCTGCATATGTTAAGAAGATGCTCACTGACAAGTTGGAAGCCAAAAGTGAGAAATGTTACTTCGTGGGGTATCCAAAGGAAACTAAGGCATACTACTTCTATCTTCCTAGAGAACGTAAGGTCATTGTTTCCAGGAACGCAACTTTCCTTGAAGAAGAATATGTCTACAAGGAACATAGTTGCACAGAGATAGAACATGAAGAAATTCAAGAACCGCAAGATAACATAGATGTTGAATCCTTGCCGAATGACCAAGGCAAGAATTCATTGGGAGTATTTGACGAAGATTGGGTACTTCAAGTACGCCCTTCGGCCAGTGGGAGTGTTACGAGGAACAGTGCAGAAATGTAAGATCCTCCTACACAACCTTTGGGAGTAGATGCAATGGTTTCACCTCCTCCCATTCAGGAAATACATGAAAATGATATTCCTGAAAGCTCTCAAGTTAGTGGATTATCCAACACACAAGAACCCTCTCATAGTCAGAACATACCAAACACTGAACTGCAAAACAATCAACTTCGTAGGTCCACTAGGACTCATCATCCTCCTGAAAAACTAAATTTACTTGTGGAAACACACAGGGAGATAGAGATATTCCCGATAACGATGTGCCTACAATCTATAGCGAAGCAATGTTGGACATTTATTCAAAGAGATGGCAAGAAGCCATGAAATCTGAGATGGAATCTATGTACATCAATCAAGTGTGGATTATATACACTAAATTGTAGTCGAGAAATATTCAATGTACAAATTAAACGAGCTAAAATAAGTAATAGAAATTCTACCTACCTATGGCATTGCAGACTTGGTCATATCAACGAATCAAGGATAGCAATGTTGAGGAAGTTAGACTACCTCGAACCATTTAACTTAGAGTCTTATGGTAACTGCGAATCTTGCTTGAGAGGAAAGATGACCAATAAGCCACTTTCTGGGAAAGGTGTGCGAGCCAAGGAGGTGCTTGAGTTGGTCCATACTGATGTATGTGGGCTATTTTCGACTCAAGCTAAAGGAGGTTTCCCATACTTCATCACTTTTACTGATGACTTCAAAAGGTATGGACATGTGTATCTTATGAGATATAAATCCGAGGCTTTTGAGAAGTTCAAAGAGTACAAGTCGGAAGTAGAGAAGCAATTTGCAACAAGTATCAAGACCCTTCGATCGGATCGAGGAGGTGAATACTTGAACATGTATTTTCTAGATTACTTAAAGCTACATGGAGTCCAATCAGAGTGGACACCTCCTGGAACACCACAGATGAATGGTGTTGCCAAAAGGAGAAACCGAACCTATTAGATATGGTTCAATCCATGATGAGCTTCTCAACTCTATCGACATACCTTTGGGGACATGCTATACAAACCTCAATATATGTTCTAAACA
The DNA here is from genome assembly GCA_034509755.1 of Anisodus tanguticus. Lineage (NCBI taxonomy): Eukaryota > Viridiplantae > Streptophyta > Magnoliopsida > Solanales > Solanaceae > Anisodus > Anisodus tanguticus. The sequence goes on from CM067542.1 coordinate 38,791,715, forward strand.
GGGTTCCTTCTAAGTCAGTAGAAAAGACACCCTATGAGATATGGTGTGGCAAGAATCCAGCTCTTAAACATATGAGACCCTGGGGTGCCTTGCATATGTTAAGAAGATGCTCACTGACAAGTTGGAAGCCAAAAGTGAGAAATGTTACTTCGTGGGGTATCCAAAGGAAACTAAGGCATACTACTTCTATCTTCCTAGAGAACGTAAGGTCATTGTTTCCAGGAACGCAACTTTCCTTGAAGAAGAATATGTCTACAAGGAACATAGTTGCACAGAGACAGAACATGAAGAAATTCAAGAATCGTAAGATAACATAGATGTTGAATCCTTGCCGAATGACCAAGGCAAGAATTCATTGTGAGTATTTGGCGAAGATTGGGTACTTCAAGTACACCCTTCGGACAATGGGAGTGTTACGAGGAACAATGCAGAAATGCAAGATCCTCCTACACAGCCTTTGGGAGTAGATGCAATGGTTTCACCTCCTCCATTTCAGGAAATACATGAAAATGATATTCGTGAAAGCTCTCAAGTTAGTGGATTATCCAACACACAAGAACCCTCTCATAGTCAGAACATACCAAACACTGAACTGCAAAACAATCAACTTCGTAGGTCCACTAGGACTCATCATCCTCCTGAAAAACTAAATTTACTTATGGAAACACACAGTGAGATAGATATTCCCGATAAAGATGAGCCTACAATCTATAGCGAAGCAATGTTGGACATTTATTCAAAGAGATGGCAAGAAGCCATGAAATCTGAGATGGAATCTATGTACATTAATCAAGTGTGGAACTTGGTTGATTTGCCAGCTGGGGTTAAACCCATAGGATGCAAATGGGTCTTCAGGAAGAAGATCGATGCATTTGGAAATGTACAAACTTATAAAGCAAGGTTGGTGGCTAAAGGTTATAATCAACGGCCTGGGGTCGATAATGAAACCTTTTCACCTGTTGCTAAGATTAAGTCCATTCAGATTTCCTTGCATAAGCTGCATATTATGACTATGACATTTGGCAGATGGACATCAAAACCGTTTTCCTCAATGGTAATCTAGTTGAGGAGGTGTATATGAAACAACCTGAGGGTTTTTCGCTTGAGTACAAACCAAATGATGTATGCAAGCTACAAAAGTCCATTTATGGGCTTAAGCAAGCCTCGAGGAGTTGGAACATTTGCTTTGACAAGGCTATCAAGTCATTTGATTTCGTTAGAAGCAAAGAGGATCCCTGTGTTTATATTAAAAACAAGGATGGGAGTATTGCCTTCATTATTATATATCTAGATGACATATTGATAATGGTAGACAATAAGACTCTCCTGCAGTCAGTCAAGGAGTGGTTGTCCAGTACCTTCATGATGAATGATTTAGGTGAAGACTGCTACATTCTGAGAATTAGTATCTATAGAGATAGACCTAATAGATTATTGGGGCTGCCACAGTTAGTCTACATAGACAAAGTGCTTAGACATTTTTCTATGGAAAATTCCAAGAAAAACGGTCTACCTATGGGACAAGGCATCAAGTTATCTGAGAAGGACAATCTAATACTATAGAACTTGAACGCATGAAGAGGATCTCATATGCTTCGGCTATAGGATTGATCATGTATGCCATGACATGTACTAGGCCAGATATGGCATTTGCATTTAGTATGGCTTGCAAATTCCAGCAGAATCCTGGGGAAGAACACTAGAAAGCAGTTAAGAGTATTCTTAAGTATCTTAGACAAACTAAAGATTACTTCTTAGTCTATGGTGGGGAATAAAAGCTAGCTACTACTGGGTATACTAATGCTAGCTTACAGACGGATCTTGATGAATTCAAATCTCAGTCTGGTACATGTTCATTTTCAATGGTGGAGCAGTGAGTTGGAAAAGTTCCAAACAAGCTACAATTGTTTATTCGATAACAGAAGCTGAGTACATTGTTGGATCGGAAGCTAGTAAAAAAACTGTCACAATTTCTGAGTTCCTGAAGGAACTAAGGGTAGTTCCGAGTGCCAGTTGTCCAATAACTATTTATTGTGACAACACTGGTGCGATTGCACAGGCTAAGGAACCAAGATCAACAAACAGAAACAAACATGTACCAAGGAAGTACCACATACTCAGGGAGATGGTGGAGACTGAAGATATTAGATTAGACTATGTTCCCACAGACGATAATCTAGCTGACCCATTCACTAAACCATTAAGCTTAGTCAAGCATAATGGTCATTTTGAGAATATGGGCATTAGATATATTGGAGATTGGCTCTAGGCCAAGTGGGAGATTGAAAGTATATTTATGTCCTAGAGACAATTTGTATTAGGACAAATGTACTTTATACACATTCGTATTATTATTAATAGAGATTAATATTTTGGCATTGCAATTATTGAATTATTAGTTTATTATTTATAATATTCTATAATATGCATCCCTAGAGGTTATGTTGTTATTAATAATGTGAGATATTAATATTATAACGTAACTCTTAAAATAGCCCTGACTAATGATCATCGAGAATGGGATATCGATGATATGTGATAAGTCGACATGTGGTCTGCATCACATCCTTAGAGGATGTAGTATGTCTCACCTGCTACGAGTAATGACTACTCGTTATGGACACATGGATACTTTGGAAGTATTGCTATACCCTGTTGATATATTGTTTGTTATATTTGTCTAAAGTATGATCAGCGTGTGGGAGATAGAAGTCCTTAGACTTGAGGTCAATGCGCACCTTGTCTACAAAGTAATATACTTTGATCCTGTCCTAAGTTCAAATGCCTTATAGGTTGAGATATGACTTGTATTGGGTACATTACGATGTGGATTAAAGGTGGTAGTTGAGCCAAGATTAGGATTCATTCCTCGAATGTATATTCGAGAGAACACTCAGTTTCTCAGTGATATTAGGTTGACTTAAGTCGTTGGCCAACGTAATAGACATATTTAGAATATGGTCTGGTTGTCAACTAATATAGATGAGATACAATGATTAAGCCATTGGATAGACACTTGAAAAATTCTAAGCTTGATCGGGGGTGTCGTGAATGAAATGATTTTATCTTACCACATAGAGGTTAAGTTTACTGGATTCGTGTAAACGTACTTCACATATTGAGTTCGTCTTGCGGCGCCGTCTAGGAGTTCCGCGTAGACCTTAATTTGATTAATATCGATATGTGAAGGCCTGTAGGATCACACTATGTCGATTGTCTTTTCGATCTAAGGATGTATTGAGAGAGTATTAAATATTCGATTTAGAATCGAGATATTTAAATGAATAATGATTGTTTTAATTAAGTCAAAATTGGATTTTGGATTTAATTAAGAATGTGCGGAAAATAAAATGAGACAGTGTAGGGCCACGTCAGCACCGCGGCTCCATGACCTAATGTGTCTCGAATTTTGGGTCAGGCCACGGTTTGACCTAATTTTCACCTATAAATACAGACCTACACTTTATTATTCATGACACTTGATTTTCATATCATTATTCTAAGTCTTAGAGACTCGGAATCAAAACACTCTCTCGAACCTCTGTCGTATTTCCTAGCTTTCCAAAAGAAGAATACATTGAAGCTTGGAGTTTGCAATCGAAAGGGCATTCGCGTGCGCACCCACAATTGATAAAGATTTCAGATATTGTAAATATGTAAGTACCATTCAAGTCTTATGTTTACAATCTAAAATTATCCTATAGTCAAACATTTCTATGTTTGTTGGGTTTGAAACAAGTTTTCAATATCCGCTGCGTACAACAACCCAACAAAAACCCCACATGTTGGACACCCAAATTTGATTTCACTAAAGAATATTTGACTAATATCCCCTTGTGGATTAGCTTGCCTAATTTGTCAATTAATTATGGCGGGGGGGGGGGGTCAAATCTTTGAGTAGTATTGCTAGCACGTTGGGTAATTCCATGAATTTCCTTTGCAAGGATGTTGGTGGAAATTAACATTACAAAACCTGTTGTTGATCAAATAGGTGTGATGGGTCCCGAGGGTCTGATAATCCAACAAGATGTACATTATGCGTGAAAACCAGCGTTTTGCAGTTCTTGTCAGACAACTGAGCATGTCTGTCCTCCTCCCAAGGTGCAACCTTCTACTGTTTCCAAAGATCAACCTAAAGAACTACCAAGGAAGAAGCAAAAGAAGAGACAACAACCAAGGAAATTGGTTCAACAGTGGCATACTAAAGGTTTTTTCCCAGCTCAACCAGTGCAGATCCCTGAACAATGTGTTGGTACTATATCTCATGTAGTATCTACTTCTACATCCAGTTTGTCACCTGCTCAAATTGATACAACTTTACCAGCAATAATTACTACTAGCCAATCCTTGGTTGCACAACAACAATTGTGGATAACACACATGATTTTGCTGAAGATCTAACTTAGAAAGCTAAAGAAAAGGCTAAGGAAGCTAACAATCCTTTGGATTTAGAAAACTTTCCAGTGTTATCTGCAACCCCTAGGCAAAGAAGTACTAAGGGGATACCTAGTTAAGATAGAAGTGGAAACAGGAAAGAGTCTGCTTACTCGGCTTTCTTGGAATGTCAGGGGGTTTAATAAGCGTTACAAGCAGAGAGAAATCCTCCTAGCTGGTTTAATTGGAACGAGGGTGAAAATTCACAAAATTTAGGATCCAGAAAGCTGTCATACCTGGCTGGAATATGCTAACAAATTATCAAGAGGCCCCTAATGGGAGAATATGGTTTACTTGGGAACCTCAGTATTATTCTGTTGATTTGCTTCACAGTAGTTCCCAATTAATTTACTGTCAAATCATGTAGAATTGATAATTTTACTTGTATGTTGACAGTTGTATGTGGATATAACACTATCGAGCAGATAAAAGAGTTGTGGACTTCCATAAATGTTGTGGGGATTTTAATGCTTTATTACATTCCATTGATAGGCTGGGAAATCTTGTCAAAGTGATTGAAACTAGATATTTTGCTGAGTGTGTTGAGGATATCCAATGTGGAGAGGGGAATATTATACCTGAAACAACAAATAGCTTGGAGATGATAGAGTATCTAGTAGAATAGATAGGGCACTGGGAAATCATGACTGGATGATGCAATGGGGTCATATATCCACAGATCATGATTTACCCAACATGTGTAATCATTGCCCTATGATTCTCATACTATACAACTCTAATGTCAACAATAAAACTCCTTTAAGATTCTTTGATGTATGGACGGAACATAGCTCATTCCAGTTAATTATAGACTAATCCTGTCATCAGAACCTTGCTAAGGGCAAGATGAGAAATGTCTGGCTGAAACTTAAAGCATTTCAACCAAGGTTGAAGAAACTGAATAATAAACACTTTAGAGGGGTGACTTAGAGGATTGATCAGACAAGATGTCTTTTGGCTCAAATTTAACATATGATGACAGTCCAATGCATTGATGAATTGATTGCACAAGAAACTCTTATCCAGTTAGAGAAATGGTCCAATATAGAAGAGAGTATTAAAGAGCAGCCCGGTGCACAAAGCTCCCGCTATGCGCGGTGTTCGGGGAAGGGTCGGACCACAAGGGTCTATTTACGCAGCTTTACCTCACATTTCTGCAAGAGGCTGTTTCCACGGCTTGAACCCATGACCTCCTGGTCATATGACAGCAACTTTACCGGCTACTCCAAGGCTCCCCTTCAATATAGAAAGAGTATTATGAGACAAATATCTAGGGCCAGGTGAATTCAACTAGGGGATTCCAACACAAAGTGTTTTTATGTTGTGATGAAAGAAAGAAATCAAAGAAAACAAATTACTGAACTATACTTTATAGATGGCAATAAATTTCCCTCTTCAACAGACATCAAACATGAAATTCTTTTATTCTATAAAGGTCTCATGGGCTCAACTTGCACCACTCTACCTGTTGTCAATGTTGCTCATAATGAGGGAAGGTCCAACCTTAACTCAACAGTGGAGGACAAATATATGTGCTGATGTTTCTAAACAAGAGATATGAGATGGATTAAATGTCATTGGTAATTCGAAGGTTCCGGGGATAGATAGGTATAATGTTGGATTCTTCAAGCACACTTGGCCTATTATAAAGAAGGATGTCATACTGTCTGTACAAGAATTTTTTGACAAAGGCAGGATGAACAAAGTAGTGAATTGTGCCACTATCACATTGCTCCCAAAAGTCCCAAATCCTAGAACCATCAAGGATTTCAGACCTATTTCCTGTTGCAGTGTGTTGTACAAGATCATCTTCAAAATATTAGCTAATAGAATGCAGAAAGTAATACTACCTCCGTCCCAATTTATGTGATGTACTTTCATTTGGCACGCATTTTAAGAAATAAATGAAGACTTTTGAATCTTATGATCTAAAATAAGCCAAAGATATTTATGTGGTTATAGATCATCTTGTTTTGCGTAAAAGATAAAGTTTAAAGTTAAATTATTGTCAAATAATAAAATATGTCATTCTTTTTAGGACGGACTAAAAAGGAAAATGAGTCATTCTTTTTGGGACAGAGGGAGCAGCTAGTATTATCAGTCAAGCTCAGGCTGGTTTCATTCCGGAAAGGAAAATTGTTGATAACATCATATTGGCACATGAGTTAGTTAAAGCCTATACTAGAAAGCATATTTCTCCGAGATGTATGATCAAAATAGATCTTTAGAAAGCTTATGACTCGGTAGAGTGGGTCTATTTGGAACAAGTAATGACTGAATTAGGCTTCCCTGAAAAATACAAACTTTGGGTGATGGAATGTGTCAAAACTATGAGCTATAATGTATTGATTAATGGAAAAGTATCTGAACAATTTCCAACTGCTAAGGTACTCAGGCAAGGGGACCCTATATCCCCTTTCCTCTTTGCTATATTAATGGAATATCCTGAATAAACTAAAGGAGTATGCAACCTTTAAATATCATCCTAGATGTGCAAATCTGGGGATAACTCATCTTAGCTCAGCAGATGATCTATTTTTATTTGCCAGAGGTGATTCTGATTCTGTGGCAGCTTTGCATAAATGTTTCCTCCAATTTACTGAAGCCTCGGGATTACAAGAAAATTTGGATAAAAGAATTGTGTATTATGGGGGTGTTGCTGTTGAAGAGAGAACCAGAATCTTATCCTATTTACAGTACACTGCTGGTGAGCTACCACTCAAATACCTGTGACAATATCATAGCTAAAATCTCATCTTGTACCACTAAAAAGTTGTCCTATGGTGGTAGGATTCAACTGGTTCAGATATCAATTTTTGGAATGCAGGCATACTGGGCTCAGCTATATATGATTCCTGTTGAAGTAATTAAAGTAGTTGATACCTACTGTCGAAGCTATGTATGGTCTGGTGGGAATGTGATCACAAAAAAAAAAAAAGCTTTTGTAGTTTGGGAGACTGTGTTACCCCAAATCAACAGATGGTCTCAACCTGAGTAACCCTGAAGGTGTGGAATGCAGCTGCTATCACTAAAATTTGTTGGGATCTTGCCCATACACAGGATAAGTTGTGGATCAAATGGATCCACACTCACTATATAACTAGGGGAAGATCGCCCGTGCCAGCACGGACCCAACATGAAGGAGATCCGAAAGGAATACAATCAACTCTGTTTGCTAAAACTTGAGTATTGTAAAGTTAAATAGATTTTTCTAAAGTTCACACCGTTGTAGCTCATTATTTGAAACAAGCTATCGCAGTGAAATTGGCACCATCTTAAACTGAACTTCCACTTTTTGATTGGCAGATACACTTTGAAAAGGAGCCCTATTCAGTGTATATAAAAGATCAAAATCAATGGTACAATCAAATATCTAATGTGTAATTGAGAAAATACAAAAAAAATTGCCTCGCACTAAACTATAACAAAATTGTCTTCCATCTTCCCATATATCCAGCAGTATATTTGCTTTTCGCCCTGCAATGCTCGGAGTAGCTGTAGAATCAATATAGAGCTGGTTAATTAAGCATTAGAATAACCAATAACTTGCAATTGAACAACTATGTAATTATGTACTAAAAGGGTAACCGTGGATTGTCCCCTGTTATCCAGTCACTGTGCCACCGTCAGTTCACTGTTCCGACGGAGCCTGCAACAGCAGCTCCGTCACCTACGGTGTCCGGCATCGACTCCAACCAGGCACCACCCAGCTCTCGGTCGAACCCTCCACTGATCCTCCACTGATCGACCATCTTGTGTTACCTACCCAATCAACGGCACCTCCACTAGCCACCGACCCGAGACTAGCCAACACCCCTCCCGAACCCGCGAGCCAGCAGCCATAAATCCCAGAATAACCACTGTTGCCTACCCACCGGATGGAGACTCGTGCACAACACGGAATTTTCAAACCCAAGGTCCATTTTAACCTCTCCACACAAATCATATCACCGATTCCAAAAAACCCAAAACTAGCCAAACTTGACCCAAATGGGAATGCGGCCATGTGCGAGGAATTTAATGCTTTAACAAAGCAACACACTTGGGATTTGGTACCTAGACGGGATGGAGTGAATGTAATCCGATGCATGTGGCTATTTCGACACAAGTTCAGAGACAGTGGTGACTTGGAGCGGTACAAGGCCAGACTTGTTGTCAATGGCACTAATCAGCAGGAGAGGATTGATTGTGGTGAGACATTCAGTTTGGTTGTTAAACCGGCTACTATTCGTAATATTCTTAGTATTGCTATGGGCAAGCATTGTCTGATTCATCATCTTGACGTCAATAATGCATTTCTTCATGGGAATTTGAAAGAAACTGTGTACATGCATCAGCCACCTAGTTTTGTCCATCCGGTAGCCCCTCAGTACGTATGTCGCCTCAGGAAATCACTCCATGGCTTGAAACAGGCACCCCGAGCTTGGTATGACCGTTTTGCTAAGTATATTTTGCAGATTGGATTTATATGTAGAGCACTGCTTATTTGCTATTATATGTGGATGACATTGTTCTCACTGCCTCATCTGACGAATTGAAAGATGAAATCATTGCGCTACTCAAAATTGAATTTGTTATGACTGATTTGGGCAAGCTTAGCTATTTCTTGGGTATATCAGTCACCAGGTCTGCCGAAACTATGTTCCTGAGTCAGCGTAAATATGCAGAAGATATAGTGTACAGGGCTAAGATGGCAAATTGCAAGATTATGCCAACTCTAGTCGATTCCAAATCCAAGCTTAGTGTTGTTGATGGTGATCCCGTTTCTAATCCCACCCTATATCGAAGTCTTGCAGGTGCCCTTCAGTATCTTAGATTTACTAGGCCTGATATTGCATATGCCGTTCAACAGGTGTGTCTGTTTATACACGCCCCGCGAGAATCCCACTTTGATGTCCTTAAGCGCATTATCAGATACATTAAGGGCACACTTGACTAAGGCCTGCATCTCTACCACTTGCACCGACCAAGTTGCTCTCTTACACGGATGTCGATTGGGAAGGGGGCCCAGACACACGTCGCTCCATCTCAGGCTATTGTGTATTTCTAGGGGATAATCTTGTTTCATGGTGCGACAAACGGCAAGTCACACTATTCCGTTCGAGTACTGACGCAGAGTATCGAGGAGTTGCTAATGTAGTTGTTGAGCTCTATTGGCTCCGTAATCTTCTTTTAGAGCTCTAGTGTCCCCTGCGAAAGGCGTCTATAGTCTACTGTGACAACATCTCTGCCATATATCTGACTCATAATCCAGTCCAACATCAGCGGACCAAACATATTGAGATAGATATCCACTTTGTGCATGAGAGAAGGTCTCTCTTGGTCAAGTCAAAGTATTGCATGTGCTCTCCTCCTATCAGTATGCAGATATTTTCACAAAAGGACTACCGAGACAGCTATTCATAGACTTCAGATCTAGCCTGAGCGTCCGGCCTCCTCCCGCTCCGACTGAGGGGGAGTATTAGCGAATATTTTCCGAATATTCACAGTATATTTTGTAATTATGATAGGTGTATATTTAAGGTAACTTAGGATTCTTATTGTATTAGGAATTAACCTCTGTACAACTATATATATATATATATATATATATATATTGTGATTAATGAAAGGAATCCCGAAGGGGAGATTATTCCAAACTTACCCTTAGCGCAACAAACCCATCCATTCTAAATATCTTATCTTCAGAAATCACAGAGAGGCGGTATGTGAATCTAGAAGATCCTGTCTTCTTCATACGTAAAAGACTAAAGATGAAGCTTTAGTCTAAAGTGTAAAACTTTCAAGCAATGGAATCAGCCATCTCAGCAAAGCAAAAGAAAATTTGACCCCGAGTATAAGAAATTTGTAGGCAAAGGAAAAACTTTAGTAGCAACAACTTAAAATAAAATTCAAGTAGAGAAGTAAAATTTAGAAATTCAACAGTAGAAATTAAGTAGTACTCTAAAGTAAATAATGAAAAACTATACATATTGAATGCAAAGATCAAACTAAACTGCTAAATACGTCCACTATTGTAATCCTACTTGTAGAGGCGTTAACATCTTTACATAAGTTGAGAAAATTGAGACGGAGGGAGTATTATTTTTCAAATTCATGTTCATCACATACCCGCAAATAGCACGTCACGTATATGGTGTGTATATTTGTATATTTCTTATCATAATTATTAGAGTTCTTGTACATGTATAATTATGGTAGTAGTCTTGTATTAGAAAAAAGTAGTAGTCTTGTACTAGGAAAATGTAGATTTAATTTTCATAATTAGATATTGTATATCATGTATATATATTTTTTCATTAATGAAAATAATCAGAGGATTATTCTCTTTCATGGTATCAGCAGTCTATGGCAATATTTCCTTCTCCAAAACCTAGTTTCCGCCGCCCTAACTCTACATCCTCTCGATCACCACCGGCCGACGACTCCCTCCCCTCCCTTCAAAAAAAAATTCCAAATCTTTAATTCTCCTCTTGTTCTTCCATCATGTCTACCACAAAGAATACCTTTCATCCTGCCCTTGCAGTCTCCAACATCAAGAACAACATCCCTATTGTTCTTGAGATGGAAAATATCCAATACGCTACGTGGGCAGAACTATTTAAAATTCATGCATGGTCTAATCGAGTCCTTTATCACATCGTCCCTGCGGAAAAAGGCAAGGAAAAGGTGCCTACCACCGATGATGAGATAGAGTTGTGGGAAACTCTTGATGCTACGGTACTCCAGTTTGGATTTATTCCACCATCTCTACGGACCTCTTGCAAACTATTATTGAACCCGATGTCATGGCAATGGAAGTTTGGAATAGGTTGCGTGATATATTTCAGGATAAAAAAATTCTCGTGTCGTGACCCTTGAACAGGGATTCTCCCACATTAACATAGAGGATTTTCCGAATGTCTCACCCTATTGTCAAAGGCTCAAGGAGTTGTCGGATCAACTCAAGAACGTTGGCGCACCTATCACGAATGATCGTCTTGTCCTTCAGATGGTTGCAGGCCTATCCGAGGCTTATAATGGCATTGAAACTCTTCTTCGTCAAAGCAATCATCTCCCGTCGTTCTACCAAACACGTTCCATGCTCACCTTAGAAGAAGCCGGGTTGGCTAAAAAGGCGGCAATCGGAACCAATTCCATTATGATGGTAGCCACATCATGCGACACCAATGACCCTCACTCATTCTCAGAAAATTCTAGTCAAAACCGTAACAATGGAGGTGGCAAAAGGGCCACAATTGGAAAAATAGTGGCAAAAATCGTGGCGGCGGCCGCGGCGGTGGTGGTGATTGTGGCGGCAATCGCGGCGGTGGTGAAGAACGTGGTGGCAGTGGCCAGCCGGCTGGGCCGCAGCACCACTGGCTGCAGCCTTAGGCCAGTGCACAGTGGCCATGGGGCAGTAGCCCACGCCACAATTTCTAGCATACCCAGCATGAAGTTGGTCCAGGCCTAACGACCCCCAGCAGTTCCAGCTGACCCAACAGTCACAGATTAGGCCTTGGCAAAGCAGGCTTGCCTGCTAGGGCCTCAGCCTCAGTAGGCTGGCCTGCTTAAGCCTCGGCCTCAGCAGGCCTTCGTTATTGTGGGCCTAGTGATGGTTCTGACTCCTATGGATATCGAGGCAGCGATGCATAGATTTGGATTAAATCCTCCGGACGCAAATTGGTACATGGATACCGGTGTCACTTTTAATGTGACGTCTGCGCCAGGTAATTTCTCGTCTTAATTCGTGGTTATGGTCATACAAATTTATCTCCCCCGAACCCACCTTTAGCCTTGAAAAATGTCCTTCATGCTCCTCACTTATTTAAAAAATTGGTGTTTGTTCAAAAATTTACAACTGATAATTGGGTTTCTGTTGACTTTGACCCTTTTGGATTTTCTGTGAAGGATTTCAAGACGTGGATGCCTCTAATGAGATGTAATAGTCGGGGAGAGCTTTATCCAATCACCACCACTTCCACTAATCAAGTCACATTGTCAACGTTTGCCGCTCTAGCACCTTCATTGTGGCATGCACGTTTGGGTCATCCGGGGGCGTCTATTCTTTCCTCTCTTAAAAACAACAATTTTATTGAATGTAATAGTATGCATAGTACTAATATTTGTCCTTCTTGTCCGCTTGGAAAACATGTTAAATTACCGTTTATAGCCTCAAATTCTAGTACTTTGTTGTCATTTGATATTATTCATAGTAATTTGTGGACATCTCCCATTTTGAGCTCTTTGGGCCACTGTTATTATTTTTTTATGATTATTCTAATTTTTTGTGGACCTTTCCTTTATCTAAAAAGTCTCAAGTTTTTTCCACATTCTTATCGTTTAGAGCGTTCATCCGTACCCAATTTGAATGGTAAATTAAAAACATTCAATGTGATAATAGAAGGGAATTTGATAATGGGCCATTTCGGGAATTTTGTAACGCTAATGACATATCTTTTCAGTTTTCTTGTCCTCATACGTCCTCACAAAATGGGAAAGCCAAAAGAAAAATTCATATCATTAATAATATTGTTCAGACTTTATTAGCCCATGCTTCATTACCACCTTCTTTTTGGCATCATGTTTTACAAATGACTACTTACCTTCTTAACATACTCCCTAGCAAAGGCTTAGCATACCAATCTCCACTAAAAATTCTTTATCATAAAGATCCTTCATATTCTTATCTTAGGGTGTTTGGATGTTTGTGCTATCCTCTATTCCCGTCCACTATAATTAACAAACTCCAAGCCCGATCAACCGTTTGTGTGTTTTTAGGTTATCCGTCTAATCATCGTGGTTACAAATGTTTTGATTTATCCTCTAATAAAATCATAATTAGTCGCCATATTATTTTTTATGAAACTCAATTTCCGTTTGCTAAATTGTGTAATTCTGTATCTAATTCTTATAATTTTTTGGATGATAGACTCTCACCATATGTGATCCACCATTTAGTAAGGCCCCCATCTTAAGATCTGGACCAGTAAACATCGGCTGGCCCAGTACCCACTGGCTCAGTCAGTCCGTTCTGCACCCAATCCATGCCCGGCGGCCCGGGCCCCGCCTGTTGGACCAATTCGATCCGTAACCCGAATTCGTCGGCCACGCCCGGCTGCTGTTGGCCCAATTTTGTCATTTCCGGTTCCAGCGTCTTAGCCAGCAGGCCCACTGCCTACTGGCCCAAGTTATTCCCTTCCCAGTCGAGTCTCTCGGCCAGCAGGCCCACTATCCGCTGGCCTAATTATTCAGTCTGTCAGTCCAGTCTTTCGTCCAGCAGGCCCACTACCTGTTGTCCAGTATCGAGATGATCCGACACCAACCCAGGTCCATTTCACTTCTATTCCGAGTCAAGGGCCCATTATTCCTAGCCAACGGGGTATTTTTAAACCTAAACGACATTTTAATCTCAATTCTAATGTTACTAAATCACATTTACCACGTAACCCAGTGTCTCCCCTTCATGACCCGAATTGGAAAATTTCCATGGGTGATGAATATAATGCTCATATTGAAAATAAGATGTGGGAGTTGGTGCCCCGTCTGCCTGGTGTTAATATAATTCGTTCTATGTGGATTTTTACTGATAAGGAAAAATCTGATGGTTGTTTTGAGAGGCATAAGGCCCGTCTTGTAGGTGATGGCAAAACTCAACAGGTTGGCGTGGATTGTGGTGATACATTTAGTCCAGTGGTCAAACCGGCGACCATTCGCACTATTCTCAGTCTCGCTCTATCGAAAGTGTGGCTCATTATCAGCTGGATATAAAAAATGCTTTCTTACATGGTGATCTCAAGGAAATCGTATACATGCATCAACCCTTGGGTTTCAGGGACCCCGATCATCCGAACCATATTTGTTTGCTGAAGAAGTCCTTGTATGGGCTAAAACAGGCCCCTTGGGCTTGGTATAAAAGGTTTGCAGATTATGTGTCTACTATTGGGTTTTCTCACAGTAGGTCTGATCATTCTCTGTTCATCTATCGTCGTGGTACTTCTCTGGCATACATTTTGTTATATGTGGATGATATTATGTTGACTACCTCTTCTGATAAACTGTGTAAGTCTATCATGTCTCTTCTCAGTTCAGAATTTGCTACGAAGTACTTAGGGCCCTTGAGTTATATTTTGGGTAAAGCTATCACTCGTCATGCAGGTGGTCTTTTCCTATCACAGAGAAAGTATGCAGTTGAGATTATTGAACGTGCTGACATATCATCTTGTAAGTCCTCTCCTACTCCGGTTGACACCAAACTGAAGCTGAGTGTTAATTCTAGCACAGCTTACGAGGATCCCTTCCACTATCGCAGTCTTGTAGGGGCTCTTCAGTATCTTACTTTCACGAGGCCCAATATTACTTATGCAATGCAGCAGGTGTGTTTATTTATGCATGCTCTCAAACGCCTTGTGCGTTACATTCAGGGCACTCTTGATTATGGTTTGCACTTATATCCATCCTCCGTATCTACTCTCGTGTCATATATAAATGCTGATTGGGGTGGGTGTCCAGATACCAAACGTTCGACATCTGGTTATTGTATGTTTCTTGGTGATAACTTGGTCGGCTAAATGTCAAGCTACTTTATCGTGATTCAGTGCGGAGGCCGAGTATCGAGGGGTAGCCAATGTGGTGTCCAAGTCATGTTGGCTGTGTAATCTCCTATTAGAGCTTCACTTTCCTATTCAGAAAGCTACATTGGTCTACTGTGATAATGTTAGTGCGTTCTATCTCTCTGGAATTCGGTCCAACATCAGCGCACTAAACATATCGAGATGGATATTCACTTTGTTCGCGAAAAGGTAACTCGTGGACAAGTACGTGTCTTGCATGTCCCTTCACGGTACCAAATTGCTGACATGGTCTTCCCGTAGTTCTGTTTGAAGATTTTAGGGACAGTCTCAGCGTACGACAACTGCCCGCTATGATTGCGGGATGTGAAAGCAGGTCACGTATATGGTGTGTATATTTTGTATATTCCTTACCATAATTATTAGAGTTCTTGTACATGTATAATTATGGTAGTAGTCTTGTATTAGGAAAATGTAGTAGTCTTGTATTAGTAAAAGGTAAAAGGTATATTTAATTTTCATAATTGGATATTATATATATATATATATATATATATATATATATACACACACATTTTCATTAATAAAAATAATCAAGGGATTATTCTCTTTCATTGTTCACATAAATCATCTTCATATTCATTTTTTCCTTCTGCATATTCTTCTAGCGTTATACTATTCTTAATTTATCTATTAAGAAATTGAACTCTTCTATTATTTTGCGATAAAAAGAACACAGATCAGAACAAACGGTAGAAACTAAGAAGATAAAGTGCAAACGGTAAAATAATACAGAATGCCTTTAAAACGAGATAGTGAGCTATACATGAAACAGACGACGACTTTAACACTTTTTTGTCATAAGATTAATCCTACTTCCCAAAGTTGAAGGATTTACTCATACACAAAATAAAAGCGACAGCATAAAACAGAGTCAAGGTTATGACTAATGCACGAATACTTAATCCCAAAGCAATTAGTAATGCCATTTAATAAATTTAATATCCAAATCAAATAACATAAGCCTTGTTTGGAAATATTGGCGTTCCGGATTAACATGCAAAGCTAATAGTCGATTTAAAACTGAACTTGTTATGACTTATTTAATTTTAACGTCCGTAGATATAATTATAGTGCAATCCACTCGTTGTATCAATGGATGTATTGAGAAATTATATATTTTTTTAGATTTGGACAATCTAACAGTATTAAGGGATCGTTTAGTTGGAAACAAGTTATCTCATGATTAATTATTTCGCGATTAGTTATTTCACTCACCTATAAAAATAAAAATAACACTATAATTTCAGAATAACTAATTTCAAAATTAATTATATCTTAATTTTACTCTAATCAAATATGAAATAACTTCATAGCAAATTTAATTTTAATATTAATTATTTCTTATTTATCGTATCAAACTAGCCCTAACAGTAAGTCGTGTTCTCTCGACCGTATACAAAAAATCATCACATGGTAATCTTGACTTTTTTTTTTCTCCTCAACTTGTAATCTTGACATCAGCATGAGAGAAGTGGGGCCTCGAAATAAGGAGCTAAATAGTAAATAGAGGAGTCACCTTTTTTTGTGGATTTCAGTGTCGTTGGTCATACACAAACCTTCGGAAGATCCGCTAAAACAAAAAATAAAATAAATATCGTTACGTAAAGCCAAGTGGCTGATATAAAAAAAGTACTACTTCGAATGCCTTATCTTAAAGAACAGAATTTTAATAAACTATTTTTGTTGTAAATACTTGTGTGTTCATTAATTTTGCAATCGGAGACCATTAGTATACTTGCCTACCAAGCTTAACTTGACCACCAAGTTACTTGGCCATCAAGCAACCTCCTTCTATAAATAGGATATTCATTTATACATTTGTATATCAGTTTGAAGTTGAATAATATATCAGTCTCTCTTTATATTTATATACTTGTCTCAGATGTATTTATTTTATAGTCTTTATTTTATAATACTTTATCAGCACGAGACTCTTTCATCTGAAGCAAATACTTTGAAAGCCTCTAAGGTATTGCCTTTCTTTTCTTCATTAATGGCTAATATTTCTAAACATGAATTTGTTGTCTTGGATATATCGGGCAAAAGCTCTATGTCTTGGGTGCTTGATGCGGAAATTCATCTTGATGCGATGGGTGTAATACACCGTCAAAGATAAAAATCAGACATCAACTCAAAATCGTGCCAAGGCAATGATATTCATCCACCATCACCTTGATGAGGGCCTGAAATTGGAATATCTCACTATTAAAGATCCTCTTATGATGTGGAATAATTTAAAAGATAGATATGACCACCTGAAGATGGTCGTACTTACACAAGCACGTTTTGATTGGATCCATTTGAGACTACAAAATTTTAAATCTATTTGTGATTATAATTCCTTCATGTTCATAATTATTTCTCAGCTAAAATTATGTGGTGAAAATATCAATGATCATGATATCCTCCACTTTTTCTGCCTCGAGTATGCTCCTGCGGCCGTAATGCCGAGAGATGAGGTTCCAGAAATATTCTGACCTAATTGCACATCTTTTAGTGGCTGAATAACATAATGAACTATTAATACGAAATCATGAAAATTGACCTACGGGCATTATCTCATTCCCTGAAGTGAATGAGGCAAACTTTCATCAATCTAGGCGTGGAAGAGGTCGTGGCCCCAGTCATAATCATGATCGTGGTTGAGAAAAAAAAATTAATCATGGTTTTCATTCTGCACCAAATAATATCCTTGAACACCAACAGTGTAATAAGAAGTATGAAAAGAATGGAGCGATGCAAAATAAAAGTTCAGAAAATAAATGTTATCGATGTGGAGGAAAGAGGCACTGAGTGTGTACCTGTCGTACGCCAAAGCACCTGGTTAAGCTTTATCAAGCCTTCCTCAAAAATACAGACAAGAATGATGAAGCAAATTTTATTTCTGAAGATAATGATGACTTCATGCATTTGGATGTAGCTGATTACTTTTCACTCCTAGAAATAGATCCTGTAATCAGAAATGAATCTATAGAAACTTGAAATATGAAATTCATGTTGTTTGTATTATCTAGTATAATCACGTTAAAAGATAAATCGTGTTTTGTTTTAGTGATCCAGTTTGTACGGTTATGAGCATTGTGAATAAAATGTAAATCATGTTTTGGTAATGATATTTACTATAGTATTCACTTTGTCTATATTTTCATTTTGAAGAATATATGGAAATTCCTCAAATTTTATCTGAATCAATGATCAATCATGAATATATTTGTGCAATTGATAGTGGAACAAAGCATGCCACATTCAAAAATGCAAGAAAAAAATTCTCACTTGCTTAGAAAAAGGGCAAATGTTAATACAATTTCTTGTAATTTTAAACTAATTGAAGGCTCCAGAAGAGCTACTTTATTACTGCCTAAGGGGACGAAACTTATTATAGAAGACACATTGTTCTCTTCTAAATTCCCAAGAAACTGGTTGAGTTTCAAAGATATCCGCCAAAATGGGTATCATGGTGAGACATTAAAAGAAATAAATGTTGAATATCTTGGTATTACCAAGTATGTCTCCGGACAGAAATATATCTTGGAGAAATTAACAACTTTATCTTCTGACTTGTATTATGCAGAAATTAGTACAATTGAAACACACTCGATCATAAACCAAAAGTTTAATGATTCAAGTACTTTTGTGCTTTGGCATGACCGAATAGGTCATCCTGGATCAATAATGATGAGACGGATCATTAAAAATTCAAATGGGCATGCACTCAAGAACATGAAGATTCTTGAAAGTGGTGAATTTTCATGTGTTGCTTGTTGTCAATGAAAATTGAGAACAAGACCATCGCCAATGAAAGTCAGCATTGAATCCCCTGCTTTTCTAGAGCGTATACATGGAGATATATATTGACATATTCACCTACACTCTGGGTCATTTAGATATTTTATGGTCCTAATAGTCGCATCTTCAAGATGGTCCCATGTGTGCCTCCTATCGTTTAGCAACCTAGCATTTATGAAATTATTGGCACAAATAATACGCTTAAGGGCACAGTTCCCTGATTATCCCATTAAGGATATACGCCTCGATAATGCTGGAGAATTTACATCTCAAGCTTTTGATGATTATTATTTATCAGTTGGGATAAACGGTGAACATCTTGTAGCTCATGTTCATACTCAAAACGGTCTTGCTGAATAATTTATTAAGCGCTTGCAACTGATAGAAAGACCATTACTTATGAAAACACGATTATCCACTACCGTCTGGGGCCATGCTATCTTCCATGCAGTGTCGCTTATTCATCTTAAATCGATTCATTATAATAAATACTCTCCATCACAATTAGTATTTGATCATGAACCAAATATTGCTCATCTCTGAATTTTTTATTGTGTTGTATATATGTCGGTTGCACCACCACTACGCACTAAGATGGAGCGCCAAAGAAGGTTAGGAAAATATGTTGGATTTGAATTACCCTCTATTATTCACTACTTGAACCATTAACAAAAGATTTATTCACTACTCAATTTGCAGATTGTCGATTTGATGAAATTAATTTTTCACAATTAGGGGGAGAGAGAAAAGAAATTAAAAGAGAAATTGCGTGAAAAGTTTCATCACTATCTCAATTTGATCCACGTGCCTCTATATGTGAACATGAGATCCAGAAGATCATTCAGTTGAAGAAAATAACAATCAAATGTCAGATGCATTTACTGATTTGAAAAAAAATAATTAAGTCACATATCCATGCAGAGAATGTGCCTATACGAATTGATGTCCCAGCAGGACCAGCTACAAGTTTCATAGCTTCTGAATCTCATACACGCCTGAAGCATGGTAGACCATTGGATTCCAAGGATAAAATTCTAGAAAAATAAGCACGAAAAATGATCAAAATAGCACTATAAAATAATCTCATGAAAAGAATCAAGTTCTAATTAATCCTGATATTCCTGAAGATATCAGTGAACCTAAGACTTAAGTGAATAAAGAACTATCGTTAAGTTCTACTGGTGATGGGATAGATTTGAATCGATCGAAAATTATGGTGGATAATGTTCTTGCACATAATATTGCAATGAATATTATAAAGGATAATGAGGATCAAGAACCTCTATCTGTCGAAGAATATCGATGGCCAAAATGGCAAGAGGCAATTCAATCAGAATTGAATTCACTTGCTAAACGCGAGGTTTTTGGACCAGTAATCCAAACGCCTGATGGTGTAAAACCGGTTGGTCATAAATGGGTGTTTGTGCGAAAAAAATGAGAGAAATGAAATTGTGAGATACAAGGCATGCCTTGTTGCACAAGAATTCTCTCAAAGATCCGGTGTCGACTATGAAAAAACATATCCACCCGTTATGGATGCAATAACATTTCGATATCTCATCACTTTATCTGTACATGAAAATTTTGAAATACATCTAATGGATGTGGTTATAGCTTACCTTTATTTCTCACTTGATAATTAGATTTATATGAATGTTCCAGAAGGATTAAAGATGCCTGAAATATATAGTTTAAAATCTCAGAAAATGTACTCTATCAAATTACAACAATCATTATATGGTCTAACAATCAGGGCGCATGTGTTATAGTCGCCTTAGTGAGTACTTGATAAATAAAGGTGATACTAATGCCATTTGTCTATGTGTTTTTATTAAGAAAACAGAATCAGAGTTTGTTATACTTATTGTTTATGTTGATGACATAAATGTCATTTGGACTCCAGAAGAGCTCCAAAAGGCAATTGAATACCTAAAGAAAGAATTTGAGATGAAAGATCTTGAAAAGACAAAATTTTGTCTTGGTATGCAAATTGAACATTTAGAAGACAAGATCTTTATCCATCAATCTGCCTATACCGAGAAAGTTTTAAAATAATTTTACATGGACAATGCGCATCATTTAAGTACTACAATGGTTGTTCTATCACGTGAAGTGAGTAAAGATCTGTTCCAACCTCAAGAAGAAAATGAAGAGCTTCTTGGTCCTGAAGTATCATATCTTAGTGTCATTGGTGTACTAATGTATCTTGCTAACGCTATAAGACCAGACATAGTATTTTCTGTTAATTTACTAGCACGATATAGTTCTTCTCCTACACATAGGCATTGAAACGGAATTAAGTATATACTGCGATATCTAAAAGGAACTATTGATATGGGTCTGTTTTATGCCAACAAAGATAGTGCAGATCTTTTTGGTTATGCAGATGCAGAATATTTATATGACCCACACAAAGCTCGGTCTAAAATGAACTATCTATTTACATGTGGATGTGCTGCTATATCATGGCGATCTACAAAACAGTCTATTGTTGCTACTTCTTCAAATCATGCTGAAATAATAGCTATTCATAAAGCAAGTAGAGAATGTGTGTGGTTAAGATCAATGATACATCTCATCTGAGGAAGATGTGACCTGAAGTATGATACAAAAATATCCATAGTCTTATATGAAGAAAATGTTGCATGCATAACCCAATTAAAGGAAAGATTCATAAAAGGAGACAGAACGAAACACATTTCACCAAAGTTATTCTTCATACATGATCTCCAGGAGAATGGTGATATTGATGTGCAGCAAATTCATTCAAGTGACAATTCTGCAGATTTGTTAACTAAATCTCTGTCAACTGCAACTTTTGAGAAGATGATATCCAAGATTGGAATGCGAAGACTTCGACATCTGAATATTGATCTTCATCAGGGGGAATAAAAATACGTGTTGTACTCTTTTTACCTTAGCCAAAGTTTTGTCCCGTTGAATTTTCCTGGCAAGGTTTTTAATGAGACAACTCTCAAAGCGTATTACTAAATATGTGTACTTTTTTTCCTTCACTAGAACTTTTTTCCACAGGAATTTCCTAATAAAATTTTAACGAGACACATCATTTATTAATGTACATCCAAGGAGGAGCGATGTGAATATTTATGTTTATCCATTTAACTTGGAGGCAAAGCTAACTTGATAACCAAGTTAGTTTCTTAGCTTGGTGACCAAGTTAGTTACTTGGCCACCAAGTAACATTTCCTCTCTATAAATAGGAGGTTCATTTGTATCAGATTGAAGTTGAATAATAAATCAGTCTCTTCCTATATACTTGTCTTTGGTGTATTTACTTTATATTCTATTTATAATAAAATTGAATTTCTTTCATTCTTTGTTCTTAGATAAAATTTTGATGTTTTCTTTAGAATACTTGGAGCTCTGTGGGGGCAGGACTATTAGATCTATCCACATGGGTTCCCACCCGGCAAGATATATAGGTGGATGAGTTGCTTAGGTGGCATGATCAAATCTTGTCTCACATTTTTTATATAATTTTAAAAAGTTAATCAAAAGAAATAATCGAAAAATAAGAAACGATCAAAAAACAAAAATGCAGATTTGTAATTTGAGTGCTAATCTGCAAATAGAGTAGCACACAATGTGCATAGATCTATACACTTTTTGCTCATTCACGTAATAATGCAACTTTTGCATATTTAATGTAAGAAATTCTAAAATTTCAATGAAGATGTCTTCGAGGACACTATCTTTCAAGGGGCATGTCCATAACTTATGATTTATGAAAAATGTATTATTTTCAAATCTGAATGTATGGTGTTAAATAGTTTTCTTACCGAATATATAGCTCACTCTCATAAGATCAAGTTGATATTAATAAAAGTATTAGGTACTTGATTTTAATAAAAGTCAGTTAGGTACTTCACTTATAAGAAATTGCTTAAAATATCAAATTTTAGGACAAAAGAAGTATTTTAAATAAAATAACAATAATAACTACGTCTCAGTCACAAACAAGTTGGAGTCAGTTATATGAATTCTTACTTCTTCATTTAAGCTTATTTATATCCTCATTATACGAAATATAATAAAACTATAAAATAAGCAAAGAAAAAATTGAAAAAAACATATATTTGTGTTTTTATTACAACAACAACAAATATAGTAGTATAATATCACATGTGGGGTCTGGGCGGGATAGAATATACGCAAACATTACCCCTACCATGTGGAGGTAGAGAGGTTATTTTTGGAAAACTCTCTGCTCAAGTTAGGCATATCAAAGCAAATTTAAAAGGACAAAACATAAGTAATGAAGATATCGCATATATGAAGCATACATAGAAAAGGAAAAGTAACCACAAAAAAATAAAATGATAATCGAGGCACAATAAACAACAAGTAGTAGCAGAAATTGAGGGACCAAAAACTACGAGAATAGTTTTAATACTACTGGTATGCCAGGATAAACCTATCTTGCAGGACAGTGAGACAACACTCAACAACGTACTAACCTACTACCCTAATCTGCGACCTATATAACTTTCTATCTAAAGTCATGTCCTCAGTAAGTTGGAGTTGCGTCATGTCCTGCCTAATCACCTCTCCGCAATGCTTATTCGGCCTACCTCCACCTTTCTTGAAACTCACCATAGTCAACCTCTCACATCTCCTCACTAGGGAATTTATTTTCTCATTTTCACATGCCTAAATCATCTCAATCTCATTTCTCCCATATTGTCTACCACGGAATCCACTCCCACCTTATTTCGAATGTCTTCATTCCTAAGAGCATCTCTCCAAATATGTCCGCACATCCACCTTAACATGCTCATATCTACTACTATCATCTTCTAAACATGAGAGTTCTTAATTGACCAACACTTCGCGCCACAAAATAATATGATAAATATTACCTATCAAATGTATAAAATTGATCTTTAACTGACAGAAGAAGGACGAATAATGAAAACTCAATAATTGTCATAGAATATGTAATTAGATTTTGTGATAACTCGAACCAATGAAAATTTAAATAATTAAAATGTAACTTTTGACATCTGCGTGTTATTTTACTACCAAATAAGTAAGTAAATAATAACTGTATTAATATTATTATCTCTATCTCCCCCCCCCCCTACCTCTTCTTCAAGCGACATGATATTCTCATGTTTTATGAAATTAAATAAATTTATAAAGAAGTTGTTGAAGGAAATATTTTCCGTACCTTTTTTATTCCTTGAAGATAGTAATATATACATGTTACAAGACTAAATTGAGGCTACAATTATGGTAATCTAAATGAGAATAATTACATTTCTAATCTATAATATACAAAAAGATTATGACAATAATCAAGGATTATTTCTATAATCTATCATTCACTCGCAGTCTTAACGGGAGGCCTTCGTACGTTGAGAATGTCCCTAAAATCATCAAAGAGTATACGCGGAAGTCCTTTAGTGAATATATCAACAATTTGATATCGGGACGGGACATGGAGAACACGAACTTGGCCACATGCAACCTTTCACGAATGAATAAAATATTCATCTCAATATATTTGGTGTGTTGATGTTGTGCGGGGTTTTCTAACATGTATATCGCACTCACATTAGCACAATAAACCACGGTGTCCTTTTTGATCGGACAATGAAGCTCCAATAGAAGATTACGGAGCCAACACGATTCAGCGACAACATTTGCAACCCCTCTATATTCGGCTTCAGCACTAAACCAAGATAACGTGGGTTGGCGCTTCGAAGACCACGAGATCAAATTGTCTCCGAGAAAAACACAATAACCAGAGGTGGAGCGTCTAGTATCCGGGCATCCCTCAATCAGCATCGGTATAAGAAGTGAGACCAGAGATGACTGACTTATAAAGATGCAAACCGAAATCAAGTGTACCCTGAATATACCGCAAAATCTATTTGAGAGCATTCATATGTTCCTCCCTCGGGTCATGCATATGTAAACATACATATTGAACAATATATGATATAGTAGTTCTAGTAAAGGTGAGATATTGCAATGCCCCTACTAAACTGCCGTAATATGTCAGATCACTGTATGGAGACCCTGAGGCGTTACTCACTTAGACTTTGTATGAACTGGCGTGGGTAACGGCTTACATGATGACATGTTGACTCTGTCAATGATTTTCTTAGCATATTTTCTTTGACAAAGAAATGGACCACATATATTTTGAGTCACATCAATGCCCAAAAAATAGTTTAGAGGACCCAAATCCTTCAAAGCGAATTCTGATGCAAGGAGAGACATAATAGATTGTCGAAGAGAGTCAGATGATGTTATGAGTATGATGTCATAAATATAGAGAAGAATGTATGCCATGTCATTTCCTTTCTGATAAATGAACAACGACTGGTCGAATTTACTATGCGAGAAGCCCAACGTGGAAACAAAATCAGCAAACCTGTTATACCATGCTCGGGGGCTTGTTTGAGACCATATAAAGACTTCTTTAATAAGAAAATGTAATCTGGATGGATATGGTCTCGAAAACCCATAGGTTGATGCATATAAACTATTTCCTGGAGGTGACCATGGATAAATGCATTTTTTATATCCAACTCATGAATTAACCATGATTTTGATAGAGCAAAATTGAGAACCTTCCAGATAGTCGCCGGTTTAAAAAATGTGCTAAAGGTTTCATCACAATCCACACAAACCTCCTGAGACCTGTCATCACCAACAAGACGGGTTTTGTGCCTCTCAAATAAACCATTAGATTTCTTTTTATGACAAAAAATCCACATGGAATGAATTATGTTTACATTATAAGGACGGGGCACCAACTCCCACGCCTTATTTTTAATAAGAGCATCAATTTCATCTAACATAAAGGCTTTCCAATTCAGGTCTGATAGGGAAGCTTTCGAGTTACGGGGGATCGGGGATGATTGGACAGAGGATGTCAAATTAAAATGATATTTACGCCAAAAAATCTCATGCATGCTACGGGTTTCGATGGATCGGGTTGGGGCCTGACCCGAATTGGGTTGTTGGGGCAGTGAGATTATTTGGTTGGAGTGAGTTGAGCTCATGACATGGCCGTTATTAGGCCTAGTCTCGGCCGGAGATGAGCTCAGCCCAGCTGAACACGTACTGAGAATTGTTGGGTTAGGCCGTGGGTTAGAATGCGGAGTCCACTGGACCGCGAGAGATGGAGCAGTGGGCTCTCTTGAATGGGCCTGAGCATTTGGGCTTTGGGGCTGGACCGAGAGAGAGGGAGCAGTGGGCTCCCTCATTTTGGCTGGACTTGTTGGGTTGTTCGATTGGGCTGAGGGAGAGAGAGCAGTGGGCTCCCTCATTTGGGCTTGAACATTATGGTTGTTTAGATGATATTGAAATATAAATGGTAGCATAGTGATCAAAAAATTATACGAGGGCAAGGAAGGCGTGTGTATGTTGGCAAACGGGAATTTGAACTCATCAAAAATAACGCGACGAGAGATTAAAATTTTCCAACTAGTCATATCATAACACTTATAGCATCGATGATTTTTTGGGTATCCCAAAAAATACACATAGAGTAGAACGGGCTTGAATTTTATTTATTGTTGTGAAAGGAAAGAGAGAATAACATAAACACCCGAAAACCCTCAAATGTGTGTAGGAAGAAACCCTATGATAAAGAATTTGTGTGGGTGAGAGGTTTGAAAGTAACTTGCTAGGGATGATGTTTAAAAGGTATATGGACATTTGAATAGCATAATGCCAAAATGGTGGTGGTATGGACGAATGAGCAAGAAGTGTGCGAATTAAATTATTTATTGCTCGTATTTTGCGTTCGACTTTCCCATTTTGAGGAGAAGTGTGTGGACAAGAGAGACAAAATACCATACTATTTTTGTGATAAAATACCTTAAATTGGTCATTTATGAACTCTCTCTCTCATTATCATATTGGAAGCATTTAATAGACTTCTCAAATTGGGTTTGGATGAAAGCACTAAATTACATGAAAATAGTGTAAACCTACGATTTCTTTCCAATGGGAGACAAAATTCCTTAATAGTAATATTACTACTCATATTAAAATAAGACGATAGACTACCTTGAGATGCCTTCATGTGAGAGGCCGCACCCGTGTACATGTACCAAGTATTGTCAGGAACATTAAAAGACATAGTGTGCATAGCTTGCTCGATGTCTGTTGGAACATAACTCAAAGAAGATGGTCCATGGGCTAAATATGCTTGTTGTGGTCGGCTACCAAGTACCCCAGGCTGTTGGTTGGGTGTAGGTGGTCTGGCCCACAATGTCATGGGGTACGGGCACGTACATGGCAGGGCCGCCCACTGTTGTGGCGTCTAGGCCCACGGCAGGTACTGCCCCCACTGCCCGCTGCCTGGGAACTGTTGCGGGTGCCAGGGGGCTGGTTCTCCCCCTGTTGGTCACGGCTGCTGCCACCATTGAACTATTGTCCGCCGCCATGGCCTCGCCCCCTACCTCCATTATTTATTCCTTTGTTATTATTGCGATTTTGACACCATTTTGGTCCATTATTGTTGTGATTTGGACCACTGCCCGAACCAAAATTTTGATGGACGAAATCATCGCTATACGTGTTGGTGGAAAGGAGGGCGGTGTCGACATTGTTTGCCACCGTCGTCGTCTGTTTTAGTTTCCGGGTTTCTTTAAGAATCAATCTCGAACGAGCCTCATAAAATGGTGGCAGTGGATTACTTTGTTGAATGAACGTAGCAACACCATCATATTGTTCATTCAAACCCGTAATTAATTTGAGAACTAACCTTTGATTCATCACCGGTGCACCAACATTGGATAGTTGATCGGCAAACATTTTTAACTCTTGACAATATGCAGAGACGTTTGGAAAATCATCCATCTTGACATTGGTGAATTGATTTTCTAGATAAACCACATGAGAAATCTTGTTATCTTGAAAAATATTTTGCAAACGCTCCCATGCTTGTTGAGCCGTCGAATCCGGTTCCAATATGGTGTGCAAAAGGTCATTTTATATGGTGTCGTAAATCCATTGAAGGACTATAGCATCCAAGCGATACCAAAGAGCCATGTCAATATCGGTGGACTTTTCTATCACACCCGATTGAGGCTTTGGAGGAAGAATATGGTCAATGACTTGGTATGCACGGCAATGGCTTTTGAATAACTCCGCCCAAGATGAATATTGCCCTTTTTTCATCTCAAGAATTACCGGAATGAAGTTCTTGACGTTATTTACAGCAAGAGCGGGATGGAATTTATGTTGGTCGGTCAATGTTAGTCTTGAATGTCGAAAACAAGGAGGAGGAGATGAGAAGGAAGAACCCAATTATGGTTTTGGCAAGGGAAAAGCCGTAGGAGGCTAGGGTTTCGGAGGGGGGGTAGGCCAAAGTAGGGTTTTTCCTGCAGCTTAGGGCTAGGGTTAGGGGGTTAATTTTTGGCTCTTGATACCATGAAGGAAATATTTTCCGTACCTTTTTCATTCCTTAAAGATAGTAATATATACATGTTACAAGACTAATTTGAGGCTACAATTATGGTAATCTAAACCAAAATAATTACATTCCTAATCTATAATATAAATAAATATTATGATAATAATCAAGGATTATTTCCATAATCTATCACATTGTAGTCCTTTTATTAAAAAATTGACTATTTTGAAATGTGACATTTAATACAGTTGTGTGTGAAAGTTATAAGTGATTAATACTATTTGTCGAATATGCATGAAACAGATTCTTTATATATATATATATCCTTTTATTAAAAAATTGACTATTTTGAAATGTGACATTTAATACAGTTGTGTGTGAAAGTTATAAGTGATTAATACTATTTGTCGAATATGCATGAAACAGATTCTTTATATATATATATATATATATATATATATATATATTGGCATTTTATATTTGGATCTCATTTAGCCGTTATAAACGAAAGTACGCAAAGAATTATTTTTCTGTACTTTTTTATATGCTATAAACGAAAATAATATACTTGTTACTTTTATAATTTCAATTGATTTTCATATCTCGTTAATTAAAAATTAAAAAGACAAATAAATTATAAATAAATTCATGACTAGTTGTGTACCATACCAATAAAGAGTTGAAATCTAAGAAACATATTCTACAATTGTAGGTTGTTTCGTAAATTCCTGTCTTTTAGCGATAATATAACTTTTGAATTGACGAAAAATTTTGTTCAAACATTTTGAGCAAAAGGGAAATAGATTTCCCTTGAAGGTTGTCTAAGAGGTTAACAATTGACTCTTCTATCTCACTCTATAGCAATAGGTTGTGGCTCTTCATCAACACTTTCGTTGTCACCTTCAAGTTCCTCAACAAGTTTTAAATTTTTACTATTAATATTGGGGTTTTCATCTATAGGTAGAATTCCAGTATTTCTTCAACAATAGAGAATGGTATTTATTTCATAATTGGGGTTTTCTTTTGTCTAAACTTTCAGCAAAAAGGAATTCAATCTTCTCTTTGATATTGATTGTCATAAATATTTTGATTATTTTTTATACATAATATACTTCTTACAAATATTATTACACAGTGTTTGAATATGCTATTATAGAGAGGTAATTTTATAAAGAGTGTACCGCTATAATAAATGTCATTGTTGTTATAGGTAGAATGGTGTTATAGAAAAGTAAAATATAACATGAAAAATCGGTTTCAGAGAAAAAAATGTTATAGTGAAATAATGTTATAGTGAATGACAATTATAAATAGGTTTGATGGTAGTCCTTTTTAAAAAATTAACTATTTTGAAATGTGACAAATAATACAGTTGTGTGTCAAAATTACAAATAATTAATATTACTTGTTTAATATGCGTAAAACAATCTCTTCTACAACTTTTAAGTTAAATAAAAAGATTAAACATGATGAAAAACAAATGTTGTCATACACCTTTAGTTTTGAAAAAAAAAATGTTGTTTATAGAATACCAATAACCTAGTAAACTAAGAGCGATTAACTGAACAATTAAAAATTTTAATTATTGTATGAGTCAAAATTTGTATAAGACAATTGTATGAATTATGGTATGACATATGGAGTATGATGTTGAGTCAGACCCATGTCAGATTACATCGCTACTAGTTTGGTATGCATGGTACCGGGAGCGACACAAGCAAGGCAGACGGTAATAAAGAAGACTAAGAGACGTCTGCATCATAACTGACGACTGTTACTAAAGACGATCATACGATTTCCAACAACCTTTTAATGACATTTATTGAGGGATTGATTGTCCAGTTATTACAACATTCACTCTCCTATATTTATGAAGTCATATTTTGTGGGTTGTGTACCCGTGTAGCTCATTTATAAATAGGGTACTTCATTCCATTATAACCCATCAGATTCTAGCTATTAAAAAATACAGATTGTTATTTTCTTGAATTTTTTGCTTTCATACAAGTTATCGTCACTTTGCCTAGAAGTTGTCATAAGGCTCAGGCTAAGCTTTACTTTATCTTGTCTTGTTATTATTGATTTTTAGTATAATTCATCTAGGATTCCTATCTAACATGTCACTTGAGATCCACGTGTCCTTGACCACGTATATAAATTCAACTGTACCATTTTAAGGGTAAATAGTATGACGCCCGCCGTGGGGCCTGGACAATTGTGGAGTGACCCATCTATCTATCTATCTTACATGCAGCATCGCTTATTCATCTCAGACCGACTCATTAAAATAAATACTCTCCATTAGAATTAGTACTTGGTCATGAACCAAATATTGCTCATCTCTGAATCTTTGGTTGTGTTGTATACATGCCAGTTGCACCACCACAACACACTAAGATGAACACCCAAAGAAGGTTAGGAATATATGTTGGGTTTGAATCACCTTCTATTATTCACTACCTTGAATCATTAACGGGAGATTTATTCACTGCTCGATTTGCAGATTGTCGATTTGATAAAACGAATTCCCCACAATTAGGGGGAGAGAAGAAAGAAATTAAAAGAGAAATTGTGTGGAGAGTTTCATCACTATCTCATTTTGATCCATGTGCCCCTATATCTGAACAGGAGATTCAGAAGATCATTCACTTACAGAAAATAGCAAATCAAATTCCAGACGCATTTACTGATTTGAAAAGAATAATTAAGTCACATATCCATGCAGAGAATGTGCCTATCCGAATTGATGTCCCAGCAAGACTAACTACAAGTTCCATAGCTTCTGAATCCCATACACGCCTGAAGCGTGGTACATCATTGGGTTCCAAGGATAAAAATTCTAGAAAAAGAAGCACGAAAAATAATCAAAATGGCACTATAAAAGAATCAAGTTCTGATTAATTCTGATATTCCTGAAGATATTAGTGAACCCGACTCAAGTGAATAAATAACTATCATTAAGTTCTACTGGTGATGGGATAGATTTGAATCGATCAAAAATTATGTTGGATAATGTTTTTGCATATAATGTTGCAATGAATATTATAAAAGACAATGAGGATCAATAATCTCTATCTGTCGAATAATATCGACGAAGATGTGATTGGCCAAAATAGCAAGAGGCAATTCAATCAAAATTGAATTCACTTACTAAACCCAAGGTTTTTGAACCGGTAATCCAAACGCTTGATGGTGTAAAACCAGTTGGCCATAAATGGGTCTTTGTGCGAAAAAGAAATGGGAGAAATGAAATTGTGAGATGAAAGGCACGTCTTGTTGCACAAGAATTCTCTCAAAGATCCGATGTCGACTATGAAGAAATATATTCACCTGTTATGGATGCAATAATATTTTGATATCTCATCAGTTTAGCTGTACATGAAAATCTTGAAATGCATCTTATGGATGTGGTTACAATTTACATTTATGGATCACTTGATAATGAAATTTATATGAAAGTCCAGAAGGATTAAAGATGCACAAATCATATAGTTCAAAATCTCAGAAAATGTACTCAATTAGATTACAACGATCATTATATGATCTAAAACAATCAGGACACATGTTGTATAATCGCCTTAGTGAGTACATGATAAACGAAAGTTATACAAATGATGTAATTTTCCCATATATTTTTATTAAGAAAATAAAATCAGAGTTTGTTATACTTGTTATTTATGTTGATGACATAAATCTAATTGGAACTCCATAAGAGCTCCAAAATGCGATTGAATAATTAAAGAAAGAATTTGAGATGAAAGATATCGGGAAAATAAAACTTTATCTTGGCATTCAAATTGAACATTTAGAAAATGGGTTCTTTACCTATCAATCTTTCTATACTGATAAAGTTTTAAAATAAATTTACTTGGACAATGCACATCCTATAAGCACTCCAATGGTTGTTTGCTCACTTGAAGTGAGTAAAGACCCATTCTGACCTCAAGAAGAAAATGAAGAGTTTATTGGTCTTGAAGTATCATATCTTAGTCCATTGGTGCACTTATGTATCTTGCTAATGCTACAATACCTGACATAGTATTTTCTGTTAATTTACTAGCAAGATATAACTCTACTCCTACACGGAGGAATTGGAAAGAAATTAAGCAAATATTGTGATATCTAAAGGAAACTATTGATATGGGCATGTTTTATGCTGACAAACATACTGCAAATCTTGTTGGTTATGCAGACGCAGGTTATTTATCTGACCCACACAAAGCTCAATCTCAAATGGACTATCTGTTTACATGCGGAGGTACTGCTATATCATGGTGATCTACAAAGCAGTCCATTGTTGCTACTTCTTCGAATCATGCTGAGATAATAGATATTCATGAAACAAGTAGATAATGTGTGTGGTTGAGATCAGTGATACATTTCATCAGTGAAAGATGTGGCTTGAAGTGTGATACAAAAATACACATATAGACAATGTTGCATGCATAGCTCAATTAAAAAGAGGCTTCATTAAAGGAGACATAACGAAACATATTTCACCAAAGTTATTCATCACACATGATCTCCAAAAGAATGTTGATATTGATGTGCAACAAATTCGTTCAAGTGACAATCATGCAGATTTATTCACCAAATCATTACCAACTTCAACTTTTGAAAAGATGGTATCCAAGATTGGAATGCAAAGATTCCAACATCTGAATCATGGTCTTCATCAGGGAGAGTAGAATATGTGATGTACTCTTTTTTCCTTAGCCAAAATTTTATCCCATTGGGTTTTCTTGCTAAGGTTTTTAATGAGGCAGCTCTCAAAGCGTATTACTAGATATGTGTACTCTTTTTTCTTTACTAAAAAAAATTTCTACAGGATTTTTCCTAATAAGGTTTTAACGAGACACATCATCTAATTAATGAACATCCAAGGGGGAGTGATGTAAATACTTGTGTGTCCAGTAATTTTGCAATTTGAGACAATTAGTATACTTGGTCACCAAGTTGGCTAACTTGACTACCAAGCTTAACTTGACCACCAAGTTGGTTAACTTGGTTACCAAGAAACCTCCTTCTATAAATATGAGGTTCATTTATACATTTGTATATCAGTTTGAAGTTGAGTAATATATCAGTCTCTCTATATACTTGTCTCTGGTGTATTTAATTTATAGTCTTTATTTTATAACAATTTTGTACTATTACAATTTGTCGGTGTTGAAATCTTTTCTCTCTCAACTCATTGTGTAGAGAATCTAATTAAGACACTTTCTCACGATAATCACAGAGAGGTACCAAAAGAGGTCTAAAATAGGATCATCAGCCTGAGTTTCAGACATTCCGCCTGGGCTGTCCTCTGCCCAACCTTAGCACCTTCTCACATGAATCATTAGCTATATCATAGCATTAGTACCATGATTCCAAGTAGTCTAGTGCAACATAGGTTCAACACAAGGGAATTAGCCGATCATGGGCTAATTCAAAATATATAAAAATAAAACATAAAATACAAAAAAATTAAATTACCTAAGATGAAGAGGTTGTGCTCAATACAGGAGGATGTGAAGAAAAACTTATGTTTTTATTTTAGAGAGTTTTTACAAAGAGAAGAGAGAGTAGTTCTTGAAAGCCTGCCTCCTCCCTTCAACTTATGGATCCTTTTATAATGAATCCTTACAGATAAAAAGTGTCCTAACAAGTGGCCGACAAACTTAAAAGATAAAAAGTGGCCTAATAAGTGGCCGACAAACCTAAAAGATAAAAAGTAATAAAATAGAATCGGCCAAAACTTATGGGCCCTACTATGGTACAATAATTCATCTACTTTATTAAAGTAGATTCCATCTGTTCGGTGGCTTTTATGATGTGTCCATCGGTTGCTTTCCTGTGTATCACACTTTTTCTTTCCCTTTGTCTTTTCCCGTGTTGGAGGATGCCTCCATCTTATCTTGAAACTTTGAAACATACTCTTGGATGTCAAAGTCTGCATCATAGGGGTCTTGGGAGTCATGAATATCTTCCTCCTCTGTATGAATGGATTCCATGGAAGTACATGAGGGGAATTCCTCATCCAGATTTTTTAGTAAATCCTTTTTTACTTCCGCCATATAAGATGCTATAATTTCTGCTTTTGATATTACCCCTTTTTAAACTTGGAGTTTTCTGACAATATGCTGAAATGGACTATTAATCTCTGACCGAGGTTGATCTTCTTTCAATTTGGTATAATCTTCAACTGTCGGGGTTATCTGGTCTATGAGTTCTTGTCCATTCAAAACACCTTCTTTGGTCTTTTGTAATAACTTCTTTCAGAACCTTATATAATAGGTTCGTTGTAAACAAGGAATTTGTTCTGGGGTATAACCCACTTCTACTGACTATCGCATGATCCATGGAATGGAAAATTCGATGAAGAAATGCATATTAGCAATGCCAATTATAATTGTATTATGATTCTCTAATTCTATGATCTTAGGAGAAAAATCAATTCATTCGGTATATAAACCTTTGAATGTTTGTGGCAAGATATAAACAGATGGACCATAATTTATCCACCAATGCCAAAACCAATTAGGTATGTTCTGTTTATAAACATAAGAACATATTTTTATAAACCACGAATGCTTTTTGTTGGGGTTTTCATATAAAAAGTTTTATAAAAACTATCTATATAATCCCAATAATTAAACTTTGCCTGAATTCTTTGTTCATGATGGAAATATTTCCCGTTCTTTTAAAGTGCTAAATCCCCAGTCTTCTGGAGTAAAGATCTTTTTTATAATGATCTTGGAGAAGTTATAAACTTTCTTACTATGCATAGGGAAATAGTGATGATTTCAGCTGATCCCGTGGTTGAGAGTATGGTCTCATAATGCATTCTTGATTTATAAGTCAAGATGGGATATGACCCAGTTTCCAAATACCTTTCCATGAGCTTTCATGGCTCATCTTTCCATTGCAGATCTTTATAATCGAGAAGAAGTATGACATCTTTCTTCTCATGTTTTTCATAACCCTCATTATCATCTTGCTCTTCATGAGCAACTTCTGCATATGACGGTTGTGTATCATTGTTTTCTTTGGATTTATAAAATCCATGAACTGTTGGTATAACGGACTTTCTTTATCAATGGTTGAAGTCCTTGTCTGCCCTTGTGCTATAAGCTTTTTATTTCTATGCTGGACAATAGTATTACCTCGTTCAGTTGCTCTGCCTCTTCCGTCACGACCTCTATAATTGGGATCGCCACCCTGCCAATTAAGCCTCATCATCCTGTATAACAAAATTATTAATTTATGAACTTAAATATTTTCTAGTGAAGAATCATGCAGACTATTATCTGTCCATTTTTTATAATGAATCTAGAAATCAAATGGTGCCAATAAAGCTTGCCATCTTCCAAACATTTGTTTAGAAACATCATGTTTGCAGTCTTTGTTAAACATAAATTTGGCCGATTGACAATCAGTAATTATAATAAACTTCTGATTGTATAAGTCCCCTTGAAATTTTAAAACATTTTTTACAATTGCTAGAATTTCTTTTGCAACTGTAGAATAATTTTTCTAGTTGGGATTCCATTTGCCAGAGTAGAATTGTATCAAATACTCCTGTTTATCAACTGGAGAGTGTTGCTTCAGTATACCCCCATATCCGATATCTGAAGCATCTGTCTCTATAATCTTTGGCCAAGTAGGATTGGCTAAGTGAGACAAGGAAGGTTATGAACCTTAACCTTAATTCTTTTGACAGCTTGAGTGTGATCCTCTGTCCAAGGTGTAGGAACTTTTTTCAGCCGTTCATATAAGATGGCTGTATCTTTTGCCAAATCCTTTATAAAAGGACTTGATATAATTTAGACTACCCAAAAATCTCTGGAGTTGGGTCTTATCGATTATAATATCCGGGAATTTTGATGCAAATTCAATGCTTCTATTAATAGGAATGATTTTTCCTTTTTCAATGTTATGACCCAAAAATCTTATTTTTGTTTGAAAAAGGGCCATTTTCGATTTTGATATGACTAAACCATTCTGTATGATGATCTTTTTAAATAACTCAAGATGCTTGAAATTAGTTTCAATATTATTAGAAAATACTAAAATATCATCTATATAGATGATGATGAAATTGCTATGAGGCATAAAAATATCATTCATAATATTTTGAAATTCAGAAGGGGCATTTTTTAATCCGAATGGCATTACATTCCACTTTTAATGTCCCATAGGTACATTAAAAGCAGTTTTGTATCTATCTGCTTCCTTAATCTGAATCTGCCAGTATCCAAATTTAAATTGAATTTAGAAAATATAATAGCGTTGTTAAGCCTATCAAGTAAATCTTTTTTGTTAGGTATAGGATACCTAATCCACTTCAGAGCTTTATTAAGCGATTTATAATTAATAACAAGTCTGGGAACTCCCCTTTCCTGCTCAACATATTTTTTGACATAAAATGTCGTACAAGACCATGGGGACTTTGAGGGTTTTATCAAACCTTTATGTAATAAAGAAGTAATCTCTTTTATGCATAATTCCAAGTATTCGGAATTCATCTAGCATGGCCTAGCGTTTGTAGGGATATTACCTTCTTTGAAATCATCCTCATAAGGGAGGGAGATAATATCTTTTTTCCTATCCTAAAAGCATTGGGAAGGTCACTACAAACCTGTATCGAAAACTGGTTTTGTTTAAGATTAATTTTTTGCCGTAGATTGGGATGTCCCCACAGTTCTTCAATATTGGAAATATAAATTTCTTGTTTTAAGAAGCTGATTTATTGGTGTTTATGAACCAATCGATGTTTGAGCTCATTTAACACCCTTGAAAAAGGTTCAGTTATAAACTGAAAAGTAATGGGTTTTCCGTCAAAGGTTCCTATGATACCTTTTTTATCAATTTTAGTAATTGTAAAAAGCTTTTGTATAAAAGGTGTACCTAAAATAACTTGGCTGGAAATATCTTTTACTAAAAAAAAACTTTCTGCTATACAAGTTTTATTATTGCAAATATAAGCTTTTGGTAGTTTAAAAGTAATTTGTAATTTCTGCCCATTAGCAGATCGAACACTATGAGTGGTTTTATGAAAATAAGTAGAAGGAATAAGACCTTCATGTATACAATTAACATCTGCCCCGCTATCAACAAGAGCAGTGAAATCTTTTTTGAAGTTGTAATCAATTAAAAGACTAATCTTTATATAAAACTTTTGTGAAGTGATTAGCTCCAGGGTTTGTAAAAAGTTCCATGTTTCATCACGAGCACTTGTTATAAGAAGATTATCTAAGTCGGAGATATCATCCACTGTTGCTAAATCTATGATCTTCTCTTTTCCTTTACCTTCAATAATGGTAATTCGGGCATCGAGCATATCATTACTCTTCTTTAATGTTAATATCTCTTGCTTGAGATTATTAATCTCTTTTTCCAAATCTCTGGGAGTACTAGTAATACCTTGTTTCTCCCTCATTTGTTTCTTTAATTCTGACATGGTATAAGCACTTGATCGTTCCAGAGCTTTCCTTCCTTGTGAATGTTCTGGAGTATCCTGGAGTTGATCTATAATATATGATCTCATAATTGGATCTTTAATCAATTTTAATAATTCCACGAGGTTATCACCTTTGAGAGCATTAACATTCATGTCCTGTAATTGAGCAAAAATATTATAGAACTCATCATCCTCCTTATTCTGTTTACTAGAACAAGGTTGTCCGATTTGACAGGGTAGGCATTCTTCTTCTGAAGGAATATAATCTTCTTTGTTAAGAACTTAGATGTCCTCATCTGAGGAGGAATCATTTGCTTCATCT
The DNA here is from genome assembly GCA_034509755.1 of Anisodus tanguticus. Lineage (NCBI taxonomy): Eukaryota > Viridiplantae > Streptophyta > Magnoliopsida > Solanales > Solanaceae > Anisodus > Anisodus tanguticus. Next base: position 38,829,715 of record CM067542.1, read on the forward strand.
ATTTCGAAACCTGAATCTTCTGGTTCCGAATTGAGTAAAAGCTTGGATAACGATTCTTTTAAATCATCTCCAATGTTAAGGGCTTTAATTTTTTCCTTAACTTTACAATCCTTATAATAGTGGCCTGTCCTGCCACATTTCCAACATGCTTTGGGGTTCTTAGAACTTATAAAATTCTTGCGAGTTTTAAACTCTTTCTTTCTTCTCACCTTTTTATCCAAGCATTTCGTTTTCCATTTTTGGAAACTTTCTTGGTTCTTAGCTTTTTGTCTATGAGATACCTTGGCTTTGGGAATATCTATTCCAAATTGGCCACAGAACTCTCCCAATTGTTGTCTTTCATTGATGTTCTAACTTTTTATCTGCTGGTTCAGCTTGATCTCATTACATAAAGCTAACCCTTATTGTATGCAGGTGTATATTAGGCTACCATAGGTATAAATATTATAATTAATAGTAATTCCCCCTTTTCTAAGAGATTTTCTAACTCTTTCCGCAAAAAGGGCTGGTAATCCATCTATAAATTTGGACTTCCAGTGAGAACTATTACACTTAGGTAGTTCCATGACTCTGCTAAGGAAAACATCCTTATACCACCTAAATGAGGTGAGAGTTTTGCATCTTAAGTTCTGGAGTAAGATTCTGATATTCTCATAATCATCTGACCATCTTCCAGTAAAGTGCTCTATAATATTAATACCTAAGGTATAAACTGCATTCTGTGCAGGTTCTACCCCTGCTTCGGTTTTAACAGCCCCAATGATACTATTACGCTGTTCTTGGGTTAAATAATGATCTCACCAACCTTTCAACTGGCCAGTGAATCCTGATATAATCATTTCTACAACAGTTTTGTCTGTGTTACTGTTAGCTTTGCAGATTGTGCTATACATGAGCTTTCTATGAACTGTTGTATAAATATGTCTTTCTGTATAACCATCCATGTTCCATTCATAGATACTCTTCCCACTATAGCTATTGTTATCAACAATCTTTTGCTCCTCAAATAAAACATCCTGAGGAGTGGGCCTAGGATAGTAGTACATCTTTTGTACTGGTTTCCTAGCATATTTCTCTAGGTTATTAATTTCGTCAGACATCTTCTATTTATAATCATCTCCAGATAGGTCCAACTCATAATCTTTTGTTAAAGGGCTGATCCGCAAACCTTTAAACTTGTCATCTAGTAACTGTTCAAGTTCTGAGTATGCTCTTAACTTGAAATCTTTAAACTCAGGTGGAGGTTGCACACTAGGAGTAGCTGCAGAAGTATGAAGACTAGATGAAGAAGAAGAAGGGACTGACCTCATGATTTCTGAAGTCAACTTTTCTACTCTATTATGTAACAGGACAATTTGTTCACCCAAAATATTCATATAAACATTGGTGTAATTATTCTGTTTAAGAATGATATTAATATGTGAAGTTGTAACTAAAGCAATAATATTTTCAATAAGATTTGAAAAGGCAGAAAAATCAAGAACTTTATTATCCTTTTCAATCTGGAAAGGTTGTTGAAGAGGGAAAACAGTATTATCAACTCCCCCGCTAGAAAGTTTGTATTCACTTTCTAGAATAGAGATATAATCTCCCACATATTTGACCATAAACCAAGGAACAAAAGATATAATTTTGTTAGCTTCAGATATATCTTTATAAAATTCCTCTTGCATCACTATACGCTCACTGTTATCAAACGTATCAAAACTATTTTTTAAAAGGTTCCCATCTAGATTTATAAAAGTCATTACTGATTTTTTCTCGTGCGGGTGATCCCTGGCTAAAATCATTTTTTGAACTTTGATCCATTAAATACTTGGATAACCCATGTCCGACTCAGTTATTTCTGGGTCTTCATTAACACCTTTGGCAATATTATCATTACCAATTATAATTTTATCGACTCTATTACTATCAGTATTATCCGACACATGAGGATGTATAAAATCCTAAATACGAGAAGTCGAAGCTCGTGAAGGAGACTTAACAGTATAATCAGCTGGAGAAATATAAGAACGATTTGAAACATCAAATCCAGTAGATCTAGAACCCAAATCATTTGTCAAGTAGATTGGTTTAGAAAACTTTAACTTGACCGTCCCGTCTGGGGTTTGTTCAATATGAGTAATATCAGTATTACAATTACTCTTGGGATGTGTCGCTCCCTCTATGACCATTCTGTGGGAAAATCAATTTCATCTCATTTAATAGGTCTTCTGGTGGTAATTTTTTATTTACCAAAATTCGTTTCTATCAAAATAGTTTCATTTTTAAAATCCATGATTTTGCACATAGGATTCATAGTGTATAAAGGTTTGAAATAGATTCTATAGAAAATACATATAACTTCAGTTCCAGGCATATAATCATAATCATGAAACTTAATGCTTAATATCAAAGCATTCAATGAATTTTCATCTTGCAAAGATACCTGCAAGTTAGGATAAGCATTAAAATAAACAAGGCCATATGCCAAACTGGTCTGTACTGTCCCTATAAGGGACTTTTTCCAGTTCTAATTTCTACCATCCCTTAGAGCTGCTATAAAGCTCTCTGGTAAGCCTCTTAAAGTAAGTGGCTTGAAAGCAACATGTACTAACCCAATATGCATAAATCGATGGGTTTCCCTATAAGGGGCAATATCACTGTCATTTAATAATTTAAAAGTAGCATGATCGCTCTCTATAGTGATTGTTTCCTCAGTAGTTTTGAGTTTAAGTAATATATAATGTAGTATTTAAGTTTTCACCCTACGTTTACTTGTAATACCATAGTATAATATATACTATATTTTTAAAGATTTTAAATCTCAAATTTTAAGGAGAATATTTCTTGGATAATTTGATAGTGTAAATTTTATTTACACTAACAAGATATAAAAACTTAAACTTTTTATGTATATACTAGGGGTGAGTGGGTCCGGGTACCCTAACATTTTTGAACTACTCGGACCCTACCCGGTAAAAGATCGGTTCCTAAATTTACTACCCGGAACCTACCCGTAGCAATCATTACCCGGAACCTACCTGGACCCTGCGGGTCCGGGTAGGTTCCCGGGTACCCTGTAAATAAAAAAACACAGATTAAGCAACAATTTTTTAGCCTATGAGAATCAAAAAGAGTTCTAAAATAATTTCATCCAATAGTTTTTTAGCCTGCAATCGAAATTTTTAGTACCCTTATAAGAAGTTTTAGAAAACTTATTCATTGTAGAAAAGCTAATTCTGTAACCAAAACCTAAAATTGTAAGCCAAATTTGAAACTCAATTAATTGAACGTGTTGATTTCAAAATAAATTTGGAAATATCTGAACTAAACTTATTTTCGTGTTCATAGGCTCTTCGATACAAAAGAAAAGCTTTCTTATACTAGTAAATCTCTAAATTTCATCTTCAGAGCTACAAAAATATACACAAATTTTAAAAATAGATTTACATTTTAAATCAAAAAGTAATACAAATTGAAGATGAGTATCGCCTGAAATAGAACAGAAGCATAGGATATTAAAAAGAAATTGAAGAGTTAGATATGAACCCATATGCATTTTAGGAACGACGTGAACACAACCAAGGGAGAAAAAGAGGTAAAGGTGAAGCTTCAACGACGACAACGATGAAAGTACCTGAGAGAAAGCTTCAACAACGACGATGATGAAGCTCGGTGGTGTAGCTAAAACGCCATTGCTATTGAGAGAGTTTTGTGTGTTTTCTCTTAGGGCACAAAAAGCATTCTAGAATAAAGGGGTGAAAAAGCTGAAATATTTGCGTCTTGGGGTGGGGAAAATCAATGTGCAGGCGTGCAACAAACAATTTTGGAGAAAGTTAAAAGTGGTCCAAATGTTTATCAAAAAAGTAAAAATATTTAATATTTTATAGGTTCCGGGTATCGGTTCCGAGTCCGGGTACCCTGTCTCTATTTGTCGGAACCGGAACCGGACCCGACATTGATCGGTTCCTAATTTTACTACCCGAACCCTACCCGTTATTATAATATATCTACCCGGAACCTACCTGTTAGTGTCGGTTCTGGTCGGGTATCTGGGTACCCTGTACCCGTGCTCACCCCTAGTATATACTACGTTATTTGAATTTAAAGAAAAGACAGAAAGATTCTGACATATAAACTAAGTACATAATATATCAAAAATACTGGTATAATATTATACGTTAAAATATGACACATCACTCTTATAAGAGAGTATCATTACAGATATATATTCAAAATGTAAGGAATTAGGGAATTTTCAAGTGTTCAAAATTGTCAATCTTTTATGAACAGAATAAAAAACTAATCATCATATATAAAATTAATAAACAGAAAGAGTAATCGTCATATCTTATTTTAGTTTGATTTTCGTGGATTTCTTTAGGGAAAAAAGGTATTTGGAAAACATATGTACATATGTGTGTGTTTTGCGGTCGATTTTGGGCGGAAAGCAGAGTTTTTGAAAGAAAAAAATCACAATAAAATTGGTTTGGTTTTAATAGAACTATTCTAACATCTAACAAAACATATTTAGTAAGTTTATGTTTTGAATGTCCATATTCAGAAACTTCTAAAACCAAACGTCAAATAAATTTTTTTGGAAAATTTCTCTCAGAGAACTGAATTTCTATGTAGTATTTGAAGCGTAAATACTAGTTATGAGACTTACGGGTTTCTCCATAGCGGAAGCGGATCTGCAGCAATCACGACTCGTGCCACCAGTCGTCGGAATTCTCACAAAGCGGATGAATCTCATATTTCCACAGCCTAGATATCCCTCTAACTGATGCATAGATATATTTATGCATAAACCCTAGCCGTCTCTATATGATGGATTAATTTTTCTTAAACACTCATAATAGTATTTATATAGGCTAGCTCTAGTGTTTAATGTGGAGGAATAATTAATGGGTTCATGGGTCATCTAGCACCCCTTATGGGTGGACCCGACCCAATAATACTTTCCAACATCTCTCACTCACACATAAGGGAGTGCTCAAGCTCCATCGATCTAAGGAAAAACATATGCTTCCTTTTAATCTCTCTTGCATCATTCATACTAGATAAGTAGGTCGTGTGATCGATATACTATGAGAGCACTTTGTTATACATTGTTAGAAATATATAGCCTCTCATCGGCGTCATAAGAATCATCAAGTAGATCATAAAAAGTATCTCAGTGCCCTAGATCATATCACATTGATACATCACAATCTGATCTCATGTATCATAGTTCTTGTGTTCACAATTATGACACATAAGACATAACTGGTACCAGCAAACACAAACTAAATGAGATTATGTTAATGATCTTCCTCTTCTCACGAGTCTCTCAACTTGTATCCAACTCGCTTTTCTTGTCATGCTACGCCAAACCGAATCTTTCATGGTCATTTGGTAGCATGCTAAGATAGTGATCATCGAACCAAGCTTTGAGTCACTGATAGGAGTCGTGAAGGTACTCAATTTAGGGTCTCACACAATAATAAGTTGAGATAAAATTTATATTCACCCTTTTGATCGACATTTGCACACATAGTATGAAACATGTGCTACAACATTTTCTACTTTCCCATGGAGAGTATGTCTTTATCTCATAAGATAATGATGTACAGATGATATTCAAACACCATATGCATCTGAACTGAGTTCTTTGATCTACTCAATAAGCATTAACGCACATCTGGCCTCTCGAAGTAGACTAGGTGAAACTTATTTCCACCATAAAAACACTACAATAACCTTTTATCATTACTTGTGCGACGCTAAAGATCTTTAAGCCACGTTCTCTCAACTTATCCCTATGATAATTTGCTTAATATCTCGTCTCATCTCCCATTAATACTAAATTAATGTAGGCGGTCACATGTGTGAGAAGGTTGATCTCTATCTACTAGACATACCTTTCAATAATATCAAAGAATGCACCAGAAGCATTTCATAATATGAATGTACAATAAACATTCACAGTAAGAATGTACACAAACATTTAAATAATAAGTGTATGCATATCAAACTTATTTGATATTTAAGAAAACAATAAAATGAACGTTAGGAAAAATAAATCAAAAATCAATGACTCTATATTAAAGTCCACACAGTCCTCGAGATCTTGCATGAACAAAAAACATTCATCTCTAGGATTCAATGTATCTGCAACCATTTGTGCAGTTATACTTTACGTTCAGTTCTTTGTGTGCAACCATACCATCACAAAATTAAATTTAATGTCATTGTGTTTGACTTTACGGTGATATTTAGGATTCTTGGTGCTCAAAATAGCAGCTTGACTGTCACAATGACTGTTATTAGTTCAGCAATAACTGCAGCATCAACACATAATTCAAAAACCTTTTTAACCAAACAACCTTTTGCGCTACTCGGGAGAGAGACACAAGTTCATCTCTCATCATGGATAAAGCTACATGTGATTGTTTTTCATCGTCAACAATATGTCATCATTATTGAGGATAAAACACATTCAGATGTGGACCTCAACTTGTCCATATCTCCTCTACAATCAGCATCAATGTATCCCCTTAGTTCCATGTCATGCCCTTATAGCAAAGAGCATAATAAGAAGTTCACATATGGTACCTCATGATTCGTTGTATTTTCAATGTACTGGATTTAAGTTGATTTTATATTTGTCTATAAGTCAATTGCAAAACATATATCAAGTCTAGCAAACGTGTCTTGTATAAAACTACCAACCATACATAGCATAAGAAACTTTACTTATTTTTTCATCTTATTTTGAAGTCTTAGAACATAGTATAGCATACAATGCATTATTTTTGTCCATTGAAGTTTTGATATGGTCACAATTTAGCAAGTTAATCATTTAAAGAATAATTTCTTTAAATATTTTTTCAAAATCTTTATTTAGAGAATATATGAATCTTTATCCATATCTTTCATCTCTAAGTGAGACGATAACAAAACATTTACCTTGTGTATATACTCCAAATTATTTTTCAGCTATTAATATGTCATCAACATATAATGACATAAGTATATAATTGCTCTCATATCTTTTAGTATAAACATAATGATCCCTTGTGAATCATTGTGAAGTCAATAGAATTGACCACACTAAGAAAATATATATACCATTGCCTTGAAGATTGTTTATGGTCATAACAAGGCTACAAAAGTCTACAAATCATTGTTGACACTCAATTTTTATCTTCCAAAAATTTAAATTAACTGATCAAGCTTCTTTAACTGCAAACAAAGTGAAATATTTATTCAGAAAATTAAAAAATATATTCTAAGCCAATTTGGTGATATTTTGTCATTTCATTTGACAAAATACCCTAATATATATTATGCATATTTTTACGTATGATTTTAAGTATTAAATTATACCCATTTCAATTTGAAAATCAATTCACGAAAAACAAGTGTTTTAATTACGTACTGTTTATAATTAATCTTTTGCAATTGAGTATTTTACTTTGTTAAATTAAGAAGCTTAATTAATTAATTAATTAATTAATTAATTGGTCTCAACTTTTACCTTAATTTGGTTTAATTTCAGAGTGATTTTAATTGAAATAACTTGGTTTCAGATTGATTTAAATTGGCTATAGTTTTAATGCTTTGATTACGATTAAATTATATACCCATTTCTCCTTTTTCCAGTCATTTGCAGGCAACACATTTAATACACGCTTGTCTTCTTCCCTTAACCTGAGCTGAGCTGAGCTCCTCTTTACTAAAATTAAATTGTCATTGTCCTTTTATATACCAAGAGTTAGGATCTCTACTTATTTATATACATATTTACTAGAAATAAATCAGATATTGCAAGATTTCATTTTCAGATTATTTTTGTGTCTGTCCAAGCTTGTTTCTTCACGTTTCATAATCAGTCTATGTTTTTGTAAGACAATCTTAATTTTATTTTTGTCACTTTTCCATTACTTTATTTTTGAATTAGTGATATGTTCTTTTTTTTTTTCTCTTGGCTTAGTGTTGTTAGTGTCTCGTGTTAAAATAATGGACACTCTTTGACCAAAGAAAAAAAATTAATTAACTTATTGTGATTCAAATAAAAAATACGTTTAATGATGACCAGCACACCTTTGATTTATGTGGTGTCAATAGGTATAGCTATCCTAGTTAATTTCTATTATTTCTTTGGACATATGTGAAGTTGATTAGTTTTCGCTAATAGTTTTGTTAACTGTCAACCTTGAACAGTTGCTAGTTCTGTAGCTTTGTTTTATTATGAGCATACACTAATCCTTATTTTCTTTTATACGCATCAACTTGTCCGAGTCCAATCGACTCTTCCTTCACGCTATCTCCTAGATCGAGTCAGCCCCTTCACCCATCCGAGCGGAAAAGAAAATGAGCTTGAGGCCCAACTCCCGCATATATTTGCAAGATGGTCCAATCATGAGTAAAAAATGCGTAGAAATTAGGACTTCTTTTATAATTGTGTTTGGTGGGCCAGTATACCCGTCAATCCGTTCTCTTTATTCTTTTTTGTTTTATGTATTTGCTAATTGTAAAACTCTTAAATATTATTAAAACCTTAAATTACAACTTAATTACATAGAGTTGCCTTTTATACCTTTAAATAAACTTTCACTTTGTGATTAATCAATTCTCAATTTTTATAAAGTTCATACTTCGCTAGATAAAAAAGAAAATAGCTTGGTTTGAAATTTCCGGGAAAAAATTATCTTTCTTTCTCAAAATTGACGTAAGTTTAAAAATCAAGTTTTGAATTAAGGTATTTGCAGAATTGGAAGTTGATAGCCTTAAAAAAAGTGTTTTTTTTCTTTATTAACTAAAGTTCTGGTTAAAAGAAGCAAACTCCCTTAAAATGGTTGACCTCATGTTGTTTTAAATAATAAAGATCTTATTTGCAAAAGTTATTTCTAAAAGAATCAAGTGCTTTATTTCTTTCTAAAAAGACAAAGGGAAATATTCTCAAAAAAGAAGGAATTTTTACAAAGGAATATTTTGTACTCAATTTTAAAAGTGTGTAAAAGCTTTAGCGGAAAATGATTCGAATGACTATTATTTTGTAATATTTTAAACACATGAGTATTTTAAAGTAATATTATATTATATAAGACTCGAGGTTAATCATATCTTACGAATCCTTAATATCGGGATGTCTAACACCTTCCCCGGGATCATTTGAACCCTTACCCGAACTCTAGTTGAAATTGGATTTCTCTTATTTTGAAAAAACCTTTTAACTATGGTTTTTCTTATAAAGTAGGTGGCGACTCTAAAAATAAATATAATTCCAAGAGTCCACAAGTTATCCAGTAACTTTTATGCCCTGCGTAAAAGTGAACCGTAACAATCATATGTTTGTGGCCTTTTGGATGAAATCCTTAAGTTATTCCATATTTATTATTCGCTTAGTTCTCCATTGAGATAAGACAATATTTACATTCGTTTGATGCAATTATAGATCCAAGCTAGCAACAGTCGTCAGAACTAAGCTCATAGAGGTGAATTCACATAACAAGTGAGAAGGACTCGTCATAGTTAACCATTTTTGTTACGTATGCACCTTAGAAAAAAGTCGAGCTATATATCTCAATTGTGCTACAAACCTTGTGTTTATCTTTGAAAACTCATTTGGTTTCAATAGTCTTGTGTTCTTTTGGGAGATCAACTAGTTCCTAAACTTGATTGATTTTTCTAGACTCTGTTTATTCTTTCATTGCATTTATTCATTTTATTCTTTGAAGGGCATAAAAGAGTTAATTCTTGGCTTATTTTCATCTTGTAGGAGCACTATATCTTGATTGAGATTCATATAATCTCATATTGATCCCATTTGAATCAATTTTGCTTCTACTTGAACCCGAAGTATTCATCTCGCTCTCACTTGGAACAAGATTCATCTCACTCCCATTTGAAATAAGAAGATTAGTGTCGCTCCCACTCAGAGAATGATCACTTTCATTCGTATCCGGTGATGAAGGTTGATCTAGATGAAAAGTTAATTCATCATCACTTAAGAATCTCTCACTCGAATGAAGGGATCAAGCTTGATTTTGGTCCTTAGATTCATAAGGAGACAAGTCTTATCTTATATCGCCCTTTTGAGTTATTCATTCTCTAAAAATGTAAAATTTCTTTAGTCAAATTCAGTTATGCTCCCACTGTGATGTAGCTCCATAAATACATAATATACAATATCTCATATAGGCACTTTTCCTTCCTCTTGGGCCCAATATGCCATGAGAAAAAATTGCATACATAAGTTGTGCATCACAGAGGTCTCACAAAATACTTGAGATTTCTATTACTCCATAACTCATATGGTGTAAATGTAACTGATTCCGCTGTCACACGATTAAGAACGTAGGCAACAAATTAGTGCAAAAAATCTCCGATAAGAAACATGTAACTTACTTGCGCCATTATTGATCTAATCATTCCAATGAGCATTCTATTTACGTTTTTCACAACACCTTTTATTGTGAAATATTGAAATAGTCAACTTATTAACAATTTCACTATCATTATCAAAAACTCGCTGAATGGGGCCAAGACGTATTCATGACCTCGATTAACTGGTTCTCAATACTTTTATTGATTTACTCAATTGATTTTCAATCTTTTTCACATAGTTCTTAAAATAACTTGTTGCCTTAGAGTGTGTGACATCAAATGGACATCACTAAAACGAATAATTTTATCAATTAATATGATGAAATTAGAAGCTCTTTGCCACATTTTTACATTCATGGAAATACAACTTTAGAATGAATTTATGCAATGAAAAATCAATCTTGGTGGTGTTATTAAATAATTTTCTATTAGCCTTTTCGAACTAGATAATATTCACAAGTGAAATTATCCACATGTCATAGGCCCATATGACCAATCTAACATACTAAATTTCACATCATCCTTGTAATTATGTGATAAGGCAATTGAGGAAGCTAACAATAGAATTAAGGAACTAATATTCAAAATCTATTAAAGATAAAATCAGAACCAACATAAGTCATTCCTATGCCTTAATGTCAAGAAAATTACAATTGAAATCTAAATATAATATACCAACACAAAGCAATATTCTTGAAAGTTTAAGGAGTAATTAAGGTATTATATAGGATAAAGTCTCGATTTTCACGTAAAACTAATTCACATGATACGATCCTTTTAATAACCTTAATGTCGTTTCCTACATATATCCGCAATATATATGTGGGACCCATTGGAAGTTCACAAAGGCTTCATTTCTCCCACAATGTGGTACACAACTCCTACATTAATTACGATGAATGATTAGTCTTAGAAAAAAATACAACTAGCAACACATATATTACTAGCATAAGGAACACGAAGTACTTTTTTAGACTCATTATGATGTGCTTTATTAGGCTTAGTGCAATCACTAGCATGGTAACCCTTTTGATCACAATGGAAGCATTTCACTTTAGTCACTATTTTGTTTTTTCACTTTCTATCGCCTAGTTGGTTATCATTTTAGGATTCTTATTTGGTTGAGCCTTAATTTCAGTTTTCTCTAATTTTACGTTTAAAAATATTTATTGAGCTAGAAATTATTTTGTGCACTTTTGCACCTTGTTTGACAGCCTCATGTCGCTCCTCTTCTAACTCTAGGCATTGTCTCACATAAAACAATGTACTATTACATTGATTGTGAATCAAGTGCATCTTCATATGCTCCTAAATTTGAGGCAGGAAACGGATAATCGCTTGAACTTGGTGCTCATAGTCAACTTATGATCTTAAGCCTAGTAATTGTAGTGCTACCACACTTATATTTGAGAGCATCCTACAAAGTTTTGGTAATTTATGAGTAAAATTCCCTGTGACATCTTCACAGCTTAGCAACATAATGCGAGCTAGGAATTTTTTTCAAGCATCATAGGCTTTATCTATGACATTATTTACAATAAAAAGATTCTTCCAGCACATATTACAGTTTAATATCTTATAATTGTTACCGTTGAGCTTTTAACTTTTGATAAGCTCTACAATAATATTCTTTAAAGCAGTAGACATGGTATTATGGAACATAAAATTCTACATATTTGTAAAACACAAAGTTTCAAACTTAGCATAAAAGCACGCATGTCTAATGTTTACATACACATAAATGTAACTTTAGCAAATTGACAAGACTATTAAACATAAACATAAATTCTAGAGTCGAAAGTTCACTACGCTCCCAATCATCGTCTAAGAATAGATGTTAAATGTAAAATAACCATATCAACACAAGATAAGTCACCAAATATTTCAATAAATATTTTTATTTCTTTATTAAAAAGATAGTATATATTCATAAATGTATACACTAAATAGAAAAAATCAGATCTTATTCTAGATACACTTGTATATCAATAGAATAATTTTATTAGATCTGAAAATTAGTTTTCATACTTTTCCAAGAACAAATTAAGGAAAATTTCACTTAGAAAAATAGGATTTTTATTTTTCATAGACTTTCAGGGAGAGTGAGTTACATAAACATGTTCTCTATATCATATAATAAATTTTCATATTTTTTATTTTAGGAAAATAGCATTGAAAATAATTAATACGGAATTAATATTTTTAAAATGGTATTAATTACGGGGAAAACTTTTTCTGAGTCGGAAAATTATTTAAAATAAGGAAAAATCAGATATTTAATTTCCAGTACAACAAAAAAAAATTCATCAAAAACAGAGCTGGGGTGGACCACACTCGCCGATGCACGTGTGGGCCAAGAATGGGCTTCACAGAAAAATATTATTTCAATCCTTCATGCAACCACGACGCAGGTTTGGAAAACGGGTATTTCCGCGATCCGGATGAATTTTCTCCATTTTAAGGTTATTTTGATCCAATCAAAACACTAAGTTTTGTTCCAAACATATTTTAGGATTAATTTCAAGCACCGATTGCTCAAAATATCATCAAAAAGTTGCCAAAAATCATGAGAAATAGTTAAGAGTTTTTTTTAAAATTCGAGTTTGTTAGGGTTCCGGCCAAAACCATAATTTCCGACCATTTTTCTTTAGTCAAATCACTTATTTATATCCTAAACGTATTTTAGGATTGAAGTAAACCTCCAAATCAAAGTAAAATCTTCCAAAGATTGATTCATATGATAAAAAATTGATGGATTTTGTTCTAAACAAATCCTATCGGATTTTTCTTAATATTCTACCCAAAAATCACAATTGATTATATGATTTTGTTCAAAAACATATGGGTAACATATTAACCAAGTCAATTCGCACAAAAATTGCATAAAACCGAGTTTATTGAATTTTTGGGGTTAAATTCGTAATAATTAAATCCTAAAACTTTAAATTCTATATCTCACAAACTACAAGGCCAAAAAATATGATTCACATATCGACGGAAATCTCTCGATGAGATCTATAAAATTCCTAAGGTTTCATGCAAAAACTAGACATTTACAGACATGAAATAATGCAATAAAGATTCAGAATTATTCATAAAAACTCTAATTTTCATGTATTGCATACGATCATGTCTCCAATCGGAACACGAGCCTATGGCTCTGATGCCAATGTAGTATTTGAAGTGTAAATACTAGTTAGGAGACTTACGGTTTTCTTCATAGCGGAAGAGGATCTGCAACAATCACGACTCGTGTCACCGGTCATCGAGAATTCTCACAAAGCGGATGAATCTCATATTTTCACAGCCTAGATATCCCTCTAACTGATGATGCATATATATATTTTATGTATAAACTCTAGCCGTCTCTATATGATGGATTAACTTTTCTTAAACACTCATAATAGTGTTTATATAGGCTAGCTCTAGGGTTTAATGTGGAGGAATAATTAATGGGCTCATGGGTCATCTAGCACCCTTTATGGGTGGACCCGACCCAATAATATTTTCCAACATTCTTAAAAACAAATTTAGTGTTTCAGAAAGCAAACTATTTTTGAAACTTCAAGTTTTCAAATTAGCTCACATCTAAACGTAAAGTTATAGACTTAAACCTTGCTTTGTAGTTTGTAGTATATGTAGCACTAACAAGAAGAATTAAAAAACATGTAAAGAAAATCATTGTATTGAGAAGGTAATAGAATTGTTCTTTCCTTCCCTTTTCCTTTTGATAATAATTAATAGACGAGTAAGGCAAGGAATTACTAAACAATTAAGAGTTGCCAACTACAACAACAGTTTATTTTTTCTTTCATAGTAGTCTGATTAATTAATTAAGGTTAAGAAAAGTTATGACAATTTCTAATCATCAGATAATAGATTATACTCCAATAGAAAATGTAAAAGAAAATCAAATTATCATCTTATGGATACTATAGGTTTATCTTTCTCCTGATAAGGTTTTGATCAATGAATTGTTTCTTTTTCGAAAATGAAAAAATAGTAGAAGTAAATAGCCATGTGTTAAAAAGAATTCATAAGGTCTCCTTTTAATATTTCTGAATCACTTGATTACTCAATCTCTTATCATTTTTATCATAATTGGTTCATGTTCGTGTTAGAAATCAGAATCAAATAAACTTATCCTTTTATTCCACACGAGATTTTTTTTTTGTTGAGTTCATCTTAGGATGCATGTGTTTAAATTTTTAATTGATAATTCAATTTTCATCCAAGAACAAGAAATTTCAAGAATTGGAGATTTCACCCCATATATTGACGTGAGCTATTTATATGGATCAATTTTTAAACGCTTTCACTTTCACTTGATGATCCATATAGTAGTTAACAAACAATAACATATACAGTGTAATTACACAAGTGAGGTATGGGGATGAGACATAATATGTATGCAATCTTATCTCTATTTTGAAAGGTAGAGACTATTTTCGATAGATCCTCGACTCGAAGAAAAAAAAACATATAAATTTAAACATAACCAAGTATGGACTATACAAAGGACAATCATATTAGGGTTAACTATTTACAAATATCTGTTTTAGCTAACACATGCATGACTATGAAGTGTTAAATTGAAATATCTGAAACCACTTAGCCCCACACTGCACCTACCTACCGACCTTTTCATCAGAATTCTAGTACATAACTTTTATGCAAAAGTCCAACACATTATACACAATAGAGTTAAGTGTGAACATTTTTAGTTGAAGGTGAAGATCTCAGAAAAGAAAAGGTAATACTCGTTAGATTTGAATAAAGTCTAGAAAAAGGCGAAAAATAATCTCAAGTTTTTACTTCAATAAAATATTCTTGAAAACGGGTCGATCTAATGAAGATTACATACTGCAGTATATGACTATATTCAAAGGTCGCAATTTGAAATTTCAGTGTTGTGTTACAAAATTATTAATTTAAATTATATATAAAATACATTTTTATAACTTTAATATAATTTAACCCGATTAAGCAAGTTATTTATTAGAATTTAAGTTATATACACTGCGAATATAAAGAATATGTTATGCTAGGGTGAATTTAAACTTGTGATAGAATGTTACGTAGTTTTTATTTTTATTATATTACCAATTAATATTTATCAAAATATTTATTTATAATTATTTAATGAATAATCTAATTGTGTAAATATTTTCTTACACTATCTATACATAAAACTTAAAATAGAACTACCTACAATCATTTTCTAAATAATTTAATTAAGTAAATATTTTTTTCACGCACAAAACTCAAACTAAAAAACTATTAGACTAGATACTGCTTAAAAGTTTAATATGCTCTAGCATAAGAAATGTACTCCTGATATAAATACACAAAAAAAACATTTGGTAAAACAATAAACAAATGACAAAATACACATATTAGGGAAGAGTAGGAGAAAAAGTATAACAACAACAATATATCCAGTGTAATCCCGCAAAATGGAATCTATGGAAGATAAAATGTACGCAGACCTTACTTCTATCTTGAAAGAGAGATAGATTATTTTACGCAGATCTTACTTCTATCTTGAAAGATAGAAATGTTATTTTCGATAGACTATCAGCTCGAATAAATACAAACTAAAACAGTCCAAAAAAAAATATCAATAAAAAATCATAACAAAATACTAGACAAAATATGATACAACAGTAAAAAAAAAAAAAAAAAATAACATAACTATCATAAAATCACACAACAATTGAAATACAAGAAACAATAAATACAGTAGGAGAAAAAGGTGCAAAACTAATTATAGTATATTTCCCATTTCAAGTGGGGACAACAAAACATGGTCCCACATATTACACCTTCTTTCCCTTTCAAGTGGGAACAAGAAATATGGTCCCACATATTACACCTCCTTCCCCTGTCCATTTCCCTATCTTCCACTCTCCTTGTACTTTTTATCATCTTTTTATAGATAATAAGTAGTATTTTATATTTATTGTTATCAGAACTTCAACTTTTCAACAACATACAATCCTAAAACAACCAATCCCCCCTTACCCTCAAACAGTCAGATACTCTGAAAAAGGTCCATCTTTCTTGTTCAGTGGTTTTTTTTTGTACGGTCTAAAAGCTGCAAAATATAAAAGGGTTAATCTATAATCTTTTTTGGTCAGCTTCACAGTTATATCAGGTAAAAGTTGTTACTACTTTCTTGAATTTCTTTTTTTCATTTAGATGGGATTGCTTGTTCTTCATCTGGGATTGTGTTGTTTTTGCTTTTTGATGTGTACCTGCTCTATTTTTGCTTTATTCTGTACCGAGGCTCTATCAAAAATGATAAGGTCTGCATAAACTCTACCCTTCTTCAGACTCACTTGTGTAATTTCACTGGGGTATGTTGTTATTGTTGTTGATCTGTTTGTGGGTCGTTGAAATTTTTGAATTTTCTCATAATTTCAAGATTCATTTTTGAGAATTTTGCTGTTTACAAGTGGTAAGTCTTACTTGGACTCTTTCATATTTTCTTGTTTTTGTGTGAACTTTCTCCAAGTCTACAGCTTGAGCTATTTATTTTGTTTGGTAAAATTTGAAAGGATTTGTATGTGGTTGTTTTAGTTGATGTTGCCTTTACACAGCTCACATAATATAACTGGTCCAGATAAAGGAGGGGGGTTGCGGTAAGAGTCTAGAGTAAAAAGTAATTTAACTGTGATATATCCTTTCAATACTGAAATTAAATAGAGCAAATTTTAGGAAAAAGATCCATGTAGTTGACCCCAAGTATTTTGGAATTGAGAGAGAGATTGATTTAGATTTGTGATTATATGGAAAGGAAAAAGATGTTGCTTATGAATATCACCTATAGGCTATAGCTATGCCAAAGTTCTTCACTTTTTGTTTGGATTCTCTGTTCTAATTTGTTTGTGGCAAACTTTCCCCTTTTCTGAGTGAAGTTAGTATATTTTATCAGTTGCATTTTTTGTTAGCTTTAACAGCAAGTGTTCTATTTTAGATGGACCAATATCTGAATTTTGAATTCTTGAATTTTCATGAGAAGGTGAATTTTCTTTTTGGATGAGCAAACATCTCAATATATGAAAGATAGGATTCTATTCTATCTTACATCTTCTCTCTTTTCATTAATGCAGACTATATTCCGGTTGTACAGCGGAAACACAAATTATTTGAGCAAAATCTGTATGTGCTCAACTAGGAAGCAACATCTATCGCTTAAATTCTGAACGTTGTGATGGGTCATATATGTGAATTCTGTGGGGAGCAGCGGTCAATTGTATATTGCCGGTCAGATGCAGCTTGCTTATGTTTGTCATGTGATCGCAATGTGCATTCTGCTAATGCCCTTTCACAGCGCCATTCAAGGACACTTTTATGCGAAAGATGTAATTCACAGCCAGCTGTTGTTAGACGTGTTGAGGAGAAGATTTCTCTTTGCAAGAACTGTGATTCGATTGGTCCTGCTAGTTCTGGTACAAGTTCCAAGCATAAGAGACAAGCGCTTAGTTGTTATACTGGATGCCCTTCCGCTGCAGAACTTTCTACTATCTGGTCATTTCTCTTAGATAACACTTCAGGTGGTGATTCAACTTGTGAAAAGGGAATGGGTTCAATGAGCATCACTGACAACCGACCTATGGATAGCCAAGCTCCTCAAGGAAAGTTCAACTCTCAGGATACGTCTGTTACAGTTGAAGTGAGTGAAATGCATACTTCAGACAAATCAAATGTTTTGATTGGATCCTCTACGCCTACTCTTGGCAACAAGCTAAACAAGGTGGAGCAAATTGCTGGACTTGTGAATTTCCCTTCATCAAATTCAAAGGTAATCTAGGTTTTCAAAGGATATCTTATAATGACAAGCTAATAATCCTATTCTTCAATTGTAATACTAATGTTGTTTCTTTTACTTGGGTTGTCCTTACTAATTTTTCTTTCAGTACTTTCCTTTCTACAGTATTTTCACCATATCTTTTACGCTTGTATTTGTCAAACCTGTTTTTGAAAACACTTTTCTTGAGCCGAGGTTCTATCTGAAACAACATGTCTACCTCACACAAGGTAGGGGGTAAGGTCTTTGTACACCCGACCCTCCTCAAACCCCACTAGTGGGATCACACTGGGTATGTTGTTGTTGTTGTTGACATGCTAATAATTCTTGCTGATTTGTCGCTGAACTGATAGTTCTGTTTTGCTGTAGTTTGGTTTGATAGCAATGACAACCAATAAGTGAGTCGACCACTTGGTGGGCTCATGAAGCTGAGGTTGTCTTGCACCATGTTGTTCCTCTTGAATCATTCAACAAACTTGAGCTTTGATTTGCCAGTGCACACTGCCCAGTTCTTTTTTGGAATGGTACCTGAGATTAGTGAAGTCGTAAGAGGTCTAAAAATGTAGAGGAAGATGCACTTTAATTTATGATGCTTTCCTCTGCCTTACGGGAGAGGTTCATAGTCTTCGTCAAGCATTTGATTGCACTGCATCATTTTATTATGTTAAGTTTGAGAATGGTTATCTATAATGTGTTACCTTAACGCTTCTAAATCATTTGACCCAACACTTCTTGGAGGTTGCTTATTGTTGTTGTTGTTGATATTCTGACACAGGGCTGCTATGCTGGAGTAAAAGGCTCAACTATATACGAGGATGATCCTTTCTCTCAAGATTTCAATATGGATGAAGTGGACTTGAGTTTTGAAAATTATGAAGAGCTATTCAGTGGTTCTCTCGTTAATACAAATCAGCTATTCGAGAATAACGACATTGATGGATTATTTGGGACAAAAGATATGTCAGCTTCTGGTTCCAGCTGCCAGGATGCTGATGCTGTAGAGGTGATTCTTACAATTAACATTATCAATCCTGCATAATTCAATGTTGTAATATACTGTTTAAAACATTAGGATTTGATGCACAAGGTTTGATATCATTGGTCTATTAGGTGGACCAAGAACTAATAAATTGGTGTCTACTATCAGTTGTGTTATAGACTTGTAAGTGTATCATTTTACTTGCTGTTCTTCATTGGCGTCTTAACCATTGTTATATGTTTCATAACTGGGGCAAAGTCGGTACATCAGAACTTGTGCTCTAGATGACTGAGACTGGCTAATCAGTACATAGGAAACTTCAGAATTTTCTTTAGCTTCTGGGATACGTAGATTAAGGCCTTGTTACCTTGTCTAGAGTAGATATATTTGATGCTTATGGATAGTGGTTTTCAGTTGACTCTTCACATAAGGTTTCTAATAGAGATAGAACTTTTAATAGTCAGTTTTGATTTCTAACTATTTTTAGGGAGAGAGGCAGAAATGCCATACAATATCAAACTGAACCGGAGAATGTGCTTGTGCTAGCTGAGTCATACTAAATCTTAGCTGGAAAAAGTATAAGCTATAAGAAAGGCATTAAAGATCAGATATAGTTAGATTTCTTTTGTGATTTTTGGCTATTTTGGGAAGTCTCCGGTTAAATGGTAGTTTCCACAGATAAATAAATCACCACTTGACCCCATACTTTTGACAGCACTAGTACCAGGTCATATGGCAACAAGGATTCTTTCAACATTGCAACCTTTATTGGAGGTAGAATCATAATCACATCACACATGGAAGAAAATTGTCTCGAAAGACCTACAATTTCATGGAATCCATGCGAACTTAGCAAAAGATGGGGCACAATGGAAAGAAAAGTTCTAAAGCTATACCAATTAGTTTGGACTATGTTTTAGTCATGTTAATACATTTACTTTTGGCCCTATGCTTTCTAGGAGTCTTTTAGTCCTATCAGCGATTTTTCTGCAAGGAGATAATATAAAGAACTTTTAGTACTTTTTATCTTTTTTATTTTGTATAATGTTGGCCTAAGATGAATTTAAATGGAGAAACATGGACAATGAGGATTCATACAACCGATTCAACTTGTTTGGGACTAAGATGTAGTTGTTGTTGTAGAGAACTGCAACACTGCTAAGAGAAAACATAATTCTTACCATCAGAAAAGTTTTCTACTGTCAGCTAAAAATATGTGGCCTATGACTGATAACCAATAAAATCGTGATTCATCTACTTTAAGATTCTAGAAACTAGATTGTTTTGCATTATGAAAGATGTCGTCCTCCTAAGTCATTTTGTGATGATTGATGATCCAGTTGATTATATCAGGCATTTCGTGTTATTTGTGGGCAGGATTCACATAGTAGCACTAATTTGTCAAACCTTTTAATTTGTCTTGGACTTGGGAATTTCTTATTCTTCGCTGTTTGTTCTTTTAGCTTTTGAATCATCTCTCTGCTTTTATAGCTAATGCTTTGATCAAAATGCCAACGTTTGTGTGTTTGGATGCATTTTACGAATTTATACTGTGGTAGGTTTATGTCTTGGCTATAATCTAAGGAAATGAGTTGTGTTTAACTGTTAAAACCGGTAGACCTCTGGTTCCCCTCTCGTAGTGAATACTTATTGTGGACAAGAGTTGATAGAATAAACATTTGGATAGTTGCTTTGAGAGTATTGTACAACTCGTAGTAAAAATGGCTCTCCGTACTGTTAACAGAACACATTTTACTTTTTGTTTGTTTGTTCTTTTGTATCCTTGTTTATATGTAAGGTCCCTATTCAAGGTCCCTATTCCTTTTAAAGGGTGGGGACAGGGGTTTGTAGCAAACTAGTCAAGAAGCCGGAGATACACTACTTCCAAATATTCATTCAAGTATCCATAATGCATAGATCTTTCTCTCTTCTTTTTTTCTTTTTTTTTTTTTTGAAAAGGTATCGATAATGGATAGATCTGGGATCTGTATTCATTTGTAGTTGTTGAATCAATAACATGATATCCATTGTTTAGAAGTTGTCTGCTGGCAAGTGATTATGAACATTCTAAATCCATGATTGGAGGTGGTACAGATTGTATTATTCTGCACATGCAAATCGTATTCTTTTCTAGGGATGAAAGTGATTCTTAAGATATTTCCACGAAATTCTTCTTTATTTTCTAGGTTGCCAAGTCTCAGGAGCTGATACCAATGAAAACTTTGGGTCGAGGCAAGATTGTATTAGTTCTGCCATGTTTTATTACTGTATCTATATGAAATAGATCCCAGCATGTGTGTTTAGTTCTGCCCATGTTTTATTACCGAACGAGATATTCCTATACTGGGTCTTCTACTACACAGAAACATAAAACATTATCTCTTCCTGTTTTACCGAAAGTCTTACCTCCTCTTTCTTTCCTTTGAATGATCTGTGAGTGATTTATGTTTTTACATTCCATACATGTGTTTTGGTGTTCATCTCTTCGTCTGTGATTATTCTTGATTTTTTTCGTGGTGAAAGTCTGTTTAATCACACCTAAACATGCATGAACTTGACTCAATGAATAATTTACCAGGGGTCGTCGATGCGAAGGGTAATGGCGATGCAGCCAGCATGTAGCAATGCAGAGTCCGCAGACTCCCTGATGAGCTGCAAAACAGAACCTACCATTTGCTTTGCGAGGCAAGCGTCCATCCTCTCATTTTCTAACCTAGGGGGAGAGAGCAATGTCGGGGATTACCAAGAATGTGGAGCCTCCACAATGCTACTTATGGGAGAACCACCATGGTCCCATCCATATCCTGAAAGTTCATTGGCGTCAAGTAGCAGAAGCAATGCTGTATTGCGTTACAAGGAAAAGAAGAAAACCCGCAAGTAAGTTCTCTTATACTAATCAGCTAGTAGTATCATTATTAGTTCCATGCAGAAGAAATGGTGCTGTTCTGAATAAGAGTGTCTGGATTCCTTAGAATTTACAAAGCTATTGCATGGATTGTGCAATCTCTGGTTTCGGGGGCACCAGTGCTCCTAATTTTGGCATCTTATTTCTCATTAAATTTGCATATTCAAAAATCATATCCTTCCATATAGGGCTGGCAAAATGGTTGAAAAAACAAGCAACCATATCTTATCAATACCCATTTGTCTGCTTGTTATTTTTCGTGAGTTCTTGTTTTCTATGAAGCTTATTTTGGCTTTTAACTTGTGTTCTATCCGACTATTCCTGAAACCATGGATAATAGTCGGTTAACCCATTTTTTTTATCCGTGTTAAATATGGATGGATCGGATATTCTATCCGTTTTTGTTTAACCCGTTCAACCCGCTCCTATCCGATCAGACCCCGCCCGTTTGCCACTCCTACTTCCATGTACTCTTTTAAAGTCAAGAAATTGTCTGCATTTATGTTCAGCAGTTTAACTAATTGAGGATGTCTTGGCCGTGTAGCTAAAGTACATTAGAGGTCGAGAAGCTTCCTCTTAACTTTTGGCTTATTTTCTCTTTGTTCACATCTTCTAACTATCCTTTTTAATGTATAGATTTGACAACCATGTGAGATATGAATCTCGCAAGGCAAGGGCTGATGTGAGAAGGCGTGTGAAGGGACGTTTTGTCAAGGCTGGTGATGCTTACGATTATAACCCTCTGAACGAGACCAGAAGCTTTTGATTATATCACCATGCATATTAGGAAACAAGCTGTGGAGTAACTGGTAAAGTTGTTGCCATGTGACCAGGAGGTCATGGGTTCAAGCCGTGGAAACAACCTCTTGCAGAAATGTGAGGTAAGGCTGCGTACAATAGACCCTTGTGGTCCGACCCTTTCCCGGACCCCGCGCATAGCGGGAGCTTAGTGCACCGGGCAGCCCTATTTTACATATTAGGAAACAAAGGATCCATATTAAATTAGGCAGAACTGATTGAGGTGTCATGCAAATGGATGTAAGGAGACTTATTTCCTTTGTTGCAACGACGTTGTATAGTTGTATCAAGGGAGGATTGCAACATTTCCTATCAAGGTTGATCTGGAAAGCATAATCCTCTGCTGCTTCACCAAAATCTGATTTATCAGCCAGAGAAAAGGAAAGATGAACATGCAAACCATTTTATTAACCAAGTGTGCTGCAGAGAATGGGACTTGGCCATTTCTAGAGGTACATGATCAGCTTCATTCCAGAAAGGGGTCAAGATTTGCCATACAACAAACAACAACATATCCAGTGAAATCCCACAACGTGGGGTCTGGAAAGGGTAGAGTGTACGCAGACCTTACATCTACCTTGGTAGGTAGAACAACTATTTTCGGGAGACCCTTGGCTCAAGACAAAGCATAATCACAAGCAAAGCAAAGCGAGAGAAACGGTCAGACTCAGACAATAAATTAAAGCAGTATGAACATGCTGATAACAAAATCGAATACGCCATGGTAGCGCATTCTAACAAAAGGAAGCAGTAGCTAACGCAGCTAAATAAGATAAACAAAATACACTAAAGAACACATAGCAACAGAAATCAAACTACAGGGGACTATAAAGCAATATTGCGCCTATAAGTGATAGGCTAATCGGGCCTACAGTAATAACACTACAACTATCATTTTGTAAGCGTAAGTAGGACTACGCTCGACTACCTACTACCCTAATTTGTGTCCTCCACAACCTCTATTTAAGGTCATGTACTCAGTAAATTGCACCTACGTCATATTACATCTAATCACCTCTCCTCAATACTTCTTCGGCCTACCTCTATCCCTCATGAACCCGTCCATAGCCAACCTCTCACACCTCCGCACTGGGGCATCTGTGTCTCTTCTCTGCACATGCCCGAGCCATCTCACCCTTGCTTCCCGCATCTTATCCTCCACTGAGGTCACTCCTACTTTGTCCCGGATATCATCATTTCTAATTCTATCTCTCCTTGTATGCCTACACATCTATCTCAGCATCATCATCTCCGCAATCATCTTTTGTATGTGCGAAGTATTGACTGGCCAACACTCCGCCCCATTCAACATAGTCGGTCTAACTACCACCCTATAGAACTTGCCTTTAAGTTTTGGTGGCACTTTTTTGTCGCATGAAACTCCAGAGAAAAGGAAAGATGAACATGCAAACCTTTTTGTTAACCAAGTGTGGTGCAGAGAATGGGACTTGGCCATTTCTAGAGGTACATGATCAGCTTCATTCCAGAAAGGGGTCAAGATTTGCCATCTCGACTGTAATTATTTTCTTCAACGACTACACCATGTTTGCTTATGTTGTTATCACTCTAACTAGGTGGAGTTTACCGATTTTGAGTTCCAAAATAACTCAGCCGCACGTCATTTCGTGTCTGAAGGACTGAAGAGTTCCTTGGCTAGTATGTTATGTTGTCATGTATAATATGGGTAGAAGGGCTAGAATGAATTGCGAGATGACCGATGAAACTTGCTTTTGTTGACATTTTTCCTAATTAGTTGTAGATAAAATGTATAGCATAGACAGTTGGGCTTTGAGAGAGCAAACCATCACACTGCTATAATCTTCTCATAAGTTGGGAATTATAATTTCTGGTTGTCATCTGAGCATTACATTTGAACAGCTCTTAAATTATATCTAGAAATCCAGTACTTTATGTTAGATAAAGAGAAGCAATAAGCAGTTGCCAAAACCTCCAAATTTGAGCATTGATCAAAACTCAAAAGTAATTTTAGGTGGAGATGCAGCTAAGCATCTAATTCGATCTTATGTTTTGATGTCCTATTTGTTACTAGTTCTGATGCCATTATCCGGTATATTATAGGGTTGCAAGAATATTTGTGACAAAAGAGAAAACATTATATATATATTTGAATAAAAGAGATATGTTTCTGTATTATTTTGTGGGATGAGCTAAGATTCACGTGTAAAGCAGAACCCTTTGGTACAAAAGCCATAAAACACATCTACAAATTCATATATATCTTCATTGTAGCCATTGGAAGAAAAAAGAATCTAATAAAGAGTTGTGAAAGGCTAAGAAAAGGAAAAGTTTTATCTGTTTGATTCCTAGAAAGGGATAGGGACATTACTTATTTATGGATAGTGTAGTGTTTAGTTATATTTAGAGCCCACTTGTGAGATTACACTGAGTATATTATTGTTGTGTTTAGTCATATATATTATTGTTAGATATTATGGAAATAATTCTCTATTATTTCTATAATCAAATCAAATACCTTGTAATTAGGATGTAAATATAATTAGTATATTCTTAGGATAGTCTACCATAATTGTAGCCTAGAGTTAGTCTTCTAGTGATGTATATATTATTGTATTCATGGAATGAAATGGACATGGAAAATATTTCCATCATGGTATCAAGAGCCAAAAATTAACCCTAGCTCAACCCTAATTTTTCTCCCCTCTTTCGACGGCTGAAGCACTCGACAGAGCCTTAGTTTCGCCGAGCCCCACCCCCACTCGATCAAAACCTAGTTTTTTTTTCTTTCTTGTCTCTTTTCCTCTTTTCTCTAAAAGACGATGGCCGATCAACACAAATTTCATCCCGCTCTTGTCATAAATAACGTCAAAAATTTCATTCCGATAATACTTCATCTTGGCAGAGTTATTCAAAATTCATTGCCGTGCATACCAAGTTATCGACCATATTATTCCTCCCAACTCTCCATCGGAGATCACCGTTGTTGACAAAATTTTATGGTCTCGCTTGGATGCTATAGTCCTTCAATGGATTTACGGCACCATCTCTAATGACCTTTTGCACACCATTTTGGAACCGGACTCTACGGCTCAACAAGTTTGGGAGCGTTTGCAAAATATTTTTCAAGATAATAAGATTTCTCGGGCGGTATATCTTGGAAACCAATTCACCAATGTCAAATTGGATGAATTTGCAAACGTCTCGGCATATTGTCAAGAATTAAAAATACTTGCCGATCAACTATCCAACGTTGGTGCACCGGTGACAAATCAAAGGTTGGTTCTCCAATTAATCTCGGGTTTGAATGAACAATATGATGGAGTTGGTATGTTCATTCAACAAAGTGATCTGTTACCACCATTTTTTTAGGCTCGTTCGAGGTTGATTCTTGAAGAAACCCGAAAATTGACACAGGCGGCGACGACGGCAAACAATGTTGGCACCGCCCTCCTTTCCACCAATGTGTTTGCGGATGATTTTGGCACTCAAAATTCTGGTTCGGAAGGTGCCTCAAATCGCAATAATAATGGACCAAAAAGGGGTCAAAATCGTGACAACAACAAAGTAAAAAATAATGGTGGAAGGGGGCGGGGCCGTGGCGACGGAAATAATTCCGGTGGAGGAGGCGGCCGCGGGCATCAGGGGCAAAATCGTCTCCACTGGCAGCCGCAACAAATTGGTGGCAACGGACAGTGGGGCTAGTTCCTGCCTTGGGGCTAGAACCCGCAACAGTGGAGCCCACCATGCCCATATCTGATGGCCCAATGGGCCAGGCCCAACACTCCAAACATGCAACCCGGCGTCTTATTGTCCAGCTGATAGGCCTGGGTGGGGCTGCCAGGCTTTCTGGCTTTCAGCGCCTCTCCTTCTTATAATAAAGGCGGGTGGTTGAGAAACACGTATTATTGGGAGGGGGCAGCAGGCAATAAATATCGTTCGAGTCGCCGGCTCATTCTTCAACAGGCACGCTAGAACTCCGCGAGTAAACGCAAAGAAGCAAACCAGACTAACTCTGAAACTACCCTTCCTCCGGCACCGGAATTGGGATTTTTTTTTTGGAAATTGGACGTTTTCTGGGAGTAATGCCTCCTTTCTCTCTCCCCCAAGGACTCAGTCTCTCGGGTATCTATCAACATATAGGGAATCGCTTTTGCTTTCTTTTCCTCTGGCTACTAAGACAGCAAGCATTTTCAGCTAATGGACCATCGTCTTTGAGTTATGCCCCTACGGATCCTTGGTCCAATGCGGGCACTACTTAGAATCGAAATCATTTAGCTTGAATGTGGATCCTTTCTACAAGGAGAAACTCCTGGGCGGATATGGAAGTTCACCGTCTCATGGTAGAGACTTATCAATCCATATAAACAACGGAAATTTGAGGACAAATTCCTTTAAATAATGGGAGATTGATGCAAGAAATACCATGGACTTGAACTCTCAACTTGAGTTGATAAGTGAGTTGCCGAAGATGCCAACAATAAACCAGCAATCTACGGCTAGTTGCCTAAAATGGCATGGTTTATGGAGTGGAGTTGAGAACATCACGTGAAGGTTTAAGAAGACATTTTATTTTGGCTTTGTATGTGGGTCTTGGCTGAAGACCATCTTGTTTCTTTTTAGCTCGTTTTTAATTCTAAGCTTAGCTTTAGTTCTTATTAGTAAGCCATGTAATAGGAAAGGATGACTAAGCCATGTAATAAGGTGACTAGGACGAAAAGCCTTCCAAGAAGGTGACTAGGTCGAGAGTAAGAGAACAAGGTGACAAAGGGACCAGAATGATCTAGAAGATGAGGTTTCCAAGAAGACAATTCATGAACAAACTAGTTCATGGATTTGGCTACTTAGAATACATCAAGTTCGGTCTAGGGGAGGAGAAGGGTTGGCCGAATGACTCATCCAAGCACATACAAAGAATGGAAGCTTCCAAACATATTCCAAGAAGATGAGATTTATGAAGAGCCAAGTTCATGCATGCAAGACACAAAAGAATGGCTTGGGAAACTCAAGAGGTGGCCGAGAACACCCTTGGTCCCTAAGTTAACCCGAAACATTTCCCACTTGTTCCCATGTGGCCGAAAATCCAAGTAGTTTTTGTCCTTTAATTTGTCTTCTATAAAGGTCCATATATTACTATAAATAGGACCCTTAAGATATTGTAAAAATTGGAGATGATGAATAGAAAAACTTGAGTTTTACTCAATTTCTAAATTATTCAACTTGTGTGTTGTCTACCTTAGTTGGTCCTTGTGTGGACCTTCGGTTCTTGTGTGAACCAAACCCTTAGTGTAAGTTTAAGCTAGGACTTGTGTGACCTAGTTAAACCTAAGCTAAGGTCCCTTCCGTGTAAGTTTGGTTAGGACTTGTGTGACCTAGCTAAGCTCAAGCTTAAGGAACCCCCTTAGTGTAAGTGGACATTGGAACTTGTGTGATCCAACCAAACCCAAGCCTAGGCCTATCATAAGGTTACCGGCCACCCTTACTTGGCTTGTTCACGAGCTTGTACTTAACAACACCAGTCAAGACCTTGTCCAATTGGCCAACTTCAACTTGGTGTCGACTCGAGCATTAAAACCCTCGTGTCTCTATCCTTGTTATATCGATCGTCCATAGAGATGGCAGTGGATCCTGGACCTGGTCCGGATTCGGTGGATCCAGATCCGTTTTATAGGATATGAATCTTCAAAATTTGGACCCAACGGATCCGGATCGGACCCGGATCCATTTATGACAGATTGGATCTGGATCTTGTATTTGAGATCCGTATCTGGTCTAGATCCGACCCGTGGATCCGTTTTTTATTAAATATATAAATAACCTAGAGTGTAATTTTATAAGTATTTTCTTAAAATTGCTAAGCACATCCTTGCAAGTTTAATTTCTCAAAACAAGTTTAATTTATCCCCGCATTAACTCAAAAACCAAAAAATAAAGAGGTAACTTCGATAATAAAATTAATGTTATATTAGTGAATGACTAACATCTCCATAGACAAGTAGTTAAAATTATATTCACTTCATTTGTGAAGAATTCAAGCACATGGAAGTTCTGCATTGTGAAAATACTAGTCATCATTTTTCACAACTATTGTCATTGTCCAACATTTTCAATTAATAGCTCACAATCAAAACGAGACAACGAACAAAATATCTCATATGAACATTTCAAAATTGAAACACAGTAAACTATTAGCTAAGTAAAAATCGTTTGTCAGTTCAAAAAAAAATTCTTAGCAAGATTACATTCTTAACAAGGCAAAAAAATTTACATGTGGATCCAGATCCGATCCGTGGACCCGGTGGATCCGGATTTGGATCTGATTTTTATGGACCCGACGGATCTGGATTCAGATATGAAAAACGGATCTGGATCTAGATCTAGTAGGATCCGATCCAGATCCGATTCGTTGCCATCCCTAACCGTCCATCGCTTGGTTTGTACTCGGGTTTGCACCTAGCATCTCGTGTTCATTCCTTGACCAAACCACTTCATTCTTCCCACCATCACATCCCATAATACGTCCCAAATATCCCCACTAAAGGTCACTGACCGAAACCACCCACAATTTCCCGTCCAAACCCGATAACCACAAATAGTCCACAAGACAACCCTTAACGAAACCTTACTATTTCAGTAAACTTCTGACATCCTCCAAAACTAAACTAACAAAGCCCGATCACCAGAACAACCCTCAACGTGTCTACAATAACCCCATAAAACACCTAAACCCAACTCTCATTAAAACTACCCAAAACAGCCACCAAACACCACACTGCCAGCAGAATCTGAGAACCCGAGAACCCCACTTTCAAGGCTATTTTCATGTTAACCCGTTTACAACCAAACTTCGACCCACTTACCCTTACTCATCCCTCCTTATATACATCACGGGTAACCAAGGAATACACACGGATTGGAACGAGGTTGAAGTTTATTAATTTTGGTGGAAGGATGAAGGGGGTAGCATAGACACCCAAAAGTTCATAAGCGCTTATAGGAAAGATCTCTAAGATAGAGAACTTGAGTCGGGGACTTGTGTTTGAGAGACTTGTTTGGAAAAATGTTCAAGAGATATATTGCCATTGATAAAGCGTAATGCCAAAAAAGATGGGGGATGGAGGTGTGGTCAAGGAGGGTACGAACTAAGTTATTGTTTGTCTCAAATTCAATAAAAATAATAGGAGACTGGAAATGAAAGTCTCTTTCTCAGATCTACTCTTCATCACGTTCTTATTTTTCGTTTGGCTTTGTCATTTTTTGGAGAGGTGTCGGGGCATAAAAATCGAAAAACAAGACCATTTTTTGCGCAAAAGAGTCTGAATTGTTTATTGTCGAATTCCCACCCTTTGTCACATTGAAAACATTTGATATTCTTTTCAAATTGTGTCTTAATTAAAGCACTAAAGGATGAAAAAATAGAATAGACTTGGGACTTATTGCCAATAGGAAAATTCCATAGGAAATTAGAATAATCATTCAAAAATAACATATAATATTGATGTCCAACCGTGCTTAAAGTATGAGAAGTCCATAAATCATTGTGTATGATATCAAATGGCATTAAAGTGCTAAAGGATGAAGAATAAAATGATAACTTGACATGTTTTCCAAAAATACAAGATTCACAAACAGGAGGGGCAAGAAAAATGTTTGCAATCAATAAACTTATTTTTGCTCAGGGAACGTAAAACAGAGTCTCCCGGATGTCCCAATCTATTATGCCATAGAACATACGAAATAGCTGCAAATGTTAATGGAGAGCATGCTAGATGGCCGATTGTGGTGTAATAGGATAAAGATCCACAATGTTATCACATCGCATTATTCGTATTCTTGTCTAAAGGTCCTTCCCAGAAAAACCAAAATGATCAAATTCAAGAGAAACATTACTGTCAGTTGTGAAACGACGAACAGAGATCAAAATTTTGATAAGTTTTGGGGCATGAAGGATATTTTTTAAAGTTAATGGAGGATGTGGAGAGGAGATGGATGATTGTCCATAATCTCGAATGGAAATTCTTTGTTCACTACCAACAATAGTATTACAGTTTGAATTGCTCATATTGAAAAAAGACGAGAGAGTACCTTGAGATGCCGTCATATGAGATGTTGCACCGGTATCCATGTACCAATTTTCATCCGGAACGTTAAGAGACATCATGTGCATTGCCACCTCAATATCCGTTGGTACGTAGGTTGATGAAGGAGAAGCATGTGCACTGTATGCTTGTTGTGGACGCACCCCGAGAATTTCGGGCTGGGGCTGTCGAGCTGGAGGTCGGGCCCAGGAGGACGTCGGATAGGGGCAAGGCGGAGCAACCCATTGTTGATGGCCAAACGCTTCCCACGGTGGGTACGCAACCCACGGCGGAGGCTGTTGCCACTACTGCTGCCACTGTGGGTGGCTGCCGATCGGTAGTGGTTATCCCCTTCCGCCACTGTTGTTGTTGCCACCTCGACCACCACAGCTTTTGCCAAAATTTTTGCCTTTGTTGTTATTCCGGAGATGTTGACCTCGTGTTGGAGCGTTGGTGTGCCATTGATGTGGACTGTAACCCGAGCCCCTTTCATCGACAGGTGATCTACCGGTGGTAAGGAGGGTTGTGTCGGCAGTGCTAGCATTATCCATTACCCGCTTGGCTTTTCAGGTTTTCTCAAGGATAAGTCTCGAATGGGCCTCGTAGAATGGAGGCAGTGTGGTTCTTTGTTGGAGGATTGTGGCAATACCATCATAATTTTCATTCAGACCCTCAATTAGTTGCATGACCAACCTTTAATTTGTAACCAGGGCACCGACGTTGGAGAGTTGGTCGGCAATTATTTTAAGTTCTTGACAATAGGCCGACGCATTTGGAAAATCGTCCTGTTGAATGTCCTTTAATTGATTTTCTAAATACAAGGCACGTTGGGTCTTATTGTCATGAAAAATGCTCTCTAATCTCTCCCAAGTTTGTCGTGTAGTAGCGTCAGTTTCGATGATTGTATGCAAGAGATCGTTCGAGATTGTGCCGTAGATCCATTATAGAACAACTACATCCAATCGTGACCAAAGTTCTTCATCAAAAACATCATGTTGATCCATGTTTTTGTTGATTGGCTTGGGTTTAGGAGGGATGATGTGATCGATGACCTTGTACACACGATAATGAATCTTAAACAATTCCGCTCAAGATGAATACTGAACTTTTTCCATCTCAAGAGTTATAGGAATGAAATTCTTGATGTTGTTAACGGAAATAGCAGGATGGAATTTAGTTTGTTTAGCCATTGAAGTGGGGGGAGAAAAGGGTTTGCGAGAAGAAGAGAGAGGAAGGTGGCGGCGGCAGAGGAGGCCGACAGCTGAGGGTTAGGTTTTTTCTGATACCATAAAGGAATATGTTTTCTGCCTTTTCATTCATTATTGTGTATAATATATAGTAGTACATATTTATTGACAAAGCTACAAGTTAGGCTACAAACTAGATAACTAATTTGACTAATTACAATTAGAATATTAACTAACCAAATATAAAAGATATGATAATATACTATCATACGCTTTAAATTTCGAGCGTGAAATTTTGAGAACATCTATGCTCTCCAATTGAAGTAATAATATAAGAAAAAAGATGCCTCATAGTTTTTACAAAGACAACGAAAAAACAAGAAAAAATCTATTTACGCATAAATTAAAATTAAAATTAAAATTAAAATTAAAATTAAACTAATAAAACATCTTCATGCATTACGAAAGAATTTGCCTCGAACGATTGAGTGGAAACTATTTTGACTGATAAAGACAAACTAGAATCTCTGGTCAAATGATTTTAGTTGAAGTTACCTAAACTTGTACTAGAAGTTCAATTAGCTAGTTCTATGAATGGGAACAACATTGAGAATCAAAATTAACAAATCCACCTAGATTCCATTTGTCTCTTATATTCTTAAATTATTTAAGCTTATGTACATGTGAAGTATATGCTTTCATTTTGGGGGTTTTTCTTTTAATGTTGGGAATACCTTTAGGGGTCGTCTGCTTTGTGAAAAGGTTATATTGAAATTATAATGTGAGAATTAAAATATAGGAATTAAGTAATAACATAATTATTTAGTGGATATTATTCATTGGATTAAAAATGTGATATATGGGGTATAATGTAAAATATGTGATTTTTTTTTTTGCATTAGATAAATTTTTATTTTTAATTTAAATATTGATTTTCTTAAAGGACTTCGGGGAAGAGCTTTGAAATATTATATTTTTATCATTTGATTATTTTATTCCAAATTTAGCTAATTCCAAAATTATTATCCCATATTAAACGTGACATAAATATAATAACAAATTATGATATAAATATTTTTAAGATTACTTAAACCAAAATCAATAGTTCCAATATTTTATCCCAATATTATTGTCATTCTCTCCTCAACCAAACGGCCTAATAATTTAAAATGTTTATGATAGTTTGCACGCAAGCTTTTTTCTATGAAATTTACAAATGATCTTTTTGATTCTACAATTTTCTCGAAAGTTGACATTTGTCGTTTTAACATCGTTCTAACGATGACAATCAACTCTTAAAATTCTTAATTTTATACGTATTTTAAGAATGAGTAGTCATATCAATCCACTTCTATTGGCCCAAATAACTGTAAATAAACATAGATTGTTACATTTTGAAATGAAGAGTTTGTTCTTTAGCTCTATAAAGTTGCAATTCGGGCTTTTCTTATTCAAATAATTAAGAGATTTGTATGCGGTGATGAAATGAGCTCCTAATTATAATTAGTATATGTGGAGGGTATGTGGGTTGTATGTCTTGTATGTCGGGTTTCGGGTTTATATTACTTTATATCATATGTATCATTGTAAACACAAGATAATTGTATGTTGTGTGTATGTCAAATGTATCATAATTATATACATGACATACATATAATATACACATGGGAGAGAACTTCAGCAAAAAAGAAAACTCTGGCAAAGGAAAAAAAGTCATTTGAAATTAATCCAACGAAAAAGAGAAATTTAGTGAAGAAAAAATGGACAAATTTGATTCTTGGCGAAGCTCCTATGGTTTTCCAATGGAGAAAAGGCGGTGGCCAAGGGCGGCAACGATGGTCGACGGGTGGGATGGGGACATCTGCGGCTAGGATTTGAGCGAAGGAGAAGATAAAATCCCCAATTTTGTTGGACTTTTGGTATATATATATATATATTATAAAAGTTATTGCTATATTTTGAGAAGATCGAGCAGTATTAATTATAGTAATTAGGGTCATACTTAAGCATATCTAAAAATAGCAATACAATGCCACACTGATATTCGAACTTGTGACAATTGTGGCCTATTTCGTCATTGACCTCTCCTTTAGAAAAGCTTTCGTGTTTTACATTCTCATTAGGGGTGGGAAAAAACCCGGAGAACCGAAAAAATCGAATCGAAGCGAAATTCAGTTCAGTTTTTTCTTGGTTTTTTTTTAAAAAAAATGATTTTTTGAAAAACCGAATCAGGATTTAGTGATTCGGTTCGGTTTTTAAATTTTGGATACGAACCGAACCGAACCGAAAAAATCAAATTAAATATATAATTATTCTTATTTTTTATTTTAGGCTACTACTATATCTTGAATCATAGTCATTGAAGTCAATCTATTAGCTTTTATGGCAGTCAAATACGGCATGAACTTGATTAACATATCACGGAAGCATTGACATAAAATGTAGGGAGAGAAAGTAGTTGTAAATTAGTGAAACTTTAAATGGTCATAACTCTGCGCTCGGATGTCTGTTTTACCCGTTTTTTTTTTATTTTGGGTATTTGTTTGAGACGGGGCCGGCGGCAGTTTGGCGCAGCCAATTTTTACGAAAAAGTCCGTTTTCCCAATCAATTTGTGTTTTCTCCCAAATCGGTTTCTAATTTTCCTTTTTCTTTAGTAAACATCTCACGATACACAATAGATTTCAACGTCAAAATTTCATGGTAGTGTAGGTGTGAATGTCAATTTCAATTTTGGAAATTCAATTTTTTTTTAAAAATAAAAAATTCCTCGACACGACCCGACCCGACACACTAGAAAAAACTGATATAATCCAATACGTTCGGCGATATAAACCGAACATATCGGTTTTTTAAAATAAAAAAAAGTTATATTCTTTTTTATAAAGAAAAACAATTTTTATTCGATTCATATTTTTCGAATACAAAATCGAATCGAACCGATATACGTCCACCCCTAATTCTCATCTTGAAACAAAGCTGAAGGAGTGTTTCAATTTAATTTCTTATATTTAGCGACCTATAGTCAAAGTTAAATTTAAGTGCAATTTCCTCTTTTGTATTTGAAAAAGAAACACGAAACTAAAATGACACAAGAAAGATTAATTATCTGGATCTGTTTAGCCATAAAAATTATTTATTTATTTCTTCAGAATAATTTTTCATTTAATTTGAAAATTAATGTTTAGTCATGAAAATTTCAAATTTGACTTGAAATTGAATTTTAAATTTGAAAAACAGCTTATAACTTGTTTTCCAACTCTATCTTCATAATTTCAAATAAAATATTGTCTTTTCTTTTTATCAATAAGTATAACTAAGCACAACTCCCTCCTCAACTCAAACTTCAAAATTTTCAAATAAGTGAAAAATATTTGATTTCTATTGTAAAATGCTTAACAAACAGCAGATATTTTTTGTTAACTTTTATTGAATATAAAAAAATCTTACTGCCAGTTACAATAGGCAAATTTATGTCACCTTTAACATGAAAATGACACTTCCAATTCATCCAACTCCAAAAAAAAAAAAAAAAATGCAATAATTGAAATGATTTCCACAAAAAGTGAACAAAATACAAACTGTAAATTTGTGGTGGGACCAAACAGAGTTCGATGAGTACTTTTGTTCTTGTTATAAATAGTAAACAAGGAAGTGTCTTTGGAGGTTCATAGGACATAGTCATCAACACCCATTTTCAATCTTCACATTTATTTTGTGTCCTATGAATCTACCTCAATCCATAACAACAATTTCAAAGTTCTTGTTCTTCATAAAACAATAAAGACTTCACCTTTAAGTAAGTACCCTTTATTTTTATGTAGCATAAAAAAAAATATTAGTACCCTTTATTTCTTTTGCTTTATCTCTTTTTGGTTCACTAGTTACTAAAGGCTCCTCTTTTGGTGTTCTTTTTTAATGTAAAAAGTGAGTCTGATCTGTACTTAGATCTTAATTTTCAAGAATTAGGATATTTTTTCTGGTTCTTGCAAAGTGAGTATGTGTTCATTTTATTTTGATTGTTACTTATTGTTTTGTGTACTTGAGGATATTATCTTGAATCTTCACATTTTCAATCAAGAATCTGAAGGTTTTGTTTTGGACGCTTTACTGCATATATGTAGAGACTGTAGTTGGTGATCTAAAGATTTTATCTTGGATCTATAATTAGAAAGTTTAGGGTTTAGGGTTTGGAGGTTAGGTTATATACTTCACAAAAAAATAGATTTTGGGTTTAAAGTTATATAACCTTGCATTGGAGTTTAGGTTACAGCAATTTGTAGGGATTTTGGTTAATGGGACTTCTTCCATTTGTTTAGATGTGGCTCCAATTTTCATTTCTAAATTAGAATATGCTTTGCTAAGTTTCTCACCTGCTCTGTTGTAATGCTTCAACCATCTCTAGATGTTACATTGATGTGTGTAT
The DNA here is from genome assembly GCA_034509755.1 of Anisodus tanguticus. NCBI lineage: Eukaryota > Viridiplantae > Streptophyta > Magnoliopsida > Solanales > Solanaceae > Anisodus > Anisodus tanguticus. The sequence continues at coordinate 38,866,234 of CM067542.1, forward strand.
GCTATAAACGGACCTCCCCAGAAGGTAATTTTAATGTGGCCGATTTACCCTCTTTTGCAATCAGTTTCGTTATACCACCCCCTGTTCTAGTTTAGATAAGAAGAATCTCTCTAATATGCTTCTGTTGGAGGAATATACATTAATTAACCATGACTAAATGAGATAAGTTTATATGCAAACACATTTCATGCGTCTCTTGGTTTGATGTAAATAGGCGGTGCAGGTAAATTCTTACCATATCTTAAGTTGTAGACTCACTGTTGTGGCCTTTTTCAACATTTCTTCATAAAAACCTGATTGCTATTTGTTGCTACTTCTACGCAGATCCAGTTCATTGAGTTCTTCCTAAAGTTTTGCTTGAAGAAAAATTCTTCATATTTTGTACTAGGTAAAGTTTTGTATCATTACTAGTCTTCTGATTTTCAGTAAATGTTATTCAGTCATTGACCTGATGTTTCTTTTATGTTCGAGTACTTAAGTAATGTCAAAAGTTAATGCATAGTACTAGGAAATTCTTCATGCTTCACAGAATAACACAAATAAAGGTAAAAATGACTACTTTGGTGCTTTGAAACTAGGGGTGGCCAGTGGGCCGGGCCGGGATCAATCCCTGCGGGAAGGGGGAGGGTCAGGCCGCGGGCTCTGGCGGGCCGCGATTGGCGGGATGGGAAGAGGTCCCGTTCCACGTTCCGCCAGAAGGGGGGCCGGGATTTGGCGGGCCGGGTTGCGGGATTAGGGGGATTTTTAAAAAAAAATTGAATTTCCAACACTGAAATTGACATTCATACCTACATTACTACGAAATTTCGACGTTGAAATCTATTGTATATCGTTAGATCTTTACTAAAGAAAAGAAAAAATTAAAAACCGATTTGGGGAAAAACACAAATTGATTGGGAAAACGGACGTTTTCCTAAAAATTGGCGGCACCAAACCGCCTTGCGGCAATTTGACCGGCCACGTCTCGAAACAATACGCAAAATCAAAAAAACAATCGGGTAAAACGGACATCCGAGCGTAGAGTTATGATCATTTAAAGTTGCATCAATTTACAACTACTTCCTCTCCCTACATTTTATGTCAATGCTTCCGTGATATGTTAATTAAGTTCATGCCACATTCGACTTTCATAAAAGCTTCATAGATTTGATTAGGTGTGGCCAGTTGGTCGGGATCGGGTCCGCCAGGTTGGGACCGGCGGGATTCGCCGTTGTCCCGTCCCGTCCCGTTTTCGATCACGTCGGGGCGGGGCGGAATTGGGCTGGGTCGGGATCGGTTTTTTTTTTTTGCACTTAATTTAAAAAATAACATATATATAAAAAAAACTCAATAATTAAACAAGATAGTGTAATAAAAATATCTCAAGGATGTTTTTGTGTTTCTTATATTATTTAATAGACATTTGATATTTTTAGTAATACCATTGTCAAAATTGCAACTTTGTGGTGTTGTTCAAAAGTTGCAAATTACATAGTAAAATTGCAATTAAAAAATTACATTTTTAAAAAAATCTTTTCTAGTTTCTTGATAATTTCAAGTGGTTCTTCGGTTGGAATTGGTATTTGTTGGTCAAATTGATCCACGTCGCTTTCACCACCTTCGGATAAGATTTTGTTGTAGTTTCGTCTTCTTCTTCGTTGATCTCCGGTTGACCACACCTTCTCCGCTCCGCTCGTATCCAATCTCTGAATAATATTACAATCTCCAAGCTGTCTCCGGCTAATGAGTGTTTGTGCTCTTCTATTTGATATCTGTCGGCAGAAAAAGCGCTTTCAGACGCCGTTGATGACGCTTGAATGTTCAAAACATCTCGGGTCATCACTGAAAGTGTCGGAAATGTCTTCTTATTCCCTCTCCAGTATTTCAACAAGTCGTCACGTCCTTCTTCATTGAGAATTGGTTGGTACGGTACGGATCCCTGCAAAACAAAAATATCAAACTCGCTAATTTAGTTAGTAGTGGTACGGCCGCGCATTCTATTTCTGAGGCTTTCAATACTAGTCACAGAAACAACATGTCGTTTGTGAGGTTGTGTTGAAGAAGAAGAAGAAGAAGATGGTATGGAAGCCGGTAGGTTGCTAGCACTTTCTTATTGGTAAAACCTATATATTTTTTTGTATTTGTCTTCTACACTAGACAACACTTCTTTTTTAGTTTGTTCAATAGGTGGTGGGTGATTTGGATTTTTGGGAGTTGGAAGTGGTAGTATTGCTATACAATCGTAAATAGTTTCAATAAGTGATTTAGTACCGTCTATTTTAATAATCGAATTTAATACAGCACCAATAATATAAATAGTGGAAATAGGAATAAAATATATTTTTATTTTGATAAACATTTTTTAATAGCTGCCTTATAAGCTGGTTTATCCATATATTCATTAAGCAGTAAAAATATTAGAGATATATAAAACAACATAGTTGAAATAGTAGGATAATATATACCGGAAAATTCTTTTGTTGCTTGAAAAAATTTCTCTAAAAATACAATAAGTTATGAAATTTTTTCCCAATCGCTATCTACAACCATATCAGTTGGATTTTGATTATGAGAGTTAAAAAATAAAGTTATAGGTTTTCTATAGTCATAAGCCACAAGTAGTTGCTCGTATAAAGAATTCCACCTAGTGGGTGCTTCTTTTGGAATTTTTCTATAAGGTAGTTAGCAATCGTGACAAGTTTTTTTATATTCTTTTCTTCGTTGTATTCTATTATTTTTTCAAATAAAGTTTATAGCAAATTGTATTTTACTAAGAATGTCTTCAAAAAGTGATAGACCATCCTTTACAATTAAGTTAAATATATGGCACGCACATTTTATATGAAAATGATGTGAAAAAGATGGAGTTAAACTATTTTTTTAAATTGTAATAGCGTAATTGTTAGAAGCGTTATCTAATGTAATAGTCATAGATTTATCAGTTATTCCGTAATAATCTCACACTTGATAAATATTTTCTGCAATAAAAGTATCAGTGTGCCTATCATTTATATATCTATACGCTAAGATACGTTTTTGCATAGACCATTTATAATCTATCCAATGACAGGTTACCGTTAAATAATCATGGTCGTTAGTACTACGGCCTATATCAGAAGTGATGGTCACTTTACCATTAAAATGATATAATGAATAATGTAAATACTGTTGTTATTCATGTGTGAATTTAAATACATCTCTCTTAACAGTTGATCTAGGAAAATCGTTAAAAGCAGGATTATACATATCTCTAATGTAATGAATAAAACCGGGAGATGAAGGAAATGAAAAAGGCAAACCCTCCACAGCAACTAATTTTGCTATTGCTTCCCTATCTTTATGTTTATCGTATTTAGGACCTACAATTCCCCCTGTCATAAGGTTAATTTGACCTTGTACTTGGTCCAGGACAGTATGTGAACCTTGTCCCGATGGAGAGGACGTTTGCGCACCCGGTTTTGATGCCTCGTATTGGGCATATCTACCTGGATGAGCCCTTGCTATGTGTCTCATTAAACCCCTCGTCCCACCGTGACCTTTTCCAGTTTTAAATTTTAAAACATCTTTACAAATTTTACATCTAGCTACTTGATTTTCTACGTCCCTATCAAAAAATGTTTATGCATCTGATTTTAATGTTCGTTTTGTTGGACCTCGTCTCATACTATGGCCAATAGGAAGCATTTCAGTTGAAGGTGCACTAGTCGGTGTGTTGTCATCTACATTAGTGGGTATATCATCTAGATCATCGTCTAAATTAAAGTCTTCTTGAGTTTCAGAAAATAGTTCATCGTCTAAATCTAATGGTATTGTAGGAAAATGTTCAATATCAACATAATCATCCTGTGTAGGAATAGGATTCTGTCTAGAAATAGAATGACTAGAAGAAGTACCCTTGCTCTTGTTGCTCCTACTAGAAGAAGCATGAGCCCTACCCGTAAGCATACGTTTAAATCCTTCCATTATAAATTTATAATTATACTAATAAATAATTAAAGTAAATGAAATTAAGTGCGCTAAATAAAATAAACAGACAATAATAATTTAATGAAGGAACGAATGTACCAAACGCCGACGTAACATCGACGTGTAATCGAGAGGTTGAAAATTAAAACTTTGCTCGATGGATGATCCTCAAGCTAGTTGCCAACTTCACTCCCAAATGAATAAATAAAATTGAATATTTAGTAGACAATGTAGACTTGTAGAGAGATAGATTGAGAGATTGTAGGATGATTTGTGAGAAAATGAGGTATTTATAATTGGGAAATTGGGTTAAAGTGTAAATATAATAACTTATGAATTAAAAATAAATATTAAGGGGGTAGGGGGGACGGGGGAGGCCAAAAATGGCCGTTGCACAACGGCCAAAATGTAAAATGATCGTTGGTGAAATGGTTATTTTTGCAAAAGGGGGGTTTCGGGCGGGGTGGGACCGGGATCGGGTCGGGACGAGACCATGACCCGTCCCGGTTCGAGTCCCGATACAACAAAAAAAAATTAAAAAATGTCAGGTTCGGGGCGGTGTTGGGGCGGGACCGGGCCGACCCGGCCCATTGGCCAGCCTTAGATTAGATTGGCTTCCCAGAAGCTTGGCCAAATAAGCTATGAATGTGTCAAGTTAGACAAATAGTTGTGGAAAGTAACTAATGGCAAAATTTGGAATTATTTTCTTCGTTTCTGAATGTCAAAATTTATTTTCTTTATCCAGGTTACTATTTCATAATGGGACTCTCACCATATACAACTCCAGCAGATGCAGGAGTGTTCTGTGTGATTCTGGTTAATACAGCCATATCGATTTCTATTGTCAAGGGGATGGTTCGATCTATTCTTCATGTGATTGGAATCAACTTTTCATCATGGGAAGAATATTCTGTTGAAGGCCCCTTGGACCCATTTGAGTGTCGTGGGACTCCTTCAGGTTCATACATGGAGGAGTTCCGAAGCAAAACCCCTGCTGTTCGTTACGATTCATTGTGTATATCTAATCACCCTGTGCAAGAATGCCCGGTTTGCCTGGCATATTTTAACCATGACACGGAGATAAACCGCCTCTCATGTGGTCATGTTTTTCATAAGCTCTGTCTCGAGAAATGGCTAAAGAATTGGAACGTCACCTGTCCTCTCTGCAGGGATTATATTATGCCTTAAGAAGGTGAGGAAGATACTTGTCCAATGTGAATTTCCTACTTTGTGAGGTTACTTCTGATGTACAGCTTAATTGGGTAAAGGTTTGACATGGCGTAATGTAATACTCTCTGCGTCCTATCATAGTGACGGGTCTCTTTGCTGCGACCAAGAATTCATACATTGTTGTACATATGTTATGAAATTGCCAATCCGATGTTTTCCATCTTCTAGCTTATCTAGCAACCAACAAGGGAACGTTTTACTGTTTGATTGATATGATGAAATGTCGCATACTTCTAGTTGAAAAATAGTCATTATCTTGAAGTTTTAAATTCCACACGTGAACCTCCATGATAACGTTGGGGTCTAGACCCTAGCATTTGACACACTGTGAATAATATTGAATTAGGTTTAATTTCTTCTGTTGAAGTTTTCAGTTGATTGTAAATATTCACGTATTAATAGGGTTGTCTGAAAATAAAGCAGAGTTCACACCAAGTTCCAACAACCCGGTTTTGAAAGTAGCAAACCATAGGAACTTCCAAATAGTTTCACAATATTCTTACAGATGTATTTACTCATTTCTTGTTTTTTTTTTCCATTTTTTCTGTTCACTTCATTGATCATGTTTTTTTGGTTCTAGTAAAGCAATCTGAGCTGTAGTTTATAATATAACGGTTCCAGAATGCGTCCCATATAAATACAAAAGAATAAAGGGCACTAAACTGATAAAAAGATAAGGGAAAAGGCATCATGAAAATAAAACAAGAAAGAAATCAGCACATACTTTTTTAAGGGCAAAGGTGTTCATATACTCTTCAACTTTGCGATTTAGAGCCGATATATTCTCGTTATAATAGTGATGGTATATATACCTCTACTGTTACAAAATGGTGCAAATATATCATTTTGCTAACGATTTTTTTTTTTCATTATTTATCTTATTTTTTAATTAAAAAATATCACGGGACTTTAAAAAAAAATCTACCCATTTTTTTAGTAGACATATATTTCTAAAGTCACATGATAATTTATTTTTCCTGATGGGTCGGGTCGGGTTCATTTAAAAAAATGGGTAGACTTATTTTTTTTAAAGCAACGATATATTTTTTCAAACAAATCAGACTCCATCCACCAGTAAAAAAATTACCATACGACTTTAGAAAAATATGTCTATTAAAAAAATGGCTAGACTTTTTTTTAAAGCGATAAGATGCTTTTTTTAATTAAAAAATAAGCTAAATGATTTTTTAGAAAATTTCCGTCAGTGAAGAGGGTATATTTGCACCATTTCTGTAACGGCAAGAGTATATTTGCACCATTTTATAACGGCAGAGGTATATATCCACTATTTTTATAATAAGAGGTATATCTATTCTAAATTGCAAAGTTGAAAAGTATATTTGCAACTTCACCCTTTTTAAAAAAGCTGAAAACTAGATCCTGAGAAAAATTATTTTAATGCATGTTAGATGTAAAATTTGAGATTTGGTGTGTTTCAAATGGACAAGGGGTTTTATTTCTGAAGGGAAATAGGAAAAGGAGCAAGAAGAGGGGGAATTTTAGGCATCATTTTGAAGACTTTTTCGTTGTCCCCCTAAATAATACTCCTTCTGTTTCAAAATATTTGTTTGATTTTGACATACGGAATTTAAAAAAGTAAAGACTTTTAAGACTTTTGAATCTTGTAAGTCTTAAATTAAATATATCAAAATATCTTTTAATCTTGTGATTTTAAACATGCCATGTGGAAAGTTGAAATTAAAGAGTTGTCAAAAAAGGAAAGAGACAAACATTTTGAAATAGACCAAAAAAAGAAAATAAAGCATGTTCCCAAAGATGATTTTCCGATGCCGAACATTGACCCTGCTTCCATCCCTATCTCACCTTCTTTTCCTATGTCGACGTTGTCATTTGGTCACTAACGGTCTAATTAGTCATAATTTCCTTCTTCAGAGGGTTGGTTTGCCTGCGGACTTGACGTCATCCCCACCTTCCTCTAATATATCACTGGCAGTCCTTCGTGAGTGCAACACGCACCTTTTTGTTTGTTTCGCGGAGACCAATTCATTGATTTCATTCCTCCTAGAGTCCTAGGAATTGACACTTTTTCCAAGAGAGCACTCCGGTTTATAAAATTGTTCTAAAAGCCTCTCAAAAATAAAAATGACATTTTCTATTTGAGAAACAACCTTGGTTTGCTAATTAAAACAAAACTGTGTTTTTTCTTAAAACAAAAGGCAACCTAAAGACAGATTTTTATAAGAATTGACACAATTTTTTGGAGGAAATGATAAAATTGCTCCTTATATTTGAGGGTAATGTAAAGTAATCTCTTTAAATATACTTCTGAGCAGGTTCGGTCCTTTAAATTTGTCAAATTGAGCGCTTTTGGTCTCCTTCAAATCCTAGAAATTGCAACAAATGTAACATGTTGGATTGCTGGCTTAAGCTTTATGCTGCTAAATGGATTGGTCTGTCAGTAGGAAAGTAGTTAGTTTATATACAACAAAATAAACATTACAATCACTTAATTGGGAGTTTTCCAAACTCATGGTTGATATGTAGTTTGATTTGTTAATCCAATATCTGAACCATTGTTTACTTTATACCAATATTATCATCTTTTAGACACTCACCCTCTTACGTTCAAGTACTCTCTTATCTCACTAGAGGAGCGAGCACTTAACGCCCATTAAGCAGAGTAGGCTGCAAGCACCTACCATCAAATGAAAAGTATCTAATTCATCTATCCTTATAGGCAGACAACAATAACAAAGATAGAGCGAGACATATAAAAGACTGGATTACAAAATCCCAATGGCTTTCCAAGTACATCACGCCTAGCTAGAATCAACGATTGGCATTGTCTACGATTTGCTTCAGGGAAGGTTGTTTTTGCAGAAATCGCAACACTTGCACTGAACCATTAAAATATTAAAAGAGATTGGTGCTATCCATGTATCTTTGTATTTCCCTACCAAAATAGCAATAAGATGAATAATGTTTTGATATTGTCGATATGAATCCTGCAGATCAAACAGAGCAGTGAATGCCACAGTTGTCATGAGCTGTTTGGATGTCCAACATCTCAACTAATTAACACATTATGTACCCCTATTCACTTCATGATAATGTACATCTGTATTGGATAATGGAAAAGGCAAACTTAAGATATACAAAGAAAGAAATACAGATCACAGAAACTCTTGGGCACAACCAAGATTTCATAATTTTCAACAAGCGCTTAAAAAGCTGCATCATATCAATTTACCCCCACATGAAACTGTAAGTAATCCAGCAAAACTGAATCAGCATTTGGCTTGTGCCAAGCACCAATAATAACAGTCCTTTTTAATGTCAAAACTTACTTTACAGATTAAGAAGATTGGAAGCAAAAAAGGCAAGAAAATGTATGAAAATCCCCTAAAACCCTCATTGCTTTAAAGAGTCCTAACCTACCAAAAGGATATATTGGAAAGAAATGTGAAAAAATGACCGAAAAGATAAAGACTTAACACAGAAAACTATCAAAGGGCTAACAAAATGTAATGGAAAACCGATTCCTGCCTCAAACTAAAGACTCACTATTCGTTACAACAGGAGGATTTACCCTTTGAATCCTCAATCCCAAGCAAGAAAAGAGATACCTCGTCTACGTTTTTTTCAGGGAGGGGCGTTTCTAATAGATTTACAGTCAACCTGCACAGTTTGTCTTTTCAGCACTTGCTGGATACTTCCTCCGTCTCCAAACTAATTGTTACCCCAAAATTGCAATCAAGAATTTCATTTCTTTCTGGTTTACAAATGGCAGGATCAGCTCCTTAGTAGCTACTCGGCCAGTTAATTTGAGAATGCTGAGGCTGCTGATAGACAGTGGCTGTTAGTCCAACCATATCAATTGGACCAGCCATCGTCTGCGACTGTTGCATAAGTGGGTGAACACTTTGTGCTGTCACTGGATGATAAAGACCAGCAATGTTTCCATGGCCAGCTTGTGTGGGAGTAAAAGCCACTTGACCCTGGGGTAGGTTATAAAAAGAACTTGCTTGCAAGCTGGATAAATCTCGACCTGGTGTAATCCACACACCTGAGCCCTCACTCTGCAACAAGAAGATTGTTTGCATCTTTAAATCACATAAATAAAGTACAAACCCCCATAAAAAATGATAAACACAGCCAAGAGATATCTATGGGCTCAGAACCAACATAACGAGTCTATTTCAGAATAATCATTCTATAAATGTGGATACCTATATAAGAAGTATATCAAGGCTACACGTTAAATTATTCAGCCGATACAAAACTCAAAGCAAGCAGTAAACAAAATAGTTTACCACATAAATCAGAAGAATAAATGATAATAAAGCTCACTCACGATTAGATTTAGAAATGAAAGCAAATATGTCAGTTTCAAAAGAGGAGAAGCCTTTCCAGACAGACTAGAGGAACATGCCAGTTCAATTTCACACTGTACAAGCCCAATAAGGAAATAACCATCAGGTTGTCCCACTCAAAAGCAAAGGTGTCTTAAAGGAAAATTACTTGACACCCTCACAGGAACAAGGGATCCCATAAACTTCCTCGAAAAGACTGTCATGCAACACAATTTCTAGTTTGCCACAACCTTGAAAAAAGTAAAGAAAAATCTAAAATGTTGGCGAAGTATACACAACCCTACAAGGGGGGTAGTAACCCAGACAACATAAAAATGAATATTTATAGTTATCATATAGTATACATCTTAATAATTATATAATTATCAATTAGAAATTTAAGGAACTAGTTTCATCAGTTTTGGGCCCTTGTCATTCTGCTTAAAGAATTTCAAGTTCTGATGTAATGGATAATTTTTACATGGTTTTCTTTTCACTTTATTGGCAAGGTTAGAATGATGAAATATCTTCTTACTAGGGGTAAATAAATATAGACCCTATTATTCATTTCTCTTTCTCCATTTGGATAGCACCCCCTTGCTGCTGATCTTAGGGGGTGACCTTTCATCATCAGACAATCTCCTTTGTTCACCGTTCAAAAAGATTAGAGATGATGCGAATAATCTCAAGTAAATGTTTCAATTGTGAAAAGATAATATCAATATAGGTTTAAACTAAACACAAGACCAACCTGTTGTTGACCACTCACGTGAACATTATTTTCCCTCAACGAAGAAGCAGAAAGATCCTCATTAGAAGCAGGGTTTCCAGCTGCTGTAGTTGAACTAGGGTTATAGTTGGATGTAGAGGATCCATATGGCCCATACGTCCCCGGCACTCCAATGTGAGTTGAGTTTCCTACATTAGCTCCTGGCCTATATTGTGAAAGTGAGTATCTGGCAGCAGCGCCTGGTGGAGGCGGATATACACTACCAGCCTGAGGTTGCTGGGGAAATGCACCATTGCTTAAGAATTGATGGAGGGCTGTTGGCGGAACATAATACGGAGAAAAGTAGTGAGCATATGGGATATAATTTGGAGGATAATGGGGCACATGCATCCCTGTAGCCTGTTGAAATACAGGGAAAGGTTGCTGAGTTACAGCTGCTGAACTCTGCATAAGCCCAGCAGTCTGAGTTGCAAGTGATGTTGGAGCCGCTGTAGATAAAACGAGTGTGTTTCCTCCCTGCAAATCATTTTAAAGATATCAACGAAGAGTACCTTACAGTTAAAATTAGCTGAACTTAGCAAGTTAACAATAAGCCCTTGTGGTCCGGCCCTTCCCCGGACCCCGCGCATAGCGGGAGCTTAGTGCACCGGGCTGCCTTTTTTTTTTAGCAAGTTGAAAATCAAACAACTAACCCAAAAGATAAACTATTGTTCTGTGAAAATTATTAACAAATACATGTGGTGAGAGATGTTACATTCTGAAAAAAAATACATGTGGTGAGAATACGAAGGCACGAAATCAACCAGAATAACTAAATAAAGTTAGCAAAGTTATAAACACAGGCATGAATCTTGAATAGATTTACTCAATACTTGGTAGCTCACTGCAACATCATGGGAGAACTACCATTTAGCATGAATCTTCTAGTGAATAGAAAAATGGTAAAATGTCAATATTTAACAGAAAAATCAGGCATACAGAACTTGGAAAATATTTGCTCAAATATGACTCAAGTTTCTAAGAATGCAATTCCAAAAGGTTGGGATAGTGTTCACTACAGTACACAAATAATGTATACTTTGTTAAAAGGATTTTTTAGTACTCTAGAGATATCTATTTCTTATAACAATTTCTTCAAGTATACTAATCATATAAGTTCACGTATACAGCTTCGTGTTCCCATTTCATCAAGCTAAAGAATCAACCAACTAGAGACATTGAACTGAACCCTGCTGAATGCAACCGTAATAATAATGACTTGCACCAATACATGGGGTAAACAAAAACCTTCCGTCTAGGCTAGACATATCATTAATAAAGGAAACTAATCAATGGAAAGTTAGGAAAGCAGAGGAGAGGAACTCATTACTATACAAGGGAACACGAGACAAAATTTTGTTGACAAGGGAAGCATTGGGAGAAGGTGTCGAGTGCATAGTCCCCCCCCCCCTTTATATATTCCTGCATAGAGTAATACAAACACTAGAACATACTACTTGATAGAGTACTTTCAAACCTCTTGAGCAGATTGAGAAGTTTGTGGAGGCACAACTGCACCATTGCTGCTGTACTTGGTAGAAACTTCCGCTGAATGAAAAGGTGAAATGCGGCCATCACCATCAGCACTGGAGCAGTAGTACTGGGCATAGTAGTTTGTTGGGTCAATTGGTTGCTGAACCTAGAGGAACAAATGATTCATTTTAAAAATTCTTTATTATGAGAACTAAATTTTCATGAATCAGTTGTGTATCGATTCAACATGGTCTCAAATCTCTCGGAATATGTCAAATCATCCCGAACAATGATATTTACTATTTACTGTCACATAGTTCCTACATTCAACATTAATATAGACCCCAGAACAACTCAACAAAGTGTGAGATTTTTGGACCTTGCCACTCACAAGTGAGGTGAAACCAGCACTGACAACACATATTATAAGTCTACAACAAGGTGTTCATCTAACTATGGATATTTACTTACGGAACTTGCAACTTTCTATACCAGAAGCTTCAGAACCAATAAAATCACAGAATATGGAAAAAGAACATCAGAGAATGAAGGCTTACGACAAACTTTGGAAGACGAGACACATCACGAGACTGTGATTCAGAGTTTTCCAAAGGCGCGAGCTGACTACCTAATGTTGGTGGCACAAAACCAAAACTATAGTTTGGGGACGTATGAACAACTGAATACTGATGGCCTCCTTGCAGAGTCTCTTGGTTAGATTCACTGTACTCCGGAACAGAGGATGAGACATCTTCTGGCTTTGCAGACAAATTCACCTGCCCACCTGAAGGTGGAGATTGATCAGAACAATCTGCATGCTCTGCAGTTGTTGATGGATTTTGATCACTGCATTCACCCATAAGAATGAAAATGTTAACATGTAAAAGTGCTACAAATGAAGTATATATCTAATCATGCATCAGTAAGTGTGATATAAAAGACTCCATCAAGATCTAAACTAAAAGGCTAAAGGCAACAAGTTCATATGCACAAAAAATATTTGGAATAAGGAAGGCGCTTAAATCTAAAAGAAGAAAGACATTTTGAATAAGATATTTTAGGTCTCAATCTTCAAGAAGATTTTTCTAAAAGATAGAATTTCTGGCTTCTGTCCAAGAAATTTATTCTTAAAATTTGAAATTTGGGGGGGGGGGGGGGGGGGGGGGGGGGAATTAAATCCACATTTGTTTAAGATTTTGAAGTTTTTACAAAAAAAAAAATCCATATACTGTTTTTTGAAGTTGCGGTTTGAGGTGTATTTCAAAGAATATTTTTATATATTAATTAAAAAAACTCTTCTTCTGCTCATAAAACACTCACTTCCACAATATTTTCTCTCAAAGAAGCAACATCTATCCAACACGTCTCAATTTCAATTTCAATAATTTCAGTAACTAAATTTTTTCAATCTTCAAAATATTGGAATATCCAGTATTACTGCAGAACTGGACTTCCAGACAAACCATTCCCTCATATGCATAAAGTATCTTTCTTAAGGTCAATGTATACACCTTAAACTGGAGAAGCCCCTTCTACATATGTTGGCATCCATAAACTAACTATCTGCATTTTTTTTTTCTATTTGCATGTCATATAAAACAACAAAAACAGGGCATTCCAAATAATCCCACGTAAATTTAAAATTTTAACAGTTGAAATATACTGATACAATTCATCCTAGTCCTAGATCCCTAGGCTAAAAAGAAAGCAACCCCAGGCCAATTGAGAGAAGTAAGAAGTGATATGACAGACCTCGAAAACTGCTCATTTGTTGTTTCTTCAATACCCTCAGAAGTTCCAGAGAGTGATGGAGTCTTTTCACTCTCAGCAGCACTGTTAGCGCTCACGCCTAAACCCATGCTAGCTTCAAAACTTCCAAAACAGAAACCAAGTTTTTCAACCTCAGGCACATGAAGGTGGTTAGGGATAATGACATGCTGAATATCTGAAATGTGTGATTTTTCTAACTTCTGCTGCAGTTCCAAAGTCCCTTCCTTTGTTTCAACATCGACACCCAGAGGCTGTGGTTGAGTATCGACTTCAGCAGAAACTGTAGAAACATCAGATGAACCAGCAGCAGGTGTAGCAGAAACCTGAGCAATATTATTGTTTGTAGGCTTTGGCTTCCATTCCTTACCAGGACCAGCTGTAGCGAGATGTGGAGAACAAGTTTTTAGCTTCAGTACGACAGCATGTTTTAATATTCAAGTAAGACACCCTAATTTCCGGGGGTTCACCTCTTTATTCTCTTCCCATTTAATAGCTAAAATCGAATTTAACAAACAGCAAGAGTATCATAACACTCTAAAGCCTAACACAATGTAACAATTGAGTCATCTCCAGAGACTAGAAGAGTAAACAACATATTGAAATGACCTTTTTGGAAGAAAAGAATGACCTTTAAGACAATACTTCCAATTTCTACAGTAAACCAACCAGCACACTCGAGCATGGACCAGTTCCATGACTTCACTAGCGACAATCACCATTCTATTTTGGAAAATTAAAAATTACTGGTGCATGGCCCCCAACTAGGACTATAGACACAAGAAGGAGAATACAAACTGAAAAATGCAAATAATCAGAAGATGTAAATTGAAACTGCAGATGAGAATGGGAAATGATCTTTTTATTAGCGAATATTCGGAATAATTCTCAATATATTTTGTAATTATGATAGATGTATATTTAAGGTAACTTAGGATTCTTATTGTATTAGGAATTAACCTCTTAAGGTAAGTTAGGATTCATAGTGTATTATGAATCAACATCTGTACAACTATATATATTGTGAATAATGAAAGGAATCCCTAAGGGAAATTATTCTATCTAACATGGTATCAAGAGCCTAAACCTAAACCCTACTCTTCTCTTTCTTCTTTTCTCGGCTGACACCCACCCTCCCTTCCTCTCCGCCGGCGGCTACCCAATTGCCACCATGTCTTCTCCCACTAATTCTGGTTCATCCACTGGTACACTTGACAACTCCTCCAGTATCTTCTTTTCATCCGGCATGTCGTTAAACATCAAGAATTTTATCCCTATAATTCTTGACCAAGAAGATTGTCAGTATTCCATGTGGATGAAACTATTCTACATTCATGCATGTGCATACAACGTGCTCGATCATATTGACGAATATGTTCCTAGTCCCACCGATGTTACAGACTCAATCTGGCGTCGCCTTGACGCCATCGTCAAACAATGGATCTACGGAACCATCTCCAAAGACTTATTGTGCACTATCATGAAAACAGGTGCTACGGCACGTGAACTTTGGGTCCGGCTAGAAGAAATTTTTCAGGACAATAAAAATACTCGGGCCGTGTATTTGGAAGAGCAATTCAACAATACCCGTCTCGAGAATTTTAGCATGTCCGAATATTGTAAGCAACTGAAACTCATAACCGATCAACTGTCCAACGTCGGGACTTCTGTTTCAAAAACTAAGATGGTGCTTCAACTTGTTGCTGGTTTACCGAAAGGTGAATATGACACACTCGCAACAATGATTCAACAAACCGACCCTCTCCCAAGTTTCAACAAGGCACGTTTACAATTATTGTTGGAAGAAACTCGACGTACGTGCTAAACAAGAGGAGCATAATCAAAAGGCGCTAGCCGTTGAAGGAATGACATCACCGGCGACCAACACCACCCCGCCACCACCGCATGACCACCAACAGCAGCAGTCACGCGGCGGAGGTCGTGGCGGCAAAGGCCGCGGCAACAACAACAAAGGCAAGGCCCACTGGACAGCAGCAATTCTGGCCCAACCAGCAGAACTGGGCCTCACCTGCATGCCCATACCCGACCGCAGGGGCCCAATTCCAGCAGCCTGCATGGTCGAATGGCCTGCTGGGCCCTGCTCCAGCCACCAGCAGGCCCACCACCACCACCAGCCCAGCAGCCTGGCTCCCACCGACATGGGCCAGACTTACAGCACCGTGAACCTTCAACTGCCCGACGAAAATTGGTACATGGACACCGAAGACACCTCTCACCTCACCCGGTCGTCAGGTAACTTATCTCAACTACTTCGGTTAAAGTGTCCAAAATTTATTATTGTCGGCAATGGTCATCGCATTCCAATTGAAGGTTACGATAACACACACCAAACATCCCCACCCATCTTTCTCCCTAAACCACGTCCTATACACCTTAACATCATTAAAAACTTAATCTCTGTTAGAAAATTCACTCGCAATAATTCTATGTCTGTCGAATTTGACCCTTTTGATTTTTCTGTGAAGGAACTCAATACGGAAAAAATTCTTACTCGCTGCAATAGTGTGGGAGACCTCTACCCCTTCACTCAATCTTCCGTTGTCAGAACGCAAGCACCTCTATCCCTTGCGGCTATCTCTCCCTCAACTTGGCACAACAGACTCGGACACCCCGGCGACCCTGTTTTTAATATTCTTAAAACAAATAAGTGTATTCAATGTAATAATGGGAAAATTGTCCACCACTGTTTTTCTTGCCCGCTTGGCAAACATACTCGTATTTCATTTATGTCATCAAACAATGTTATTTTTTCTCCATTTGATATTGTTCATGTTGATTTGTGGACATCTCCGATTGTTAGCTCTTATGGTCACAAATTCTATCTAGCATTCTTAGATGATTTTTCACATTTTGTATAAATTTACCCACTGAAATTCAAAACTGAAGTTTTTGCCAAATTCCTTGAGTTTCAAAAATTCATTAAAACACAATTTGAAAAATCTATCAAATCATTCCAATGTGATAATGGACGTGAATTTAATAACTCGACCTTCCACAATTTCTGTTCTAAACAAGGCATGATTTTCCATTTTTTCTGTCCCTATACTTCCTCCCAAAACGGAAAGGCTGAACGAATTATACATACCATCAATAACATGGTTTGCACCCTTCTGTTTCATGCCTGTCTACCACCGCCTTTTTGGGTCTATGTTGTCAAAATGGTAGAATCTCTTCTAAATATTTTATCATTTTTTCTGTCCCTATACTTCCTCCCAAAACGGAAAGGCTGAACGAATTATACATACCATCAATAACATGGTTTGCACCCTTCTGTTTCATGCCTGTCTACCACCGCCTTTTTGGGTCTATGCTGTCAAAATGGTAGAATCCCTTCTAAATATTTTACCAGCTAGCACTCTCCAAAACAAGACCTCTACCGAAATCTTATACCGAAGGCTACCATCATATGATCACCTACGTATTTTCGGATGTTTATGCTACCCCAATCTGGCCTCCACTGCATCTCACAAACTAGCCCCACACACCACACCATGCGTATTCGTCGGTTTCTCACCCAATCATAGGGGATACTTGTGCTATGACATAACCACTCGTAAGATCATCATCTCACGTCACATCACATTCGACGAGGCGAACTATCCATTTTCAAACCTTCAAAAATTCCAAACCACGGATTACACATTTCTCGATGAGTCTCCTATGTCTCCTCTACTCCAGTCGATGCGTCTCCGGCAAAGGACAGGACCGCTGCCATCTGTTCCGGCAGTGGACATTGCCCCGTCACCACCACTGCTGCCTTCAGTTCCCTGCTCTCGGTCTACTACACCCCCGGCAGTATCTCCTGCACCCCAGCAGTGTCTCCTGCACCTCCCAGTCCAGACACCATAAGCCCGCAGCCTACCGTCTGCCCCGCAAAGATTGCCGCCTAGCGATCCCGAACCGTAGAGACCCGCAACCCCCTGGGTCCCGACCTTCCACTGCTACCCTCTCATCGCATGGAGACTCGTGCACAACACGAGATCTTCAAACCCAAGGTTCACTTCAATCTCTCCACACAAACTCTATCACCCATTCCAAAAAATCCAAAACTAGCAAAACTGGAATGCGGCCATGTGCGAAGAGTTTAACGCTTTAACCAAGCAGAATACTTGGGATTTGGTACCTAGACCAGACGGTGTGAATGTTATTCGGTGTATGTGGCTATTTCGTCACAAGTTCAGAGATAGTGGTGACTTGGAGAGGTATAAGGCAAGACTAGTTGTCAATGGCACAAATCAGCAGGAGGGTATTGATTGTGGTGAGACATTCAGTTCGGTTGTTAAACCGGCCACTATTCGGACTGTTCTCAGTATTGCTATGGGCATGCATTGACCGATTCATCAGCTTGATGTCAAGAATGCATTTCTTCACGGGGACTTGAAAGAAACTGTGTACATGCATCAGCCTCCTGGGTTTGTTCATCTGGCAGTTCCGCAGTTTGTATGTCGTTTCAGGAAGTCATTGTATGGATTGAAACAGGCACCCCGCGCTTGGTATGATCGCTTTGTTAGGTATCTTCTGCAGATTGGTTTTATATGTAGCAGGTGTGATAACCCTCTCTTCACTTTTCACCGAGGTAACAGCACGGCTTACTTGCTATTATATGTGGATGACATTGTTCTTACTGCCTCCTCTGACGGTTTGAAGAATGAAATCATTGCTCTGCTCAAAACAGAATTTGCTATGACCGACTTGGGCAAGCTCAGCTATTTCTTGGGTATATCAGTGACCAGATCTGCAACTACTATGTTCTTGTGTCAGCGTAAGTATGCAGAAGAGATAATGTACAGGGCAAAGATGGCAAATTGTAAAATTATGCCAACTCCGGTTGACTCGAAATCCAAGCTCAGTGCCAATGACGGTGCACCAGTGTCTGATCCCACTCTATATTGGAGTCTTGCAAGTGCCCTTCAGTACCTTACCTTCACTAGGCCTGATATTGCATATGCCGTTCAGCAGGTGTGTCTGTTTATGCACGACCCTCGAGAGTCTCATTTTGCCGCCCTCAAACGTATTATTAGATACGTTAAGGGCACACTAGATTTTGGACATCATCTCTACCCCTCTGCCCCAAACAAGTTACTCTCCTACACGGATGCAGATTGGGCAGGATGCCCCGATACACGTCGCTCCACCTCAGGCTACTGTGTATTTCTTGGGGATAATCTTATCTCATGGTCCGCCAAACGACAGGCCACGCTATCCCGTTCGAGTGCTGAAGCCGAGTATCGCGGAGTTGCTAATGTCGTTGCTGAGATCTGTTGGCTCCGAAATCTTCTTTTGGAGCTCCAGTGTCCACTGCGCAAGGCATCTATAGTCTATTGTGATAACATCTCTGCCATCTATATGTCTCACAATCCGGTCCAACATCAGCGGACTAAGCATATTGAGATGGATATCCACTTTGAGCGAGAGAAGGTCGCCCTTGGTCAGGTTAAAATATTACATGTGCCCTCCTCATATCAGTATGCAGATATTTTCACAAAGGGACTACCGAGACAACTCTTCACCGACTTCCGATTCAGCCTTAGCGTTCGGCCTCCTCCCGCTCCGTCTGAGGGGGAGTATTAGCGAATATTCTCAGTATATTTTGTAATTATGATAAATGTATATTTAAGGTAACTTAGGATTCTTATTGTATTAGAAATCAACCTCTTAAGGTAAGTTAGGATTCGTAGTGTATTATGAATCAACATCTGTACAACTATATATATTGTAAATAATGAAAGGAATCCCTAAGGGAAATTATTCTATCTAACATTTTTATCTCTCCAGCTGGACCAACAAAAATACCAACTTGAAAAAACATTCACTCCGCTCTAGAAAAAAATCAATACAAAAAGGTTTAAGAATTCCTTACTAAATACAAAAAAAAAAAGTTAGAAAAAACATTGAACACGGCATTGGCGGGAAAAATGAGTACTTCAATCATCAAGTAAGCACCATTAGTAACAATTACAGTAGCAATATCAATTAAAAGAATCTTTTGTGGAGAGGGGGCACAATATACTAATGTATAGAGTATGAAACATGTTTAAGTACTATACCTTTTTGTGGTCCAACCACTGGTGATCGGTTGTTGTAATTAGATGTAGGCCTACTAAGAGAAGAAACACCCCGAGAAGAAGCACCTTGTGAGGACTCCGGAAGCTGATTCTTTCCACGCCCCTGGAATTTGCTTGACATGTTTACTTGCACAGTTGAACTTCTAGGGTCAGAAACTGCTATCCAAAACATAGGCAGAAACAAATACATGAGCTTCATTAACTAGATGAGAAAATAGTCTGTCTTCCTAAAACCCCCAAACAATGACAATAAATTAATGATGATACAACAGTATCAAGACTGTCGAAAACTAAGGACAAATTTCCAGACAAGTCCTCATAGGCTTACCAGTGGCTGTCTTGCTCCCGTTAAAGTTGATCGGAACATGTTCAAATGGAGCACTCTGGCCACTGACTTCTCTTCGAATTGTGCCTATTGCACCAGGGGGTCGTGAATCATGAGATGGCAAAAGAACAGGATCAGACGCTGAAAAATAAGCTCCTGACGAAGGTGGTGAAGACAAGGATGATGAAGAGTTGCTGAAGTTTGGCATCTTCTGTCCAAGCATATCCCTGGTTCCCATGGACACCCTAGGGCTCCTATTCGCATCATAACTTGGAGATTGCAGAGATTCCATCGGCCTAATAGAGCCAGCACCTACAGTGGCTTCAGATTGCCCAATCCCTCTTCCTGCTGATGCATGTACATCATGTACAACACTGTTACTCCCAAAAGCTACAACACCAAGCCCATTGGCTCTGGCATTTGATAAGCTGAAAAAAGAGGGGGGGAAATTAGGCTACAAAAATATTTGAAATCAAACCATGTACAAACACATTTTGTAATCTGAAGTGGTATAACACTGGCAATTCAAGGATCATGCATATGTCACAATGCACACAGACGGAGCAAAATCCAAAAACATCAATAATACCTTGAAGTATTCTTCCCCTCAACAGCAGGCACGGAAGATGGGTTGACACTCTTGCCAGGAACATGACTGGCTCCATTTTCCTTATCAGGTCCAGAGTTCCTTCCACCACCAGCATCTGACCAAACACATACACATCAATTATGAGTGGATAGGGAAAGAGGGGCTCATAAGACTCAATCTGAAAGATATCGTGAAAACTCTCCCAAGGTAAAAGAGAAGGTTTCATTAAGTTAACGTTAATTGTTCAAAGCCTACTTGTGGCCCAAAAGACAAAATATCAATCCTCTTTGTTACTGTTTGGCTAGTGCAAAGACATTTTAAAAAATTTGAAGTTTGAATTAGTTATAACTTTGGAGCAACTTGTAATGTGCTTAGATATATCAGGCAAAATGTGTAAAAAGGGAGACAGATTGTTGATTAGACATCAAGATCACAATAACATACAGTAGTATTAATTTGGACTCTTAGAGATGACAGCCTTTTGTCATTTGGCAAAAAGGGCGAATGAAATAAAAAAGGAAAGTAGGTCAAGCAATTAAAAAGAACACTAAGATCAAGATATCAGAAAATGACAAATATGAAATCACCAGGTTCGGCAGCAGCATAAAAGATCACAAGTCACAGAAAATAATAACAAAATGGTTGCTTTACCAAGCGAAACATGGCGAGAATTGAAGTTTCCCCGACTCCCCTTGTTCCCCCTCCCCTGCATAACTGGTTTCCACTTTGGCTCAGCAGACTCCTTGTTCAAATTCTGCAAAAAGGTAAATCAAGTTATAACAATACAGAAACAGCACGTGAAAGGCCAAGAAAGCATGTCAGCCAACACTTCACATTTCTTGGGTCCTTAAGAGAGAACATATGAAGCAACTAAAGCAAAATGCTGATACTAAAATTGAACTTTAGCATGGAATTCTACGGGGAAAGAAACTCATTTGATATTTATGGGGTCCACAAGATTAAAAAAATGAACCAATTCAACCAAGGTGCTCATGCCTATTTGCACATTCCCTTCTTTACTACATTAATCAGGTTGATTAAACCAAATTGACATTCTATGCACCATCTAAGTACATGATTTTCTTCAGCATGGCCATATTAGTTGTAACTTAGATGACAGTGGTTAAATAGAGAAGGCATTAACACATGCTGAACAGCATTATCTTAGCAAGAGGTCTGATTGAGATGGTACATCACATTCTTTCTAGTGTCGGGCAATAATTTTTTTTTTGAAACTGGGGCAATAAATTGCTCCACCACCCTACGTTCAATGTTGATTCCATGAATCTACATCAGCTAATATAATCACTTGCCAATACGTGTGTGCACTACATTACGCTCTTTGGGCACCTAGAATCAGCTGAGGCCTTATTTTGCAAATCCCCCACCCAGAAACATTAGTAAGTTAATGGAAAAAAACAAATTAACCTGCATGCTTATGCCAGTTTTACAAGAAATTTACAGGCAAATCATGTCAGCATTATTCATGCCCTATAGTCTTTGTAGAGAGCATTGTGAGCATACAAATCAGTAACTAATCATACCTCTCTTCTTCTGTCGCGTTTCCTTTTTACTTCATGGAATGTATCTGTAAAGGGAAAACAAATCTTATATTGCCATAGCGAGGAAGTGTAACAATGAGAAGAGCCTGGCTGGGGCAGTATGCATAGGCTGTGGTTTTAAAAGAACTAATCTCAGAGAATATCAAAATAGATAATAAGAGAACACATAAACAAGACCAATCTATGCATCTTTTACACGCAAGCGTGTAAATTGTCAATATGGTTGGTTCAGATTTGTTTTAAAGAAGGCATCCGAACCAACCATCATAAATATAACAAAGAAAAGAATAGAAAAGAACCGACAGCCATATTAATTGCTTAGTTATCATTAATAAGAAGTACATCGACAACTCCGCCGTGCACCAAATAGAGTATGAGAAGTTTGACTAAACCTTCTTGATAACAAAAGATAACTGCAAAATGTAATCTTGAACAAATAACGAAATGCATATTATCAATCAACTCGGCCTCAGTCTCAAACTAGTTACCATTAAATACAAAGTACATCGACAACTCCGTCGTGCACCAAATAGAGTATGAGAAGTTTGACTAAACCTTCTTGATAACAAAAGATAATGGCAAAATGTTATATTGAACAAAAAATTAAATGTATATCACCAATCAACTTGGCCTCAATCTCAAACTAATGTATCATTAAATACAAAGTAAATCAACAACGCCGTCGTGCACCGAAACAGAGGATGAGAAGTTTAACTAAACCTTCTCGATAATAAAAGATAACGGCAAAATGTTATCTTGAACAAAAACTTCAAATCATATCACCAATCAACTGCACCTCAATCTCAAACTAGTCGAGACTGACTTTTTTTGTTGGTGCAGAAGGAGTCCAAGTCTTGCTGATTCAAATGTATTGCTGTTTTTGAGGTGTTTTAGACTAGTGCCTAGTTCATGTATTCTGGTTTTCTTTTTTGCTTTCTGTTGATGAGCATTAGACTCTCTTGTATGTTGGAGTCTGTTTAGGTTATTGTTTTTTCGTTAAGAAACAGGTGGTCAGCCCTGTTTGGTTTTGTAACTATGCACTTTTGGTATTAATAAAATCCTTTATTTACCAAAAAAGGGGGGATTCTCGGAAAGCTGCACGGAGCACTAAAACAAATTAAAGACATTGATTTTTTACACATATATGCCCAAAGATAATTTTAACAGCACTGATAAAGTCCACCCTTGAAACCCTTTGAAACCCAATTTAGAACTGACCAAATTCAGTATGAAACTCGTGCAAAAAGAACACAAAAGGCAAAAAAAACAAATAAAGATGAAAAAAGAAATACATCAAAAAAAAAAAATATTCAAGGGAATAAATATAAACAAAAAAAGCTCGGCAGAACTCACTCTAAAGAGATATCAAGACAAGAAAAGAGAAATAAAAGCAAAAAGATTAAAAAAAAAAAGCCCATATCATCATCCAGTATATATACATAGCTATATAGAGCACCAAAACAAATTAAAGACAATGTTTGTAATTCTAAGAGACCTGCCCACCATTGAAAGAAACCCAATTTAGAACTGACCAAAAAAATCCATAAGGCAAAACATAAAGAAGAAATACATCAAAAAAATATATTCAAGGGAATAAATAGAAAAAGAGATCACAAACCCATATCATCATCCAGTATATATACACAGCTATACAACAACAACAACAACATACCCAGTATACTCCCACAAGTGAGGTCTTTGTGGGATAAAAAGAGGCTGTTTTAGATAGACCCTCGGCTCGAAATAAACACAACATACACAGCTATATCTATCTTATATACATGTGTGTGTGTGTGTGTGTGTGTGTGGAGAGAACATTCTTTAAGCAAAAAAAAAAAAAAAGGAGACCTTGAAAAAGGAGTTTTTGGGCAGTTTCATTGGGATCCATAGAACATTCTTTTAGCATTGCATATATCTCATCATCACTGTGATTCCCAGTGATCTCTTTTATGTTCTGGATCGTTTTCCTCATACTGCTAGGGATTGAAACCCTAACAACACTGTTGTTGTTGTTGCCACTACTCATCATCATCTTCACTAGTCACTACCACCCCCCACACCACCAACAAACAAATTCCTATATATGTACCACCTCTATGTATGTCTTGTTATATATGTGTGTGTATGTATATGTTTAGAGAGAGAAAGGGGAGGAGAGAAAGAGGGAAAAGAAGAGAGTAGTAATTGTATTTGTTTGGTGAACAGAGTGGAGAGAAGACTTAGGACAAGGGTTTTGAATATCAACAATTCAATATAGTACCCTTTTTTGTTTCTTTTTGTTTTCTATTCTTTGTTTTTCTATATATATATATATATATATATATATATATATATATATATATATATAACCAGAGAGGGGAGAGAAAAAGTGAGCTTTCTTTTCTGTCTTTGTATTTCGGGTTAATAGTAATTTTATCCTATGTTATTGATAAATTTTAATTTTATCCTATGTTATTGATAAATTTTAATTTTAGTCCTATAATTTCTGATTAATCATACCATAATAACAATATATTCAGTAAATTTCACAAAGAGATCTGAGAAGTATAGAGTGTACCTAGATGTTACTCCGACCTTAGAGAGCATGTTTTCGGTAAATTTCTGACTAAGTATATTAAATCTTTAATTAATTGTATAGTGCATTTTTAATTCCTAACTTGTGAATATCATAACTATTAATTGTTTCACCACTTAATTACTTATGTATTATGTTAAATTTATATTATTACTTCATACAACAACAACAACAACATACCCAGTGAAATCCCACAACGTGGGGTCTGGGATGGTAGAATGTACGCATACCTTAACTCTACCTTGGCATGTAGAGCGGCTGTTTTCGAGAGATCATCGGCTCAAGACAAAGCATAAGCACAAGAAAAGTAAGACAAACAAAGCGAATAAGTCATGATATCTCATTCATAAAAAGAAGCAATAACTAATGCAGGTAAATAAGACAAACAAGGTACACTAGAAAACACATATAAGCATAAATCAAACGACAGAGGACTATAAAACAATAATGCGCCTACTAGTATGATAGGCTAAGTGAGCCTACATTAATAATACTACAACTACCAGTTTGTAAGCTTAGGACTACACTGGACTACCTATTACCCTTCTACCCTAATCCGTGTCCTCCATACCCTCGATCTAAGGTCATGTCCTCATTGAGTTGCACCTGCTCCATATCTCGTCTAATCAACTCTCCCCTTTTTCGGCCTACCTCTACCCCTCCTGAACCCATCCGTAGCCAACATTTCAACATCCACATTGGGGCACTTGTGTCTCTCCTCTGCACGTGCCCGAACTATCTCAATCTCGCTTCCCGCGTCTTATCCTCCACCGAGGCCACTCCCGCATTGTTCCGGATATCATCATTTCTAATTCTATCCCTCCTTATATTGTTACTTCATATTTGACGGTAATAGTGTTTTATAAATAGTCAAATTGGAATATAACATATTTTCTATATGAAAGGACAAAAATACTTATTTTAATTAATTGAAGGTTTAGTATGATGAGTCATATATCACAAGGACAAAAGCAGAATATACCAATAATTGAAGGACCAAAAATATTGTTGTCCTGATGTATTTCTTGTTTTCTTTTTAGAGTTTTAACTCTTTTTTTTGTTTTATAAGGTAGGCCTGTTAATATACAATAACAACAACATATCCAGTAAAATTTCACAATGTGGGGTCTGAGGAGGGTAGAGTGTATACAGACCTTACCTATACCTTGGTAGGTAGAGCTGCTTTTTCCGAGAGACCCTCGGCTCAAGACAAAGCACAAGCCCAAACAAAGTAAGACACACAAAGTGCGTAAGTCATGACAGCGCATTCTGGAAAATAAAGAAGAAAAAAGAAGCAATAACTAATACAAGTAAATAAGACAAACAAAACACACATAGCAACATAAACCAAACGATAAGGGACTATAAGCAATATGATAGGCTAAGCGAGCCTACAATAATAATACTACAACTACCAGTTTATAAGCGTAGGTAGGACTACGTTGGACTACATATTATCCTTCTACCCTAATACGTATCCTCCATAACCCCCTATCTAAGGTCATGTCCTGAGTGAGTTGTAACTTCGTCCTATCCCGTTAATATAGAGAAGGAAAAAAATGTGAATGTTCTTGTTAAGATTTGAATCATAATGTTATAATGTAGGAGGAAATTGCAATTATTAGATCATAACTATAAGTTCGACTTAAAGGTTTTTTTTTGGACATTTCAGTACTTATTTGTTATATAATTTTTTAAATATTTAATTTTCTTCCTTCTTGGTTTGCTTTACCAGTATGTTTAGCTCTAAGTTTTGTTCTTTATTAGTTCAATGACGAATCTATCATAATTCGATAAATAGTGCCACATGTTGTTGACCTCTTGTAAGCAAATTGTACTTTACCTATATTGAACGGTTAAACTTTTATATTTAGTTTTTATATTAAAACGTTAATTGCAAAACAATCAACAGGACGAATTAAATAAAACATAAGCATTACTTATCATGCATAAAAAGTCTGATTTTGGATGAATAGAAAAATAAAGAAGAATAAATAATTAATAGATGTCATATAATTTATAATTGCATTACGAGACTCTGTCATCTGGAGCAAATACTTTGAAAGCCTCCAAGGTATTGACTTTCTAATGGCTAATATTTCTAAATGTGAATTTGTTGCCCTGGATATATCGGGCAAAAGCTACCTGTCTTGGGTGCTTGATGCGGAAATTCATCTTGATGTGATGGGCCTGGCAGACACCATCAAAGATAAATATCAGGCATCAAATCAATACCATGTCAAGATAATGATATTCCTTCGCCATCACCTTGATGAGGGCCTGAAATTGGAATATCTCACTATTAAAGATCCTCTTATAATGTGAAATAATTTAAAAGATAGATATGACCACCTGAAGATGGTCGTACTTACACAAGCATGTTTTGATTGGATCCATTTGTGGCTATAAGATATTAAATCTATCTGTGATTATAATTCCTTCATGTTCAGAATTATTTCTCAGTTGAAATTATGTGGTGAAAATATCACTGATCATGATATGCTGGAGAGAACGTTCTCTATTTTTCCTACCTCGAGTATGCTCCTACAACAGCAATACCGAGAGATGAGGTTCCAGAAATATTCTGACCTAATTGCACATTTTTAGTGATTGAACAACATAATGAACTATAATTACGAAATCATGATAATTGACCTACTGGCACTATCCCATTCCCCGAAGTGAATGAGGCAAACTTTCACCAATCTAGGCGTGGAAGAGGTCGTGGCCCCAATCGTGGTCATAGACGTGATCGGAGAATAAATTCTAATCATGATTGTCATCCTGCACCAAATAATACCCTTCAACATCAGCAGTGTAAAAAGGATGAAAAGCATGAAGCGATGCAAAAGAAAAGTTCAAAAAATAAATGCTACAGATGTGGAGGAAAGGGAACTGGGCACGTATCTATCGTACGCCAAAGCACCTGATTGAGCTTTATCAATCCTCCCTAAAAAGATAGAAAAGGATGTTGAAACAAATTTTATTTCTGAAGATAATGATGACGTCATGCATTTGGATGTAGCTGATTACTTTGCACTCCCAGAAATAGATCTGTAATCAGAGATGAATTTGTAGAAACTTGAAATATGTAATTCATGTTGTTTGTATTAGCTCGTATAATCATGTTAAAATATAAGTCATGTTTTGTTTTAGCAATCTGGTTTGTACGGTTATGAGCATTGTAACTAAAGTGTTTCATATTTTGATAATGATATTTATCATAATATTCACTTCGTCTATATTTTCATTTTGAAGAATATATAGAAATTCCTCAAATTTTATTTGGATCAATGATCAATAATGAAGATATTTGTCTGATTTATAGTGGAACACACATGCCATATTCAAAAATGTAAACTTTTTTCTCACTTGGTTAGAAAAAGGACAAATGTTAGTATAATTTCTGGTAATTCTAAACTAATTGAAGGCTCCGGAAGAGGTACCATATTTTTGCCTAAGTGGACAAAATTTATTATAGAAGATGCATTGTTCTCTTCTAAATCCCCAAGAAACTTGTTGAGTTTCAAAGATATCTGCCGAAATGGGTATCATGGCGAGACATTAAAAGAAATAAATGTTGAATATCTTGGTATTACCAAGTATGTCTCCGACCAGAAATATATCTTGGAGAAATTATCAACTTTATCTTCTGGCTTGTATTATGCAGATATTAGTACAATTGAAACATACTCAATCATAAATAAGGAGTTTAATGATTCAAGTACGTTTGTGTTTTGGCATGACCGAATAGGCCATTCTGGATCAATAATGATGAGACGATTCATTGAAAATTCAAATGGGAATCCACTCAAGAACCTGAAAATTCTTGAAAGTGGTGAATTTTCATGTGCCGCTTGTTGTCAACGAAAATTGATAACAAGACCATCGCCAATGAAAGTCGGCATTGAATCCCCTGCCTTTCTAGAGCGTATACATGGAGATATATGTGGACCTATTGACCTACACTCTGGGTCATTTAGATATTTTATGGTCCTAATAGACACATCTTCAAGATGGTCCCATGTGTGCGCAACTTGCGTTTGTGAAATTATTGGCATAAATAATACGCTTAAGGGCACAGTTCCCCGATTATCCTATTAAGGATATACACCTCGATAATGCTAGAGAATTTACATCTCAAGCTTTTGAGGATTATTGTTTATCAGTTCGATAAAAGTTGAACATCCTGTAGCCCGTGTTTATACTCAAAATGGTCTTGCTGAATCATTTATTAAGCATTTGCAATTCATAGCAAGACCACTACTTATGAAAACACGGTTGTCCACTACCGTCTGGGGCCATGCTATCTTACATGCAGCGTCGCTTAGTCGTCTCATACCAACTCGTTATAATAAATACTCTGTCACAATTAGTATTTGGTCATGAACTAAATATTGCTCATCTCCAAATTTTTGGTTATGTTGTATATATGCTGGTTGCACCACCACAACACACTAAGATGAGGCCCCAAAGAAGGTTAGCAATATATGTTGGGTTTGAATCACCCTCTATTATTCGCTACCTTGAACCATTAACGGGAGATTTATTCATTGCTCAATTTTTAGATTGTCAATTTGACAAGATGAATTTTTCACAATTATGGGAGAGAGGAAAGAAATTAAAAGAGAAATTGCGTGGAAAGTTTCATCACTATCTCATTTTGATCCACATGCCTCTATATGTGAACAGAAGATCCAGAAGATCATTCACTTGCAGAAAATAGAAAATTAAATGCTAGATGCTTTTACTGATTTAAAAAGAATAATTAAGTCACATATCCCTGCAGAGAATGTTCCTATCCGAATTGATGTCCCAGTAGGACCATCTACAAGTTCCATAGCTTTTGAATCCCATACACACCTGAAGCATGGTAGACCATTGAGTTCCAAGGATAAAAATTCAGAAAAAGAAACACGAAAAATAATCAAAATGACACTATAAAAGAATTTTATGAAGAGAATCAAGTTCTGATTAATTCCGATATTCTTGAAGATATCAGTGAACCTGAGACTCAAGTGAATAAAGAACTATCGTTAAGTTCTATTGGTGATGGGATAGATTTGAATCGATCAAAAATTATGGTGGATAATGTTTTTGAACATAATATTGCCATGAATATTATAAAAGATAGTGAGGATCAATAACCTCTATCTGTCGAAGAATGTCGACGAAGATGTGATTGGCCAAAATGGCAAGATGCAATTCAATCAAAATCTAATTCACTTGCTAAACGCGAGGTTTTTGGACCAGTAGTCCAAACGCCTGATGGTGTAAAACCAGTTGATCATAAATGGATCTTTGTGCGAAAAAAGAATGAGAGAAATGAAATTATGAGATACAAGGCACACCTTGTTGCACAAGGATTCTCTCAAAGATTCGGTGTCGACTATGAAAAAACATATTCACACGTTATGGATGCAGTAACATTTCAATATCTCATCAGTTTAGTTGTACATGAAAATCTTGAAATACATCTAATGAATGTGGTTACATCTTACCTTTAATGCTCACTTGATAATGAAATTTATATGAAAGTTCTAGAAGGATTAAAGATGCCTGAAATGTATAGTTTGAAATCTCGAGAAATGTACTCAATCAGATTACAATGATCATTATATGGTCTAAAACAATCAGGGCGCATGTGGTATAATCACGTTAGTGAGTACTTGATAAACAAAGGTTATACAAATGATGTCATTTGTCCATGTATTTTTTATTAAGAAAACATAATCAAAGTTTGTTATACTTGCTGTTTATATTGATGACATAAATCTGACTGGGACTCCAGAAGAGCTCCAAAAGGCAATTGAATACCTAAAGAAAGAGTTTGAGATGAAAGATCTTGGAAACACAAAACTTTGTCTTGGTCTGTAAATTGAAAATTTAGAATACATGATCTTTATCCATCAATCTGCCTATACTGAGAAAGTTTTAAAATGATTTTACATGGACAATGCGCATTCTTTAAGTACTCCAATAGTTGTTCGCTCACTTGAAGTGTGAAAAGACCCGTTCCGACCTCAAGAAGAAAATGAAGAGCTTCTGGATCCTGAAGTACCATATCTTAGTGTTATTGGTGCACTAATGTATCTTGCTAATGCTATAAGATCAGACAGAGTATTTTCTGTTAATTTACTAGCAAGATATAGTTCTTCTCATACACTGAGGCATTGGAACTAAATTAAGTATATACTGCGATATCTAAAAGGAACTATTGATATGAGTCTGTTTTATACTAATAATGATAGTGAAGATTTTGTTGGTTATGCAGATGCAAGATATTTATATGACCCACACAAAGCTCGTTCTCAAATGGACTATCTATTTACATGCGGAGGTGTTTCTCTATCATGGCGATCTACAAAACAGTCTATTGTTGCTACTTCTTCAAATCATGCTGAAATAATAGCTATTCATAAAGCAAGTAGAGAATGTGTGTGGTTAAGATCAGTGATACATCTCATCAGAGGAAGATGTGACCTGAAGTATGATACAAAAATACCCACAATCTTATACGAAGATAATATTACATGCATAACCCAATTAAAGGGAAAATTCATAAAAGGAGACAGAACAAAACACATTTCACCAAAGTTATTCTTCATACATGATCTCTAGGAGAATGGGGATATTGATGTGCAACAAATTCGTTCAAGTGACAATTCTGCAGACTTGTTCACTAAATCTCAATCAACTGTAACTTTTGAGAAGATGATATCCAAGATTGGAATGCGAAGACTTTGACATCTGGACAGTGATCTTCATCAGGGGGAGTAAAAATACGCGTTGTACTCTTTTTTTCTTATCCAAAGTTTTGTCCCATTGATTTTTATTGGCAAGGTTTTTAACGAGACAACTCTCAAAGTGTATTACTAGATATGTGTACTTTTTTCCTTCACTAGAACTTTTTCCCATATAGTTTTTCCTAATAAGATTTTAACGAGACATATCATTTATTAATGGACATCCACGGGGGAGTGTTGTAAATATTTATGTTTATCCATTTAACTTGGAGGCAAAGCTAACTTGATAACCAAGTTAGTTTCTTAGCTTGGTGACCAAGTTAGTTACTTGGCCACCAAGTAGCATTTCTTTTCTATAAATAGTAGGTTCATTTATTGAATTATATATCAGTTTGAAGTTGAATAATATATCAGTCTCTCTCTATATTTACTTGTCTTCGGTGTATTCACTTTATAGTCTTTATTTATAACAAAATTGAATTTCTTTCATTATTTGTTCTTAGATAAAATTGTGATTGTTTTATTTAGAATACTTGGAGCTCTGTGGGGGCAGGACTATTAGAGGTATCCACATGGGTTCCCACTTGGCAAGATATATAGGTGGATGAGTTGCTTAGGTGGCATGATAAAATCTTGTCTCACCTTTTTATATAATTTTAAAAAGTTAACTAAAAGAAATAATGGAAAAATAAGAAAAAGACCAAAAAACAAAAATGCAGATTTGTAATTTGAGTGCTAATCTGCAAATAGAGTAGCACACAATGTGCATAGATCTATACACTTTTTGCTCATTCATGTAATAATGCAACTTTTTCATATTTAATGTGAGAACTTCTAAAATTTCAATGAAGATGTCTTCGAGGACACTATCCTTCAAGGGGCATGTCCATAATTTATGATTTATGAAAAATGTATTATTTTAAAATCTAAATGTATGATATTAAATAGTTTTCTTACTGAATATATTGCTCACTCTGTTCCCATCCGAAATGTCTGCCGTTTTATCGGCTGGCAAATTGATTCCTTAACTAAGTAATTTGGGCTGGAAGCGGAACTCTAACTTCCAGCAATGGGCTCCCCAACTACTCCAGAAAGCATTAGGATGGTGATTGAGTAAACTAAATGGTAAGAAACATAAATACAGATAGAGTACAATAAAGGCGATAAAGATAGAATGAAGATATGAAAAAAATTAGTTTTTGATTGATTGGATGTGTCATTTTCTGTACAAATGATCTTATATTTATACTATAAGAAATAAAACGTGATCCCCTATGTTAGCCACTAAATTACCCACTAAATCCACTAGCCAACTATGAGGAGGTGGTGCCAATTTTTGCTCCTTGATTTCCTCTTGCACGATTAATGGCACTTCCTTCTAGCTGCTGCTGGTTGTTACCATTTCTTGGGGTCTAGGATGCTCTTTGACTTGGTCTTCGAGGCATCCAAATGTGTGTGAGTCTTAATCGTTCCTCGAAATTGTGACTCGGCTAGGCTACTGTAATAGCCGATGAAGCTTTTTGAGCCGAAGGCTAGGACTAGTAGATTCGGCTATGAGTCAGTTCGGTTATCGACTTAGCATTCTGTCGCCTACTCATTTTAATGTTTCCACCTTCAGCTGCCACTTGATTCGGCTACACACTTAAAGGTATTTTTTTGTAATTCTTTCTTTGTTCGGGTGGTGCGAATTCCATTACTGCTCGGGCTTTGTTATGATCTATCTCAATACCTTTCTTATGTACCAAGAAACCAATGAAGTTGTCAGCCGATACTCCAAACATGCACTAGGCTAGATTCATTTTAAGATTATGAATCCTCATTCTTTTTAGTGCTTGTTCAAGATCGGCTAAGTGATCCTTGAAGTCCTTAGACTTCACCACCACGTCATCAATATAGACCTCCACAGTCTTGCCGATCAGATCATGAAAGATGGCGTTCATTGCCCTCTGATAAGTAACACCAGCATTCTTCAGGCCAAATGGCATAACTACCCACTCGTAAATGCCCAAGACTCCTGGACACCTAAAAGCAGTCTTGTGAATGTCCTCATCGGCTACTACTATCTGATTATAGCTGGAGTATCTATCCATGAATGTCAGTACACCATTAGGAGCTGCCGAATCGACTAGCATATCGACTACATGCATGATGTATTCGTCTTTGGGAGTGGCTATATTTAGGTTCATGTAATCAATACATACCCGAACCTTGTCATTCTTCTTCTTAACTGACATAATGTTTACCAACCATTCCACATACCTAGTCATTCTGATGAACCCGACCTTCAGCAGCCGTTCAATATCAACTTTTATTTGAGGCATCATCTGAGGTGATCTCTTCTGGGCGGTTGTTTATGAGGTGTGAAGCCCTCTTTAATTGGCAATCTATGATCTACCAAAGTATGTGCCAGCCCAGGCATCTCATGATAATCCCATGCGAAGCAGTCTTTATACTGTAGTAGAAGAGCCGTCATGCTCTGTTTATCTTCCTCCTTCAACGAGCCACTAATATGTGTTAGTCGAGGGACTTCCTCAATACCCAAGTTGATATCTTCCAAGGGATCCTAAGACTCAAAACTAGGCATAGCCCTTCTTATGGGCGATTCAAGTTCCATCGACAACTCAATATCATCGACTGCCAATGTTGATTCTCTGTTGTAGTCCTCTACCTGTGATGCCTCGGCTATCCTTGCTTCAGAACTTATAGCAGTCAATTGATGCCACAGATCACGTATGATTTGGGTCTCCTCAATCATCTAACTCTTCCAAGGTAAGCCATGGTTCGGCTAATTGTTTTATTTCAAAACCTCGTGAAGTTAGATTGCAGTATTCCCAAGATCCTTCTTCGTACTGCTCTACAATAGCTATGGGAGCCACACAGGGTGAATATAAGACAGCCTCCAAGTTCTTAACCCCTTCTTGGAATGGGTTATAATCGGCTGGGACAATTTCTATCTTGTCGCCTTCCCAGAAAATGAGCTTTTAATGCATGGTGGAAGGAAGGCATTGGCTAGTGTGAATCCAGTCTCTGCCCAACAAAATGGCGTATGACGGCTTGCCATATATTACAAAGAAGGCAGACTTGACCGTTTAGGGCCTACGGTGATTTATGCTACTAAGATCCCCAAAGCTTCAAAGGCCTATCCCATAAAGCTAGCCATTTTCATGTTAGTTGGGATGAGATCTTCTCTGATTTTGTTGAGGCTTTTCAAAGTAAGCAGCGGCATCACATTCAGCACTGCCCCATTATCGATGAACACTCGACTGATGACTTTGTCGTTAATGTAAGCCTTAACATAGAGGGGTTTGAGGTGTTTAACCATCTCTTTCGTAGGTGCACCAAATACAATGCTCAAAGAATCCCTAGTTGTGGTATCGGCTATAGTTGCCCATTCAGTGTCTTCCACACATACATCACCTTCTAGGCTATCCAGCGTAGAGCGATCAGCCCAGAACTTACATGGAATCAAGCTAACCATTTCAATAGCTGCCTAAATCTTATCGGTTAAATCATGCTTAAATAAATCAAGGATGGAGTCTCCCATCCCATCCAATTATATTGACAAGAAGCTAATATCTTCCATCTCTTGGAGACATATAGGAAATAATTGAGGTTCTAATGCCTGGATCCTCTGCGCGATTTTTGGAACCGTCTCGGTTAGGGATTCTTTCAGGACCGTAGTCTCCCATCGAGGTTCCTCTGTCGGGTCATCATCAGGCTGTATATTCAGCTCTGGTTGGTCCAAATCTTCTTCTTCATACGACACCTTCTCTGAAAAGGCTGAGCTGAATGCCGCTCTATAGCCTCAGCCACGACAGACTCAGGAATTTCCTGCTTATCGGCCGCCTTAGCGATGGATATCATGTGCAATGTTTGCTTCATCTTGCGCAAGGCTCTGGCCCACTATATCCTTCTTTTCTAAGTCCTGGATACGACACTCGGTGGTGCCTCTTTCTTTCTAGAAGCCTGATTGACGAACCACTTTCCTTTCTCTATATTGACAGTTGGTTTAATCATCCTTCGAGGTTTCAGCTGACCTTTATCCCTCACTGTGATACGCAAGAAAGAAACGCCTTCTCTTACATTGAACTCAACCACCATCTGTTTAGCTCTGGGGAGTGGTTGCTCTTCTATTTGGGGCACGCTCGACTTCTCATCGACTGGTATCCATGCTTTCCCTACAAGCCTGCACCTGAGGTCCGCTGGGCCCCTTTTGAGTTTCAGGTACTGTTTGTGAGGTTCTCGAGCAGTGTGCTCTAGTCTATAAAGGCGACCACGAAAACTGCTTCCAACTGGCTGCCTATTCGTGTCCACATACACGCGGCCTAGCCGATTAAAGACAGAGGTCTTTGTGGCCTCCTCCTTACCAGCGGGCTTCTTTGGGACCCATATATTTTTCATCGACTGTTTTCCCTTAACATCTTTTGATTGATCTAGCTTAGAAAGGACACCATAGATATTGGTACTGCGGGAAAGGGGTCAGTATCAATAGACATTTCAGCTATGCTTTTATCAGCTAGCTTGAATCTTCCCTCCTTGATGCCCTTTTGAATTGCCTTTCTGAAGACCACACAATTAGAAGTAGCATGGCTATATGAGTTGTGCCATTTATAGTACTTCTTATTCTTGAGCTCTTCAGTAGGCAGAATCATGTGGCCATCAAGGAGCCGAATCTGTTTATCTTTAAGCAGATGATCAAAGATCTGATCTGCCTTTGTAATGTCAAACGAGTAACTGACCTTGTCATCAGTTGAACTCGTCCCCTTGCCTTTCTTTGCTTTCAAAGCTGGGCAAGAATAAACCTTACCCCTGACATTATCGGTTACCATTGCATCTGTCGTGTAATCGACTGACTCTGAGTCAGACTCATCTGCCTCAATAATGGATACTAAATGGGAGATTTGGTTTCGATTAGCTCTTCTTTTCTCCTTCTCCTGGATATATTGCTCTATTTGGCTAGCCTTCTCAGCTAACTGGCTTAAGTCAGAGCAGGATTGTCCCACTAATTTCTCTTTTAGATGAGGATGCATGTTGTTGATTATCATATGGGTGCATTCTGACTTAGGGAAGTGTACAATACATTTTCCAACCTTCCTTCTGAATCTCTCGATATAATCGGTAGCCGACTCATCGACCTATTGCTTAAGATTCATCAAATCAGTTACAGTGACTTGAGGTTGGGGCCAATAAAATCTATCGTAGAAACAACGCTCCATGTCAGCCCAGCTCTTTACAGAGTCGGGGGTCAAGGATGAGTACCAGGCAAATATTATTTCGGTTAGAGAAACGGGGAACAACTACAGCTTGTGATACTCGTTTTGGATAACCTTGCCATATTGGGCAGTAAATCTGCTTATGTGTTCAATGGTAGATTTACCGTCATCACCCGAGAAGGTGGTGAAATCAGGCGTTTTAAAGTCTTTTGCCAATGGTGCTATCCGATCTACCTAATCGGAGTAGGGTTTTCTGTAAACATGCTTGTCCAAGGGTTTCAGTTGGATGCCAAAGTACATCTTCCTGATATTTGCAATAGTTTCAGGGTTCATCAATTGTGAAGTCTCCTGCCGATTCTCAGCTGGAACCAACTGGTATGTGTTCTGAACTGGAGGCCTCCATTTTGTACGTTGTTGAGCAAAGTTTTGAAAGTTGTAGGTGTTATACTGGCCATTACCAATATGTGGGTTATATCCCCATTGTTGCTGTTGGGCATAACCACCAAAGCCTGTAACCTGAGCTCCTGGAACAACCGACGGAGCCTGAGGATAAGGTGGAACAATGTTCCATGTCTGCTCTCCCCGGACATTAGTCGTTCTTGGAAAGTTTGCGCTTCCTGGATGGTATGGAATGGGTACCGGCTGTGACTGCTGGAATTGTGTCTCGCTGTAGACAACGTCACTAGATAGCCGAGCAGGGTCATAGCCAGGGGCCAACGACTGCCAATTCGGCTGGCCAACATTTGTTGTCTGCACCGTAGGGCCATTTGTATGAGCGTACGACATAACGGGCGACAACCCAAGATGTCCAGATGCCTAAACTGGTCTCCGAGCAATATTGATCTGCCCATACTGCAGACTCGCTTGGTCGAGTGCCACAGTTTTCCACCCAGTGTTTAGCGACAACCATACAGTAGACTGGTTACCAAGTGACTGGGCTTGTGCTCCTAGGTATGCTATCGATTGTATCTGAGTAGGTACTGACTGATACACATTCGGTTGAGGAACAACACCTGAAGTCACATTTGCATATTGCACAATGCCACTCGTTAGAGGGATGGCAGAACTAGCCGAACATTCTCCTGGATGTAGTTGGTTGGCTTTCAATTCCCTCGCTTGCTGAACCTCATTATGCACCATTGGCTTAACGATATCAGCCAACTGTTTAGAAACCTGGTACATAATGTCGTGGATGCCTAAGTCAATATGTTGTCTGATGAATGGCGTAGTCATGACAGTTGTACCTTCAGGTTGACTAAGTTCACCCACAGCTTGGGTTGATGGAGAAAGTGGAGGGTATTAACCGATGTAGGCATACCCGAGGAAAGTAGTGGCTCGTTATTCCTTCTGGGAGGATTCTATTTAGGATGTGGACTAGACTCTGGGTTCATCTTCTTACCAGACCTTAGACGTATACGCCAAGCGTGATCATGACATAGAGAATCAAACTTTGCTATGAGGTCACATATGGTCCCACTGGGCGTGCCAAATTTGTTCTCGTCTGAAATGTTTGCCATTTTATCGGCTGACGAAATCGGATGACAAATTGGTTTCTTAACTAAGCGATTTGGGCTAGAAGCGAAACTCTAACTTCCAGCGATGAGTTCCCCAACTACTCCCGAAAGCGTTAGGATGGTGATTGAGTAAACTAAGTGGTAAGAAACATAAATACATCTAGAGTGCAATAAAGGCGATAACGATATAATGAAGAGATGAAAAAAATCAGTTTTTTGATTGATTCGATGTGTCATTTTCTGTACAAATGATCCTATAATTATACTACAAGAAATAAAACGTGATCCCCATATGTTAACCACTAAATTACCTACTAAATCCACTAGCCAACTATGAGGAGGTGGTGCCAATTTTTGCTCATTGATTCCCTCTTGCACGATTAATGACACTTCCTTCTAGCTGTTACTGGTTGTTACCGTTTCTTGGGGTCTATGATGCTCTTTGACTTGGTCTTTGAGGCGTCTAAATGTGTGTGGGTCTTATTCCTCGGAATTGTGACTCGGCTAGGCTACTGTAATAGCCGATGAAGCTTTTTGAGCCGAAGACTAGGACTAGTAGATTCGGCTACGAGTCAGTTCGGTTACGACTTAGCATTCTGTCGCCTACTCATTTTGATGTTTCCACGTTCGGCTGCCACTTGATTCGACTACACACTTAAATGTATTTTTTAAGTGTTAACACACTCTCATAAGATCAAGTTGATATTAATAAAAGCATTATGTACTTGATTTTAATAAAAGTCAGTTAGGTACTTCACTTATAAGAAATTGCTTAAAATATCAAATTTTAGGACAAAAGAAGTATTTTAAATAAAATAACAATAATACTACGTCTCAGTCCAAAACTAGTTGGAGTCAATTATATGAATTTTTAATTTTTCATTTAAGCTTATTTATATCCTTATTATATGAAATAAAATAAAACTACAAAATAAGCGAAGAAAAAAAGAGAAAGAACCATATATTTGTGTTTTTTATTACAGCAACAACAACAAATATATTAGTGTAATCTCACATATGGGGTATGGGGAGGATAAAATGTACGTAAACCTTACCCCTATCATGTGGAGGTAGAGAGGTTATTTTTGAAAAACTCTCTGCTCAAATTACGCATATCAAAACAGATTTAAAAGGACAAAATAGAAGTAATGAAGACATCGCATATATAAAGCATATACAGAGAAAAGGAACAGTAACCACAATAAAATAAAATGATAATCGAAGCACAATAAACAACAAGTAGTAGCAAAAATTGAGGGACCAAAAACTACGAGAATAGTTTTAATACTACTGGTATGCCAGGATAAACCTATCTTGCAGGACAGTGAGACAACGCTCAACAACGTACTAACCTACTACCCTAATCTGCAACCTATATAACTTTCTATCTAAGGTCATGTCCTCAGTAAGTTGGAGTTGTGTCATGTCTTGCCTAATAACCTCTCCACAATGCTTATTCGACCTACCTCCACCTTTCTTGAATCTCACCATAGTCAACCTCTCACATCTCCTCACTAGGGAATTTGTTTCTCTCATTTTCACATGCCTGAATCATCTCAATCTCGCTTCTCCCATCTTCTGTACCACAAAATCCACTCTCGCCTTATCTCGAATGTCTTCATTCCTAAGAGTATCTCTCCTAATATGTCCGCACATCCGCCTTAATATGCTCATCTCTACTAGTATCATCTTCTAAACATGAGAGTTATTAACTGGCCAACACTCCGCGCCATAAAGTAATATGATAAGTATTACCTATCAAATGTATAAAATTGATATTTAACGGACATAAGAAGGACGAATAATGAATACTCAATAATTTTCATAGAATATATAATTAGATTTTGTGATAACTCGAACCAATGAAAATTTAAATAATTAAAATCTAACTTTTGACATCTGCGTGTTATTTTACTACCAAATAAGTAAGTAAATAATAACCGTATTAATATTATTATCTCTATCTCTCCTCCTTACCTCTTCTTCAAGAGACAAGATATTCTCATGTTTTATGAAATTAAATAAATTTATAAAGAAGCACCATTTGTTTGAGAATTTGATGGTCGTTATAGTGATGCGATGTTATGTATGTATACTGACATTTTATATTTGGATCTCATTTAGCCGTTATAAACAAAAGTACGCAAAAAAATTATTTTATGTACTTTTTATATGCTATAGATGAAAATAATATACTTGTTAATTTTAAAATTTCAATTGATTTTCATAACTCATTAATTAAAAATTAAAAAGACTAATAAATTATAAATAAATCCATGACTAGTTGTGTACCATACTGATAAAAAAGGGCAGTTGCACTAAGCTCCCGCTATGCACAGGGTCCGGGGAAGGGCCGAACTACAAGGGTCTATTGTACGCAACCTTACCTCACATTTCTGCGAGAGGCTGTTTCCACAGCTTGAACCCATGACCTTCTGGTCATATGGCATCAATTTTACTAGTTACTCCAAGGCTCCCATTCGAGTTGAAATATAAGAAACATACACATTTGAAATTAATTGAGAATTTAAATACAATTTCAAGTTTGACATAAGAATTCTACAATTATAGGTTATTTCATAAATTCATGTCTCTTAGCGATAATATAACTTTTGAATTGAAGAATAATTTTGTTCAAACTTTCAGCAAAAGGAAAATCAATAACTTTCCCTTAAAGGTTGTCTAAGAGCTTAACAATTGATTATTCTATCTCACCCATAACAATAGGTTGTGGCTCTTCATCAACACTTTCATTGTCACACATAAATGCGGATCGAAGTATTATTTTTTTAAATAATAAATAAAGCAATAAAGGAAGAAGAGTAAAGAACTTTAAAAACTTACAAATTTATTTCATGGGAATTGAAAGCATAGTTTACAGGGTAATCAGGAAGAGAAAATATTTGAGGGGGTAATTTTCGGATGGCTTAAGTGTTACAACTTGAGAGCCTTATATAGGCCTCAGAGAAGAATGATCTAATTACTAATGGACGGCCAAGGTTAAATGGCTTTTCAGAATGTCTTTTGCTTTTCTGAAGGGTCATTTGTCTTTTACTGTTCATGGGGCCCTTGCCTTTTACTTTTCCAAAGGGTCACCTGCTTTTTCAACGAATCTTCTGCTTATGTCTCTTCTGTTTTATCCTTTTGTTTTAAGTCAAAAAGTATGATTGGGCTATTCCTCTCGGGGCCAGCATATCTCCGTTGTCTGGTTCGCTGGTACTGGAAGAAGTTGTGTCAATTAATTCCATTATCTGACTGGAATCGTCATTATCTTCTAATTTAGATAAGGCGATCCTTCTTCTTACCTCTGCCTTGGAGACTGAAGTTTCTCCGGATGAAGATGAACTCTTCTTCTCTCTTTTTACTTGGGTTTCTTCCTTAACTTTGGGACTCCATCCTTTAATTTTGATGGTTTTGCTGAGATAACGGATCCTATTCATTTCTTGAATATCAAAGGACCAATATAATATATATGATATCCGTTTATGTATGAAGAACTTGCATAATTTAATATGTTCTAGTTGGGTTGAAATTTGTTGTTCCTCTAAGAAACCTGTATATCGATTTTGGAAGCTTGGTGTTATTACCTGTAAATTTCCTCCAAATATGTTCCACCATTCGTAGAATCATCTGGGGATGATCTTCTCTTTTAGTCCCTCCGAATACTTAACAAACCATGTATGGGTATTTGGGCGGACATATAGGAAGTTAAACTAGGCATCTTTATAATCATACCAATTATATGTCTGGGGCTTGTGGCTTCTGGATAAAGGTATTGGGGTGTGTAGGTGATCTACATACCAGTTAAACGGGCTTAGTATCTTTTTTATTGTAAATTTGGAATACTCAATTGCTTCTGGATTATTTTTGAAGTAGTTGTGCTCGACTTCTATTGAGTCGGTATCTATGAGAATAAATTCATAATATTTCCTAGTTTTAATAGAATCTTGGGTATCTACGTATTTGTAGTTGGTGTAGCAAGGTTTTAGTAGATCTTGTACCCTGAAATTTTTGTACTGTTTATCTAGTGCCATTATTGGTAGAGCTTGTGATACAATAAATTCCCATTTTGGAGGATGGGTGCTGCTGCTTGCTGATGTTGTCTTCTTCTTAAGAGGAGTTACTGGTTTCACTACTTCTGAGTAAGATTCTGGGGATTGCATTTTGTAATTATCCCTGGTTTGTATTTCTGCTGGGGACGCTTTAAATGGCAATGCTTGCGCCAGTCATGTTATTAGCACCTTTGAAGGGGCTGAGCTTTTGTTACCTGCTAGTAGTCTGGGGAATTCCGCTAGTACGGAGAATCTTCCTTCGTAACTGGTGTTATGAAGGGGTTTGGTTGTTTTTTTTTGGTGTAAAGGGTTATTTCATTTTTTCTTCTGGTTTAAGCTGAAATGGAGGTCTCATCGGGCGAGAGCCCGGAAAGCTTGGTCTCATGGTTTCCCTACAAGAATTCTCTTGTTAAAAAATATGGCAAAGAATTTTCTTCACCCTTTATAAAATCAAAGCTTGATAGTAGTGCTTGCCATCTGGCAAAAATCTGTTTAGAAACAAGGTTTTTAACATCCTTTTGCAAAACGTCTTTGGCTGATTTACAGTCGACTCTTAGTAAAAATTCTTTATTAATTAGGTCGTCTTGAAATTTTGTGATACATAGCACTATAGACAAGATTTCCTTTTTAATTGTACTATAATTCTTTTGAGCTGAGTTCCAGACCCTAGAGGTGAATCTAACCAACTGTTCGGTGGACTCAGGAGATAATTTCTGTTTAAGAATGCCACCGTAATCAATATCGGAGGCGTCTGTTTCAACGATTATAAAAGCTTCAGGATTTGGGATTCATAGACAAGGGAGCTTTTGTACTATTTCTTTGACTTGTTTGACTGCTCTACTTTGGTCTTCTGACCAAGGGACCAGATTTTTCTTAAGTCTTTTATAGAGAGGTTCGCAGACCTGTCGGACTTGAGGAATAAAATCTGCTACATAGTTTAGGCTTCCTAAGAACCTTTGAAGCTGGGTTTTATCAGTCAATTCATCTGGAAACTTGGTTGAGAACTCTATGGCTCTACAAATTGGTTTGTAGGTTCCTTGATAGAGGTCATGGCCTAAGAACCTAATTGATGTTTGAAAAAAGTTTTACCTTTTTAGCGCTTACTGCTAGACGGTTCTGTTTAATTATTTTAACGAAAGTATTAAGATGTTTGAAATGTTGATCTATACTTTCTGAGAATATAAGGACATCATCTATATAAACTATAGAGAATTGACTATATGGGTTAAATATATTATTCATAATATTCTGGAATTCTGATGGGGCATTTTTAAGCGCAAAAGGCATAACATTCCATTCATATTGTCCAAAGGGGACGTTAAAAGCTATTTTATACTTATCCTTTTCTTCAATTTGAATCTGCCAAAATCCTGACTTCATATCAAATTTACTATAGATATTAGCTTTATAAGTTCTTTTTAATAGATCTGGTTTATTAGGTATTGGGTACCTAATCCATTTTAATACTTGATTAAGGGGCTTATAATTAATTACAAGCCTGGGGGCTCCTCTTTCCTTTTCTGCGCTGTTATTAACATAAAATGCTGAACAACTCCATTGGGATTTTGAGGGCCGAA
This sequence comes from Anisodus tanguticus, assembly GCA_034509755.1. Taxonomy (NCBI): domain Eukaryota; kingdom Viridiplantae; phylum Streptophyta; class Magnoliopsida; order Solanales; family Solanaceae; genus Anisodus; species Anisodus tanguticus. Next base: position 38,909,970 of record CM067542.1, read on the forward strand.
TGATTTTCTTTTGAAGTAAATCATTAGTTTCCTTTTTACAGTATTCCATGAGCTCGTGGCTCATCTGAATTGGTCTGGCTTTGGTGGGAATAATATCTTCATTAAAGTTGTCTATGTATGGTAATGTTACCATATGTTTCTTTCTTTCCCAAAATGCGCTGGGCAATTCTGAGCATACTTCTAATTCTATTGAATTATGTAACTCTTTTATTTTGCTGACTACCTCCGGGGTTTTTAAAGTGGATTCTATCCTTTTAATATTTATATCTTCTTTGAGATAATTTATTTGATTGGTTAAAAGGTGAATTCTATAAATTGTTTTTTTGTTTAACAAATTTACTTTCGTTTGTCGAAAGAGGATTTAGATTGGGAAAAGTGATTTCTTTCCCTAAAGAGGTAGTATAAATTCCATCTAGTTTTGCTGTATAAGGCTTTATCTGGGTTAAAAAGGGGATACCTAATATTACTTCTTCAGTAATGTTTCTGGTAACCACAAAGTTGTTTATAAAACAGACTCCATTATTGCAAATATGAACTTTAGAGAGTTTATAATTTATTTTTAACCTTTCTCCTGTCGCGGAGTAAAGCTTAGAGGTACTTTTTTCTAAGTACTTTGTTGGAATTAATCCTTCTGAGATGCAGTTTTGGTCTGCTCCTGTATCTAAGAGGGCTATTTTATTGAGCGTAAAATTCTTGTTTATTACAAGGTTAACTGGGATATGATAGCTTAAAGCCTTTACTCTCGAGATTGTTTTAAGACCAGATCTTTCGAGGCTAGAGGTTTCTTCGTCCTTATCTTCTTCATCTGAACTAACTGTTTCTAGTTCTTTGGAGGTTTCGGGGGAGAATATTTCTCCTAAAGGATTTAGATCTTTGATTAATCTATTGGCAAATGACTCTGTTTCTATTGAACTGAGTCTTTCTTTAACCTCGCTAATTTCTTGTTTAAGCTGAGATACTTCTCCTTGCAAATCTTGCAGAGTGGTATCAGTTTTTGCTGCCTTAAATTTATGTAAAACTTGTTTCATATTAAAAGGCTCAACGTCCTTTTTCTTATTTTTATGATTAATAATAAGCTTTTTTAATTCAATAAGATACTGTTTTTTACGGTCTTCGTCTTCGATATGTTCTATCATATCAAAGAAGGATTCTTGACTACTACTTGATATAACGTTAATAGATTGGTTATTGCAGGTACAGTATATTCATGTACAATTGCAGTCATTACCGGAGTTGGAGTTGTCTGAGCTATAGTCAATGTCCAATAATTCTTCATCACTGTATTCTTCAGAAGAGTCATTGGACTATTCTTCAAGAATAGTATAAAGTTTATCTTTTACGTCTGAATTTAGTTCTAATAAGTTTATTTTTTCTTTCTTTTTATTAGGTTTTTACATTCATTGGCCATGTGACCGATTTTTCCACAATTCCAGCATTTTCTCTTTTTTGGGGACGCCTTGTAATTTGTTTTATGGTCTGAAGATTTTTTAACTTTGGATCTTCTTTTGTAATTTTTATACCTGGTTTTGGGAGCAATATTTCTATTCCACCTTTTATAGCCTTTCATGGCCTCTCTGGAGGGAGCTGTTAACTTAACATAGCCAAAGTCTTTGCAAAAACTTCCTAATTCATTTCTTGAAGTTTTCCGTTCCTTTTTTAATTGGTTTGTTAGTTTTAAGTTGTTACATAACTCTAAACCAGTAAGATTAATAAAACTTATTATATCTCCGTAAGTCATTAGATTGTAAGGAGTTTCTCCACCATATTTATTTCTAATAGTAGTTCTAACCTTTTCTGCAAATAAAGCAGGCAGGCCGCTTATAAACCTTTCTTTCCAATAATCATGGTTACAGTCTTCTCTTATCATAACTTTGTTAAGGAAGATGTCTTTATACCATCTAAAATCATGAAGTTTAGGGCAGGTTAAATTATTGAGGATTTCTAAACTTTTCTCTTGGAAGAGTTTAGGTTCTCCTATAAAGTGTTTGGCAATACAGTACAGTAGGGTAGGGGTAGTGTCTTCTCTGACCTCCTGTCCTATAGTTCTGTCTGGGTTTACTATTTGTATTATAGTGGTGGCATTTAATATGCTCTCCCTGTTTTCTTCGGTGAGGTAGTTATCCCACCAATTTTTTAACATCCCGGTGAATCCCGAGGTTAAGATTGTAGCGGTTTTTTTGTCGCTATTTTCTTTTATTCTATGAGCCGTTATGGCTATACCCATTTCGTGTAATTTGGAATAGATTTGGCCCTCTGCTAAGCCATCTATATTCCACTCTGAGATTTCCGTTCCTGAAAATGACGAGTAGGTCTGGTATTGGTCTTCTTCAAACTGCATGTCTGGGAAAGTAGGCTTACTATAGTAATTTTTTCCTCCATCATGTTTGGATAGTTTATTAATGTCGTGGTTGTTACTGGTAATGGTTTGAATCCCCTTACCATTAGTTTTGATGTTAAGATCTTTCATTCTTTGATTTAGCTTCTCTAGCATTTTGTCGCTTATGTCAACCTTTTCATTTAAGGTTGGGTAATTACTGGCTGAAAATTGAGGTATTTTAAATAGGGGATTAGATTCTCTATTAGTGTTATTAATTTTTTAGGACTTTAGTTTTTCCTTTAAGGTTGATTTATTATTAGCCTGGTTAAGCTTGTTTGAGACTACGTAAAGTAGTTGGTTGGTGTAGTTATTTTGTTGGATGACTTTATTAATATCTCCCTTTTCTACCAGCTTACTGCCATTGGCGTCCTTTAAATCTCTTTTGAAGGGGGTGGTTATTATAATCTCACCTTCTATAGGAATTTTGATTTGCTCTAAGGTGGGACCTCTGACTCTACGGTCTTGGTACTGGTATACCATTTATTGACAAGAGTGCTAAGAGATTCCTTTTTATCTTTTAACTGACCAGTGATTTCAAACCACTTGAAGAATTCAATATTGCAACTAACTCTTTTCATGTATTTAATCCATTGTTTTCTAAAAGATAACCTTATGTTTTATTCATAGGTTTCTACATACCATTTTCTTTTGAGGGCATGCTCAGGGCTTGTCCATAACTTTCCTAAGAGTTTAAAGTCTATTTTGAAATTATTTTCTGATTTGATCATGCCAAGGGTTCCTCTTTCTCTGGACGGTAGAGGGCCTTGCATTTCACTTTCAGTGGGACTACTGGTCCTTATAATAGGTTCTTAGTGGACTTTAGGTATGGCCGAAGTATAATCTACTCCTTTTATCTTTTGTTCTCCTTCAGGAGCAGAGTTTGCAGAATTTTCTTCGTAATAGCATTCATCCTCCCGGGGTTTGGAAGAAGATGCTGCGAAGGAGTATCTTGAAGAGGACTTAGAATTTGATCTTAAAAATTTTAAGTCAATAAATCCATTGGGATACTGTATTATTTGTTCAATTTTAGAATTTTCTGGTTCTAATTTTGGTTGGGTGATGGCCTCGAAGTGCCATTCATCTTTTGCTAAAATTTCATTCCATTTTAGCATTAGAGGAACAAAGACATTACTATGCTCCTGGTTTCTTCCATAAGCATTGTAGCTCATTTGTTACTCATTAATTTAGCTTTTGGGGCTAAAGTTGTTTTCATTAGTCTGTAGTACACTCTGTATATTACATCTATTTCTCTGGTATTTACTTTGCTATTCATGTTTTTTGTTTTGATATTTAATTTTAGGGTATCCATAACATTCTGATCATTAGTATCAACTGAAAAATTTGGGCAGCAATTAAAATATACTGGGCCTCTAGCTAAATTGCTTTGTAAGTCTCCTAATAGGAAGTCATCAAAGTTTAAAAGTCGGGCATCTCTTAATAAGAGACAGATGAGCGTGTCTAAACCAAGGCGATATAAAGGTTTGACCGCAACTTGTACAAGTCCTATGTGTAGGAAGTTGTAATCCTTTTTGTATCTGTTTATATCTTGAGCTGCTAATAGCTTAATAACTTCTTTAGAGTTATTTATAGTCATTGTGGACTCACAAGTCTTAAAATTATAATTTTTTATAAAATCAAACCTTCCGGTTTCATAAACAGATTTGAAAGATTCCTTTGGAATGTTCCAGTTCTGTAAATCTCTTTCTACCTTAGCAATCTTTGAGGTTGAGGTAGCGAGGTTCTCACTGTTTAACATGTTTTGGTTTTCAGATTTGTTCATTTAGAACTGGGTTGTATATAAACTTAGCATATAATCTGAGTTACGAATTAAATTCTCTTGTCTCTCTAGTAAATATCCTAGATGAAGGTTTCCCTTATATAAGCTAACCATTTTATTTACGATTACTTGTCTAACTATTGTTCGACAGTAGGGGTCTAGTGACTCGGAGGGTACTAGAGTTTTATAATAATTTAAATCCTTTATAATTTGATTTTTTTTTGTTTTATAAGCCTATTTTTTCTGTTATACATTCTAATTTCATATAATTAGCACTCCTGATTGTTTCAAATGAATGATGGATTTTCATAATAGAATTATATTGAAAAGGTGTTTGTAAAGGTGTTTTAATGGAGGGGACTACTATCCTTAGAGCTATTATCTTTATAGATTAAAAGATCTTCTTACAGTTTATCTTCCTATTCAGTATATAGTAGGTATCCTATACTATTCTTAGTCTTCGAGTATTAGGTGGGTGTTCTTATCCTAAGTACTTGGCGACATGACACCAAATCCGGGTCCGGCTCTAGCACCTAAGCTTACAAGCTACTCCAACGGAAGTTTCAGGCTCGTCAATGTCTGATTCGAGGATTAATCGGATACCACAAACTATTGGATACAAAACAACTATCTTTTATAGTGGACTAAGAGTATAGTAGAGGGTAACAACAGAATATGAAGGGGAGTCGAAACTGACATAATATCAAATAATCTGAGATGATCTCTTGAGTGAGTAATACATTTTCCACAATACTCATGCCTTTCACAAAACCAGCTTGGTTTAGAGATATTATCCATGATAAAACATCCACTAGTCTTTCATGAATTAACATTGAGAAAATCTTATTCACAAAATTACTTGAACTAATTGGTCTCACGTCTGAGAAGATATTAATTATATCCTTGTTAGGTAATAAAACCAAATTAGTATAAGTAATAAATCTAGGCAATTCAACTTCACAAACATAGGCCTTACCCATATTTGTGATATCATTTCTTATGATCTCCCAACATGTTTGGTAGAAAACACCAGTAAAGCCATCTAGTACATTAGCACTTTCTCCATTCAAGCTAAAAACCACATTCTTCACTTCCTCCTCAGATGGATATGCTCAAATTTGATCATTTGATTCTGCATTGATCATTTTCGGAACATGATCCAGAATTTCAAAGTTAGTAGGATCCTCCTTAGTGCTCCCTGTAGAATCTGATGGCTTCTTCTGCTATTCCATATGTTGTTTCTCTCTGTATGCCATTCTAATCATGTATCCTCTTCAATTGCAATCTTTTCATCATTCCATGTACATATGCATGAAAGAATTTGGTATTTCTGTCCCTATCTTGAAACCATTGCATCCCTGTTTTTTGTTTCCAGAATTCGTCTTCTAAATGCAAATACCTATTTAAATCAGCCTGTAATCTATGTAACCTCTATTTGTTTCCTGGTGTAGGTTGTAACTCAAATTTTATTTCATGGACTTTAATCACATCCTATAATGTCTCTATTTCCTAAAAAAAATATTACCAATTGTGCTTCTACTCCACTGGGTCAAAGCCACTTTAACCTTCTCCATTTTATGATGAAAAAGGACAAGGATTGTCTATAAAATTTGCTGACCAATGTACTTTCAATGTGTCCACAAAATTTTCATGCTTAGCCCAGAAATTAAGAAATTTAAAAGGCTTCTTGATTGGTTCCACTTCCCCTGAATAGGATATCAACAAAGGAGCACGATCAGAACCAATTCTAATTAAATAAGCAATCTCCAATCTAGGGTACTTATTCTGTAACTCTTGGTTCCCCAGACATCTATCCCGCCTTTTAAATATACAATCATCTCCACTTTGTCCATTGCACTAAGTGTATTTGCTTCCTTTACGACCAAAATCCCCCACTCCACAAGTTTGAATGCAACCTTTAAAATCCTGTACTTCATTCACTGTTAATGGCAAACCATACTTCTCTTCTTTAGATGTAATAACATTAAAATCTCCCCTATCATCCAAGGATCATTCATATTATTAGCAATATCTTCTAAAGATTCCCATAGATCTAACTTTTTTGTCTGAGTACATTTTGGCATTTACTAATGAAATCAACATTTCATCAAATCCTCCTTGTAATTTTAGCCTCAAAGTCAACTGCTGAGGATGATCCGTCACTGTCTGAACTTCAAAAATATCATCAACAAAAGCCCATATCTTCCCTGAACAATTAACCATAGTAGTTTGTAATCCAATTCTTCTTCTGTATATCTCAATTGTATCTGCATCCTGAAAATATTCTAATAAACCTATAAAGTCAAAATTGTACTTCTGATGCATCTTCATCAATCTTGTAAAAGCTTCCATAGTATTAACAGATCTAATATTTCATATGATTGCATTCATCATAGAAAATTAGATTTATTAACATTGCTTCTAGTTTGAACCCCACCACTTGGTGGAATATTGTTATCTTTAGTAACTTTCTTCTTCCCCCTTATCAAGCCCTTCTCCACTTGTTTAGGTGATAAATCTCCTGCCCTAGCCACAACTTATAAGGTGTGACTTATAGAATGAACATTTAAGTCCTTCACCCCTTCTTTATTCTTCTTCTTTTCCATACTTATAACTTGTGTCTAGACTAACTACCCCATGCCATGCTTAGTCTGAATTATTTGACTTGTATCTTGCAATTCTTCTCTTTCTCTGCTATCTTCCTTATTCAGCTCTTTCTATTTTGAATTTTCTGGGGTATTGGAAATACTAGGAACCTCTACATGTACCTCATGTTTTATTGCTTGTGATGCTATTACATTTGGTTAGTTCTCTGGCCCCTTAATCTCATTCCCTTGCTTCTTAGTCTTGCTATGATCACTTCCACTTTTGCTTGTTAAGTAACTATCTTTTGTTATATGTGCTTTATCTTGGGTACTCTCAACACATTCAGTTTTCTCTACATCTTCTTCTTGTTGTTCCTCTCTATTTGCCTCTTCCACTGGTGTGTTCTCCTTTTTGTTCTCATTACTACTTTGTTGACTACTTTTTTCTGGGCTTATCTCCTTCACTTTTTACTTTGTTCCTTCCTTTCTTTCTCCTGATTTTTGTTGTTCTACAGGTTTAAATGCCTTTGGTTGGGTCTTCTCTAGTGTTTTGTGCATTTCCAGGTCAACTACCTCATCTTCCTTCAGCTCCTCTGTTATTGCTGAGAATGTCAAATGTATTATGTGTTTCTACCTTATTCTTTTCCTTCTGATTGTTGTGTTCTCCTACTTCCCCCAATATCACACCACTGGAATCTTTGATGTACTTGTTTTTTCTTCTCAATATTTATTCTTGTCTGGCCTAAATATTTCCAACAACTTTCCCACTTGTCAGTTTCTTCATTTGATTTGCTATTGTGCCAATTTCATTGTTATTGTCCCCTTCTTTTCTCAAATTTTGTCTTTATTGTTTCTCCAATTCATGATGTAGAGCCCTGTATTCTTGTTCATCATGTCCTTGTAATTTGTAATGATTGCAATATTTAGGAAGAAAATCATACTTAATTAGCACCTATTTAGATTAGGCCTTTCCCGTTTCTTCATTTTTCTCTGATATATAAATTCTCTGTGGATGATTTGCTAACAAATCAATTTCAACTTTCTCCTTTGCGCATCTAGGTCTTATTCTATTTACAGTAGCTAGATCCACTGTCAAAGGTTTCATTCTAGGTCTTTGCATGGCTCTCGACATGTATATCTAAGAGTTATTAGTGACATGAGACTCAGATATGTTAATTCACCAAGTCCAAGGAGAATGAGCTACGAAGAGTGAAAAGATCTTACCATATGTGAACCTCAGACAAAGGTTATGCAAAATGTTTAGAAAGATCGACTTCCGGCATACGCCTAGGGCTCAGAACTAATTCGCTGACGCTCTTGCAACCATAACATCCATGATATAGTATCCTAAAAGTAGCCACATCGATCCTCTAAAGATCAGAATCAGGGCAGAACATGCTTATTGTTCTCATGTGGAAGCAGAATCTGACGGTAAACCTTGCTACGCTGACATAAGCACATACCTGGAAAGGGGAGAGTATCCCGAGAATAACACAAGCACCAAAAGAAAACTATCAGAAGAATGACTAATGGTTTCTCTTTTAACAAAGGAGTACTCTATAGAAGGATGCTCGATCTAGGGATACTCAGATATGTCGACGCTACAAAGGCCACAAAATTGTTAGAAGAGGTACATGCTGGGACTTGTGGTCCACATATGAATGGGTTTGTCCCAGACAAGAAGATCCTAAGGGCAGGCTATTATTGAATGACCATGGAAACTGACTGCAGTAGATTTGTGCAAAGATGCCATCAGTGCCAGATTCATGAATATCTAATTAGGGTACCACCGAGTGAACTCAACGTCATGAGCTCACCATGACTATTTGTAGCTTGGGGCATGGACGTTATCGGGCCCATATATCCAGCTGCATCCAATGGACACCACTTCATGCTAGTGGCCATAGACTATTTTACCAAGTGGGTCGAAGGTACTTCTCACAAGTCATTGACAAAAGAACGTTGTAGCAAACTTTGTGCGAAACAACATCATATGCTGATTCAGGCATCCTAGAGTCGATCATAACTGAAAATGGAGCAAATCTGAATAGTCATATAATGAAGGATATTTGTGAACAATTTCACATAATCCATCAGAATTCTACTGCCTACAAGGCCACAAATGAATGGAGCCGTAGAGGCAGCCAATAAGAACATCAAAATGATACTGAAAAATGACAGACAATTACAAATATTGGCACGAACAGTTTCCTTATGCATTGTTAGGTTACCAACAACAACTCAAAACTCAATAAGAGTATCCCTATACTTACTTGTCTACGGTACTGAAGCAGTGACACCAGCTGAGGTAGAGATATTGTCACTCAGAATCATACAAGAAGTAGAGCTGGACAACGTAGAGTGGGTCCAAAAAAGATATGAGCAACTAGTTCTAATCGACGAGAAAAGAATGGTCACCATATGTCACAGTCAACTATACCAGCAGAGAATGGCACGCGCCTTCAACAAATGGGTCAGAGCTCGAATCTTTCAGATAGGACAATTGGTACTCAAGTGCGTGTTTCCACACCAAGACAAGTACAAAGGAAAATTTGCACCCAACTGGCAAGGACCCTACATAGTTCGTAAGATACTATCAGGAGGAGTTGTAATCTTAGTAGAGATGGATGGCCAATAGTGGCCCAAAGCAATCAACCCAGACGTGATCAAGAGATACTACGCATGAAGGCACACTCTTTAAATTTGTAATCACATTTCTTTATTTTAATCACTACACAAGACCTATCTCTTACGACAGAGATACATAGAAAAATCCACATCGGATTTGTCTTCTTAAACTGTAATAGAAAAAACAAAATGACATTTCCTTGTAATATGAACTACGCGATGACCAGATTTTCTGAGGTGGGATACGTAGGCAGTTTATTTAGGACTCGGTCACATTATTATAAAAAAACCAATCATCTTTTTTCCGAACTACGTTCGACCTGATTCCTGCTACGACAAGATACATTGGCGCTCTTTGACCTCGGTCGCACCGAACAAAAAATCAAAGGAACCCTAGGAAGCCTCTAAGATACGAAGATTTTAAAATTACCTCACAAAGTCTCTAGACCCCAAACATGTAACTAGGGCAGAATTTTTGAGAGGGTCTCAAAAATTTCTTCACGACGATTCAGCACAAGAGTCAGTCGGTCTTAAACTTTCAATTGGGGCAAAATTTTTGAGAGAGTCTCAAAATTTCCTTCAGAACGGTTCAACACGAGAGTTCTTCGCATGACAACTTTTAACTGCGGCAGAAATTTTAAGAGGACCTTAAAAATTCCCTCACGATAATTCAACACGAGAGTTCGCTGCATGACAACCTTCAACTGGGAATTTTTTTTCGAGGTAGTCTCAAAAATATCACCCGGATAAACAAGGAGCACGCCCTGAGCGCCAAGGACGATAGAAGAGCTTCGCTCAAAGCATATATGTCATGACAATGAGATAATAAATTTTAATAAACAAAAAATGTTCTAGTCAAATATTATTTAAATTTATGATCAACGTTTAAAAAAAATACTTTTATGTATCAAAAGTTCAATTCATCTCTCACAATACCAAGCCCAAGAGGGTCGGTGCCAAAAAGCAGAGGAATAACATAGCAGGAGCCGACGACATTGGTCAACCTCATAAAAACTAACAATTTTTCTATGATTGCAGATTTTCCAAAATGCCATCAGGAGGACATCGGTCTATTTAACTAACTTGTTTGTTTATGATGAAACATGTATAGCAATGAAAAAACTCCAACACCGAAAGATAATGCTACTCGGCCATGAGAGCAACAGAAGAGCAACACTACAAGGGCATAACGATCTAGCCATGAAATCCATAAAAAGCACAATGGGCCACAATGACAACATAATTCGGCCATGAGAGACACAAAAAGACAAAAGAAAGATAATTCGGCCAAAATTTTAAAAAATTGCATAAAAGGAGAAGTACTTTCAATTGGTCGGCTAAAAATCAGGTTTGTCAAATTTCCCTGCTCAGGTATAGTCTTGCCATCCATGAATAATGAAGGGGCAGTTGTTGATACCTAATTTTTACCCTCCAATAATTTTATTTAATTATTTAAAGTTTTCGAGTCACAAACGAAGTGAAATATACTTTTTATAAGATAAACATAATTTTACAAAATTATTCCAGAAGGATTTTGTCATTTCATTTGATAAAATATCATCCAGTATACTCATGTATATCATATCCTATTTGGATCATTAATTTCAATTTTAAAAAAAATTAAAGTAAAGATAATTGTACAATTTATTGCTCAAATTAAAAAATGATCAATATTCTATTCCATCAAATTTGGGAAGATTGTTTGATTAAATAGAATAATTAAATTACATCTCAATTTCAATTTTTTTTAATTTAAAAGGATTTGGCATGATTTAAATATTTTTATCTCCGACTAATATCAAATTTAGGCTCAATTTAAAGATCTTAATTTAATTGGGTTATAATTAAAATTATTTTGGTCATATTTTAATTTAAAAAAATGGCCACATTTTCAAACGGTCGAGTCCGGCCCAATCGAATCCCGACCTGGCTCAACCTTTCCTTTAACGCGTAAACCCCAGACCCCCACCCCCATTGTTGTCTTTTCCTCTTTGCGATATGCCCTAGTGGAACTACCACTACCACTACCACTGTACGCCTTGCCGGAAATGGCAATTTCTCAGGCATGTTGCTTTGGATCAGACGTGTCAAGCTATTTTGGGCAAGAGCAATTAATGCTCTTTCTCCCTCTCACCTCTTTCCACAGTTGAACAACCCTCAAAGGTGAAGTTATCCCTCTTTTGTTGCTTTCATTTATGATTCTGAATGAAATTTGTCTCATTTGATTTCAAATTTTATATTGTGATTGGTTGAGAACTATGAGGAGTGAATTTCCCCTCAAAACCTATTCTCCCACATCAGATTCCATAGAAATCCTAGGGTTTGAGGGTCTCTATAAACTGAGATCCATCCTTTATTGTTAAGATTTCCAGACATCAAATTCAAGGCTTTTATATTTTAACAGCTGATTTTCAATCCCAACTCAACTGATTTTGAGTAATTTTTTATTCCAAGCCCTTTGGTAGAGTCCTTAAATCTCGAAATTAGTCTTTTAGTTTTAAAAATCTTTTTTTGTGTGTATGAGTGTGATTGAGCATGGAGTTGAAGCATAAAGCGTCAACCTCGATCCCAGGCTGCCTCGCAAGAAGGTATTTGCTTCTCCATTTACTTTTCCTTTAAATTCAGTCCATTTACTTGTATGTTTTGTGTTTATGGGTTTATTTGGATGATTTCATGTCAGTTTATGGTTAATATGCTACTTAACTAGGTTTAAAATAGCATGAAACAATCATGTATGTATATTTAAGTAGTGATAATCTTATTCAAACTAATTTTATCAATGATTAGGGCTATTTTGGTTTGGTTTAGGCTTAATATATATTCAAAATGATGTTAGGATGATATGTGACTTGCTTATTATGATTTGTTTATTCTATATTATGCCTTTCACATGCTTACCTTAGTTAAATTTAGCTTAGTATGAGACTGATAGGTATATGGCATTTATTTTAGACCTCTTCATGTTGTAGTCATCAACTTGAGGTAGTGTATGTTAAGTGGGATCCTTAGTGACTTGTTTGGCCTCAATGCTTATTCATGTGGTGATCTTATACTTGCTGTTAACATCCTTGTTGCTCCAAAGTATGTATGTTGCTGTGTATACTGCCTAGTTTAGGTTGAGAATGGACTCAAAGTACCTATTTATTCATAATTTGTAATAATGAACCTGCTTGATTCATCTATGAGTGTCATATGTTCATTGTTGGCCAATTTAAGTGTGAAATGAACTATCAAGAATTGTGACTTGATGTGATAGTTTAGTCTATGAATGTCAAGTTGATTTAAGATTAATGTAGACTTCACATGGATCTGGTAGCATCTGTTCTTTCATGCCCATAGGGTCTGTGACTTCTGTGTGGATGGTTTAGGCTAGGTAACTACTAATATCCTAGTTTGTAACTCTATCATGCCTATGTGTACTCTGCTTCATGTCTAGATCATGTATGCTTTCCTGAATAGCATATACCATCATGTCATGTCTCTGTTTCCTGAGGGTTTAAGTTTTGGTAATATGATCTCCTTACACTTTGGTTTAAATTAGAGAATACTAGGCTTTAAAAACTCAGAATGATATTTATCTCTGTTCAAATGCTATATTGAAGTCATGTTTTCTTACCCTTCATGTGTTTGGTTGAAACTATTAGCTTGCCACCTGGATTAATGCCTACTATTTGACCTAGAACTTAGACATCTGAATGATTAAGTTAAGATGTAACATAATAGGTAAATGGTTAGGTTTTTTCACACATGTATGCAAAATTGACCATGGCTAGTTCAGTATGATATGCCCAGTTGTTTGCATATGTGAAGGATACTTCTGTGTGATGTTTGCTTAATTGGTTCTCTGTCTAAATTCATGAATCCATGTTAGTCAGTTTACATATCCGTTTGACCTAGAGATTAGCCCATAAAATGAGGAGTTTGGTCAGAGATATTGAGGTTGTCCGAATGTGATAAATGAATTTGGTTTGGTGGTAGTCTTTAATTGATAACAACCATGTCCAATTCTGTGATAGTGTACTAAGTTTCAATATTTGCCAAATGATACTTGAAAGTGGTCTTATATGTGACTGTCTACTTACTGTCAATCTTATGCCTTGTGCTAAACCTTGCTACTGTCCTAATATGCACTAGACTCATTGATATGATAGGGGCTGCTATTTAAAAGGACTGAAATATGTCATATACTCAAAGTCATATGCTTTTGAATTGGGTAACACATAATGATGTTTAGATAAGTCTTGTCTAAATGTTTGAATGTTCTATGATGTCCCGTAGAAGCATGTTATGACAGTTAGGACTAAAATGTTATATTGATATACTCACTTAGAACTAGCTTGGCCTCTTCTCTTTTGTGTTATGTGTAACATCCTATACCCAACACATGTCTAGCACATCAACAAACCTGCAGTTTAGGTAGAAATCATGCTATCCACTTGGTCTGAACCTGACTTATCTGGTTTGTCCCTATTTGGTTTTAAATTTGATTACTTGTCACCTTCTTTAATAAGAAGACCAAGTCTTGATAGGATCTGAAGGTCGCAAATAGGACAAGTACAGGGTAGGGAAGTAATCTGTGTAACTCATTGCCTCTAGGTCTCAAAGTCTTGATGTTTAACTTGGTCTAAAAACCTGGGAAAAATTGTTTTGGTGCTGCTACTTGCCTGTTCATATACCTGTCCTATTGACATAGCTATATCATAGATAGACCATGCATGTTATTTGAACAACCCTCATTTGGTTATGTCTTACCCCTTTGTCTATAATAAATGCCTTAGGTGATCCTATGGTCTTGCTCTTCATACATTTAGACCTTTATATATGCCTTAGGATAATCTGAACTTTAAGGATGCATACTGTAGGTTTGTTATTTGCTTAAGTTTGAATAATAAGTCATGAAAGTGTAAGGATAAAATAGGAATATGTATGATGTGTATGCATAGGTGTTTGCTTCTGTTTGCCTTCATATGATATGCTATGTTCTTTTGATTGGGATACATGGTGAACATACATGAGTGTATATATATAGAGCATGTATACCATGCACACTCAGTACAAGGTATGCAAGGAATGTATATCACTTAGATGTTATGATATGCGAGTCTCTGGGCCTGGCCCATTCCCCACCTTTTTTAGTTTGTTCTGATGGCCTGCCATGCTTTAAGTGGGCCAGGCCCACTAGTCTATCTTGTTTTATTTTATGCACTGCTGTTACTGTTTTTTTGTGGGTTGTTAACATGTTAACTAAGTTGGTCCTCGTAACAACATCTGTTTACTTTACTCTAAAATAATCCATATGATGCATGTATTTAATTTAGGTAAGTGTAGATACCTTGTAACTTCGTTCTTCTTTTTTCTCTCTTCTCTCGCCGTATGCATGGGGCACAGGCCATTCAGGCCAGAGCTTTGACACCCCTGTTGGGTCAAAGGCCCAACCCCTACTCTTCCATCAAGTCTAAAGTTTTAGCTGCGCCTTGAAGACCCAACTATGAGTGAAAATAGTTAACTGGTGGGCTCGGTAGGCACACCAGCCTGACTCTTCTCATTTTCATATTTTAACCGATGCATACATCATTTAGAGTAGATTCACCAAAACTGTTTTTAAATCGGACTACCAGAAACTTGTACATTTTTTGGTATAATGGAGCAATTTTCTACAAAAGCTAAAGTTGAACTGTTTTGTGCTAAAATTTGGATCATTTTTGATAAAAACGGGCTGCTATAAATATGGACATATGACCTTAATAAAGCTGGACCGATATATGAGGAAATCAGATTGTGTTTTTGAGCAAACTAAAGCTGAAAATTTGGATTAAAAATTGATTTTCAAGACTTATTTTAATGAAAATGGGCTAAAGTTGTAAAACTTTTCAAAACTGTTTTTTGGGCCAGGCTCAATGAAGTTGATTTTTAAATAAACCAAACTTTTAAGGATTTGAGTTGAGCTATTTAAGTTTGATAATGTGAATATGAGTAGACCTTCAACATAGCATAAAAATGAAGAGTTTTGTATTTATTTCTAAACTTTAGCATGTCATTCTAAAATGAATTGCAGTCTCTTGTTTGAAAAAAGAAGGATTTCTAAAAGAAAAATGTGTAAGGAATATTTGGACAATTAATTGGACTAAAAAGTGGAGTTCTACTCAAATCAATTTTTGAGTGTACTTGGTCTGAAAGTGAATTGATGAAATTACCACTATACTACTCATTTCAAGTAGAATTTAACTCTTGTTTTCAAATCCTTCTGTCACTTGCAGTAAATGAATGATATGTTAATGTTTTTTTTGCAGGAAATAAACATTTTAAAGTAATTTATAACAAAAAGCATGTTCGAAGGTCAATCGTATTCTACGGATCCTTAATACCGAGGGGTTTCACCTTCCCCGGGAGATCATCATAATCTTTACCTTGACTCTGGTTCAAAAAGGATTTTTCATGGATTTTTGAATAAATCCTTTTAACTTGGTTAGGATAAATTAGGTGGTGACTCTAAAATTAAATTATCCAAATTAGAGCACCAACGACCTCCTAGTAGCTTTTATGCCTCAGAGTAAAAGTAAATCATAACAAGGGGCACATACTTCTTTAGAAAGATCTGATAAAACCTGGTCCAAGATAGTAGAGGCAACCCCGCTGGTCGACAGTCAATATAAGCCCTCCACCATTGTTTTGCATCACCCAAAAGCTGAAGAACAAGAAAACAAACCCTATATGACTCAAAGATACCCAAAGTATTGAGCTTTTCATGGCTGCTCACTATAAACTCATAGGCATCCTCCTTAGGCTGGCCATAGAATACGGGAGGCTTCATGTTGGAGAAATGCTCCCATATCTTTCGCTCATCGTGTTTCATAATAGCAAATGTAACCGGTCGGGGACCAAACTTTGGTGCTAGAATCTCATTTATACGGGGTGCCGAAATAGCAGCCGAAATAACAGCTTGCTGAACCCTTGGAGTACAGAACACGGGAGTCTGTCCCTCTCTCACTCGGGTATGTGACCGACCTGGAGTAGTCGAAAGAACGCTTGTCTGGGGAAAACCATCTAGAAAACTTAATATCCTGACCATAGTGTCTTGAAGAACCGAAGTAGCTACAAATCTGAGCTGATCCTGGGCTGGTCCTATCTCCTCATCATAATGATCATCTTGAGACTCAATATCCGGCTCGAGGGACACTAATCTAGCATAAGCCTGACCGTCTCCATGTGCCTCACCCCTCGCCGGTGCAACTTCTTAGGCTTTACCTCATCCCCGACCATGGCCAATACTACAACTGCGCACTGCAGGTGTAGGTGCCGGTGCCTCCTCTCTCACCGCCTGAGCACAAGTCCTCATCATCTATGAGAGAATAGGAAACAAGGGTCAGATATAAATTTGATCAATGTTATCATGAAAGGAATGAAGAAAGTGAAGTTTCCTAAATGCCCCATAACATCTCGAAGATAAGTACGGATGTCTCCGCACCGATCCGCAAGACTCTACTGGATATTGCTCTTGTATCGTGTTTCATAATAGCAAATGTAACCGGTCGGGGACCAAACTTTGGTGCTAGAATCTCATTTATACGGGGTGCCGAAATAGCGTACCGAAATAACGACTTCTTTGAACCCTTGGAGTACAGAACACGGGAGTCTGTCCCTCTCTCACTCGGGTATGTGACCGACCTGGAGTAGTCGAAAGAACGCTTGTCTGGGGAAAACCATCTAGAAAACTTAATATCCTGACCATAGTGTCTTGAAGAACCGAAGTAGCTACAAATCTGAGCTGATCCTGGGCTGGTCCTATCTCCTCATCATAATGATCATCTTGAGACTCAATATCCGGCTCGAGGGACACTAATCTAGCATAAGCCTGACCGTCTCCATGTGCCTCACCCCTCGCCGGTGCAACTTCTTAGGCTTTACCTCATCCCCGACCATGGCCAATACTACAACTGCGCACTGCAGGTGTAGGTGCCGGTGCCTCCTCTCTCACCGCCTGAGCACAAGTCCTCATCATCTATGAGAGAATAGGAAACAAGGGTCAGATATAAATTTGATCAATGTTATCATGAAAGGAATGAAGAAAGTGAAGTTTCCTAAATGCCCCATAACATCTCGAAGATAAGTACGGATGTCTCCGCACCGATCCGCAAGACTCTACTGGATATTGCTCTTGTATTTAAGACCGTTTAACCTAAAGCTCTGATACCAACTTTGTCACGACCCCTTTTAGGCATCATGGTGGCATCTGCACCTTTCCCACTAGTAGGCGAACCACTCCCCAATTAACAACATAAAATAACTAAGCAAGCGGAAGTAACAAAATAATTAATAAAATTGTCGTATCATAGCATAAATACTGAAACAAGTCTGATACCAAGTTATTACAACCCCCAAAATCTAGTTTGTAATACAAGAGCAGTAAAATAAATATCAAGTTGACTCTAGTGTAATCCTATGCTAAGCAAGTTCAATAAATCATATAGGTCACCTTGTTCACATAAGAGTTCAATAGATCATATAAGTCACCTTGTTTACATAAGAATTCAGTAATCAACAATCCAAGTATTATGGAATCATTCAACAAGATCCTTTTATCATGAAGTCACCCAAGTTTCCATAACTAGTCCAAATCACGTTACCAACCAACAAGTAATCAATTTATAAATGAATGTATGATATGAATGCAAATTCCAGGTACCTTTCCACAACCGATATACATACGTTCAAATTCTATGAACTGTAACACATGGGGAACCCGCGCTATCTAAATACCGCTCCTAGCCATTCAGAATTCAACACACGTATCTGACTAGAGCCAAGAGCCCTTTGGAGTCATATCAATCATTTCCATTATCTCAATATTTTTAACCATCTCATAATATATCCTTACCTTTCCAGTCTCATTGGACCTACAACATTTCTATACCACTCCACTTTCAATATCATCAGAACCATGAGTGTATGAATGCAATAACAATGACAAGACAAGTAATCAGGATGTGTGATATGCAATCAAGTATAAGAGATGAATATCACATGCTTTTAGTAACTCAATGACACACAATTCCATGTAAATCAATCTATCATATGAAAAGCAATGTGATGAATAAACACGACACTATATCAACAATGGCGACAAGACCAAATAACATCAGTCAGAACCAGCCTAAGGCTGATCTCCCAAATCATCCATCAACATAGTTCAACACGGTACCCATCCAAGCGTTCATCACAACTGCTAAGGTGAGACCCCCAAACATGCCCAATACCCCTCAATATTTATAACTAGTACGCACTTCTATCGGAGTCTACAAAGGATAAACCGTAGCCTACCTCAGAGCCGAGCAGGAGCCACGAACCTCAACCCTCAACGCAGGCCTTGCCCTTGCAAAGTGCCTTGTAGTACTCGTAGTCTAGCATATAGATGTTACGTTAGTAAGTAAGGTAATACAAATACAAGGACTTAGTCCTTCAAAATAATACAAAGATTCATCCCAAAATTGACCCCGGGCCCACAGTAGCAAAATCTGAACTTTACTACTAAAAAGGTATAATAACATACTAAATAATCATATCCTTAAGTTAATTTTAAAACTAATCACGTTTGGACCCTCGATTTCAATACCAAAATTTAAAAAGGGTTTCCAATACCAAAATTAACCTTCAAAATATCATTATCTATTATTAATCAACACTAGATTAAAATATTACAACCATCTAGTCAATTAACAATCTCCAAATCATGATTCTGGGTCTCTTATTCTAGCATGGAAACCTATGCTATCTTCTTCCCCAAATAGAAATCATACTAGGATTAGAAGATTTAATGATAATAAATGGAAAGGGATGAAATCCTTACCTCCAAGAAGAATAATGATGGAATACACAAGAAGCCTCCTCCTTGCCGAGCTTTAGTCCCAAGAGAATGTTTTTGTGGAAATGAAATCATTTTAGGGCATTTATTTCTGATCTGAAATAGGGATTCCACTTCGACATAATCGGCGTCGCTAAGGCGGGATTGCTTCAGCAAAAATTAGGATCGCCGAGGCGAGATAACTTAAAATTCCGGATAGGCATAGAAGTGGGAAGGACTCCACAGAGGTGGATTGTTTATGCGAGAAGAAATTCCACAGAAGCGAAAATCTCACAATCACATAAGCTCCACATCTGTGAGCCAACCTCCGTAGAGGCGGGCCCGCAGAAGTGGCCAGAAGGCCGCTGGCGTGGCACACTAGAAACAAGCAACTATAAATGTTAGCCAATTCTCTACCAAATACACAACATGCTCCCGGACCCTTCGGATACAAACCAAACATGCTACCCCAAGGTATTTGGTGCTACAAACTCGCTCGAGCACTCGGATTTCTCATACGGCCTAGCTAGGACATACTTTTCGACGAAATCACTCAAATCAACCAAATTTCACAATTTTACAAATAAAGTCATAAAGTACATCCGAATGCCTCAGGAAATGAACCAATGACTCGACTATGTCATAAATGACCCTATGGAACTATTGGAAGCAACAAAACCCAGAACTGATCCCATATACCCAAAAGTCAACTTTGGGTCAAACTTATCATTTCTAAAATCTCTATCTTGGGGTTTTATTCAGAAAATCACATAAAGGTACCTCGCATAAAAACCCCCATATAGAGTCTACGGGAAAAGTAATTTAGTTAAATAAGGGCCTTTAGCTAACAATAACCAAACAAGTCGTTACATTTGAACTCTCGAAAAGGCGGGGATATCCATTTTGTAAGTCCAAGTCGCATCCTCAATCAAACGATGCCTCTATATAACCTACATTGAAACTATATCTTTGAATCTCAACCTCTAAACCTGCCTATCCAAAATAGTTACCGATTCTTTAACAAAAGTCAAATTCTATAGAGCAACACTGAAACCCATCGAAGCACATAAGCACCATCCAAATGGTACTTCTTGAGACGACTCACCTCCACACAAGCCAGAATCCTACCCGAATTTGAAATATCGAGTCTCACAAAATGATTGGCTAGAGACTGGACCTCCAATGCCAAAGGACGCTCGAAAAGCCAAACAAGCTAAACTCCCCATACTGACCGCCTTTCAGCTCAAGGCATCCGCCACCACATTGGCCTACCTGGATAGTATAAATTGGTCATGTCATAATCTTTCAATAACTACATCTATTGACGATGCCTAGAATTCAAATCCATCTAATTAAACACGTGCTAAAGACTATAGTGGTCGGTATATACCTCACAATGAATGCCATAAAGATAATACCTTCAAATCTTCAGAGCAATCACAACATCAGCCAACTCCAAATCATAAACCGAGTAATTCTTCTCGTGCATCTTCAACTGCCTTGATGCATAAGCAGTCACCATACCCTTATGCATCAACACACATCCCAATCCAATCCTAAAAGCATCACAATACATAATAAAGTCCTTGCTGGAAGGGATAAAATCAGGGTTGTGGTCAATAAAGTCTTGAGCTTTTGGAAGATCTTCTAACACTCATCATACCACTAGAACAGAACCTCCTTCTAAGTCAAACTCTTCAGATGTGAAGTAATAGAAGAGAAACCCTTGACGAACCGATGATAGTAGCTAGCAAGACCCACAAAACTCCGAATCTCCATTACATAAGTTAGTTTAGGCCAATCCCTGACTGCCTCTATCTTCTTAGGGTCAACCATAATCCTATCCTTGGAAATCATGTGTCCCAGAAATGCCACAGAACTCAATTAAAACTCGTACTTCGAGAACTTAGCATACAACTCCTTTTCCTTTAAATCCCGAGGACCACTCTCAGATGCTGTTGATTATCCTCCCGACTCTTCAAACATATCAAGATGTCATCAATGAACACAATCAGAAAAGAATCCAAGTATGGCTTAAATATCCCATTCATTAAGTCCATAAATTTTGCAGGGGCAATGGTAAGCCCAAATGACATCACCAAGAACTCATAATGCCCATAATGAGTTCGAAAAGCCATCTTGGAAATATCCTCAGTCCGAATCTTCAGCTAATGGTACCGGAACCTCAAGTCAATCTTCGAAAACACAGAAGCGCATTGAAGTTGGTCGAACATGTCATCAATATGCGAAATGAGATACTTGTTTCTAATAGTGACCTTGTTCAACTACCTATAATCAATGCACATACACATAATGTCATCATTCTTCTTCAAGAAAAAGACATAAGCTCCCCATGGAAATCCACTTGGTCGAATGAATCCCTTACTCAATAAATCCTGAAGCTGCTCCTTCAATTCTCTCAACTTTTCTAGAGCCATACGTTATGGAGGAATAAAAATGGGTCGAGTACCCGGCTCGAGATCAATACAGAAGTCAATGTATCTGTCTGGCGGTATACCCGGTAAATCTGAAGGAAAGACCTCCGCGAACTTACTAGATATCAGAACATAATCAAGGGAAGGAGTCTCCATACTCGTATCCCGAATATGAGCAAAATAAGCCAAACAACTCCGGTCAACTAATTTCCTAGCCCGAATATAAGAAATAACCTTCCTAGGAGTAGGGCTGGGAGCGCCTCTCCACTCTAACCTCGGAAGACCAGGTATAACTAGCGTGACCATCTTGGAATAGTAGTACAAAATCGCATTATATGGTGATAACCAATCCATACACAAGATAACATCGAAATCCACCATATCTAAGATAACGAAATCTACCTAAGTGTCATAACTTATGAAAGTAACTAAACACATGCGATATACTCTATCTACAATAATAGAATCACCGACTGGTGTAGACACACGAATAGGAACATCAAGCATATCACACCACATCTCCAATTTAGCATAAAAGTGGGTAGACACATAAGAAATGTAGACCCTGGATCAAATAACACAATAGTAGACTAATGATCGACTGAGATGATACATGTGATGATTGTGTCGGATGCCTCAGCCTCGACCCTACCACATAATGCATAGAAATGGGTGCCTCATACCTCGAACTGAGTACCATGCTGGCCACCTCGGCCCGATTGAGATCCCTCTCTCTCTGGCTAGGACCCACCATGCCCAAATTGATGGACACTATGGCGCAAATAAGATCCTCCCCGACTACTCTGACTGCCACCTCTGGCTGGCTGTGCTGGGGTCCTAAGTACACAGGATGCACTCTATGTAAGTCTGGTGCAAACCCTCTTAAAATGCCCAACCTTTCTACACTCAAAACAGGTCCTGGCCGCTGAAGGCTAATGAATAGAGATCGAAGAACTCAAACCACCATGGTCGTAATATCTTGACTGAGAACCCCTGGATGACTGTGCCCCACTATAACCATCAGAAATCTGTAGAGTTTCCTGAACCAATCGACTGGGCTTCGACTGCTGATATCTCCCCTGATACCCATAACTATAGGAAGTAGAACTACTGAACTGACCATGTCACCTCGCTATCTTATCGGGCGCATATCTAGATAATTCACCTTTCATGGACTCCACTATCCTGGCATGCTCTACCACAACCTCAAAGGAAGCTCCCAAAGCCACCAACTACAATGTTGCCAATTGGAGCGGAATACTCAATCCTCGAACAAAACATCTCACTCGCTCAGCCTCGTAGGGAGAAATTCTGCTACATATCACTACAAAGCATGAAAACGAGTCTCATACTATGGAACTAAAGAATTGCCCTGACCAATCTTCTGAAACTCATCACGCTTGTGCAATCACAAGCTCAACGACACATACTTCTCCAAGAAGACCTTGTAGAATCGAACCCAAGTCAATAGAGGCATCCCCATGGGCAAACAATCAACATACACCCTCCACCACTGTTTCGTGTCCCCCAAAAGCTGAAGGGCCACCATAAAACACTGGAGGCTTCATGATCGAAAAGTGCTCCTATATCTTCCGCTCATCGCGGGTTATAGTATTCCCTCTAATAGGTCGGGGATCAAACTCTAGAGCATGGACCTCATCTATACGGGGTGCTAACATCATCACATGTTGAGTACCTGGTGTTTGAAACTCAGGGGTCTGAGTATGCCCCCTCCCGCACGGCTCTAAGAACCAGCCGAAGTAATAGGATGTGTACCTATCTGAGAACACACAAAAACCTGACCAACATGTCCTGTAGAACCGGAGTATCAATAAATCTAGGTTGATCCTGGGCTGGCCCCATCTCTTCCTCTAGCATATCATCCTGAGGCTCAATATAAGGCTCTAGGGACTTTGATCTAGCACGAGCCTGACCAAATATTTGTGCTCTGCCATGAACTGGTGTTGCTGCTCTGACTCCACCCTAGCCCCGAATACATCCTCTACCACGACCATGCATGGCTGGTGTTGGTGCATGTGTCTCTTCTCTTGCCACATCGACACGAGTCCTCACCATTTTTAAGAGAATAGAAAAAAATGTCAAATACCAATTTGATTCAACTTAGCACGAAAGGAATGAAGGCATGGAAAACTCCTAAATGTCCCATAGCCTACTAAAGATAAGTACAGACATTTCTGCACCGATCTGCAAAACTCTACTAGACATTGCTCTTGTACCTAAGATCGTTTAACCTAGCGATCTGATACCAACTTTGTCACGACCCCTTTTCAGTGATTGTGGTGGCACCTACATAATCCCACCACATAGGCAAACCACTCCTAACTCATTAAACATGATAAGATATAAGTAAAAGCGGAAGAAATACAAATACTACAAGCTATCAAAATGATAAGTCTGCTACATTCAAATCACCCTCCCTAAGTAATCTAGTGTGGGTACAAGAGCACTAACAAATCTTATACAAGTCCGAGGAATGGGCAAGCAGGCCAAAACAAAATACATAGTTTGAAACAAATCCCTCAAATGCAAGAAAAAGACTGTGATAAAGGAGTATCCAAGGGTATGCTGAAGATAGCATCCTCACTCTGAATATCGAGGATCAACTGCTCGAACTCAGCCACGTGGTCTCGAGCTGGTGGTCGAATCTGTATCTGCATCAAGGAAAGATGCAACAAGTGTAGCATGAGTACACAACGTACCCCCGTAGACATCATACGCAGACAATGACGGAAGTACATATTAGAGATAAATACCATATTAACACCAAATAATCCTATACTACACAATCCACTAATCTAGGTAAGTCACATAATCCGCATAATAATTCACAGGGTTTACAGGTTTTCTTATTTTAATAAGAGTCCATACCAACTCATGTTGTTCAATTTTCAAGGGTCCTACAATAACTCAAGTATCAAGAAGCAAGAATAATTCTTTCATGTCCAGAACATAGTCAAGTCAACAACAATCACTTCAAATACAAGTTCATTCACAAGTAATCAATGATATGGCATATATGTATGCTATGAATGCAATACATATGTAAGGTACCTTTCCATCAACCGGTATACACACTTTACAGGGGGTTTGCCATATAAATGTGACCCATGGGGGAACCGCAAAGTCCATATACCCCTCCACTCTGGAATAACTCGTTGGATCACGGAGCCCAACCTTTGGCTGTAATAATATCATATTGTAGGCATGCAACTGTGATCCCCCATATCAATATCATCTCAGTGTTTCCATAGTCTCAACAATGTTCTTACCTTTCCCGGTCTCTTGGACACACAACATAATCATACCACTCCAATATCAATATCACAAAGCCATGAGTGTATGAATGCAAATGATAATTTAATCCAAGATATCACGATACAATGAGATGCAACCAAATAAGGGATGAAATATCACATGCTTTCAAGAATTCAATACACATACACAATCCAAGTACAATCCATGATATCATATCGAAAGCATGTGTGTTGAGTAAACATATCAAGCAACTATGTCGACAAGCTCACATATAGTGACAAGCCTAAATAATCTACAGTCGGAACTAGCACAAGGATGATTCCATAAACCCCATCATCACAGATCAACACCGGTACTCACTTAAACATTCATCACACCCGCCTGTGTGGGGCCCCCAAACACGCCCAATACCCCTCAATATTTATAACTAATTATGCACTTCTATTGATGCCTTGAAAAACTAAACCGTAGCCTACCTCAAAGATGAGCATGAGTGCCACATGATCAAGCCGTAGTGACAGTCTTGCCCTTCCTCTATGCCTCGCGACGATTGAAGTCTATCCACGCACATACTACTCGTTAATGTATAAGAAATACACAAAATAAAGACGTAACCATTAACAAAGAAAGACCAAAAATATCGACTCTGGGCCCACTTCACCAAGACTCAAACTTTAATACCCAATAACCATTAATACATACTAGGTAGTCATATCCTTGAGTAAATTGAAAAATTAAACACATTGAACCATTGAACAATAATAAAAAAGCCCTAATTTGAAACCCTAGAAATTTCCCCTAATTGAAAATAGGTTTCTACAACCAAATAAAGATTTACAACATGATGATCTAACATAATCCAATCTTAATTCATGATATTAACACAATTTGATCCATAAATCTCCATTAAAATCAATAGAATATCTCTCTTATTCTCATGGAAACTTGCAATCATATTCCCCTAACTTAATAATACACTACATCACCATTAATGAACTTAGAATAATCATAAACTTAAGCCATAAAAGAGAAGAATCTATTACCTCAAGAATGAAATTGCTCATAAGATTCTTAAAATACTCAATGGTGGCTCTAGTTTCGAGGTTTGCAATTTGGGGAAAAGAAATTCTGACCTAAATAATATATAGGACACCTGAATAGTGCCTCCACCCCAGCAGAATTTACTCTGCTGGAGCAGACCCGTTGCGGCAGACCGAACCCCTAATGAGGCGGTGTCACTTAACACCTCATTTCAGAACCATGGTGAGTTCGACTCCGCAGAAGCGCACTCGCCCCTGCGGACAGATTCTCCGTCAAGGTAGAAATCCACAATTCCCAAGCCCTCACTTCAGCGAGCCAACCTCTCACCGAGGCGGACACACCAGAGCAGACACCAGACACCAGAATAAGAAAAATAGTCCAAACTTCCATCCAACACCCAAAACACTCCCAAGACCCGGACACAAACTAAATATGCTCATCTATGGTAAAGAGTGATATAAACTCGCTCGTATCCTTGGATTTTGTATTTAACCGAGCTAAGACATACTTTTATAAAGAATCGTCCGGGAAAACCAAATATGCAAATTTCACAACAAGGCCACATAATACATATGATTGCCTTGGGAAGTGAACCAATGACTCAACCAAGTCATAAATAACCCTCCAGAACTACCGGAAGCAACGAAACCCATAAATGAACCCATCTAGAGAAAAGTCAACTTTGAGTCCAACTAACCAACTATAAGTTTCTAGACTTTGTTTTTTTCATCCGAAACTCATATAAATAGACCTCGGGATCCATGCCTTCCAGCCTCGCGTATCACAAACCCCACATAGAGTATACGAGAAGGGTCAAACAAGAAAATAAGAGTCTTTAGCTAAAAATGACCAGACTGGTTATTACAAATTAAAACCATCATCTATACTGTATTGACATGAAAACAGATAGGGAAACATTCATTTAGAGGCTGTAATGGAAGCCTATTGATTCAATATAAAGCAGTTTAGCAGTTTATCAAGTCAAATGAAATTAGGCCCAAATAAACATACTAAACACTTTAGAGGTTATATCCTTATATGCATTATCTAAACCTCAATTGAACCTAGAACATATGACCATAAAGACAGGATACTAAATATCAAAGAACTAAGACAAGCAAATTAGGTAAGTAGACAACCTATAAACTCGTCTAAACAGGTCAATCCTATTAGCACAATGCTGCTTTGTAATACATGAATGGCATGTTAGCACAACAAATGACTATACTAAGTAAGAGGCTAGTCTAAACTGACCCTTAAACATGTATGAACTGATAAACTAAACATGCTCAAGGACTTAATCAAAATTACAGCTATATACTAACACTTATCAAACTAGATTAACTAATCAGCCATTTGATTAACATATGAACATCATATTAACTACACATACTATTCTAAACCATCATGGAACATCATTCAGTTATCCAGAAACAGGCATATGCCCATTATGAACCATTTTAGACTTGAGCAAACTAAATTAAATCCTAACAGTACAAAGTATTAACTAAACATATTAATCTAAACACAAAAACACATAGTCACAGATCATATGGCATAATTAAATAGGAGGTTAAAAGAAATTAAAGGAATAGCGTTACCTTGTGTGGAGGCAGCCTAAAGATCAAAGGGGAGCTTGTTCTTCACTCCGGGATCTCCAACTCGCAAATCACATGAAAATAACAAAGTTTTAGTTTGTGATGACTAATTAAACTAGATATGAGTTCTTTCAAAGGGCGTGGATCACAACTTAAGCACAATTAGTCGTATTTAAGCTAAAAATCGGCTCTTAAACAATGTGAATGCCAATCTCAAGCTGTGAACCCTTAACAATGAAGAAATGGGTATCAATTTCTAAAGAACCCAAACCCTAGAGGATTAGGGTAATGCCCTTACCCCCTTTGGTCGGACTATGACTGTGAAGAAAAAAGGGAGTATGAGTTGACTTTGTCTTCTTTAGCAATGGAGAAGACGCGGCGTTGCTAGGGTTCAAATGCCCAAAGTGATGGGAAAATGATGCCCTCTTCGTTTAAGAGGTGACATAGGCTGGGTCTAGGCTGCTTTCGGCTTGGGCTCGACCGAATGAAAATTAAAAGAAAGACCTAATGCGTTTTTATAGAAGTTTTGCAAACGTGGTCACGTTTTAAATTAGAAAATAACCGAATAATTCTGTAAATAACCTAATCAGATTAAAATATTTGTTTTGAACCTGCATTCGGCACTAATCAGGACTTAGGAAATTAAAATTGTTCAAAAGTATTTTTAATTTAAAACATGACTTGAAATTGAGGTGTACTCCCCTTATCATATTTAATTAGACAATTTTCCGACTTTAACAAAGTGGAACATCAATTCTTTAATATTAAGAATTCTTTTAAAATAATTACATTTATAATTGTTGGCTAAAATTCCAAAATTATGATTGATCGTCAAAATCATGTAAAATTAGGACATGATAAAAAATATATATACCGGACGATATTTTGTCAAATAACAAAATATTCTAGGAATAATTTTATAAAATCATATTCATCTTGTAAAAAGTATATTTCACTCCGTCTGTGATTCGAGATCCTTGAATAATTAAATAAAATTATTGGAGGATAAAAGTTAGGTATCAACAATAATCACATATAAGACAAGCATATAATAATGATGCATAAAGTACGAGCTTCATATCCCAACTACGGATCCAAAGGCTCATACTATTCTATCAGCTAATGCCCAAAGCATGACATTCACTACATAATTTCAAGGCACAAGTACCAATAACATGGCATCGGTACCCGATACAAGTGCTCGTCACCTTACAAGTATTGGGACCCCCTTATTATCACCATTACACGTTATTTGGTTAATTAGACCAACAATGACACTTTAAATAAGGTACACGATTTCAACTTGCTTGATTTGAAGTACGAAGCCTATGCGATCACGATATGGCCTTGACCTTCTTCAAAGCCTCCAAACAACCCCAAACTATTTAAATATGTAATCTATGTAATTATAAGATTCCGTAGACACTCATGTGTTTATGATTATAATTCGGGTCCATTCTATGTAATTATAAGATTCCGTAGACACTCATGTGTTTATGATTATAATTCGGGTCCAAAAAGTCACCCAATAAGTCAATCCCGAGCCCTGAAGGTCAAAACTATAATTTTATCACAAAATCGAGTTCAATATAGTACTCTACGAGGTTTAACGAGTCAATTGATACTCATATTGCTATACTTCAATTCGAAATCCAAAAATGACCCTAAAAAAGTAACCCCGAGGCACTAAGGGAAAAACTGAAATTTTATTTGAAAATTGATTTACCCTTAACTTATAATGTATAGATCCAGAAAATCACCCTATTCCATCCATGAATGGATCCCCAAATCGAGATTTTTCATTCTCTTATCCTTAGGGCTCAAAGCCCTAACTTCCACAACCCAAATACAGATAAATACCATAACCAACAGAAATAATCATGGGGAAACACTAAAATAAAGGTTAAATACTTACTCCCTCATTAATACGAGAACAACACCGCGAAAATCACCTAAAACGGAGCTCTAGAAATCAAGATATGCTCAAAATACTAATTGGACGAAGTTTGAATTTTTAATACACAAGGGTTCACATTTTGTCCAGATTTTCAAAATTGCGACCAGATTTCGCCAAAACAACCAGATATCGCATTTGCGACCAAAGGTTCGCATTTGCAACCACACCAAAAAACCAACAAAAATTGTCCGCACTAAAACGAGCATAACTTTGTCATAAGTTATTGGAATTAGACTATTTATTTTGCGATGGTTCCGTAATTACAATACCTATCCAATGTTCAATCGAAACACAAATCAAAGGTCATTTTCTAAAATTGAGATTTTTCATTCTCTTATCTTTAGGGCTCAAAGCCCTAACTTCTACAACCCAAATACGGATAAATACGATAACCAACAGAAATAATCACGGGGAAACACTAAAATAAAGGCTAAATACTTACTCCCTCATTGATACGAGAACAGCACCACGAAAATCACCTCAAACGGAGCTCTAGAAATCAAGATATGCTCAAAATACTAATTGGACGAAGTTTGAATTTTTAATACACATGGGTTCACATTTGTGTCCAGATTTTCAAAATTGCAACCAGGTTTCGCAAAAACGACCAGATATCGCATTTGCGACCAAAGGTTCGCATTTGCAACCACACCAAAAAACCAACAAAAATTGTCCGCACTAAAACGAGCATAACTTTCTCATACGATATTGGAATTAGACGATTTATTTTGGTATGGTTCCGTAATTACAATACCTATCCAATGTTCAATCGAAACACAAATCAAAGGTCATTTTCTCAATATAGTACCCTTTATGGCTAAAGAAACGACCTCGAAACTTCAAACACAAGCGCGACACAACCCAAATCATCCGAAACTCATCGGAATCTCACTAAAACTTGCGGACAAGTCCAAAATCATCATACGAATCTTCTCTAACCCTTAAAACACCCAAACGAGGCCTTCTTGAACCAATGATGACTGTGGTCAATTCCAAATCATCTCAAAAGCTAATTTCTCAACCAACCATCTAATTCACACCCGAACCTCTCAGGAATCGAACCAATGACTCAACTAAGTCATAAATCACATTCGACTTACGACAATCAACAAAACTTTGGAAAACACTCCCCGGTGTTGATTTTGGTCAACTAAATCCTTTCTTTAACTTAAGAACCTCCTAAAATCCACTTTCATGTCCGAAACTCACCCAAATCACTCGGGACTTGTTCCAACCATCTAGATAAGCCAACCATCATATTTGAACCTAACAAAACCATCAAAATTCAATTCCAGATGCAATTATTGAAAAGTCAATTCTAGGTCAAAGTTCTCAAATTTAGAACTTCAAAATTTAAAATTTAGATTTCCTTCTATTATTTTCATCTGATTACCTCGGGAATCACGCTACCCATCCCTGCAAATCATACACATCAATATAAAGCAAACAAAAGCAACAAATTTCCAACCTGGGTCTTATTCCTTCCCATGACCATCTTTTCACCATAAATAGGCATATTAAACACTAAAAAACCAACTTAATTGTCAACAACCAACCAAACAACTACTAAAATTAGTTCCGTCAATTTCTATAGGTCATATATAATATTACAATTCCAACTAAATCTTATGATCGTCAATTAGAGCACATTTTTTCCAAAATGAACAATTAATCCAAGTAATTAAATTTTGGAATTTCAAAAATGAAACCTTGTCTGAGCGTAAATAAAATGATATTCGTTTGACTTCAAATTTTGCAAGCAAGTCAAAATAATTATTACTGAGCTTATGGAATAGACGATATGAAAAATAGAGCATCGATTCTCAAAATAACTGACTGGGTTGTTACATCATCCACCACATACGATCATCATTGAATATAAAGAGAAAGAAGATATCTGACCAGACCGTCATAGCCAGTTTGATCGAGGAGTTAGACTTCACCCATGGGTGCCTAGAATACATAGATGCGCATATGAGGACAGTCATGGATGAGACTGCACCTATGACCTTCGTAGAGAAAGGTTACTGGGTTGATTTGCTATTGATGTCTACGCATCTCCTGATTCAGACCGCCCTTTGAAAGGCTAAGAAAGCTTGGACAGACAGAGCTTCATCACCCGCCACTGGACATTAATATTTTGTAACCCCACTAGGGAAAACCTTATTATTAATGAAGATGATTATGGGGCAATGGTTTAAATAAACATTTGGCACAATTATGCTTCAAACGATTAGAAAACCTTGGAGTAACGAGGTTTAGGAATGCGAATATTACAATTTCTTATGTGATTATGTTATATAACTACTTATGTGCTTTCATGTCTTCCATCTAAACTCTAGATTGGTTCCACATTCCGGACACCGACCCAAAAGAAAAACACAAAAAAATACCAAAACTAAATTGAAATTTGCACCTTCTCTTAAAGGTTGACTTGCTACCAATAGATACTCCAGGCAGCCAAAGTGCCACATCACCCGTTGTCGACTTGGTTAGCGACAAAGAGTCTGAAGAGTCGCTTAGAGCAAAGATTCGCAAGATTGACGCTTAGATTGACTTGGCTAAAGCCAAGATGAAAGAGGTCGATGAGATTCTGGATTTTGTAGGGAACCTCACAGAAGAGTCCCCCTAGAGGAAACGTCGATGCCAAAACCTCCCCGACGAGATAAAAAAGATGGTTAATGACTGTATCCCATTGTTCAAGACACCAAAAAAGGGATCTAAGTTGCCCGAGAAAGACACCATACCATTCGGGGAATCAAGTGGGTTCCCTGAAGGAGTTACCCCAAATGTCGATGAAGCTGTCAACTTCTACGGGATGCTACATGGGCCTTCCCGTACATCATCTCCTATGTAGTGGGAGATTGCCATCCACGCCCACAATTTGCGTTTCAAAGTTGCACCCAGATTGGTGCAAAACATCGAGTTGTATGACAGATTAAAAGTTGTCGAAGCATCGTATTTTAGCCCTGACATCCTCCCAACTTGTGCACCCATCTATGCTTACAAGAGGTGTCTTCCATAAGAATTATCCTGCCCACACCGTAGATGAGTGTCTGACCTTCAAAAAGAAAGTTATTAGATTGATTGATGAAAGGTCATTCATAACCTGTGGGGGCCACATTCCCTACTGGTCTATGACCATATGCATGGTGAAGAAATCACCATTGGTACCCAAGTTTGGCTCAACGACTTCACAGTCTTTGAAGACTCATACATAGACCTCTTCTCTACTTTATCCAGCACCGGAAAGGTCCGACCAACCAAATCTACTTGCAAACCCTCTGCCATCACTTCAAGGAGGAAGATCTGTCAATATCATTTAGGGGCACCAGGACACGACATCGAAGAATGTGAAGCTTTCAAGTTTGAGCTGAAGCATCTCATCAATACTAGTCAGATTAGGGTTGTTCTACCCTTCTGCTACTAAGAAAGCTGCCAGGAGAGTGCGGTCGTAAGGATGACATTCTGCCATGGCTTCAAGGAGATGTCATCTTTTGGGTAGTTTCAGCGTCCCTCTTTATTTTTAATCAAAATGTTATCCCCTTCGTCTTTTTTTGTAAAAGTAATTGCATCCGACGTGATGTCCGAAAGAGAGATACGAATGAAGCCCTTATCGGGCCTAGTCTGGGAAAATGATTCGGGTAGATGAAATTAGGGATAATTTCTATGTAACCCGAACTACGGAATATCCTGATTTTTCACGGAGGGATACGTAGGCAGTCTACATAAGATTCGACCCCTATATTATATAAATTATAATCCCCCCTAGTTAAGAAGAGTTTTGGTCTCGAGAACATCGTGGAAGCAAATTGACCATAGACTTTCTACCGAAACGCTCAAAAACCAAAAATGGCCAAGAGGACCAAAATTCCACCGAAATGGAAAATTAATCAAGAGTTCGGATCGAATACATGAGTCTATGTTCTTTATGTGCAACTTGTCTGCGATATCTTATATTATTATTTTCTACTTATTTGCCTTTGAGTTATTCTTTTCTTATACAGGGGTTTGATCCGCATTGTATCACACTGACATATTTCACTAGATCAAAAGCCGCAACAACATACCTTAACGAACATAATCAAGAGAAAATGACTGGTACTCCGAAAGACGCACGTAACAAAGATGATTTGGTCATAGATAACACCACACCTCAGGATCTTTAGAATTCTTCACATCATGAGGACCTGATTAATTTATTGTTCATAAAGATCACATACCTCCAGAAACAGGTCATAAAGAATGAAGCAATCAACGCTGCCAGAGAGGCAGACACTGAAACAAGAAGGCGTCCATCGCCTTTTCCATCCATAAGCTCACGTATACTCGAGAACTTCCCAGCATCTAATACCCATGCTAGTACCTCATACCAGACCTTACCTCCAGCAAATGCCACCCATATTGCTAGGAATTCCCCATCAACAACTTCATATTAGGCACCGCCTACTTATGATGATCCCAGCATACACCAAAATACTGTTACTCATCCAACACCTAGAGCTGCTGGCACTCCTAAAAGCCGCACAACGCACCCCCATAGTATATTTTCATACCCTAATCACTCTCATTGACTCTTCACCCGAGCTCGACCATTATGAAGAAATGGAAAAAGCATGGAGGGTCGAATATGACCGAAGGGATAGAGAAATAGAGTAGAAGATGGTAGACTTGCTCGAGAAATCCAACAGATGCTCTCGTAAGTCAGTAGGCCTAAGATATGATGATCCATGCATGCACTCGGACCTAGACCTGCCTGGGGGTTTCAAAGTGTCAAAGTTTGAACTCTTCAATGGGATAGGGAATCCCAAAACTCATGTAATAGCATATTGCAACCAACTGGTCGGGATTAAGAGGAATCAAGCCTGAATAATATGGCTATTTAGCTGAGGCCTCATGGGAGAAGCATCAGAATAGTTCACAGCCCAGGACATACATCGTTGAGACTTTTGGGAAGACATGGAAAGTGCCTTCATGGAAAGATTTCGCTTTAATGTGGAAATCGTACCCGACTGTTAGTACTTAGAGAAAGTCAAGCAAAAATCTATTGAGAACTACCATGAATATGCGAGTAGATGGAGTGCCAAAACTTCCCAAGTACAACTGCCGATGATCAAGAAAGAACTAGTTTCTATCTTCATCTGATCACAAGAATCGAATTTCTATGATCGTATATTGTCTATTACCGGGAGGCCATTCTCTGATTTAGTAAAGATGGGAGAGGCGATAGAGGACGACCTCAAATCAGGAAACTTTGTTAGCATAGCCAACAAAGCTATCCTATCAAGCAATACTGGGGCCATAAGAAAGAAGAAGGAGAATGTGGCTCCACCTCCAGGAAACTAAATATCATCTCCATACATCCCTATGCTAGTATATTACGCACAACCCAATTATCAAACACTGGATCCAACTTACGAAGCTCCACACCCAAATTATCAAATACCAATACCCATTTACCAAGCTCCATCACCAAATTATCAAGTTCCCGCACATGCTTATCAAATACCCCAAAACATCAAAATTATAAAAACTACCCGCCTACATGTGATTTTGCCACGTCCGAACTTCGAAAAAAAGCCACCAAGGATGTTTACTCATCTTGTTGAAACTTGAACCAAGTTTTTTGAAAGATTAAATGTTGTCGGATCATTCAAACCATTCCACCAAAGCTTGTTAATCTTGGAAGCAGGCTCTATAGAGCCGATCAAACACGTGCCTAACACTCCGAAGGGAATGGACACAGTACATATGACTGTCTCAATCTGAAGCATAAGTTACAAGACCTGATCGAAAAAAGAGAGATCGTCTTGGAAATGGAAGCACCTAATGTAAACATGAGTCCTCCTCCCAATCATGGTGCTAACCATTACACATGATTTAACAGAAAAAAGATTGGGCTGTATGCAAGCTGTTGATCTAAGAATCCGTTAAGAGCCTGGAACAAACAGTCACCTCTCTTACTCTACAAGAGCGACCTAATTTCAAAGTGTTGATCTCGACACCGTTCGTGGTCCATGTACCACATGAAATAGTCCCAGCCTTGAGAAAATAGTTCACCATCCAAGCGACCATGGCTCAAGAAATGAAAAGGCTAGGGAGATGCGATACTCCTAAAGATTTGTCATAGGGAGCGCCCCATAAAGAAGGAAACCAAAGAAGGCCCGTCACTTAGGGAGAGACCAAAGACTTTTGGCGCTGAATGTAGCCAAAAGAATATGTAATTGTTGAACACTTAAAGAAGATGTCGACCTAAATATCGATAATGTCATTGCTCTTGAGTTCATTACATCATTGTTAAGCCTTGAAGAAATTACTGGACGAAGCACACATTCAAGCAAGAACAAGCAGTGAAACATTCGCTATATGGTAGGCCATGTCATTGGGGCCCACCAGATTTCCTTCACTCTAGACGAGTTACCAAAGTAAGGAATATGCCACAACAAGGTCATAGCTTGGGTACTTGTCAATAACGGGGTCAGCCTCAATATATGCCTCAAATCTACACTTAAGCAGTTGGGTTACGATGTTGAGAAGATATGCTAGAGCCGTACCAATGCGAGAGCTTTTGATAGAGCACAACATGATTCCATTAGCGAAATAGAGCTCAAAATACAAATGGGTCCCGCCGAGTTTACTACTGAGTTTCAAATTATGGCAATAACCTCCAATTAAAATCTATTATTGGGCAGGCCTTAGATACACATGCCCGGAGTAGTACCGTCGTCTCTCTATCAACCATTGAAGTTCATGTGGGAGAATCATGAAGTGATAATTCACGGAGCAGGAAGCATTTAAAATTACCCCAATAACTCTGTACCACTAATAGAGGAAATCCCCAAGGACACAAATTTCCAAGTGGTAGAACTTGGGGGGGCTGCCCACGAAGGGGACGACGATAAGATCCCTATGCCACTAGTGTACAAGATGATTGCCGCAACTATGCTTTAGAATGGGTTTGAACCCAGCAAAGGTTTGGGCAGAGAGCTCTAGGGTATGAAGAAACCGATGTCACTTCCGGTAAATGATTACCATTTTGGTCTTGGATACATCCCAAGCTCTGAAGAAGCCTTCAATGCTGATCAAAATAAGAGAGGTCCTCTATAGTTATGTAAACTACTTCTGGAATTGTACCAATCATTCCCCATCAGAATGCTCATGCACAACTATGAAGATGTAGAAGAGGGTTTAAAGATGTGGTTCAAAGAGAAAGAGTGTGCTGTAATATTGGAGGAATACTTTAAAGCGCCAATGATCCGCAATGCTGATCTGGGCGAGCAACTGTCCAACTGGACCTCTACCCCACTCTTAGCTCCTCGGTAGAGAGAATAAATTTAAATTTTCTTTCAAAAATCGGTGAAAATCGGATGAGGCCCGAGCATTAACCATTTGCACCTTTATTTTCACGTAATGTTTGAAAATGGAAATGACTCGATGTTGATCCAAATTAGGACAATAATTTGAACTTTCTTTATCAAATTAATGGAAGCCTCAATTTATGCAAAAATAGTCTTTTATTTTATTAACATATTTTATACACTAACCATGATTTGCCTTAATTTTTCAGTAATAATAATAATAAAATAACTCATAATGTCATGACATGTCGTGAGATAAGTGGGTGAGTGATACAAATAAAAAAGGAATATGAGGAGTATGACAAAGAAATCGAGTTGCCAGAGGATTTCGTCGATGAAGAAGATTAGTATGAAAATAGGCAGAAGCCTAATATAGATGAAACATAAGTAATTAACCTCGGGGATGATGAAACAATTATCGAAACCATGATAAGCGCACATTTGGAAGTGCCCCAGAAAGAAGAACCGATAAGTTTGCTACGATAATACATCGACATATTTGCATGGTCATATGTATATATGCCCGAGTTAAACACAAACATAGTAGCCCAAAAGCTACCCATCAATGAGGGTTTTACCCCAGTAAAGCAGAAAATCCAATAATTGAAACCTGATTTGAGCATAAGGATCAAAGATGAGGTTGAAAAATGGATAACGTCAGGGGTAGTGGAAGTAATTCCATATCCGACATTGTTGGTCGACATTGTGCATGTACCGAATAAGGTTGGAAATATTTGAATTTGTGTGGACTACCAAAATCTCAACAGAGCTAGCCTTAAGGATAATTTTCCACTTCTAAACATCCACATACTCATCGATAATTGCATGAAGCACGAGTTACAGTCATTTGTTTGCCATCAGTTTTTGATGAGCGAAAAAAATGCACAGAAAGTAGTATTCATTACTCCATGGGGAGTATACCACTATCGTGTAATATCGTTCAGCCTCAAGAATGCCGACACAATTTAAATGAGGGCAATGACTACCATATTCCATAACATGATGGATAAAGAGATAGAAGTCTATGTAGATGATGTCATAATCAAAATGCGAGAAAGCTTCGATCACATCATGTACTTGCTGAAATTCTTTGACAGACTTCACAAGTTCAATCTAAAATTGAATCCGGCCAAGTGCGCGTTTGGAGTGCTTGCTGGATAATTGTTGGGATTCATAGTCAGCCATAGGGGCATAGAGATAGATCCCTAAAAAATCAAAGCCATTCAGGAAGTTCCACCACTAGACACCAAGAAGGACATCATGAGTTTTCTAGGAAGGTTGAATTATATTGGACGTTTCATAGCGCAGTCTACGATAATCCTGGAGGCCATCCTCGAGCTTTTAAAAAGGATGCACCCAACAAGTGGACAGACGAGTTCCAGAAGGCCTTTGACACTGTTAGGAGATATCTCTCCAATTCTTCAGTCTTGCCCTCCCAGACTGGGAAGTCCACTATTTTTATACTTATCTGTATCAGATAATGCATTTGGATGCATGTTGGTGATGTGCCTAGAAATTACGGCCCATTTGATACCATTTTCATGGATTATTGTTGTCCTTTATGCAATTGTAGTAGTCTTTTCTTATGTTATTTTAGTTTTTGTAGGATTTTTACATTGGGACACCAAGAATGAGGAAATGTGTTGAAATATGGTAAAAAATGCTTAAAAAGAAGAAGTGTTGAGAAGGCTATTTATGCGAACCGCTAAACCAGTATGCAGACCGCAAAAGGGTAGTTATGCCACAGAATCAAAAAGTGAAAGAAGAAGTCCAGAGCCCCGAAGTGTAACCCAAACTGCGGTTCACAATTTCGTTCTGCGGACCACAATCCGATATGTGAACCACTACTTCAACTCGAGTTCAACTCAGATTGCGAAAACATAAGACATTTATCCAACCGCAGTTCAATTATGTGGACTGCACTTCCAGCCAGAGTTCAAGATAGTCCAATCAAGGAACAACTCTATGACACTGTTCTGCGGTCGCAGAGTGGTCAAGTGGTGGCATTTTTGTAATATTATGTAGTTCGAAAATTTGATCTCTATATATAGTTACCTAGGGTTCTATGATGAGACACATGATTTGATACCTAGATTCCAACATATCATAGCCACTTTTGAATATTCCTTGTCCCATTTTCACTATTCATTTTTTAGTTAATCATTCCAAGAAATGATTCTTGATCCATTGCATAAAGGCAAATATTGTTCATCATTAATCATTGTAAGCATCCTTTTATATTCATTATGTCTTTTTACATTTATTATTGTGTTGTGTATTTATTACTTGCAATGAGTGGCTAGATTTAGGTTGGGGCTGTGATAAAATAATGGAATGTGGTAGTTGGGTATTTGATAAATAATGAAAAAGGTGTATTAATGTTGGATTCAACTACCCCTCGTATTTAATGTTAAATGGTTGGTTGCAAACATCTCTTTCTTGCCTATTGTGTCTAGTCAAACTTGAGAAAGGAGACTAGAGTCTAGGAAAGGAGTATGTTGATTAGGACATGGGGATATAAACCCCATTTAATGATTCCAAACTTTAGTTATAAGGGAATCAACTAAGGGTACATAATAGGTGTTTATAAATGTCACATTTTAGATCATGAGAAAGACTAAAGTGAAATTAGGTGGGTCAATTGAGAAATCCCCACCTAGACACAAGTCCCCATTACCCGTACCACACTAATACACCTACTTGAGCTTAACCCAACACCACTTTCATGAATTGAGTCACAAACCTAATATTCCAATTACTTGATAATTTAAACCTTATTTATGTTGATAATTTAAAGTTGATAAAACAAACCAACAAACAAACAACTTGGTTATCATAGAAGTAAAGTAATTAGTAAAGTCATAATACATGTACGAATAGACTAGTTTCTCATTGTATTACTTGTGGGATTCGACCCCAACCTATGTTGGGTTACTATATTTGACAACGGCCGCGTTGTACCATTAAAGGTATAATTTCGGCGAGATCAAATTTTGGCGCCGTAAGCAGGGAATACAATCTTGAAATTTTCTATTTATTCTATTATTACTTTGCTAAGAGCTTTATTTCTAAATTTATGTTTGCTTGTTTTTATGTTGTCGGTGCTATGGAGGATTTATACGATGATGAGGGAAACGTAGAGATGTCAACCTTTTCTAATGCCATATGTCCACCCCGAATTTCGGGGAATTCAAGTTTCCACTTCACGTACACCATGCTCCACATGCTCAACAACAAGGGCCTATTCGGAGGATCGACATCCGATGACCCGAATAGGCACTTGAGGAATTTCAATGAGGTGTGCCTTGCATTTCGTCATCCCAATGTGTTCGAAGAAGCCGTAAAGCTAAGGCTCTTCCTCTTCTTTCTAATGGGGGAGGCTACTATATGATTGTATTACGTGCCTTCTGAGTCCATCACTACATGGACCGAGTTGGTAGAGGCATTCCTTGAGAGGTTCTTTCAGTCGAAAATCTTGACATTCCGTCAAATGCCGGGTGAATCCTTACATGAGGCATGGTTAAGATTCAAGAAGAAGATCAAACAATGCTACAATCATGGGTTGAGTGATGATGTCTTACTCCAAATATTCTATCAGGTGCTACATTCGATCAATAAGTCTGTGGCCAACAACATAGTGGAAGGTGCATTGATGGATAATTCGTTTACGGTAGTAAGTGAACTTCTTAATAAGCTAACGAAGACAAACCATGATTGGCATACAATATCATCAGAAGTAGTTGGGGGTGGTCCCTCTAAGGTATTATGCAGAGAAACCTTAAAGGAGGAGGAAGAGAAGAACGAGAGTCTAGGAATGAAGTATGTTAATTAGGACTTGGGGCTTTAAACCTCATTTAGTGATTTCCATTTTTAATTAGAAGGGAATCAACTAAGGGTACATAATGGGTGTTTATAAATGTCACACTTTAAAGTGCTTGAGAAAGTCTAAAGTGAAGTTAGGTGGGTCAATTGAGAAATCCCCACCCAGACACATGTCCCCATTACCAATACCACACTAATACACCTACTTAAGCCTAAACCTAACACCACTTCCATGAATTGAGTCACACCACTAACATTCCAATTACTTGATAATTTAAACCTTATTTAAGTTGATAAAACAAACAAACAAACAACTTGGTTACCATAGGAGTAAAGTAATTAGTAAAGTCATAATACATGCACAAATAAACTAGTTTCTTATTGTATTCCTTGTGGCATTCGACCCCAACCTATGTTGGGTTACTATATTTGTCAACGGCCGCGTTATACCATTAAAGGTATAATTTGGGCGAGATCAAATTTTTGCGCCATTATCGGGGTATACGGTCTTGAAATTTTCTATTTGTTGTATTATTACTTCGTTAAGAGTTTTATTTCTAAATTTACATTTGCTTGTTTTTGTGTTGTAGATGTTATGGCGAATTTATTCGATGATGAGGGAAACGTAGATATGGCCACATTTGGTAATGCTATATGGCCACCCCAAATTCTGGGGAATGCGGGTTTCCACGTAACTTCCATTATGCTCCACATGCTCAACAACAATGGCCTATTCAGAGGATCAGCATCTGACGACCCTAATAGGCACTTGAGGAATTTTAATGAAGTGTGCCTTGCCTTTCGTCATCCCAACATATCCGAAGAAGTCGTGAAGCTAGGGCTCTTCTCCTTCTCTCTAACGGGGGAGGCCACTATTTGATTGGATGACTTGCCTTCCGAGTCCATCACTACATGGACCGAGTTAGTGTAGGCATTCTTTGAGAGGTTCTTCCCGTTGGCTCGCATGATCCAACTCCGAGATGAAATCTTGACATTTCGTCAAATGCCTGGTGATGCTTTACATGAGGCATGGTTAAGATTCAAGTAGGAGCTCAAACAATGCTACAATCATGTGTTGAGTGATGATGTCTTGCTACAAACATTCTATCGGGTGCCTGATTTGGTCAACAAGTCGGTGGCCAACAACATAGCGGAGGGCGCCTTGATGGATAATTCATTTACAGTAGTGAGTGAACTTCTTGACAAGCTAAGAAAGACAAACCATGATTGACTTACGAGATCATCAGAAGTAGTTGGGGGTGGTCCCTCTAAGGTGATATATAGAGAGATGTTGAAGAAAGATGAAGAGATGGATGACACCATGGCACAACTAATGACCAAAATGACGGTCCTTACAAAATATGTGATGGAGCAAAGGACCAAGATGGTGAATGGGCACTAGCATGGGTCCTACGCAAAATGTAACCAAAATAGTACCTTACGCACAAGGGGTACAATGAGAGTGAAGAAGATTTGAACTTCGTGAACAACGTGCAATGGGGGTTTCCGCCCTAATAATCAAGGATTGGGCCAACCGTGGCGATCTAGTAATCAAGTCAGGAATCAAGGTTAGAGAAATTATCAAGTAGGATCTAATTGGAAAGAGAGGAATGATGGGGGATGGAGAGAAAGCAACAATAATGGGTACCAAAATCATAGCTCCAACACCTATGTTCCACCAAGAGGGCAAGCCTACCAACAATCTAGCCAACCTCCTCCTTACCACAATCATGAGTCTACTAGTCATCCCGCTAGTTCACAACTTAAGGATATGATATCTAGGGTGTTGAGAAATCAAGACATGTCCAACGCTAGCATAAAAAAGCTCAACAATCTTTTATCCTCACTTTCAACATCCATCAAGCAACTAGAAAGCCAATTAGGTCAAATTACTTCCACACTAAACCCAAGACAAGAGGGGACCCTTCCTAGTGATACGTTAGCCAATCCAAGAAATGAAGGGGGAAGGGTGTCTCATTGTTTATCCATTTCTACTAGAAGTGGGAAGGTGTTGGAAGGGCCAAAGATGTTGATGGATATGGTAAATGAAGGGTGAGTTGAGGTTGAGAACCAAAGAAGAGTGATGAAAAATACAAGGTTGACGAAAAAGAGGAAGTTCTTGAAAATGAAAAAGGGAATTAAAAATAAGAGAAGGCTTTAAAATTCTATTCCAAGGCCTCCTCATCTCTTTCCACAAAGATTTTCCAAGAGAATTGAAGATGGAAAGTTCAACAAGTTCTTAGAAATGTTAAAGCAATTTTCGGTCAATATTCCACTTGTTGAAACCTTGGAACAAATGACGGGGTATGCCAAGTTCATGAAAGACTTGATTACAAAGAAGTGAACTGTGATTTTTGAGACAGTGGATGTTACTCACCAATGTAGCGCCATCATTTCTAGCTCTATTGTGAAGAAGCAAAAGGATACTAGTGCTTTCACCATTCCGTGGACCATTGAGGTATACCAGTTTGCAAAGGCCCTTTGTGACCTTGGGGTAAGCATCAATTTGATGTCATTCGCTATTTTCAAGAAGTTAGGTTTGGGTAACCCCCGACCTACAAGTATAAGATTGCTCATGTCGGATAGGATGGTGAAGAGGCCAATGGGAATCATATATGATGTTTTTGTGAAGGTTGATAAATTTATCTTCCTTGCCGATTTTGTGATATTGAATTGTGCGGTTGACTATGATGTTCCCATAATCTTGGGACATCCACTCTTAGCGATGGGGGGAGCAATATGTGATGTGGAGAGTAGAGAGTTGAAGTTCCGAATGAATTATGAAGAGGTCACATTACATGTGTGCAAATCCATGAAACAATATATGAATATGGGGTGATTTAGGTTATTGATGTGATTGATGATGAGGTAGAGTTGAATGCCAAAATTGATGTCATTGAAGAGACCTTGATGACGGTGTTGTTAAACCATGATGATGAGATAGTTGAGGGGATTACAAAGATCGTTATTGCTCTTGAGGGCCAAAGGTCCTATTCTTATGCTCATAGGTATTTGGCGTGGACTCGGAAAATTGTGGAGTCCCTCTTCCTAGACCTTCCATAGACGAACCTCCAACCCTTAAGCTCAAGCCACTTCTAAGCCATTTGGAGTACAAGTTCCATGGGCTAAATGATTCATTATCAGTAATTATCTCGTCAAAGCTTAATGAAATCCAAGTGGAAGCTTTATTGTCAATCTTGAGAACCTATAGAAGAGCAATTGGATGGACTATTGCGGACATCCGAGGGATAACTCCAAGTGTGTGTACTCAACGAATTCATGTTGAAAAAAATAGTTCACCAAGTGTTGAGCATCAATAGAGGTTAAATATCTCAATGCAAAAGGTTATCAAGATGTAAATTATTAAGTGGTTAAATGCCGATGTCGTGTAACCCATTTCCAATAGTGTATGGGGTGAGGTCCGTGTAATGTATGCCGAAGAAAGGAGGTATCACGGTGGTCCCAAATGATAAAAATGGGTTTATACCAATGAGAATGGTAATCGGGTGGAGAGTTTACATGGACTACCAAAAATTGAATAGTGCCACAAGGAAGGATCACTTCCCATATCTTTCATTGATCAAATGCCTGATAGGTTGGCGGAAAAGTCTTATTATTGCTTCTTGGATGGATATTCAGGCTACGATCAAATTTAAATAGCCCCGGAGGATCAACAAAAAACCACCTTCACTTGTCCATATGGTACATTTACCTTTCGAATGATGCATTTTGGTCTTTGCAATGATACCGCCACCTTCCAACATTGCATGGTGGCAATATTTGATGATTTAGTGGAAGATTTTATGGAGGAGTTCATGGATGACTTCTCCGTGGTGGGGGTGTCCTTTGAAGCTGGCTTGGAAAACCTCTCCCTTGTATTAAAAAGATGTGAAAAGACCAACTTGGTCTTAATTTGGGAGAAGTGTCACTTTATGGTCCAGAAAGGTATAGTCCTTAGTCACAAAATCTCAAAGGACGGTATTGAAGTGGACAAGGCCATGATTGAAGTGATAGCCAAGTTGCCTCCTCCAACAACCTTTAAGGGTATCAGAAGTTTCCTAGAGCACGCCGGGTTCTATAGAAGATTTATCAAGGACTTTTCAAAGATCACAAGCCCAATGTGAAATATATTGGAAAAAGATGCAAAACTTGAGTCTCCGATATATTGGAAAAAGATGCAAAACTTGAGTCTCTTTCAACAAGTCAATGAAGCATGCCTCAAAGCTT
The DNA here is from genome assembly GCA_034509755.1 of Anisodus tanguticus. Lineage (NCBI taxonomy): Eukaryota > Viridiplantae > Streptophyta > Magnoliopsida > Solanales > Solanaceae > Anisodus > Anisodus tanguticus. The sequence goes on from CM067542.1 coordinate 38,954,889, forward strand.
TTGAGGATTTGAAAGAGAAATTAGTTTCGGCTCCGATAATTGTGTCTCCAAATTGGGATCTTCCCTTTGTATTGACGTGTTATGCAAGTGGGGTTGCTATTAGGGCTATGTTGAATCAAAGACATGGCAAAATTCTTCACCCAATCTACTATGCAGGTATATCGCTTAATGAGGCTCAAAAGAATTACACAGTGATGGAGCAAGAGTTGCTTGCCATTGTCTTTGCTTTGAAAATTTTTGGTCTTACCTATGGGGTTCTAAAGTGGTGGTTTATTCCGATCATGCAGCCCTCTGATACTTAATGGAAAATAAGGACGCAAAGCCATACTTGATTAGGAGGGTTCTCCTTCTACAAGAGTTTGATTTTGAGATCAAATATTGGAAAGGTTGTGACAACCAAGTATCGGACCATTAGTCAAGGATTGAAGAGTCCGGAAGGCCAAAGAATAATTTGGAGATCAATGATGCTTTTACAGATGAGCAAGTCTTTGCTTCATCTTAAGATCTCATCCCTTGGTATGTTGATTTTGCCAATTACTTGGTTAGTGAAATCATCTCGGATTATCTAAACTCTCATCAAAAGAAGAAATTCTTGATAGACTCCTGGCATTATTATTGGGATGAGCCTTATCTCTTCTGAATCTGTGCCGACAACATGATTCAGAGACGTGTGCCTGAGGTTGAGACTTTTCCTATCATGGAAGCAGGACATACTTCACCAATTGGAGGTCACCATGCTAGTTAATGCCTGACCTCCAAAATTCTTCAAAGTGGCTTTCATTGGCCAACAATCTACAAGGATTATCGTGAATTTGAGAAGTATTGTGACCAATGTCAAAGGGAATATAATGTATCTAGAAGACATGAGTTGCATATGTGTCCTATTATTGAAGTGGAATTATTTGATGTATGGGGAATAAATTTCATGGGGCCATTCGTGAGTTCTCTTGGTAACAAATATAGACTTGTGGCGGTCGATTATGTGTCCAAGTGGGTTGAAGCTGTAGCCCTTCCGAACAATGAAGGGAAAAGTGTCACCACGTTCCTCAAGAAGAACATTTCACTCATTTTGGGACCCCTTGAGACATCATAAGTGATGGAGGCTCTCACTTTTACAATAGAGTGTTTGCCTCCCTTCTTGAAAAGTATAGGGTAAAGCATAATGTGGCAACTCCTTACCCCCCCCCCCCAAATAAGTGGTCAAGTGGAAGTGTCTAATCGGGAGATAAAGAGCATTTTGATGATGACAGTTAATCTCATGAGAACAGATTGGTCGAGAAAGCTTGATGACACCATGTGGGCGTGTATGACGGCATACAAGTCTCCTATTGGGATGTCACCATACAAGTTGGTATTTGGTAAGGCATGTCCTCTTCCGGTAGTAGTGCAATACAAGACACTTTGGGCATTGAAGAAGCTAAACATTGATTGGGAGAATGCATCAAAGTTAAGAGCGGATCAAATCAATGAGATGGACGAGTTCCGTCTCCAAGCATATGAAAGTGATGCGTTCTACGAGGAGAGTATGAGGTTTCTCCATGATAAGAGAATCTTAAAGTGGGAATTTTCACACGGGGACTTGGTCTTGCTCTAGAACTCTAGACTCAAGTTTTTCCCTGGAAAGTTGAAATCGAGATAGTCCAACCCTTTCAAAGTGATGAAGGTCTTCCAATATGGTGCCATTAAATTAGAGAGTCACCTTTTCAAGGTGAATGGCCAAAGAGTCAAGCATTACTTGGGGAGTTTTGATGATCATAGGGAGAATGCACTCATCACCCTCTATGAACCTTGAAGAATTTGGGGTAACATTCGTCATGCCGCGACGTTAAATCAAGCGCTAATGGGAGGCAACCCAAGGTTTTACTTTATTTTCTTCATTCTTATTTAATCATTTGTATGTTTGATAGTTTTGAAAGTGTGTTGGATCTAGAAACACAGGCAAAATGGGGAAGAAATATGGAAAGATGAGCAAAACAAATCAAAGAGAAAGAAAGACCATTATGCGGTCCACTCTATTGATCGCAGTTTGGATCTGCAGAGAAACAGATCCTTTTGCTGACCGCAGTATGATTCTTCAATCGGTTCTGCGATTGCAAAATAGGTGCTATGTCAGCCATCTAGAGCAAAGGTAAGTGGGTTGTAGTCCAGATTTGCAGACGCAGACCGGACTTGCGACCCGACTAAGACCGCTGAACATCATATGTATAAAAGGGCTGAAAGAACCCCAATTTTATTCATTCTCTCTTTCGCGCTCAAATTGAAATCAAAACGCTCCATATTTTCATCAATTGTCACTGTCTTTCAAACACACACCTCTTGCATACACTCACTTCGATCGATCACTTCATCTTTCTCATCTACTCGTCGATCTCAAGGTATGTTCACTTCTCTTCTGTTCTTTTTTCTCAAAAGATTAGGTAAAAAGGTTGTGTTAATCATGAAATTAACTTGTAGGAAGTTGAATATTGGTTGTATGACATGTATGTGTCCCCCATGTAGCCACAAAAGTGTGTGATTGTTCTTTGTTGTCTCATATGCCCCTATTATTCAGAAATCACAAATATTGTGAATTTGAGATTGTTGGAATTTTGTAAAATTGATTGCATATGGGGGTTGAGCTCGGGTTCAATTACATGAATCTTGAATTTTGGTGCTTATGTGTGAGGGAAGGTTGTCAATTGAGCGAAATTGTGAAATATTGCCTAAACATGCCTATGTTTGTTGAATTAGATTTAATTAAAGCCTTAGTGAAGTCTCAGCACCTACGAGCGTTAATTGCAAGCATGTTTTAGGCTGGTAATCTGTGGTGATAGTATGGGTATGGAAACACTAGGTTTTGCAAATCGAGGCGAAATCCTTGAAAAAATCCCAAAATGAGCTGACTGGGTGCCATTTTTCGAGCCGCATAATGGTTTTGCGAATGGCAAAAGGGCACCCTAATCCACATAATTAGCCAGTAAGTTTGGATAATTGAAAGAAAAAATCGTGATGCCTTTTGTGCGCCGCAGAATGGTTCTGTGAACCACAAAGTAGGCCGCAGTTTTGCCAAGAAAATTTGAGATTTCAAGGCAAAATTGTGATCTCGATCCGGAGACCGCAGTTTGGGTTAGCGACATTGCAAATCTAGACTGCGGCCCGCAGACCAGGTCTACGATCACTGAAGCTATTTCCAGTCTTGTGTTTTTATTCTTTCTTTTTTGCTTTGTTGTATAACTTCTTATTTTTTTGCATGTTTCATTCTTGCAATTGCCTTATGAAAAATATAAAAACATTTTACTTTGTTTTTTGTACCATAGTCCAAGACTCATCATGTCTCTTTTTGCAGAATTGGCTTCTACAAAGATGCAAGCACAAAAGGATATCACTATTAACGAACTGGCACCCTAGTAGACATAGCAAGTGAGTGGTCTCGGGGTGGAGGGCCATAGAGAGGATGCTGGTGAGATTCCTGATGACTCAAAGAGGTAGTTGCCGGATGATGATGATGATGAGACATATAAGGATGGGTTTGAGAATCCCAGCACAGTTGCGAGAGTTGATATTGATGAGGACCTACTATTAACGGAGTAGGTAGTTGTTGATGCAGTGGTGAAACAGTTTCGTGAGGAGACCTCGATAATTGGGTCGAGTGGAGTAGACCAGGAGCCACAGATAAATATTGATACTTGAGGTCTTAATCCTGCACCAGTTGTGGACATCACTCCACCAACCATAGAGACCATACCAACATCACCACCACCACAGAGTGAGCTCGTGATGGGCGATGCAGAGTTACCCATTCCAACTCTACAATCACGTGGCACCCTAGTAGATGCCATATCCGTGAGCCAAACTCAGGAGGGTGCTTAGTGCACCTCAGAGGGACAACTTTTTTTTATCCTTGCTCTATATTTTCTTTTATGCATTGATGACTAATGACAATGCATGTTTTCAAAAGTTGGGGATGGGGTACTTTGTATGTTTTTGAAAAAAGTGACAAATAGCTATTATCATGTTTTGTTATATTTTGTATTATGTTACATTCCATATTTTGATAGTTTTCATATAGTATTTTGTTATTTTTTGTATTGTATTTTTATGTTTGTTCCCCTTGATTTTTCTTTGCCTAGTTCTTTTTCAAAGGTGTATGTTCAGTAACCATGGCCTAGTAATAGAATAGTTTGACTTGGTTGGTACTTGTATATAGTTTCTAGCATGCGTAGCTCTTTTTGGTTTTGATGACACCCCTTGAAAAAATTGAATTTTGAAACAAGAGTAGCATGATCCTTAAAATGATTGTTCTGTGAAAGCATGCCTCATTTTGCGACTCTATGTCTACTTGTGTTTGAATCTCATAAGATGATAGCATTGTTTTCGATAAAGAGTATAAAATGTAGCAGTTCTTGTAGTTCATATGTATAGAGTGGTGATGACTTGATTGTTATCTTGTGTTTTCTCGTGTCATATAGAATTTGCCTCGTTGATTTGTCACCACGAAACTAGAGTTGCTTGGTTGAGGAAATGATCTTAGGCTTTCACATGAGAGTGAACCTTCTTAATTAACAACCTTTTTGGCCTACACCTGATTTGAGAGAACTAGTCTTCCCTTTTGAGCTTTTTTATTTTTCTTTGGCTACCACATTACAAATTGAAACCCTTTTTGAAATAAATCATCTTTTGAACCAAATCCCTCCTTGAATGCATGAAAAGTGATGAATGAGGCCAAAAGCCTAAGTTGGTGGTGGGATGTGCAAAGAAAAGAAGGGAAAAGGATTGTGATGTGAGTGGTTCTAAAAAAAGAGAAAGAGAAAATCGAGAAAAAGAAGAAAATGAAATGCAAAAATAATAGAAAAGGAAAGAGAAAATGAACCACAAAAAGAATGAAATAAAGTGGGGAAATGCTTGAATAAAGGGGGTGAAGAAGGAAGTTGGAAAACAAAAGGAGTTGAGCTATGAAATGAGAAACATGTAGTGCAAATGAGGGAAAAGTTACTTGTACCAAAATGAATACCATACCTATCCCTAAGCCTACATTACAAGTTTTATAAAGTCCTTAGAGATCCGAAACCGAGCACTCTTTGAGTAGTAGTGAGTTAAAATAAAGGTAAGCCTATGGCATGATACTTGTGACACTTGACATTTTTGTGAGTGTGAGTGATCTTGTTTGTCCCTTGTTTTGAAAAGAAAATGTTTAAGTGAATTTGGAACTTCTTTGTTGTGAGAGCACATTGAATTGCATGAACATTGTGAAATGAAAGCTCCTCTAATTGAGTATCCTGACACATCTAGTGACTAGTAGTGTCTAGACATCTTTTGTTTTGGAAAACATAAGGGGTGGTCAATTTTGTGAAACATATGCTTGTAGACTTGTAGGTAGAACCAACCATAGCCATCTTTGTTTTGTCATTAGTCATATCTTAGTGATGTTTAGGTTGCTTGAGGAAAATTAATATTTTATATTGGGGGTGTTGATGTGCCTAAAAATTATGGCACATATGATACCATTTTTGTGGATTATTGTTGTCCTTTATGCAATTGTAGTAGTCTTTTCTTATGTTATTTTTGTTTTTGTAGGTTTTTACATTGCGACACCAAGAATGAGGAAATGTGTTAAAACATGGTCAAGAATGCTGAAAAATGGAAGAAGTACTGAGAAAGTCACTTCTGCGAACCGCAGAACAAGACTGCGGACTGAAGAAGGGTAGCTATGTTGTAGAATCAAACAGTGAAAGAAGAATTCCAGAACCCCGAAGTGCGACCCAAACTTTGGTCTGCACTTCCGTTCTGCAGACCAGACCACAATTTGATATGCGAACCACTACTTCCACTCGAGTTCAACTCATATTGGGACGACTCAAGACACTTCTGTGGTTCGCAGTTCAGTTCAAGAAGTCCAAGCAAGGAACCACTCTGCGAACCCTAGGTCTATTCTGCGGATCGTAGACCTGTTCTGCGGTCGCAGAGTGGTCAGGCGGTGGGATTTTTGTAATATTATGTAGTCCGAAAATTGGGTCCCTATATATAGATACATAGGGTTTTGTGATGGGCGTCATGATTTGATACCTAGATTCCAACATATCATAGCAACTTTTGAATATTCCTTGTCCCATTTTTCACTATTCATCATTTAGTTAATCATTTCAAGAAAAGATTCTTGATCCATTGTGTAAAGACAAGTATTATTCATGGTTAATCATTGTAAGCTTCATGTTATATTCATTATGTCTTGTTACATTTTTTATTATGTTGTGTATTTGCTACTTGCAATGTGTGGCTAGATTTAGGTTGGGGTTGTGATAAAATAATGGAATGTGATAGTTGTGGTATTTGATAAACAGTGAAAAAGGTGTATTAATGTGGGATTCAACTACCCCTCATATTTAATGTTAAAGAGTTGAGTGCAACCATCTCTTTCTTGCTTATTGTCTCTAGTCAAACTTGAAAAAGGTGATTAGAGTTTAGGAAAAGAATATGTTGATTAGGACTTGGGGCTTTAAACCTCATTTAATGATTCTCAAATTTAATTAGAATGAAATCAACTAAGGGTACGTAATGGGTGTTCGTAAATGTCACACTTTAGAGCTTGAGAAATCCTAAAGTGAAATTTGGTGGGTCAATTGAGAAATCCCCACCTAGAAACAAGTCTCCATTACCCAAACCACACTAATACACCTACTTAATCCTAAACCAAACACCACTTCCATGAATTGAGTCGCAACCCTAACATTCTAATTACTTGATAATTTAAACCTTATTTAAGTTGATAATCTAAAGTAGATAAAACAAACAAACAACTTGGTTACCATAGGAGTAAAGTAAATAGTAAAATCATAATACATGTACGAATAGACTAGTTTCTCATCGTATTCCTTATGGATTTCGACCCCAACTTATGTTGGGTACTATATTTGACAATGACCGCGTTATACCATCAAAAGTGTAATTTGGGCTAGATCAGTTGGCACAACATGACGAAACTGGAAAGAAAGAACGAGCCATCTACTATCTTAGTAAAAAGTTCACCGTTTGCGAGTCGAGATAAACCTTAGTGGAATAGACATGTTGTGCTCTGAAATGGGTAGCACAAAAGCTAAGACACTACTTGTCGGCTTACACTACTCATTTGATCTCCAAAATGGATCCTTTAAAGTACATCATTCGCCAACCCATGCATATAGGAAAATTGGCCAAATGGAAAATGCTTCTAAGCGAATTCGACATCACATATGTGGTCCAGAAAGCGATTTAGGGACACATTGGCCGATTTGCTAGCAAAATGTCCGATCGACGAAGAGTTTGAACCACTTAGGACATATTTTCCGGATGAGGAAGTCATGACAATCAAATAAGACACAATCAAAACCTACTCAGGATGGAGAATGTTCTTTGACAGTGCAGTCAATTACAAGGGTTCAGGAATTGGAGTAGTTTTGGTCTCAGAAACGGGTCAGCATTAACCAATGGCAGCAAAGCTCAACTTCTGTTGTACGAACAATATGACAGAATATGAAGCCTGCATTCTAGGTCTTCGCATGGCAATTGACATGGATATTCAAGAGTTGTTGGTGATAGGAGACTCAGATCAACTAATTCATCAAGTTCAATGAGAATGGACCACTAAAAATGAGAAGATACTGCATATGTAAACCTCGCACAAAGGTTATGCAAGAGGTTCAGAAAGATCAAGTTTCGGCACACGCCAAGGGCTCAGAATGAATTCGCCGATGCTTTTGCAACCATAGCATCCATGATACAACATCATGAAAGTAGTCACATTGACCCACTGGAGATCGGCATCAGCAAAGAACATGTTGATTGTTCCCACGTGGAAGTAGAACCAGATGGTAAACTGTGATACACCGACATTAGCACATACTTAGAAAAAGAAGAGTATCCCGAGAATATCACAGCCAACCAAAATAAAACATGGCGAATGGTTTCTTTTTTAACAAATGAGTACTCTACATCAGGATGCCCGATCTAGGGTTACTCAGATGTGTCGATGCCACAAAGGCCACAAAATTGTTAGAAGAGGTACACATAGGGGCGTGTGGTCCTCACATGAATTGCTTCATCCTATCCAAAAAGATCTTGAGATTAGACTACTACTAGATGACCATGGAAACCGACTATAGTAGATTTGTGCAAACATGCCATCAATACAAGATATACGGAGAGCTAATCAGGGTCCCACCAAGTGAACTCAATGTTATGAGCTCACCATGGCTATTTGCAGCTTGGGGTATGGACGTCTTTGGGCCCATAGATCCAGTCGCATCCAACAGACATCACTTTATTCTAGTCGCCATAGACTACTTCACAAAATGGGTTGAAGCTACTTCTCACATGTTAGTGACAAAGAAAGTGGTAGCAGACTTCGTGCAAAACAACATCATATGTTGTTTTGGCATCCCGGAGTCAAACATAACTGACAATGGAGTGAATCTGGATAGTCATCTAATGAAGGATATTTGTGAACAATTCCACATAACTCATCCGAATTCAATTGCATATAGGCCACATATTAACGGGGCTATAGAGGCAGTGAATAAGAACATCAAAATGATACTAAGGAAAATGACCAAGAACTATATATGTTGGCATGAACAGTTTCCCTACTCGAACCTCAATAGGAGCAACTCCATACTTGCTTATCTACGGTATTGAAGCAATGATATCAGCTGAGGTGGAGATACCGTCACTCAGAATTAACCAAGAAGTAAGACTGGACAACGCAGAGTGGGTCTGGAAAATATACGAGCAATTGGGTCTAATTAACGAGAAAATGATGGTTGTCGTATGTCACGATCAACTATACCAACAGAGAATGGCACGCGTCTTCAAAAAATGAGTTAGAGCCCAAATCATTCAGATAGGAAAATTATTACTCAAGCATGTGTTTCCACACCAAGACTAGTACAAAGGAAAATTCATACCCAACTGGAAAGGACCCTACATGGTGCGCAAGGTACTATCAGGAGGAACTGTGATCCTTGTAGAAATAGACGGCCAAGAGTGGCCCAAAGCAATCAACTCAGATGCTATAAAGAGATACTACGCATGAAAACACACCCTCTCAGTTTGTAATCGCATTTCTTTACTTGTAATTGCATTTCTCTACTTGAAATTGCAATAGAAAAACCAAATGACATTTCCTTGTAATATGAACTATACGATGACCTGATTCCCAATGTGGGATACGTAAGTGTCCATTTAGGACTCGGTCGTATTATTTTAAAAAATCAACCATCTTTGTCTTGAACTACGTTCGACCTGATTCCGGAGATGGGATACGTAGGTCTTCTTCATGCTCGATCGCACCAAACAAAAAAGCTAAAGAATCCCCGAGGAAGCCTCTGAGACATCAAGATTGGAAGATCGCCTCACATATTATAAGTATCTCCCACTTACAACTGGGGCAGAATTTTTGAGAAGATCTCAAAAATTCCACCAACAAAATCAGCACATGAAGTCAGCCGACCCAAATCTTCAAACTAGGGCATAATTTTTGAGAAGATCTAAAAAATTACACTGACAAATCCAGCACAAGGGTCAGCCGTTCTTAAACAATTAACTAGGGTAAAACTTTTTAGATGGACTAAAAAATTCCTTCATGACGATTCAACGCGATAGCTTGCCGCAAGATAATCTTCAACTGGGCAAAATTTTTGAGGGGGTCTCGAAAATTTCATCAGAATGAATAAGAGCACGCCCAGAGCGCCAAAGAAGATCAAGGAACCTTGCTCAGAGCACTTATGCCATGACATTGAGTTTAATCATTTTTAAATATAATAAAATGCTTTAGTGAAAACCCATTTTATGATCAACATTTTCCAAATACTTTTTAAAATTCTAACTTAAATTCATCTCTCATAAAGCCGAGCCCAAGGGGGTCGATACTTGAAAAGTAGAGAAACAATGCAGCAGGATTCGATGACATGGATCGACCCCATAAAAACTAATGATTTTTCTGTATTTGCAGGTTCCCGAAGTGTCATCAGAAGGATGACATTTTTTTACTAACTTGTTTGTTCAGAATGAAGTAGGTATAACAAAGAAGAAACTCTAAAACCATAAGATGACAACCATGCCATGAGAGCCACAGAAAAGCGAAGCGCCATCGGGGCGACACAATTGGGCCATGGGAGCCACAAAAAGAGCAAAGCACCACAAGGGCAGCATAACCGGGCCATGAGATACATATAAAAGGACAAAATGACCATCTAACCGAGAGGGTCACAACCGACAAAGGACAAAGAAGTACAATCCGTCCATGAGACCCATAAAATGACCAAAAAACCATCTGACTGAAAGGGTCACAACCGACCAAAGGACGAAGGAAAGACATCCAGCGAGAGGGCCATATTTGTCATACGCACAAATGAGCCAACAATGCCGGAGGTGTAATTCGCTCAACAAAATAAATGACCCAATGATTCTAGAGGTGGCATTCACTCAACAAAGACATGAGCCAACGGTGTCACATGTGACATTCGCTCAACAAAAATATGCATGAGCCAATGGTATCACAGGTGATATTTTCTCAACAAAAAGTACACGAGCCAACGATGTCATAGGTAACATTCGCTCAACAAAACAAATAAACGAGCCAATGATGTCGCTGGTAACATTCTCTCAAATACACGCGCCAATATTGTCGTAGGTGGAATTCGCTCAACACAACTGATTGCATAGGAACCAGATGGTGTCGAAAGAGGCATCCACTCAAAACAACATTCAACTAAAGAATCCATACGAGCCAGACGATGTTGGAGGTGTCACTAACTTAGAATAATCACCCAAGAGGGCACAACAGACAAAGCCACACAGGTATGATAAATAATAATAATAATCAACACATCAGGTCCAGCAAATGGAAACAGGATGGAATCTAACAGAGGAGGAAAGCAAGTAGACCAAATCTAGACGCAAGCAAAGAAAACATGGAACATGTTCTTCGGTAGCCAGTCGAAATAATGTACCAACGAGAGTTAATATCTCTATACATGAGCTTGAATACCACTCCATACTGAACTCACTCACAAATTACGAAGATTTTTGTTTTTTAGAAAAACTCATAAATGGTCGGGCATACACTAAAAATGTTTTTTTTCAAAACCGTCCAAGGCGTTCCCACATAAGGGATATCCTTTTTGGGCCATTGAGTCTAACTAAAAGTGACATGATTCCTGAAAATCGGTGATATGTAGGCTAACTCAACACCCAAGGATCAGTCACATTCTAACAAAATCATTCCGGAACTTTCAGGATTTGGGACTTTGCTTTATTTATTGGCTTTCTAGAAGTTTAATTGAGTCAAATTATAAGTGGCCTGAATTTTCATATAGCCTGAGATATGCAGGAAATCAAAAGACCAGCGTCCGGGCATATTTTCAAAATTTGTATAACAATGAGAAGTATTTCTCAATTGGTCGGCTAAAAACTAGGTCAGTCAAATTTTTCTGCTCAAGGATGGTCTTGTAATCCCCGAACAGTGAAGGGTTAGTTGTTGATACATAAAATTTACCCTCCAATTATCCTATTTAATTATTCAGGATTCCTGAGTCACGGATGTAGTGAAATATATTTTTTACAAGACGGAAATAATTTTACAAAATAATTTTAAAAATATTTTGTCATTTTATTTGACAAAATATCATCTGGTATATTATTTTATATCACACCCTATTTTCCACATTATGACTGATCATTAATTACATTTTTAGAATTTTAAAAGGATAATTGTGAAATTTGTTATCTCAACATCCTCAATTTAATGTGATTAATATTTTATTCCGTCAAAATTCGGAAAATGGTTTAATTAAATAGGATAATTGAATTACCTCTCAATTTTAAATAATTTTATGTTTAATTTAAAAGATCTTTCCTTGACTTCAAGGTTTTAAACTCCAAATTATGTCAAATTTGGGCTTAATTTGAAGCATAAGATCTAATTTGAAATATTTTTGGTCTTTTGTTAATTTAAAATATGGCCACATTTGACAAATGTGAGCATTACTTTAATTTTCTTTTAAAAGGTGTTTTGGGTCGATTTTATTCCTTCAAAGTCGGTCTGGTTCAACCCAAAATGGACCGTGATACGACCTAATTCTCATACAAGATGCCCTTTTCTCATTTCGTACCAGATGAAGCCCTTGAAGCCAGAGCTCGTCCCTTTCGTCTTGACACCCGAAATGGCAGTATTCAATAGCCTTGGATCAGTGTTGCTCATCTAAATCGGGCAAGAGCATTAATGGATCTTGCCCGCATGTCGTTGTACCTCCACCACCCCCATAGTTGAGGTTAGCCCTCCCCGTCATTGTTTTATCTGTTCAATCTTAATGATTTTTGTCCTATTTGGATTTTAAATATACAATTTATATTGGCTAATCCATTTTGGGAGGGAAATTTCCCCCTAACTCCCATATCCCACATCGAACCCTCAATCTATCTAGGTTTTGATATGTTTCTAAAAATTGAAAACTTGTTCTTCATTTTGAAGGGGCTGCAACTTGAATCCTTGGCTTTTATATTTTTAAGAGTCACTTTTGAGTTAAACACGATTAGTTCTTGTTTAAATTGGGATTCAAGCCCTTTGGTGGAATCTGATTTTTGCCTTAACTAGTCATTTACAATTAAAACCCTTCCCTTTTGGTTTGTTTGTGAGTGTTGGAGGTCCCCGGGGTGAAGATCAAGCTCTCCGTCGATCTTTAGGCAGCCTCCATTCAAGGTAATGTTATTTACTTTTTCATTCTTGTTTAATTCATGTTTTCTAACTTGTATTATGTGTTGACATGATCATTTAAGCATTTTTAGTCGATATAATGTATTTTGTGTTAATTTGATGTGTTTTTTGCTGTGCATTAACTGTTAAATTGTGATTCTTGTTGAAAATTTGTAATTAGTCAATAGGAAGCATGATTAGTTGTTTTAGTATAATATTGGGTTAAATGCTTCACCTAAATGTTAGTTAAAGCCTAGAAAATGAATTAAGATTGCTGGTATTTGACTTAGTCAATTTGTTTAACTAAGGATAGTCATGACTTAGCATCAAAATACTATTACAATCATGTTAGGACCATTCAATAGCTTAAAGAAGTACAAATGCCCTAGTCTTTATGATCTGTGTGCTTTATGTCTTAAAATAGATGTAAATATTTGGTTTGTCTATCTGTTATAGCTAAATGAAGATATAAGGACTAAATGTGACGTAGAAGTGACCTTAATATGACTTAGAAAGAACCTTTAGGATTTGAAATGGTCAAATGGGTTATCATACCTAAGTTTGAAATTGTTGGTGATTTTTAGGGGTTGTTTAGGATGAACTTAAGACTGAGCAAGTTTAAAAATGATGTGTCTAAGCATAGTGTTAGGCGAAGATGTTTAAACCTATTAATCTTGGCATATAGGATTAATGTTAGCTTCTTTTGCTTAAGGATATGACATTTCTGTTTATGTGAAGGAAGTGATGTCCACAAATCTAGAATGCCTCTTAATGCATCTTTTAAAACTATTTTGCCTCTATATAATGATTTGTGGGTATATGGTAGGTTTTGGGACTGGTATCTGATAGTTATAGTTGATCATGTCCGTCATATATCAATTTTGACCACGGATTGCTTTGTCTTTGAGATGATACTGGGTATGGATGGTATTAAAAACTTTTGTCTTGTGTTCTTTTGTGAACTATGTTAATTTGTTCTGGTATCTATCAATTTGAATCATGATAGCATGTTGACTGAGATGTATGGTCTGTGTATAACTCTATAAGAACCATGTTAAGAATAGTCTTTTGTATGTCATAGTACTACTTTTTCTAGTTTGTGTGTTTCAGTTTGTCCCTTTTAAGTTGTGTTATCCATGCTATGCATAAATGCACTTGGCTGCCTTCGGTTGGTGTTGAGTGAATACTATCCATTTCTTGGATTTCCATTTGGTCAAATATGTGTCAATGAATTCCTAGGAAAGAATTGTCTGCACCTACTCATGTGTCCAAGCTGTCACTGCCTATGTGTAAGCCTAACCACCTAGTGTAAATGCATGTTTAGGTAAGAAGTGGAAGACTTTGAATTATTGTGAATTATTGAAATCTCCTCCTTGTAATTTCACTAAACTAGTTCATCACCTCGAACATTCCAACGTAAGGCATATGACCCCATACTTCGCCCTTCACAACCATAAAATCTCTAAATGCAATACCTTATTACGCCTATAGCAAGTCCAAGACTATCAAATCTTACAATCCATGTGCCTTACAAACGTAAAAATTCTCTCAAGTCATTCGTATTTGAAATAACCAACAATAATATAACTCTAGCTTTTCCATTCAAGGATGCCATGAAATTACCCATCTTGGCACTGCATGAGTTACCTCCTCATCAATTCTTCAATCGTAAAGTCCCATTGGCATTTTCCATATGCTAAGTCAAATCGTCCATAGTGTTCCTTCATCAATCATAATTATCACTTTTACACCCTATCATAATGATATAATTTAATGACACCATAACTCTACATGATTCAAGTAGTCGCGCTACTTTAAATTCATGTCTTATGAACCTTAATACTCCAAACCGATAGTTCGATGCCTCTATCTTAACTCTTCAGTCACCATATCCCATTCAAAATCAGTTTTATCATGATTTTAAAATCACTCAAACCCACTCATGGGGTGGATCAGAATATCATAAATGTTGCAAAATATCTATGCCAATCATGGAGGTTGTAGTAAACCACAATCTTGAGCATCTGAAGCTTCCTCCAAAACAAATGTATCACTTATACGATATGCATATTTATTCTCCAATTTAGGTGCAACAACCGATATTTCAGTGAGTGGTTAAATCTTCACACTCGTCTCTCGCTAGAGGCATCCCATTAGTCAGTTATTGTTTTCCACCAAAAGCCTACGACACATTCTATCTTACCGATCAATTCATGCTCCTTTAGCATTCACTTCATAAACAAAGTAGCCTCGCAAAAATCAATGCTCATGGTCCAAATGACTCCTTATCACCATAACCCCGAGTTATCAAGAGAACCTACAAACACCATTTACTAAAAGACTACATCGATTATTACCACAATATTCAATCATCAATAGTAATATTTTGTCAGACGAGCATATCTACCACTTGTTCTCATCCTATAACTGAGAATGATCCATTCGAATTTCGTTCACTGGATCTCTATTCTGCCAAGTAGATGAAGAATCCCCACACGCTCCTATAACGCTCAGTAAATCTAGGTTAGGTATGAATGTGTATAATGAGTGTCAGTGTGTAAGATTAGCTATATGAATCCTTTCGGGTGGCAGATAGGCGTTCTAAAGTCAAATCAAATAGTGAGGTTCGTAAGAGTTCTTAAATTCGTCTAAGTCTGCAGTAGTCCTAACGTATGCCCAATGTCCGGGCTAGGAATTTGAGAAAATGCAAAACATGAAAGTTGTAGATCTTTAAAATACCTTTTGAACCATATATATTGGCGTTCAATCAGAGATATGTTCTAGGAGTTATGCCTATTTCACCAATCATCATAGTACTCGCGCATCGCACCAAAAATGTGTCTTTGAATCTCAATATCAGAGGCATGTGTGATGTGTGTGAGATACACGACCATTACCTGACCTCATTTTGTGTGATGGGCGCGTGACGTACAGCCTTCGCATGACTTATTTTTCTATTTTTGAATTTTATAAGTTTAAAACCTTGTCATATATTTTCCCACTTCATTATGGATGATCTTCTGAAGGAACATAACCCTAGAGGCCTCTCTTAATCCCTAAGGTGAGTTCCTAATCCATTTTTATCAACTCTATGCCGAATTCAACCTTGTTTGACACTAGTTCATCTTCCCAAACCCTAGATTCTTAAAAACTCAAGGAAGGAGAAGAAATGGTGTGTGAGATTTCATCTAAAAGGTAAGACCTCTGATTTTCCTGATATCATTGAAGATTTTTAGGCTAGTATAGAGTATTCTACGGGGTTATAATCCATGAATGATTCTTATAAGGTTCAAGAATAATTTTTAAGGCTTGAAAAAAGCCATAGTTTTTGAATTAGTGAGAAAACTCGTAGAAGTGAATAAAGTTTTAATCTATCCAATATAAATATAAATCCAATGTAGAGTGATTTTTGGACCTTAGATATTCCATTTGGTAGCATTTTAGTGGAATTAGAGGTATGTCTCTTTTTCAAACATATTTTCAAACCATTTAAAAATAGTTTCTTTGGCATGGTTTCATGTGCGTGAGGGACAAGCTCTCATGGAACCTTAGTTGTATCATATTACAAGGTTATATATATTCATGATTGTTCCTATCAAGGATTTTTGAAACTGATTTATGAAGCTTTGTACTTTTAACATGATCTGCCCCTATATGAGACGTTTTAAAGCCAAATTTTAGGAAAAACTTGAAACTTATTTATTGACTTGATCATGAGTTCTAAACCTATTAATGACTTGGCGTACCCCTATTAATGGGATAATGAACATAATCCATAAAGAGTGATTCGACTTCTATGTTATGATTGTGATTCAGCTAACTTTCCATGATTTCTATTATTTATGTTTGGCCAAGCTACTTGAGAGAAAGGATAGTCACTATAGATCCTAGTATGGTTTTCCTAACTATTTGGGAGGAATTATAGCCATCGAAGGTCAATAGCATTGGTGTGGTTTGCCTAGACAAACGGGAGGAAGAGTGGACATTGAGGGTTCATAATCTTAATGTGGTTTTGCCTAGCTATTCGGGAGGAAGGGTAGCCATCGAGGGTGACAACCCTGATGTGGTGCTTCTATGTAGTATTAGGGAACCTTATTAGGTCATCCCTTCATGTATTGAATTGGGTCTGTATTTGCGTGACTGTGATTATTCTCGAATGTTTTGATAATAGTATCGAGTTCATAAATAGGAGACTTAAAGAGTGATAACAGGCATAATGATTCAGAATTGATTTATTTCTTCGTTAATGGTTTTTACTAAGGATTTTACTAAGTGTTATGACTTATTCTATCTCTGGATTTCAAACTGCTTTTATTAATACTATTTACTGCTTTAGATTATATTATTTTCTTATATTAACAATTGTCATGGAGACACTCACTAATTACCCAATACTCAGGCATACCATTATTGTTTTTGATGGTGTGTCAGGTAACGTTGAGGAGCAAGTTCATGATACGCGTGTGAATTAGAAGAGCTTGCTACTTTTAGACTTTTGGTGAGCCTACACCCTTGTTCGTGGGACTCCCCTATCTTAGTTATCACTTATAGTTTTTGGGCTACGCCCCAAAGTTAGACTATTCTTTATTTGTCATCTTAGAGGCTCTATAGATGTACTTTAATACTATGGGTAGTTTTCAAAGTCATCATTTGACTAATTGGGTCTTGCTACATGTTTATGACGACATATTTATAGTTGAATTCCACTGACTTAATTCCATAGTTGTGACCATGATTTTATTTAACTATTTATACTTGTTGGAATAATTAATGAAAGATTATTAAAAATATATTAGATGTTTATTGATTCATAAGGTGCTTCTGGTGTTTTTCATAGAAGTAGATGTCTGTTACGTCCATGGTAGGGTTTGAGTTATGACAAACTTGGTATCAGAGCCTAGATTTAGAAGTGTCATAGGATTGTCTGTGGAGCCGTGTTTAGTGGTGTCTTTTTTATGCAGACTGGCCACCTATATGGAGGTATGAATACCAGGACATTTTAGGTGTTTCTTACTCTTCTTGATTCTAGATCGTGCAATAGAGCTTGAATTTCCTTTAGGATCGTTCTAACGTCTTCGTTAAATTCGTGCCTCGCATAAATGGCCTTAACTCGTGCAGGAGCTGCTAACTAAGGAAGTAATGGTTCTTCTGATGCATCATTCGGTGGATGACTTGTCAAGATCACTAACCCCGCTGCTACTGAGGTCAATATTGAAGCTAAGCATGACAATCGAAATCAAGCACCACCTCTGGCTTCATATGCTCGTGCAGACCCTACTGAAGGTGTAGCTGATATCGGATCGATGCAGGATACGATTGAGATACTCACCACTTTAGTGGTATCCCAACAACAATGGGGAGGTGCGAATCCGACACTTGGTGGAGGAGGAAGACTTAAGCACTTTTTGGGGCTAAATCCGCCCAAGTTCTTTGGTTTGAAAGAAGAAGATGATCATCAGTACTTTATGGATGAGACTTTTAAGGCTCTTAGGGTTATGAATGCCATTGTTATGAAGTTGTGGAGTTTGCAGCCTGTCAACTAATGGATGTTGCTCATGTTTGGTTTGAGATATGGGAGTCTAAACGAGGTAATGATGCTCCAGCTCCTACTTGGCATGAGTTCGAGGGGGCATTTATAGAGAGGTTTCTATCTGATTAAAAGAGGTTCACTATGGCTATTATTTCTGAGAAAATTGAGCAAGGTACTATGTCCGTTCATGAGTATAATTTGAAATTCACTAATTTGGAAAGGTATGCAATGTAAATGATTCCATTAGAAAAGCACAAGCTAACCCGATTTGTGTGTGGTTTGGTACCACATATTAAGTCTGCATGTGTTGATGCTGCTATGTCTCCTACTTGCACATTTTCATCATTGGTTGGGTTTACTAAACAACAAGAAAATTGGAGGACTCAGGACATATTGGAAAGGAAACATAATAAGAAGGCCCAATAAGTGGGTGGTTTCAGTGGTGCACATAATGGAGGGCAATAGAAAGAGTATTATGTGTCTGCATAACTTGTTGCTCAGGCTAATGCTAGTGTCCCATATGGTAGACAGGGATAGAGAAACAATAATTGGAACATGTATTCTCAAAGTGGAAATTGAATTCTTATGGATGTGAGGATATTATTGTGGTATAAGGGGTCATGTTCATAGGGAGTGTAGGAGGAGGCGGAGTGACATGGCTAACTCTTTTGGACAGAGGAATAATTCATCTGCTCTTGTTTCTAGAAAGAATCCACCTGCTAGTAATGCAAACAACACTCCTAATGCTCGTGGTAATAGGACTGGTAAGGTGATTGCTAACACTCCTAATGGGGGACAAGCTCGACTTTATGGTTTAGCTTGTAGGGAGGACTCAGATGTTGTGGTCATATGTATTCTCACTATTTGCTCTTTCAATGCGTATTCGTTGATTGATCAGAGTTTGAATCTTTCTTATGTGACTCCATACTTTGCTCTTGATTTTGGTGTGGAACCGGAACAACTGCTCAAACCTTTTTCTGTGAATACTCCTACAAGTGTTCCTGTTGTTGCCTCTAGGGTTTATAGAGACTGTGTAGTCGTGGTCATGGGTCGTGAGACTACTGCTATTTTTTTCAAATTAGAAATGGTAGAGTTTGATGTGATTATGGGGATGGATTGGCTATCCCCATGCTATGCAAATGTGGATTGCCGACATAAGTTGGTTCGTTTTGAATTTCCTAATGAACCGTTATGTTGTGGAAGGGTGAAATTACTAAGACTCAAGGTAGACTTATTTCCTATCTTAAGGCTCATAAGATGATCTCGAAGGGGTGTATTTACAATCTAGTTGTTGGCAATGATACTCAAGTTTTAGTACCCGAATTTGAATATGTTCCCATAGTTAACGAATTTCTCAAAGTGTTTCCCCAAGATCTTTCAGGTGTTCCACCCGATAGAGTCATTGACTTTGGGATATATGTTATTCATGATACTCAATCAATCTCTATTCCACCGTATCGTATTCGGCAAAGCTATGAGAATTAAAGGATAAATTGAAGGACTTGTCGGATAATGGTTTTATTTGACCGAGTACCTCAGGTTGGGGTGATCTAGTCCTGTTTGTCAGAAAGGATGGTTCTCTAATAATGTGCGTTGATTACTGTCAACATAATAAGGTGACCATAAAGAATAAGTATCATTTGCCTAGAATATATGACTTGTTCGACCAGTTTCAAGGTGCTAAATTCTTTTCAAAGATTGACTTGAGGTCTGGTTACCATCAGTTGAAAATAAAGGAACATGATATTTCGAAAACATATTTTCATACTCGCTATGGACACTTTGAATTTCTAGTGAAGTCTTTTGGTCTAACTAATGCACTTGCTGCTTTTATAGACCTGATGAATCGTGTGTTCAAACCTTTCTTTGATCGTTTCATTATTGTCTTCATTGACGATATTTTGGTGTATTTGAAGAGTCTTGAGAGCATACATGTCAATTGAGGATAACATTGCAAACGCTTAAGGAGAATGAGATTTACGCAATATTTTCCAAGTGTGAGTTCTGGCTTAACTCTATGACGTTCTTGGGGCATATAGTATGTAGCGAAGGTATCAAGGTTGATCCTCAGAAGATCGAAGTGGTTAAGAATTAGCAGAGGCTCACTGGAGCTACAGAAATTCGTAGCTTCTTGGGTTTGTCAAGTTACTTCTGAAAGATTGTGAAAGGTTTCTCATCTATAGCATCACCACTAACGAAATTGATGCAGAATGCCGCCAAGTTCCAATGGTCAGAAGCATGTGAAAAGAGTTTTCAAGAACTTAAGGTGAAATTGACTTCAGCTCCTGTTTTGACTCTACTTTCAAGGTCTGGTGGCTATGTGGTATATTGTGATGCTTCAACAATTGGATTGGGTTGCGTACTAATGTAGAATGTCAAGGTGATTGCTTACGCTTCATGAAAGCTGAAGAAGCATGAGAAAAATTACTCGAATCATGATTGGGAGTTGGCTATTGTGGTTTTCACTTTAAAGATTTAGTGTCACTACTTATATGGCAAACATTGTGATGTCTTCATGAATCACAAGAGCTTGCAATATATCTTCAAGCAATGAGCATTGAATCTCAAATAGAGAAGATGGTTAGAGTTATTGAAAGATTATGACTTGAACATCGTGTATCGTCACAGTAAGGTGAATGTTGTTGCTGATGCTTTGACCTGAAAGTCTGTGGGCACTTTAGCCTATTTGTGTGCATAGGAGATGCCAATGGGTAGATACATTTGAATACTTGCTAAGATTGGGGTTCGACATAATGAAACGGAGGATGGACAGTTAGTGGGAATTACTCAAGCATGATCTGATATCATGGAGAGAATTAAGTTGAAATAATATGAGGATAAACTTCTGGTGAGGCTGTGAGGTGGGGTGAAAAAATGTGATTACACTTCATTTTCCATTGACATCGATAGTAATATCCTGAGGTTGCAAGCGTGCTTGTACATCCCAGATATTGATGGTTTGGCAAGAATTGATGGTGGAAGAACATAGTTTCAAGTATTCCGTTCACCCAGGATCTACCAAGATGTATAACGATTTGAAGCAACACTATTTGTTGAAGAACATAGAGGTAGATATCTCTAACTTTGTTGCAAAGTGTTTGAATTGTCAACAAGTTAAGGCTAAACATCAAAGGCCTGGTGGCTTAGCTAAGAATATTGAGCTTCCCCAATTGAGGTGGGAAATGATTAATATGGATTTTTTCATGGGTTTACCCTTCACAAAGGCTAAGTTCGATTCTATTTGGGTAATCGTGGACAGACTCACCAAGTATGCTCATTTACTTCCTATGAAAACAATGGATACTATGGCGCAGTACGCCAAGTTATATTTGAAGGAGATAGTTAGATTACATGGGATCCCTACATGCATCATATCTGATAGAGGTACGCAATTCACTGCTCATTTATGGAAATCATTCCAAGAAGGTTTGGGAACTTGAGCATTGCCTTCTATCTTTAGATGGACGGGCAAACAGAGAGAACTATACAAACTCTCGAAGACATTTTAAGAGCTTGTGCTATTGATTTTGGAGGTAATTAGGATGAACATCTACCAAGCGAGCATTCAGATGGCTCCTTATTAAGCTCTTGATGGGATGCTTTGCAAATCACCTATTGGGTGGTTTGAACCTACTGAAGTAGAGCTATTAGTTCCTAAATCGATTCACAAAGCAATCAACAAAGTGAACCTCATTGTGCAACAACTTAAGACAGCTCAGAGTCGATAGAAGTCTTATACATATATGAGGCGTCAGAGTTTGTTGTGGGTGACAAAGTATTCTTGAAAGTGTCACCGATGAAGGAAGTAATGTGGTTTGGTAGAAAGTGTAAGCTAAGCCCTCATTTTATTGGCCCTTATGAATAGGTGAGAAGAATCGAGAAGGTGGCTTACGAGTTAAAGTTACCATCCGAGATGGATATGGTACATCCTATGTTTCACATCTCGATGTTGAGGTTGTATAAACCTTATCCTTCACATATATTGACTCATGAATAGATTGAAATCAGCGAAAGGTTGTCATATGAAGAAGAACCCGTGCAACTCTTAGATCGACAAGTTAGGAGATTGAGAACGAAAGATGTAGCTCAGCTAAAGTCCTTTGGTGAAATCATAATACCGAAGAAGCGACTTGGGAAGCAGAATAAGACATTAAGAAGAGATAACCTCACCTATTCCCTATCGCAGGTATGTGTTGAACCTTATTTAATTCCTTTGAAATGTAGACTAGATGTATGAATCCTTCATTTTTGTGTTTAGGCTTGAATGATCTATTTGTGGGAACCTTTGTGAGGACCATGTCGATATTGTTGGGAAGTTAGTTGTTGCATTTTCATTGGGTATAGCTCACCATACAAAAGAACTCTATGAATTTTGAAAGTTTGAGGTTTAGTGAAATCTTAGGCCATGACACTCATTCAGGAATGAATGATCCTGCAATGGGGATAATGTAATACTCCATAAATTTGAGTTAGGTGTGAATGTGTATAACGAGTGTTGATGTGTAATTTTATCTATATGAATCCTTTAGGGATGAATTTGGGTGGAAGATAGTCATTTTAAAGTCGAATCAAATAGTGAGGTTCGTAATAGTTCTTAAATTTATCTAAATCTACGGTAGTCCTAACTTATGCCTAATTTTCGGGTAGTTACACTGAGAAAATAGAAAACACGAACATTGTAGATCTTTGAAATAACTTTCCAACCATATATGGCGGAACTCAATTGGAGCTTTGTGCTAGGAGTTATGCTCATTTTACCTAACGTCAGAGCACTCAAGCATCGCACTGTCATCGCGTCGAAAATGTGTCTCTGAATCTCAATATCCGAGGAACGTGTGATAGGTGTGTGACGCACGGACATCGTGCGACCCCATTTTGAACAATAGGCGCGCGACGCACGACCATCGCATGGTTTGTTTTTATGGTTTCGAATTATAAGTTTAAAACCTCGTCATAACTTTTCCCCATTTTGTTTTGGACAAAAGTTTGAAGGAAAATAACCCTAGGGACCTCTCTCAAACCCGAAGGTAAGTTCCTAATTCATCTTTATCAATTCTAGGCTGAATTCAATCTTGTTTGACACTAATTCATCTATCCAAACCCTAGATTCTTGAAAACTCAAGGAATGAGAATAAGGGTTGTGTGGGATTTTGTCTAAAAGGTAAGACCTCTAATTTTCATGATATTATTGAATATTTTTAGGCTAGTATATAGTATACTACGAGGTTAGAATCCACCAATGATTCTTATGAGGTTCAAGAACTGTCATGACCCCTTTTCGAGAGTCGTTGTGGCACATACACATTCCTCACCGGTAGGCGAACCACTTATCAAATTATCAACAAAATCAAGAAGAATTGCAGAAATAGTAATATTAAGTAAGCTATCTCATATTTCTGTAAAAGCGGAACATAAGTTTGAATCATCAAATACAACCCCCCAAGATCTGGTCAATAATATAAGAGCGCTAATATGGATACAAGTCTGAATAAAAGATCACATAAGCCAAAACTGAACTACATAGTCTGAAAATCTGAATCGTGTCTCTCGAATCAAAGTAAAGACAGAGTAAGAGAATGAGCATCCAAGGTATGCTAGAAGATAGAATCCTCACCCTAAATACTGAGAATCAACCTGCTCGGACTTAAACTCGAGATCTCGAACTAGTAGAGGGACCTGTATCTGCATCAGAAAAGATACAGCAAGTGTAACATGAGTACACAACGTACCCCCGTAGATATCATAGACCGACAACGGCGGAAGATATGTAATATAGATAAATATCAAGCTGATTACCAGATACACCTATACTAGATAGTTCAATAGTCCATATAAGTCACGTTGTACACATATCAATTCACCGATTCATCAAGTCACATTATTCATATAAGGTTCCAATCACAGTCAAGTACAATAAATTCATTCACATATACAAAAAAATTACTATCATAGTATCCACTGATTAGTACTTTCTTATTCAAGTCATACTCAAACTTAACCCCACTTACCCAACTTATCATACGAAATAAACGAGTCAGACTTACATCACGACAACCATTTTAGAACGCTTCCAAAAGTGTTGCACCTAAGATAAACATGACGACGTTAACTCTTTTATTAACCTTAGAATTTACACTTAGTTAAGTCTCTATACAGTTGCGGTCTGACAAGCATAGATCATTCCACATCTATGTTTCCATTAGTGACACTTATCACAAATTTCTTACTAGACTCGTTACCCACTCACACGATTAATTACTAGACAACACACAAATGCACATAATTCCCTGGACCTAAACAATAGTCATGACAGAATTTTACATTTCCGACCGCAGTAGTAGTTGACATCAAACACTCAAACTTGCAATTATTAAACCCCAAAAACCCATAAACGAGGAAGCAAGACACACAAGGCAACAAAATCAATTCAATCCAAGTAGATCAAGGTTTCACCTAAGTTCCAATAACCAACCATATCACATTACCAAACCATCATTAATCAATGTATAGATGTATGTATAATATGAATGCAATGCATATGCAAGGTACCTTTCTCAACATGGTATACAATACATCAAGGTTTTATTATGAACGTATACCGATAGGGCACCCGTGAAGTCCATATACCGCTCCTAGCCAGCCGGAATTCCACACACGAATCTGGCTAGAGCCCCAAACTCAATTGTCTAAATAATATCATGTTATGAGCATGCAAATCTGTTCTTCGTGTATCAATATTTGTTGCAGCGTGCAACCCGAGCCATCCATATTATCATCATCTCAATGTTGCTATAATCTCATAAGTGTTCTTACCTTTCTGGCCTCTTGGGCACATAACATATCCATACTACTCTCATATCAATACCATAGAACCATGAGTGTATGAATGAAAATGACAATATAAGGCAAGATATCATGATATAATGAGATGCAACCAAGTAAGGAGATGAAATATCACATGCTTTCAAAAGTTCAATAACACACATATAATGTAATATACAGGATTTCATATCAAATGAGTCCATCAACAATAATCCTAGTACAATAAGGATATCATATCAAAGTATGTGTGATGAATTAACACAATAATATCAAATATGGCGATGAGCCCACATAATGGCGACAATCCTAAATAACATCAGTCAGAATCAGCTTAAGGCTGATCCCTTAAATCACCCATCATCACAGTTCAACACTGATACCAACTCAAATGTTTATCACAACCATTTAAGTGGGACCCCCAAACACGCCCAATACCCCTCAATATTTATAACTATTATGTACTTCTATTAGAGTCTCAAAAAGCTAAACCGTAGCCTACCTCAAAGCCGAGCAGGTGCATTACAAAATCAATCATCGGTGATAGCCTTGCCCTTCCTTTGAACCTTGTGATAATCAAAGTCTACTCAAGCATATTACATAATTAATATAAAGCTAACACAACAAACAAAGACATTAAATACCCATCCTGGGCCCACACTATCAAGACTCAAACTTTATTACACAAAACTAATATTACATACTAGGTAGTCGTACCCTTAAGTTAATTGAAAATCTAAACAAAATTGAACCTCCAAATGAACAACAATCAAAAAGCCCCAATTGAAACCCTAGAAATTTTCTCCAATTGGAAACATCCTTCTACAATCAAATTAAGACTTATAACATGGTAATATACCATAATCCAATCTGCACATATGTTAGCTCTTCCCGAAGGTACCAATGGGTATGTGGATTATTGTGATGCCTCCAGAGTCGACCGATGGTGTGTTCTAATGCAACATGGGAAGGTTATATCATACGCTTCAAGATAATTAAGGAAGCATGAGGTAAATTATCTAACTCACGACCTCGAGTTGGCAGCGGTAGTCTTTTCCCTAAAGATATGACATCATTATTTATACAGAGTTCACATTGACATATTCACGGACCACAAGAGTCTACAATATATATTTCTTCAAAAGGAGTTGAATTTAAAGCAAAGAAGGTTGTTGGAGTTATTAAAAGACTATGACGTAGATATTTTATATCATCTTGGAAGGGCAAATATCGTAGCTGATACCTTAAGTCATAAGTCTATGGGAAGTTTAGATGCTGTTAAAGCTAACAAGATAGAAATAACCAAAGAACTACGTCCCTTATCCAATTTAAATGTGCGATCATTGGATACAGATGACGGATGAGCACTAGTGCAGAATACTGCAGAATCGTCCTTAATAATTGAGGTGAAGGTAAGATAGTTTGAGGACCCCTAGTTGGTCCAAATGAAAGAAGAGATTCCTTTGTAGAAGAAGCCGATATTAGAACTTATGGGAGACGGAGTCCATAGATATCAGGGTCGGCTATGCATACCACATGTACGAGGGCTCTGAGAGCAAATTATGTCCGAAATCCACCAGTCCAAATATTCCATTCATTCTGGATCAACGATGATGTATCATGATCTTCGACAGGTTTATTGGTGGAATGACATGAAGAAAGACATCGCATCATTTGTGGCTCAATGCCTAAATTGTCAACAAGTTAAGGTCGAGCATTAGAAGCTGGGATGTTTGTTACAAATTATTGAAATTCCTACTTGGAAATAGGAAACGATTAATATAGATTTTATCACTGGTTTACCCTATTCTTACCAGAAGATTGATTCCATTTGAGTTATCGTCGACAGACTTACGAAGTCAGTCCATTTTCTACCTGTTCGTACTACTTTTTCGGTGGAGGATTATGCCAAGTTATATATTGAGGAAGCAATTCGATAGCATGGTGTTCCGGTCTCCATCATATCCAATAGAGGTGCTCAGTTTATGGCTCACTTCTGGAAGTCATTCCAGAAAGGTCTAGGCACCTAAGTAACCTTAATATAGCTTTTCATCCACATACCGATCGGCAAGCTGAGCGCAAAATCCAGATGCTTAAGGACATGTTACGAGCTTGTGTATTGGATTTCAAAGGTAGTTGGGATAATCATTTACCCCTCATCGAGTTTTCTTATAATAACAGTTATCATTCTGTCATCGAGATGGCTTTGTATGAGGCATTGTATAGGCGGAAGTGTATATCCCCAGTTGGCTGGTTTGAAGTGGGCGAAGCTGAGTTACTAGGCCCTAATTTAATCCAGCAAGCAGTAGAGAAGGTGAAGTTGATCCAAGAGCACTTATTGACTGCCCAGAGCTGACATAAATCATATCCAGATGTCCGACACCACGACATAGAATTCACAGTTGGCGATTGGGTGTTCTTAAAGGTTTCTCATATGAAAGAAAAACTAAGCCCCAGATACATCAGACCATATAAGATCATCCGCAGGATAGGCCGATTGGCTTATGAGCTTGAATTACCCCCAGAGTTTGAAGCATTTCGCCCAGTATTCCATGTGTCGATGATGCGCAAGTGCGTAGGAGATCCCTCCCATATTACTCCCATAGAGGATGTATAGATCATTGAGAATCTAACTTATGAATAGACTCCAGTAGCTATTCTAGATCGCAAAGTTCGAAAGCTGAGAACTAAAGAAGTTGCCTCTGTTTAAGTGCTATGGATGAATAATAATACAAAAGAGATGACTTAGGAGGCCAAAGAAGATATGAAATCCAAATACCCTTACCTATTTCAGTCTTCAGGTTTACACTGATATTCATGTGATACGATTCTCTCGTTTCAAGTCTTTTCGACAATTCTAGGCCCAATGTCTTATTTAGGTTTTAATGTTTAGGTAGATGTGACAGGTGCATCTTAGAATACGGCAGCGAACAGTTAAGGTGAGTTATGACTAGCCCTCTTGATTCTTGCATTTATAGATGGTAGTGTAAGGACAAGTTGATCATATTTTATAATTATATTGCCCTGTGTGGTATTGGATATATGTTTGTGTTGTTTACCATATTTTGGATAGTCCTGTTTATAAAGGAAATTATGCTAATTTTTTAGAACCCTCAGAAGTTAAGAATATCTTTAACATTCGCGAACGAATGTTCCTAAGGGGGAAAGAATGTTACACACCATAGTTTTACATCCTGTCGTGACATCAATTGTTATCGAAGTCCTGAGAAGAGATACGATCCTACGGAAGCATAATGAAAGTTTACAACTTGGTTATGAAGGTATTAGAGTGTTTTGGAGTTAAATTGATTGAATGATGTGCGTTTCGACGAAAACAAGAAACTAGGCAACTTGATGGGACAGATGACGGACCGTCGAATACTTTGACGGACCGTCAAATACCCAGCATGAGCCGTCAATTTTCTAGGAAGTTTGACGAACCGTCGGAAGTTTGATGGTCTATCGAGTGTACCGTCAAATTACTGGAGTGGAGAAAATTTGTCGGGTTTAAATACGGGTTCCATGATTTTTACTTCATTTTTCTCCATGATCAGATCCTAAACACCCCATAAATCCTCTCTAAGAGTTATATAACATTTAAGATCATTTCCAAAGCATATTATATTGGATTAACATCACCAATTCTGTGATTATCATAGAAATTATCACTCCCGTGGAGAGGCAAATTTTGGAAACACTAGAATTTGGGGCAACTTGATGTTTCATGAAGGTTTGGTTGCGTTGAGGTAAACATTACCCTCCTTTATCTATATATGTGATTAATTGATGAATTGGGATAGGTTGTGAAAGGATTTTCATAGCCGAAACTCGTAAACCTATGAAATTATGATAATTTGAGTTGTGGGATGATTTTGTTAGAATTGTGAGATGATATTGATTAACATATTGATTTTTGGTATGGTAAACTTAAGCGGGTATGTTTCAGAGAATCATGGGGTCAAATTACATAAATACCCTTTTGTTAACAAGTATAAGAATCCTTTGTGTTTAATGTTATCACGAATATGACTAAATGGAGTCTCTAATTTGGTTATGGATTCAATATTGATATCGACCTTTTTTTTGTTATAGATAGTCGTTCATAAGGAATATGATGGCTTATAGCGCGACATATCGCTTCGTGGATAAGGTATGTAAGGCTATCCCTTCCTTCAAAAGTATGAAATCCAAAGAACCATCGTTCTAAAAAAGAAACGTAGCGAACTCCGCTCTATTGTATATCAAAGTCCTATGTTAAGAAATGTTTATCGCTTATTCATATTCTTATGATCCTCGTTGTTGGTTATTGAATATGTCATAAGTCTTCGAAAGGAAGCATTCCAAATAGATAATCATTGAGCCGACTTAGAGTCGTTTTAAGAGTTACGTCAAGAAGTCTATGAGTTTCAAAAAGGGTCAACGAGCCATTATTATTATTATAGTCAGTTGTTCACACCTCGGTTTACATTGGTATTGATATGTTTTCATTAGAATTGATAGAATGCATACAATCATGATTATATAGAGGACCGAGTTGCATGTTTCTCAACAACTGCATCATATAGATGATCGGATTGCACATTCCGCAACAAGCACATGTATTGGATCGGGTTGCACGTTCCGCAACATATACATATGATGGATTGGGTTGCGCGTTCCGCAACACATATATAAACTAGAGTGTATATTGCATTGCATATTCATACATATAATTAAGATAAGGACATGGTATACCTCGCACTATAAGACGAGGATAGTTCATACAGTAAAAGCCTATCCAGACAGGTGGTATTAAGTTTTAGAGTTTCATTATTCGCTATATGTGGCCCCAGGCTGCTTATGCTTTACTTTACAACTAATCACTCTATATTGCTTATATGTTTTTCCTTACAACTTACAGATTCATATTGCTATTCATGCTTTACATACTCCGAATATTATTTCGTACTGACGTCCCTTTTACCGTGGGCACTGTGTGTTCATGCCGCAGGTTCTAATATAGACTCTACTAGGCCACCACAGTAGGAGTTGTTGAGTTCAGCTGTAAGTAAGTAAGCTTTGTCCTTTCGGAGCTTCATGGTTATATATATGAAGTATTTTGCGGAGTTAGGTATAATATTGGTAGGTCGGGCCCCTGTCCCGGCCATATGGCAGTTCAGTCACTCGTAGAAGCTCACATACTTGTTTTGGTATGCTTAGTGTAAATGTGTAGCCTTGCCGGCTAAGTTATCCTTTGTTAAACTATGTTTTGACCTTGGAGGTCCCATTGTATTTGTGTGTTGGGTTAATCCCTCTTATCCTATGTTTTTGTTGTGATATATTCTAGTACGATCTTGTTGGCCGAAAATTCTACTTGTACAGAAGACTAGTCATCAGAATGGTGCGCTCGGATCAGCAGGGCACTGGGTGCTGGCCACACACCCCCTCCCCCAGTTTGGGGTGTGACAAATATAATAATGATACGGAAAATACGGGCTTCATACTCCAATCACATATCCAAAGGATCGTACTATTCTATCAGCTAATTCCCAAAGTATGACATTCACTACATAATTTAAAGACACAAGTACCCATAACATGTCACTGGTACCCAATACAAGTGCTTTTCACCTCACAGGTATTGGGACCCCTTTGTATCCTCATTACGCCCTCTTATTTAGTTAATTAGACCAACCATGATACTTAAAATAAGGTACAAGATCTTAACTTGCTTGATTTGAAGTTTGAAGTTCAAGCGATCACCACATGGTCGTGACCTTCTTCAATGCCTGCAAATGATCACAAACTGTTGAAATACATAATCTACATAAGTATACGAGTCCGTAGACACCCATATTGCTATGATACTAATTTGGATCCAAAAAGTCAATTCCAAGCCCCGAAGATCCAAACTATAATTTCAACACAAAATTGGGTTCAATATATTGAAAATAGTACTCTACAATGTTAATCGAGTCCATTGATATACATATTGTTATACTTTAGTTTGGAACTCAGATATGACTCCAAAAAGGTAACCCCGAGCCTTAAGGGCAAAATAAGAATTTCATTTGAAATTTGATTTACCCATAACTTATATAGTCTAGATCCAAAAAATCACTCAATTCCATCCATGAATCGATCCCCAAATTGAGATTTTTCATTTCTTATCCTTAGGGCTCAAAACCCCAACTTCTACAACCCAAACACATATACAAACAATAACCAATAGAAATAATCATGGTAAAACACCAAAATAATAGTTATATACTTACCCTCTCGTTGAGACGAGAACAACACTGCCAAATGGACGAAGTCTGAATTTTTAATATACAGGGGTTCGCAATTAACTTTGCATATGTCAAACTGCGGCATGACAATAAACGAACATGTGACCGTCTTATCGATGCATCTATTTAAGACATCACATAACTGGTGAACGAATCCTTATTCACCTTTTATATTTTTCAGAATTTAGGGAATTCAATCCCAACATTAGCTTGTGTAATCAACTTACCATGAGAACAAACAAATTAATTTTTGAAGAATCTTCTAGCTCTTTAATATATTCTGAATACAAACTTAGCATATCAGATTTAAATCAGGACAACCAAAATTATCACGTCAATTGATAAAATTATTTGTACTAGTAAACTTCAAGTTTACCATGTCATGTGCTATTTGTTTTAGTAAACTTCTGGTTTACTATAACATGAATTCTATTTTGTACAATAAACTTCTGTTTTATTACAATTTGGAGAATAAAGAGGGTAACCTTTCAAATACATATTTCTTACCCATTATGATTTTGTAGATATTTTGTCATCCACTCATTTATAGCTTCAATGTGATAGCCATTTACTTTAGTAAACTTCGGGTTTACTACAACTTGTGCTTCGATCATAACAACTTTTTATAATCTAGAACGAATGACACAATAGTATATAAGCTCTTCAGAAGGCTCTATTTTATTCTCCATAATCACACATATTGTTTGGACACTATTGGTGCCATGATCTTCTAGATAAATAGTTAGTTCTTCTGGAGCACTTGATCATTAATTTTGTACAACCAAATATTGCTTAGATATTGATGGTATCATAAAATAAATTATAGTTAGACACTACTGGTGTCATGAAATAAATTTTGCTTAGATATTTTGATATCATGAAAAAAAAAATAGTAAACGAATGGACACTTACAAATGATAAATTCATAATTGATTTTTAATCCACACTTGCTATGAGAAGTATCCATATCTTCAAATAGAATGACATACACAAAGTAAAACTAATACACATTAACTACTAGCATTGTCATAAAATACAAAGTGAAAACTAAGTAATATAACGAAGTAATCGTACTGAATGAACTACATGACATATTACTGAATGAACATAGTAAGCAATTTCAAAATTGATTCTTATTCTTTTTGAGATATTAGTAATATTTTATTAAAGGTCATAAAGGCATTCAAAAGAAATATAACCATAAATATGGATACACACCAATGCAAAAACTCTCGGCAAGCCATGATCTTTATAATTATTATCATTCTTTAAAAGTTTTTGTGTCTTTGCCTTTAATTATTACCTTAACATTTTGCAGAAAATTAAACCCATTTAATTCTCATTAATCACCCTCTCAAATGTAACATTTAAACCAATTTATCAACTACTACAAATTAAATTCATTAATTTACATCGAATCATTCTCACTACATATCAAATATATACTCCGTACATAATATTTTTATACGCACAACAAACTAGCGTTAAAAAAACAGTAATACAAAATTATAAACATAGAACTATATATAAGCCAACGTTTCATTTTGAAATAAAATATAAGCCAATGATGACTATTTAAGAGGTAAAATACGTTATCAATTGAATTGCAACAAATTCAAATGATATGTTAGAAACTAACAATATACTGTTTATTAAAAATAATATACGACATTCAATTGTTTGAAGAAAATCATAATAAAATATTCTCATAATAAATGTCATTAAGATAATTCAATATTTGTATCAATTCGATTAAATACAAGGACTTAGTGGAGAAATATTAAGACTCATAATTGAGTTTGCTACTTCGGGAGCAGATTTCTGAATTTGCTACTTCGGGAGCAGATTTTTGAGTTTACTACTTTGGGAGTAAAGTATATAATATTTAGAATATTTTTTCCAACTATTCTACCTCTTCTGGAGGTGAGTCGTGATACCGTCACAACCAAACACACGTCTGTATTTATAAGCTTTACTTCATATTATCACATCTACTTCAGGGAATGGATCTGTACTTATAACATTTGTCAAAATTTCTCATTCTTCAGGAATGAAACATAATCATTTGTAATGATATTACCACTTCTGTTGGTTATTGACATATATGAATTTAATCATAACGAGATTAAAGAGATATTATCACTGATCATGTATTTCTTGTAAACCTTCATTCTTAGCCATTAAGGAATAAGAAATTAATATCATAATTTCTCTTAATAATATTGATCTTCAGGAATAAATTTAAGGCATAAATGATCAAGCGAACCATTTAAGATTCGGAGATCCATACGAAATAATGATAACAGACATTCAAAATTCATTAAGAATGATATATAATACACTACTAATGCTATGAATTCATTAGCTCTTTCCCATAATAATAATTTTACTTATGGAAAAATACAAAAATAAGGTTGTAAATCATCTTTTTTCGAGCCACATAGTTAGAATCTCAAATATCACAGCAAAGAGAACTTATGTCCCTCACGATATTATATACAACGGAGGGAATAATAAAAAGAAACGAAATATGCTAAAAGGAATACCTTATACAGTTCTTACTTTCGTCATAATTTTAAAATATTTATCCATGGCAGAGTCTCGTGCTGATAACGTGTTATAAAATAATAGCAATAGCAATATAAGATAAGAGATGTAGACAAAGAAGTAGATACGAGGATGAGACTTTCTTCTTATTTCAAGTGTATGTTTTCACTTTCTTCAAAGGTGAATAACATCCCAATTTATAGGATGAAACCACTCAATGGAGGTTACAAATATTAAGTGCTCAAATCAATAGGTACATGTAACCACCCAATGGAGGTTACAAATATCAAATGTTCAAATTAATAGGTACGTGTAACATACAAAAGGTTAGTGAATGTGTATGGACATCCATAGAAAGGATGTTTATTTCATAACACTCTTAATTAATATTTTCTCCGGATTAAAGAGAGTGTCCGCTTAATTTTTATTTTATTTATTAAAAAGAGTTCACTTACCAAATATAAAAGGAATTAACCTTATTTTTCCAGATTTGCTCTTATTAAATGTTAGATGATCAAACCTCAACACCTATTTAATTAGGGACATATTAATCAAATTATCTATTTTTACCTAGGAGTTAGTATTTTTTTAAGGGGTATGCAAATGGCTAAGTGAACACTTTTTTTTACAAGGAGGGAGTAATATCATTGACATTAAAGTTTATGTGGTGGATAGAATAAAACAACACAATTTGAATTTTATGGTTAAGAGGCCATATCGTAGTATTCCTTCTGTTTCATAATAAATGGTATTTTTATTTTTTTAATTTATTTTATAATGAATGGTGTTTCATAAAATCAAGAAGGCATTAATTTTTTTTCAATTTTACCCTTATTTAAATAAAGGGGAAAGAGTAAAAAATACCCCTCTACTTTGGAAAAGGGCTAAAAATACTCTTATTATGAATTTGGGTAAAAAATGCCCCTCTCTTCATTGAAGTTTTTAAATATATACTCCTCGAAAATCACCAAATTTCATAAATAAGCTGATTTTAATTTTTAAACTCTCTATTATTTACCCGATACAACTAAATAATAACCCATGTGACCCTTATTCTCCCCTCCCCCAACCCAACTCTACTTCTCAAAGCTTCCTGCTCCTGGCACATATTACTATCCAAAGCAGGAAACTTCAGTTTTGTTTCTTTTATTTATTGAGATGCAGTTATTCAGGAAAAAGGAAGTGCTTTCATCAACAATTAGAGGAAGCTTTCTTCTTTAGGCAGAGAAAACAAAAGTAATCCAGAATGGGTTTCAAAATGAAGAATTAGCTTTTCTTATTACGTTAGCGGTAACATAAAAAAACACTACAAAGATGGGAATCCTCACATTTGTCTCTCTAATGTTGCTCAAGAAAAGTAGAAAACGTTTGAGAGAATATGGGGTTCGCGGGTTTATTATTTATCAGGTTAAATAATGGAGCAGGTTTAAAAATTAAAATTGAGTTATTTGAAAATTTTGAGAATTTTCGTTAAGTGAAGGTTATATTTGAAAATTTTAATGTTGGGAAAGGTATTTTTTTACCTAAATTCCTAGTAAATATATTTTTGACTCTTTTCTCTTAATAAATGAAATTTTACATAACCAATAAATCATTAAAGAGCTACTTAATTTTCAAAGCATTTAATGAAGGACATTATCATAAACACTTCACAAACTATAAACATCACTTATTATGAAAGTAATTGAAGAGAAAGTGATCCACTTAATGACATAATTAAAGGAAAAACACACACACGCACAAAAAAGTTGCACTAGGATTATGTTGACTTATAATATCCAAAAATAATTAAACGGGAAAAGAAAAAGACAAGGTGAAACGAAGGAATGAAAACGTATAACCATATTTACATAGAACAAGTTTTTAATGTGTAACGATCAACCTCCAATCCTGAAAATAAAAAAGAAGAAAATGAATAGTGGAATATAAGCTTACAATTTACGATGGAATTGAACTAACTACAGAGAAAAGTAATAATAAAATAGTCATACAAGACCAATACATTGGAGTAGAAGAAAAAAAAAGGTCTTCCACTACCTTTTCCTGCTTCTGATATGTTTGGTGAAATTGATTATTTTTTACCTTGAAAGATGATAATCAAAGTCGAGAGAAAGAAAAAAAAACTGAGAGAAAAAAGTAAAGTGATTATATTACTACTGAAGCAGGGTGAGAAAAGGGGAATAAATGGCTACTCTTATAGAACCATGTAACACTCAAATAATGTGACAAATGGGCTTTGTACAATAGTAAATATTTATATGCTCTCGATATTGCATTAAGTTAATGAAAACAAGACGAGTGTTTTTCATAAATAAATTTATCACTTAGTCGTAGTTAAGTAAATACATTCTCAATTAATCTAGTATAAACATTGGAAATTGGATAAAATTATTTACCCTCCTAAATCAAACATGCACGTCGTATATTTCTATCAGGTGCTCAATTAAAACATACCGTAATTCGAGTGTCTAAATAAATTTTACTGGCTAAGGAGCTATCAATGTATTCTGTCTATTTCGAGAGATAAACCTGCTTAGAGAAGCTATCATCCCGGTGAGTTTTTATACCGCTTTCACATCTTCTAGTACTTCCGGGATCTCCTCAATACCTTTGATCTTATCCGGATTGATCTCTATTTCTAGGTTTGAAACCAAGAAACCCATGAACTTTCCCGAGCCAACTCCAAAATCACATTTTTCTGGATTCAGCTTCATGTTGTACTTACGGAGTATGTCAAATATTTTCTGCAAATGCTTTAAATGGTCTTCTATTTTCAGGGACTTAACTAACATATCATCAATATAAACCTTCATTGTGTTACCTATTTGGTCCTCGAACATGCGATTAACTAGGCATTAATATGTTGTTTCGGCATTTTTTAAATCAAATCACATTACATTATAGCAATATGTCCCGTAACTAGTTATAAAAGAGGTTTTTTCTTGATCCTCCGGGTTCATCCTAATTTGATTGTTTCCGAAGTAAGTGTCAAGAAAACTCAGCATATCATGCCCTGTTGTAGCATCAATCATTTGATTGATGTGCAGGAAAGGAAAAGAATCTTTTGGGCATGCTTTATTCAAATCTTTAAAATCTATGTACATTCTCAATTTATTGCCTTTTTAGGTATGACCCCTACATTTGCTAGCCAATCCGGATACTCTACCTCCCAGATGAAATATATATTTAAAAACTTCGCTACCTTCTTCTTGACGAACTTATGTTTGAAGTCGGTCATATGCCTCCTCTTTTGCTTTATCGAGGGCAAGCTCGAGTCCAAACCCAATTTGTGAGTTGTAATCTCTGATGGAATACATGTCATGTCTAAGTGGGACCAGGCAAAGCAGTCGGCGTTAGATTTAAGAAATTCAATTAATTTATGCCTGAGCTTTGAGATAACCCGGTGCCCGGATATACCTTTCTATCTGGTAGATGCACGAACAAGATGATTTGTTCTAGTTCTTCTATAGTTGACTTCGTGGCATCTGAATCATCTGGCAGGACAAATGACTTCGGGACACGAAAGTAGTCTTCTTCTTCCTCGTAATTTGTTTTTTCTTCCTCATCATTTTTCGGACTCAGCGAGCTCGAGCCCTGTGATTTCTATTTAACTTCATTGCCTTT
Source organism: Anisodus tanguticus (assembly GCA_034509755.1). Taxonomy (NCBI): domain Eukaryota; kingdom Viridiplantae; phylum Streptophyta; class Magnoliopsida; order Solanales; family Solanaceae; genus Anisodus; species Anisodus tanguticus. The sequence continues at coordinate 38,992,381 of CM067542.1, forward strand.
ACCCACGTCCTTCACTTTTTTCGGTGTTTGAACCAATTCTTCTATCGTGAATATCTCCCTTGCTACCGGTTGATCCCCTCGAATTGTCTTGATTCCCTCCGGTATTGGGAATTTCAGCATCATGTGTAATGTTGAAGGTACAAATTTCACGTCATATATCCAAGACCTGCCAAACAGTGTGTTGTACCTCATTTCACCTTCTATGACATAAAACTTCGTTCATTGAATTGTCCCGGCTACATTGACTGGAAGAACGATCTCCCCTTTCATGGTCTCACTTGCCATGTTGAAACCGTTTAGAACTCGGGCTGCCGGCATAACTTGGTCCAAAAACCCCAATTGCTCCACCACCTTCCATCAGATGATGTTGGTCGAGCTACCTGGATCAATTAAATTCCGCTTAATCTAAAATTTATTAATGAAGACAGAAATTACCAGTACATTATTGTGAGGTTGAATGATACCCTTCGCGTCTTCATCATTGAACGATATTATTTCCTCTAATACGTAATCTCTGGATCTTTTCTCTCGAGTTATTGATACTTTCGTATTTTTTGCTATCATGACGGATCACATCGAAATATCCATCCCTCTGATAATCATGTTTATGATATGTTGGGGTTCAACCAGATCCGCTTGTTTGTTTGCTTCTCTATTTCTATAATTTTCTTTTGCTCTATCACTCAAAAATTCGCGTAAATGGGCATTTTTCAACAACCGAGCCACTTCATCTCTCAATTGATGATAATCCTCCGTTAGATGACCATGAGTTTCATGGTAATCACAAATCAAGTTTGGGTCTCTTTGAGTCGGGTCTGTCCGAAGCGGTCTTAGCCACCTTGTCTTCTTAATGTGGCCAATGGCAGAAACAAGCTCGGTCGCATCAACGTTGAAATTGTATTCAGATAGCCTTAGGCTTTCCACAATGTTAGACGAAGATCCACCGATATCATTTTTGAATTGCAAACTCCTACTGGTAGACCCTCGATCATTACGGCTATCTCTTTTGTCCGATGAGAAATTGCGATTGTTGCGATCCTTATCCGATCTGAAATTTGACCTCTCCGATTACCTGTAGGGTTGATATCTATCTTTTGAAGGTTTCGGCTCCGACTCAACTACCTTATTTGATTTATCAAAATTTGTGTTCTGTCCTGCTAACCCCGAGAAAAGTTCGAGATGATCGTCCTCCACCCGAATTTTAGACTCATACCTATTATGTACGTCTTCCCATGTTACCGCCAGGAATTCCAACAAGTTCTCCTTTAATTTGAACGAGGCACTGGAGCTCCTAGGATTTAACCCCTTGGTGAAAACTTAGGCTACCCATTCATCAGGTACATGGGGAACAAGCATCAGTTCCTTTTGGAACCTTGTCACAAACTCACGCAGCAACTCCGTATACTTCTGAGCAATTTTGAATATATCCTCTTTTCTTACTTGGACCTTTTGAGCTCCGGCATGTACCTTTATAAAATCATCTACAAGCATTTCAAGCGAATTAATAGAATGTTCATGCAATATAGAATACCATGTCATTTCTCTCTTGGACTGAGTTTCGCCAAATTTCTTTAGCAATACTGATTCGATCTCATCTGGATGCATGTCATTGCCATTCACCGCACAGGTGTGCGACGTCACATCCTCTTGTGGATCCGTTGTTCCATCATACTTCGAGAGATCGGGCATTTTAAACCTCTCCGGTATCAATTTCGGTACCGCACTTTGTGGGAATGACATCTGGATGTATCTCTTCGAGTCAAGTCCTTTCAAGATCGGAGGTTCTTCAGGAATCTGATCTACCCGTAAATTGTAGGTTTCAGCCTTCTTTTCATTAGTATCCACTCATTTGGTCAAAGCCTGGAGCAGCCTTAAAACTTCCAAAGACTCATTAGTCCCCGATCCATTGGCATTTTCATCAAGCCAATCCTTCTTCTGACCTGGACCTTCATTGTGGAGACGACGAGCTTCATCTTCCCACTCGCTCCACTGCTTTTCTTCTGCAACTGAGTTATAGCCTCTTATTGCTGTTTCAGCATGTTAAAGATTCGGGCAAAACTTATTTCAACCCAATCATTCGTTCGGTGTTTTTTGACGTGACCTTCTAGACCCCTGGGGCGAAAATACTGAGTTGGGATTCAACAGATCAACGGGCGGAACGCCATTCATTAGATCAACGGGGGAAACGCCATTTTTGTTATTGATGTTGTGAGCACCATTGTCACCATTGTTGTCCTCGTGGTTGCTAACCTCAACGTTGATTTCACTAGCCATACTGTAAATACTTAGTATTGACCTGTAATCACAAAATCTCGAAAGAAACAAGTAAAATTTAAGTTTCAACAAATCACCACTATTATCCTTAGCCCCGCGGTTCGCGCCAAATTGTTTACCCCCAAAAAGGTACACTTGAATTCGTAAGTAATTTTAAGAATACATGGATTGATTTGTAATAAATATTAATAAACGATTATTAGTAAATAAGAAAATGAAAATAACAAGCAAGTAAATTAGTCTAGAATGTGATGAACTTGAGTGAAATGACTTGACTAGTTTGTTCCGATCCTAAGCTGATTTGCTTCGGGTCCTAGTCAACTGAGAGAGCTTAAACAATTGTGATTACAATGAAATAGTGCAAGTATTAGTAATGAGAATGATATGCCCTTCCAACATGAAGGTTGGACTCATTTTATAGCTAACAATACAAAATATTTATGCCCGAGAATCATTCTCTCATTAAATGCAATTAAATGATAATAATGGTTACCTAATGAGCAAATATAACGACTAGCGTTGTATTCGGAACGGGTAGTCGTTGAACTCCTTCGGTCTTCCACCCGATATTACTAGGTTCAGTCGTTATTCGGTGTCATCTGGTACGGCCGTCAACCGGTCTTGTAATTTCCTTCAATTTCCATATCCAAATTATGCCACGTGTCGTATCGATTTTCACCGTATACAATTTTTTACCTTGAAAGATGATAATCAAAATCGAGAGAATGAAAAAAAATTAAATCAAACGTGCACGCCATAAAACAACTTAAAGCAAGAGAATATGAACCCCATTCACTATATTAAAGTTTGTTGAATTATTGTCTTTTCTCCACGGATTTGAGTACGAAAGGTTAATAAAAGGACATTAAAAATTGAAACAATTTTTTCCTCGGTAAATATGGTAAACTGAATATACTCTCATTTTAATATTTAACTGCTAAAATAAATTACTTAATTTAGTGTAAACATCGAGTATTAAGTAAGTGTTTATCCTCCTTAAACAAACGTGCACACCCTATATTTCTATTCAAACTAAAATAAGGGGTTGATATAAGGACATTAAAAAATTGAGGCAACCTTTCAGCCTCGCAGGCATTTTTCAAACACCTTTAGTATCATCCAAAATTACAAAATATAATTTTTTTCCTCTTGATCATTTTTATGATTTTATGATTTTATCTATTGATAAGGTAGAAAAGGTTTTCAATTATGGGAATAAGATTGAAAACTGTTTCTGTTTTGCCCCAGGGGCACAGGCGAGTTGGTAAGTGACAAGGTGATTGGGGTATAACCACTCCGACGTCGCGGGTTTGAATCCGTGTGGTGACAGTCTTTGCTGAAATATTGCAAGGGCTGTTGCTGGGTTCATGTCCCGTTGGTCCTCTCCCTTTCCGGGCTGCCACTCGCGCATATCCCTCGATTTACATCCCACCTGGCCAAGGGGCCTCTAGTACAAGTGGAGGGGTTTCGCCTTCGGGACTTTCCCCTTCACAAAGATTGAAAACTGTTGATTTTACTTTTAGCAGTAACACTCAAGTACTTGAGATTTCAGTAGCCAATCATGCCAATATACAAATTTAAATAGTATATAATTTTTTTATTTTAAGCTCTTAACCCTGTATTACTGCTGCATGTCGGCAGAATCAGACACAAATTCACGACAATAACGTGGTTTTATGTTTAGGAAAAACGGCAGTTACTTAAAATGCAAGAAGACAGATCCCACCTCATAATTAACTAATAAGGATGGTGTAAGATTGTATTAATCTCTTTTTGGAAGTCTTTCTCATTAATACAAATATATATAGTGGGTACAATGTGTTGGATATGTAAAGCAGTACGGGAAGTAAATAAATATTACAAGTGTTCGAAAGGATAAACAAACAAGCCAATGTTCAGAACTGCCGCAAGCTTGTTGAATCTTGAATCTTGATAACCTGAAATCAAGAAACACTAAATCGGATTGTTACAAGCGTATTTGAGTCGAGAGATGACTCTCTGTCTTTAAGACAAGATTGCCCCGTATATATGCTTTTACGTTAACGGTCAATAGTCTCCCAAGATAAAACAACAACTAATCAACACTACAAAGCAAATAGGTTGATTCTGACGAAGAAAACAAAACACGAAACGACTTGCTGAAGAACGGAAAAGGAAGGAAGAGTTTTCTGTTTTTGCCCCAACGTTTCTGCTCACGTTTTGGATTGAATTTCAGTGTTGTTCTCTCTTCTGTTTGTCTCTGTGTAGTTTATGTTATATATTTTCGTCTCTGCAATTGAGCCAAAAGGCTCCAATATATAGCATAAGGGGAGGGACTCCTCAACTGCCAAGTAATGGTAGTTTATGGCCATTTAGTGAGGGAGTTAATCAGCCAAGTAATGGCTGATTTAATGTGCAACATAAAGGAGCTATTAGAAGAAGCCAAAGTCCCACGACCCACGACCCGTGACCCAAACCCGGACGGGACGGGACGGGCGGGCGGGCGGCGGCGGCGCGCGTGTGGACTTAGCCTTGAACCCAAGCACATCTAGGTCCTCCCTTCTTCAAACACATGGGTTACCCCTTGGGGTCCCAAACCCTTAGCCAATTTTGAGACTTATAAAGAGAACAATTCTTCTTTTTCCCACTGATGTGGTAGATTTGTCCCACACCATATTTTCATGCCTCAAACACCTTACTTCGTGGACCAATATCTCTTTCATTTCTCAATAAAATTTGACGATTCTTGGCCCTACGGTCATCTACTCACTTAGTAGATTATGCACCTGTGAAGAGACAAAGCCTCCAACATACAGAACCCTAGTGTTTAAGTCATTAAATAAGGGTGGACGCACCTTCCCACCAAAGGCAAATTTCCAACAATCCCCTCGTGAAAGAGATTTTGGCGCACACACAAGGTGCCTACTTTCAACAATCTTTCAGCAATCTTTCAGCGAAAGAATATTGCATCAGGAGAGGTAGCTTCCGCTTTGAACTTTCCCTAGTTGAATACCACCAGACTTACTTACTGCGCGGTGAACGTGATGTCTTGAAATGTTAGTGTTTAGTGTAAGCCAAGACAATGATACCAACACAATAACTCTCCTTATTCGTTTTCATTCTTATTGTTCTGTCCGTTGTGGCCGTGGACACACTTGGATTCTTAAGTGCGTTCATTTGAGGCGGCCTGTCCTCGCACTTAAATAGGTGATCTCCTATAAGGTATCCTGCTATACCCCACTTCACAAGTGTTATGAATCATTAAAAGTTTCCCTAACCTTAACCTCAACCGTTTGAGGATCATTAAAGGTTTGGAAGCTTAACCTTTACCCACCATGCATGTAGCACTTTAATGTCTATCGCGAGAACATCTTTGGATTCATGTTTCCTCACAGAAATCATCATCTGAAGTGCTCTTGCTTCCACCGAAGCGCTCAACTGAACCTTTTTACAGCTTAGTTTTCCCATTGAATCAAATTCTTGGGATCTCCAGTCAATATGGTTGGGTTACCACTGCAAAGGTTCGTATTGTTTGGGTTTTAAGCCCATTCCCCTAGACAGGCAGAACATTTGATCTCAGGGTAGTCCCTTAGTTAAAGGGTCCACTATATCATTTGATTAGTAATTAAGGAAGTGACACCCGTGATGATCAACTGACATACGGTCTTATGTCTCCGACATATATGTCCAGACGCCGTCATCCGTGTCCTTCCTGAAGCCGACCGGCTAGCTACAATGTATAACTGCTGAAGGCACATGTTTCTCCCAATAAGGGGCGTCCTCTAAGGAGTCGTGAAGTTACTCAACTTCTTTCATGCTTTGTATAAAGCGATAAACTACGATTCCATCATGAATCGGCCGATGCAACTTTTCTTAGAGGTTTTTCCAAGACCCACCATACACATTTCCTTGTGGCTTTGGTGTTCTTCACATCTGATGTCCAGTTTGCATCACTGTGTTCTCCCAGAAACGCTGGACATCCAGAATACCATAATCCGTAGATAATCAAATATTTCAGATATCATCATATCCGACTCAACACCTTCTATTGATAATTTATTAAAATCATCAGTGAACCTTAGTTTAACTAATCTACTTTGTAGGCCGATACCAGGTCGGTTGTAGTGTGTAACATACATTGACCTATATGTGACTTGCGCATATCGCTCCTTGTATATGGGTGCACCATGATTTCAATCAGTTATATGATTCATATCCATTGGTGGTTTCAACGAGACTGTCAACTATCTCACAACTGAGTTTGAAGTTAGACCAGTCCGTTAGATGTCTTAGAAATCCAATTCCTAAGATGTCATCTTGTGATACCCATATCTTTTGTTTCAATATAACTTCCACTCTCAGACTGTTGGTTTTCCAACTGTTGGTTTTCTAACTTTAGAGTCAATATTTCTGTGGTCAGATTCATTGTTTCTATTTTATCTTAAACTTCTAGGACCAAAATGTAAACATTTCAGGGACCAAAGTGAAAGTTCAGGAAGAATCCCAATAGTCCAGCAAACCAACTCTGATCATCCCCTTCCAACTCTCCGGTTAGGAAGGCTATTTCAACATCGATACCACACAAGACTGGAATGGCCCTGGATGTTAAGCTATTCACAGGGAAGCACATGTACAAGTAGCCAAGGCCTTATACTCGTCAGTAGAGCCATCTACTTTGTACTTACTTTTGAGTATCCACTTTTACAATCCAAAGGTTCTTTTCCCGGAGGAAGGTCAACCATTACATAAGTATGGTTCAATATGATGGAATTGATTTCTCTCTGTAGCTTCTTTCCAAAGTAGTGCTTCTGGAGATGACAATTCTTTGTTAATTGTCCATAGTTCATTCTCAACCATACAAGCTAGAAGGCCTGGAATAAGTCTTTTTCCCCTTTTTGCTCCGTCTCGGTTCAACATCTAGAATCCCTGAATTCTGTAGTTCTGGAATATTAAGTTCCGGATAGACAGCAACTTCCGAGTCCTGTAGATACAGAACGTCTAGTTCCGGACAGTCAGGCCCTCGCGGGTTCTTGTTAACCTCGAGTAATTATTTTTTTTCCTTCTCAAGGAAAGTTATCATCAAAGAATTCATCATTCTTTGACACCAAGAGGCGATAAGCACTACTGTTATTTGCAGATCCAGTGGAAATGCAATTTACAGTCTTATGTCCAATTTGACCTGTTTCGGTATTCCAACTTCCACCAAGCCACCCCACATCACAACATTTGTATGTGAGATCCTTTCCATGTCTCACACGGAGGGTTATCCTTATCCTTATGCGGAGTTCTGTTGAGAATTGCATTAGCGGTAAGGATCGCCTTACCCCACATATTTTTGGGCGTACGGCTTTGCGCTTGGCTAATATCATTAGAATGAGGTGAGTAATAAGCAGTCGTTTGATGAACGATGCTTCACATTCTCCCCGTCTTTCACTACGAATTCCTCAATCCGTAGGCTTAGTTGATTTTCAACTTCTTCTTTGTAGCGCTTATTCGCTTCAACAACTTCATCTTTACTTTTCAACAAACAAAGGATTCAATACGTTGTACCATCATCAATGAAGGTCACGAAGTACTTGTCTCTCCCCTCTATTTTATATAAACTTCAAATCACCCATGTAGGTATGACTAAGTTCTAGAGGAGCGGTGCTTCTTTCGTTATTCCTTTGACGGAATGGAAAGGTAAGTTTGCCTCTTCGCCTACCTCACATTCATTTTGAGGCTTTATGTCGACAGAAGGCAATAATCTCAACTTCGTTAGCTTTTGAATGACTTTCTATTTAACGTGTCTTAATATATGATGGCATAGATACACGGATTACAAATATATCATTCATTTGGTTACAGACATACTGTACCATTCTTAGTTCTTATAGACCTGTTGGACTAGTCTCAAACCAGCTTGACCAACAACGTCCCTTGAACCAAGTTTGGGACATAAATCACCTCATCTGAGAGTGATCCCATTCCCCGAAGTCCTATTGAGGACAACCTCTCCAACCCCTTCTACTTTAGAGGTGGCATTGCTTCACATGAACAACCTCTTTCCCGTGGTTAGGGCATAACCGGATCATATGTGATCTGGATACTCTGGCCCACTCCAGTTGCTTTGGCAGACTGAGTGTCTAATTTCTTTTATGCCTTTCTTTTGGCCTTTAATTTATTTAAGACCTAGAAACTCTGGCCCACCTCACTAGGCGTCCATTACTCTTCTGCCTTTCTTTTGGCCTTCAGATCATTAAAGACCTGGAAATTCTGGCCCACCACACTAGGTGTCCATTACTTTTTCTATGAAATGAATTCTGTCCCCACTCCAGTCGCCTGTAGGCTTTGTATGACTGAGTGTCCAATATCATCCTATCAAAGGAATTTTGGCCCCACTCCAGTCGCCGGTAAGCTTTGTATGACTGAGTGTCCAATATCATCCTATGAAGGATCTTCTGTCAAATAGTGTGACAGGCTCAACGTCTTTAGCTTTTAGTCTTCTTCCCTTATGATTGGTGCCTAGGGAAATCCCTGGTGCTCACTTAAGAGTGGTAACAGTTTTCGCACAGTCAGTGGATATTTTTCCCTCGTATGTGCGAATATACTTTACACACTTTTAAAAATTACACTTAAAAGAACAGATCTTTTTAAGTCATTTACAAAATCCAATCTTTAAACGGGAAGGAAGATGAGATTAAACTTCTGATTTTAAAGCGTAAGGAATATAAATTATTTTGTGAAAATATTTTTATATTCCTCCTTACTTTAAGCCCTTTTTAATCAGACATCATTTAATCTTATTCTTCACAAGGAAGAAAAATTACTTATCCCAATTTCGGATTCTGTCCCACTTCAGTCACTTTATCGGACTGAGTGTCCATTTCCTCCTTACCATAATTCGGATCCTTTGTCTGGGAAAGATATAGGCCTTCTGCTACAAGATAGAACCACATCTTCAGCCTTCTCCTTTTGTCCCAGTTGACATTCCCAGCCTCTCGTGGGCGCTTGTTCCCACCACTCTCAGGAGCGGTGACACCATGACCACGTTGATCTTCAACATCATAATCACAAGTCTCTTCTACCTGAAAACCACAACCATATCTAGATTTGGTCACACAACTTTTGACCGACATCTTTCGAACACTACTACAAAACTTGTCTTAAAATTGTTGGATATGTAAAGCAGTACGGGAAGTAAATAAATATTACAAGTGTTCGAAAGGATAAACAAACAAGCCAATGTTCAGAACTGCCGCAAGCTTGTTGAGTCTTGAATCTTGATAATATGAAATCAAGAAACACTAAATCTGGATTATTACAACTGTGGCTGAGTCGAGAGATGGCTCTCTGTCTTTAAGACAAGATTGCCCCGTATATATGCTTTTACGTTAACGGGCAATAGTCTCCCAAGATAAAACAACAACTAATCAACACTACAAAGAAAATAGGTTGATTCTGACGAAGAAAACAAAACACGAAACGGCTTGCTGAGGAACGGAAAAGGAAGGACGAGTTTTCTGTTTTTGTCCCAACGTTTCTGCTAACGTATCAGTGTTGTTCTCTCTTCTGTTTGTCTCTGTGTAGTTTATGTTATATATTTTCGTCTTTGCAATTGAGCCAAAAGGCTCCAATATATAACATAAGGGGATGGACTCCTCAACTGCCAAGTAATGGCAGTTTATGGCCATTTAGTGAGGGAGTTAATCAGCCAAGTAATGACTGATTTAATGTGCAACATAAAGGAGCTGTTAGGGAGATTAATGCTTCAAAAATCAACTCCAACGGCAGGCCGAAACTTTCTGCCTGCCGTCGTTTCCAATTTCAGCTTTCCAGAAACTCCAGGGACCAAACTGTAAATATTAAGCAATTTGGGGTCCAAAGAGATAATATCAGAAGAAGCCCAAGCCCCACGACCCACAACCCGTGACCCGAGCCCAGACCGGACTGGACGGGCGCGCGGCGGCGGCGCGCGTGTGGACTTAGCCTTGAACCCAAGCATATCTAGGTCCTCCCTTCTTCAAACACATGGGTTACCCCTTGGGGTCCCAAACTCTTAGCCAATTTTAAGACTTATAAAGAGAACAATTCTTCCCATTAAATGATGTGGTAGATTTGTCCCACACCATATTTCCATGCCTCAAATACCTTACTTCGTGGACAAATATCTCTTTCATTTCTTAATGAAATTTGATGATTCTTGGCCCTACGGTCATCTACTCACTTAGTAGATTATGTACGTGTGAAGAGACAAAGCCTCCAACATATGAAACCCTAGTGTTTAAGTCATTAAATACGGGTGGACGCACCTCCCCACCAAAGGCAAATTTCCAACCCAATATGAAATTCTAATATCATAAGGATCCTATATGTACCATAATTATACAACACTAAATATTACAAAATATATGGCTTATATTTTTGGAATATACATTAATACACCCCCTCAGTCGGAGCGGGAGGAGGCTGGACGCTAAGACTGGATTTGAAGTCGAGGAAAAGTTGTCTTGGAAGACCTTTCGTGAAGATATCTGCATACTGATACGAGGAAGGCACATGCAACACCTTAACATGACCGAGAGCAACCTTCTCGCGAACAAAGTGTATATCCATCTCAATGTGCTTGGTTCGCTAATGCTGAATCGGATTGTGAGATAAATATATGGCGGATATGTTATCACAATAGACTATAGACGCCTTACATAAGGGACACTGGAGCTCCAAAAGAAAATTCCGCAGGCAACAGATCTCAGCAACAACATTGACAACGCCTTTATACTCTTCTTCTGCACTTGAATGTGATAGTATGGCTTGCCTCTTGGCAGACCATGAAATGAGATTATCCCCTAAGAATACACAATAGCCGGAGGTAGAGCGTCGCATTTTCGGGCAGCCTGCCCAATCTGCATCCGTATATGATAGTAACCTGGTCAGTGTAGAGGGGTATAGATTCAATCCATAATTAAGTGTGCCCTTAATGTATCGAATGATACACTTAAGATCGGTAACATGAGGCTCCATAAGGCATGCATAAGCAAACACACCTGTTGAACATAAGCAATATCAGTCCTGGTGAATGTAAGATACTGAAGTATACCTACAAGGCTCCTGTAAAGAGTAGGATCGGAGACTGGATCGCCATCAACATCACTGAGATTTGATTTAGAATCTACTAGAGAGGGCATGATTTTCCAGTTTGTCATTTTAGCCCTGTACACAATCTCCTCTGCATACTTACGCTGACTCAAGAACATAGTATCTGCAGATCTAGTCACGGATATTCCCAATAAGTTACTTAACTTCCCCAAGTCAGTAATAGAAAATTCTGACTTAAGCAATGAAATAATCTCATTTTTCAACACATCAGATGAGGCAGTGAGAACAATATCATCCACATAAAGCAATAAATAAGCAGTGTTACTACCTCAATGAATAATAAAGAGAGAATTATCACACTTGATGCATACAAATCCAATATGCATAATGTACTTGGCAAAGTGTTCAAACCACGCTCAGGGGGACTATTTCAAACCATAGAGTGAATTGCGAAGACGACATACATAATGTGGGGCCTGCAGATGCACAAACCTTAGCGGCTGGTGCATGTAAACAGTTTCTTTCAAGTCCCCATGTAAAAAGGAGTTCTTCACATAAAGATGATGAATCATCCAATGCTTAACAATAGCAATGCTCAAAACTGTGCGAATGGTGGCCGGTTTAATAACTGAACTAAACGTCTCACCACAATCAATACCCTCCTACTGATTAGTGTCATTAGCCATAGGTCTAGCCTTATACTTCTCTAGGTCACCATTGTCTCTGAATTTGTGACGAAATAGCCACATGAATCGGATCACATTCACCGCATCCGGTCTAGGAACCAAATCCCAAGTGTGCTGGTTCGTTAAAGCATTAATTCCTCACGCATGACTACATTCCAATTAGGGTCCAGTTTGGCTAATTTTGGGTTATTAGAAATCGGGGATATGGTTTGTGTGGATAGGTTAAAGTGAACTTTGGGTTTGAAAATCCCGTGTTGAGCATGAGTCACCATACGGTGGGTGGTTATAGAGGCAGTTTGGGCTGAGGTGTTTGGTACAGATATAGTTGTGTGTACGAGCACGGGATGGGGTTCCTGATTCTCGGGTCTTGGGTGGACTTTGTCAGTGTCGGGTTGTTTTTTGGTGATGGTGGTGACTGGGTCCAGGTCGGGAAGGTGTCATGGTACGACGGTGGGTCGATGTTGGTGTCTGATTGGGGTTTTCAAGTGGAGTTAGTGGTGACGGGTTATAGGTTGGTGTAGGGACGATGGTCTGTGTCAGATCGTGGGTTCGGTGGTCGGATGGGAGTGGGTCTTATTGAGTTTCGAGACCGTGACGGTGGTTGGTAGGTGTTTGTACTGGATCAGACATTGAAAAACTGGCTAAGAAGTGGGTAAGGCAGTAGCTGGCGATGGGAGTTGAGACGGTGCATGGTTGACGGTGGCGGACACTTGGAGAGGTGTAGTAACAATAACTGATCGTGATGGAACAGTAGTGTCACGTCGGAAGAGAGAGCTGACGATGGGAGAGAGGTCTGACTCATCGAGAAACGTGTAATCCGTGTTTTGAAATTTTCTGATATTAAAAAATCAGAAGATCGTCTCGTCAAAAGTGATGTGATGAGAGACGTAGATTTTACGAGTAGACAAGTCGTAGAACAGATATCCCCTATGATTGGGCGGAAAACCTAAGAACACACAAAGGGTGGTACAGGGTGCAGGTTTATGCGGGGCCGTGGAGGCAAGGTTCGGGTAGCATAGGCAGCCAAAAATTCCTAAGTGCTCATAAGTTGGGATCCTACAAAATAGAATATCGGTGGGTGTTCTATTTTGGAGAGTTTGGGTGGGCAAAATATTTAGACTACATTCGGCCATTTTCACAGCATAGACCCAAAAGGGATGGGGGAGGGAGGTATAAAATAAGATCGTACGAACCATGTTATAGGCGGGGATTTTGGCTGGGGCGGCACATCTATTAAAAGATAACACATGTCCCTTAACGAAGATCCATTGGAGGGCAAGTCTGGTGCCAGCAGCCGCGGTAATTCCATCTCCAATAACGTATATTTCAGTTGTTGCAGTTAAAAAGCTTGATAGTGTGAATGATTCGTTAGGCCTTGCCATTTTGGGAGGAGGTGTGGGGACACGAGAACCGGAAAACCATGCCATTAGTAGAGAAACAATTGTGAAAGGCGAAATTATTGAACTCACGACCGTTATCACATTGAAGCGATTTTATGTCTTTTTCAAATTGTGTTTTGACGTAGATACGAAATGTAAGAAACTTGGCAAACACTTCAAACTCGAATTTAAGGGGATAGACCCAGACAAAGTGAGAAAAATTATCTAATAAGACGAGATAAAATTTATGCCCTAGTGAGCTAGTAATGGGAGATGTCCATAAATATGCATGAACAATGTCAATGGAGAATACGTAACACTTGAAGAAGACTGAAACGGAAGGAGAACATATTTGCCTAAAGTACAAGAAATACATTGTTGGGCAAATTTTCCATTATGACAACGAATTAAATTATTGTTTCTAAGAAAATTAAAAATAGGAGCTCCTAGGTATCCAAGTCTATTGTGTCAAGTTGATGGAGAAATTGTTGCTAAAACGATGTGAGGAGTGACATGGACAACTAGAGATGTGGGAGGGTTGACACTAGCAGTTGACGTGGATAGGAAAGGATAGAGATCACCCTCACTATTGCATCTCGTAAGGAATTTTCGGATATGGAGGTCCGTTATGGAAAATCCAAACGGGTCAAAACTAATTGATACAAAATTATCGGTGGCAAATTTCTTAACGGATATTAGGTTTTTGATAATAGTAGGAGCATATAAGACGTTATTCAGGGAGAATTGGGGATACGGTGGTGGGGTTAGTGTGTGGCCAAACCCTTAAATTGGAATGCGGTGACCATTTCCGACCATAATAGATTGTGGAATATTTAAATTCCGCAGTTGAGGAAGATTACCAGAATTATTGGTGAGGTGAGACGTGACGCCCGTATCCATATACCACGCATGATCGAGCTGCCGATGAGTCAAAGTGCCTAAAGTTTGGCCCAAAATGGATTGGAGATGGCCAGGAACAGACTATTGGGCTCCAGGAAATTGGGCTTGATTAAAGTGGTCCGTCGGCTGTACTGGAGTAGCATGTTTGGAGATCAGAAATTGGGCCTGAGATTGAATCCCTAAGATTGAGCTGGTCGGTTTGCAGAGATTGGGCCGTGGCAATAGATGAGCGAGCGCAGCTGCTGGAGAATCGTCCCTGGCTGCTGGGCTCCTGCTAAAGGCCCAGTTCGCATCCAGCCAGCCAGGGCAGTGGCTGTTTGTTGCTGCCATACGGACTGTCTGAGGGTGGGTGTGAAATTTTTTTTGGGGGGTTCGGGACGTATAAGAGGTGTATGTGAGGCCGTATATGAGGTGTATATTGACGTGTATGGAGGTTGTATACGTGCAGTTTCGATCGTAAACTAGGTGTATATCGGCTTAGGGAGGCCGTATACGGTTAGTATATAGTGGCTGGAGAGGTATATCAGCCGTATACAAGTGTATATCGACGTTTATGGGCTGTATAGTGGATTAATATAGGCAAAAGGAGAAGCAGACAACAAAAATTGCTTTCAGATTTAAGGAGAAGCAGACAACAAAAAAGGTTGCTTTCAGTTTTAAGGAGAAACATACAACAATTAGGTTGCTTTCGGATTTGAGAGGCAGTGAAGGAAGAAAAAAGAAGAAAGAAATATTTTGTTGTTGTTGGAAACCGATAGGTAGCCGTCGGTTTGATTAAACCGAGGGGTGGGGGCGGTTGCGGGTAGGGAAAAAATAAGGTTTAGGTTTTGGCTTTTGATACCATGTAAGATTGTATTAATCTCCCTTTGGGAAGTCTTTCTCATTAATATAAATATATATAATGTGTATAATGTGAAATCCTAATACCATAAGGATCTTATATCTACCATAGTTATACAACACTAAATATTACAAAATATATGAATTATATTTTTGGAATATACGTTAATAGATAGGATACTACACAAAACAAATTAAGATTATGAGATTCGATTCAAGCAAGTATATAACTCGTGATGTCCTGACACAAAATAACTACATTCAAATTCAGCATTTATAATTACGTTTATAGAAAATGTCAATTGTACAATACAACATACTCTTACCGGAGACGATATTACTCTGTTCCAAAATAAGTGGTGTTTTAGTTCATACATACTCCTTAAAAATTATTCACTCCTAGAAAATTAGAAATGTTTTTACTAACTTACCTCTAATTAATGCCTAGAAATGAAAAATAATTTTAATAATTTTTTATAAATAAGATAATTTTGAAAGAATAAGGTCAATTTCTTCTTGAAATCCTAAAACACTACTTATTTTCAAAACATCACTTATTATGAAACGGAGAGGTATTAGTAAAGTATATTATCATTGGAAAAGGATAAAAAATACCCTTGAACTTTCGAATATTATTTATTCATACCCTCCGTTATACTCTTTGTCTAATTAAGCCTCTACCGTTATACTTTGGTGCTGATTGCCCTTAATTTTAGACTGAATGACACGTGTCAGCCTTAAAACAAAATAAGGGGAGTGTATTCAATTAGGATTTTAAAAGACTATTTTGAGATAAATAAGCTTTGTGGTATTCAATTAAGACTTTTAAAGAATCTAAATAAGTCTTGTGATATTTAATCAAGACTATTGGAATTTTCTAAAGAGGGTATCCAAATCTAGTGGTATTCAATCTAGATTTTAAATAAGTAATAAAAGTCTTTTGATATTCAAAAACTTGTTAAACAATCAGGATTTTGTGTGACTTTTTAGTGGAAGGTATAAATATCAAACCCTATAAAAAATCTCACTCAAATCCATTAGACTTTTTTCTCCACCCAACAGAGTTTTCTTTCCATTGCTTACCGGGCGACATTCTCCTGTTGTTTGGCTTCAATTGACAGAAATGCTCCCAGTAAATTATTTCAGCGTCTTCAATAGAGCACGAGCAGCCTTCCTTGATTTAGGGAGTTGGTCACTGAGCTGAGATGCAACAAGTTGGATCAACTTCTCAATCCCATATGCTTTGATTCCATCAACTCCCTGTAAAACGTGCATATGAAGCCAAACAACAGGAGAATTTGAGTTTTGGGTTGTAGATTTTTTTATTTCTGCAAGTGAAAAGTTGGTAGAAAAACTGATAATTTTGAACAAGTAGTATTGAAATGGAAAAAAATGGATATTTTTTTGCTCCCTAAATGTCAACCCTCAATAAACCTTTCCGTGGTTTCTCATTCTTTAACATCACCGCCGGCATCGGTGGCGGCGGTGGAAAAAGATCCAATGAGACGGATCTAGCACAACCCCAGGTGAAGTTGGAACCGAACAGAAATGTATGCATGCAAGTTGTTCGTTGAAATACTTGTTAGAGAAATTGACATGGAAAATCCATGTGGTCTTTTCAAATTTTTATAAATCTTATGATAAATCTTTTAAAATTCAAATATAAAATTTTTTGATTGTCTTTTAAAATCTGTTAAGTTATTACATTCCTAAATAGTCTTTTAAAATTCACTGGACTTATTTATTCCAAATCTAATTGAATACACCCCCAATTTTTATATCCGATTCTAATTAAAACCCACCCCTCATTTTGACCGGCTACCCGACCCAATTTTCCCCAAAATTTATTGAATTCATGAACAACAACCAAACACATTAAGGCAAATGTGGGACCCACACCAAACTCTCACCATTTTTTTCAATTCATCTGCCACCGCCGGCTCCACCAGTCCACCACCACCTCCACCTTCTTCATTTGTCAACATTTTTTCAAAAACAGAAATAAGAAACGCAAACCTCTGTTACCAACAAAAACAGTGGCTCTCAATTGCCGTTGATACCTAAGCCACCACCGCTGCCGGTGATTTTGTTGATATTAAAATTCATTGTATTATAGATCCGGAGGACAAACGAGTTGTATTAAAATACAATGATCTGTAACCCATACAAAATGTGTTAAAAAAGTGTTGCGGCGGTAGAATTTGCATGTCATACGTATGTGTTCTAGCAGTTGTGGTGGCGACCGGTTTCTTATTCGGATTCGGAGTTCTCAAAATATGTGTTTTACAAATTGAAGGAGACTATCCATGTTGTCGATTGTCTCAATGCTACTGCATCTCTCTGTTCCTCATCAAAGCCATTTTTGGGTTTTCCTCCTGCTTCATCACCATCTTATTAAGTATAATTAGATTCTAATTTTCATTCTTTTTGCTTATGAATTTAGCGTTATAGTTGTATTACTCGTTTGGGGCTATGTAAAGTGAACGAATTCTAGCTTGAACGTGCATTCGGGATTGGCAATGGTGGGGAATTTTGGAGAGACGAAGAAGATGATGAGGGTTTGGTGGTTTTGAGGGCAAATTGGGTCGGGTAGTGGGTCAAAATGAGGGGCGGTTTTTAGTACCGGATATAAAAATTGGGAGTGATTTATTTTATTTTAAGGTTGACACGTGTCATTTCGTCTAAAATTAACGGCAAAACAACACCAAAGTATAATGACAGGACCTCAATTAAAAAGAAATATAACGAAAGATACGAAGAAATAATATTTAAATATTTAAGAATATTTTTGACCATTTTCCATATTATCAAAGGCCCACGGCGGCTCTTACAAGAAAAATTCACGCCCATTTATTTGCACTGCCCCTGCAGCTATATCGTCTGCACGCTTTCTTGCAGCTTCGGCCTTTCAGCGTCCAGAAAATGATATCAAATCTGTCACGACTCATGAGGAATATAAAAACGGGAAGAAAAAACGTATCTTTTGAGGAAAAAATAGATAAACCATTTGCAACAAAGTTCGAGAAATCTATAGAACTCCAAGACCTGAAACTATAAGAACAACAACAAACGTAGATTTAATAGAAGATATCTGAATAATCAAGGAAGTCAAGATACAACGACAAACTTAGTTTAAGCTATTCTTTTAATGAATTTCCTCCGTACTCTAAGGTGAAAACAATTTGTGCAACTTGAATTCGTATGAAGGTGACTTTCCTGTATGTCGCAAAAGATGGGATCACCGGAAATATTAGATAAATGGGGTACGAAATGGAAGAAATGCACAAGTGAGGAAATATCAATTATTTTTGTTGCCGTGATGGTAATATGGCAAATTTATCATATGTGGTAATTCAGATTTAGTTTCCATCATTTTATGTAAATATGGAGATAATTGATATATTTTCAGGGAGAATACACGATTATTCCTTACCGTTGTCAGTAAATTTCATTTAGATACTTTAATAAAAACCTATTCTGATTTAGCACATGAACACATGATAAAATATTTTTATTAGACACTTTCGGCTCGAATTTTTAAAAGTTTTTTGCGTGTGTTTTCACTTGCTCACTATGTAAACAAGTTAGTCACTTTAATTAATGTCACTCATTTAGTTATAACCTCAATAAGTCGTAAAACCTAGACTTATTCCAATTGAGTTTGATATGTATAATTAAAGGATGTGACATATTTTATATAATTAACTAATCCATATAATAGGCACTTGATAACATGTGCAAAAACTATCTTTTGCAGAATTTGACCCGGAAATGTTTAGTAGGAATATTTTATCAGGTGCTTAAGACTGACCGTAATTCGATTGTCTAAATAAAATTAACTGGCTAAGGAGCTATCAATGTATTCTGCCTATTTCTGATTACAAAATTTAATATTACAACTTTAACATAATAAACTCTTAATTTGATGACCATTCATGAAATTAATCCTCATAAGAAATTCACCATAGGTATGTTTACTCAAGTTCATGATCCTGTCTAAGTTACGTACATAAGAAGCTTATGTACCCAAAAGTAATAAGAAGCTTATCCTAGTGGTCGTCACTGCTCTCTAACTCTCGTACAATCCATAGTCATTTTCATAAGTCTCTTCCATTAAAACTTATTATAGCTAGTCTTACTAAGTTAATACGTAATGGATAACTCATACTTCGTGGAAAAAATCAAAAGAAAAGACAAATCATAGTTGCAAATCTCAAAGCTTTGTTTTTGGTTTTTTACTAATACACGCAAGTGGATCTCATGCAATCAAAGCTATTGCAGAACAGACTTTGAGCATACGATTCTACACATTTATCTTAAGATAATATAAGAACTAATATGAGAAGTTGCGTCCGACCAACTTTAACGGCTTAAACACTAGTGTTCCGCATGTTGGAGAATCCGGTTCTTCACACATGCATAATCTACTATGTACGTAGATGACCGTAGGGCCAATGATCGTCAAATTTCGTTGAGAAATGAAAGAGATATTGGTCCACGAATTGAAGTGTTTGAAGCATGGAAAAATGTGGTATTGAGATCAATTCTCCCTCACCGGTGGAGGAAGAAAGAATTGTTTTGTTTATAAGTCTCAAAGTTGGCTTGGGATTTGAGACCCCAAGGGGTATCCCATGTGTTTAAAGGAGGGAGGACCTAGATGTGCTTCGGTTCGAGGAAAGCCCACACGCGCGTCGCCGCCGCCCGCCCATCCGGCTGTGGGCTGTGCTTCTTCTGATATTATCTTTTTGGACCAGAGAACTTTGCCATATGTACAGTTTGGTCCCTGAAGTTTCAAGATGTACAGTTTGGTCCCTGAAATTTCAAGAAAGTCAGAATTGGGCAGAGAGCAGAAACGTCCACCAGCACTCAATTCAACCATTTATTTTAGCTGAATTACTCTTACTAAATGGCCAATCCGTTGCACATCTTCACCATTTATTTTGGAGGAATTACTACCTCCATAATTGCCATTACTTTGCCAGTAATGGCACTTATGGAGGCAGTTCATCAGCCTCTCCTTCAACTATTTAAGAACCCCTTTGTCACCATTGTTGAGCTAAATTTTACACTTAACACAAACAGAAATGAATTCAGTCTTCCTACAATCTTCCATGAATCATTTCATTACTCAAAATTCTTCACGGTAGCACTTGAATTTCCTTTGCTCAATTGTTCATTTGCTATTTTATCTTGGGAGACAATTGTCCAGGACGTACGGAGGATACATACGGGGCAATATTGTCATAAAGACAGAGTGCAAACACTCGACTCAGCATACCACAAACAGTTCCAGTTTATTCTGCAAGTTCTTTGTAATTTCAGTTTTGTTGTTGAATTGTAATTTTAGTTATTGTAAGACTTTGTAGTTACTTGTAATTTTCATTTCCTGCACCTTTGTATCAAACAAGTTTAAGACAATATTTGCTTACTGTAACTGCTGCAACATGGCTGGAAACATGACTGATGTTGCTGCTACTGCTGCGCCACTCAAGGCAACAATGCTGCCTTCCCCGCTACTACCGCTACTTGCCAAGGCAACAACTTTGTTGTCTTCACTGCTGCTGCCGCTACTGTTCAAGGCACCCGACTCCTGCTGCTCCGCCTTCTGCCGCCCACCATGATCGCCCTAAAAAATTCATGGGCTCAAACTGTAAGAGATGACAGCAAAAGATGATGTTCTATTTGACAGTTATGGGCATGGCCCGGTTCCTAACGGAAAATCCTCCACAAGCTGGAGATGAAATGAACTCTTCGCCTAATGAAACGGGAGAAGGGGGCCTTGGTATCCATGTCGTTAACGGCATGAAGATGGTTCTTGATGCGTGGAATCATAGCGATTTCATGTGTAAGAATTACATACTGAACTGCTTGGCAGACCCTCTCTACACGGTCTATTGCACCGTTGGCACTGCCAAAGAGTTGTGGAAAAAACGCAAAAGAAGTACAACGCACAAGATGCGGGTACTAAGAAGTTCATCGTTGGGAAATTTCTAAAATTCCAAATGGTGGATAGTAAGACCAGTGATGCCCCAAGTCCAGGAATTCCAAATGATTTTACATCACCTGGATTTGGAAGGAATGAAACCAAATGAGCAGTTTTTGGTTGCATCGCTGATTGAAAAGTTACCTCCTTCATGGAATGAGTTTATGAGTTACTTGAAACTCAAGACAAATGAGATGACCTTTGAAGAGCTTGTTATCAAACTCCAAATCTAGGAAGATAACAAGAAGGCCTTGCCTAAGGGTAAACAACCTGCTGAGGTAAAGGTAAAGCTGGCTGAGGCCAAATGGAACTCAAGCAAGAAGCAGAAGTTCCAGAAAGACGGCAAGGCCCACGCAGCGGAGATGTTCAGAGGCAACTGTCACCATTGTGGGAAACCTGGTCATAAGATCAAGGAATGCCGCAAGCTCAAGACTGAGCAACAACAGAAAGCCAAGGCTAAAGGCAAAGCGCATGCTAATGTCGTCAAGGACACGCTCCTGGATGACATGATTGAGGAGTTCTCAGCAGTGGTGCTAGAAGCCAACCTGGTTGACAATCCGATGCAGTGGTGGATGGACACAGGTGCTACCAGACACATCTGTTCCAACAGAGATGCCTTCTCCACGTACACACCAGTCACCGACAAGAAGCTATTCATGGGCAAAAACGCTTCGTCTGATGTGCCGGGGGTAGGAACGGTGGTCCTGAAGATGACTTCCGGTAAGGAGCTCACTCTAAAGGAAGTGATGCACATCCCAGAGATTAGAAGAAATTTAATTTCTGGACCTTTATTGGTTAATGCTGGTTTGAGGCTAGTGTTTAAATCTAATAAGTTTGTACTAACTAAGAATGGCATATTTATGGGGAGAGGCTTCGTCTGTGAAGGCCTCTTCAAAGTGAATGCCATGTCTGTAATGCGTCCAAGTAATAAAGTTGAACCTTTTTCTTATTTGCTTGAGTCTTCTAATTTATGGCATCATAGATTAGGACACGTTAACTACAAGTCTATCCAAAGGCTGGTAAAGATGGAGTTGTTGCCATCTATCGACGTAAACCCTCAACATAAGTGTGAGGTGTGCGTAGAGGCAAAACTCACCAAGCTTCCTTTTCGATTCGTCGAAAGGAATACCGCTCCTCTAGAACTTGTTCACACAAATATATGTGATTTGAAGTTCGCACAAACTAGAGGGGGAACAAGTACTTTGTGACATTCATTGATGATAGCACAAGGTATTGTTATCTTTACTTGTTAAAAAGTAAGGATGAAGCCTTTGAAGCGTTCCGACGTTACAAAGCAGAAGTTGAGAACCAACTAAGCCTACAGATTAAATCCATTCGTAGCGATAGAGGGGGAGAATACGTAGCGCAATTTAAGGAATATTGTGCCTAAGAAGGCATTGTTCATAAAACGACGGCTCCATACTCACCTCAATCAAACGGTGTGGCAGAACGTAAGAACCGCACATTGAAGGAAATGATGAATGCCTTGCTCATCAATTCCGGTCTTCCCCAAAACATGTGGGGAGAAGTCGTCCTTACCGCTAATACGATTCTTAACAGAGTCCCACATAAGGGTAAGGACAAAACTCCATATAAATCATAGAAGGGAAAGAAACCCACCTACAAATATTTTAAGAATTGGGATTGTTTGGCAAAGGTTGAAGTACCCAAGCCAAAACAGGTCAAGATTGGGCCTAAGACTGTAGATTGCATATTCATCGTATATGCAAATAACAGTAGTGCTTATCGCTTCTTAGTGCATAAGTCAGATATTCCAGATATCCACCAAGGTACAATTATAGAATCAAGGAATGCTCTATTCTTTGAAGGCACCTTTCCTAGAAAGGAAAAAGACATAATCTCTCGCAAACGAAGTTATGAATAAAGCTCTCAAGAACCGGGAGTCGTTGACGGCCCGAATCTAGATGATTCAGATCTAGCAGATCTCGAGGTGGCTGAACATCCGGAATCTAGTGTTCCAGATTCTCAGAACTTGGAGACTCCAGAGATGGATCTAAGGCGAAGTAAAAGGGCCAGGAAGGATAAATCCTTCGGTCCTGACTTTGTAGCTTATATGGTTAATGATGAACCAAGGACAATTGCTACGGCGTTGTCAACTCTAGAAGCACCACTCTGGAAAGAAGCTATTGAGAGTGAAATAGGCTCCATTCTGCATAACCATACTTGGGAGTTGGTTGATCTTCCTCCGGGAAATAAACTGTTCGGTTGTAAATGGATACTCAAACGGAAATACAAAGCAGATGGGTCTATAGACAAGTACAAGGCCAGGTTGGTAGTCAAGAGCTATCGACAGACAGAAGGTTTTGACTACTTTGACATATACTCCCCGGTATCTCGGATGACATCCATACATGTATTCATTGTGATCGCAGCTTTGCGTGACCTTGAGATACATCAAATGGATGTCAAGACAACATTCCTAAACAGTGATTTGGAAGAAGAAATTTATATGGACCAACCCGAGGGGTATGTGGTTCAAGGGCAAGAGAAGAAAGTCTGTCGACTTGTCAAATCTCTGTACAGGCTGAAACAAGCCCCGAAGCAATGGCATGAAAAATTTGATAGTACTCTACTATCGAAGGGTTTCGCCATTAATGAGTGTGATAAATGTGTCTACACGAAAGGTAACTCTGACTCATTTGTTATGATATGCCTGTATGTAGATGACATGTTGATCACAGGAAACAGTCCTAGGGTAATCCTAGAGACTAAGAACATGTTGAAACAATGCTTCGACATGAAGGATATGGGTATCGCAGATGTCATCTTAGGGATAAAAATCTCTAAGACGTCTGACGGACTGGTCTTATCTCAGTCTCACTACATCGAGGATGTTTTGAGAAAGTTCGAGATGTTAGACAGTTCACCGATAAAGTCACCAATGGATATAAATCAAAAGCTTGATAAAAATCTTGGTGCACCTGTATACCAGGAGCGATATGCACAGGTGATCGATAGTTTGATGTATATAACAAACTGCACCCGACCTGATATTGCTTATGCAGTCAATAAGTTGGCTAGGTTCACCCGTAATCCGAGTGATGATCACTGGAAGGCATTGAATCGGGTATTACAATACCTGAAATATACGCTAACTTTCGGGTTACACTATTTGAGATATCCAGTTTGTACTAGAGGGGTACGGTGATGCAACCGGATATCCGATATAGAGAACACCAAGTCCACCGGTGGGTATGTATTTACAATTGGTGGTGGGGGCGTGTCTTGGAAATCCTCTAAGCAAACTTGCATCGCCCGATCCACAATGGAATCGGAGTTTATCGCTTTAGACAAAGCAGGAGAAGAAACTGAGTGGCTTCATGACTTCTTAGAGGATGTTCTGTGTTGGAACAAACCCGTACCTTCGGTAATGATCCACTGCGACAGTCAGTCGGCTCTAGGAAGGACACGGAATGCTATGTACAACGGCCAGTCTCGTCATATTCGACGGAGGCATAAGACCGTTAGGCAACTGATCACCACAGGTATAATATCCATTGATTACATTAAGTCAAAGGATAATATAGCAGACCCATTGACAAAGGGCTTATCCAAGGATCAGATGGCTTGCCTGTCTAGGGGAATGAGCTTAAAACCCAAAATATAATGACCAATACAGTGGTAACCCAACCTTACTAACTGGAGATCCCAGTAATTTGGTTCAATGGAAAAACTAAGCTGTAAATGTTCAGTTGATCGCTTCAATAGAAGCGTAAGCACTTCGGATAGTGATTTCTGTAAAGAAACACCAAATCCAAAGCCGTTCTCGCGATAGACGTTTAGTGCTATCTGCAGTATGGGTAAAGGTTAAGTTTTCAAAATCTTTAATGATCCTCAACAGTTGAGGTTAGGTTTTGGGAAACTTTTAATGGTTTCTAACACTTGTGAAGTGGGGTATAACAGGATACCTTGTAGGAGACCACCTATTTAAGTGCGAGGACGGGCTGCCTCAAATGAACGCACTTAAGAATCCAAGAAATTGTCCATGGCCACAACGAACAAAACATTACGAAGAAGCGAGTAATGGAATTTGTTGTGTTGGTACTATTGACTTGGCTTACACTAAACACTGACGGTTCAAGACATCACGTTCACCGCGCAGTAAGTAAGTCCGATGGTAATTAACTATGGAAGGTTCAAAGTGAAGCTACCTCTCCTTATGCAACATCGGTCCGCTGAAATATTGCTGGAAATGAAAAGGCACCATGTGAGTGCGCCAAAATCTCTTTCAAGAGGAGATTGTTGGAAATTTGCCTTTGGTGGGAGTTGCGTCCGACCAACTTTAACGGCTTAAACACTAGTGTTTCGCATGTTGGAGAATCCGGTTCTTCATACATGCATAATCTACTAAGTACGTAGATGATCGTAGGGCTAAGGATCATCAAATTTCATTGAGAAATGAAAGAGATATTGGTCCACGAAGTGAGGTGTTTGAAGCATGGAAAAGTGTGGTATTGAGATCAATTCTCCCTCATCGGTGGAGGAAGAAAGAATTGTTTTATTTATACGTCTCAAAGTTGGCTTGGGGTTTGGGACTCCAAGGGGTATCCCATGTGTTTAAAGGAGGGAGGACCTAGATGTGCTTCGGTTCGAGGAAAGCCCACACGCGCACCGTCGCCGCCGCCCGTCCGGTCCGGTTCCGGGTCGCGGGCCGCGGGCTGTGCTTGTTCTGATATTATATTTTTGGACCAGAGAACTTTACCATATGTACAGTTTGATCCCTGAAGTTTCATATGTACAGTTTGGACCAGAATTCTTTCATATGTACAGTTTGGTCCTTGAAATTTCAAGATGCACATTTTGGTCCCTGAAGTTTTAAGAAAGTCAGAATTGGGCAGAGAGTAGAAACGTCCACCAGCACTCAATTCAACCATTTATTTTGGCTGAATTACTCTTACTAAATGGCCAATCCGTTGCACATCTTCTCCATTTATTTTGGAGGAATTACTACCTCCATAATTGCCATTACTTGGCCAGGAATGACACTTATGGAGGTAGTTCATCAGCCTCTCCTTCAACAATTTAAGAACCCCTTTGTCACCATTGTTGAGCTAAACTTTACACTTAACACAAACAGAAACGAATTCAGTCTTCCTACAATCTTCCAAGCATCATTTCATTACTCAAAATTCTTCACGGCAGCACTTGAGTTTCCTTTGCTCAATTGTTCATTTGTTGTTTTATCTTGGGAGACAATTGTACAGGACGTAGAAAGGATATATACGGGGCAATATTGTCTTAAAGACAGAGTGCAAACACTCGACTCAGCATACCACAAACAGTTCCAGTTTATTCTGCAAGTTCTTTCTAATTTCAGTTTTGTTGTTGAATTGTAATTTCAGTTCTTGTAAGACTTTGCAGTTACTTGTAATTTTCGTTTCATGCACCTTTGTATCTAACAAAAATTACATGCCCTATGTAATTGTCATTCTGATCCGAATTGGACTTTAACAAAAGGTATAATCCTTTTTCGAAATGTGGTCCTTTAATTCTCAGGTGAAATTCATAATTTGTTGTCGACTCCCCCCCCCCCCCCCCTCCAATTCAGTACGCTAATTATGAGGCTCATTTAAGTGTCAGTTGGAGCAAACTTTGCAAGTTTGTGTCCTTTGATCTCTAACTATGTTGCTCAAACTTTTTAATAATATTAATTGTCGATAGGTGTGTGTCAGATTCTCCAAAAGTAGTTCATTTTTGAAGGATTCAAATGGATGCGACAATATTTTTAAAGAGTTCAAACAACACAGTCTCTAACAGTCCAATTATGATCTCTAAATATAAATAAAAAAGAACAGCCCGGTGCACTAAGTTACCTGGGCCGGATCTCTAAATATAAATAATAACCAGATTGTGACCCGTCGTTTCAAGTTTTGCCGCTTAAAGTTGATAAGGACAAGGTTTCGTGATTGGCTCTTAAAGATATGTAGCGAGTAGCGGCCAGTAGTATTCTAGTCCTAAGTGCATGAGGGGCCATATTTCTGGTAGCTAAAAAAATTAAGAGCATGATGGTGTTGCTATTTCTGGTAACTACAAATTTTGACGACCAGTTTTTATTGGTCTTAAAACTACAAGGACCAAAATCTAAATATCTGTAAGAATAAGAACTCAACTTGTCCCTAAATGTCTGTATTGGACCAGAAATGTTGTTCCTGATGAATAAACATGTGCGGTCAAATTCAAACTGTGACCAGACTGGTCTTGAAGAACCAAACCATTCACACCAAGTACTTGTGCACAACGACTAGGATTCCAATAGTACTTGTCAAGAACTTGGCTTTCAGTTAGGCTATCTCTCTCTCTCTATATATATATATTGTATCCGGCTTAAAATCCTAATCCACCTTTATGCTCACGTGACGGTGACATTGTTGATGATGTTTCCTTACTAGACCTAATATGATGTAATCTCTTTCAGATACAACAAGTTTAACTAGTGATAAGACCAATTATCTCACACGCTTTCTTTCTCAAATCTGATCTTAACATGTCAATATGAGGAAGCGTACACATAATAATATTTTCTGGGTGGGATTGTTCTAAAGACAAACGGCCCTAAGAAGTGTATCTCGCTTGAATGGACTGTTGTCGAAGAAAGGGCTATCTGATGGATGATTCCCCTCTTTCATTCAAATAGGAAAAACAAGTATCCATGTTGCCACCGCCTTATGTGAGAAAAATGTACTGAATTATAAAAGCAATCATTCATATTTGAGAGAGAAGTTCTTGAAAATTTAATTATATTAAGTGTATGTAAATAATGGATCTTGAGCCTAACTCAACCCCAAAAGCTAGCTTGTAGGGTGAAGATTGTCCAAGTCCATATAAGGAGTCCATGTTCCCATTCCATATCCGATGTGGGACTCTTAACACTCCCCCGTATGCTCAGACCTTATTAACTGAAGCGTGGATAATATAATTTGAGGGCCCAACATCGGTGAACAAAGAATTAGAATGGGTCTAACTCTGATAACAGGCCAGTGTAGCCTGTTTCTGTCAAACAATGTATAATCATCTACACACCTAAAAAGTAAGTGACAAATATATAACCTACATTTTGTAGCTATAAGTGCTATAATCAGGAAAACATGAACACAATCCTTCCAAACCCCCACTATGTTTACAGTTTTCCACCTTCCACCCCCAAAAAAACTAGTCAACATATCAAGCATCAGCACATCTTGTTGGTGCATATCCCAGCCTGGACCTTTTGGTGTCATATAAGATATGAAAATTCTGTTGTTGGTAGTTACCAATTATCGACATGGCAGAGTGAGGAGTACCCAAAATTGCCAAACAAACAATGTCCTCTGGTTCTAGTTTA
Organism: Anisodus tanguticus; assembly: GCA_034509755.1. Classification (NCBI taxonomy): domain Eukaryota; kingdom Viridiplantae; phylum Streptophyta; class Magnoliopsida; order Solanales; family Solanaceae; genus Anisodus; species Anisodus tanguticus. Next base: position 39,020,842 of record CM067542.1, read on the forward strand.
ATAAAATAGTTCTCGACTGGAAAATTCCATATAGCTCCATCACCAAAAACTATCCCAAATGAGGGAAATTGAAGAGTATCTACTCCAGACACATTGTAACAAGGTCTCAGAATGGGGAAATCTTCTACGATATGATAGTCCTTCACCTTGTTAACAAATGCGTCTTTTATAATCTCATATGCTGGTTCGGCAAAATAACTCAAAGTTGTTCCTGAATCGATGATCGTGCCACCAACACCTTGTGGAGACAGATTCCATGTCTCCTTGGGTATTTTTAACACTTCATCTCCGACTATGACTGATTTAATCTGTACATAGTAGAACGTTTCTGCAGGATTTTCTTTCCCACCAACAAGTGAAGTGAAGTTCAAGTTTGGATGTTGCAAGAGCTTCTTATCTTCACCGAAAATCAGTTTACTGCTAACACTCGAATCGCTATTCCTATTAACCAAACAATACGAAAACGAATGTCCATATAAAGATTGAAGCTGAGACGAAAACGAAAGTGGTCCCCTACCAAGTCCTAGCAATCCAGCAGCACCATGAAACAAACCTCTATTCCAATGACCACAACCAAACATCACATTTTCCACCTTCTTGATCTCCGAGTTCCCACTAGGCGTCGTTAGATTAACCGAGAACGTTTCAAGCGCGAAATCACCAGTCGTATTTGAGCTGTCTCCGTACCAATAGTAATAAGGGCAAGTTTGTTTTTTCTCAGTACTCTTGCAAGGCTGTGGAGGGTCAGGAGATGAAACAAGATGACACTTTGGATCATGACAACTTATATTCCTAAAAGAACTCGAGTCTTTCGGATCATAATATGGACCATTTTGTTCAAAACAATCATAACAAGGTACACATTGAATCCAATTAAGATCACTACCAGTATCAAGAATCAAAGAGAAGTGTATAGGAGGTGTACCAACAAAAACATCCATAAAATACTCTCCTGATCCATGACTTACCCCTGATTCCAAAGTTGCCATTAACTTGCCTGAAAGTTCAAATGAAGATGAATCTTTTTCACGATTTTTGGCCAATCTTGAAATAGAGTTATGATTCTTTTTCTCTATAATCCTTGTATGCAATGTTTGAATTCTACCCAAGTCCCTTGATGTGGACTCAAAAACAGAGTCCCCTGTTCTATGCCTTAGGTGAAACTTGACTCCATCAAGAATATCGTCTTTTCTGGTTAATACGGAATGGGTGGTTGTTGATTTCTCGGATGTTGTTCCATGAGTGGAACCTGAGTTAGCAGAAGAAGAAGAAACAACATTGAAACTTGGATGTTGAGGGAATTCAATACCAGAAGCACTAGAGTTATTCAGACTATTCACAAAGTTGTGATGAAGTTCCCTAGAGGCTACAAAACTAAGTGAAAATAACCTCAAGAAAACCAAAACAAAAATACTAAACTTTGTCACCATTTAGTACTACTAGTCTGGATTCTTTTCTTTCAGATTCTGCAAAAAAGAACCAAAATAAAACTACATAAAGGGATTCAAGCTTCTTGATTTTAAAATGGAAAGAATTGGACTAAAAGTGAGAAAAATGTTGGTACTATTTGGGTAAGAAGAGAAGATGGGTTTTGTCATGGGGGGAGAAAGAGAGAAAAAAAGAAGAAGGGGAATTGGATTCATGTATTTTGCTTTTGGTAGAGAGCTTTTAAATGGAGTTTGATGTTTGAAAAAGGACTTTGAATGCTGGATTTTCAGATGGACAGTTTTCCTCTTCACGCGTTTTCTTCGTAGGTCGTGTTTTTTTTTAAGGAAAAAATTATTCTCTTAAAACTACTCCTAATTAAAAAAGGAAAAAAAAAACATTTTCTCTTGCTGATCTATTTATTTTAGAGTGAAATTATTACTACACATAAGGAGAAATAAGACAAATTCATTATTCACATGCAACAAGAACAACATCATATCCAGTATAATCCCATCAGATGGAATCTGGAGAGGGTATAGTGTACGCAGACCTTTCCTCTACCTTGTGACGAGTAAAAATGTTGATTCCGGTAGATCCCGCTCAAGGAGATATGAAAAAGCAACAACAATATAAGTCGTAACAGCAACAAGATAATAAGATAACAGAGTGAAAAATAATAATTAGACAGTACTAAGGCTCTAAGAATAAGCAAACATAACAAATTCATTATTCACATAAATACTGAAATTAGTATCACTTAAAGTTAAAGTATCCACCAGGGTCGCCAAATTGGTTGAGTAGGTGATCTTTCAAATGGGGGGTTTCAGGTTGAAATCCCCTGCATACTTTTTTGGTCGAGATCAGAGTTTACCTTATGCGCACCCAAAGGATAGTGACTGCGGATTCTCTTGTAAATAAAAAAAATGAAAGTTGCAATCGAATGGTTACAAACTTCTTCTATGAACCACTTAGGGAGAAAATGACAAAAATGGTCCTTTATAATTTTTTAGTTTCTGCTATTTTTTATTTATTTTAGAGTTTGATGCATCTCTTTGAGGTATAATTTATGTTATTTTATATCTTTTTAGTGTCTAATGTAAATTTTTTGTCTTTCATATTTTAGGTTTTGATAGGACTTTCTTAGAGTATATGAGTTAAATCTTTTTTCCGCCACTATTTCCGTCAAATGTAATGAACATAATGTCACGACTCAAAATTCTATTTGTGTCGTGACGGCACCTACACTAACCTATAGGAGAATCACTAGCCTAAAAGCCATAGAAATGCATGCGTGAATCTACAGCAGAAGTAAGGAAAGATATATATATATATATATACACACTCTTTTGAAAGATACATAGTTCACCGAATACAATAGTTTGCTACTCAGAATCTAGTGTCTCTAGTGCAAAGACTTTAAGATATAGTGTAATGAAAGAATTAACAACAACACCGCCCTGAATGAATTGGGACGGTCTAACTAGATGGAGACCAAGGCTACCGGAAATAAATGGTATGTCTTAAAACTCCCATGCTCCAAGTTGCAACATGAATAGACTGAGTACCTGCATCTATGTAAAAGATGCAACAATTGTAGCATAAGTCCACAACGTACCCCGTAGGCATCATAGACCTAAAATGATGAAAGTTACGTAACAGATATAAATAATCAAGTTGACTTTTCATATAAGTCTATTCTAGGCAGTATAACCGTCACTTAGTTCACCTTATCCCTATAAAGGCTCGTAAAGCATACAATTCACTCAGCACACACAAGGAATCAATTACAGTCAAATACACTTAATGCACTTAGCATATAAGGACTTTATCATTGACACCCGCTGATCTAACACTATGTCTAAGTCATGTTCATGTTTAACCCACTTCCCGACCTGACCCATTAAGTAAGTAAGTTGACCACAACCGCATTAACTCTCTTATTAACCATATCCTTCAGGTTTCATTACGACGTTACGTGTTTACGGTCATGTCATATATTAGTCCATTTAAACGTTCTCACTTCACTCCAAGTAATGGTATACGACTTACACACTCCGACTAATGGAATGAGAGTCTTCACGCACTTAGTATACAAGTCAACAAACACCACAGTGACACTTCAACAAATCTTTGCTAGACACTCGCTAAATAGTACTATCAATTACCAAGAAAGCACACAAGCACACATATAACCTTACCCTAAATGATAACTCTGACAATTAAGTATTTACGACTCTAATATGATGTGACATTGCACAATTTATCATGAAAATCATCCAAATTATCGATAATCATCCAAATTATCGATAATCATCCCAAAACATTGCATCTACTCAACAACCAATCAATGTATAAAGGTTTGTAGATTATGAATGCTTTTTCATTATCAGGTATATTTTCATACTCAGTACTCCATCTATCAATAACCATGAGATCATAAGGTCTACTAGAAATCATCACCGAGTACATACAACACCGAATAATCATCAAGAATGTAAATGAAATGCAATGCAAATGATGTATATGTATACAATGGCCATATGTATCGGTATACACACGCTCATGCAGTAGGTGTCGCGTGACCCATGAGGACTTATGAGGTCGATATACCCATTCGATTCTATCGAATACCAGCTCTGTGGCTGTAGTCTTATCATCAGTCATCATTCTCGTATCATGTACCATATCCAATAACTGACTTTCCAAGCCCCTTTCATTATTATCTCAACAGTTCAATGCCAAATATAATATGTATGAATGATATGAATATGAGTACACCATGCAACAACATAATCAATATAATCAGTATTATCACTTTCTTTTTCAAGTATTTAGACGGGATATAGAGTTATGAATGCACGACAAGTCAAACCATAGTAAGTTATCAATACAGATACAAGCCCAAATAACACTGCAGATACATTAGTCTATCATTTAAAAGTAGTGTGATGACTAAACACGACAATACCAATAATAGCGACAAACTCAGATAATGGTGACAAGTCCAAATAATGGTAACGAGCCCAAATATCAGCATACGGAATCAAATTAAGGCCAATTTCCCAAATCACCCATCTTTACATTTATACGACGGTACCCACCCAAGAGTTCATCACAACCGCTAAGGTGGGACCCCCAAACACGCCCACTATCCATTAATATTTATAACTAGTACATAAAATATGCCCACTACCCCTTAACATTTATAACTATTACGTAAAATACGCCCACTACCCCTTAACATTTATAACTAGTATGTAAAATACACCCATTATCCCTTAAACATTTATAACTAGTATGTACTTCTATCGAAGTCTGCAAGAGAAAAATTGTAGCCTACCTTATTGCCGAGCCGGTGTCATGAACTCCTAATCCTCGAAGTTCTTCCGAACTGGTGTCGGATGGTCATAACTCAACAAGTACGCACATGTCCTAGGTTATCACATATACAATCACACATAAGACTATTTCTTAAAGAAATAACCGCTACCCGACCCAAAAAGGAAATGTTAAGTAAAAAAGAAATGAAATCCGGGCAAAATGGCAGTATCAAAATTTTACTTTTAAAACGTTTTACCCAACACCTGTGAAATCCTTCATGTCCATTAACTACCAAATAAGACATTAGTTTTATCGATTTGTCCAAGGTCACCATATTTATAAGAAAACCTCCTTTTGATTTTATATAGAAAACTAGTTTCAAGCTCAACAATCAATTTAATAGTTGTTTTCCCTCACTAACACATGATTGAAATCAGAAAACCACTTCAAAACTCTAGTTTTTAATTTAGGAAACAAGTTCTCAATATTTAGGGCTTTTACATCAAAACCCATCTTCCCCACCCAAGTTGACACCATTAAAACATAACTTGAAAGCTTAAGAACTATAAATAGGGTTAATAAATCTTAAGCATAATGTCAAAACTCTTGAAAATCTCTTTCTACCGAGCCTCCCGGCTGCTGAAATGAGTTTGAGAAAGTGACGCTCGAAGTTGGGTTTTTAGAAAATAAGAACTTAGGCCTGCCAGCAATGTCCGCTGGCGCAGACCAATTTACGTTGGCGCGATACCGCTTCTGCCGAAAGACTCTTCACAGAAGCGAGTTTACTAAAACTCAGAACACTCGCCGGAGCGGACAAAACTCCGCTGGAGCGGCATGGTCCTCGTCGAAGCGAATACGGGCTTCCGGAAATTTCTCAAGTTGATTAATCTACTTTTTTACAATAATAAGGGTTACCCTTACCCATAAATTCCACGCGCAACAACTATCTTTTTTTTTCCGCAACAACTATCGGTGAGAACCGAATGAGGGATATTTTAGGAAGATAGACGAAAAGCTCATAACGATTGAACGGGTCATTATACATAAATTGTTAAATATTTGACGAAGAATATTAAATTTTGACAGATTTAAAGGAACAAGATTAATAAATACATTCTTAAGGGACTATTTTGAACCTACCTTCAAACAAATATAAGAGACCATTTCCATCTTTTTTCTCACTGCACTTAGGTGTTCAATTTCAACAATGATTTTTTTTTCTTCCATCTATTTTTTTCATACACTATTCATGAATCAATCCCATCTCATAAATATCTTAAAATAAGCAAAATAAAGATAAAGATAAGTAGCTTCAACCGACGTGTAATTACTATATTTTCATTTATCATGCCTTCGAACAATGTTTCTTTGTTCAATATTTACCTAAACTAAACCGTTTGAACAAAATAAAATGAAGGTAATTAATAAACAAAATAATTTATAAAGATGCATCTTAGTAAATTTTCAAACTTTAACTTAATATAGCCATCCTTATTTTCACGGTGTTCTTGTGTTTACATCTCTCAATGTGTAGAAATAGAAATTCACTGCATTAACTACGTGGGCGTATTTAATATCAAAATCCACAACTACTTTTACCGTCCATCAAAAGAAATTGGTGTCACACTTGTCTGTTTTAAGTTAATTTCTTTTTTTTTCTTTCATTTTAATCATACAACACGTTATAAATGGATATAATTTCAAATTATAGACTTTCTTCTCCAAAATCCCCACTGGCACGCATTCTTTTACAACTTACCAGGAATGTTGATGAGTGTGATATTTGAATATTGTAGTATGAATTAATTAAACTTGCCAGAAATGGATTATTTTATATTTACAACTTACAAGGAATGTTGTGTATATTTTATATTTAGAATGTAAATTATTCTGATTTAGATTATCATAATTATAGCCTAAACTCTAGTCTTGTAACATGTATATTATTCACTTCAAGGAATGAGAATATCACGGAACATATTTCCTTCATGGTATCAAGAGATAAAAAAAAATGAACACTAGCCACCTAGACCTAGACGAAACCCTATCTCTTCTTCTTTCCATCCTTACCGAAACCCTACCTCCTCCTCATCCTCCTCTTTTCTTGTTTCTTGTTCTCTTGAGTCGGGTAACAATGGCTGACCAAAACAAATTTCATCTCACTCTTGCCGTCAACAACGTCAAGAACTTCATTCTGGTGATTCTCGAGATGGAAAAAGGGTAATATTCATCTTGAGCGGATTTATTCAAAATTCATTGCCGCACATATCAAGTTATTGACCATATTCTTCCTCCAAAATCTCAACCGGGTGTCACCAAAAAAGACAATTCCACCGACATTGATATGGCTCTATGGTATTTTTTGGATGCTATAGTCCTTCAATGGATTTACTACACCATATCGAACAATCTTTTGCACACCATATTAGAACCGGATTCGACTGCTCAACAAGCATGTAAGCGTTTGCAAAATATTTTCAAGATAACAAGAATTCTCATGCGGTTTATCTGGAAAATCAATTCACCAATGTGAAGATGGATGATTTTCGAAACGTCTCTGCCTCAAAAGTTAGAAAATGCTTGCCGATCAACTATCCAACGTTGATGCACCGGTGTTGAATCAAAGGTTAGTTCTTCAATTAATTGCGGGTGCTAATGAACAATATGATGGTGTTGCTACATTCATTCAACAAAGTAATTCATTGCCACCGTTCAATGAGGCTTGTTCGAGATTGATTCTCGAAGAAACTCAGAAAATAAAATAGGCGGCGACCTCAACCAACAATGCCAGCACCACCCTCCTGTTCCACCAACACGTATGCCGATGATTTTAGGCCTCAAGCAGCGAATCGCAACAACTACAGATAGAAACGGGGTAAAAATTGCAACAATACCAAAGGAAAAAATAATGGCGGAAGAGGACGTGGTTGTGGTGGTGGTAACTAGACCGGCGGTGGAAGCAACCACCAGCAGCATGGGTAGAATCGGCCTTGGCAGCCGCAAACCCAGCAGCAGCCATAGGGGTAATCCACCGTGGGGTTGACCACCGCAACAACGGGCAACCCCTCCATGCCCGTATCCCACATCATCGTGGGACAGACCACCACCACCTACTCGACAGCCCGGGGTACTTGGCAGTCATTCTCAGCAAGCATATGCAGCCCATGGACCATCTTCTTCGGGTTATGTTCCAATGGACATCGAGCAAGCCATGCATACTATGACTCTCAATATTCCTAATGACACCTGGTACATGGACACTAGTGCTACCTCTCACATGATGGCATATCAAGGTACTCTCTCGTCTTATTTTAATATGAGCAGTAATAAAAATATTATGGTCGGCAGTGGACAAGAAATTCTAATTCATGGTATTGGGCAATCAAATCTCCCCCCTTACCCACCTTTACATTTAAATAATGTCCTACATGCATCCAAACTTATTAAAAAATTGATATATGTGCGTTGTTTCACCTCTGACAAAAATGTTTCTGTTGAGTTTGATCCATTTGGGTTTTCTGTGAAGGACATTCGGATGGAGATGCCACTAATGAGATGTGCTAGCACTGGGGATTTGTATCCTATCACCACTAACACCAACCACCAAGCCACCTCTCAATCAACTTTTGCTGCTCTTTCTCCTACTTTATGGAATTACCGTTTGGGACACCCGGGAGCACCTGTGTTAAACTCCCTTAGAAAAAAATAAGTTTATTGAATGTAAACAATCTTTGTGTTCTCCTATTTGTCAGTCTTGCATTTTTGGGAAACATGTTAAATTACCTTTCTCTTTGTCTACTTCGAGCACTGTTATGCTATTTGATATAATGCATAGTGACTTGTGGACCTCTCTGATTTTAAGTTCAGCACGTCATAAGTATTACATGCTTATTTTGGATGACTACTCTAATTTTCTCTAGACATTTCAATTGGGAAAAAATCAGAGGTTCACACCATTTTCATGCAATTTAGTGCATTCATCCATACCCAATTTGAGAAGTTTATTAAGTGTTTCCAATGTGACAATGTGAGGGAATTTATTAATGACCAATTTAAAGAATTTTGTCGCAAAAATGGTATGATATTTCTTCTCTCTTGTCCACACACTTCTCCTCAAAATGGGAAAGCCAAATGGAAAATACGAGCAATAAATAATTTAATTCGCACACTTCTTGCTCATTCTTCCATGCCACAATTATTTTGGCATCATGCTCTTCAAATGGTCACGTACCTCTTAAACAATCTCCCTAGCAAACGACTTTCACACTTCTCACCCACTCAAATTCTTTATCATCGGGATTCTTCCTACACACATTTGCGGGTTTTCGGGTGTTTATGTTATCCTCTATTTCCTTCCACAATAATAAACAAACATCAAGTCCATTCCACTCCATGTGTATTTTTGGGATACCCACAAAATCATCAGGGATATAAGTGCTATGATATGTCTAGTGGGAAAAATTTCATCTCTCACCATGTTATTTTCGATGAGTCCCAATTCCCGTTTGCCAACATACACGCTCCTTCCCCGACCTCTTATGAGTTTTTGGACACTGGGTTGCATCCCCTTTTGCGGTTTCAATTTGGCAGCCCAACTACTCAAGCCCAAACTAGGGAGCCCACTGCTCCCTCTCCCTCAGTCTAGTGGTCTTCCCCATCCGAACCAGGCCCAACATAGAATAGCCCAGCAACCAGCCGAGCTCCCCTTTTGTCGAGATTGGGCCTAACAACCAGCCATCCACAGACCCAGCCCAGACCAACCCAGCAGTCTTACTGCCTCGTACGGATCAGGCCCCCTCTAGGTCCATGGAAACTCGTAGCATGCATGGGATTTTTTGGCATAAGCGTCATTTTAACTTAACAACCTCGGTTCAACCATCCTCGCTTTCCATAACCCGAAAGCTGCCCTATCAAACCCGAATTGGAAAATAACCATGTTAGATGAAATTGATGCTCTTATTAAAAATAAGTCGTGGGAGTTGGTGCCCCGTCCTTCTAATGTGAACATAATTCGTTCCATGTGGATTTTTTTCATTAAAAAAATCTGATGCTTCTTTTGAGAGGCACAAAGCCCGTCTTGTTGGTCATGGAAGGTCTCAACAGGTTGGTGTGGTTTGTGATGAAACTTTTAGCCCCATCATAAAATTGACTACTATCCGGACCGTTCTCAATTTGGCTCTGTCAAAATCATGGTCCATTCATCAGTTGGATGTCAAAAATGAGTTTCTGCACGGTCAACTCCAGGAAACAGTTTACATGCACCAGCCTATAGGATTCTGAGATCCTATTCATCCAGATTATGTTTGCTTGCTGAAGAAGTCTTTATATGGTCTCAAACAGGCCCCTACAGTATGGTATAAAAGTTGTTGATTTTGTTTCCACACTGGGTTTTTCACATAGAAAATCCGATCAGTCTTTGTTTATTTATCAGAAAGGAAATGACATGGCATATATTCTTCTTAATGTTGATGACATCATCCTCACAACATCATCTGATTCTCTTCGCCAGTCTATTATGTCTCTTTTTGTATCTGAATTTGCTATGAAGAATTTGGGTCCCTTGAATTATTTTTTGGGCATTGCTGTAACCCAACATGCAGGTGGTCTATTTATTTTTCAAAGAAAATATGCTGAGGAGATAATTTATAGAGCCGTCATGTCATCATGTAAGCATTCACCCACGCCGGTTGATACAAAGACTAAGTTGAGTAACTCTTCAGGGTCTCCATACGACAATCCGACACATTACCGTAGTTTAGCAGGGGCATTTCAATATCTCACTTTTATGAGACCTGATATATCATATGCCGTTCAAAAGGTATGTTTACATATGCATGACCCGAAGGATGAACATATGACTGCTCTCAAACAGATTCTGCGGTATATTCAGGGTACTCTTAATTTTGGCTTACATCTTTACAAGTCCACCATTTCTGGTCTCACTTATTATACCGATGATGATTGGGGTGGCTGCCCAGATACCAGAATTTCCACCTCTGGCTACTATGTTTTTCTCAGAGATAATTTGATCTCGTTGTCTTCAAAATGCCAACCCACGTTATCTCAGTCTAGTGTTGAAACCGAATATAGAGGGGTTGCTAATGTTGTCTTTGAATCTTGCTGGCTCCGTAATCTTCTATTGGAGATCTATTGTCCGATCAAAAAGGCTACATTAGTTTATTGTGATAATGTGAGTGCGATATATCTGTCGGGGAACCCAGTACAACATAAACACACTAAACATATCGAGATGAATATTTTCTTTGTCCATGAAAAGGTTGCACGTGGACAGGTTCGTGTTCTCCATGTCCCGTCCCGTTATCAGATTGGTAATATATTCACGAAAGGGCTTCCGCATATACTCTTTGATAATTTTAGGGACAGTCTCAGCGTACGAGAGCCTCGCGCTCATACTGCGGGGGTATGATAGATTATGAAAATAATCTTTATGTATATTTTATATTTAGAATGTAAATATTTAAAATATAAATTATTCTGGTTTAGATTTCCATAATTGTAGTCTAAACTCTAGTCTTGTAACATGTATATTATTCACTTCAAGGAATGAGAATATCATGGAAGATATTTCCTTCACATATGAAGGTTGAGGATTCTAGTGTTTGATGCAGACGAGAAGGCAGCTACAAGACCATCACAAACAACCTTTGATGTGGATATCCTAATAATTATTGAAATCGTTTCTTCCGAGAAAGACGAGATGATGAGACTCATAATTTATTGATCCTGGTTGATCCATCGAAGATATTCTGGGTTTACAACGCCTTGTTTGCCATCTTTTCCTGCGATTTGAGATGTTGGACAAACTGTACTGCCATCGACATAGCCAAAGAGATCCTGTCCTCGAAGAAATGGATAAATTTGCGTTTTCCAAAAGAGGTAGTTTGTAAAGATTAGTTTTATCGAGATAAAGTGATGGCCGTTGTTGAAAGGCGAGGGAGACGAGTTACCTGCTTGAGCCATGGTCGTCTGAGAAGTGGACGATGGGTCCTTTATAGGCTCTGATGCCATATTAAACCAAGAAACAGAACGTGAAGATAAATAAGAAACTGAAGCTTTGCAATATCAAAGCAAGAAACAGAACATGAAAATTAGGAACTGAAGCTTGGAACATCTGTTGCCTTTGTTATTTCTGTATATGCTTTTGTGTACATACTATATATATATATATATATATATATATATATATTGTATTTTAACTAGGAGATATAAAAACACTAAATAAGATATCCCTTGTCGTTAGGATTACTAGGTAAATTAGGAGTTGTAGTCGAGTCGGGAGTCGACGAGGTGCCCTTGCAAGATGAAGGTGATGGAATGACATTGAGCTTGGAGTAGAGAAATTCAAATCTGGCTGAAAAGAGGTTTGGTGAGAACATCAACAAGTTGATCTTTGGTGGATAGAAATTGGACAGAGGTGCGATGTGTTCCAATAGTAGATAAATATATTGTTGCAAAAGGAAAAATGGAAACAATATTAACTAGACACTATCTTGAAACCCGATGCCATTAATATTAATTCATAAAAAGTAGGAAAGACACAACTAGCTAATAACAATTATTCTCTATAATAATATTTCATTATAGTTGTTGATGTTGGATGGATGTTGTGACAATATCTGTAAATGTTCAGGACAACATCTTATGAAAATAAGAATGTTGCCTGCGGTGTTGTGAAAACATTCCTGACAACATCTCTGTAATAATTTTGCCTATTCTTCCAGCCAAAACAAGTTGTGTTACTGTGAGTAAAAAATGACCTAGGCAAACTAACAATGATGTTGTGTTTAAAATGTGGTAAAAGAAACAGTCAAAGCTTGGAGAGGAAGCAGCGTGAAGACCAAGTCCAGAACGTTGAGCTTTTGAAGGAGCAAGAACTGGTCCAAGCTGAAGCCTTCTTTTACTCAGCCTCCGCAACCAACCAGTGAGGATTTCAAGGGAAGTTCCACACTATAAATAGAAGGGAACTTCAGAGTATCGATATCCAGGATTGAACGAGAAAAATTACCAAGAGAACTCTCGGTTATTCACCTTAGAAACTGGATCAACACACTTAGCCTAAAGTTGTATAACAACATCTAGTCCCACATTACTACTGCTGCTCAGAAACTAGATCAAACTTATATTTCAAGCAATAGTAATGAAGATGTTGTATTTATCTTTTTAGATCTTTTACCTTTAGGCTGAAGTCATCTGCGACTTCATTTTTGTTTGTAATTTCTTTTTAGCATTTATTTTTCAATCTTGTAAAAAGAAATTCATTTGTAATTGTATATAATTTATACAATTCTTTGGTCATTGACCATCAAGGGATATATTAATATATACCCTTGAAAATATAAACCTTGTGTCTCTTTACTTTTCCGCTGCATTTACTCTATAAAGGTTTATAACCTGTTTTATCACAATGTTGCCTCAGATGTTGACATAACATTGAAGGCAACATCCAGAAACTGTTTTAATTGCTTTAGCTGTTACTGTTTTATTCTTACATATTCTTGCTTATCCGTAGCCCCGGAACTAACAAGTGGTATCAAAGCCAACACTTGATACAATAAGTGTTTGATTCTGAATATTACGGCTATGGACTCAGCTATACAAAACGTTGGTAGACTGTCAATTCTTGACGGAACTAACTATGCCTATTGGAAAATCCGACTACGTTCGCACATCAAATCCATTGATGTTCGAGCTTGGAGATCAGTTTCCGAAGGCTATGTGATTCCCAAGTACCCAGCAGACGAGGATGGTAATGTACTTACCAAACCCGAATCTGAATGGACCACGGAAGAGATCAACAGTGTGAGCTTCAATGAAAAGGCCCTAAATGCGATATTTGGATGGGTAGATCTCTATATGTTTAAACTAATCCAGAATTGTACTACGGCCAAGGATGCTTGGGAGACCTTACAAACTCATTGTGAAGATACCTCAAGTGTACGACGTACAAAGCTTCGCATGATTTTGAGCCAATACGAACGCTTAAGGATGGAAGAATCTGAAGACATAAAATCCTATTTTGAAAAGTTAATTGACATTGCTAATCAGTGTCAAGTGCTTGGTTCTCCTTTAACCAACACACAACTTGTGGATAAAGCTCTCAGATCTCTTCCTGAAAGGTTTAATACTAAGATTTGTGCTATTGAAGAGGCCCATAATCTTGCTACTATGGATCTACATGCCTTGATGAGCATCTTTCAAACATATGAGATGAACATGAAGAGCCAAAGAGATCTGTATAAAGACAAGACTTTGGCACTCCAAGGACAAACCTCGAAAACTGAATTGGAAAACGAGGAAGAAAACTTGGAGGAATTGGGAAATGGTGCAACTGTTGCCTTACTTACTCGTTGATTCAATTCGATGGTGAGAAAGATCAACATTAATCACAATAAAGCCAAATACAAACAACATCAAAACCCATTCTTCAATAAACAGCCGAATAGGTCACCTTCTGAGCAAAGAAATCACAATCCACTGAGGAAATCTAACTCCGACAGTACCAATTTCAATCCCAAGCAACTCGAGGGAGTGCAGTGTCATGCATGCTCGGGTTGGGGACACTATGCTAATGAGTGTGCAAACACCCTTAGAAAAATTAGTAAGGTTATGTGGGTAACTCTCAGTGATGATGAGAACGAAGAGGAGGAAGGAGATCAAGAAAAAAACCACAGGCAATGCTGGCAGCCATGTTCGAACATTCACTGTCCGACGATGAAGATGTTATTGACAATTTTGCGACAACATCAGACTCAACATATGGAATGTCTTCAACATCAGAGAGGTATGTATACTTTGACTATTCTGATGTAAATTGTTTTAGTGGATTTATTTCTTCATCTGAGGCTATAAATTTGGATCTAGTTGACTCCAAAGATGATGTAATAAAGGAATTACAAAATCTGTGTAAAGGCTTAATCACTGAATCTAAGTAACTAGACTCAAAAGCAAAATTATTGGTTCTTGAGATAGAAATCTGAAAGGCACAATCAACCGATTAGAGGTGGTACTTACCAAGAAGGACCTAGAGCTTGGTAAGATTCGTGCACGACTGAACGTAGCTGAGACCACCTTTCAAAGGCTCAACATGGGAACCTCCAAACTGGATGAAATATTAAGCTTCAATAATCCAACAAGGGTTGGGCTTGGGTACCAATCTCCTAGCAAAACAAATACTTCCAGAATACATAGTCAAACTGAGAGGATAAAATTTGTCAAAGAAAATACGAGCAACTCTCAGATCACTGAAATTGGATCGAAGTTTGTATGTAGCTTCTGTAAAAAGTTAGGACATCTTATGCCCTACTGCTACAAACTTCAAAACTCTGCACTCAAGTTATTGCCTAAAATGTCGTTAGCAATGTTGCCCAACATCACTGACAACATTCAAAGCAACCTGCCTGAAAGCAGAAGGAAGAAAAAGGAATGTGTACCCAAATTGAATCTGAAATGTAATGTGTGCATAACTGCTTTGCGTACTAACATTACAGGGTCTTGGTATTTCGATAGTGGCTGCTCACTTCATATGACAGGTACCAAAAGCCTATTGAAGGAGTATGGAGCATTCAATGGAGGATACGTGACCTTTGGAGGAGGAAGTAAGAGTAAGATAATTGGTAAAGGAACTCTTAATGTTCCAGATGTACCAGCCTTGAAAAATGTTCTTCATGTAGAAGGTTTGGTTGCTAATCTTCTTAGCATAAGCCAACTATGTGATGATGATATCGAGGTGAAATTCAACAAGCTTGGATGCAAGGTTACAGATTCTGCAGATAAATGTGTCATGTCAGGAACCCGAATGGGAGATAATTGCTACCTAGTCGGTAGACAAGAGTTTTGCAACTCCGCAAAGGTAGGTGACCTGACACTTTGGCATCAAAAGTTGGGACATGTCAACTACGGCACCTTGGAGAAGCTGATCTCATTTGAAGCTGTCAGAGACATTCCCAGACTGGATCCAAAAGATAAAACACTGTGTGAAGATTATTTGAAAAGAAAGCAGACCCGAGTCTCTCATAATGTTGTCCAACGTGACGGACAACATTCAGCTACGTCTCATTGTTTCCAATTATTGCATATGGATCTTATGGGTCCAATCGAGGTAGATAGCCTAGGAGAAATGAGATATTCTTATGTGATAGTAGATGATTTTTCCAGATTCACTTGGATCTATTTTTTAAAAGAAAAATCACAAACCTTTGAGATGTTTAGAGCACTTTACTCTAGGATTAAAAATCTGTTTTATTTTTCGATTTTCAGAATTAGATCTGATCATGGAAAGGAGTTTGAAAATCAAATCTTTGCAAAATTCTGCGAAAAGAAAGACATATTCCATGAATTTTCGGCACCAAAAACACCACAACAAAATGGGGTTGCCAAGAGAAAGAACAAAACTCTACAAGAAATGGCTAGAGTTATGTTAAGTTCTAAGCAAGTGTCAAAAAGATTTTGGGCAGAAGCCTTGAACGCGGCATGTCACATAACTAATAGAATTTATTTAAGGTCAGGGACCAAGATGACACCCAATGAACTGTAAAATAGAAAGAAACCTACAGTGCGGTACTTTCATGTCTTTGGGTGTATGTGCTATATTCTTAATGACAGGGATAAACTGGCCAAATTTGACTCTAAGAGTGACAAGGGAATATTTGTTGGCTACTCTCAGAATAGCCATGCTTATCGAATATACAATCTTCGGACAAAGACCATACAAGAATCAGTTAATGTTATTTTTGATGACCTGCTGGATATATCTGTTTGATCTTCAGAAAACAACATTGTGGTTACAGTTGAAGAGGAGCAACCCACAGAAGAAACATATGTAGTCTCAGATGTTGTCCCAACATCAGAAGAAACATCTGAACCTCAAAAAGAGAACACAGGGGACGAAATCGAGGAGGAATCTGCTACTGAACTGAATGATCAAGTGAGAAGAGACCCTCCATCGAGGATTAGAAGGAACCATCCACCCGACCAGGTGATAGGCGAAGTTTTTGAGGAGAGGCGTACAAGATGGAAAGAGCCAGTAAATTACCGAGAAATGGTAAGGTATGTGTGCGTGTCCACCATATATCAACATGTAAGTCTCTCTTGTCTTACATCTACTTTGGAACCTAAAAATATTGGGGAAGCATTAAAAGATAATTTTTGGATTCAAGCCATACAAGAAGAGCTTGAACAATTTGCCCGAAATGAGGTTTGGGACTTGGTACCACGACCCAACAACACAAATGTTATTGGGACCAAGTGGATATTCAAAAATAAATCAGATAAGTTAGGGAAGATTGTCAGGAACAAAGCTCGACTTGTTGCTCAAGGATATACACAAGTAGAAGGTATCGACTATGACGAGACCTTCGCTCCTGTGGCTAGAATTGAGTCAATAAGGTTACTTCTTGCTATTGCTTGCTATCTAAAGATTACCTTGCACCAAATGGACGTTAAAGGTGCCTTTCTCAATGGATACTTGGAAAAAGAAGTTTATGTTGAACAACCAAAGGGATTTGAGGATCCTCACCATCCACATCATGTGTACAAGCTCAAGAAAGCCTTGTATGGACTAAAACAAGCACCACATGCATGGTATGGTCGTCTAACTAACTTCCTTGTTGAGTTTGGTTTTACCCGTGGAGAAGCTGACAGAACATTATTCATTAGAAGACATGGTGTAGATGTAATAATAGCTCAAATCTATGTTGATGATATTGTTTTTGGTTCGACTACAGAATCACTAGTAAAGTCTTTTGTCGAAGCAATGTCGACAACATTTGAGATGAGCATGATTGGAGAACTAACATTTTTCTTAGGCTTGTAAATTAAACAGAATGAAGATGGGATCTTTGTATCTCAAAGCAAATACGCCAAGAATCTTATTAGGAGATTTGGTCTGGAAAATGCTAAACACATGAAGACTCCAATGGGCTCTGCGCAACAGGTATGTAAAGACGTTGTTGGACAAGATGTTGACCCAACATTATACCGATCTATGATAGGTAGCCTTCTATACCTTACTACCAGTCGCCCCGATATCATGTTTAGTGTATGTGTTTGCGCCAGGTTCCAAGCCAGTCCCAAGGTATCTCATTTTAATGCTGTGAAACTTATCATTCGATACGTTGCCGGTACAAGTGACTTGGGAATTTGGTACTCCACAGACACTAATCCTAATATAATAGGATATAGTGACCCGGATTGGGCCGGTGATGTAGACGATAGAAAAAGCACTAGTGGTGGGTGTTTCTATCTTGGCAATAATCTAGTCTCATGGTACACTCGTAAACAAAATTGTGTATCACTCTCGACTGCCGAATCTGAATATGTGGCAGCCGGAAGTTGTTGTGCTCAACTGATTTGGTTACGACATACGCTAGATGAATATGGCATATATAATAACTCCATGATTTTGTACTGTGATAATCTGAGTGCTATTAATATTTCCAAAAATCCAGTTCAGCATTCACGTACAAAGCACATAGACATAAGACATCATTTTTAAGAGACTTCGTGGAAAAACAGCTAGTTCAAATTGAACATGTTGATACTCTTTTTCAACTGGCTGACATTTTTACCAAATCTTTAAATCATGAGAGATTTTCTAGCTTGAAAAAATCTCTTGGTCTCTGTTTTCTTTGAAAATAAGACATACTAGGTAGATGTTGTCCTAACATTCTAGGTAACATTTACTGTTGAGTCAATATGCACGATAAGTGTTGTAGTGATGTTGCATTTTTTTAAAAAAAGATTCAAGCGTGACTCTAAAAGGACAAAATATGAAGGCGAAGCCTCTACTAAAAGATTTGGATGTATACAAAAAGAGCAAAGCTCTAAGATTGATATCGTTCCTATTCTATAGGAGTACCATGTGTTCAAAAAGGTTGAAAATTCCTCAATATTTTTTTAATCTGTATGTGTTCAACTAAGTTGATTAAGGACAATGGTAAAATGTTACATTAGTCCAGCGATCAGTCTCATAGGGAACATGTACGGAAATATTATCTGCCAAATCAGAAAATCCTTGGAGTTTCATAATGCTTGTTTAACTTTGAAATATTGCCAACATCATCAACAACATCGTGTTCCAGTACATTGATCAAACTGGTTTATCTTATTTTATTCATGTTTTTGGTATTTAAAACGTCTCTGTTTTTAACTGGAAGTCCAAAAATTCTAGATGACCGTTTTTTTTAAATGATGATATGTGCTATGACAATCCTATTTTAGGTGTGTAAAGAGTTTTTATTCTTCTATACAATCTAAATTTAAGGAAAAGGAGTTTAAGTGTAAGTATACTTTGCCATAATAAAACCTCCAATTTTTTTGTCTTGGAATTGTCACATCAGCCGACTACCAACCCATTAAACCATGGCAGCCCAAACAACATCGTCATTTCTCAAAACCCAAAGCTTCTCCAACACGCCCAATCCTTCAAAAGCCTCTCCCATGTTCGTGTCCCCAAAATCAACAAACACCAAAGATTATTTTCCAATGTCGACTAGTCCAGCAAATAACGACAAGGTTTACAAGAATTATACTTCTATTAATGACTTGAGACCTGTCGAGGAGGACTGCACACATGCTATGATCCTGCTTGGTTCAGATAAGCCATTACAGGTGAGCTACCCAGGCGATAATGAAAACCCAATCGATATTGATGCAACATCTAATTTCTCGAACCTTGCCTCAAAATTGACATTTCCGACGCAAAGGTCAAAGAGGGTTTTTGAAAACCAATTCGGTGAATACCAGTCTGGCAAAAGATCCAGGGAAGAGTTGACTTTCCCTGTTGATACTACCACAAGCAGCAACACTGACACCAATTTCAGTGAGCCCAGTTCCTCCAGAACTCCATCGACTTCCACTCCACAAGCAGAATCTGAGAAGGAAAAA
Source organism: Anisodus tanguticus (assembly GCA_034509755.1). Lineage (NCBI taxonomy): Eukaryota > Viridiplantae > Streptophyta > Magnoliopsida > Solanales > Solanaceae > Anisodus > Anisodus tanguticus. The sequence goes on from CM067542.1 coordinate 39,040,495, forward strand.
GAAGAAGAAGAGATGTTTGATGACACACCTCTATGAAACTTCATTCCTAAAGGGGTCCATATAACATACTGGAATTTTAATAAATATGTTGCCTCAACATCAAAGGCAACGGACGAGAAAATGGACTCAGACTATGTTGCCCCAACATCCGAGGCAACACCTGCAGCCACCTCATCCGAACAAGTATACACAGAATCTGAAACAGATTCTGAGGTAATTCCCTACTCTTCCATGTTTCAAACTAAATCATGCTCCAGCAATTAGAATTGGTTTAAGAATAGAGGACTTAGAGGGGACAAGGTGATTGACCTAACTTCATTCTCCAAAAATGGTTTAGTTGATTTCTTAAGTAGTCGAAACATCTTAAGCTCTGTATCTGGTAAGAATCCTTATTGTGAGAAGGTGATTAGGGTGTTCTATGCTAATCTGATGCTTGTTGTTAAGGACACAACCTCAAAGAAATTTGGCAAAGTATACCTATACAACAAGGTATACAATTTTACACCTAATATCATCAACTCCACCCTTGGGATAATTATTAGTAAAAGAGAACCTCAACCAAACCCCACTGTGGAGGAACTCAATTCAATGATCAAGTACCTTACAGGGAATTTGATCACTGTTTGGGCTCCTCGCAGCCCTGTGTCGAAACTCACTGCCTTGTTTGCCACTTTGCACAAACTTGCTATATACAACTGGCTACCCTCTCTCAACGAGACAGTAGTGACCCTTGATCAAGCATCACTGCTTTTTAAGATTGGAAGGAATCATAAAGTTGACTTAGGAACACTTATATTCAACCATGCTGTCAACTTGGCAGAAAAACAAAGCAACTCTGCCCTTCCATACCCCTCCTTGATTTTTCAAATCCTGCTCAACCAAGGTTTTAAGACTCTAAAAGGAGAAAAGCTGAGTCCAGTCTTAGAGGTTTACTCAGTACAACGAGCAGTTGTTAACAGCAGGGACATGGTTATTGACCTGCCCTGGAAGAAATATGAATGGGACACTAACACATCAAAGGATGTTGCCGACATTCCTGGCAACATTGCTTAAGGACAGGTCCCAATGTCCAAAGACTAGCTTCGACAGCATATTGCTTAACTTGACAGACAAATTCAAGAACTAGTGCGAGCCATAAACTATTACATGGGCTTACTTTCTTCACAAAAAGGGGGAGATGATCGATCGATGTTGATGCTTTCTGCTTGGAAGCAGACAGACGAGGGGAGCTGCGCTGCGATAAGGGTGCAGGTAATGATGCAGGAGAGAGGAGGTGAGATGATTGATTGCTAACTACTTCTGAAGCCATGGAGATGAAGATGGTGTTGCATAGAGTGATTGATCACAAAAAGCGGCTGGAAGCTATTGTGACTTGATTACTCTAGTCAAGGATGATTATGCTGATGGAGTGTTGATTCAATGATGAATGTTTATTTGAATAGTGGACTATACTAACATTACTGACATTTGGAATATTATTTGTGTTTGTATTTTTTTACTTTGAGACATTTGGTCTGTTCTTGCAGACATTGTGACTGCTTTCAAAAGCTGTTTATATATGTTTGTCTGATGTGGATTGTTATGAATGGTTACTATAGACTGATTACGCAGTTGCCGTAAGTAAGTCATGACTAACAGAACATAACTCCTATCTGATCAAATCATCGATACAACACTGCTTGAAATTTGCTACTGCAGGTTAAGGGGGAGCATAACACTGATCCTACTGATTTTTGGAATGTAAGGACTACATCGGGAATCAGTATCCTAGTCATTTTCGCTTCGTATGGAGTTTTGTGAAGAAAGGCAAAAAGGGAGAGATTGTTGATGTTGGATGGATGTTGTGACAACATCTGTAAATGCTCAGGAGAACATCTTATGAAAATAAGAATGTTGCCTGCGATGTTGTGACAACATTCCTAACAACATCTCTGTAACGATTTTGCCTATTCTTCCAGTCAAAACAAGTTGTGTTACTGTGAGTAAAAAATGACCTAGGCAAACTAACAATGATGTTGTGTTTAAAACGTGGTAAAAGAAACAGTCAAATCTTGGAGAGGAAGCAGCGTGAAGACCAAGTCCAGAACGATGAGTTTTTGAAGGAGCAAGAACCGGTCCAAGCTGAAGCCTTCTTTTACTCAGCCTCCGCAACCAACCAGTGAGGATTTCAAGGGAAGTTCCACACTATAAATAGAAGGGAACTTCAGAGTATCGATATCCAGGATTGAACGAGAAAAATTACCAAGAGAACTCTCGGTTATTCACCTTAGAAACTGGATTAACACACTTAGCCTAAAGTTGTATAACAACATCTAGTCCCACATTACTACTTCTGCTCAGATACTAGATCAAGCTTATATTTCAAGCAATAGTAATGAAGATGTTGTATTTATCTTTTTAGATCTTTTAACTTTAGGCTGAAGTCATCTGCGACTTCATTTTTGTTTGTAATTTCTTTTTCACATTTATTGTTCAATCTTGTAAAAAGAAATTCATTTGTAATTGTATATAATTTATACAATTCTTTGTTCATTGACCATCAAGGGATATATTAATATATACCCTTGAAAATATAAACCTTGTGTCTCTTTACTTTTCCGCTGCATTTACTCTATAAAGGTTTATAACTGTTTTATCACAATGTTGCCTCAGATGTTGACACAACATTGAAGGTAACATCCAGAAACTGTTTTAATTGCTTTAGCTGTTACTGTTTTATTCTTACATATTCTTGCTTATCCGTAGCCCCGGAACTAACCATAGCAATGATATTTTTTGTGAAATCGATCTTTCATGTTGTATTATATTATATGTTCTCTATATTAACATTTCAGTTTAGCAGTTCAAAAATATTAGAACAAACGACACTAATATAAAAGTTTGACTATAGTTCAAATAATAATCTTTTCAATAACCCTTTACGGCAGTTATTCTAGTAAAAGCTGATAAATTTAAGGTGAACTTACCTAGTATTAAAATTCTTTACACTCAAACCTTTTTTGACTCGGCTGTTGATAAAAAAAGAAAAGAGAGGGCGAAAAGGGGAAGGGAGAGGTAGGAGAATTTGATGTTTTGACAGTCCAAGGCAATAGATGGTGGGCACAATTTAAAAAATATATAATAGTAGTCAACCAAAGAAGAGTTTATTTTCTGCTAATTTACTTTTATGCTTTCAACTCTATTCAATTGGTACATGTCTACACTCCTGTGGTCATAGTGGGTAAAGTAGCATTTCCTATTTGACTTAAAATATTTATTCCGTATTTAGTTGAGTAACGACATTTAATTTCTTATGTTTTTTCTTGAGCCGATAATCTTTCGGAAACAGTCTCTCTACTTATTAAGGTAGAGGTAAGGTCTGCATACATTCTACTATTTTCAAATCCCACGTTATGGGACTTTACTGGGTATGTTGTTGTTGTTTGTATTTAGTTGAGGAACGAGTTAATGTTTATAAATTATCTTATAATAAAATTAATTGTATTGGAAATTTAAATACATAATAATTAAGTTCCTTCTGTAATGTACACTTAACTAGTTAATTAAGAAGGATAGCTCCCTACTTTGCATTGCATGCTTTGCATATTTTAAGGGCAATTGGTCAATTTCATATGTTCAGAAACTTGGGCGAAGTTTCCTTTATGCATAAAGAACCAATTAGCAAAAGGATTATTTTTGGTCTTTGATTCATCTTCTTTCTATTTTATTTTATTTGGTCTTGGTTTAGGTCTTGACTATGTTGGTAAAAGAACGTGCTTGGAGAATATTTTCAACTGTACATCTGGATTAGATTTTGTATCGTGCTTGAATTAAGTTGTTTATTAAGAAAATAATAGTAGCTCGATTAAATGTTTTAGAAAAAAAAATTGGAAGGCTGAGTTAAAGTTCGCTTTCCACTTCTTGAAATCAAGAGAATTATTTACCTTTGCAAGACCAAGTAATTTTCTAAACCAAACAAGCTAGAGCCTTTGGATTGACTTATTTTAAGTGCTTTTAAGCATTTTTTAGTGTTTGAATAAAATAAAAAAATATTTTTAAAAATACTTATTTTTAAGTCAAAATAACAAAAATAAGCTGAAAGTCATAAGCTAAAATTCTTAAGTTATGAGTTGGCTGCACTGACGTTCTCACCTAAGATCCTTAGTCTATCCGAAGCTATCATTAACTGGGGCACGATTTGTCTTATAAGTCAAAAGTCATAAGTCCATCCAAACAGACTCCTAGAATAAGTATATTTTGCAAACACGTATTTGAAAGTTGAAACCATTACCACTAAGAAACACAAGTTTAAATATGCTTAAATCACTTATAGAAAATTCTTGACATATTTAAAACTTGAAATTTTTTGGCGCTTCCACAATGGAGAGCATGGTGGATTGATAATATAAGGTAATTAACTGTCTATGATTTATATGATTTCACTACTTAACTTAATTTTCCAATTGTATATAACCAGCGAATTTCAGAGCACAAACAATAAAAAGTAAATATGTATAACAAGAAACATATATACAACGTAACAACTAAATGATATTGCGTATTTTCAAATTTCTGATCGAATTTGTTCATTTCGACATTAAAAATCCCCCCTAAATTATGATTTGGAAATTGAAAACTCAAAAAGAAAAAAGTGTAATGAAAAGGTTATAATAATTACGTTTTCACGGGAATAGTCATAATTATAAAGAATGATAAAAACAACTTGAGCCGCAGTTTTTCGAGTTCAAAAAAGAAAAGAAAATTGAAAAGTTGCTACTTTCAATTTCTAATATTAGTTATTTTGATAAATTAAATTTGTCTTAGATACTATGACATTTTAAAAAAATAAAAGGTCATTTTTTCAGATATATACTTATTATTTTAATTTAATTAGTCGTGTATTAATAATATATATATATTGGTAAATAACAATGCAATTTAGACATAATCTTATGATAAAAATTATTAAATGTCTTTTAAAGACGATGCATAAACTTTAAAAGATAGATCGGTGGGATTGTAGTATGTATATTTTATAGATATATATGGGCGATCAAAACCCAAGAATAGAAGTATGAAAAGGGGGATGTTTGTCTGCCATTAACATGTCTAGAATGTTCAAAATTCAGAACCCTAAGTCCCATGAAAGGGAGATGAAGTAGGACCATGGACAATTGTGTGTATGGAGATTAGATAAAAATAGGAAAGTTGGTTGAGTTAGGAGCAGACAAATATGTCGTTGCCGCCATTTATATTCTCCATTTTCAAGTTAATAATACTATACAAAATTAAATATTACTAAAAGCATTGGTCGTAGTGGTGGACTTGGACCACATAAAACCACCCCTACCCCAAAAAAGAGAGAAGAGAAAAAGATTTACTATATTAAAAATTTCCCCTTTAATTTGATTTCTGATGCTATGTGTTTTTTAGTGTACTTTTTTTTTAATTTTATTTAGCTGTGTTAGCTACTGCTTTCTAAAATATGTCTATAAGTAACTCTCATTCATGGGTATTAGATACCGCTTGTGGCTTACACATTTGTACCAATGTGCAGGGGCTAACTGATAGCAGGAAAGTTGGACCAAGAGAGGTGGACCTACCCGTTGGAAATGGAGCATGAGTGGATGCTGAGCGCGTAGGAAATTATAGATTAAATTTGCCTTCTGGCTATTGTCTAGTATTAAATGATTGTTACTATTTACCCTCGTTAACGAGGAATATCATTTCTATCCCTGTTTTGGACATGGAGGGTTTTTCCTCATATATTTATAATGCCAGTCAAGTACCGCCTTTTGATAATGTTATATATGGAACTGCTCCTCTTGTGGATGGATTATATACACTAAACTGTAGTCGAGAAATATTCAATGTACAAAATAAACGAGCTAAGATAAGTAATAGAAACTCTACCTACCTATGTCATTGCAGACTTGGTCATATCAACGAATCCAGGATAGCAAGGTTGAGGAATTTAGACTACCTCGAACCATTTGATTTGGAGTCTTATGGTAACTGCGAATTTTTCTTGAGAGGAAAGATGACCAATAAGCCACTTTCTTGAAAAGGTGTGCGAGCCAAGGAGGTGCTTGAGTTGGTCCATACTGATGTATGTGGGCCATATTTTACTCAAGCTAAAGGAGGTTTTCCATACTTCATCACTTTTACTGACGACTTCACAAGGTATGGATATGTGTATCTTATGAGACATAAATCCGAGGCTTTTGAGAAGTTCAAAGAGTACAAGTCGAAAGTAGAGAAGCAACTTGCAACAAGTATCAAGACCCTTCGATCGGATCGAGGAGGTGAATACTTGAGCAAGGATTTTATAGATTACTTAAAGCTACATGGAGTCCAATCAGAGTGGACACCTCCTGGAACACCACAGATGAATGGTGTTGCCGAAAGGAGAAACCGAACCTTATTGGATATGGTTCGATCCAGGATGAGCTTTTCAGCTCTACCTACATACCTTTGGGGACATGCTATACAAATCTCAATATATGTTACGAACGGGGTTCCTTCCAAGTCGATAGAAAAGACACTCTATGAGATATGGTGTGACAAGAAGCGACTCTTAAACATATGAGACCACGGGGGTGCCCTGCATATGTTAAGAAGATGCTCACTGACAAGTTGGAATCCAAAAGTGAGAAATGTTACTTCATGGGGTATACAAATGAACCTAAGGCACACTACTTCTATCTTCCTGGAGAACGTAAGGTCATTGTTTCCAGGAACGCAACTTTCCTTGAAGAAGAATATGTCTACAAGGAACATACTTGCACAGAGATAGAACTTGAAGAAATTCAAGAACCGTGAGATAACATAGATGTTGAATCCTTACCGAATGACCAAGGCAAGAATTCAGTGGAAGTATTTGGCGAAGATTAGGTACTTCAAGTACGCCATTCGGCCAGTGGGAGTGTTACGAGGAACAATGCAGAAATGCAATATCCTCCTACACAACCTTTGGGAGTAGATGCAATGGTTGCACCTCCTCCCATTCAGGAAATACATGAAAATGATAATTCTGAAAGCTCTCAAGTTAGTGGATTATGCAACACACAAGAACTCTCTCACAGTCAGAACATACCAAGCACTGAACTGCAAAACAATCAACTTTGTAGGTCCAATAGGACTCATCGTCCTCCTGAAAAACTAAATCTACTTCTGGAAACACACAGTGAGATAGATATTCTCAATAATGATGAGCGCGAAGCAATGTTGGACATTGATTCGAAGATATGGCAAGAAGCCATGAAATCCGAGATGGAATCTATGTACATCAATCAAGTGTGGAACTTGGTTGATTTGCCAGCTGAGGTTAAACCCATAGGATGCAAATGGGTCTTCAAGAAGAGGATCGATGCATTTGGAAATGTACAGACTTATAAAGCAAGGTTGGTGGCTAAAGGTTATAATCAACGGCATGGGGTCGATTATGATGAAACCTTTTCACCTGTTGCTAAGATTAAATCAATTCGGATTTTGCTTGCAATAGCTGCATATTATGACTATGACATTTGGCAGATGGACATCAAAATCGCTTTCCTCAATGGTAATCTAGTTGAGGAGGTGTATATGAAACAACCTGAGGGTTTTTCGCTTGAGTTCAAACCAAATGTTGTATGCAAGCTACAAAAGTCCATTTATGGGCTTAAACAAGCCTAAAGGAGTTGGAACATTTGCTTTGACAAGGCTATCAAGTCATTTGATTTCATCAGAAGCAAAGAGGATCCCTGTGTTTATAGTAAATGCAAGGATGAGAGTATTGCCTTCATTATTATATATGAAGATGACATATTAATAATGGAAGACAATAAGACTCTCCTGCAGTCAGTCAATGAGTGGTTGTCCAGTACCTTCATGATGAAAGATTTAGGTGAAACTTGCTACATTCTGGAAATTAGGATCTATAGAGATAGACCCAATAAATTATTGGGGCTGTCACAGTCAGTCTACATAGACAAAGTGCTTAGACGTTTTTCTATGGAAAATTCCAAGAAAGGCAGTCTACCTATGGGACAAGGCATCAAGTTATCTAAGAATGACAGTCCTTCTAATGCTATAGAACTTGAACGCATGAAGAGGATCCCATATGCTTCGGCTATAAGATCGATCATGTATGCCATGACCTGTACTAGGCCAGATGTGGCCTTTGCACTTAGTATGACTTGCAAATTCCAGCATCCTGGGGAAGAACACTGGAAAGCAGTCAATAGTATTCTTAAGTATATTAGACGAACTAAAGATTACTTTTTAGTCTATGGTGGGGAAGAAAAGCTAGCTGCTATTGGGTACACTGATGATAGCTTCCAAACCGATCTTGATGACTTCAAATCTCGACCTGGGTACATGTTTGTTTTCAATGATGGAGAAGTGAGCTGGAAAAGTTCCAAACAAGCTACAACCTGGCGATTCGACAACGGAAAGTGAGTACATTGCCGGATCGGAAGTCGGTAAAGAAGCTATCACAATTTCGAGTTCCTGAAGGAACTAAGGGTAGTTCCGAGTGCCAGTTGTCCAATAACTATTTATTGTGACAACACTGGTGCGATTGCATAGGCTAAGGAACCAAGATCAACAAACAAAAAGAAGCATGTACAAGGAAGTACCACATACTCAGGGAGATAGTGGAGACTGAAGAGATTAGATTAGACTATGTTCCCACAGACGATAATCTAGCTGACCCATTCACTGACCATTAAGCTTAGTCAAGCATAATGGTCATTTTGAGAATATGGGCATTAGATATGTTGGAGATTGGCTCTAGGCCAAGTGGGAGATTGAAAATATATGTATGTCCTAGAGACAATCTGTTTTAGGACAAATGTACTTTATACACATTCATATTATTATTAATGGAGATTAATATTTTGGCATTTGTAATTACTGAATTATTAGTTGATTGTTTATAATATTCTATAATATGCATCCCTAGAGGTTACGTTGTTATTAATAGTGTGAGATATTAATATTGTAACGTAACTCTTAAAATAGCCTCGACTAATGATCATCAAGAATGGGATATCGATGATATGGGATCATCAAGACTTGGACCACATAAAACCACCCCTACCCCAAAAAAGAGAGAAGAGAAAAAGATTTACTATATTAAAAATTCCCCCTTTAATTTGATTTCTGATGCTATGTGTTTTTTAGTGTACTTTTTTTTTAATTTTATTTTGCTGTGTTAGCTACTGCTTTCTATTGTTAGAGTGCGATACCATGACACATTCAATTTTTTTATCAGCATATTCATACTGTCTATACTGTTTTAATTCTCTGTCTGAGTCTGACCGTTTCTCTTACTTTGCTTTGCTTGTGTTTATGCTTTGTCTAGAGCCGAGGGTCTCCCGGAAACAACTGTTCTACCTACCAAGGTGGAGGTAAGATCTGCATACACTCTACTCTTTCCAGACCTCACGTTGTGAGATTTCACTGGATATGTTGTTGCTGTATATTAAAGATTAATTTGACTATTGGCTTAGTCATGAGTGAAGAGTGTTCCAACTATAATTTTTACAATTTGAATCGGTATTATACATATTAATGAGAACTTTTAAAGGTATTCAAAATTAAAATCTTTATATAATTCTCATAATTTAGAAGATATTCAACAATTTAACTACCTTTTAGCGCAAGAATATCACCACATCTTACCGCTAGCGTAGCAAGTTTTTTAATAGGGCAAGGATATAAGTATTCTGAAAGTATATGTATGTCCTAGAGACAATCTGTATTAGGATAAATATATTTTATACACGTTCGTATTATTATTAATGGAGATTAATATTTTGGCATTTGCAATTATTGAATTATTAGTTGATTGTTTATAATATTCTATAATATGCATCCCTAGAGGTTACGTTGTTATTAATAGTGTGAGATATTAATATTGTAACGTAACTCTTAAAATAGCCTCGACTAATGATCATCAAGAATGGGATATCGATGATATGTGATAAGTCGACATGTGGTCTGCATCACATCCTTAGAGGATATAGTATGTCTCACCTGCTACGAGTAATAGCTACACGTGATGGACACATGGATACTTTAGAAGTATTGGTATACCTTGTTGATATACTGTTTGTTATACTTGTCTAAAGTATGATCAACGTGTGGGAGATAGATGTCCTTAGACTTGAGGTCAATACGCACCTTGTCTACAAAGTAATATACTTTGATCCTATCCTAAGCTCAAATGCCTTATAGGTTGAGATACGGCTTGTATTGGGTACATTACGATATAGATTAAAGGTGGTAGTTGAGCTAAAATTAGGATTCATTCCTCGAATGTATATTCGAGAGAACACTCAGCTTCTCAGTGATATTAGGTTGACTAAGTCGTTGGCTAACGCAATAGACATATTTAGAATATGGTCTAGTTGTCAACTAATATAGATGAGATACAATGATTAAGCCATTTGGATAGACACTTGACAAATCCTAAGCTTGATCGTGTGTGTCGTGAATGAAATGATTTTATCTTACCACATAGAGGTTAAGTTTACTAGATTAGTGTAAACGTACTTCACATATTGAGTTCGTCTTGCGGCGCCGTCTACGAGTTCCGCGTAGACCTTAATTTAATTAATGTCGATAAGTGAAGGCATGTAGGGTCACACTATGTCGATTGTCTTTTCGATCTAAGGATGTATTGAGCGAGTATTAAATATTCGATTTAGAATTGAGATATTTAAATGAATAATGATTGTTTTAATTAAGTCAAAATTAGATTTTGGATTTAATTAAGAATGTGCGGAAAATAAAATGAGACAGTGTACGGCCACGTCAGCGCCGCGACGCCATGACCTAATCTGTCTCGAATTTTGGGCCATGCCCAAGGTCAAACCCTAATCCGGTTTGACATAATTTTTTACCTATAAATACATACCTACACTTCATTATTTATGACACTTGATTTTCATATCATTATTCTAAGTCTTAGAGACTCAGAATCAAAACACTATCTCGAACCTCTGCCAGATTTTCTAGCTTTCCAAATGAGGAATACATCGAAGCTTGGAGCTTGCAATCGAAAGGGAATTCATGTGCGCACCCACAGTTGATAAAGATTCCAGATATTGTAAACATGTAAGTATCATTCAAGTCTTATGTTTACGGTTTTAAATTACCATATAGTCAAACAGTTCTACGTTTGTTGGGTTTGAAACAAGTTTTCAATATCCTTTGCATACAACAACCCAACAAAAACCTACAGTGGTATCAAGAGTCAGGGCTGTTTTGTATGATTATAAGGTAATTAGTTAATAATAATATGAGTTAAAATTTATTTAAATCTGAAATTTATGTCGTTTAAAGCTTGAAAACCTAATATCTTAAAAGCACATCACCCTTATCTCCCAAACTATTAAACAATGATGTAATGGAGGAAGTCATTCTGATCTAACTCTTCTAAGTCAATGTCCATAACCGGTTCATTGCGAACATGATGCACTGAAGCGAAGAACGAGAATGGATTGGATGATGGTCGACGAACGTGTTGTTTGATAGTGAAGGGTAACGAAGATGAATCTGCAAATCTGACCCTGAACCAATTTTAGGGTTTCGGAAATACAAATTTTGTGCTTCTGAGAAGTAGGCGCCGCAACTCCACGATGGAGCGCCGCAACACCGAGGCTCCAATTTTAAAAAATATATTATTTTTTTCGGAACAGTGAACAGTAACCGGACACTTTTCCGGCGTGAACAGTTAGCCACTGTTCCGGCAGGCTCCATTTTAAAATACATATATATATATATATATATATATATATTTCTGGAACAGTGAACAGTGCGCGGCAGTCACATCGTTCGGCGTGAATGATGGATTGTTCCGGCGAGCGATGGCGGTTTACAAAATTGCAATTTATCCCTTGGGATAAATCTGAAAATTTTAGAAGTTTCTGTAATTGCAATTTGGTCCCTGGAAAAGTTTTTAAAATCATCAGATTTGATCCTTGGGGCAAATCTGTAAATTTCAGAAAAGCAGATTTTCTGAAAATTTAAAATTCTGGAAATTACAGACAGGTCCCTGAAATCTGAAAATATTTTCTGAAAATTAAAATTGGATATTCTGAATTTAAAGGGTTATAAAATTGAAATTTTAAATTCTTGAGGGACTAAACTGTAAATTCTGAAAATCTGGAACTTGCAGAAATATCCTGAAAATCAGTTTTTAAAATTAGAAAATGTTTAAGGGACTGTTTGGATTAGACTTAAATTTTAGAGTTTAGACAAGTTAACCCATGATTATTATTAATTGTATATTATTGAATAATATACGAACTATATGCTAAGTGTTTAAATGCTTTCATTTAATAATTAGAATAGTGTCCGCTATAACTCTCTGGGCAGGCGGCGCCCAGTATTTGATTAAACCATCTTATATCATGCCTATTGGTTTGACGGTTCCCAACTATATGTGTCATTAGTTTTGCATGATATTAAGATGTCATAATGGATATGACATAAAATAGTTGATCTTGGTTAAAACCCTGAATTAAAATATTTCCAAATTTTAAATACAAGTCTAAATTAAAACGTGTCGTCCATTATTATTGTTAGAGTGCAAAATTCTTTTCGGCGATACGAGTATTTATGCCAAAGCATTTGCTTTAAGTCTAAGTGGACCCAGACTCTTTCATAGATGTGTTTTAAATATAAAGGTAAACGATAAACTTTTGTGGGTATTTACACCAAAGTGTTTGCTCACAAAGGTCAAATTTACTTAGATACATAAACGCAGTCGTGTAATGGGGTTGACTTGCTTAGACAAATCTTGGCGCCAAAGAGTCGGACTAATCTAAGGACGCAAGATTAAATATAATATTTGATCAACCAAGAGTTGCAAATAAGTTTTGCAATTTGTTAAGAACCTACCAAGATGTGTTATTAAAGTTATCAGCCAAAACAAACGCGGAGATAGCATAGGCTTGGATCATGGCCCATTATGACCTTAATTAATATAAGTATGTATTCTACCATGGGGTCGTAGAAGTATGTTAAAATAGTGGGAGGTAATTAAATAAAAGACCATGTTAATTAGCCTAAACGAATGTGTATAATAGAAAATAAATTTTGAGTTTAATTTCCAGTCTATCTAATTCTTCAGATTATCAAAGATGTCGAGTTTATCATTGAAAATGTTGATTGAATGAACAAACTTACTAGACCTAACTATCTTGACTAGCTAAGAAATTTGCGAATAGTGCTGAGACAAGAGAAATTAGAATACGTGTTGGACATGATGTTCCCAACAGTCCCTGCGACAGACTCTGCTGAATATGCCTCTTTTAATAAGGATGCTTAACAAAAACACCTAAATGATGTCACTTCAGAGACAACATGAGAACATGGGTCCCAATGAGATGCTCGAACACTTGAAGAGTCTCTATGACTCACAATCCCAGACTATGAAATATTAGTTACTGATAGAACATTTTAAGTGTAAGCTCAATGAAGGGGGACAAGTCTCGCAGCATGTGTTGAAGATGATAGGGCTGATAGAAAGACTTGCTTCAATTGGAATGAAGCTGCAAAAGAATGTCGCTACCACCCTCATCATAGGGATGGCAACGGATCGGATCTGGACCGAATCCTACTAGATCCAGATCCAGATCCGCTTTTCATACATAAATCCATATTCGGATCCAGATCCGTCGGGTCCATAAAAATCAGATCCAAATCCGAATTCATCGGATCCACCGGGTCCACGGATCGGATCTGGATCCACATGTAAAAAAAATTCCTTGCTATGATTTTTTTGAACTGACAAACGACTTTTACTTAGCTAACAGTTTACTATGTTTCAATTTTGAAATGTTCATATGAGATATTTTGTTCCTTGTCTCATTTTGATTGTGAGCTATTAATTGAAAATGTTGGACAATGACAATAGTTGTGAAAAATGGTGACTAGTATTTCCACAATGCAGAACTTGCATGTTCTTGGAATCTTCACAAATTAAGTGAATATAATTTTAACTACTTGTCTATGGAGATGTTAGTCATTCACTAATATACCATTGATTTTATTATCGATGTTACCTCTTTATTTTTTAGTTTTTGAGTTAACGCGGGGATAAATTAAACTTATTTTGAGAATTAAACTTGCAAGGATGTGCTTAGCAATTTTAAGAAAATACTTATAAAATTACATTCTAGGTTATAAATATATTTAATAAAAAACGGATCCACGGATCGGATCTGGACCGGATACGAATCTCAAATACAAGATCCAGATCCAGATCCGATCCGTCAGAAATGGATCCGGGTCCGATCCGGATCCGTCGGGTCCAAATTTTAAAGATCCATATCCTATAAAACGGATCTGGATCCACCGGATTCAGGATCCACTTCCATCTCTACCTCATCATGAACTATCTCCTTCGTTCATTTGAAAACGTCATATTGAATTACAATATGAATGGAACGAAGGCGAGTCATGCTCAAAACCTTTGAGTCTTCCACTTTCAAAGGCAAAACTGTGCTCATGGTGAGCTCTACTAGCCGACCCAAGCCGAAAGGTAAGGAATGGCAGAAGAATAAAGGCAAAGTTGTCTCTGCGCCCTCAGCTATGAAGCCTAAGGGAGGTGTGAAGAAGAATAAGGTGAATCCGGCTAAGGATGTATGCCTCAACTGTAACAAGAAGTGGCATTGGAAGAAGGACTACACTGCACCAGGAGGAGGAAAAGCACCAGGTGCTTCTACCTCTGGTGGACTAGGTATGTACGTCATTGAAATAAATATGTCTATAAGTAACTCTCATTCATGGGTATTAGATACCGCTTGTGGCTTACACATTTGTACCAATGTGCAGGGGCTAACTGATAGCAGGAAAGTTGGACCAAGAGAGGTGGACCTACCCGTTGGAAATGGAGCACGAGTGGATGCTGAGCACATAGGAAATTATAGATTAAATTTGCCTTCTGCTATTGTCTAGTATTAAATGATTGTTACTATTTACCCTCGTTAACGAGGAATATCATTTCTATCCCTGTTTTGAACATGGAGGGTTTTTCCTCATATATTTATAATGGCAGTCAAGTACTGCCTTTTGATAATGTTATATATGGAGCTGCTCCTCTTGTGGATGGATTATATACACTAAACTGTAGTCGAGAAATATTCAATGTACAAAATAAACGAGCTAAGATAAGTAATAGAAACTCTACCTACCTATGTCATTGCAGACTTGGTCATATCAACGAATCCAGGATAGCAAGGTTGAGGAATTTAGACTACCTCGAACCATTTGATTTGGAGTCTTATGGTAACTGCGAATTTTTCTTGAGAGGAAAGATGACCATTAAGCCACTTTCTTGAAAAGGTGTGCGAGCCAAGGAGGTGCTTGAGTTGGTCCATACTGATGTATGTGGGCCATATTTTACTCAAGCTAAAGGAGGTTTTCCATACTTCATCACTTTTACTGACGACTTCACAAGGTATGGATATGTGTATCTTATGAGACATAAATCCGAGGCTTTTGAGAAGTTCAAAGAGTACAAGTCGAAAGTAGAGAAGCAACTTGCAACAAGTATCAAGACCCTTCGATCGGATCGAGGAGGTGAATACTTGAGCAAGGATTTTATAGATTACTTAAAGCTACATGGAGTCCAATCAGAGTGGACACCTCCTGGTACACCACAGATGAATGGTGTTGCCGAAGGAGAAACCGAACCTTATTGGATATGGTTCGATCCAGGATGAGCTTTTCAGCTCTACCTACATACCTTTGGGGACATGCTATACAAATCTCAATATATGTTCTGAACAGGGTTCCTTCCAAGTCAGTAGAAAAGACACTCTATGAGATATGGTGTGACAAGAAGCCAGCTCTTAAACATATGAGACCCTGGGGGGTGCCCTGCATATGTTAAGAAGATGCTCACTGACAAGTTGGAATCCAAAATGGAGAAATGTTACTTCATGGGGTATACAAATGAACCTAAGGCACACTACTTCTATCTTCCTGGAGAACGTAAGGTCATTGTTTCCAGGAACGCAACTTTCCTTGAAGAAGAATATGTCTACAAGGAACATACTTGCACAGAGATAGAACTTGAAGAAATTCAAGAACCGCGAGATAACATAGATGTTGAATCCTTACCGAATGACCAAGGCAAGAATTCAGTGGAAGTATTTGGCGAAGATTAGGTACTTCAAGTACGCCATTCGGCCAGTGGGAGTGTTACGAGGAACAATGCAGAAATGCAATATCCTCCTACACAACCTTTGGGAGTAGATGCAATGGTTGCACCTCCTCCCATTCAGGAAATACATGAAAATGATAATTCTGAAAGCTCTCAAGTTAGTGGATTATGCAACACACAAGAACTCTCTCACAGTCAGAACATACCAAGCACTGAACTGCAAAACAATCAACTTTGTAGGTCTAATAGGACTCATCGTCCTCCTGAAAAACTAAATCTACTTCTGGAAACACACAGTGAGATAGATATTCTCAATAATGATGAGCGCGAAGCAATGTTGGACATTGATTCGAAGATATGGCAAGAAGCCATGAAATCCGAGATGGAATCTATGTACATCAATCAAGTGTGGAACTTGGTTGATTTGCCAGCTGAGGTTAAACCCATAGGATGCAAATGGGTCTTCAAGAAGAGGATCGATGCATTTGGAAATGTACAGACTTATAAAGCAAGGTTGGTGGCTAAAGGTTATAATCAACGGCATGGGGTCGATTATGATGAAACCTTTTCACCTGTTGCTAAGATTAAATCAATTCGGATTTTGCTTGCAATAGCTGCATATTATGACTATGACATTTGGCAGATGGACATCAAAATCGCTTTCCTCAATGGTAATCTAGTTGAGGAGGTGTATATGAAATAACCTGAGGGTTTTTCGCTTGAGTTCAAACCAAATGTTGTATGCAAGCTACAAAAGTCCATTTATGGGCTTAAACAAGCCTAAAGGAGTTGGAACATTTGCTTTGACAAGGCTATCAAGTCATTTGATTTCATCAGAAGCAAAGAGGATCCCTGTGTTTATAGTAAATGCAAGGATGAGAGTATTGCCTTCATTATTATATATGAAGATGACATATTAATAATGGAAGACAATAAGACTCTCCTGCAGTAAGTCAATGAGTGGTTGTCCAGTACCTTCATGATGAAAGATTTAGGTGAAACTTGCTACATTCTGGAAATTAGGATATATAGAGATAGACCCAATAAATTATTGGGGTCACAGTCAGTCTACATAGACAAAGTGCTTAGACGTTTTTCTATGGAAAATTCCAAGAAAGGCAGTCTACCTATGGGACAAGGCATCAAGTTATCTAAGAATGACAGTCCTTCTAATGCTATAGAACTTGAACGCATGAAGAGGATCCCATATGCTTCGGCTATAAGATCGATCATGTATGCCATGACCTGTACTAGGCCAGATGTGGCCTTTGCACTTAGTATGACTTGCAAATTCCAGCATCATGGGGAAGAACACTGGAAAGCAGTCAATAGTATTCTTAAGTATATTAGACGAACTAAAGATTACTTTTTAGTCTATGGTGGGGAAGAAAAGCTAGCTGCTATTGGGTACACTGATGATAGCTTCCAAACGGATCTTGATGACTTCAAATCTCAGTCTGGGTACATGTTTGTTTTCAATGATGGAGAAGTGAGCTGGAAAAGTTCCAAACAAGCTACAACTGCTGATTCGACAACAGAAGCTGAGTACATTGCCGGATCGGAAGCTGGTAAAGAAGCTATCACAATTTCTGAGTTCCTGAAGGAACTAAGGGTAGTTCCGAGTGCCAGTTGTCCAATAACTATTTATTGTGACAACACTGGTGCGATTGCATAGGCTAAGGAACCAAGATCAACAAACAAAAAGAAGCATGTACAAGGAAGTACCACATACTCAGGGAGATAGTGGAGACTGAAGAGATTAGATTAGACTATGTTCCCACAGACGATAATCTAGCTGACCCATTCACTGACCATTAAGCTTAGTCAAGCATAATGGTCATTTTGAGAATATGGGCATTAGATATGTTGGAGATTGGCTCTAGGCCAAGTGGGAGATTGAAAATATATGTATGTCCTAGAGACAATCTGTTTTAGTACAAATGTACTTTATACACATTCATATTATTATTAATGGAGATTAATATTTTGGCATTTGTAATTACTGAATTATTAGTTGATTGTTTATAATATTCTATAATATGCATCCCTAGAGGTTACGTTGTTATTAATAGTGTGAGATATTAATATTGTAACGTAACTCTTAAAATAGCCTCGACTAATGATCATCAAGAATGGGATATCGATGATATGTGATAAGTCGACATGTGGTCTGCATCACATCCTTAGAAGATGTAGTATGTCTCACCTGCTACGAGTAATGGCTACTCGTGATGGACAAATGGATACTTTGGAAGTATTGGTATACCCTGTTGATATACTGTTTGTTATACTTGTCTAAAGTATGATCAGCGTGTGGGAGATAAATGTCCTTAGACTTGAGGTCAATGCGCACATTGTCTACAAAGTAATATACTTTGATCCTGTCCTAACCTCAAATGCCTTATAGGTTGAGATATTGCTTGTATTGGGTACATTACGATGTGGATTAAAGGTGGTAGTTGAGCCAAGATTAGGATTCATTCCTCGAATGTATATTCTAGAGAACACTCAGCTTCTCAGTGATATTAGGTTGACTAAGTCGTTGGCTAACGCAATAGACATAATTAGAATATGGTTTAGTTGTCAACTAATATAGATGAGATACAATGATTAAGCCATTTGGATAGACACTTGAAAAATCCTAAGCTTCATCGGGTGTGTCGTGAATGAAATGATTTTATCTTACCACATAGAGGTTAAGTTTACTGGATTCGTGTAAACGTACTTCACATATTGAGTTCGTCTTGCGGCGCCGTCTAGGAGTTCCGCGTAGACCTTAATTTAATTAATGTCGATATGTGAAGGCATGTAGGGTCACACTATGTCGATTGTCTTTTCGATCTAAGGATGTATTGAGAGAGTATTAAATATTCGATTTAGAATCGAGTTATTTAAATGAATAATGATTGTTTTAATTAAGTCAAAATTGGATTTTGGATTTAATTAAGAATGTGCGGAAAATAAAATGAGACAGTGTAGGGCCACGTCAGCGCCGGGGCGCCCACACCATAGGGCTGCGGCGCCATGACCTAATTTGTCTCGAATTTTAGGTCAGGCCCAAGGTCAAACCCTAATCCGATTTGACCTAATTTTTTACCTATAATACATACCTACACTTCATTATTTATGACACTTGATTTTTATATCATTATTCTAAGTCTTAGAGACTCAGAATCAAAACACTCTCTCGAACCTC
The DNA here is from genome assembly GCA_034509755.1 of Anisodus tanguticus. NCBI lineage: Eukaryota > Viridiplantae > Streptophyta > Magnoliopsida > Solanales > Solanaceae > Anisodus > Anisodus tanguticus. The sequence goes on from CM067542.1 coordinate 39,059,832, forward strand.
TGCCGGATTTCCTAGCTTTCCAAAGGAGGAATACATTGAACCTTGGAGCTTGCAATCGAAAGGGCATTCGTGTGCGCACCCACAGTTGATAAAGATTTCAGATATTGTAAACATGTAAGTACCATTCAAGTCTTATGTTTACGGTTTTAAATTACCATATAGTCAAACAGTTCTACATTTGTTGGGTTTGAAACAAGTTTTGAATATCCGCTGCGTACAATAACCCAACAAAAACCTACATATTCATCTGGTGAAAATATTGACAACCGGATGACAAAAAAAAATAAAAGACATTTTGTAGTCAAAATGTGTATTATACATTATATATACATTCATTATATATTTATTATACACCTCATATATACATTATATATATATATATATATTAAATGTTTGATTATTAGATTTAATTGCTGCAACAGTAGTACCATTTTCCATCGCATCCATGTTATCAAAGAAGAACCAGGATGAAAAACAGGCAGGAAAGGGAATGCTGCTTTTCTGCACGGTAATGTTGCCAGAGATTTTCCATTTTGTGGAAGCACTGGGCGGAGGTTCTCGCCGGAGAAGCATCAGGGAAGCGGTTGGTCAGGGTGCTGCCACCACATCCCAGTCAACAGTCTAGAGGTACCCATGGCGGAGCAGTGAAGCTCAAAAGGGAAGAAGACGAGAAAAGTGGTTAAGCCCTTAAAAAATCTGATGCCCTATTTTAGGTAATAAATGTGTTATAAATTTTTATTTTGAGCCTAAGGTGTATTTTGGATCAATAGCTTAAAGTTGGGTCATACAATCACACCATGTACTTTTTCCTATTTTAATAGCAACGATTTATAAAAAAGATAACTAAGAAAAGAATTAGTAAGAGATGAATAAAAAGAAAGAAGAAATTAAAGTATGCCATTGGCAAAGGGTCAATAACCACGCATTTGGATTTATTTGAACAAGATTAGTAGATTACCTTTGACCGTAGAAGATAATTTCGTCTCCATCGCCTATTAATTAGTCTTCAATTATATTATTATTTCTTCTTTTTCATGAGGTGGATATCATATCAAGATAATAAGAAAAAATTGAGAATAGAAAGTTTGATAGGAATGGAATGTTACTACACTTCTAAAAAAAATAACGAAACAAGTGAGTTACGATTCAATTCTCACCTACTTCTAAAATTATGTTTTGGTATCAATAGATTCGAAGGTTCCATACATGAAATGAGATCCTTGATACTTTTCCTTCTTTAAGTAGGAAGATAATAGAATACCTATGAGCCCTCTTAATACGGAAAAAGTAAACATACTATTGTAGTGGACTCACCAACTACTAGAGTAGGATTAAATCAAAATAAATGGTATAAACTTTGGAATATTGACACCTATATATAATTTTAAATTTTTATTGACGTATTTTTAAACAAGAATGTTGTTTAGAAGTTAAAATCCAAAAAGTTTGGCATTATATAGTCATGTATTGCTATTATCAACACAAATCTAGGGAAGTAACTAATTTCTTTCTTATATTACGGACAGGTATCCTGTGTTCCATAATCACATTAAAAAGGGAGACGAGAAGTCGATGATAGAAGAATGGTTTCAGTAGATCTTCACCAAACAAAGAAAAAGAAGAAACACACTACAAAGCGTAGGATTAGATTTCTATCCCGTGTCGTGCTAAGCTTGTTTTTCTTTTTTAGGTCTTACCTTTTGAACTTAAGATATTGGATATCCTGCACCGAGAAGAAATCATTAGAATCGTCTAACGAATCGTCTGATACTAGATGAAGAGGTACCCCGGAAAGCAGGAATAGAGGAGGCACATGCCTGCCATTAGAAGAAACCAAAGGCAATTAGTTCATCTTTGAATAGGTAGCCCGGTTAACCAGACAAGCTGGAGGGACTTCCTGCCATACAGGAAAGGAAAGACCTGGGACCTGTACTCCCCAACTTGGGAACTCAGCTTATAGCGAAGGGAAGGAGCCGCTTTTTATGCGACACTACTATGGTGAAGAGTGAACCGAGACTCTTTTTATTGAGATTTCCTCCGGGTTTCTGCTTCACAGAATTACAAGCTTCTTCGACCTTTTCATCGTTAATGGCGACTTCATCAAACTATCTGAGAACAAAACCCAAATGAACAAATGGAACCAAGATGAAATTTTAAAATTGTGTTAATTAGAATCTGCGAGATTTGAGGAGAAATTAAAATACAATCTTCGAAGTGTACCCGAAGAGAGAAAATCAAATGAAGATACCATTTTAACTAATAAACTATTAAATTTGGAGGGAGAAATCATAAAAGAGTAGCAAATTTAACTTGTTAAATATTGGCTGTACAATGCCAATCAGGAATAATATTAGGTTATTAGGTGCCAAATCTAAGAAGGTGGACTATTTTGTGTGAATAATTCGCCCACGTTGATATGCCATGCTAAATTTTCAAATCGACGTTTCTAAGGAAGCCTTTACGATTTCTTTGAAAATAAATCAAATGGATTGAACCTATTATTAGGCATGTTTTTAATAAAATCATTTGATTTCAATAAAAAATTGTAACTGTACAGAATAATTAGGTACATTTTTAATTTGTATAAAAAAAAGAGAAAAATATTGAATGAATGACTAGAGTATTTGGAGATCTTTGTCACTGATCTTTCTCCGTTATTAGAAATAATCTTTAACTCAATCAAAGTCATAATAACATAGCTTAAATAGCACAAGTGCAGAAAATACAATAAACCCCCCCCCCCCCCCAAAAAAAAATTGGCAATATGTGTCAAGAGTATCTGAAGGAAAATAAATGCATAAGTCTGAAATCAGATACAGAAGAGTCGAATAGTAGTAAATAAAAAGAGAGGGAGTCACGACGCTACAAACTAGTCACACAACTCACCCTAATATCTCCAAGAAAATTTAAACTGGATCATGGACTCCACTTCTACAAGGATCGGTATTTGCACAAAAGATGCAACAAGTATAACATGAGTATAAAATCAACACGTACTCTGCAAAATATCATCGACCGACCCCAATAAAATAGTGGCGAGGGTTTGTCTTAGGAATACTTCCTTATTCCTATACAGTTCATATGATATCAAAAGATAACAGGAAAATAACAGTTCAAGTAGTTAATCAGCACAATAATTATGCATAGATACAGTATATGAAATGATATTCATAAATAGGAAATAAATAGATCAATTGTGCAACATTGACTTTATAATACACTACAACTTAGTATTTTTCAACATAACATGTGCAAACACTGCTCAACTAGGGGGTGTTCAGGAGCAATGATCCATGGAAAACATCTGCCTTGTTCACATGCCTCACTGACGAACTCAACGTGCATATCATATAAACAACATGGACGAACTCCATGTGCATATCAAGTAACTATCACAGACAAGCTCGGCGTGTCTATCAAATAACCAGCATGAACTCCACGTGCAACTCATCAGAATCAGAATCTCATATGTGTTCATAAGGCATATCAATAAAGCATGATCAATTGCTAAACATGTTATCTACGTGTGTATAACTCAAGATATAATCTAACATGTAACTACTGCTCATAACATAATCAGTCAAAGAAATCTAAGTGAGATAATTAAAAAGGTAAGAAAACTCTTGTTGGATGCTATTGTAGTAAAGCAGTACGGGAAGTAAATAAATATTACAAGTGTTCGAAAGGATGAACAAACATTCAATATTCAGAAATTGAATCTTGTTGAACAAATAGGCCAATGTTGATAACTGCCGCAAACTTGTTGTGTCTTGAATCTTGATAACCTGAAATCAAAAAATAACTAAATTTGGATGGTTACAACGTTGTGTGTTGAGTCGAGTGATTTCACTCTGTCCTTAAGACAAGATTGCCCCGTATATATGCTTTTACGTTAGCGGGCAATAGTCTCCCAAGATAAAACAACACTTTAATCTCAACGCTACAAAGCCAATAGGTTGAGTCTGACGAAGAAAACAAATATGAATCGACTTGCTCAAGATATGGAAAAGGAAGGAAGGGTTTCTGTTTTGTCTCTGTGTATATAGTGTGTCTCTGTTGTGTATATCGCGTGTATATCACTGTATTTCGTCACTGTTTTTGGATATTTTTCCTCACTGTTTTGCAGTGTTTTTCGTGACTGAAATGTGCTGTTATTTTCGTGTATATTCTGTCACGTTATTGAGCCAAATGAGGCATCAATATATATCATGGAGGAGGCTGCCCAATAGCCACAAACAAGGCTATTAATAGCCATTAGTGAGGGTTGTTAATGGCCATTAGGAAGGCAGATTAATGGCAGGTTTAAGGGCTGTTCATGGCCATTGAAGAAGGGCTGATTATGGAGGAGTTCAGCCAAGTAATGGCTGATTAATGCCCCAAAAAACAGTTCCAACGGTAGGCAGAAAGTTTCTGCCTTCCGTCGTTCCAAATTCAACTTTCCAGAAACTTTAGGGACCAAACTGTAAATCTTAAGCAATTTGGGGACCAAAAAGATAATATCAGAAAGTTCCCACAGCCCACGGCCCACGACCCGTGACCGGACCGGACGAGACGGGCGGGCGGTGGCGGCGCGCGTGTGGGCTTAGCCTTGAACCCAAGCACATCTAGATCCTCCCTCCTTTAAACACATGGGATACCCCTTGGGGTCCCAAACCCTTTACCACTTTAGAGACTTATAAAGAGAGCAATTCTTCATTTTCCCACTAATGTGGTAGATTTGTCCCACACCATATTACCATGCCTCAAACACCTTACTTCGTGGACCAATATCTCTTTCATTTCTCAACGAAATATGACGATTCTTAACCCTGCGGTCATCTACTCACTTAGTAGAATATGCATGTGAGAAGAGACAAAGCCTCCAACATGCGGAGCACTAGTGTTTAATTCATTAAATATGGGTGGACGCACCTCCCCGCCAAAGGCAAATTTCCAACAATCCCCTCTATGAAAGAGAGATTGTGGCGCACATACAAGGTGCCTAGTTTCAGCAATCTTTCAGCGAAAAGATATTGCATCAGGAGAGGTAGCTTTCACTTTAAACATTTCCTATTTGAATACCATTGAACTTACTTACTGCGCGGTGAACGTGATGTCTTGAACCGTCAGTGTTTAGTGTAGGCCAAGACAATGATATCAACACAATAACTCTTCTTATTCATTTTCATTCTTACGTTTTTGTCCGTTGTGGCCGTGGACACACTTGAATTCTTAAGTGCGTTCATTTGAGGCGGCCTTCCTTAAAGAATTATTAAAAGTTAAAAGTTTCCCCAACCTTAACCTCAACCGTTTGAGGATCGTTTAAAGGTTTGGAAGCTTAACCTTTACCCACCATGCAGGTAGCACTTTAATGTCTATCGCGGGAACAGCTTTGGATTCATGTTTCCGTACAGAAATCATCATCCGAAGTGCTTCTTGCTTCCACCGAAGAACTCAACTAAACCTTTTGCAGCTTAGTTTTCCCATTGAACCAAATTCTTGGGATCTCCAATCAGTATGGTTGGGTTACCACCGCATAGGTTCGTATTGTTTGGGTTTTAAGCCCATTTCCCTAGACATGCAGAATCCTTGATCTCTGGGTAGTCCCTTAGTTAGTAATCAAGGAAGTGACACCCGTGATGATTAACTTCCATACGGTCTTATGTCTCCGACAGATATGTCCAGATGCCGTCATCCGTGTCCTTCCTGAAGCCGACCGGCTAGCCACAGTGTATAACTGCTAAAGGCACGGGTTTCTCCCAATAAGGGATGTCCTCTAAGGAGTCGTGAAGTTACTCAACTTCTTTCATTCTTTGTATAAAGTGATAAACTCTGATCCCATCATGAATCGGTCGATGCAAGTTTGCTTAGAGGATTTTCCAAGACCCACCATACACATTTACTTGTGGCTTTGATGTTCTTCTGATCTGATGTCCAGTTTGCATCGTTGTGTTCTCCCAGAACCGCTGGACATCCAGCATACTATAATCTGTAGATAAGCGAATAATTCAGATATCGTCATATTCGACTTAACGCCTTCTACCGATCATGTATTAAAATCATCAGTAAACCTTAGTTCAACTGATCTGCTTTGTAGGACGATACCAGGTCGGTTGTAGTGTGTACAATACATTGAACTACACGTGACCTGTGCATATCGCTCATTTTCTATGGGTGCACCATGATTTCAATCAGTTATATGATTCATATCCATTGGTGGCTTCAACGAGACTGTCAACTATCGACCAGTCCGTTAGATGTCTTAGAAATCCAATTCCTAAGATGTCATCTGTGATACCCATATCTTTCATAACGAGACTTTGTTTCAATATGACTTTTACTTTCAGACTGTTGGTTTTCCAACTGTTAGTTTTCTAACTTCAGAGTCAATGTTTCTGTGGTCAGATTCATTATTTCTGTTTTATCTTAAACTTTCAGGACCAAAATGTAAACATTTCAGGGACAAAAATGAAAGTTCATGAAGAAGCCCAACAGTTCAGCAACCAACTCTGATCCTCTTCTTCCAACTCTCCGATTGGAAAGTCTGTTTCAACATCCATGCCATGCAAGACTGCAATGGCCCTGGATGTTAAGCTACTCACAGGGGAGCACATTTTACAACCCAAAGGTTCTGTTCCCGATGGAAGATCAACCATTACACAAGTATGATTTTATATGATGGAATTTATTTCTCTCTTTAGCTTCTTTCCAAAGCAGCGCTTTTAGAGATGACAATTCTTTGTTAATTGTCCATGGTTCGTTCTCAACCATACAAGATAGAATGCCTGGAACAAGTCTTTGTCCCCTCTTTGCTCCGTCTCGGTTCAACATCTAGAATCCCTGAGTTCTGCAGATCTGGAATATTAAGTTCCGGATAGCCAGCAACTTTCGAGTCCAGTAGATACGGAATATCTAGTTTCGGACAGTCAGACCCTCACGGGTTCTTGTTAACCTTGAGCAATTACTTCTTTTTCATTTTCAAGGAAAGTTATCTTCAAAGAATTCATCATTCTTTGACACCAAGAGGCTATAAGCACTACTGTTATTTGCAGATCCAGTGGATATGCAATCTACAGTCTTAGGTACAACTTGACCTGTTTGGGTATTCCAACCTCTACCAAGCCACCCCACATCACAACATTTGTATGTGAGATCATTTCCATGTCTCACACGGAGAGTTATCCTTATCTTTATGTGTATTTCTGTTGAGAATCGCATTAGCGATAAGGATCGTTGTGCCCCACATAATTTGGGCGTACGGCTTTGCGCTTGGCTAACACCGTTGGACTGAGGTGAGTAATGAGCAGTCGTTTAATGAACGATGTTTCACATTCTCCCCCTCTATCACTACGAATTCCTCAATCCGTAGGCTTAGTTGATTTTCAACTTCTGCTTTGTAGCGCTTATCCGATTCAATAACTTCATCTTTGCTTTTCAACAAACAAAGGATTCCATACGTTGTACCATCATCAATGAAGATCACAACATACTTGTCTCCCCCCTCTATTTTGTATAAACTTCAAATCACCCAAGTAGGTATGACTAAGTTCTAGAGGAGCGGTGCTTCTTTCGCTATTCCCTTGACGGAATTTGGAAAGGTGATTTTGCCTCTTCGTCTACCTCACATTCATTTTGAGGGTTTATGTCGACAGTAGGCAACAATCTCAACATCGTTAGCTTTTGAATGAGTTTCTATTTAACGTGTCTTAATCTATGATGACATAGATGCACGGATTACAAATATATCATTCATATGGCTACAGACATACTGTACCATTCTTAGTTATTACCGACCTGTTGGACTAGTCTCAAACCAGCTTGACCAACAGCGTCCCTTAAACCAAGTTTGGGATATGTATCACCTCATCTTAGAGTGATCCCAATCCTTGAAGTCCTATTGAGGACAACCTGTCCAACCCCTTCTACTTTAGAGGTGGCGTTGCTTCACATGAACAACCTCTTGCCCGTGGTTAGGGCGTAACCGGATCATATGTGATCTGGATACTCTGGCCCACTCCAGTTGTTTTGGCAGACTGAGTGTCCAATTTCTTTTCTGCCTTTCTTTAGGCCTTCAGATCATTTAAGACCTGGAAACTCTGGCCCACCACACTAGGTGTCCATTACTTTTCCTATGAAATGAATTCTGGCCCCACTCCAGTCGCCCGTAGACTTTGTATGACTGAGTGTCCAATATCATCATATCAAAGGAATTTTGGCCCACTCCAGTCGCCCGGAGGCTTTGTATGACTGAGTGTCCAATATCATCCTATCAAAGGAATTATGGCCCACTCCAGTCGTCCGGAGGCTTTGTATGACTGAGTGTCCAATATCATCCTATGAAGGATCTTCTGCCAAATATTGTGACAGGCTCAACGTCTTTAGCTTTTAGACTTCTTCCGTTATGATTGGTGCCCAGACAATTCTTGGCGCTTACTTAAGAGTGGTAACAGTTTTCACACAGTTAGTGGATCTTTCTCCATCGTATGTGCGAACATACTTTACACACTTTTAATAATTACACTTAAAAGAACGGATCTTTTTAAGTCGTTTACAAAGTCCAATCTTTAAACGGGAAATAAGAAGAGATTAAACTTCTAATTTTAAAGCGTAAGGAATATAAATTATTTCGCGAAAATATTTTCATATTCCTCCTTACTTTAAGCCATTTTTAATCAGACATCATTTAATCTTTATTCTTGACAAGTAAGAAAAACTCCTTATCCCAATTTCGGATTCTGGCCCACTTCAGTCACTTCATCGGACTGAGTGTCCATTTCTTCCTTACCGTTATTCGAATCCTTTGTCTAGGATAGATATAGGCCTTCTGCTGCAAGATAGAAGCACATCTTCAGTCTTCTCCTCTTGTCCCAGTTAACATCCTCAACCTCTTGTGAGCGCTTGTTCCCACCACTCTCGGGAGCGGTGACACCATGAACACGTTGACCTTCAACGGCATAATCATCACTATCTTCTACCAGAAAACCACAGCCATATCTAGATTTGGTCACACAACTTTTGACCGACATCTTTCTAACAATAATACTAATACAATACAATCTTGTCTTAAATTGTTGGATGATATTGAAGTAAAGCAGTACAGGAAGTAAATAAATATTACAAGTGTTTGAAATGATGAACAAACATTCAATATTCAGAAATTGAATCTTGTTGAACAAATAGGCCAATGTTGATAACTACCGCAAACTTGTTATGTCTTGAATCTTGATAACCTTAAATCAAGAAATAACTAAATCTGGATGGTTACAACGTTTTGTGTTGAGTCGAGTGATTGCACTCTGTTCTTAAGACAAGATTGCCCCGTATATATGTTTTTACGTTAGCGAGCAATAGTCTCCCAAGATAAAACAACACTTTAATCTCAACGTTACAAACCCAATAAGTTGAGTCTGATGAAGAAAACAAATATGAATCGACTTGCTGAAGATATGGAAAAGGAAGGAAGAGTTTCTGTTTTGTCTCTGTGTATATAGTGTGTCTCTGTTGTGTATATCACTGTATTTCGTCACTGTTTTTGGATATTTTTCCTCACTGTTTTGCAGTGTTTTTCGTGACTGAAATGTGCTGCTATTTTCGTGTATATTCTATCACGTTATTGAGCCAAAGGAGGCATCAATATATAGCATGGAGGAGGCTACCCAATAGCCACAAATAAGGTTGTTAATAGCCATTAGTGAGAGCTGTTAATAGCCATTAGGGAGGCAGATTAATGGCAGGTTTAAGGGTTGTTCATGGCCATTGAAGAAGGGCTGATTATGGAGGAGTTAATCAGCCAAGTAATTGCTGATTAATGCCCAAAGAAACAGTTCCAACGGAAGGCAGAAAGTTTCTGCCTTCCGTCGTTCCAAATTCAACTTCCCAGTAACTTTAGGGACCAAACTGTAAATATTAAGAAATTTGGGGACCAAAAAGATAATATTAGAAAGTTCCCACATCCCACAGCCCATAGTCCACGACCCGAGACCCGAGACCCGAGCCCGAGATCGGATGGGATGGGCGGGCGGCGGCGGCGCGCGTGTGGGCTTAGCCTTGAACCTAAGCACATCTAGGTCTTCCCTCCTTTAAACACATGGGATACCCCTTGGGGTCCCAAACCCTTTACCACTTTAGAGACTTATAAAGAGAGCAATTCTTCCTTTTCCCACTGATGTGGTACATTTATCGCACACCATATTTCCATGCCTCAAACACCTTACTTTGTGGACCAATATCTCTTTCATTTCTCAACGAAATTTGACAATTCTTGGCCCTACGGTCATCTACTCACTTAGTAGAATATGCATGTGAGAAGAGACAAAGCTTCCAACATACGGAGCACTAGTGTTTAATTCATTAAATATGGGTGGACGCACCTCCCCTCCAAAGGCAAATTTCCAACAACTCTGACATATCACCCGGTACCACAAAAGTGTTTGCCACCTAGCCTATTGAAGTCAAAATTTTAACTTACTTCAATATGAAGCCTTTCAACCACCTCAGACAAACTCTTTTTTCCTCAAGCCTCTAAATACTGGCAATGTATTCAGAATTGTACTCAACTAGGTTAAACGAGTCCAACGATACATATATTGCAATATAAAAAATTCGATCAAAATGTCAAACCCGAGCCCTGGGGTCAAAATGTGAAATTGATTCCAAAATTTGGTTACTCGTTATTTATGAATTCTAAATCTACACTTTCAACTCATTCCAATCACATATTGACCTCTTAATCTGTAATTTATAGTAACTTAACTTAGGGCTAGAAACCCCACTTTTACACTTTGAAAATACAGATCAAGTATCTAAATCACACAAGTAATTAAGTACAATAATCAAATTTGAGTTTAAATCCTTACCCTAACTCGATTGGGGTAAATTATCCCCTTGAAAATCGCCAAAAGCCGAGTTCCAAAATTCCAAAATGTTTTGAATGAATTGAAAATCCCGACTTCTCTACCTCCCAAGGTAGGGGTAAGTTCTGGATACACTTTACCCTCCCTAAATCCTACTATGTGGAATTTCACTAGGTATGTTGTTGATGTAAGATGATATTAATCTCCCTTTGGGGAGTCTTTCTCATTAATATCAATATATATATTGTACAATATATAATTTTAATACAAGAGAAATCTTATTCCCAATACAAGAGGAATCCTAGTTTAGAATCTTATTCTAATTATGGGTAGGGATTGTAGTGTTATACTTGTACACGTTTACACACCCCCTCAGTCGGAGCGAGAGGAAGCCTAACGCTAAGACTGGATCTAAAATCAAGGAACAACTATCTTGGGAGGCCCTTCATGAAAATATTTGCGTATTGATATGAAGAAGGCACGTGTAATACCTTAATATACCTAAGAGCAACCTTCTCACGAACAAAGTAGATGTCCATCTCAACATACTTGGTTCGCTGATGCTGAACCAGATTGTGAGAAAGGTATATGGAGGATATGTTATCACAGTAGACCAGAGACGTTTTACTTAAAGGACACTGAAGCTTCAAGAGAAGGTTTCGGAGCCAACAGATCTTAGCAACAACATTAGCAACTCCTCTATACTCAGCTTCGGCACTCGAACGGGATAATGTGGCTTGTCGTTTGGCAGACCAAGAGATGAGATTATCACCCAAAAACACACAGTAGCCGGATGTAGAGTGGCGGGTGTCGGGACAACCTGCACAATCTGCATCTGTGTAGGATAATAACGAGTTTGGTGCGGAGGGGTATAAACGTAGTCCATAATCCAGTGTGCCCTTAACATATCGAATGATACGTTTGAGGGCAGTAAAATGAGGTTCCCTGGGGGCATGCATAAACAAGCATACATGTTGGACAACATAGGAAATGTCAGGCCTGGTGAAGGTGAGATACTGAAGTGCGCCTGCAAGACTCCTATACATAGTAGGATCAGTTACTGGAGTACCGACTAGTGCACTAAGTTTGGATTTAGAATCAACTGGAGTGACCATGATTTTGCAATTGTCCATCTTAGCTTTGTGCACGATCTCCTCTGCATACTTATGCTGGCAAAGAAACATACAATCGGCGGATCTAGTGACTGAGATCCCCAAAAAATAGCTCAACTTTTCCAAATCAGTTATGGCAAATTCAGACTTGAGCCTTGTAATAATCTCATCTTTCAACACAGTAGTAGAGGTAGTAAGAACAATGCCATCCACATATAACAGTAAATAGGCAGTATCATGACCTCGATGTAAAGTAAAGAGAGAGGTATCACATCTGCTGCATGTAAACCCAAGACGTATAACAAACTGTGCAAAATGATCATACCATGCTCTGGGGGCCTGTTTTAAGCCATAGAGTGACTTACGGAGATGGCACACATACTGTGGGGCTACTGGGTGGACAAAGCCAGGCGGCTGGTACATGTATACAATTTCTCGTATATCCCCATAAAGAAATGCATTATTCACATCTAGCTGATGAATCGGCCAATTCTTACCCATAGCAATGCTTAGAACTATGCGAATGGTGGCCGGTTTTACAACCGGACTGAAAGTCTCGCCGCAATCAATGCCCTCCTGCTGGTTAGTACCATTTTCCACTAGTCTTGCTTTGTATCTTTCTAAGTCACCACTATCCCTGAACTTGTGACGAAAAAGCCGCATGTAACGGATCACATTCACCCCCTCTGGTCGATGAACCAAGTCCCAAGTATGATGTTTCGTTAATGTATTAAACTTCTCACACATGGCCGCATTCCAATTCGGGTCCAGTTTGGCTAATTTAGGGCCTTTTGGAATAGGTGAAATTATTTGGGTGGACAGGTTAAATTAGACTTTGGGTTTGAAAATCCCGTGTCGGGCAAGGGTTTGCATCCGATATTTGGGTGATGGCTGGGTAAGGGTGTTGGTCGACTAGTTGGTTGGATTGGGTCATGGCAGAATCGGGTGTGGGGCAGTTTATGTCATCGGGATAGGGTTTCGGTCGAGGGTAGCTATCGGATGGTGTAGAACTGTGGCGGTGTTTGGGATTGAAATCGAGTGGCTTGGGTTGGTGGGTGAACTGTGGTAGGGATTTGTGGGGGTTCTCGGTATGCCAGAAATGGAGGAGGTTTGTAGTGTAGTATGGTGTCGGTGGCGTAGTAGGTTCGGTAGGTGGGTTTGCTGGGTGGTGGTTGAGGGTCGGACTTGGGTCGGCACGGTGGTGAGACTGTTGGGACGGCATAGTGAATGGGACGGTGACCGGTGAGTCGGTGGAATCTGGAGGCAGAGTGGTGCTAGAGGTGGAAAAAAGCGGCGATGGGGGGGACGCCGGTGGCAGGGATGCCGACGGTAGGTGATGTGTGGTGGAAGATGGAGGCGGTGCAATGGTGTCAATCGGGCACAGTTCCCGAAGGTGGACAGGAGAGAGAGAGTTGATTCATCTAAAAATTCATAATCCGGTTTTTGAAAATTTTGGATGTTGGAAAAGGGGAATTGCGTCTCGTCAAAAGTGACGTGACGCGAGACGTGAATTTGATGAGTGGATAAGTCATAGCACAGATAGCCCCTATGGTTTGATGGGAAACCTAAGAAGACATAAGGAGTGGTGCGGGGAGCTAATTTGTGAGAGGCTGTGGAAGAGAGATTGGGGAAACATAGACAACCGAATATCCGTAGGTGATCATAGGAGGGAACCCTACGGTGTAAGATTTCGGTTGGAGTCATGTTATGGAGGGTACTAGTGGGTAAAATATTAAGGATGTATTCTACCATTTTGACCGCATAAACCCAAAAGGATGGAGGGAGGGAGGCATGAAACAAAAAAAGTGCGGACCATGTTATTTATTGTACGGATGAGACGCTCGGCTTTGCCATTTTGAGGGGACGTGTAAGGACACGAAAATCGGAAGACCATGCCATTATTGTTGCAGAATTTTTGAAATGCGGAGTTGTTAAACTCACGGCCATTGTCATATTGGAAAGATTTAATGGCGCGTTTGAATTGCGTATTGATAAATGTGCAAAATTCAAGAAATTTGGCAAAAACTTCGGACTTAAATTTTAATGGGTAGATCCAAAGAAAGTGAGAGTAGTCATCCAATAACATGAGATAATATTTATGACCTGGGGAGCTAGTAATGGGGGAAGTCCACAAATCAGCATGAATGATATCAAAGGGAGCAAATGTAATGCTAACTGAGGAATTAAATGGAAGACGAACATGTTTGTCTGATTGACAGGAAATGCAGGTCTGGGCAAGTTTCTCATTACATTGAATAAAATTGTTACTTCTAAGAAAATGAAAAACATGAGCTCCTGGGTGTCCGAGCCTATTGTGCCAAATTGACGGAGACAAAGCAGTTAGGGTAGTGTGATGGCGGGAACCGGCAGCGGACGAGGACGTGAATGGATAGAGGTCCCCTGTGCTATTGCATCTCGTAAGAGGTGTCCCCGTACGTAGATCCTTCACAGTAAAACCAAAGGGATCAAAATCAACCGACACAAAACTATTACGAGTAAATTTCCTAATGGTTATTAATTTTTTGATGATGTGGGGGGCATGCAGGACGTTATTTAGGGAGAAGGTTGGGTGAGGAGCTGGAGTGTGAGTGTGACCATAACCCTGAATTGGAATGTGATGACCATTGCCAACTGTAATAAATTATGGAGATTTTAAACGAAACAATTGGGAAAGATTACCTGCGGACCGGGTGAGGTGAGAGGAGGCTCTGGAGTCCATATACTAATTTTCGTTGGGCTGCTGCAAACTCATACCGTTAAATGCCTAACCCAAGTCGGTGGGGATTTGATTTAAGGGCTGCTGTGGGAACTGGGCATGCACGACGTGGGCCTGATGTTGCTGGAACACTGGTGGGCGCGGAGCTAGAGCCTGGCCCAGTAACCCTTGTTGCTGAAAGGGGTACTGGGCTAGATGATAGCCTGAAATTATGGCCCAGTTCTGATTTGGGTAGTCAGAGACTGGGCCGGCCCATGAGGCATTATTGCTGATCTGCTGTGGCTGTTGTCCTCGGCCTTTCCCGCGGCCCTTGCCGCCTCGCCCATTGTTGCGGCCCTTGCCACCCCTGCCGTCGCGGTTTTGCCGCGGTTGGGTGTTTTCCAGCGGAGGTTGTTGGCCGGCGGTGGCCTGATGTTGTGCGGGCGTTTCAACTGCTAATGCCTTCTGGTTATGCTCGTCCTGGTTCGCATGTCGAGTCTCCTCCAATAACAATTGCGAGCGTGCTTTGTTGAAGCTTGGTAAAGGGTCAGCTTGTTGTATCATCGTGGCTAGGGTGTCATATTCACCCTTAGGGAGGCTTGCAACTAATTGTAACACCATCTTTGTTTCGGACACGCTCGTACCAACATTGGACAGTTGGTTTGCCACCATTTTCAATTGCTTGCAATATTCTGACATAGTAGAGAAGTTTTCAAGACGGGTGTTGTTGAACTGTTCTTCCAAGTACACCGCGTGAGTGTTCTTGTTGTCTTGAAAAATTTCTTTCAAACGTGTCCATAGATCACGGGCAGAGGCACTCGTTTTCATGATTGTGTATAGTAAATCCTTGGATATAGTGTCATATATCCACTGTTTGACTACGACATCGAGGCGACGCCATGTGATGTCGTCCATATCGGGAGGACGAGGGAAAGAGTCGTCTATATGATCAAGCACATGATATACACATGCATGGATACGAAATAGTTCCACCCATGATCAATATTGGTCATCTTCCTGATCAAGAATTATAGGGATAAAATTCTTGATGTTGATAACGGCGAGAGCCGGATGGAAAGACGGTGATGAGAGAGTAGTGGGTGGTTGGATGACGACTGATTTAGAAGCGGAAGCATCGGAAGAGGTGGGAGTAGCCAAATTTTCCATTATAATGGTGGAAATTTAGGAAGAAAAAAAAGAAGAAAAACAATGTTGCCGTCGGCCAAGAGGGGGGGAAGGGGGTCGGCGGCAAGGGTAGGAATTTTTCTAGATTAGGGTTTTAGCTCTTGATACCATGTACGATGATATTAATCTCCCTTTGGAGAGTCTTTCTCATTAATATAAATATATATAGTGTACAATATACAATCCTAATACAAGAGGAATCTTATTCCCAATACAAGAGGAATCCTAGTTTAGAATCCTATTCTAATTATGGGTAGGGATTGTAGTGTTATACTTGTACACATTTACAGTTGACATTAACCCTTCACGGCCGCAATAGGGCTGTCCGCGAGCAAAGTGCAACTAGGCGGACACCCTGAATGCTCCTTAGTCCCTCTTCACGCGATCGCTATTCGAACCCAGGCCACCCCTTCGCGAACGCGATATCTCCCCTGTGAACGTAAAGGCCAATTGATGCTGCACTAGAAAAAAATCTGGTGCAATTGAAACAAGATTTTAGCATCTTAAACTCACTCGAACCCCTCGGGTTCCAATCCGAACATACGTACAAGTTCAAAATCATCATATAAACCTATAGGAACCTGAAATCATGAGTCTAAGTCTGTTTACTCAATTATTTGACTCATGTCAATTTTATGAACTTTAAGCAACTAGTTCGAGTTCAAGTGTTCAAAAACACTCTCCAGTCCCCCGAGACCTGTGGCACCATCCAGACCCGCAAGGTGATAGATCATTAAATGAATCTGCGAGATGTCTCAAATAGGGGAAATGGTTCTAAAACTCAAAAAGATCGCTTGGGTTGTTACATATAGCTCAATCCACTAGTAATATTATTCGCCTTGACCTAGGCGTCAAGGGCAGAGCCAGGTAGGGCTAAGGGGGTTCACCCGAACCTCCTTTGGTGGAAAATTACACTGGTTATACAAGGTTAATTTTTTTTTTATCTATACATAGTAGATGTTGAACTTCCTTTGACTTTTTCATTTGTTTACTTTTTTATTTTTTTTATTTTTTTTATTTATTTATTTTTTATTTTTTTTTTAAACTCCTTAGTAAAAATTCTGGCTCTGTCACTGGTAGGCGTCACTACTTCAATTTAAACTCATTGCTAAGATCTAACTCTGATCTCTCCGGTATCTGCTTGATGTGGAATTCGCCTATAGTTCTAAACAAGTAGCAATCTAAATTTTCAGGTTTTGTTCATTATATTGACAGGGTCAGAAGAAAATAGAAAAGGAATAAAGCGAAAGCCGAAAGAGATAGTTTGAGCACAAAAAAAAAGAGTGGTGTAATGCCTAACACGCAGTAAAATTAGGTTATATGTCTATTATGGTTCATGGACTAACTAAAGTCAACATACAGGTTTATTAATTGGCAAATGAGAAGTGCTTGTTTCTTGAAGGAAGCAAAAGATTTTGAAAATTGCTATACTTAGAACTAAGGATTTCTACTACGTTCTGTCCTTTAGCATTTGGATATACATGCATACGCATAGAATAACGAAAAGAGTGGAATAACTAATAATAAAAAATGTAAAATTTCCGAATGCTTTGCTTCAAAAAGTAGAACACTTAGAAAGTTTTGTCATTGATTTGATCTATTGTGTTTTCTTACTTCAATTTGTTCTCTCAGCCAAATATAAGAAAAATGTATGGGTTCCGATGTTCTGTAGAATCATTTGAAATCCAATTAAAAATGTCTTTGCTGACAAAATTAATTGAGGCGGTCAGGTAATATCTCGGACTTTTTTTTTTTCATATTGGACCACTCGATCAAAAATAATTACAGCCGCTAACTAATATACAAAAAATATGCATTTACTGGCTATTGTTGATGGACGGTTATACAATGTAAAAGTTCCTATATTTATATATTATAATTAAAGTAACTATTCACATGATCAATTGAATATAGTACCAAAGAGAAAATAATTGTCATGCTTTCTTCACTGTCATATTTTAATTTTTTTTAACTATTTTGGTTTGTTGCACTAGAGTCGAGGATCTTCCGAAAAAATCTTTATACCTCACGAGGTAAGAATAAGGTATGTGTACATCCTACATTCCTCAGATTCTATTTTATGGGATTACACTAAATTTGTTGTTATTTTTGTTGTACCAAAGAGAAAATAAGAAATTTAATGGATGTTTTGAGATTAGATTGCAACTTCGAATACGGAACTAAAAAATATCTATTAGAAAAGGACTAATGCATGAAATGTGAAATATATCTAAGATCTAACCAATTAATTTTTCTTTTACAAGCAACTCGTAGTTTTTGCTTACTTTGATGGTCTCGTTTTTGCGTCCTCTTATCTTTCAAAATGGGAAAGTCTCACGGGTTGATGTATTAAATTAGTCCAATTGAGTAATTGTAATCCAACCGAAAAATATATACCGATTGATCGGTATTTATTTCAAATCATATTAATTTATTGAAGTAAAATATATATATATTAATTAATCATAATTAATTGATAATGTTCTTGTAAAAAGTATATAAATATTCACTGACTTGGTATAAATATCAATCTAAGTTGATAAATAATCTATCGTCCAAAATATGTTGAATTCGACAATTAACATAATTGGTAAAGAGTTGAATCCAAAATTGGCAGGTCAAAGTTTTGGTTAAAAGTAGTGTAACCCAGTTGGTGCTCAACCCGCAATTTGATGGCTTAATATAGTGCTACAAGTTATTTAATGCCGTAGCTGTACTGATAAAATATGGATACGATACTTAGCGACCGTCGTCTAGTCTGCGTCAGGTCAATAAAATCCACTTTGGTCGAGAATTAAAGGATAGCCCGAGAAGTTTATCTTGGGTCTGCAGAAGCGTGCCCCCAGTTTGTCACACCGGAGTTAGACAATTCTAGCTTGGAGTAAACTATCTAATAAGGGGTCATTTGGTACGAAGATAAATTATGAAGGGGTTGGTAACGCAGAGATTATTTTTTATCAAGTGTTTGATTTATTGTATTAAAATTTAGAAGCTTGTGTTTAATTTGAAACTGTACAAAATCTTCTTTACAATTATACCCTTGAATTTTTGTGGGATTTTCTATTTCATTTAATTGGGTTAAGGGTATTAGCTAGTTAATTTTGTTTAACCATATAGATTCTGTTATTTATCCTCTGGCTACTTAGAACAAATCCATCTGTCTTCCTCTATCATATAACCTCTCACAGATGAAAAATATGCTAACTTCTAATCCAGTAATCTTTATTTTTCTCTTTAAAACAAAAGTTTATGATATTTAGGAAAAACAAAAGTATGTACGTTCTCCTAATAAAGCTGCCTTCAAAGAAAATTTAGGAAAAGGGGTTGAGGGAAATTTTGTCATTAAACTTGGTATAAGCTATCCCTTGATCTCATCGGTATTAGATGAGACACCCTATGGTATAAGTCATCCATGTATTAGGTTGAATTGAGTAACCAAACAATGTATTGGCTGGACTATTTTAAATAATACAACAGCCTACCTAACGAGTCCTAAGTTACTAGTGTCCGGGTAGGACAAGCTCCTTAGTAATGGACACAAAAATATCTGGGATCCTCTATAACAATTACAAATCCACATGCGTTACGCACAAAATATGTTGATAATCCGAAGCGTGATATTAGAGAAACGTTATCTTATATACTCTAAATATACCCCCCCCCCCCCTTTTCACTGTCTGTACCTTAATCAAAATTCTATTACTCATACTGCTAATATACATTCGAATTGTCACAAGTTATTGGCTTTTATAAGTTCATAGCACTGTTCATCGGATTCCACAAGAACTCTTGAATCTCTCATCTTTACTTTCTTTTTTGATTATTTAACTTTTTACTTGCAGTTTATTTACCATTTAGCACTATCATAACTTTATACACATTCACGATAGGAGAATTGTTTCTAAGTTAATTTATTTGTTTCAATTGTTAATCTTTAATTTAAATTTTAAGTTAAACAGTAACTAAAAGTAAGAATACAAAAATTTAATATATGGACTAAAAGAGAACGAGTCTGGAACCAAAATGATGTGTAATTTTGTCAAGGAACTAACGTGAAAATTCGTATAACGTATGAATTTTATGTGCTATATCTTCCCTTTTTAAAACTTCAGCCCTAACACTGTGTCTCCCTCACATCCCAAGCCCCACTCCCCCAATGTACCGTGAAATTACGGTATATTTGATACTATTTACTTAAGCTTTTGTAACTCTTTAAGTGCATTTTATGTCGTTTCTTATTTATTTGTGTTATTTGTAGGACAAGACGTAGAAAACAAAAAACGAGCAAAAACAAGTCAAGAGCGCAGGAAAACACATCTGTGAGTCGCAGGACTGACGCAGGAGCTGACAGTGTAAGAATAACAGGAAAAGTGGAGAAGCACGTCCTGCGAGACGCACAACTATCGCAGCACATACCAATTGAAAAATCACTGAAGCCTGAAAGAGTACTTCCTGCGATACGAAAGTTATTCCTGCGAGACGTAGGACACTCCTACGGTATCCTCTATGATTCGCAGGAGATGACGCGGGAGTATTTTTATTCAAATTGTGTGTACGTTTTTGGGATGTTATAAATATTCTTCTAGGATTTTGTAATGAATATCTTTGATTTTTGTTCCCTCTCATTAAAGACAATCTTAGTGGTTGTTGAAGCTTTTAAGAGAGAATATTTCATCTTTTGGCTTTTTCATCAACATTATTGTAAGTTTCCATGATTGATATTATATTTAAAGCTTTGCATTTATGATTATGAGTAGCTAAACATCATAGTTAGGGTTGTGGGACCAAAATGTGTTGGTTATGTGATTCGGTCTTGCAATTTTAGCTTTATTTGTATGCCATTAATGTTCTCTAACTATTCTTCATATTTTAAATGTCTTTTAATGGTGACCAACTTTAAATGTGCCCAAATATTTTTATTTTGCTTGAAAAAGAAAATGAAATTAGAAAAAGATAGTTAGCAAGGATTTGAGGCTTGAAACCTCATCTAATGACTCGAGCTAGGAATAGAAGAGTCAACTTGAGATAAAAAAAATGGTTGAACATATTTTCACATTCTAAGGCTTGGAAAAACTTAGTAATAAAATTCACCGATTTGGTTGAAAATCTTTCGACGGACTTAAAAGAAACAATTGTCTAGATTATTTTGGCATATAAGTGAGTTAGAGCATAGAACCAATCACCCCTCCATTTGTGACCCAAAAACTAGTCATTTCACCTATTGTTAAAAATAATTATTTGAATCTGTTAACTCTAAGTTACAATAATAATTAATCAACAAATTATTTTCCCCTTCCCTCGAAATTAAGACTATTAGTCGGGCATTACACTCACTAAGTAGACTTCTTTCTTGTATTCTATGTGGGATTTGACCCCAACCTCATTGGGTTCTATATTCGACAACGACCGCTTTATACCTTTTTAGAGGTGTAATTTGGGGGTATTAAGTTTTGGAGTCATTGTCAGGGACTACGGTTTAGAAATTTATAAATTAGTGTAAAACTCTACTTTTAGTCTTTATTTCTCATATCACTTTTGTTGTTATTTTTGTTGTGTTAGGTAAAATGCCGAACTCTGATTTCGATAATGGAACTGTCGGGTTGACTGGTATGTCAATTCCATCTAACCGTCTCCTCTTCAAGGAAATGTGAGCTTCCACATCAACACCACCCTGTTGCACTTACGCAACACAAAAGGGCTATTCAGAGGTCTACCCAGTGATTACTAGAATAGGCACCTCAAGAACTTTCTTGGAATGTGCTCCACCAATGTTCAACCAAATGTCTCAAGTGAAGCCATAATGTTGAGGCGTTTCCCATTCTCTCTCACGGAGGAAGCTACGTGATCTTCCAACTGGGTCCATCACCATATGAGCGGAATTGACTGAGGCATTCCTAAAAAAGTTCTTCCCTTCATCCCGGATGTTACAACTCCGTGATGAAATCAATAACTTTCGTCAACTTTCCAATGAGGCTCTCTACAAAGCTTGAAGAAAATCAAGAATTTTCTAAAATATTGGTTGTCCGATAATGCTCTCCTCCAAACGATTTATAGGTCACTTAATTCAGTCAAAAAATAGGTGGCTAATAATATTGCAGAAGGGTCCGTTATGGAAAACTCATTTGATGTGGTTAGTGCTCTTCTCTACAAGTTAACCGAGATGAATGAGGCTTTGCACACTAAAGAGGTGGAGGTAGTTGGATGAGGTCCTTCGAAATTATTTTTGCGGGAGGCAATTAAGAAGGAGAAAGAAAGATATGAAAACATGGTGACACAAATGACGGCACTTACTAAGCATGTCTTGGGAGCGGGTTCAAATAAAGTGAATGTGGTAGGGTCTTGTGAAGGAGGTCATCAAGATGAACAATGTTACCAAGTCTATGAAGAAGAGGCCCATTTCGTGAATAATCAAGCTGGGGGTTCTCAGCCAAACCACCAAGGTTCTAATCAAGGACCTTAATGGAAAGGACAAGGAAATTAAGGTTGGAACAAAGAGCGAAGAAACTCACAATGGTGGGACAACAACTAAGGGGGTTACAATAGAAACAACAACAATCATCGGAGTTCAAAGCCCTAACTTCCACCAAAAAGTAGCCATCAAATTTCAAATTGTCCTTCCACTAGTGATCCCGCTAGTTCAAAGATGAAAGACATTGTAACATCCCGTACTTTCGGGTCACGATTTGCATCACTAGGCCTGTGTAAATAGACTCGAGCGTTGGGAATATGTTGGATCATATTTACGTATGCTAATAAAGAGTTTAGCACATAAAAGGATAAAATCCTGAAATAATTTTGGACATAAGAAGTGTAACGACAGGAAGCGGAAATAAATTTGGTGCGTACACAAAAAGGTTATGGACTAGTGTCATATTGGAAAATTATGACATTGAGTATAAGAAGGTTTTATAAGTCATCAAGATTTAAGTGAATTGGGGATTACAAAATTAATTGTGTGTGTAATTGATTAATTGTGGGATCAATTAATAATGTGGGAGACAACACTTGGTGACTAATCACCACTAAGGAGTATGTGTCATCCATTAATACACTCCACCGCCAAGATGGCCAGATGGGAGTTTAATATTAACTCGTGTCATTGCTAAGTGGAGTAGAAATCATGAATCATTGCCAAACCCTTTTTGTACGAAGTTGAGACAAAATATTTCATCTTAAAGACTTTCAACCCCTTTATTCTTTGCATGAAACAGAAACAAACATGTTACCTCAATTTAAGAAATGCATGCAGACAAGTAGTGAAAAGTAGTACACTGCTTTCATCAGAGAATAAGCGCCTTACGGTTTGCAGGTATAACATTTGGCTATTTGCCTCTTTGTTTACCTAGGCTAAATTAATTCGTGGATTAGAACAAAACGTCCCCGCTAATTCAAATACGAAACTATTGAAAGGACAATATTCAAGGTATAATAAGGCAAATTATTTCTTTCTTTTGGCATGTTCGATGTAACGAAATATAATTGTGATATTGCTCCATAATTTATTCTACTCCTAGTAGTTAAGAATATTCATGTTATTGATTCCTATGCTAAAAACATGTCTAAATATGTTCCTAAGTCATTATTGAGGCATACAGAAAAGATGTTGATATTCACAGTGTTAGCCAAAGGGGCAAGGATATTATTGTCATCCGACAAATTCAGAAAATGTTTTATTGTCATTCAAGCATTTTCATTTGCATCATATTATATATAATCCTTGACCCATTTGTGCTATGCACACTACTATATGGTAAATATTATATATGTAGGGGATATAGGGAAAGGGAAAGGCATTATATACGCATACCACCTGCAACTAGTACAGACTATCACGTAAAGAAAGAGTCCTATGAGGCCAAAATGATGTGATGCCCATGTGTGGCCGATATAACTTGATGCCCACAGAGGCGGTTATGGACAGGAAGAGCCCATGTGTGGCCAATATATATGTATACCGCATTTGCATCATGCATATATTCATTAACCATTAAATGATATGATGCCCACAGAGGTTGTTATGGTAAGGAAGATGCCGATAAGGCCGATGTATATGTATACCGCATTGTGCATGAAATTTAGCCATATGTATTAGGACCCTCAGAGATAATTATTGCTGGTCGGTTGTTCCTGTTTCATTTTATTGTTATATCCCTGTTATGTTATTATTCATGCCTGACATACTCAGTACATCAGTCGTATTGACGTCCCTTTTATCGGGGGACGCTGCGTTTCATGCCCGCAGGTTCACATAGGCAGGATGATGGTTCACGTTAGTTGATTACGGATCCAGTGGATTTTTGGAGCACTCCCCTTGTTCGGAGTGTTGGTCTAATTTCGGTATGGTACATTTTTGCTTGCATATATGGGTATGGCGGGGCCATATCCCGACCTTTGATGTTGCTACTCTTAGAGGCTTGTAGACAGGTGTCCTGTGGATAGTGGTCTTGTATGGCCTTGTCGGCCTTGGTATGGGTACTTATAGACATATGTTGGTTTTCTGTATAAAGATTTCACGTAGTTTTTTTTTGGATTAGTCCGTAATTAATTATGATTAGGTGGTAAATGTATGATTAGCAGTACTCGGCGGGTGGGATCCGGGTGCCCATCACGGCCCTTCGATTTGGGTCGTGACAAACTTGGTATCA
This sequence comes from Anisodus tanguticus, assembly GCA_034509755.1. NCBI lineage: Eukaryota > Viridiplantae > Streptophyta > Magnoliopsida > Solanales > Solanaceae > Anisodus > Anisodus tanguticus. The sequence continues at coordinate 39,084,301 of CM067542.1, forward strand.
GAGCATGTCTGTCCTAGGGAGTCTACAAGCCGTATCTAGTAGAGTCTTGTTTATGTGTATGTTGTGCACCATACTTATAAGCAGGAGGCTGCCTGACATTTAGGAATGGTTTCCGTTCTTTCATCTCATAAATCGTGCAGTAGAGCTGAGTCATAAGTATTCCATTCCTACTCCAGTTTATATTTATAATTCCAGTGATGCCTATAACAAGGAAGAAGTTCAAGAGTATAAGGACATTGGATACGGCTGCGGGCGAAGGTACCGGCCGATTGCCACATGTTAGCGAGGGCCAGAGCGAGACCCTCGGTACGACCTCTTCATATGATTCCCCTAGATCACCACCATCAGGGGAGATTAGTGGAGCGGTAGTACCCCAAGTCCCTCCACCTGATATCCTAATCGAGGATCTTGATATGCGGAGTGCGGTACAATTACCGACACGATTGGTAGTCGCTCAGGGCCCAACGCCAGGTTCACTGTCCTTCTGATAGAGCTGCTAGCGCAAGAGCTCGGGATTACATCAATCTAGACCCTCTGGTATTCACAGGAACAGACTTGAACGCTGACCCGTAGAATTTTCTGGATCAAGTATAGTGCACTTTACGGGTGTTGGATGCTACCGATATCGAGTCAGTAAAGTTTTCTTCTTATAGACTGCGGGATGTCGCAGTAACCTGGTATGAAACATGAGAGCAATCTAGGGTACCTTGTGCTACGCTAGCAGGATGGAGGAGTTTTCAGAGTCTTTCTTACATTATTTTTTACCAGCCGAGCTTCGACGGACTAGACAGGACAAGTTCCTACGTCTTGAACAGGGCAGCATGAGCATTCGAGAATATAGCTTGCAATTTAATTCCTTGGCTCGATATGCTCCTATAATTATAGCTGAAATGAGTGATCGGGTACACAGGTTTGTTACTGGCTTGGGCCCACACTTAGTCAACGAGTGTACTACGGCTTCTTTGAATCTAAATATGGATATTGCTCGCATCCAAGCTTATGCACAGAACCTAGAGGATATCAAGAGGTGGGCCCATGTCACAGCCTTACATACGACCATCTTACCCAGCAGTCGGTGCATCATTGCCATCTTTAGGATCGATGGCTGATCGGTATATTCAAACGAGACCAGGCCAGAGTTCATAAGCATCAAGATCTTATTATAGAGGGAATTCTATACAGATGAGGCCGTCATTGGCTCAATGTAGGCAGTGTGGTGGGACCCATGCAGGGTCGTGCCAATAAGAGGGAAGAGTATGCTAATCTTACGGGGAGCATGGCCATATAGTGCGAAATTGTCCGACAAAAGATGAAGGTGTTAGAGCCCAGCCGGTCGGATCTGCAGCAGCTTCACCCCAATCATTACGCCCGTTAGGGTAGAGTCAGCAAACGTTATCTGGTCGAGGCAAAAAAAGGGGCCAAAACCGTACTTATGCACTAATGGGACGACAGGATCAGGAGTCCTCACCTGATGTCATTACAGGTACGTTATCGGTCCTTTCACATAATGTGTACGTGTTGTTAGATCCAGGATTAAACTTATCATATATTATTCATTTTGTTGCCTATAAATTTAGTATGGATCCTGAGTTGATAAGGGATCCATTTATGATATTTACACCGGTTGGTGAATCGATAATCGCTAGACGGGTCTATCGAAATTGTGCAGTATTAGCTTGTAGTTATCAGACCCTAGCAGATTTAGTAAAATTTAAAATGGTTAACTTCGATGTTATTATAGGCATGGATTGGTTAGTGTCATGCTACGCTAATGTTGACTGCCGAACAAAGATTGTTAGATTCCAATTTCCAGGCAAGCCAGTCTTTGAATGGAAAGGTAATACGGCAATGCCAAAAGGTAGGTTTATTTCATACCTTAAGGCAAGAAAGATGATCTCCAAAGGGTGTATATACCATCTTGTTCAGGCAAGGGATGTCGATGCTGAACCACCTAGTTCTCAATCAATTTCGGTGGTCAATGAATTTCTTGATGTATTCCCAGACGAACTTCCTGGCCTTCCTCCTGAAAGGGAAATTGAGTTCGGTATAGATGTATTGCCAGACACTCAACCGATATTTATTCCTCCTTATAGAATGACCCCAGCTGAATTGAAGGAATTGAATGAGCAATTAAAGGATTTGCTCGAGAAAGGCTTTATTAGGCCTAGCATATCTCCTTGGGGCGCGCCGATATTGTTCGTACGAAAGAGGGATGGCTCATTACGGATGTGTATCGACTATTGGCAGCTAAATAAAGTTACTACCAAGAACAAGTACCTTCTTCCCCGAATTGATAATTTGTTTGATCAGTTACAAGGTGGGAGATGTTTCTCAAAAATTGACCTAAGGTCGGGGTACCATCATCTAAAGGTTAAAGAGAAGGATATTCCAAAGACGGCCTTCAAGATAAGGTATGGGCACTTCGAATTCCTAGTAATGTCATTTGGACTTACAAATGCACCATCAGCATTTATGGATCTAATGAACAGTGTGTTCCGCCCATTCTTGGACGTATTTGTGATAGTATTTACAGATGATATTCTGGTTTACTCTCACTCGGATATAGAGCATGTGGATCACTTGCGGATAATACTACAAACGCTCCGGGACCATAAGTTGTATGCAAAGCCATCCAAATGTGAGTTTTGGCTGAAGTCCATGGCCTTTCTTGGTCATATAGTGTCAGACGAGTGTAACGCATGTGGATTTTGGAGCTTCAACTTGATGTCTCTTGCTATATTTAAAAAGTTGGGTTTGGGAGCTCCCCGGCCTACTACAATGAGGTTGTTGATGGAGAATCGAATCGTGAAAAGGCCGGTGGGGATTTTTCTTGATGTGCTTGTAAGGGTTGATCAATTCATATTCCCATTCAATTTTGTCATCCTTGATTGTGAAGTTGTGAAGTTCCAATCATATTGGAAAAACCATTCCTAGCTACGGGCTGAGCTCTAGTTGATGTTGAAAATGGGGAACTTAAATTCTAAATAATAATGAGGAACTCACTTTTCATGTATGTAAATCAATGAAGCAACCGACGGATATGAGTGTGGTATCGGTGATTGATACTATTGATGAGGCCGTGGAAACTACTATTGAGAAAGAGTATGTTCGCGAGGTATTGGCGGTGGTGTTGATGAATTATGATGGGGAGAATTATGAAGATTTCGAAAAGATGGTGAATGCCTTAGTGGGTTTGGGGTCTTACAAGTACAACCCAAAGAAACTTGATATTGATTTGACAAACCAACAAATCCTCCAATAAAGCCATCCATCATTGAAACACCTACCTTGGAGCTCAAACCTCTTACTTCACACTTGAGGTATGATTTTTTAGGCCAACCAACACATTGCCCATCATTATATCTATACATTTGACAGAATCACAAGTTGAGAGATTATTGGTACTATTGCAAAAATACAAAAGTTTAATCGGTTGGTCTATTACTGATATTAGAGGAATTCCTCCATGTATTTGAACTCACAAGATTCAACTTGAAGAGGAATGTGTGCCTAGCACTGAACACCAAAGGTGTAACGACCCAATCGGTCATTTTGAGAACTGATATCCTATTTTTGTGTATCATCTATTCCAGAAGCTCTATAGTAATTATTATGATCTGCTTACAAAATTCGAAGTCAAACGGATGTTATTTGGTTCACTTTGGAAATTCTAGCATTCAATTATTTGGATAAATTGTTTATTTCGGGAAAATGTGCTTTGATTGGTAATTTGAAGATCCTGTTAGATTTTAAATATTATTTATGGCATGTAGAAATTGAGTGAGCTAATTTTAGAGTTTGTTTGGTTGGTTTTTGACTATAAAATCGATTTTCGAATTATATATGACTATCCATGGTGAAAAGACGACCACAGAAGAAATAAGACCCAAATTCAAAAATTATTGTTTCTGTTAGGTCCGGGATGTGATTTATGACTTGGTGAGATAGTTGGTTCGTTCCTGAGGCCATCGGGAGTGTTTTTCTGTATTGGTTGGAAAGTTAGTTTTAGGCTGTTGGGGGTTGACCCGAAGAAATAGACCTTCGATGGAAATTCCAAGACTATGAGTGAGTCCGTAGCGTGTATTTTTACTTGTGTGTGCATATATGTTTGTGTCGGGGAAGTCTCGAGTGGGTGTCAGATTTCGGGTTGGAATTGTGGAAGCATAAAATCTGCTAGTGTGGTGTATTTGTTGGGGCGAGCTTCAGTGCGCCCTAGCGGATTGGGACCGCCGCAGTGGACATTGAGCCACTACATCAAAGGTCTTGGTTTTGGCTTGGGCCGCGAGCGCAATCAGGTGACCGATGGCACGGGCTCCGTTATAGCAGATGGCGGGAATTCTAGAATCCTTTTTAAGTGTAATTAAACCCTTCATTCCCCCATTCCGAAAATATTCTCTAAGCACTCTTAGGGCGATTCAAGCATTCTTAGGTGGATTATTCTTGGGGTAAGCTTTTTAAGCCTTGTATTACCTTCATTTACCTTTCTTAAGTTATTTCAATAGTGGGAAAAACCTAGAAATTAGTTGGAGAAGATGGATCGTACATGATTAGGGCTTATTTGATTATTAATCCTAAAAGTGAGATTAATGGATGGGTTTTGCTAGTCTCAGTTTGGATTTCACCAATTAGTAAGTATTAGGATTAAATCATCCATTAATGTTGATGAAATTGAATGTTAGAAAATTAGGGTTTTTACTCAAATTAGGGGTTTTGTATTGTTTGATGAAATTGACCTAGTCTTGAGTTATTTTAGAAATTTATTAGTAGAATTGAACTCCTAGAACGTTGAATTGCATATTTCACTTCCAAAATGATTATTTTACCCTTGTGGGCCTGATTCCCCTTTTTCCATAGTCGTGTTAGGATTAAGGAATAGTCTAGCATTATGGGTGTTGTTAGTTTCCTGTTCTAACGTAGAATTTATATTTTATAGATTTAATCATTCTGAGGCTCTCCGAAATGGAAAGACATGGCTAAGGTTTCATTGTTCGTGGCTCCAGATCGACATTCATGTAGGTTACGACTTACCTTCTGGTTAGACTTTAGTTAGAAAAGGATATCTAGAGTTATATATTGTCGGAGAAAGTATGTTACGCCTTCGGGCATGAAGTTGGACTGGATTACTTACGTTTGGTATTGTTGACTAGTTTGTGGGCTTATCACCGTATTTGCTATGTTTTGTGACTTTTGTTTGCATTCATCTATCTCTTGATATCTCACTTATCATCGTAACTGGAAGGATAATGAAAATATCTTGAAATTGTGAAGTGTACTTTATGACAAGTGTAATTGATATCATACATGGCATACATTCTTATTCATATGATAATTTGTTATGAAATGTGATTAGAAATGATGATAAGTGAGAGAGTATAGCCTCCGAGGTCTTTGTCGGAGAGCGTAAATGAGAGATGAGTGTCCGATGCCCGAGGTCTTTACCGGGATTGTGAGAGTTTCCAATGCCCGAGGTCTTTGTCAGGATCGGAAGAGTGTCCGATGGACGATGTCTTTTGCCGGGATCGGGGGGTACATAGACATCACGGGTCCCCTCATGGGTCATGGTGTCGAGACATAAAGATATTCCGCTCGAAGCATATGTATAAGGAGATTACATTTGGCCAATGCATTGCATTACATATGCATTTATTCTCATTATCTCATTTTTCATCTATTGACAGGTTTTTTTTTATTGTACTTGCATTTGTGATTATTCTGAGAAATCCTGGGAAACTTAGCAGACTTGGGTTTAGGTGTTTCACCATAGGCTATGATTCAGCTATAGATCCTTATATACTTAAGTGGTTATGGTTGGATTGTGTTGTGTTGTACTTGATTGCGAGCATGTCTATTCTTCAGTCTTATACTTTATAGATGTTACCTGACTATTATCGGCCTATGATACCTTCCAGTACATAGTGTTTTTACTGATCCTACTCTTGTTACACCCTTTTTAGGGTGTAGAGTTGTTGCAGATATATGAGTGAGGTTCGATTAGATTTCAAGGATCTCATAGAGTTCATCTAGACTTCTCTATTTAATTCTCATTCTAAATAGAAGTTGTATTCAGGTTGTAGTTCTAATTTTTATTTCAGTTGTATACTTATAAGAGCTTGTACTATTTAGACTAGATTCCTTGGGTAGTGTTGTATTCCGCGTTATCATATATCTATGTTTTTAGACTTCTATTGCTCTTCTTATTTATTTAAGTTGTGGGACGAATCTGCAAGAGACGAGCTCGCCTACCAGGTGGGAAAAAAGGTAAGTGCATGCGCATTCTCCAATTTGGGATACGACAAATTGGTATCAGAGCCCTTTGTTACCTAGTCTATAAGTATAATATCAATATCTAGTAGGGTTTTACTTTTGGTTGTGTTGCGCGCCATACTTATAATTAGGAGGCTATAGAACATCTAGGTGGTAGTATTAGTTATGATAAGTGAAGCTTAGTGGAGTAGACAGTCGCGTTTCTTCACTCAAAACGTGTGCTCGTTGGTTCACTTGGCATTTTTGAGGTTAGTGATGATAGGGGATTGTTGAAACTAAGAGATTGTTGATTATATGAGTATTTCACAGTTATTTAGTATTGAGTGAGTGTGAAAGTCATATATACATTGATATGTTGGACTCATCGTAGGCTAATGGGATCCAGTGATCGACTAATAGGAATAACTCTTGCGCTAGACAAGTGTGGAGATGTGTTTGAAGGATTACCAGGTGTTGCATCTAGTTTTTGGATGACATTGGTGGGCATGGGTATGTAAAGGTTAATACTTGAGAAGTTCTATAATTACTGGTATAATGACTTTGGAGATGATCAAATGATAGGAAGAAAAGTTGCACGGTTGGTTAGATATGTATGGTTCAGCAAAATAAGGTAAGGATTGGTTCTTCGTAGGTGAGCATCATTTACGTACTTTAAAATAAGGTGTTGGTCGAAGGGGTTATTTATGGTAATAGATTGACGACGGTGTGACTAATACTAGGGGTAAAGATCTTTTCAGATATTGATGATCATGTCAGTGAAAAACTTATGAACCAATATAGAAGAAGTATTATTTCTATTTGAGGTTTTTGGCAAGGGTACATTGACGAAAAAATATGAGAATGTTAGCAGATTAAGCAGTGATAGGTCAATAGTAGTGGTTATGATTTGAATGAAAGGTGTGAATTGAGAAATTAAGATAATTTGGAAGGAGTAAGGTGTCTCTTCGAGAAAGGGGAGAATTTGGATTCTAAGCAATGGAAATTCTTGACCCGAATGTGAATATGGTAGCGTTGCTTTCAAATGGGGTAAAATTGTGAGTACGCTCGAAGGAGTTGGTCTACGATAATTAACTAAGTGTCATGAAAATTTTTCCATGGGATTTGTGGTTGGCGACCGATGCAAAGTGAATTTTTGGTGACAAATGTGATAAGATTTATTAGATTGGCGGTTGGCATTGTATCAAAAAGGGTAATCGCACGGCGTTCTTGAAGGAATGGTCTATAATGGATTAATAAGAGGGAATCTTGAGAATCTTCAGTTTGAAGGTAAGAAGAGGTTGTGATCATGGTAGTAGACTGTGCTGAAGCGTTGTTGATTAATAGCACGGGTGAGTATTTCAGGTAGTAAATACTTGGAGGTAACTGCGCAAGGCAAGGTGTATGTATCGTATAGTAGATGCGTTGGGATTTTGGTAAGGTGCAAGGGTTCCGGGATTTGATGCCTTCTGGATTGATAAAAGACAGTGAGGTCTTACTATTAGATACTCAATGAGTAGAGGTGTAGTAAATGAGACCACAGGCTTGGCATCAAAATGTTCAAAGGTGTTGGCTAGTTAAGAGAAAGTACAAGGAGGGTTTGTTTTATTTAGAGTTCATGGGGTTCTATCAGACTTGCATATCGGGTGGAAGTTGAGAAATATGAAGGTTACGATCAAAGGTACAGGTCTTCGGTACTGAGTGATGACTTGGATAGAATCCAACTTTTAGAGTCGTGGGTGATGGAACATGAGTGATTACTCATGAGAAAATGGAAGGGGTAGGTCACCATATGCTTATGGGGAGCCTATCAGTTATGTATGGAATCAGTTCGGATGACTATCGATGATTTAATGATTTAACATTTTATTCTGATCCAGATTTGTTCATTTAGGGTCGGGTGACCCGTGTTTATACTGCCTGAAGGACTTATAATATTCTAGTAAACTACTGACAGAGGTTCGATAGATTTCAATTCGGAATAGAGGTATGACAATGTTATCGGTTCTCATTAGAGTTTGCAAGTAGGATTCATGATATTTTTGGATAACAACGATTCAGACAGTTCTAATGGTTTACACGGGTACGTGGTGATGTATTGAGGAGATATAAATGGTTATGGGAAGTTTGTAGAGTGATCAGTTAATTTTCTACGGATCTAGCATGATAAGGAAATCAGTGGGTGTGCTTATAGTATGGTGATTTAGAGATTCGAAGGAACATTAGACTTGTGATGTGGGTGTATGTGTTTCAAGGGGATTTGGTGCAATGACAGTTTTGATAGTTGGGGAGGAAGGCTAGTAGAATCAGATTATGTTATTATGTACATGTTGGATTTTGGTTGTGGCTTCAACTAAATGATAATGGTGATTATAGTGATAATTGTGGATTCAATAGGACGCTTAAAGATGTACAGTGGTGATCAAATCAGGGAATTCAAGGGGAGTCAGTTCAATTATATGGGAATAATCGGTTGAAGAAATTTCGGGTATGGAAAGGTAGAAAGCTGAGTCATTGAGTCAAGTTAGAGGAAGTTGTGATTGATAACGTAAACAAGTCGTACTATCGGCGTATTTTTTTCCCATGGAGGCTTTCATGTGGTTTATTATAGAGATTCTTTGGATGCCGTCAGCGTTCATACTCTTCTTTATCGTTCGAGGACGAACAATTATTTAATTGGTATCTGATGTAACAACCCAATCGATCATTTTGGGAACTGATTCCCTATTTTGGCATATCATCTATTTCAGAAGCTTCGTAGTAATTATTTTGACCTGCTTGCGAAATTCGAAGTCAAATGAATGTCATTTGGTTCACTTTGGGAGAATGTTTCACTATGGCAATTCTACCAATAAAATGTGCTCTGATTGGAGATCTGAAGATCCTATTAGATTTGAAATATTATTATGGCATGTAGAAATTGACGGAGCTAATTTTAGAGTTTATTTGGTTAGTTTTTGACAATTAAATCAGTTTTAGAATTATATATATATGACTATCTATAGTGAAAAGATGATCACGGAAGAAATAAGACCCAGATTCAAAAATTACTATATTTTTTAGGTCCAAGATGTGATTTATGACTTGGTGAGATAGTTGATTCAATTCTCGAGACCATCGGGAGTGTTTTTGTGTATTTGTTAGAAAGTTCATTTTAGGTCGTTGGGGGTTGAATCGAAGAAATAGACCTCCGATGGAAATTCCGAGATCACGAGTGAGTCTATAGCATGTTTTTACCTATTTTTTCATATCTGGTTTGTGTCGGGGAGGTCTTGGGTGAGTGTCAGATTTCGGGTTAGAATTGTGAAAGCATAAAATCTGTTGGTGTTTGGTGTATTCGCTGGGGCGAGCCTCAATGCGCCCCTGCGAATTGGGTCCGCTGTAGCAGACAGCGGGCCGTTATGGTCAAGGTTTGGGTTTTGGCTTGGGCCTCAGGCGCGGTTGGGTGACCACTAGCACGGGCTCCGCTGTAGCGGACGACGGAAATTCCAGAAAGCTATTTAAGTGTAATTAAACCCTTCATTTCCCCCATTCCGAAAATATTTCTCCAAGCACTCTTAGGGTGATTTCAAGCATTCTTAGGTGGATTCTTCTTGGGGTGAGCTTCTTAATCCTTGTAGTACCTTCATTTACCTTTCTTAAGTTATTTCAATGGTGGAGAAACCCTAGAAATTAGTTGGAGAAGATGGGTCCTACATGATTAGGAATTATTTGATTATTAAGCCTAAAGGTAAGATTAATGGGTTGGTTTTGCTAGTCTATGCTTGGATTGCACTAATTAGTAAGTATTAGGCTTGAATTTTCCTTTATTGTTGATGAAATAGAATGTTGGAAAATTGGGGTTCATACCCAAATTAGGGGTTTTGTATTATTTGATGAAATTGGCCTAGTCTTGAGTTATTTTGGAAATTGATTAGTAGGATTGAACTCCTAGAACATTGAATTGCATATTTCAGTTCCAAAATGACTATTTTTACCCTTGTGGGCTCGATTCCCCTTTCCCATAGCCGTGTTGGGATTAAGGAATAGTATAGCGTTATGGGTGTTGTTAGTTGCCTATTCTTACATAGAATTCATATTTGATAGACTTTAATCATTATGAGGCTCTCTGAAGATGAAAGGAAATGATAAGGTTTGATTGTTCGTGACTCCAGCTCGACATGCCGGTAGGTTATGGCTTACCTTCTTGATGAAAGAAAGGGTCCGGACTTAGCTTCTCAATTTGAGTTATTGACCAAAGGATCGAGGGGGTCAAAGATTTGCCATCAACCCGTGGTTGAAGGCCGAGAATGGCATAGATTGTGGGGAGGATTAGGAGCCATAACTTAATAGCCTTATAGTGATAAGTTTTATTCGGCCTTATGTGTTGGTCTTGGCCGAGGCCTTGCATTTTATTTTGTTGTATTTAATTTTTAGCCTAGCTATTAGTCATCCTAGGACATATTAAAATCATGTAGTAGTTCTTAGCTTGCCTTGGGACACATTCAATGCTTGTAAGGAAACGGTGAAGCCGATAAGGCGACATGGCCAAGAATGCCAAGATAGCACGGACAAGAGGTGACTTGGCCGATGAAGTGGCGGAGACAAGAAGCTTTCCAAGAAGATCATTCAAGAGCCAAATAAGAAAGGTGAAGCTCGGCCTAGGGAAGTGGAGGAGTTGGCCGATAACCACTCTATGGTGCAAGGAATGGAAGCTTCTAAAATGATCCCAAGAAGATGAAGTCTTGCGAAGCCAAAATACATTCCCCCTTCTACTCGGTTACTACAATGGAAATTTGAATAAGATTGAGTTTACCCTTGTCTCTAAGAAAGGCCAAACTCGTTCACACTATGCTCAAAATGTCTGAAGAGACTTAGTTCCCAAGCCAACCCATCCCCTTCCATTGTTCCCATTTCGGCTGAATGGCATTTGTCTTTGTGTCCGTTTGCTTTCCTTCTAGAATGGTCTCTATGGTACTATAAATAGGGCCTTAGGATATTGTAAATAATCAGATTGAGTTTAAGATTAAATCTAAAGTGTGTTTTTCAACTTGTGTGTTGAAGCATATCGATCATGTATGGGTCACCCCTCCCTTTAGTTTAAGTCTTGTTTAGGACTGTGTGAACTAATCAATACCCAAGCTCGAGGAACCCCCTTAGTGGTAAGAAAATGTTACAACTGTGTGGACCAACCTAGCCTAAGCTTCGGGTTACTAAAAGGACTTTCATTCACCCTCACTTGGCTAGTTCACGGGCATTGCACTTAGCAAACCTCAGTCTTAACCTTGTGGCATTGATCACCTTATCCTTGGTGTAGACTCGGGCAATAAAACCCCCGTGTCTCTATCTTTGGGTTCATCGACCTTACTTCACTACAACCACAACCACAACCACTAAACACTTAAACCATATCAACCAACAAACACTTAACCAAATCAACCATCCTTCACCCGAGCTTACAACTCGTGTTCAATCTTTACCCAACCTACTATATAACAACTACCCTTACCTCCCACAGTACTTCATATACATCCCCACCAAAGGTCACCATCTGAAATAGTCCACAAGTACCCGTCCAATCCCGATAAAACCAAACAGTCCTCATAACACACTTTACCAAGAACCGTATTGTTCCGTCATCCTGCCATCATCCAACCACCAAAGACCGAATATCAAAACAACCCTCAACGTGTCTGCAATAACCCCATAAAACACCTTGACCTAACTCTATTTAAATCTACAAGAAATAGCTATCAAACACCCCCACTGTCCCGCCAAACTGAGAACCTGAAACCCCCATTTTGACATCCATTTTTGGGTCAACCCATATCACTAACACCTGACCCAGTTACACAATATCACCCCTCCTTACTTGTATCAGATTGGTATCAGAGCAAGACAATCCCGTCCCACGCTTTGACGTTATGGCACAAGTAAGTGATGAACTTAAAAGGGCCTTGTCCGAAATGGTTGCGGAACAAGTAAGGAGAGAATTTGCTAATCATGCAATCATCAATGATGTTAAATCAGGGGAGAAAGTTACTAAAAACAACCCCATACATATTGAATATAATGCACAAGATGCACCAAGAATTGAAAGAGGAGGTGACCGGATGTTACGGTTCGACCTTCCAACATTTGAAGGAAACTTGGATCCCAAGGAGTTTCTCGAATGGCTAAGGGCCATTGAAAGACTCTTTGAATTCAAAACTATAATGATCACCAATGCTTTAATATTGCCACGTTAAAGCTTAAATCGTTTGCCTCCGTGTGGTATCAAAATTTAAAGGCAAGCTAAAAGAGGCATGGCAAGTCCAAGATCAATTCTTGGGAAAGGTTGAAGAAACACTTAAAAAGAAAATTCCTGCCCCGAGAGTATGAACAATATTTGTATCTTAAACTCACCAAGGTTCGGCAAGGTGTTCTTAAGGTTGAAAAATACATCCAGGAATTCGATAAGGTCACAATGTTGTGTGACTTAGAAGAAAAAGAGTTGTAACACATTGCACAGTTCATTGGCGAGCTAAGTGTGGAAATTCTAGAAAAAATGGAAGTGTCCACTTACACAACATTTGAGGATGTGTGTCATTTGGGACTAAGGTTTGAACGACAACAAAAGAAGGTTGTCACGAGACCTTACACTAAGACCATGAGTGTTAATGAGAAGGTTGGCACGTCCTATTCTAATTGCTTGTACAAACAAGACGATGAAAACAAGGGCAAGGGAAAAATGGAAGTTGCCCAAGGTGCCGATAAAGGCGGTAAGAGATGTTACAAGTGCCAAGGACTGGGACATTTTGCTAGGGAATGTCCCAACCCGAGGACCATGACACTTGAATAATATAAAAGAAGTGGCGATGCCTTTGTGGTAGAAGAGACCAAGGCAGACGAAAGCTAATAAGAAGAAAAGGATATTGTGGAGAATAATAAAACTACACACTTTATCTTTTACTTTGCACAACTCCCTCCGTCAATAATCAAACTACACACTTTATCTTTTACTTTGCATTGTGTGTAGAAAATCTGCTCTCTCTGATTTTTGTCAAGCTCCTCCAATTATGCACTTAGCACGTGTTAAGGACTAGACTCACACCATCCTCTACAATAGCCTCGTCTTCTTATTGGCTTTCGTCTGCCTTGGTCTCTTCTACCACAAAAGCATATGTAAAGTTAACTACTGTCGGAGAAAGCATATTACACCTTTAGATATGAAGTTGGGTTGGATTACTTAGTTTTGGTATTCTTGACTAGTTTATGTGCTTATCCCCATATTTGCTATGTTTTGTGTCTTGTGTTTGCATTCATCTCTCTTGATATCTCACTTATCAACGTAATTGGAAGGATAATGAAAATGACTTGAAATTGTGAAGTGTACTTTATGACAGGTGTAATTGATAACGTGCATGGAATAAACTCTTATTCATATGATGACTTGGTATGAAATGTGATTGGAAATGATGATAAGTGAGAGAGTATAGCGTCCGAGGTCTTTGCCGGAGAGCATAAAGGAGAGATGAGTGTCTGATGCTTGAGGTCTTTGCTAGGATCGAGAGAGTGTCATATGTCCAAGGTCTTTTGCCGGGATCTGGGGTACATAGACTTCACAGGTCCCCCATGGGTCATGACTTCCGAAACGTAGAGATATTCCACTCGGAGCATGTGCGTACGGAGATTGTATTTGGCCAGTGCATTACATTTCACATGCATTCATTCTCATCATCTCATTTTACATCTATGGACCGGATTTGTTTATTGTACTTATGTTTGTGATTATTCTGAGGAATCGTGGGAAACTTGGCAGACTTAGGTTTAGATGCTTCACCATAGGCTATGAGTACACTATTGATCCTTCTGTACTTAAGTGGTTATTGTTAGACTGTGTTGTGTTGTACTTGATTGCGAGCATGTCTATTATTCAGTATCTTACTTTATATATGTTAGCTAACTGTTGTTGGCCTATGATACCTACCATTACATAGTGTTTGTACTGATACTACTCTTGCTACACCCTTTTCGGGGTTTATAGTTGTTGCAGATACATAAGTGAGGTTCTATTGGCCTTTAAGGATCCATGTAGTTCATCTAGACTTCTCTGTTTAATTCTCATTCTAAACAGAAGTTGTATTCAGGTTGTAGTTGTAATTTTTATTTCAGTTGTATACGTAGAAGCTCTTGTACTATTCAAACCAGATTCTTTGGATAGTGTTGTATTACGTGTTATCATTTATCAATGTTCTTAGACTTGTATTGCTCTTATTATTTATTTATATTTTGGGACGAATATGTAAGGGACGAGTTCGTCTACCTGGTGGAAAAAATGGTAGGTGTCCGCGCGTTCCCAAAATTGGGATTTGACAAAAGGAGGTTGAATCCTCATATTCAAGAAGTTCTAAAGAAAGAAATCAACAAGTGGTTAGATGTTGGAGTAGTTTATCTAATCTGGGATAGTCCTTGGGTGAGTCTGGTGCAATGTATGTCAAAAGGGGGTGGAATGAATGTGGTTATGAATTAGATGAATGAGTTGATTCCAACATATACTGTCACCGGGTGGAGAGTATGCATGGATTACTGAAAGCTAGATCATTGGACCAAAATAGATCATTTCCTTATGACTTTCATGGATCAAATGCTTGAAAGGCTTGCGGGGAGAACCTTCTATTGCTTCTTGGATGGTTATTTGTGACATTATCAAATTACCATTGCCCCCGAAGATCAAGAGAAAACTACTTTCACTTGCCCTTACAATACTTTTACATTCAAGAGAATGCCATTTGGCTTATGCAATGCTCCCGCAATCTTCCAACGATGCATGGTGTCTATTTTTTCCGACATGGTTGAGGTGTCCATTGAAATCTTCGTGGATGAATATTTCGTGGTTGGAGATTCTTTTGAGGGTTGCTTGAAAAATCTATCCCAAGTCTTGAAGGGGTGCGAAGAAACAATCTTGGTTCTTAATTGAGAGAAATGGCATTTCATGGTAAAAGAAGGCATTGTTCTTCATCACAAGATTTTGGAAAATGGGATAGAGGTTAACAAGGCAAAGATTATAGTTATCTCAAATCTTCTTCCTCCTATCACCGTAAAAGAGGTTCAATATTTCTTGGGTCATGCCGGATTCTATAGAAGGTTCATCAAGGACTTCTCCAAAGTGGATAATCCATTGTGCAAGTTGTTAGAAAAAGAGACCAAATTTGTATTTTATGATGTATGTCTAAGGCCTTTGAATGTTTGAAAGAAAATCTCACCTCGGCTCTAATTATTATCACTCTGGATTGGTCAAAACCATTTGAACTTATGTGTGATGCAAGTGGTGTAGCCATGGGGGATGTTCTTGGGAAAAGGCGTGAGAGGATTTTTCACCCTATCTAATATGCAAGTAAAACTCTCAATGGGGCTCAAATGAGTTACATTGTTGCCTAACAAGAGTTGCTTGCAATTATCTATGCATTTGAGAAGTTTTGAGCTTATTTGTTGGGTACTCATATTATAGTCCACACCGATCATGCGACCCTTCGATACCTCATATCTAAGAAAGATGTTAAGCCAAGGCTAATGCATTGGGTGCTTCTTTTGCAAGAGTTTGACTTTGAGGTCAAGGATAGAAAGGGGTGTGAAAATCAACTAGCAGATCATTTGTCATGACTTGAAGAAAATGGGAGGCTCATTGATGAGATTGATGTCAATGAGTCTTTTCTGGATAAGCAAGTATTGGCGGCTTCACAAGACTTGGTGTCCTGGTATGCCGATTTTGCTAATTATGATGTTAGTGACATCATGCCAGAAGATTTGAACTTTCAGCAAAAGAAAAAGTTCTTGAACGATGTCCGGAAGTGTTATTGGAATGAGTCATATCTTTTCTGAGTGTGTACTAACAACATCATATGGAGGTGCATTCCCGAGGTTGAATTTTTTATATAATTGAGGTTTGCCACTCTTCACCCATCGCGGTCATCATAGACGGAGGCTAAGATTATTCAAAGTGATTTCTATTGGGCGACTATATATGAAGATGCCCATGATTTTGTAAAGGCATGTGATAAATATGGGGGCATTTCTAGACGGCATGAACTGCCTATGACGTAAATTCTTGAGGTGGAATTGTTTGACGTTTGGGGAATAGACTTCATAGGTACTTTGTTGAGTTCCTACAACAACAAGTACATCCTTATTGCAGTTGACTAAGTATCAAAATGGGTGGAGGCTGTGATGCTTCCAAATAATTAAGGAAAGAGTGTCACTGCGTTCTTAAAAAATATCATCTTATCAAGGTTTAGTACTCCAAGGGCAATCATTAGTGTTGGGGGTTCTCACTTTTGTAATCAGTTGTTTGGAGCTCTTCTTGAAACATATAGAGTAAAACACAATGTTGCAACATCCTATCATCCTCAAACAAGCGGGCAAGTTAAAGTGTCAAGTCGGGAAATCTAGAGCGTCTTGTCCAAAATGATGAATGCTAATTGGACTTGGTCAAGGAAGTGGGATGATGCACTATGGGCATATCGGACAACATATAAGACACCAATTGGCATGTTCCCTTACCGGTTGGTGTTTGGTAAAGCTTGTCATTGTTTAAACCTAATTTTTAACCTCCAATAATTTTATTTAATTATCCAAAGTTTCCGAGTCACAGACATAGTGAAATATACTTTTTACAAGACAAAAATAATTTTACAATATTATTTCGAAAGTATTTTGTCATTTCATTTGAAAAATATTATCCAGTATATTCATTGTATATCATTTCTTATTTTTACATTATTTTGATCATTAATCATAATTTTCAAAATTAAAGTAAAGATTATTATGCAATTACTGATTAAATTCGCAATTGCAATTAATCAATATTTTATTCTGTCAAAATTGGGAAATGGTTTACTCAAATAAGATATTTAAGTTACATCTCAATTTTCAAATCCTTTAATTTTAAAATAATTTTTTTTGCATCACTTAAAGATTTTTATCTCCGATTAATATCAAATTTGGGCTCAATTTGAAGCATATGATTTAATTTGGTTAATTGAAATTATTTTAATTATTTAAAAAATGTTTCCCTTTACTTCATTTAAAAACGCAACTTGGGCCTTGTTATTTCCTTTTTAAACGGCCAGGTCCAGCTCAATTGGATCGTGACCCAGCCCAATATGCCTTATATTACGCATAATCGGACAGACCCACCCATTCCCCTTTTGGTCCCAATCGCGAACAAAAGCCTAGGGCTTCGTCTTCTATTCCACAACACTGAGAATGGAAAGGCTCAGTGTACCATCGCCTTTTACAAAGCTTGATTGTTTATTTTGGGCAAGAGCAATTAATGCTCTTACGCTTTCTCGCACAGTTTGACCGCAGAGCCACCACCACCACCCCACCAAAGGTGAGGTTGCCCCTCTCGTACTCTCCTGCTGCGATTTTATGATCTTTTGTCTCATTTGCTTTCAAACTTTGCGTTGTGATTGGTCAAAAACTGTGGGGAGGGAAATTTCGCCCCAATTTATTTTCCCACATCGGCCAGAATTTGAAATCCCATTATTAACGGTCCAGAATTTGAAATCCCAAGCTTTTATATTCTTAAGAGCTATTTTCGGAAAAAAATTAGACTGGTTTTGAGTATGTATTGGATTCCAAGCCCTTTTGTGGAGTCCTTAATCTCGAAATTGGTCTTCTAGTTTTAAAACCTTTCTTTTATTGTGTGCGCGAGTGTGATCGACTGTGGAGTTGGAGAATCAAGACCAACCTCGACCCTAGGCTACCACGAAGAGAGGTAACCCCATTTCCTTTTATATTCTTGTTAATTTAGGCAATTTTTAGCTAATTTATTTGATTACCGATGTGTTTATATGTTATATGAGCTTATCTAAGTGAATTTATCACTTTTAAGTTGAATATGATGGTTGTTTTAGTTTAAGAAAAGCATGAAGTAATTTTTTGTATAACTAATGTAACTATAAGTCTGTTTAGTTTGGTTTTTACTTGATTGTGTATGTAATTGTGCTAGTCTAGAATGAGTTTGAGTCAATAGGAAGTATGAACATAACAACTTGTTAAGATGAGTGATAGACCTTTAGTTGATATCACTGCTTTAGAAAGACTAATGTTGGACCTTGGTGTGATAATGACTCATTTATAATAATAGTATATGCTTAATACCCAAAATCTGAAATAAGCCTGTTTATCTACTCATCTTGTAGCTAAGTATTGGTTTTAAGTTGATCTTGTGTGAGTATGTTTCAAAAAAATAGATTTGGGAATAGTATAATGACCTTAAGCTTATTTTAAATGGTTTCACATGTTAAGATGTTTCCAACTCATAGACACCATTTGAATCCTGTTTTAGATAAGCATGGGCCAAAACCTAACTTAGAATACTTGCTTAAGATTATATCTTGAGATAATGAAATGGTTTAAGCTTGAAAATCATATACACCTAGGTTTGAGGTCAGTGTTAGTTAACAATGAGAGTAAAAATCTGGTCTAGCTCACTTGTTATGTATCACAATGATAAATGGTTAAGAATATGATTGGTAAAAACACAGTAAATCTCTTTTAAGTGTTAACAGGTCTGTGTGGGTATGTGTTGCCAAAATTATGTGTCTATTGGGAAGTTTGTTGGGTATCTAAACAGTAGGCTTCCAAGGTTTGTTTTGATTCATCCCATGTCTAGTTTATGCTTGTTTTTCTTGAGTGTGAATTTAGTCCAAGTCAAAATGTTTTCTAATTCTTGTAGCATGAAAGTCTGTATATTTGCATTCGTGTCTCTATTCAGACTCTACCATGTATGTCTTAATTTAAACTGTGATATGACAGTATGTGTAGTTCTGTACGAGTTAGTAAATATCATCACCAGGATGCTACTTGATGTTTTAGACTCAAATAATCACTTACATGCCTTGATATGTCACTATTATCTTGTATGTGTTTTCTTCTACATGCTAGTTCAGAGGTCTTAGCCTCAGCATTATTTGTCCAGTGCCTTTCCTCAGGGCTTGGTTTGTCTGCTTTCAGTCTGAGTTGGATAAGTCTCAAGGTAAAACTAGTGTAATAATATTATGTTGAGTATCTTGTTTGTATATTTCTGTATGCCCAGTACCATGTTGTCACCAAGTATGCACTTTTAAAAAGGAATCTCAACTAACTTGAAATGGCTTTAACCTATTGTGCTTGGTTTCCTTCCTACCTGTCTTGATTGTCTTGTTTACCACTTGTCTTAACAAAGATTAATTAAGCTAAATTAAACTTGAATAGGTCAAGTATGATATATTAGAGACAGGACATGTCTAGTTATGATAGCACACTTTCTTTAGGTTCCAGTCCTGATGTGTATGACTTCAAATCTGAAATCTGAGAAATCATAGATGTTGTTGTTTTACCTTATGAACATAAGCCGGTTGTCCATGCTGTATGTGATAACTGAGCATTTGAAATACATGAGTTGTGCCTCCTTATCTGTGATTGAACTTAGTTTTCAAGAATCGTGAAAGCATGTAAATGAGAATGAAGTGTCTGTTGTGATTTGTATGTATGTATACCTATCTCATTTACCTTCATCCATCTTCTACTATGCTTTTGCTTAAGGTATATGTGGGATATACATCAGGATATACAGACTGTAGACCAAGTATACTCGATATACAAGGTATACGTGTCAAGTATATCACTGTGTATATCATTTTAACTAACCTGTTTTATATGTCTGCTGGGCCTGGCCCATTTCTCATCTCTTTTATATCGTCTCTATGTGTTGTCGTGTCCTTTGGGGCCAGGCCCGTACTTGTTATGCCTTCATCAGTACACTGTTATGTTTCAAATGGGCTCAGCCCAATTGTTGCGTTACATTATACCAGTTTAATGTTGGGTTGTTTCACCTTTCGTATATTATTGTCCCATGAGTGGTGTTCATTTCTTTGTGCATATATTTCCAGCCTGTTTTGTGCCTAGTATACATAGCTATTTATAAAAAAATTGCATTTAGTTTGGATAGGTTTAGGTACCTTCTAACCTTTTTCTTTCTTTTCCCCTCTCTTTTTCCCTTTGCGCGGCTGGATCGTGAGCCGTTTGGGCTAAGGAAATCATCCCTTTAGTTGGGCCTATGGCCCAACGCCTTTTTTGATCGAGTCTGGGCTTGTAGCTGCGCTTGATGGCCCAACTATGTGTGAAAATAGTTAACTAGTGGGCTCGGTAGGCCCACCTGCCTAACGTTTCTCTTTATTTTCAGTATTTCATTTTTTATGATTGTATTTTGTAAAAATATACTTGATATACATATATTGGAAGCCGAAATGGCTATGACTTAGGATTAGGCAAACGATACGTACATCATTTAGCACGGATAGGTCCCTGAAATGATTTTCAAAAGAACTTTGCCCATTAGGAGATCAAGAAACAGTTTCTGTATTTTGAATGAAAAAATGAATTTCGAGTAAATTAATTTATTTATAAAAATGTTCAGATATTTAAAAGGGTTTTTAACTTGGAAATGGAATAATTTTGGCAAAATGGATCGTATTTGACATAACTGTTGGACTGATTTGGAGTAATGAAAACTGGACCATTTTGGACTAAAAGAGTTATTTTATATAATATTTAAATTGTAAAGATGGGTTGATTTTACAAAACCTTTAGGGACCATTTTTTTGGCCAAGCCCAATTATGCTGATTTTAAAATGAAAGAAAAGGATTTCAAAATGACTTGAGTTGACCTATTTGTTGGGAAGTAGGATATAAGTTGACCTTCAAAAAGATAATAGAAGGAAAGACTTGTGTTTTATTGTCTAAAATCTTAGCATGTCATTCTAAAAAAAATTACACTCTGTTTCCAATAATTTTTTTGACACGAAGAAATATATAAGGGATGTTTGGAAAACCCATTGAACTAAAATGGAGTTTTACTCAAATTGAATTTTGAGTGTGCTTTAGTCTGAAAATAAATTGATAAAATTACCCCTATACGAACCTTTTTAGGTGGAATTCAACTCCTTGGTTTTCAAAAGACCTTTTACGATTTGAAATGAAATGAATGACATGTTAATGATTTTTTACGGAAAGTAAACATTTTTAAGCAATCTATAACAAATAAACATGCTATAAAACCTGAAGGTCAACTGTATTCTACGGATCTTTAATATTGGGGTGTCTAACTTACCCCTGGGATCTCCAGAACCTTTGCCTCGAACTCTGGTTCAAAAGAATTATTCACTAAATTTTGAATAAACTCTTTTTCCCAATTTTCTTAATTTACCTATAAATTAGGTGGCGATTCTAAAAATTAAATATTCAATTAGAGCACCAACAACCTCTTAGTATATTTTATGCTTCATGTAAAAGTGAACTATAATGGTCATCTCTCGGTGGAACTTGAGCATAAGGACATGTGGCTTTGAAAAAGTTGAATCTTGATTGGGGTGATGCCTCACAGTTGAGAATGGGGAAATTGAATGAGTTGGATGAATTCTGACTTTTAGCTTTCGAAAGTTCCTCTCTCTACAAGGCCCGCATGAAATATTTCCATGACAAGAAGATATTGAAAAGAGAATTCAGCCCAGTAGACCAAGTCTTATTGTTAAACTCAAAGCTACGGTTGTTTCCTAGAAAATTGAGGTCAAATTGGTTTGGGCCATTCAAAGTCACTCAAGTATTTCCCCATGGGGCAATTGAAGTTGAATGTCTAAGTAGAGATAGAATTAAGGTGAACAGGAAAAGGGTTAAGCACTACTTGGGCGTAGCCGGTGAAGTGAAGATACTTGAGGTGCTCTACCTTAATGACTCATGATGACAAGGGTAAAATCCTGGTGAGGGAGTTTTATGCAACATATGGGGCCTTGTTGAATGAGACAATGTCAACAAGCCAAAATCTTGTAAGGGCTGCTTGATTGGGTACCAGTTCGAGGGGTTGATGTAGATTGCTCTGCCGATGTGATAAATAAACACGACTTCGGGCAAAGAGAGGGAGATCCTGAAGAGGGTTGGCCACCTCGTTATTCATAGTATGATGAAAGAATAAAAAATCCAGTCGATCAGAGAGTTTGGGTGGCCTCAGTAATTTATACAAAAACACCAAATTGGATTGACCCGAAGTTCTCTATTCATAAAAACACGCTCAACATCGAGGCAAATTTTTAGTTATCTATCATAGCTTCGAGGGTGTTGCCATCAAAGAATGACAATGATATCTCCCTCAAGAAGGCTATAATAATTGCTTCACTCATGTCGAGGTTCATGGTTGACGTGGGGAAGATCATCTGGAAAGAGATCATGGAGCGTGCAATTAGAACTAATACCTCATTGCCTTTCTCGAGCCTTATTACAGCTTTGTGTCAGAAATCAAAGGTGCCTAAGATTGATCGAATCGACCGTTGGCAACTATATCATAGACATACGACATCACAAGAAGTAGGGATGATGAAAACCCCTTACAAAAAGAGAACAAAAACTGAAGAATAGTTGAGGGCCTCTATCATTGAGCTTGATCCGCACATCCTTAGCAATGAAGGGTAGACCACTACTACTTCAGCCACTACTTCAGATCCCGCTCCCTTCACCTACATGGCCACATCCTCTGTCACGGTATTAGGGCAAGGTATTCCTAGGGCGGGTATGCGGTTGATCAAGTTTGTTAATGCCAAAGTAAGCAAGCTTGTGAGTGAGTTCCCTACTTTTGTAAAATAAGCTATTGAGACAGCCTTAGCACCTCACACTGCAGCAATTGAGGAAGTTAGAAATGAACAATGAAATATCAATACTCGACTTCAGTCAATTGAGCTTCATCTTGAGGGTATTGATGGTGGTGGTTATGATGGTATCCCCGCTATTCGAGTAGATTTAGAAAAGGTCAAGGCAAGAATTAGAGAGTTCAACTCTTCCGACATAGAGCCTATTGGGCCTATTCTACCACCGGCCGCAGAGTTGTTCTCTACTCAGCCTCTCGAGTCTACGGAGGCACGTGTTGATCACTCCTCTTAAGAAGACGAAGGAGATGATGAGGAGGAAGAAGGAGATGGTTCTGGGGGTGAGAATGGTAATGAGAATGAGACTGATATAGCTGATGCAGCACTAGAGAGAGTCAACTTTTAGGCAGCTACGGTAGGGATTGATGAGATCGAGGTAGATACTTACGTGGTAGTTCAGCGTTTCTTAGAGGACTTGCAACGACAGGGAGGAAAGAGTGCCACCACATTGTCCGCATATGCCCATGGAGCCAGTATATCCTCAACCCCACCATTGGACATTCCACTTCCCCATTCAATTAAGACAATACGGTCTACACCTGAGTCCATAGCTAGTGATGTTGTTGATCCTACTCAGCCACCTGATATCCTACCTAGTGATGCTCTTAATTTTACACCACATTTGGAGATCGTACTTGTTGGCAATACTATGACTCCACACACGGAGTTTGATACTGTTGATGCAGACACGACTTAGAAGGATGATTGATGCATCCTTAGAGAGTTCCTCACCTCATGTTTTACATTTTATGCATTGGGGATAATGCATGCTTTGTAGTTGGGGGAAGGACAGCTCATGTTGGGTTGTGGATGTTTTTTGTCGCTCTTGGTTTTTCTTAGCCAGTGTTCTTTTTTGAGAACATTATTTTTTGTTGAACCTGGAATGTTTAGATAGTTTGTTTTGTACTATTTAAGCATAACTAAGCATTGTGACTTATATTGTGTTAGTCTGGTTAGTTTATGGGATGTGTTTTCTTTATTTTTGAACTTATCCCTCCGAAAATTTTAGTTGTGCATATGTACTTGAGAGGATAAGGAATTGAGACACATCACTCATTCTGTGACACTGTATCTATTATAATATTGATTGATAATTACCTTGAGGATTTAGTTGGAAAGTTAATTTGAAAATAGTAAATGTGAACCATATGCCATGTGTTGTGAGGTTTTGTTGAGTTCTTATGCATTATTGTGGTCTAGAACTTGCCCGGAATGTGTTTCAAAGTGAAATCCTAGACTACACTTGGTTTGAAAAGGGATGTTAGACCTTCAATGGACTGTCATTATGCCTTAAATTGCCTACTAGTGAATACTCTCCCTAGTTAACCCCGTTTGAGCCTTGAACCTTTTTTGGCAACCATGTTACAAGCTTTATCCTTTTGTTCTTCAATTGATCTATCTCTTGGCATCCTACCTCTCTAAGTACTTTGAAAGTGCAAACATAGGCTAAAAACCTATGTTTGGGGGTGATATGGTCGGTAAGTTGTAATTTGGGAGTTTTGTGAAGAGTGAAAATGTGAGAAGTAAAAAGAAAAAAGAAAAGCAAAGAAATGGGAACCTCCAGCGTTATTTTGAAAAAGAACAAAAGAAAAAAGAAAATGGAAGGATGAAAAAATTATGTATAAAAGGGAAGACTAGGTTGTGAAATGAAATATGAAAAATGGAGGAAAAGTTGAAAGGAAATGTGCTTAAACGTGGAGAACTATAGTGCTTAGAGAGGTTTCGAGTCACTATTTCCAAATGATACCCTACCTCAACGAAAATCCTACATTACAACCAGAAAGTCCTAGTTGAGTTCAAAACGAGTATGTTTACAATAGAGGAGGAATACATGAAGAGCAAGCCTATGGAAACACATGTGTGCACTTTGAACATATTTGGGAGTGTGAGTGTGTTCTCGTCTTTTTTGTCTTTTGTCCCTTGTGTTTTGTAATTATGTGTATTTTAGGGACTTCATTTGTTCATTGTGAGGGCAAGTGGATTACAACATTTGATAAAAGAAAAGCCTTCCGAACTGAGACATCTTGGCTGAATCTTTCATACTAATAAAATCCTGTCACCGATTGAAGCTAAGGTTAATTTATGACTTTCTGAGTAGTTGCACCATGGTTTATAAAACAGAGTGAGGGACGAGCTTGTCTTGAGTGCATGACTGTAACTAATTGCTATCACTGTTATAATTATTCTTACTTTGTGATGCTTGAACGTTTATCTTAGGATTGTAGTGTCATTTTAGTTGCTTGAGGAAAAGCAAGAGTTTAAGTTTGGGAGTGTTGATGTACCGTGAAATTATGGTACATTTGATACTATTTACTTAAGCTTTTGTAACTTTTTAAGTGAATTTTTTGTCGTTTCTTATGTATTTGTGTTTTTTTGTAGGACAAGACATTAGAAAATAAAAAACGAGCAAAAACAAGTCAAGAGTGCAGCAAAACACAAACTGCGAGTCGCAGGACCAGCGGAGGAGGTGACAATGTAAGCATAACAGGTGCATGCGAGACGCGGATGTACCAATTGAAAAATTACTGAAGCCTGAACTAGTACTTCCCGTGATACGGAAGTTATTCCTGCAAGACGCAGGATACTCATGCGGTATCTTCTGTGATTCGCAGGAGGTGACATGGGGTATTTTTATCCAAACGGTATACACATTTTTGGGATATTATAAATATTCTCTTAGGGTTTTGTAATGAATATCTTTGATTAAGTTTTTGTTCACTTTCATTAAAGACAATACTTAGTGGTTGTTGAAGCTTTCAAGAGAGATTATATTCCATGTTTTAGCTTTTTCATCAACATTATTGTAAGTTTTCATAATTGATATTATGATTGAAGCTTTTGCATTTATGATTATGAGTAGCTAAACTTCTTAGCTAGGATTGTGGGATCGAAATGTGTTGGTTATGTGATTGGGGTCTTGAGCTTTTAGCTTTATTTATATGCCATTAATATTCTCCAACTATCCTTTATATTTTAAATTACTTTTAATGGTGGCCAACTTTAAATGTGCCTAGATATTTTTATTTTGTTTGGAAAAAAATAAAAATTAGAAAAAGGATAGTTAGCAAGGATTAGAGGTTTTAAACTTCATCTAATGACTCGAGCTAGGAATAGAAGAGTCAGTTTGAGATAAAAATGGTTGAACAAATTTTCACATTCTAAGGCTTGGAAAAACTTAGCAATGAAATTCACCGATTTAGTTGGAAAACTTTCGACGAACTTAAAAGAAATCATTGTCTAGATCATTTCAACATATAAGTGAGTTAGAGCAAAGAACCAGTCGCATTCCATTTGGAACCACAACCCTAGTCATTTTACCAATTGTTAAAATCAAGTATTTGAATCTGTTAACTCTAAGTTACGATAACAATTAATCAACAAATTATTTTCCCCTTCTCTAGAAATTAAGACTATTAATCGGGCATTACATTCAGTAAGTAGATTTCTTCTTTGTATTCTATGTGGATTCGACCCCAACCTCATTGATTTTAATAATTGACAATGACCGCTTTATACCTTTTTTAGAGGTATAATTTGGGTGTCACCCCCCCCCCCCCCCCCCAAATTTTAACAAAAGATTAAAGGTTCAAGGTGTTTTCAAGTTGATAACTAAAGAATGCCGGCTCGATTTTCAGGGAATTTTTCTTTTCCAAGCCCGTTAGAAAACCAAGTTAGATTCTTCAATTGACATATCCTTTTAAACTTCATAAGTGAGTTTTTCAATTATATTTTATAGTAAATAATAATAGTAAGAATCTTTAGTATTCAATTATGTAATTTTTTAATTTTATCTTGTATTTTAAAATTTAATTTAGGCATTTTAAGCTATTTTTGTTTTTCAATTTTCTTTTATTTTTCATTTCTCTATTTTAAAATGTCTTTTTATTTTTCTGCTTTTTCCTTTTTAGTTTTAATTAATTGATTTTACAACTTTTTAGTTAGATCATTAATTATGTTTTGTTATTCAATTTCATTTAAATTATTTTCTTAATTTTATGTAATCTTTTAGATATTTAATTACATTGTTTTAGTTCTTTTACTATGCATGTTCAATTTATAGTTTTCTGTTTTAGTGAAGGTGTAAACTTGCATATGAATGTAGAACTATAATAATAACTTTATTTCGGAAAAGAGCCATAAATACTCCATGGAATATGGTTCACAAAATTACAAACATATTAGGTAAAAATTTATGCCGCCCTCTCTCTCGGCGCACGTTAGGTGACTGCTACCTCGCGCTTCCTCGGATGGCGAGAGGGCGTCCGAAGAGGACTAAACCACCGGCACCGGAATGGCCAGGTGGATGGAAATCCCAAACTCAGAAGCAAGGATCATTGAAAGGGAAATCAGTGCAACTACACTTAGCACTCGAGATGGATATAAATGATGAACTACAATAGCCAGATCTGGGTAATATTTGTGCAACAACTAGTACTCCCATGGTGACTCAAGCTCGTACGCAACAGGTGATGGTTAATTAGATGGGTTTGTCATTGGAGTGTTCAACTACAAAATCACCACCTGTGACTCAAGTGGGTGGTGGTGAGAGTAAAGCGAAGCTGCCGACAGTGGTGGAAAATTCTCCAAAAGCTGCAGATACTACAACAATGGAGAAGAAGGAAACAACTGATGGCAGGACATGGGTTGGGCTACTCAATCGGAATAAGTTGGCGTCTAACCTATGTACCGCTGGTAATTGAATAAGGGGAAGTAGTGATACATTTATTGAAGGAGGATATTGTAGATGAAAACCTCAAATGGAGTCGTGCACTAATCATGTATGTGGTTGGTAATAGACCATCAATTGGGGATGTTGAAAGGTTTGTTGCTAATCAATGGAATTTTGTGGCTAAACCTAAGGTCTTCTATGATAGTGATAGGTACTTTGTTGTGCGTATGAAAAGCATAGAGGAAAGGGATGAGATACTGCTCTCAGGCCCTTATACACTTAACAACAGACCTATCATACTGAAGTCTTGGACTGCAGGATTTGATTTTAATGAAGAGGTATTGAAAACTATTCCTCTATGGGTTCGATTACCCCACCTAGATTTGAATTATTGGAGTATGGAGGCCCTAAGTAAGATAGAAAGTGGATTAGGTCGACCACTATATGCTGATGAATGTACTACCATGCAGAGAGGATATTCTATGCTCGCCTACTGATTAAAATGCATGTCACTAGGCCACTCCCAAAGTCTATTAAAGTTTGTGATCCTGAGGGTGGGGTGGTTGATCAAACAGTGGTATATGACTGGAAACCTATGTACTGCCCTGTATGTTGTCAAATTGGGCATGTATGTCCTACCACAAAGCAAAAAAAATATGAACAGAGGGATCCACCACCTGCAACTAAACAACAGAAAGTTTGGAGAGCTAAAAGAGTTTTAGATCCCAAAGTGGATGCCATTGATGCACAACGAAGGTGGCTCGAGCAGTTATGTGAAGAGGAAAAACTGTCTAGTCTTAAGAGTAAGATCCCAGTACAGGTGACTGATGATGAATGGATCAAGTCTAGTGGGAAATCTGTTGCTAGAACTTTGGTCAATCCTCCTTTGGTACAAATTGGTAGTGTGAGTGTTCCATGCCCTCAACTCTGATTTTTTAGTGGATCATGGCACATCTTCTAGTAGCAATAAGGTGGATACTGAGGGGAGTAATGGGGGTTGTGGTATCAGCACACCTATTCCATGCCTATTACTATAGTAGCATGGAATGTATGAGGGATAAATAAGGTGTTAAGCACCAGGAGTTTAAGTAGTTTTATAGGAGTAACTATGAAGCTCTCATAGAATTAATTGAAAATAGAGTACAAGAAAGTAATGCACCAAAGATTATAAAAAAATGGGTGGGCAACTAGCATTGGGTGGCAAACTATCAAGAAGCACCAGGGGGTAGAATATGAATATTGTGGAATCCTATTCAGATAGAGTTTAATGTGACTGGAAATATGTTCATAACACTGCTTTTGAGTTCCGTTTAAGTGTGGTCTACGGGCTACATACTGTAAAGAATATGAAGCCTTTGTGGGATGATTTGAAGGGATATGTATGTGATCTAGCAGGGCCTGGGCTGATTATGAGAGATTTTAATACAATCCTTTCAACTGATGATAGAATATATGGTAATGTTGTGCAAGAGGTTGAAGTAAGATATTTCAAAGAATTCATACTTGATACAGGGTTGGCTGAGTTAAAATCCACTAGGAGAAAATATACCTGGTCTAATAATCATATTTTGAGTAAGATAGATTGGATGTTTGTGAATTCTTACTAGATGCAGCAGTGGCCTCATACTGAAGGGAACATTATGGATCCATTCTTCTCTGACCATAGCCATTGTGTTAACTTTGAAGATACAACAGCTAGCAGGCCCAAGTCTTTTAAGTTCTACGATTACGTAGTAGATCATCCTAATTTCTCACCTGTGGTAGCTGCACATTGAAGGAAATATATCCCTAAATATTGTATGTTGTCTCTCTGGGCCAAACTAAAACTGTTGAAGCAAGGTATGAAGTCCATAATGCATAATGAATATCAAGGGGTAGAGAAGAAGGTCCAGATTGTTAGAGATAAACTTATAGCTATTCAAGAGCAATTGAGAGACCACACTAGACATGCTAAGTTGGTGCAATAAGAAATAGCAGCAAAACAACAACTAGAAAAATGGGCTTTGATAGAGGAGAATAATATGAAACAGAAGTCTAGAGTATCCTGGTTGAAATTGGGTGATGCAAATACAACATACTTCCATGCCTGCTTGAAGAATAGACAAGCTCAAAATCAGATTAGAAGATTGGTTGTACAAGATAGACATGTCATAACAACAAAGATCGAGATAAAAAAAGAGGTGGTTGATTTTTATAAAGAACTGCTTGGAAGTGCAGCTTCTCAGTTGCCAGTAGTACATCCTGAAGTCATGTCACAGGGGCCTTCTCTCAATAGAAGTCAACAACTTGAACTTATTAAGCTTGTTGCCAAAGAGGAAGTATTTACCTGACTCTGATGGTTTCAATGCACTGTTCTTTAAGAAGACCTGGTCTGTTATTGGACATGAGGTGACTAATGTTGTCCTTGATTTCTTTGCTTCTGGTAGAATGTGTGCTGCAATAAATTATGCATCTATTACATTAATACCAAATGTTAAGAATTCATCCTCAATTAGAGAGTATAGGCCTATTTCTTGTTGTACAATATTGTACAAGATTAGCTCTAAGATCTTAACTCATAGGATGCAATCAATTATGAATGAAGTAGTGGATTATTGTCAAACTTCCTTTGTACCTGGTAGGCTAATATCAGACAACATCATTATGAGTCATGAATTGGTTAAAGAATATGGTAGAAAGAATATATCTCCAAGGTATATGCTTAAGATAGACATGCAGAAAGCCCATGATTCTGTGGAATGGCCCTTTGTTAAACAGATGCTCAGACTTCTTAACTTCCCTAAAATCTTTGTGAATTGGATTATAGCCTGTATGACAACTGTTTCCTATTCTGTAGTGATAAATGGTAAGAATACTACTCCCTTTGCTGCAAAGAAAGGGTTGAGACAAGGGGATCCCATCCCTCCATTTTTATTTGTCCTTGCCATGGAGTACTTAAGCAGGCTCTTTAAACCATTAAAGAACACAGTTGGGTTCTGCTTTCACCCTAGATGTGCAAAAGTTGAGCATGTTCACTTGGGATTTGCTGATGACCTACTCTTATTCTGTAAAGGGGATGTGCAATCTATGACTATATTACATGGGTAGTTCCAAAGGTTCTCTGATGCCTCTAGACTGAAAGCTAATGTGCAGAAAAGTGATGTGTATTTTGGGGATGTTTCTTCTCAGGTACAGCAACAAATACTTACTCTGTTGGGATATTCCAAGGGTGACTTACGATTTAGATACGTGTTCTACTAAGTTATAAAAGGCTGACTATCCTCCAATGTGAACCTTTAATTGAGAAAATGTTAGGCAGGGTAAGTTCTTGGACTTCAAGATTCTTGTCCTATGCTGGAAGAACAACTTTAGTTAAGAGTGTCTTGATTGCTATTCAAACCTTTTGGTCTTGGTTTTTGATATGCTCAAATTACACTTAAGTTATGGTGTAAAGCAGACGTAAAATATAGTAACCCAACTAGGCCGGGATCGAATCCCACAGGAAATATGGTGAGAAAAGGTTACTATCGTAGTGTAATACTTGACGTAGGTCTTTGTTCTAATTCCATAAATGTTGTAAAGAGTTGTGTAATTCTAACAACTATATTGTATTGATTGAAATTCAGATGATTAAGAAACCAAGATTGAGTCCTCGCTTAGGTTAGATGTTATGCTCTAGCTATTAACGTGATATACTCCTCATGGATTGTGTATTGTATGCACTTAATCTCTCTGTGACTTTCTAATATTTCTCAATAGTTAGAAAGCATTTATATTAAGAACGATTAATTATGTAAAACTCCTCTTATTCCTAAGTGAGTTTATTAAATGAGAGTTAACGTCCCGAGTCCTTGTTAATTAGTCCTACCAAACCTTACTCACCTTCTCAAGTAAAATAGAATTTATGGCTTAGATTAATGTTTGTAATCACTAATCAACATGAACGAATAAGAAATAATTAAATCTAACAATCCATGATTCACATGTCAATGTCAAAAACTTATTCGCATAAGACCCACCATTAGGTTCACAATCTCATAATAGAGTTTAGCTAATCATGATATTAAAGATACCAAAAAATGTTGAAATTGTCATTGAAACTTACAATTGAATACGAAGATTAAATGATGGAAACTTATTCTTGAAAGCCTCAAAATACTAAGTACTTGATACTATCGATACAAGTCTTAAAACTGATGATAAATAAATTACAAAACCCTACAAAAGTATTTATTCAAGTCAAAAACTCAGAATTAAAACCAGACTAAATTGCCCGTCGCTAAATTCAATAGACTGTACAATTAAGTACGGTTTGTAGAAAATTATACGGTCCACTTCAATGGCCAGATTGTACTGTCCGTATAAATTATTACAGTCCGTACAATCCCTGTTCTTCAAGATTCTTTAACTGTAGGTCAGATTATACACCAGTTTTCTACGGTCTGTACAAATATGTACGGCCCGTATAATCCCACCGTATGCATCTACCACCTCTTCTCATGTTTCTGCCTCAGCCTCCTCTTTTACGGCTCATTTGTACGGTCCGTATAATATACAAAGAGTGGGTGTTTTGTGATCATGCCGAGGAGACTTTGCAGCATTTGTTCTTCCGGTGCACTATCTATAGTCAGGTGTGGTTTAAGTTAATAATACAGTAGCAAGGTGTTCAAAGGAGGGAAATGACATGAGATGAGGAAAAGACTCGGGCTAAGATATTGCAAGGGACACAGCAAAGGGGCAAAAGTATACAGAATGGCACTTGTTGCATCCATCTATCATATTTGGATTGAAAGAAACACAAGGTTATTTCAGAAGAAAAGCAGACTAGTCCATCAATTGATCTGAATTATCATACAGGAAGTTCATGTGAGGGCTAGCCTCTGTCCACAGCTAGCTCTGGTCATTTGCAGACTTTGAATTTCTACCCTTGAATGCAAAATTTGTAAGCTGGTTCAGTGCTTCTAGTTTAGGTTGATGCTGGTGCAATGTTGTCTATCTAGTTAGGCACAACTGGGATATGTCCAGTTAGTTCTATTTACTGTTTTTTTTTCCTCTTGAGCTGTACAATATGCACTTTAGTTTATAAATGAAATGTTTATTTACCAAAAAATATGGTTCACAAATATTTTATATTTACCTATTGATCTGAAAATACCCTTAATCAATTTTTTGGCTCAGGAATATCCCTCAAACTGACACTCTAAATGCGATGGCTTTTTTCAATTTTAAATTACTGGTTACTGAACTAACACTTGCATATTTCTCTTCTAGATCCATGATTAGATATGTCCTTTTGCCCACATTTTCACACTATTGTTTGTGAATCAGAGGTTTATGTTTGCCCAATTAAGGAGAAAGAACATCTCACTGGTAAGAGGAAATGAAAAAAAACTCTTTTTTAAAAATAATTATTAAATTATTTTGAGGGAGGGGGGGGGGGTTATTTGGGGATCGGTGGGGGGTGTAAAAAAACCAGAAAAGAAATTGTTTTTTAAAAAAAAATAAAAAATTTCAGAGGGTAATTGGGGTCACAGAGCGAGTGTGTGTGGGGGGGGGGGGGGGGGGTCATGGGAGGGGTGTAAAAAAACAAAAAAGAAAACGTTTTTTTTTAAAATAAAAGAATTTGGAGGGGTAGTAAGGGGTGGGTGGGTCGCAGCGCGGTGGGGAGGGGTCAGTGTTGACAGTGGGGGGAGGAGTGGTGTAGAAATTTTTAAAAAATATGATTATTTTTTTAAAATTGGAGCGGGTTGGGGGTGCATGGGGTTGTGGGAGTGGTTAGGGTTTGGTTGAGTGGTTGGATGGTTATGGGTAGTTGGTTGAATGCCATTTGTGAGACTTGTTTTTTCTACTTTTATAAGATAAATTATTATTTTTTATTTTTAAGAAATTTGTTTTTCTAAAAAAAAATATTTTTCAAAATTTTTAATCAAACAAATATGAGAAAATTTAAAAAGATAATGTTTTCCTCCAAACACATCCTAAGAGATATTTTCCGCAAGTAGCTTATACAAAAGTATATTGGGAAATCAAACGGAGGAAAATTGTCCCCACTTTGCCATTTTGATGGTCTTACATAAATATTGAAAGAAATAATCCCCTTGATTATTTTCATTAATTGAAAGGTTATATATACAAGTTACATATTTCTATAATAGGAGAATCCTATTCCTATTCTATTTCTAAATCCTTATTCTACCATAATTCTAACTATACAATTATGGTAAGTGTATAACACTAATTAAGGTAACCTTTACACTACAATATACTACAAATATATACCATATATACAAATTTGTATCTTCCATATTCAGCCTGAGATGGGCCTTGTTGGCCACCCTTCTTTGCCGCCGCCGAGGCCACCGCCGGGCCGCCGCCGAGGCCCACCGCCGGGCCGCTTGCCTAGGCCTTCTTTGAAATTTCTGCTGCCGAGGCCCATCTTTGGGCCGATCCGATCCATCGCTTTGTCCGTGATATACACTGCTTGTATATTGAGTGTATATCACGGGTATATTGCTCTGTTTAACACACCCCCGCGATCATAGCGGGCGGTTTTCGAACGCGAGGCTGTCTCTAAAATCTTCAAAGAGAACCATTTGGTAGACCCTTTGTAAAAATGTCCGCAATTTGATAACGCGACGGGACATGGCATACGCGAACGTGACCCTCGCAACCTTTTCACGGACAAAGTGAATGTCCATTTCGATATGCTTGGTGCGTTGGTGTTGAACTGGATTACCTGAAAGGTAGATGGCACTAATGTTATCGCAATATACCAAGGTTGCCTTCTGAATGGGACAATGAAGCTCCAAAAGCAAATTACGTAGCCAACATGATTCGGAGACCACATTCGCTACCCCTCGATATTCTGCCTCGGCACTTGAGCGTGATAGAGTTGCCTGACGCTTTGTCGACCAGGAGACCAAGTTGTTGCCAATGAACATACAGTAGCCAGAAGTCGACCGTCTGGTGTCGGGACAACCACCCCAATCAGCATCCGTGTAAGAGACAAGTGTGGATGTAGATGAAGGATACAAGTGCAACCCATAGTCCAGTGTCCCCTGAATGTACCGAATGATGCATTTGATTGCATTCATGTGCTCAACTATGGGATCATGCATGAATAAACACACATGTTGAACCGCATACGTAATATCCGGTCTGGTAAAGGTAAGATACTGGAGGGCCCCTGCAAGACTGCGATAGCGGGTCGGGTCCTCGTATGGTGCACCTGCTGCGGCACTCAGCTTGGGGTTTGCATCAACTGGCATGGAAGTGGACTTACAGGATGACATCCCAGCCCTCTCTATGATCTCAGCAGCATACTTTCGTTGAGGCAAAAACAAGCCACCTAAATGACGCTTGACGGCAATCCCCAAAAAATAACTCAAAGGCCCTAAGTCTTTCATAGAAAACTCGGGCGAGCATGGTCATGATAGGCGGCGCAAGGCATCGGAAGAGGCAGTCAAGATGATATCATCCACATACAACAGAATGTTAGGCCAAGGACGAACCACGGCGGTAGATGAATAAGGAATTATCGACTGCCTGTGAGTGAACCCAATAGTTGAAACAAAGTCAGCAAACCTCGTGTACCAGGCCCTTGGAGACTGCTTAAGCCCATATAAGGACTTTTTCAACAAACATACATGATGAGGACGGTTTGGATCCCTGAAACCCAACGGCTGATGCATATAGACTGTTTCCTTGAGATCACCATGTAGGAAAGCATTCTTGACATCCAACTGATGAATTGGCCAAGTCTTTGAAAGAGCCAAGCTAAGCACAATGCGAATGGTAGCCGGTTTGACCACCGGACTAAACGTCTCACCACAATCTATCCCAACCTGCTGAGTCTTACCATCACCAACAAGTTGCGCCTTATGTCGAGCAAATGACCCATCTGAATTCTCCTTATGAGCAAAAACCCACATAGACCTGATAACATTAATACCATATGGACGGGGCACCAACTCCCACGTCTTATTATCAATAAGAGCATTATATTCATCAGTCATAGCAATTTTCCAATTAGGGTCATTTAATGCGGACACAGGATTGCGGGGCGGGGGGGATTTAGAGACATCAGAATGTAAATTAAAATATCTTTTAGGTGTAAAAATACGCCGCTGACTACGAGTGATCGATCTATGACTCGAGGAAGAATTGAGGGAATTTTGGAAATTTTCTGGGGTCGGGACGGACTGGCCAACAGGCAGTGGGCCTGCTGGCCCAAATCGAAAAAGCTTGTGTCATCGATTGGACCAGTTCCGAGGTGGGCTGGACCGGCCCAATTCTTGGGACCGATCCGATGGCGGAGCGCTACTACTACTGGCGGTATTGGGGGTCCAGCGGGCAGTGGGCCCGCTGGAGGATTTTGGGTGCGGGAGATGTCCGAAAAATTTCGAATAATAAACGGGGATATTTGGTCATCCAAAAAATTATACGACTTAGGCTCGGGAGTATAAACTTTCGTAAAAGGGAATTGGGTTTCATAAAAAATGACATGGCGATTAATTATGATTTTCTTGGAGGATAAATCAAAACACTTATAACCACGATGATTCGACGGATAACCCAAAAATACACACGGGGTAGACCGAGCCTGAAGTTTGTTAATTGTGGTGGATGAGAATAATGGATAACACAAGCACCCAAAAATTCGAAGATGAGAATAAGAAGGGTTCTTATTATATAGGATTTTGAGGGGGGATGAATATGTCAGACCTTTAGAAGGAATTATGTTAAGAAGATATGTGGCCATTTGTAGAGCATGATGCCAAAAATATGGAGGTATGGAGGCATGAATTAAGAGAGTTCGGACAATGTTATTTATGGAACGAATTTTGCGTTCGGCTTTCCCATTTTGTGAAGATGTATGAGGACACGAAAACTGAAAATTGATCCCATTATTAGCACAGAATTCCCGAAACTCCCTATTGTCATACTCTTTCCCATTATCACATTGAATATTTTTTATTTCTCTTTCGAATTGAGTACGAATGAACACTCTAAATTTGATGAAGACGGAAAACACTTGTGATTTATTCGCAATTGGAAACGTCCACAAAAATCTAGAATAATCATCCAAAAAGAGAACATAATATCGATGACCCAATGAACTAAGAACAGGAGACGTCCATAAGTCGCTATGAATAATATCAAATGGCATTGAAGTATGAGAATTGGAGTCTACAAATGGCAACTTAACACTTTTCCCTAATGAACAAGACTGACAAAGTGGAGTACGATTCGCACCCTTACAAGAAATAAAGCTATTTTTATCTAAAACTGATAAAATATAAGATCCCAGATGACCCAGACGAGCATACCACATGGAAGGAGAGATGGCTGCAAAAGCTGATGGCAAGGCTTGACTCGATGGAGTGAAACCAGGCATGATCGGATATAGATCCCCCCTATTATCACACCTCATAAGATGACTCCCCGTCTTGAAATCCTTCACAGAAAAACCAAAAGGATCAAATTTAACGGAAACGGAATTGTCAGTGGTGAACTTTCGGACAGACACTAAATTTTTAATCAATTTAGGAGCATGTAGAGTATTTTTCAAGCGAAGGGGTGGAATGGGGGGGGACAACGTTTTCTGACCATACCCTAGAATTGGAATAGAACTGCCATTACCAACAATTATCCCTCGAGGGGTGCTCAAATTGGAATAAGATGAGAGAGTACCTGATTCGGAAGTCATGTGAGTAGTGGTACCGGTGTCCATATACCAATTTGGGTCCGGTTGAGTTAGCCCCAGTGTGTGTATCGCGGCCTTGATATCGGTTTGAGTGGGGCCTGCTGCATGATGGGCTTGCGGAGGTCGGGGCCCAAGAACTCCTGTCCATGATGGAGGGGCTGGGCCGTAGCTGCTGTTGCTGCCGCTGCTGGGCCACTGGCCAGTGGGCCGCCACTGCTGGGAGTTGGGTCTATACTGTTGCCCAGCCCCACTGCCATGGGCCCCACTGCTGGGCCCAGGGGGGTGGTGGGCCACTGTTCACTGGATAGGACCCACCGCCTGCTTGTTGACCACCGGAACCGCCACTAGAACCGCCGCGTTTGCCCCCGCGGTTTTTGTTATTATTCTTGTGATTATTCTTGCCGCCACCATTATTATGGTTTTGGCCCGAATTATTAACAAAACCTGAAGAACTAGGAGAGGACGCCACCATGACGACTGGGCTTGCTCCGATAGCCGCCTTTTTAGCCAAACCGGCTTCTTCCAATGTAAGCATGGAGCGGGCTTGATAGAAGTCGGGAAAAGGGTTGCTTTGGCGAAGGAGAGTTCCAACACCATTATAGGCCTCCGAAAGACCGACAACCAACTGTAGAACGAGACGATTATTAGTTATCGGTGCGCCAACATTACGGAGTTGATCTACCAACTCCTTGAGTTTCTTGCAATATGCAGAAACATTTGAAAATTCGTCCATTCGAACTAGAGAGAATTCCTGCTCGAGTGTGACGAAACGTGAATGTTGGTTGTCTTGGAATATGTCACACAATCTATTCCATGCAGCCATAGCCGTGGTATCCAGCTCAATAATCCTCTGTAGAAGGTCCACCAAAATAGTGGCGTAGATCCACCGGAGAACGGTAGCATCAAGAGTAATCCATAACTCAGGATCCTCCGCAGGAAGGGGTCTAGCGGGAGGAATGATGTGATGAAGAACTTGATAAGAGATAGCGTGAATTTTAAACAACTCCGCTCACGTCGCATATTGAACGTTTTCCATCTCAAGGACAATAGGGATACAACTCTTGATATTGGAAACCATGAGGGCAAGGTGATAATTGTTCTTAGACATATTGAAAGAACAAAGAAGGAAGGGAAATTTAAGAGAGGTGTTTTGAGAGCGGAAGATGAATTTTGGAAGAGAAACCTGAGGGGGGGGTGTCTCGGCCAAAGATAGGACAAAAGTTGAGAGAAAAACTTTTGTTTAGACCTAGTCTCTTGATACCATGAAAGAAATAATCCCCTTGATTATTTTCATTAATTGAAAGGCTATATATACAAGTTACATATTTCCATAATAGGAGAATCCTATTCCTATTCTATTTCTAAATCCTTATTCTACCATAATTCTAACTATACAATTACGGTAAGTGTATAACACTAATTAAGGTAACCTTTACACTACAATATACTACAAATATATATACCATATATACAAATTTGTATCTTCCTTATTCAGCCCGAGATGGGCCTTGTTGGCCACTATTTGCCGGGGTGCCGCCGAGGCCACTTCTTTGCCGGGCTGTTGCCGAGGCCCACTACTTTGGGTTCTTTGCCTAGGCCACTTTCGGGCTGCGCCGAGGCCCATTCTTTGGGCCATCCGATCCATGCTTTGTCTGTGATATACACTGTTGTATATTTAGTGTATATCACAGGTATATTGCTCTGTTTAACAAATATTTCTGAACACTCCCCACCACCCACGCCCTCTAATTCTTTTCCTGTATTATTCGTGATGATATATAGGAGGTATTCGAGGGGTCGAACTACCTCCCTTGGGTCCCTCGTCTGGTTTTCTCTGTCCACTGTGATAGCTTCTTCCTCCACCCTGCAGGATTACAAGTCAGTTCATCTTTAAAGATAAGAAAAGCAGGGATAACATTTTGTTTGGGACTCCATGGTTGTATGATAGGAACCTTCTAAATGTTCATCCATGGAAACTAATATTGGAGAGTGAATCTCCAATTTTTAATGTATGTACTATGTGGGTTCAAGTTTGGAACATCCCTATACACTGGATGTCAAAGGATGTTG
Organism: Anisodus tanguticus; assembly: GCA_034509755.1. Classification (NCBI taxonomy): domain Eukaryota; kingdom Viridiplantae; phylum Streptophyta; class Magnoliopsida; order Solanales; family Solanaceae; genus Anisodus; species Anisodus tanguticus. The sequence goes on from CM067542.1 coordinate 39,123,662, forward strand.
GTCACAAGATAGGTCAGGCTTATTCAAATTCCTCAGAATGGAACCAAAGAGGGGCAATATATGAGACTTAAGGTTATGATGGAAATTAATAACCCATTGCCAAGAGGGAGTATGCTGGGACATAATGATAAATCTTGTGTTCAAAGAAAGAAGGATCTTCGATCAGGTAACCTTAGAAGTGATCAATTCGGGACTTAGCTACGGGCAGAGAATCATCCGTCTTTCTCAGAAAATCCAAGATGCCAAGGTGTGAACAATAATAATAATGAAGAGAATTCAAGGGTGAGTAATCGTAACACTAAACTGGTCGACGGGAAAATAGATGAAGGAACCAAGAATAGCTCGATAAATAACGAAGAGGGCACTAAATTGACTGACATGCAGGCTAGCAGAGAAAGAAATGGTCTACTAGTAGTGGATCATAATGGAGTTACAGGAAAGAGATCTATGGAGTCTAATGGAAAAAATGAGAAAGTATTGAACAATTCAACCTATGGATGTGACAAAATATGGGACGCGTGTACATGATTTTGCTGAGGTGAAAAAGGATGGAAATTATATTGATACTAATCGGGAGGAGATAGGGCGTATGCAATTAGACTTGCACAAACATGTGGGTACACAGGCCAATACAAAATGTCATGAAAAAGAAAAAAGTACTTCAAATGCTCCAATCAAAGGATTAGGGTAAGACCTGGGAGAAGGTAATAATGTTAGTATGGAATTGAATTCAAGAAAATCATTGGATTTTGGTCTAATGACAGAAGCTGCGAACTCAAAGATGTCGGTTGCTGCTAAAAAGGTAGGTGATAACCTTGACGAAGACACAATACGCGAATCAAATAATGGGCTGAAGCAAAATCTAGTTATTGCTGCCTCACAAGCTAATTATGTTGACCAACACAACCTGATAAAGTTATCAGAAAACAAAAACAAGGTACGTTCTTCAACAGGTATCCTGGAAGGCGATACAAACTATTCCAAAAAGATGACCGACATTGAACAAAATAGGAAAAATGCTCTTATTCAAGGTAAATACATAGTTGCCGAGGAAGGAACAGGGAACTCTCATATAGCTATGATGATAGGTCAGTTTCAAGAAAGTGTTACAGATGGGACTGATATGCTAATTGATATCCCAATCACGGATGATTCTACTACGTTGGGTGAAGAACGGAAAGCTAACGGCACAGCTACACCAAACACTGCTGGAAAGTGTCGAAAGAAAGAGCTGGTACGAGAAACCAGCCTAAAATGGTCTCCCTTGATACAATGAAGCTAATGGCGTGGAATTGTCTGAGGCTTGGGGGTTCCTTGATAGTTCCTTGTTTAAAGGAGACAATACACCTCCACTCCCTGGAATGTATACTTTTATGTGAGACCAAAAATCAACAACAAAAGCTTCAGTGGGGCTCTCTAGTGGACTGGCTTTGTTTTGGAACGACAAACTTGAGGTACGTAACATATTCTCTTCGCATTACTTTATTGAATTCCTAATACATGATGCTGAGAAGAATATAATTTTTTTCTGCATATTTGTTTATGCTAACCTAGATAGAGAAATTAGGAAAAAACAATGGTATGAATTAACTGCTAGGTCTGCTAATTGGGGAACTAGTTGGAGACTTTTAGGAGATTTAAATGATATAATCGATATGACCGAAAAATTAGGGGGAACCAGTAGGGCTCTTTGGACCTTTAGGAATTTTAAAGACTTTATCTATAATCTAGGAGCAATAGCCCTTGGGTATCGAGGGAAGCCTTGGACGTGGTCTTGTTATAGAATGAATAAAGGTGTGATTAAGGAAAGGTTGGATAGAGTCATGGTCTCTCCTGAGTGGAGATTGAAATATGACCAGGCTGCTGTTATGCATATACAAAATGATGCCTCAGATCATACGATAATGCTTTGTTCAACTGATGATTTTCATGATGAATGGAAGAAAATATTTTATTTTGACAAGAGATGGTTAGGAAAATCTGAGGCTCATAAGCTAATTGAGCAATCCTGGTAAAATCAATTCAATGGGGATAGACAACTCCAGGTAAGTTTTAAGATTAGTAAATGTAGAAGAGTCTTAATTGAGTGGAGCAAAAAGGGTGAGACGAACTCTAAAATAAGGATCAAGACAGCTGAATATGGCTAAAAAGAGTTTTAGGATTAGAAAATGTAGAAGAGTCTTAATTGAGTGGAGCAAAAAGGGTGAGACGAACTCTAAAATAAGGATCAAGACTTTAAAAAATCAGCTTAATATGGCTAAAGATGACCCAAAAGGACCTGATTCTTCCCATATTTTAAAATTGAAAAAAGAGCCAAGTGCAGCTTATAAGTATGAAGAGACTTATAGGAAGAAAAAATCAAGGGTTCAATGATTAAATGAAGGAGATAAAAATACCCCCTTCTTTCACATGTCTACTGTCCAACGAAGGCGTAGGAACCTGATTAAAGGGTTGGAAAATGAAACAGGACATTGGATTTGTGATAAACCTGGTATATTGAATGAAATTGAGAGTTTCTATAGAAAATTATTTTCTACTAGTAACCCATCTTCTCTACACCAAGTGCAACAACATATACCCTCTACTATTACGGATAACATGAATCAAGACCTTACTGGTGCAGTATCTAATGAAGAAATAAAAAAAATTCGATGAATCCTATTAAGGCTCTAGATGGGGATGGTATGAGTCCTTTATTTTTTAGCAATTTTGGTCTTTAATCTCAAATGATGTATGTCAAGCGATTAGAGATTTTTTTGAGACAGGTGACCTGCTGCCTGTTTGGAACCAAACGTTAATAACTCTGGTGCCAAAAATCAAGACCCTTACTATAGTCCAACATTTTAGACCAATTAATTTATGATCCACCTTGTATAAGATAATTACTAAAATTATTGTGAGACGAATGAAGCCGCTGATGCTTTTGATTATCTCTTTTAATCAAGCTGGTTTGGTAGAAAAAATGACAAATAATTGATAATGTTGTGTTGGCTCATGAATATATGGGGGTATTGAAGAATAGAAGGAAATGGAAAGATAAATTTATGGCATTAAAGTTAGATATGTCTAAAGCTTATTATCGTGTTGAATGGCCTTATATTAAACATGTAATGCTTAAAATGGGTTTTCACAATAAGTTCGTTGATTGGGTCATGACTTGTGTAACAACTGCTTCATTTGCCTTTAATTTAAATGGAGACATTAAAGAGTATCTTAATCTATCTAGAGGCGTACGACAAGGTGATCCTCTATCACCCTATTTATTTCTTATTTATGTGGAAGGGCTCTCAAGATTATTGCACTCAGCTGAGGAACAAGAGACTTTAAAAGGCTTAAATTTGGCAAGAAATGGACCTTCAGTTTCATATTTGTTTTTAGCGGATGGCTCATTTATTTTTTGTAATACTGATATGAGTAATATTTCTCAAATTAATTCAATCCCTCATATGTATGCAAGATGCTCAGGACAAGTGATTAACTAAGAGAAGACTGCAGCTTTTTTTTTTTTAGTAAGAACACTTTAGAAGAGGAGAAATCAAGATTATGCTCTTCTCTTTAAGAACCATTTGTATTAGAATTGTCGATACGATACATAAATGAAGTTTCATTATGGAATATGAATTCGATATTGATATTGACCCCGTTGTTTACTATAGATAACTATTGTAAGGAGTAAAAGGAATTGTAAGGCGATTATGACTTCAAGGACAAGGTATGTAAGGCTTTTCTTGCCTCTTTTGGCATGATCCATATAAAAATGATGTAAATGCGACGTTACTCCATAAGAAATTCATTCTTAACATCTAGAGGTCTCTTGACTATTTCATGATCATACATTATCACTTCCAGAAAGTTTATTAAGGTTTGTAAGTTAATAAAGTCATGTAATAATGTTAATAAGATGTGTAACGACCTTACGTCACTCAGACTGGATTGGTAAGCATGACATGTCCTTTCGTTGTTGGCCATACATAAACATACTATGCATTTATATTGCCCACAAAGACCTACAATATTATATATGCGGCTACATAGATATGGTATTAATTATACTGCCTATAGAGGCCTATGACATTATATACGTAGCTTATACATATATGACATTGATGATATAGCCCATACAGTCTAATGCATCATTATGAGTTTCATGTGGTATCTCTGATTTCTTTGGCTCACTGTTGCTTTATTTATTGTTGATTATGCCCTACATATTCAGTACATCTTTCGTACTGATGCCGTTCTCCGGCACTGTATTCATGCCCACAAGTACATATAGACATAGTGGCGCTCCTCCTCAGTAGGTGATCTGCTTAGCTGTGATATTGTCGAACTCCTTTCACTCGGAGTTGTAATACAAGAGTCTTTAGGTATTGTTTTATATATGCTACTAGTGGTTTGGGGTATGGTGGGGCCCTGTCCCGACCTGTTGATATGTATATGTTACTCTTAAAGGCTTACAGACTTATGTATTGTGGACATTGGTATGTCATGGACTTGTCGGCCCTTTTTTTTATCAGTACAATCATATTGTGGCCTTGTCGGTTTTGGCTAGCTGTTCATATGTATATATCCTGTTTGGATTCTTATGTGTGCATGTTATCTTTCAGTCTTGTCACACATGGGTAATTGGAGGCCTTGTCATCATGAGTTTCATATTTCAGGGTTCGAATACTATAGTGGTATGCTCAAGCCATTGATCATTGGGTGTCGGCCACCCCCAAGGCTGGGGTGTGACAATTATGAACTGATAAAATGTTCTGATTCTGTTAACCCTTCTCTTACACCTTCTAAAGTTGTCCTTCACATCACAATTACTTAGAAATAAATAAACACCCACAACAAGCCAGAGACCATGACTTACTCTTTCCAGAAAATAATCTTGCTCCATTTGAGATATCTTCACAATTCCGTCATAACTGATCTTGCTCAAAGTCGATTTAGCTAATTTCAAGTCTGTTAATTTTGCAACCCGATGTTGAAACTACTTTAGCCAAACCCAACGCCTAAGCCTTAGTAAATCTTTGAATCATCATACTGGAAGTATACCCACTGATCACCTTGCCGAGTCCAACCCATAACGAACCATGTAACCATACTAAGGACTTCTCACAACCATTGCACCTCCTCAAATCATTACCAAGAACCGACGTAAACCATTATATCTGTCCAAATAGCTTCTCTCGGTAAAATATCATCAATTCCACTTGCAAATCCTGATAAAGCTTGGTAAACCTGTCATACCTCAAATCTGAACTGAAACTCATCGAATCCGTGAAAGTGATTTACTGGGAACCCATAAGTCCTCCTGGAAATATAAACATGGTCCATCAAGCTCTAATCGAACAATTCTGACCTGGAATGAATGCACAACTCCTGAATACCACCAAGTCACTCGAATTGACTCCAATTCTCCGAAACCAATCACAGTCCTACTACACATATGTGGCGGCCAATTATTATCTTTTCCTCATGCGAAATCGATCTTGTCTGCCACCATTGACTCCAAAAGCTCAGCCCTATCCAAGCTGTCAACTTAGTACCGAAGAACTATAACTTACGATTGCAATCTTGATGATTCTCAACCTTTACCCGATACGCAAATTTGATACATCCCTAACTTTTTGACACAAAACCTGTAACCTCATATAATACCCTTTTAACCATTGAATCTCCCATTGTGATATCTCGATACATCTATCACCATTCCGAAAGCATCAATCTCGCAATCTCTTGTGCCAACCTCGCACAACTATTCCCAAGCCCTTAATAACCAAAAGTGCTCACCCAAGTTATCTAGTGAATAGTACTTGCAATATAATACACTACCGCAAGTACGGTCTCATCTTGAAAATATAACTCTATCCCTCACATAATAGTGATTTCCACAATTCCTTTCTCTTAAATCACACTTTCTCATCCACTTAAAAGTGTTACGATATTACCCAACTGTGTGCCACACAAGCTACTTCCATAAGCCCTAACATGGCAGTTATTTGAAATTTTCTTCTCACTAGTTGCTGACTATAAAACCTCACAGAACTCATCATATCACTTAGTCCATTATATCACTTAGTCCTTTTCTGTAGACTCCATTCTTTAAGCGTACTCACGATCACACCTCGTCTTAAATATGTAAGAAGATTTCCACAACCTATACTGACCCAAGTAATCTCGAAGATGTACTTTATTTGAATCGATTCTCGATAAACTATATTTTTTTCTGACTCTTCACTTCCTTAGTTCCAATCAAATCACAATCATTGCCATCGTTCAACCATTTCTCGAACCCACTCATTAGAATACTGCATAATAATAAGTCTTTGCAAACTAGCCGAGTCAATCTTGAAGATAGTAGTAGGCCTCACACTCTACACATTAGAGTTCCCTTAACTCACTCAACTCTAAACTGAATACTCTCCAAATCCAGCGATCACATACACAATCCTACTAATGTCCCCATATACCTCCATGAAGGTGCCTTTGCTCAAATTCTGAAATATTCTCTACAACTCAAATTAAATTGAACCTCATTATTGATTTACCATTTCTAACGTCCCAATTGTCAAACTATAACACCCCTTACCATTCGCTCGATTAACTCTTTCATTCGATCAACTCAACTGAATAGTAATACCAATAGTAGTAGGTACTAGCCGAACTTACACAATAGGTACTAGACTCTCAACCCTAATTTAATATTATATGCAACACTTGATAGCTCCTTGAGTACTAAAACCTCGCACTTATCCAACACTAGAGTCATTTCTATTAGTCAACCACTGACTTTCATTGGCCCACGACATAACCCATTATACCAACTCAACAATGAACCCTTATGTTTATTCTACCATGTATGACCGCATCATAACTCTCAAATTCACTAGCTCTTGATTCCATGATATCCTTACCATTCCTCTAAACACGAAAACCCGGTGAACACACCTTATATTGAAGGACCAGGACCACTGTTGCCTAATATCTTAAGTCTCCACTCGTCACCAGTAGTATTGCTTTCCGATCTAGAACTGATAACCACTTTCCTGAAAGAACCCACAACCACTACCATATATAGTCACCTCGAGTGCAACTTAACTTTTCACGACCGAAGACGAAATCCACTCTCGCACCAATTGAAACCTTATCCTGACAACATATCATATACCAATTTTTCCCTTCCTAATAACGGATTAGTCTATCCAAATATTATTCCTTACGCCTCCGTCTCATTAACACGAAAAGTACTCATACCAAAATACCCTAAGAAATATTACTTCGCTACACATCTCCTACAAAAAATGTCCTTCATGTACTTATTCTCCACTTCTCTTCTTTATTACACGTGGTCACTATACTTTTTCCAAATCCGATGATCCTTACCAAAATTATACTTGTCCCCGCATACCGACATCTAATACCATGCCCCTGATGAATCGTTGACCTCGAACAAATCATTCTTGTTAAGACATAAATGCACTTTTGCGACTTCCGAGCAACCCAATGCTAAAAACATGGAGATTATGTGACCCTCTGTACTATCTCTCCCATTTCTCAAGAACCCTCACAATAAACGAGTTTAACCGCGACCCCACACAACTGAATCCTCAAGACATAGCTAGAAAATAAACTTGGTCACGCGTCCAAATCAGGATGACACATCTCATACCATACCATAACACTTCCAAAACAAATCGATCGCATAAGAAATTATGAACGGGTTTCCACCGTTCGTCAGAGAATAAAACAAGGATATTCAGATACCAATTCAAATGAAGTAGCACGAATGAATGAAAGAATTGAAAGTTTCTTAAGTGTTCCATAGACTCTCGTAGATAGGGACAGAGCTCATCGTACCAATCCATGAGACTCTACTTGTAGTTATAGACCGGGTAACTTAGGGCTCTGATACCAACTTGTCATGACCTAAATCACTGATCGTGCAGGCACCTACCCTTTTCCTTCCTGGTAGGCGACAAATTCATCCAACAATATAAATAGATAATAAGAACAATAGAAGTCTAAACACATATATATATGATAATGCGGAATACAACAACTACCTACGGAATCTGGTCTGAATAGTACAAGAGCTTCTAAGTATACAACTGGAATAAAAGTTATAACCACAACCTGAACACAACGACTGTTTAGAATGAGAATTAAACAAAAAAGTCTAGATGAACTCCATGAGGTCCTTGAAGGCTAATAATCCTTTTTCCCCCAGTTCAAATCCGGGTGCAAACCTCGCTTATGTATTTGTAACAACTCTACACCCCGAAAAAGGTGTAGCAAGAGTAGTATCATTACAAAAATTATGTACTTGTAGGTATCATAGGCCGACAACAGTTAACTAATATATACAAAGTAAGAGACTGAAGAATAAACATGCTTGAAATCAAGTACAACACAACACAATCCAAGAACAATAACTCAATTATAGAAGTATCACATCAGAATCCATGAAGTACGAGGATGGAGTAATCACTAAGCACATTCACGTAAGACTTGTAGTAAAGTGAACCACACTTGATCTCAGTAGTCTATAGTCATAGCCTAGGTGAAATCTCTAGTCATAAATTCATCATGTGTCTAGGTAAGAGATTAACAAGCATAAAACATATCAATTGAATCAACAACCAAGGAATCTAGGCGGAAATGCATCATGCAGTACAATGAATACAACAACCAGAATCAGAGATATGAGTGGATGTAATACGAATGTATGTGCGATGCAATGCAATGCATTGACCAATTGTCTCATATCGTACACACATGCTACGGACGAAATACCTCCATATTGCGATAGTCATAACCCATGGGGGACCCATGAAGTCCATGTACCATTCACTCCGCACACTGCCCAGAGATGACTCTCACCAAAACATCAGCCACTGATCAGTATCCATTCCGCACATAGCCCAGAGATGACTACTATATCAAATATGTCCATAGTCACTCTGCACACAACATATAGATGACTTTCCATCCTTCACTTTCCATTGGAACCACCTCACAGTATCATGATAAATGCAGGATGAAATACATGTATGAATGTCAAATTCAACAATAATCGTGAGGTGAATAAACATAATACCATTCATAAATCAACTACCCATATGAACTTATTTCCAAATCTTTAAAATGCCATGTACGGAACAATTTTCCTTCGGACCACATAGGTAATACCAAGTATATATGCAAGAGAGCCCATACAAAATATGCACGTAGCAAACACCATAATAGAAAGCCTCATATGTTTTGCTTTCCCTCTTATCATTATTAATATCAAATCACAGTTCACAATAATGAATCATGTAGAATGTGTATGAATGATATGCATGTATCAATCTCGTGTGTAGATCATAATCAAATCCCAATCATGCCACAAATGGTCACATATCACAATATCAATATCAAGTCAAGTCAAGTCCTTTCCTCTATCCATGATAGTGTCAAAATAAGTGAGAGACAACCGTATGATAATCACAATATAACAATTAAGTACAAGTCCAATATCACATACATGACGACAATCAGTAAATCACAAAGAAGCAATAAGCCCAAAAATCAGTCAACAATACCAAGCCTAATAATCCATCCCAACTTCATACCCGAAGGCGTTACATGTTTTCTTTGAAAATCACTAACTCTACATATCGCTAACCGAAGTCTAATCAGAAGGTAAGTCGTAACTTACCTGGATGCCAAACGGGAGTCACAAATAATCACACCGGAGCCTTGCCTTCTGCGGGTCCCAATTTTACTCGAAGTCTCATCATTTTTTAAATCTAAGTTAGAAATGGAAACTAACATTACCCATAATAATAGACTATTCTTTGAATCCAAAGCCAACTTTGGAAAAGGTGAAATGGGCCCACAAGGGTAAAATGATAATTTAAGATCGAAATCGGCAACCCAATGTTCTAGAAGTTCTAATCTACTATCCAATTGCGAAATTAGTTCAATAATAGGTCAATTTCATCATTCAATACAAAACCCCCAAATTAGGCATAAACCCTAGATTTTTCAATTTCTCAACAATAGTGGAAGCTTCAAGCCTAATAGTTACTAAATAATGGAATCCATACTTAGATTAGTCAAACCCATCAATTAATCTCACATTTAAGGCTTGATAATCAATCAACACTATTTAAGTTGATCTCTTCTTAAACTAGTTTTCTAGGTTTTTTCACCATTGATTTAAGACTAGGAAAGGTAAATTAAGGAATACAAGGTTAACGAGGCTTACCCCAAGAAGAAATCACCAAGAAACTCTTGAAATCGCTCTAGAGATACTTTGGAGGAATAATTTTTAGAATGGGGAATGAAGGGTCTACTTTAACACTTAAAAAGGGTTTCTGATTTCCCATCACCCGTTGCAGCGGAACCCACCCCAACGGTAAACTATCCGCTACAGCGGTTCACCACAAACGTAACGTTCTTCTGTAGCGGTTAACTGTTTGCTACGGAGGTTCAAGCAACAAATCCACCACCACATGAGTGATCATACATCGCCCCAGCGATGGTTATCAGACACCAACAGTTTTTCCCACTTCACAAATTTAACCCGAAATCCGATAATCACCCGAGACCTTCCTGACACAAATCACACATGCACACATATGTATAAACACGCTATAGACTCACCCGTGGTCTCGGAATTTCCATAGGAGGTTTATTTGATCGGGTGTAGACCCAAACGACCTAATACTAACTTTCTAACCAATAGCCCAAAATGCTCCCGAGAGCCTTGGGAACCAAACCAACTATCCCACCAAGTCATAAACGATCCTTTGAACCTCACGAATCGACAAAATTCTGAAAAATGTCAGTTTATCCAAAAGTCAACTATAGGTCAAATGCTTGTACTTAAAGGTTCTAATTCTTTCTATTTTCACTAGGATCGCCTGGTAACTTCGGGAATTGGGTCAATATAGGTAAAATAGTCAAAACGTACATAGCGACTGAATGAGTCGTTACACCTATGTAGCTTTAATGACACCAGTATCTACTCATCATGTCATGTCTAAGTTCTGTGATGCCTGATTGTGCAAATACATGTTTAGTCTAACAATATTAAGATTAATTACATGTCTAGTGACTTAAGAAATAGATGAAACAAAAGGAATTAGTCTAAGTATTGGGATTGTCCAACATATCCTAACATGAATCAGTCTTAGTTGGTCATTGCATAATTATACTTTTCTAAAGAATCGTCTAGGAAAACCAAATATCCAAACTTTACAAATAAGGCCACCAAATACATCTGATTGCCTCGGGAAGCAAACTAATGACTCGACTAAGTCATAAATAACCCTCTAGAACTATCGGAAACAATAGAACCCAGAAACGAACTCCTCTAGCTAAAAGTCAACTTTGAGTCAAACTAACTAACTAACTAAATTTCTAGTTTTGGATTTTCATTCAAAACTCATATAAATGGGCTTGGGATATGTACCACTCATGCCCGCGCATCACGAACACCACATAGAGTCTATGGGAAGGGTCAAACAAGCAAATAAGGGTCTTTATCTAAAAACGATCGGACGGGTCATTACATCAGATTCTAATTAAACGATTGTTCTTCCTCGAACGGAGAGAAAGAAAGTACGAAAGTTGACGAGTAACCAAGGAATTTCCATCATACCCTCATGAAATCCCCAACATGCAAAAATAACTCGATAGCACCACCTGTTCACTTAATCAATTGAAACTACTAAAACTTACTTCTACACCCCAAATTCCTATTCCTTCATAACTGAAATTCCTTTCACAATTGATTCTCGAAAGTAAGGACTGACTTTGCTTGAATTCTCTAATTTGATCACAATTGTACCTCTTTACGCATTCAATTGAATCCACTATTATCACAATAATCACCCTCATTATTTAGTTGTAGTTACAACCCTAATCAATCTGTGCCAATAACATAGTCTGATATTACTAATCTTCCTTCTCAGCCATCCATGCCATCATTGCACCAAAATCCCTTAGAACCACATAGACACATCATAAGCCTAATTTTACTCAAATCTCCAATTCCCATACTATAAGCATATCTACTGATTACCTTGCCTTGCCAAATCCGTAGAAAATCAATTGATCACTCCAAAGTCTTCCCATAACCATTGTACCTCCTCAATACGTACCAAATACCAGTGCAAACCATTTAGGGCTATCTGAATCGCTATCATCCAAGGAATATCATCAACCATACTTGTAAATTCAATGATACCCAGTAACACTATCATGCCTCATTTCTGAATCAAAATCCATTGAACCCTTGTTGGTGGTTTAATAGAACACCATAAGTCCTTGAATAAGAGCGTGTTACCACCATCAATGATAGAATAGGAAGAGGTTTGCAATGGGGATGAGTATTTAGAGAACCAACCCTTACCTTATTTTGCCGAACCATAACACACCCAACTAACCGTGCAATTATCCCCGTCGTTCGGTCAACTCCAAAGTCATTATACTAGTAACTATAGAACTTATTAAGTATTAACCTTTACAAATATTGCCAACAAATCTTATCCAAGAACTAATTGCAGCACCTAATAATACCTCGATAGAACCTCACCCTCGTTCAACGCTAAATTCCTTTCTATTAGTCGATCACTAGCTCCCATTAGCCTACGACGAGTCAAATATACCAATGCATCTATGACTTTTACACTCACTCAATACTACACAACTGCGAAATAACTCACAAATCCACAATCTCTTGGATTCAACAATTTCATATCATCACTAATCTTGAAATACCAAGTGAACTCATGAGCACACTCTTAGGTGAAGAAATGCGACTGTCTATTCCATTAGGCTTCACTCATCACAAGTAATATTGCCACCTGATCTCGAATAGATAATCATTCCCTGAAAGAACTCACAATCACTAATTCTACTCTACTATCACAATTCTATCCAATCGAAGCCAACATAACCTTCCATAACCTATACGACATCCACCCTTGTACATCTTGCAACATAAACTAACAAGAACGTCAAATATCAAATTTTCCCTTCTTACCACAGAGATTGATCCATAACATTCCTCTTCTTTGCATATCTGAGTTATCATTCCTACTTTCCAAGGATATCACAAAACTGAGAAGTCATAATCGTAACCCCATTGACTGAACCTTCAAACCATAGCAGAAGACTAAGTTGGGGCACGCGTCCATGTCATGGTAACACATCTTACACCCTACTGTGCGACATCATGTTGAACCACTCACACACGAATCTAAGAGCGTGTTACCACCATCGATGGTAGAATATGAGGATGGGGTTCAGATACCTATTCGATTCAACTTAGCATGAAAGGAATGAAGTAAGCGAAGTTTCCTAAATGTCACATAGCCTCTCGAAGATAAGTACAAACATCTCCGCACCGATCCGCAAGAATCTACTAAACATTACTCTTATATTTAAGACCGTTTAACCTAAAGCTCTGATACAAACTTAGTCACGACACCTTTTAGGGAATTATGGTGGCACCTATATATTCCCATCGGTAGGCGAACCACTTCCCATATAAACAAAACAATAAGAAAGAAATGCAGAAATATAATCAATACAACTCCTAAAATCTGGTCTGTAATACAAAAGCACTAATATGGAATACAAGTCTAAATGAAGGCAATATAGGCCAAAACAAATACAGTCTGAAACATGTCTCTCAAATGCAAGAAAAAACTGTGAGAAGAAGGAGCATTTAAGGCATGCCAGAAGAAGCATCCTCACCTTGGAATGCTAAAATCCACCTGCTCAAACTCACACTCAAGCTCGTGAACTAGTAGAAGAACTTGTATCTGCATAAGAAAATATGCAACAAGCATATTATGAGTACACAATATATCCCCATAGAAATCATAGGTCGACAACGATGGAAGATACGTAATAGAGATAAATATCAAGTTGACACCAAATAAGCCTATACTAGATAATTCAGTGATCCATATAAGTCACGTTGTACACATCAATACACTGAATCAACAAGTCACATTGTTCACTTAAGGTTCCAATCACAGTCAAGTACAATCCATCCATTCATATATACAGGGACCTTACTATCATAGTACTCACAACTAGTACTCTCTTGTCCAAGTAATATTCAAGCTTAACCCCATTTACTCAACCTTAACACATCAATAAACAAGTCAACACTTAGATCATAATGTAGGCAAGCAACTCCGATCCCCGCGTATCATCATATTCATTGCAGCATGCAACCCGAGCCATCCATAATATTATCATTATCTCAATATTTCCAATAATCTCATAAGTACCTTGCCTTTTTGGTCTCTTGGACCCACAACATTTTCATACCACTCTCATATCTATATCATTAGAACCATGAGTGTATGAATGCAAATGATAATACAAGGCAAGAAATTAGAATGTATGAGATGCAACCAAGTATAAGAGATGAAAAACACATGCTTTCAAAATTCAACAACAAGTAACCGACGTACAATCCGGATATCATATCAACAGTCCATCCATAATAATCCAAATACTTTTAGGATATCATATTAAACAGTCCAACTATAATAATCCAAGTACAATCTAGATATCATATCAAAGCATGTGTGATGAATAAACACGACAATATTAATTATGGAAACGAGCCCAAATAATGGCGACAGGCCCATATAACAGCAGTAGGAATCAACTTAAGGTTGATTCCCTAAATCACCCATCAACACAGTTCAACAGCGGTACCCACTCAAACGTTCATGACAACCGTTTGAGTAGGACCCTCAAACCATGCTTAATACCCCCCTCAACATTTTAACTACTACATACTTATATCGGAGTCTCCAAAAACTAAATCGTAGCCTACCTCAAAGCCAAGCAGTAGCGCTACACAATCAAGCCTCGATGACAGCCTTGCCCTTTCTCTGCGCCTCGTGAAGGTCGAAGTCTATCCACGTATATATGCTATCCGTTAATATAAAGTTTACGCAACATACAAGGATATAAATCTTACAACAAGACTTTAAAATATCAACCCGGTCCATGTCACATTACTCAAAATTTAATACACAAAAATCACAAATATATACTAAGTAGTCATATCCTTAAGTTAATTGAGAAACTATACACATTTGAACCCACAATTGAACAATATCAAAAAGCCCCACATTGAAACCCTAGAATTTCCCCCTTTTTCAAAATAAGCTTCTATAATCAAATTAAGCCTTACAACATGATAATCTAACATATTTCAATCCTAGTTCACTACAATAACACCATTTAATCCATAAACCTCCATTAAAATCAACAACATAACTCTCTTATTCTCATAGAGACTAGAAATTCATTTTTCCCAAGTTAATATCACACTATATCACCATTAATGAACTTAGAAACATAAACTTAAGCCATAAAAGGGAAGAATCTATTACATTAATGAAATTGCTCCTAGGGTTTTAAAAATACTCAATGGCGGCTCTGGTCTCGAGGTTTCTAATTTGGGAAAGAAAATTCTAACGTAATGAATATATAGGACACCTGATACAGTAATTCCCCTTACCGGAATTGACTCCGCTGGAGCGGACCCACTGGAGCGGACCCGCTGTGGCGAATAGAACCTCTGTTGAGGTGGTGTCACTTGACACCTCGCCTCAACGCCACGGCTAGCCCGACTACGCAAGAGCAGACTCGCCCTTGCGGACAGACCTCTGCCACGACAGAAATCCAAAATATCCAAACTCCTGCTTCGGCGAGCAAACCTCTCGCCGAGGCGAACACCAGACACCAGAAATTGGAAAACAACCCAAACTTCTACCAAACACTCGAAACACTTCTGAGACCCCCCGAACACAAACCAGACATGCTTGTCTATGCTAAATAGTGCTACGAACTCGCTCATACCCTCAGATTTCACAATTAACTAAGCTGAGGCATACTTTTTTAAGGAATCGTCCAGGAAAACAAAATATCCGAACATTACAAATAAGGCTACCAAATATATCTGATTACCTCGGGAAGTAAACTAATGACTCGACTAAGTCATAAATGACCCTCCAGGACTACCGGAATCAACAGAACCTAGAAACAAACCCCTCTAGCCAAAAGTCAAGTTTGAGTCAAACTAACCAACTCTAAGTTTCTAGTTTTGGTTTTCATCCGAAACTCATACAAATAGGCTTGGGATCCGTGCCACACATCAAAACCCTCACATAGAGTCTACGGGAAGGGTCAAACAAGAAAATACAGGCCTTTAGTTAAAAATGACTGAACGGGTCGTTACACCATCATCTCATCCACCTTTTTATTCTTTCTCTGCTTTGCTACTGAGATTGGAAAAACCCATCTATGTTTTATGTTTAATTGATATTACCCCAATATAGTGGGCCAGTTTGCATTGACATATGTTTGTGCTTTTACTCTCATGCTTCTCGACTTAATAATAATGTGGCATACATGTATACTTGCAAAAAATGTTGCATATGATTTAAATAAGTCAAGATGCTTTCTAACCGAGTTTTTTCCTTTTCTCCTCTCCCTTTCCCAGCATGACTCGCACGATACGGGCTATTTGGTCCAAAATTGCACAGCCCCAGCTTGTTGGGGCAACGACCTAACATCATCTTTCCTTCATCGAGTCCCAATCACATCTTAAAGGCCCAACCATGGGTGAAAATAGTTAATTGGTGGGCTCGGTAGGCCCACCATCCTTTATCTTTTTACCTTTTATGTATTATTTTCCAATAATACTGTATTGCATACCTGTAAAAAATATTTGAACTCGATGGTTATGACTTAGAATTTTAGGCAAACGATACGTACATCGTTTAGAACAGATAGAATTCCCGAATATGATTTCAAATCAGCCCGAAAAGACAGATTTGTATTTGTTTTAAAATAAGTAAAAGTGAAAAATACTTTTTCTTCCATAAATTTGTCTATCTTTAAGTATTTTAACATGTTTTCATGATTTATTAAGTTTTTTACAAAAGGGAAAAAACGTGGACTGTTTGGGATTTTAAAAGAAATCTCTTTTCAAAAGTTGTTTTAAATCTAAAAGATAATTTGAGAAGATAAAATATGGTCAAAACGTTTTGTATCATTTTTCAAAGGATCATTTTTGGGCAGGCCTAACTCAATTTATTTCAAAAAAGAAAAATGACAAAGAAGTCTTATTTAAAAGCCCAAGTTTAAGAAAAGTGATTCTAAAGAATATGGTTGACCTCATAAATATAAAAGAAAACTTTTACAATTTGTATAAGGATTACGGCATATTATTTTATAAAAAAGAGAAATATATTGCCAAAATGTTTGAAGACATATATAGACAAATAGGACATGACATTTGGATTAAAATCAAGTAGGACTCTACTCAAAGTGACTTTGAGTGTGTCTTAGTCCGAAAAATGAAATGAAAAATTTAGCTCTATATGAACTTTTTTCAAACAAAAATCAACTCTTTTATTTCAAAACCTTTTGCTCAAGATTTTTAACCAAAGAAAATGATATGCTGTGAATTTATTTTTTGCAAGAATTTAAACACTCTTTTAAGCAATTAATCACAATAAAACATACTATGGAACACAAAGGTCAACCGTATTCTACGGATTTTTAATATCGGCGTGTCTCATGCCTTCTCCGAGGAATCACTTGAACTCCTCGAACTCTGATTTTTAAAGAATTTTATATGTTTGAAAAAATCCTTTTACCTGGTTTTTCTAATTTCCCTATAAAATAGGTGACGACTCTAAAAATAAAATATTCAAAAAGAGTCCACAACCTCAAAGTAGCTTTTATGCCTCGCATAAAAGTGAACCGCAACAGATCGCGACTCCGCTGGGGATAATCCTAGAATCTAACCATAAGGGTTCCTATACAATATGTTTTTATTGTGAATAATTGCTTATATGTTTAATTTCTTGCTGATTTTTAAAGAATTTTATATGTTTGAAAAAAATCCTTTTACCTGGTTTTCCTAATTTTCCTATAAAATAGGTGACGACTCTAAAAATAAAATATTCAAAAAGAGTCCACAGCCTCAAAGTAGCTTTTATGCCTCGCATAAAAGTGAACTGCAACAAATCGCGATTCCGCTGGGGATAATCCTAGGATCTAACCATAAGGGTTCCTATACAATATGTTTTTATTGTGAATAATTGCTTATATGTTTAATTTCTTGCAAATATAACTGTCATAATATGCATATCATAAATTCTGCAAAATGGCACGTACACACACTTGTGTCAATGCACAAAGACGATTATGCAGTTTCGCAATTGTCCTCCAGTAAAAAAAACAATTTATTTCTTTGGAACATGTTGAATTCAGAGTTGGTTCATGGTCGTCCAACAGTCTTCAATGGTTCACATTGAGTTGCCGCTAGAGTCCCCAGTCATTCGAATAATCACGCTAGTTTGCCTAGGATAGAGTGAAGCCAAATCCCAACGGACTAGTGCATTTGCTTACCTTGACGAGTTCGGATATTTTAGACGTATTTGAACCCATTAAGAGACCACCTTATGTCAAAACAGACTATGACCTGACGACACCACATCCAACTACTTGCTAATTGGAAACATGATTGTACCTTGTATGATAAACCAATGTTCTTTAGGGGGAATGGTGGAAATTAACCGTGCTTGTCCCGATCCCTTTTCAAGAATCGTGGTGGCACCTACACAATCCTGCCTGGTAGGCGAACCACTCCCAAATCTTTCACAAGATAAAACAAAAGTAAAAGCGAAAAATAATAAAATACTAATAAGCTATCTCCTAATAGAAATGTGAAAGGAAATAAGTTTGATACAACCATAAAATCCCCCAAGTGATCTAGTATGTAAGTACAAGAGCATTAAAATACGGTATAAGTCCGAAATGGGCAACGAAGTGCCAAAACTGAATACATAGCCTCAAATCTGTAAACATGTCTCTGAAATAAAAGTAAAGAATGTAAAGAGATAGAGCAATCAGGGCATGCTGGAGATAGCATCCTCATCCTGAATGATGGGGATAAACTATTCGAACCCAGCCACGTGGTCTCAAGCTAGTCATCGAATTTGTATCTGCATCAAGGAAAGATGCATCAAGTGTAGCATGAGTACACAACGTACCACTATAGACATCATAGGCCGACAACGACGAAAGATATGCAAAAAGAGATAAATACCGAGTTAACACTAAATAGTCCTATACTTACAGTTCAATAACTCAAGTAAGTCATATAGTTCACAGAATGGTTCACAAGTTCACATAATGTCTTATTCACTAAGATTTCACAAACCCTTATGTTATCCAGTGCCAGACAATTTCATTAGTTCAATTTATCCATTTATTATTACAAGTACAACCATTTCATATCTGAAATATAACCACATCATCAATATACAATCAAGTATCAAATACAACCATAGCTAATTAATGATGTAATGAAGCATGATGTGAATGCAATGAACATTCCAAGTATCTTTGACATTCTGTATATGGTACGTCAAGTTTATATTATGATCTTGCACCCATGGCGGACCCGCGAAGTTTATATACCTCTCCACTCAAGAATTTCTCATCGAATCACGGAGCCCAACTCTTGGCTGCAATAATATATGTTGCAGGCGTACAACCCTGATCCCTGCGTATCATCATCATCTCAGTGCTGCCATAATCTCAACAGTGTTCTTACCTTTTCCGGTCCCTTGGACCCACAACATAATCATTCCACTCCAATATCAATATCATCAGAACTATGAATGTATGAATGTAAATGACATATATAAGGCAAGAATCATGATATAATGAGATGCAACAAGAATTGAGGTGAATATCACACGCTTCCAGAAACACATCAAAATAATCCAAGTACAATCGGAATATCATATCAAGCATGTGTGATGGATAAGCACAAGAATAACAAGTACTATGATGAGCCCACATAATGGCGACAATCCCAATCAAGCAGCAGTCGGAATCAACTTAAGCTTGATTTACCAAATCACCCATCATCACAGTTCAACACTGGTACTCACATTAAAAATTCATCACAATCTCTTGAGTGGGACCCCCAAACACGCCGAATACCCCTCAATATTTATAACTAATTACGTACTTCTATCAATGTCTTGAAAAACTAAATTGTAGCCTACCTTTGTGCCGAGCAGGAGTGCAACACGATCAAACCTCGGCAGTAACATTGCCCTTCCTCTGCATCTCGTGATAGTCGAAGTCTAGTCACGTATATACTATTCATGAATATAAAGCTTACACAACACATAAAGACATAATCCTTAACAAAGGAAAACCAAAAATATCAACCCCAGGCCCACCTTACCAAAACACAAACTTTAATACCCCAAAACCATTAATATATACTAGGTAATCATATCCATAAGTTAATTTGAAAACTATACACATTTGACCCTTCAATTCAACATTAAACCAAAAACCCCAAATTGGAAACCCTAGAATTCTCCCTAATAGAAATAGGTTTCTATAATCAAATTAAGACTTAAAACATGATAATCTAACATATTCCAACACAAATTCATGATATTAACACAATCTAATTCATAAAACCTCCATTAAATCAATAACATAGCTCTCTTAATATCATAAGACTTGCAAATCATTTTCCCCCAACTTAACAACACACTATATCACTATTAATGAACTTAGAAATATAAACTCAAACCACAAAGGAATAATTTGTTACCCCAAAGGTGAAATTGCTCTTAAACTCTTGAAGAATGATTTCTGGCGGTGCTGATTTTGAGGTATTCCAAATTGGGAAAAGAAATCTGACCTAGGATATTTTATAGGACACCTGATACAGCGTTTCTGCCCCAGCGGAATTGACTCCACTGGAGCGGACCCGCTGCGGTGAACGAAACCCTCGCTGAGGCAGTGTCACTTGACACCTTACCTCAGCGCCATGATAGACCCGATCCCATAGAGGCAGGATCTTCTTTGCAGAAATCCCATCCGCTACAGCGACACCCCATACATTCCTAACCCCACTTCGGTGAGCCAACCTTCCGCCAAGGCAGACGTGCCTAAGCAAGAACTGGTGTCGCCGAGGTAGACACCAGATCCTAGAAATTAGTCCAAAATTCTATCAAACACCTGAAACACTTTTGAGACCCCCCAAACATAAAACGAATATGCTCGTCTAAGGTAAACAATGCTACAAACTCACCCATACCCTCGAGTTTCTCATTTAACCGAGTGGCATACTTTTCTAAAGAATCGTCCAGGAAAACCAAATATCCAAATTTTAAAAATAAGGCCACAAAATATATTTGATTGCCTCGAAAAGTGAACCAATGACTCGACTAAGTCATAAATAACCCTCCAGAACCACCGAAAGCGATGAAACCCGTAAAGGAACCCATCTTGTCAAAAGTCAACTTTAAGTCAAGCCAATCAACTCAAAGCTTCTAGTTTTGGATTTTTCGTTCAAAACTCATATAAATAGACCTCGAGATCTATGCCACCCATCCCCATGTGCATATGTTCATGCGGTCATTTATAGCTCAAACTCCATACATAACATCACAATAATCTTCATACTAGTTCTCATAGCTATCACAATCCCATCCATAACACCACAACTCCATACAACACCTTTCAATCATGTAAAACAACCCACAACAACAATACACACTTTAAGATCTTACAAATATTTGTTCTTTAAGAAACCTCTAACAAATCCATTTTAAACACTTGTAGAACCTTATTTAAATGATATAGAAGATGAGATTTACCTTAGGTTGCAAGAAATAATTAAAAACATAGCTTCCTTCAACACCAATCTTTCTCCAAAATCTTTAGAACAAGGAAGACAACAATCTTACATTGGATTAGCGTAGTTTGCCTTTGGTTTTCCTTGGGTCTTAGATTAGGATCATAGGAGACTTGTTTCGAGGGTATTTTAGGTCTCTTAGAGTCAGGGAAATTAAAGAAAATGAACCTACGGTCGAGCAGGGTCCTATTTATAGGTGTTGAGAAATTGGCCACCGACCTATCCCGAGACAGGTCCTGCGACTCGTAGGACCTTCCTGTATCTCGTCGGACATGTCTTGAGTCCAAAAATCCTCTGTCAGTTCCTGAGGAAGCCCTGCGTCTCACAGGCACTTCCTAAGAGATGCAGGATGTGTCTCATGAGTTGCAAAAAGCTCTGAAAGGCGACATATTGAAGAACTTTTCGTCAAAACTTATTTCCATTCATCCGATGAGTCTTAAACCTTCCCAAAATTTATGTAATACATCTGTAAACCCTCATAAACCTCATGAAGGAGTCTTACCATCTTTGAGCCTATATTGACTACAATACATTAGCGACAACGCATGAAAACCCGAGATGTAACATCCTTCCCCCTTAAGAACATTCATCCTCGAATGTTGAGGAATATTCCAGATTTTTGAAAATTTTGGCAAAGTTTCCTTTGTAAACAGGACTATCCAAAACCTGTCAAGCAGCCAAAACACACATCCAACACTACACAGGGCAACAAAATGACATAACAATATCAAATCAGCCCCACACGACCGTCTATTTACGCATTAATTGAAAAGGGTTAACCATAACTCATCTAAACTATTGTCTGCTGAAATTTGGGCTGCACCTGCCACATTTGTCTAAATAACATTACCTATACAAGTACGCAAGATAAGTTCGATATGTAAAGAATAAGGGAATTGTATCACACGAATGATAGTGTAAAATCAAAATCTGAAGCAAAAATGAATATTCGAACTTCATATCTTTCTTTATCTCTCATGTCATCATTTCCATATTAGTATTTCCCCGCAATGTAGTAATAAAGGTTATTCCTTTTTTACCTGAAGCTTCCGGATTTACTGATTCAACATAGTAAGTGAGATTCATTAGTATATCAAGTCTTTATAATCTAAACATCTTTTACAAGGTTAAATTGGAAGAGGTTTCTTATGCATTTCTAGAGCGGTTGGCTTATAAATTAGTAGACAAGTTGCTCAATTTCCCGGGGGTAGTTCGAGTTTGTAGGCTACCTCACCAACCCTTCGACCATGTCCGTTGTAACTATGACTAAGCTTGCATCTCTTCCCGATTTCCCTCAGGTTCTTTATGGGTAGTATTTTCAAAAATCATTAACTTGGAATTATAAGTTCAGTTGCCATCCATTTAAACATAAATTACTGACGACCTTAGACAGTTGATATCTTTTGTTAAGTAATTTTGTCCGCCTTGTGACCTAATACTTTAAATCAAGTCTTACTCGTTTTGGCACACTTACTTCCCATCATTTAATAGGGACTTAGCGTTCTCGCTTATTCAGAGTTTCATATGATATTATTCCGATGCTCAACCCGACAGCCGTTGTGGCATGTAATTTACCAAGAGATAGGTGGTCATCAGGATTTCCTTTAACGTACCTTTTAAAATCTGAATCATATGCTCAATCTATATATTTATCTGAGAATAGGGCTAATCGGAATGCCCTAGAGTCTTTGCGATCTATCGTCTAAATTTAGTCATAACTTAAGTACACTTGCCAAAAGGCGTGCAATGATGAACCATTTTCTCAATTATACATATCTTCTGTTATGTAATTTTGTCCGCCTTGTGACCTAATACTTTAAATCAAGTCTTATTGGTTTTGGCACACTTACTTCCCATTATTTAATAAGAGCTTAGCGTCCTCTCTTATTCATAGTTTCATATGATATTATTCTGATGCTCAACCCAACAGTCGTTGTGGCATGTAATTTACCAAGAGATAGGTGGTCATCAAGATTTCCTTTAATGTACCTTTTAAAATCTGAATCATATGCTCAATCTACATATTTATCCGAGAATAGGACTAATCAGAATGCCCTAAAGTCTTTGCGATCTATTGTCTGAATTTAGTCATAACTTAAGTACACTTACCAGAAGGCGTGCAATGATGAACCATTTTCTCAATTATACCATTTCACATAGTCCTTTGTTGCTTCTATAGTTCTGATTGGCAAAAAGGAACTGGCTAGTTGTCTTACTAGTAATCACCCAGACGGTTCAACTCATTAGGATGGCGAGATAAATCCTTAGAAAAAATTCATATTTAGCTATCTTTAGCCTTTTCAGGTTCTTAATGTTCTGAGTTTATTCCTTAACTCCTGGTACGCAATCTCCTCTCTGTTGATCATTCATATACTGGCTATAACCCCTATGGGGGTTCCCCCTTAATATCCCACTATTACATTTCTTTAACATCGAGTACTCATTTGTACATCCTCTAAGAATGCCAGGGTCATGATCAGGGGATTTTTATTGTAATCATGCTTCATAGTCCTACTAGGTTAGGATTGCACAGATTTTCAGGGTATCTAACGGGTTCTTTTTCTACTGAGCTCAAGGCTTGCGTTCTCTTTTGTTAAATATCTTCCCAATTTTTTTCTAAGAATGGGATCTTTTATGCTAACGTTTGTTATCTTTCCATACGGAAAATGACGCTATTGAGTTCGGAATCTTAAGGGTACCATCTTCAGAATTCATCCATGACTTCCACTTGAATTATTGATACACACATGAGGCTTCTTCCCATATTTTAACATCTACACTAATCAGTTTGCAGCAGTGCAACTGTTGGTCCCACGAATTACAATACTACTTAATTCCAAGGATGTCAAACAATCGGTACATTAGACCCTTAAAAATACTCAAGCCATTACTCCTTTTGAGAACTTAGTATCGTTCAACAATTAGTACATTCGAACTCTTTAGGAACTTTAATGTCTTGGTCGCGATTACTATTATGGTTCACTTTTACACGAAGGCATAAAAGCTACTAAGAATTTATGATGGTGCTCTAAGTAGGATAATGTGTTTTAGAGTCGTCACCTAATTTACAGGTACATTAGAAAAATCAGTGTGAAAGAGTTTATTCAAAAGATATTAAAAATCCTATCAAATCAGAGTCGAGGTAAGGGTTCTGGTGATCCCCGGGGAAGGTGTTAGACACCCTGGTGTAAAGGATCCATAGAATACGGTTGACCTTAGGGTTCTGTAGCATGCTTTAATAATCTAAATTGCTTTAAATGTTTAAAAATATTCGCAAAAAATACTTGTCATTTATTTATTCGAAACTCAAAGGTTTCATTTTAAAACAAAAGAGATAGGCTTCTGCTAAAATAATATTCACGAGGATCAATTTATTTTCAGACTAAGAACACCCAAATGTTAATTTGAGTAGAACTCCACTTTTAGTCACCAACATTGTCCAATTTACACTTGCATCTTTTTGAAAATGTTTTCAAGGTTTTAAAATGAGTATAGTTCATTTGAAATGATAGGTTTGGGATTTTGACAAAAGAGATAGAAAAAATGATTTCTTTTATTCCTTTGCATGCTGTATCTTCCAAAGTCAAATCCATATTCAACATTCCAAAACCTAAGTCCTCAAACTCAAGTCCGGGATAGTTTACTTTGTTCTCTTTGTCCAAAAATCATTTAGTTGGGCTTAGCCCGTAAAATAAGCTTTGACGATATCAATTTTGGTCCAAATTAAGTTTAAAAGTCAACAGTCCATTTATTAAATTCTATCACACAAGCCCGAACTTGGGTCCTTCTTGTATTACCTCAGTCCGATTAATTTCCAAAGTCCAATTCATGAGTTCGAATATCTAAAATGACTATAATCTGAATTAGAAATCCATTTCTCATTTTTTCAGATTTCAAAAGTGCCAAAACATTCCATCTTTTATCCAATTTCAGATTTAAACAAGTGTTTTGATTATTTTTTGGCAATCTAACTAAACGATGTACATATCGTTTGTCTATCCTAAGTTGTAACCGTAATAGGGATTCCAATAATAATACAAAGTATTTTTTAGTACATATACATATATACAATACACATAAAAGAAATGAAAATAGTTGAGTTTAGGCTGGGGGATCTACCTACCCTACCAGTTGGCTATTTTCACTCATAGCTGGGCCTTCAAGTGCATAGCAGCTTCCCAGACTCGATTAAGAAAAATTAGTTGGGTTGAATTGAATGTGAGAATGACCAACAGAGATCCAATCATGACTGAGTAAAGTAATGGGCCCAGTAGGGGCCATCTCATCGTAAGGCAGTGGGAGAAGAGAGGAGGGACAATAAAAAGTCCATGTTAGAATGCACCTTAAACTTATCATATGCAAGATAAATTAAAACATACAATCAATACTAATTTAACTAAGTTAAGTATTGAAGGCAGCCTAATCCAATAAGCACACAAAGAGATGAGAAAATATAACAGTCGGCCCCGATCCATTCATAGTTCAGAGAAAGGGCATGTGAAGAAAAATCAAATAGTCTAGCCCGGTTATGCCAGTTGCAAAGAGGAAAACCAGAAGAGAGTCAACATAAATGGGCTAAGCCTAGTAGATCTCTTGATGTAATCAACATTAGTGATATACTAGATCAATATATCTAATATACCAAGTACACTAAATATAGAGACTCTGTATATCGAGTATGTATACCAGTCTTTACATAGCTAACACAGGAAAAGGGAACAAGAAACAAGAGAAACAGGCAAGTGAGACATATATGCATTGTATACACACAACCTTAGCTATCTCACAACAACTCCTAATTTCAGGTTTAGAATCAAACCAGTCATGCACTTTAACTTCAAGATAGAAAACAATACAAATAGTAAACAATCAGACCAACTTGCATAACTCTATATCCTCCATTAGGCTTAGTTTGTCCATGTTACAACCTCTTGTTTATATACTCAGATTCAGGAAGTCAGTAAAGTCATTATAGCTCAAAGACAAACAGCCATGGCAAACAGTAAATAACAGAGCCAAGCCTAAGACACTATTCAATCTAAAACACACTGACAACTAAGAATTCTAGTCATTCAAGATCCAGAAGTAATAACAGCTCATGAATTATAAGTTACATAGTATAGATAGACATGCTTATCTGTCTGTTTTTTATCTTTTCAATCTCATCAAAACAGTGTTGCAATTCAATTTTCAAATCAAGCAAGTATATGCTGATAGATACTTAGCACAATTACTAGCAGGCAGACATGTATCTTTTAGAGCTAACATGGGATAATTCTGGGCATGGACTTCCTATCAGATATCAAACACTTTATGAAGTATACTAACAGTCAGTGTGTTACCTTATTAATCTAGCATGCTGAATAAGACTGGCCTATCCTATCCTTAGGAACAGTTAACCAACATAAAGTGACTAATATACAATTCCTTAAATTCTTGTTCTTTACCTAAACATACTTTGTGGCTAGGTGGATTGGTTTACATGTGGACAATGCTAACATAGTGTGTATGGAGAAGATGTAGACCAATTTTACTGGATTTTATGGCAACTGATCAGTTTAACAACATAAGCAAGGGTTTATAGCTCATTTAGCACAGGATAGAGATGCAAATGGATATGAGACACACAACATAAGCAAGGGTTTACAGCTCATTTAGCACAGGATAGAGATGCAAATGGATATGAGACACACAACATAAGCAAGGGTTTATAGCTCATTTAGCACAGGATAGAGATGCAGATGGATATGAGACACACAACTTTAGAGGCAAGTGCAGATATGACTCAAAAAGCAGAACACACAACCAAGACATGGTCACACTAGGACATATACAAGCTGTTCTTAGGTAGGCATTTTGTCACGAACCCTTTTGAGGAATCGTGGTGGCACCTACACCTTCCCATCGGTAGGCGAACCACTTACCCAATTATTTTCATGATATGGCATACATAAAAGTGGAAAGATAACAAATTCTACATAAATTTCCTATAATATGTGGAATAATATAAGTCTAAAACATCAACAACATCCCCAAGTGATCTAGTCGGTAGATGCAAGAGCACTATAAAAATGATACAAGTTTGAGACTGATGGCAACATGGTGCCAAAAACCAATACATAAGCTAAAAGGGTCTGTCACGTCTCTTAAATGCAAACAGAAGTCTGAAATAGGGATAAAACATCCAAGGGTATGCTAGAGATAGCATCCTCACCCTGAATGTTGGAGATTAGCTGCTAAAACTTAGCGACGTGGTCTCGAGCTAGTGGTCGGATCTGTATCTGCATCAAGAAAAGATGCAACAAGTGTAGCATGAGTACACAATGTACTCCGTAGACATCACAGGCTAACAACAACGGAAGATACGCAAAAAAAAGATAAATACCAAGTTGACACCAAGTAATCCTACACTAACAGTTCAATAATCCAAGTAAAGTCACATAATCCACAGGATGTTTCATAGAGTTCACATAATACCTTATTCAAGTAAGATTTCATAATTCTTAAGTTATCCAGTGAAAGACAATTTCAATAGTTCAATTTATCCATTTATCATGAGCAAGTATAACCTTTCATATCCAGAATCCAAACAAGTCATCAATAATCAATCCGGTATCAAATACAACCAATGATAATCAATGATGTAATAAAGTATGATTTGAATGCAATGCACATGCTAGTTACCTTTGTCATCCTGTATACAATACGTTAAGTTTTTATTATGATCATACACCCGCGGAGTCCATATACCCCTCCGAAATGTCCCATCGGAGCCCAGATCTTGGTTGTAATAATATCTGTTGCAGGCGTGCAACCCCGATCCCCGCATATTATTATCATCTCAATGTTGCCTTAATCTCAACAGTGTTCTTACCTTTCCCGGTACATTGGACCCACAACATAATCATACCATTCCAATATCAATATCATCAGAACCATGAGTGTATGAATGCAAATGACAATATAAGTCTAGAATCATGATATAATGAGATGTAATCAAGTATAGAGATGAATATCACATGCTTTCAAGAAATACATCAACATGTAACCCAAGTACAATCAGGACATCATATCAAAGCATGTGTGATGAATAAGCACAACAATAACAAATATGGCGATAAGCCCATTTAATCACCAGTCGAAATCAACTTAAGGTTGATTCCCTAAATTACCTAACATCACAGTTCAACATCGGTACCCACTCAAACATTCATCACAGCCGTTTGAGTGAGATCCCCAAACATGCCTAATACTTCTCAATATTTATAACTAATTATGCACTTCTATCGAAGTGTCGAAAAACTAAATCGTAGCCTACCTCTAGGCTGAATAGGAGCGCTAAACGATCAAGCCTCATTGATAGTCTTGCCCTTTCTCCGCACCTCTTGAAAATCAAAATCTATTCACATATACTATTAGTTAATATAAAGCCTACACAACATACAAGGACATAATCCTTAATGAAGCAAACTTTAAATACCTACCCCGGGCCCACATTACCAAGACTTGAACTTTAGTACTCACACACCGAGACACGTACTAGGTAATCATATCTTTAAGTTAATTTGAAAACTATACACATTTGACCCTTCAATTGAACAATATACGAAAAGCCCAAAATTGGCAATTCTACAATTCCCCCCCCCCCCTATTAGAATAGGTTTCTATACTCAAATTAGCTTTACAACATGATAGCCTAACATATTCCAACTCTAATTCATGATATTCATACAATCTAATCCATAAAACCTTCATTAAATAAATAACCCAACTCTCTTAACCTCATAAGAAGTTGCAAATTATTTTTCCCAACTTATAAACACACTATAACACCATTAAAGAACTTAGAAACATAAACTCAAACCACAAAGGAAAGAATCTCTTACCCCAAAGGTGAAATTACTCATAAACTCTTGACAATGCTCTCTGGCGGTGGTAGGTTCGAGATATACTATTTTGGAAAATGAAATCTAAACTAGGGAATTAAATAGGACACCTGATATAGTGATTCCTCCCCAGCGGAATCTATCTCACTTGTGCAGATCCGTTGTCGCAAACATATCACTCACTATGGCGTAGTCACTTGACAGCTCGCCCTAGTGCCACGGTGAACCTGACTCTGCAGAGGTGCATCCGCCCCTGTAGAAGGCCATCTGGCAAGGCGGGAACTCCAAAGATATCAAGACCCCACTTCTGTGAGCTGACCTCCCACCGAGGCGGACACGCAGAAGTGGACAAAGGTGTCGCGAAGGTGGACACCAGACACCAGTAAACCATAAATCAATACAAACTCCCACCAATACCCAGAACACTCCCAAAACCCCATGGACACAAACCATACATGCTCATCTAAGGTAAACAGTGCTACGAATTCACTCATATCCTCGGATTGCCTATTTAACTAAGTTAAGGCATACTTTTCTAAAGAATCTTCCGAACTAACCAAAAATCCGATTATTGCAAATAAGGCCACAAAATACATTCGAATGTCTCGAGAAGTGAACCAATGACTCAACTAAGTCATAAATGACATTTCAGAGCTACCGAAAGTGACGGAATCCCGAAACTCATATAACTGGACCTCAGGATCCATGCCACCCATCTTTGTTCATCACAAACCCCACATAAAGGTTATGAGAAGGGAAAATAGGAAAATAAGGGTCTTTCTCAAAAAACAACCGGATGGATCGTTACATCAAATACCAATTAAACAAATATTCGTCCTCAAATGGAGCGAAAAAGAATAAGAGAAATGTACCTGAAGTAGTAAACAAGTCAGGATATCTGCTCTGTATGTCAAACTCTGTCTCCCAAGTCGCCTCCTCAACTGGGAGATTCCTCCACTGAACCTTCACCGAAGCCATCTTCTTTGATCTCAACTTCCTCACCTGCCTGTCTAAAATAGCAATCGGCTCCTCCCTGAACTTTAAATTTTGTTCTAGCAACACGGAGTCCCACCTAATGACATAAGAACTGTTGGCATGATACTTTATCAGCATAGACACATGGAAAACCGGATGGATGCCTGAAAGACCTAGCGGCAGATCCAACTCATATGCCACCTCTCCGACCATCTAAAGAACCTCAAAAGGTCTGATATACCTTGGACTCAACTTCCCTCTCTTGTCGAACCTCATCACTCCCTTCATGGGTGATACCTTTAGAAGAACCTTGTCACCAACCATAAACTCTATATCTCGGACCTTCCGGTCCGCATGCTCCTTCTTCTTGCTCTGTGCTTTTAGGAGCTTGTCCTGAATCACCTTTACCCTCTCTAAGGAATCCCTCAACAAATCAGTACCACAAGGACGGACCTCGAATGTATTAAACCAACCAATGGGAGATCGACATCTCCTACTATATAGAGCCTCAAACCGTGCCATATCAATACTAGAGTGGTAGCTTTTCTTATACGCAAACTCTGGCAAAGGTAAGAACGGGTCTCAATGATCACCAAAATCAATCACGCAGGCTCGTAACATGTTCTCCAATACCTGAATGGTCCTCTCGGACTGACCGTCGGTATGAGGGTGAAAAGTTGTACTAAGATCCAAGCAAGTACCCATCTCTCTGTAAAGTACGCTAGAAATGCGAAGTAAACTGAATACCTCGATCCGAGATGATAGAAATAGGAACCCATGAAGGCGTACAATCTCTCAAATGTAGATCTTATCAAACTTCTCTGCATTATAAGTCGTTTGGACTGGAATGAAAAGTGTGACTTGGTCAATCTATCAACAATGACCCAAATAACATCAAACTTGCCCAAAGTCTTGGGCAATCCCACCACAAAATCCATGGCAATCCTCTCCCACTTTCACTCGGGAATGAGGCATCCTCTGGGATATACTATCAGGTCGTTGGTGCTCATACTTGACCTGCTGACAATTCTGACACCTAGATACAAAATCAACAATATCTCTTTTAATCCCCCCCCCCCCACACACACACACCAATAATGCTGTCTCAAGTCGCGGTACATCTTAGTAGCACCTGGATGAATCGAATATCTATAACTATGAGCCTCCTCCATAATCAGTCTAGTCAAATCACCAACTCTAGGAACACATACTATACCTTTGATCCTCAAAAATCCCTCACTATCAGTCATGGCCTCCTTGGCATCACCACTCATCACCTTGTCTCAAATTTTGCACAACTACACATCATCATACTAGTGAGTCTGAATCTGATCCAAAAGAGATGACCTCACCCCAACACACGCCAAAATCCTACCCGGATTTGAAATATCAAACCTCACAAAATAGTTGGCTTGAGACTGGACCTCCAATGCCAAGGGACGCTTAGAAATGATCAAGCGAGCTAAACTCCCAATGTTGACGACCTCTCGGCTCAAGACATCCGTTACCATATTGGCCTTGCCTGGATGGTACAAAATAGTCATGTCATAATCTTTCAACTCCATCCATCGACGCTGCCTAGAATTCAAGTTCCTCTGATTAAAACCGTGCTGAAGACTATGGTGATCGATATACACCTCACATTGGACACCATAAAGATAATGCCCCCAAATCTTCAAAGCAAACACAACAGCAGCCAACTCTAGATCATGAACAGGGTAATTCTTCTCATGTACCTTCAATTGTCTAGATGCATAAGCAATAACCTTACGCTCCTACATCAACACACAACCCAACCCGATCCTCGAAGCATCACAATATGCGGTAAAGTCCTTCCCCTCCACTATAAGGGACCTTTCACTCTTTAGAAACAAGGAAATTGCACCACTTCACTTACAACTGAAGCTACCAAGTCAAGGAAAACATATTGCCCAATATGAGTGACACAACTAACAACTTAAAACTAAGCCGAACTAACCCCCACACACTTCTACTCATCTCCTAATATCACTCGGTTACTCAAACTTTACCGCCGAATGAAATCATCTATCAGACAATTCATCGAACAGATTGCAGGCATCACTTTAAGCAAACTCTTAACAACACCTAGGAGCTTGAATTACCCTCCCAAAAACATGGGAATTATAGTTCAACAAAGCACAATTACATCTCATCAACCAACAAAACCAAAGTTTCACACTTTGTGATCTAAGCTCCACACAAACAGAATCACAGAAATAAAGAAAAAAATAGTTCTGCCAGCAAAGGGAGCGCAAGAGAGAGAAAAGAGAAAAAGAGAGAAGAAAACTAGATGATAACATACCTGATCTTGAGAATGATGGCCGGAGAAGAATTAAAGAAGATTTTTTTTTGTTTTGGTTGTTGGCAGTTTGCGCATCAGCTATGCGTTCTTGCGTCCCTTTTTGTTGTGTATGTGTGTGAGTGTTGTTTTGTATGCAGGTGTGATTTGTTGCGTGGGTGTGTGAGCGGCAGTGTGAGTGTGGTCGACATACAGGGGAGAGCGTGAGAAGTATGCGGGAGTGGGGTGTGAAATAAAATAGGAGAAGCAATGGTTTGAATGGTTTAAAATAGGGGTGGCCAGTGGGCCGGGTCGGGTCGGGACGGGACGACGAATTTTGGGGGATGGGGTGGGGGGTCGGGATCTGGACTTGGCGGGCCAGGCAGGCCGGGATAGGGGGACGGGAAGAGGTCCCGTCCCGTTCAACATCCCGTCGGAAGAGGGGACGGGTTGGGTCGGGTAGGGGGATTTGGGGGATTTAAAATTTTTTTTAGACACTTAATTTAAAATATATATAAACACTTAAATGATTGAACAAGATAGTGAATAAAAACATTTCAAGGCTGTTTTTGTGCCTCTTATATTATTTAATAGAAATATAATTTTTCTTGTAATACAATTTCTAAATTGCAACTTTGTTTCGTAGTTTAAAAGTTGCAAATCACAAAGTAAAATTTTATCAAAAAAATTACACAGTCAACCATACTTTTTCTAATTTCTTCACAATCTCTTGAGGATTTCTGTTGGAATTGGAAGTTGTTGGTCAAATTGTTTGACGTCGCTTTCTGCTCCCTCGGATAAGATTTCGTTGTAGTTGTAGTCGTCTTCTTCATTGATCTCTGGTTGACCGCACCTTTCTACGCTCTGCTCTAATCCAATCTCTGCAATCTCCAAGCTGTCTCCCGCCAATGAGTGTCTGAGCAAAGCAGACTGACTTACCATAGACAGTAGGGCAAAGAATGGATTCCCCAAAAAATTCGGTCTGTGCTCTTTTATTTGAAACCTTCCAGCAGAAAAAGCGCTTTCAGAAGCTGTTGATGACGCTTGAATATTCTAACATATCTCGGGCCATCTTTGATAGTGTCGAAAATGTCTTCTCATTCTCCTTCAAGTATTTCAGCAAGTCTTCACGTCCATCTCCATTGACAATTGATTCGTACGGTACAATACCCTGCAAAACATAAACATCAAACTCGCTAATTTGTTAAGAACTTGAACCACTATACATTCTATTTTTAAGGCCTTGAATACTAAAAGCAGAAACATCATGTCTTTTATTAGGTTACAGTGAAGTAGAAGAAGATGGTACAGAAGCCGATTGATTATTTGCACTTTGCTTTTGGTAATATATATATATATATATATATATATTTGCATTCAGTGTGTATGCTAGACATAACTTCTTCTTTAGTTGGTTCCTTAGTTGGTTCTTCAGTTGGGTCTATTGGAAGTATTTCTAAGCTTTCATAAATCGTTTCAACAAGTGATTTACAACTGTCTACTTTAATAGTAGGATTTAATACAACACCAATAAAACAAATAGTGGGAATAGGAAAAAAGTATTTTTTTAATTTTATAAACATTTTTTAATAGATGGCTTGTAAGTTAGTTTTTGCATATATTCATTAATTAATAAAAATATTAGAGCTATATAAAATAACATAGATGAAATAGTAGGATAATAAATTCTTAGTAGCTAGAAAAAATTTATCGAAAAAAACAATAAGTTCCAAAATTTATCTCAATCATCATCTATAAGCATATCCGTTGGATTTTGATTATGAGAGTTAAATAATAAAGTTATAGGTCTTTAATACTCGTGAGCAACAAGTAATTGTTCATACAAAGAATTTCACCTAGTCGCAACTTCTTCTGGATTTTTCTATAAGGTAATCCACAATCATGACAAGCTTTTTTATACTCTTTGCGTCTTTGTATTTTATTACCTTTAAAAATAAAGTTTATAGCAAATTGTACTTTCTCAAGGATGTTTTAAAAAAGTTTTAGGTCATCCTTTACAACTAAGTTATAAATATGACATGCACATCTAATATGAAAAACATTGGAAAAAGATGGAGTAAATCGAGTTTTAAAAATGTTTACATTATAATCATTAGAAGAAGCATTATCTAATGTAATAGTCATAATTTTATTAGTAATTCCATAATATTCATAAATTTATAAATATTTCTTGAAATAAAAGCTCCAGTGTGCCTATCATCAATATATCTATATGCTAATATACGTTTTTGCATAGACCAATTCTGATTTATCCAATGACATAGAACAACTAAATAATCATTACCGTTAGTACTACGGCCTATATCAGAAGTGATAGTCACTTTTCCATTAAAATGATATAATGCATAACGTAAATACTGTTGATATTCATGTGCAAATTTAAAAACATCTATTCTAACAGTTGATCTAGGAAAACCGTTAAAAGCAGAATTATATGTTTCTCGAATGTAATGAATAAAACTAGGAGAGGAAGGAAATGAAAAAGGAAAACCTCCCACAACAACTAATTTTACTAAAATTTTCATATATATGTATTTATCATATTTAGGACCTATAACTCCCCCTCCCCCGTCATCGGGTTAATTCGGCCCTATACTTGGTCGGGTACACTATGTGAACCTTGTTCCGACTCAGAAGGCATTTTTACACCCGATTTTTCAGCCAAGTATTGGTTATATCTTGCTTTGTGAGAGTTTTCTACATGTCTCGTTAAACCTCCCATCCCACCTTGACCTTTTCCAGTTTTAAATTTATAAACTTCGCGACAAATTTTACATTTAGCTATTTGATTAGGAATGTCCCTATCAAAAAATCTCATGTGGGTGATTTTAATTTTCGTTGTTTTTGGTCTTGACTCATACTAGGGGGAATAAGAGGCATTCTAGTTTCAGTTTCAGCCTGAGGTCTACACTAGTGGGTGTGTTATCTAAATTATCTTCTAATTCATTTTTTAAATTAGAGTTTGGTTCAGATGCAGAATATACCTCATGGGGTATATTAATATTAACATTAAAAAATTAGTTTTATCTATATGAGTGAAATCATCGTAATTAGGATTACTAGAAGATGCACCCTTACCCACCCCTAGTACCTGATCAAAGAAATCCCGCGGACTTAAACTCTGAAACTAAGTCGAGAGATGTTTTGCTAAGAGTGTCAACGATGGTCCGCCAATCTACACTAATATGCCTCAAATGGCATGGAAAATGGAAAGGAGTTGGAGTTGTCACATGAAGATCTAGGAAGCAAGTTTTTATTCGGCCTTTGTATGTAGGTCTTGGCCAAAGACTATGCATTTCTTTTAGCTTGTTATTTTCCTTTAGTTCTTAGCTTAGCTATTAGTTTTCATTAGGACACATTTAATAAGCCATGTAATAAGGCGACAAGGCCGAGAGTTCTTCCTACAAGTTGACAAGGCCGAGAAGAGTGTAAGAAGGACAAGGTGGTAAGGACAAGAATGATCTAGAAGCTAAGGCTTCCAAGAAGACAATTCATGAACCAACTAGTTCATGAATTTGGCTACATTAAAGTCTTCAAAATCATCTAAGGGGAGATGGAGAAGTTGGCCGAAATGGTTTATCAAGAAATTACAAAGAATGAAAGCTTTTAAACTAGTTCCAAGAAGATGAAGTCTTGTGAAGTCAAATCCATCCACTCTTCTACTTGGAATCCACAAAGGAAGTGTGAAAGATTCATTCTTTGTCCCTAAGAAAAGCCAAGACCTTTTCCATTATTTTGGTTTGGTCGAAACACCCTTGGTCACCAAGTAAACCCAAACCCGTTCCCATTTGTTCCCACTGGGCCGAAATTGCCATGTAGTTTGTGTCCTTTAATTTTCCTTCTAGAATAGTCCATGTTGTACTATAAATAGGACCCTTAGGATATGTAAATATTCAGAGTTTGATTATATATAAAGTTGAGTTTTACTCACGAAAACTAAGTCTCTCAATCCGGGATTGATACTCTTAGTTGGTGCTTCGGGAGTAACTTCGGTTATTGTGTGAACCAAACCCTTGGTGCAAGTTTAGCTAAGACTATGTGACTTAGTTGAACCGAACTAAGGTTTCCCTACGATGTAAGTTTGGTTAAGACTTTGTGACTTAACTAAACCCAAGATTAAGGAACCTCATTTGGTGCGAGTGGACGTTGGGACTGTGTGACCCAACCAAACCCAAACCTAGGGTCCATCCTAAGGTTTCCGCCCAGCCTTACTTGGTTAGTATTCAGGCTTGTATTTAGCAACCCCGGTCTAGTCCTTGTTAAATTAGTCACCCTCATCAACGTGTCGACTTGGGAATTAAAACCCCCTTGTCATTATCCTTACCATATCGACCGTACTTCACTACAACAGCAACAACTGAAACAACACTTAACCAAATCAATCATCATTCACTCGAGCTTGCATCTTGCAACTCTTATTCAATCTTTATCCACCCACTATATACTGACCATCCTCAACCCCCATAGTAATTCACAAGTATCCCTTCCAAAGGTTGTTAACCAAAATAACCCGTATACAATTGTCCAAGCCCGACAACACCAAACAGCCCACTAAACCAACCTTTGTCGTAACCTTGCCAACATCAAACATCGAGTCCCGACCATTAACACCACCCTCAATATACCCGAAACACCTCCACAAGATGCCTATGTCCGAAACCACTCACAACTCCCCGTCTAACCCCGACAACATCAAATTGTCCGCATAACACTCCCTGCCGAGAACCTCACTGGTCCAATTTTGTTCCGTCGCCCTGCCATCATCCAATCACCAAAGCCTAACCATCAAATCAACCCTCAACGTGTCTACAACAACCCCATAAAACACCTTGACCCGACTCCCTTTGAATCTACCCGAAATAGCCATCAAACACCCCATTGTCCAACCAAACTGAGAACCCAAGACCCCTACTTTAGTGTCTCTTTTCAGGTCACCCTTTCTTACTTACATCAGTACCTCTACTAGAAAAATGTCTACTTCATTCCATTATAATTATGCAAATAAATAATTAAAGATAATGAAATTAGGTACGATAATTAAAATTAACTAACAATAATAATTTAAAGAATGAACGAAGGTACCAAACGCCGAAGTAACGTCGACGTGTAATCGAGGTTGAAAATTAAAACTTTGCTCGATGATCCTCAAGCTAGTTTCCAACTTCACTCCCAATTTTTGAACTTTGATAGAAATTAGCAAATAAAATATAATATTTAGTGTGCAATGTAGACTTGTAGAGAGAGATAGGGAAGAGGAAAATTAGGTATTTATAGTTGAGAAATAGGGTTAAAGTGTAAATATACTAACTTAAGGGTTAAAAATAAATATTAAGGGGTAGGTAGTAGGGGGTTTATAGGGTGTGTGGGGGAAAAATGGTCATTATTAGACGCTGTCAACAGCCAAAATCGAAATTGGCCTATTGTGCAACGGTTATTTTTGCAAGGGGGGGGGGGTCGGGTCGGGGCGGGATGGGTGGCGGGATCTGGTCGACCCGACCCACTGGACACCCTTAGTTTAAAACACTTACCTGACACAAAATTTAGGACAAGCCAATTGCACCAAAAATAAGCGCAGGTTGCACTACTGCTGAGTGAAAAATTGAGATATCAAACAGAGAAGCAATTTTTTTGCATTTTTTCTCTTGCACAATCTAACCATTTGAACACAAAATCCTATCTAAATCAATCCCAAAAATTATGAAACTTGGTAGATTAGTCAAAAAAATTAAAATAAACTATTCTAAAAAAAAGAATTTCAAAAATGACTAAAAGGTTTTAAAATGATGGGTTGCCTCCCATCAAGTGTTGCATTTAACGTCGTGGCACGACGTGTACTAATTTTACTACTTTTTTCTCCATTTTGATAATATGAATGGACTCTCAACTTTGAATCAAGTTTTTGACTACGCTCTTGGGGCGGTGGTACAAAAGAAAAGAGGCCAACTCTTGGGTGTCGCATTTTGTACTTCTTGGCCCTTAAGTGAGGCATGTCATTTTGTCTTCTAGGCATAATAAACTTCAAAATAAAAACACATTGTTTTCCATCACCAAATTCCTTTATAGGCTCGGGTAGTTCAATTTTCATATCACCCACCAAGCATAATGTTGAAAAATGGTTAGAATGTGGTCTAATGCGCTTCCATTCCAAACTTTCATGAATTTTGACACCCTCACCCAAAAATGAACTAGAGTCCTCAAAATTTATTTTGTTAACCTTTTATGCAACTCTAGTATCACTTCTTCAGTAACACTTTGTAAATTTAGGTCAGGTTGAATCCATTAAGATAGGAGTAAAGCCCATAGGTGTACACTCTCTAATTATGGATAAAGTAATTTTCAACACTCAAAGGTTATGTTGGGAAGTATTATGAGTGTTTTGAAGTGAAATTGAATGAGTTGAAAAATAATTAGAATGATTGGGGTAAAATCAGTAGCGAGCGTCGTAGTGATCAGAAGTTGACCGCTATGGTGGTACAAATAAATTCCTTAGGCAGCAGCGACCTCCTCAGCGACCAAAACTTTACCGCCACAATAGGCGACGCTGAAGCTAAAATATTAAATACAAAAATTAGGGATTTTAAAAGTAATCCCACACTTTCTTTAGACGACTTTGAGAGAGAAAAACAAACCCCAAACCCTAGCACAAAGTTTATATCTTCCTCTCATCGTCCTACATCAAGGTATGATCATTCATATGATTATTAATTAATTCTAGCATTAATTTCATGATTTTTAACATGATTTATCCTTGGGAATTCATAGATTCTTGCTTGAATCTTCTTCTTAGACAAGAAACCCTAGAATCCGAAATTCAAGACTTAGATATCAAAATGTAAGACCTTCATCCTACACTCGAATATAGTTATGTAATTGGTTATTAGAGACTATAAGTTATTGACTTATAGTTTGGAAAAAATATGATAGGTTTGATAGAAAAGCATGAACAATTATGTGTTTGAGTTGTTGATTATTGAATTTCGACCTAGGGTTTTTGTTATCTTATGGGTAATGAAGAAAGATGTTAGTTGTATCATCATGAGATTTTAGAATCATGTAGAAGCAAGAGGATGAGTTGTTGGGTGTAGAAACTCCATTGATGAGAACTTGTGGAGCTTCATTCCCATCAAGTGCTTGATAAAATACCTAGATGACCAAATCATGCGTATTATTACTAATATTGAATCCCTTTGACCTATATTGCTATATATTAAAGTCAAAATGGGTGACGAACATTGTAGTATGCGCAAAAGAGCAAAATTTGAGGTATGTCTCTTTTCGAACATACTTTCCAACCTTTAAAATGGTTTCTTTGGGAAGGTTTCATGTGCGTTAGGGACAAGCCCTCATGGAATCTTAGGTGTATCATACTATATATATGTATTCGTGATTTGTTTTCTATCAAAGGATGGTTGAAACTAATTTATAAAGCTTTGGACTTTGAACATGATTCATCCCTATAAGGGATATTTTAAACGTGATTTCAAAAGCTTGGATATTTCATGTGTTCTTCCCTTTGAACGTATTTTGTTGAAGTTGAAACTTATTTAATAAATTGATAATTATTTCTAAATCTATTAATGACTTGATATACCCCTATTAACGGGATGATGAACATAATTCATAATGAACTAGTTTGCTTTAATGCCATGATATGAGATTCGTCTTTGATGTCATGAATTGTGATTCATCTTCCATGCCTTGATTTGAGATTCGTCTTCCATGCCATTATTTGTGATACTATTAATATGCCGTGACTTAAATTTTTTTGTGTTTGGGCCTATATGAGCAAGTTGTGCTAGTCTAGAGGATGATTAGTTGTTATGTATCATAACATATCACTGTTGAGCATTGTTTTATTAGTACATAGGACAATTGACCTCTGAGGCATCTAGCCCGGTGCATCTATTAATGTGCTAGTCCAGAGGATGATTATTCTTTGTGGGAAAATAGTCCCGGTGTATCTATTGGTGTGTCAGTCTAGAGGAAGATTGACCTCTG
The DNA here is from genome assembly GCA_034509755.1 of Anisodus tanguticus. Lineage (NCBI taxonomy): Eukaryota > Viridiplantae > Streptophyta > Magnoliopsida > Solanales > Solanaceae > Anisodus > Anisodus tanguticus. Next base: position 39,164,610 of record CM067542.1, read on the forward strand.
AGGCATGTAACTTGATGCATCTATGTTGTGCTAGTCCAAAGGAAGAGTAGCCTCCGTGGGAAAATAGCCACGATGCATCAAATGGTTGTTCGCCCGTAAGTTGGCCTATGTTGATATTTTAGTTGTCTGTGAGTGGCTTGTTGATGATCTTGAGTTCATGATTGAAAATATGTAATGTGATGAATGATATAATAAGTTGAAATTAATATATTTCTATGTGATTGACTTTTACTGGTGATGTTACTAAGGTTATAATCTTACTCCATCTTTGGAATTTCAAATTGTTTTTGAAAGATCTGAAGGTAACGGGAACCACTTAAGGAATTAAAGTGATTATTTCTTCATCATTGACTTATACTGGATATTCATGAGATGTTATCATTTGTTTTGAACTGTTCCTCATTATTGTTTTCAATTACACTTATTACTTATATATTTTGTTATATTTACTATTGTCCCGGAGACACTCACTGAGTACCCAGTACTCATGCATACTATTGTTGGTTTTGATGGTATGTTAGGTGAAGAAAAGCAGGTTCATGATAGATGTAAGGAGTAGGAGAACTTGCTGCTTTCAAGACTTATTGGTGAGCCCACACCTTTATTCGTGGGATACCCCATCTATCTATTTTTATTATTTCAGTTTCTGATCTATGTCCCAAAGTTAGATTGTTATTTCTATCTCTTAGAAGCTCCATAGATAGTATCTGATTACTTTTATAAGTATGCTCATGATTACATTTAGCTATTTATGAACTGTATAAATTAATAATGAAATATTATCAAAAGTAATTAGACATTTATTAATTTTATAAGGTGCTTTCGGTGTTGTTCATAGCATCGGATGCATGTTGCGTCCAGTGTGGATTTTTTGGCGTGACAAGCTTGGTATCAGAGCACTAGGCTTAGAAGTATCCTAGGATATCTGTGGAACTATGTCTAGTGGAGTCCTCTTCATGCAGACTGGCCACCTGTATGTATGTATGTATGTATATATGTATGACTACCAGGACATTATAGGTATTTTTTACTCTTTTTTATTCTATTTTGTGTTGTAGAGCTTGAACTTTTATCTAGGATCGTTCCGACGTATTCGATACTCGTGCCTCGCGAAATTTGCTAAAACCTGTGCTACAACTACATACTATGAACAATGGTGTTATGTTGTTCACATTACTTGTAGTGCAAAGTGTGATGCAGAGCCGTTGGAATTCTATGGTAGGTATCTTTTGTATATATATACAGTGATTTTAGGGTGTGGTTATTGATTTTGATACATGTATAGAAATGGCATTAGTCCTAAGTTACTGGGGAACTCTGCCAAAATAATTTTGGGTAGGCCTAAGAGAATTTTGAGATGGAGAAGGTTTCTAATGCGATAGACATACACCTCACTAAGGAAAAAGAGATGTAGTAGCCAAAAGATGGGATAATGATGGTTGAAAGTATGTAGTTTAGTGTTGTTGATTTGTTAGTTGAAGAGTGGGATGAATATGTCTTTAGGTATTAACAGAGGGTAATGATACATAGAGATATTTTGTATTAACAAGTTGAGAAAAGCCTATTTGGGAGTTACATCCAAAGGGTTAAGGTATTGGCACTTATATCCTTTCCTTGGTGTCTCACTTTTCAGTAGTTTCCTTTTTGGGAATTTAATACTCTTATATTTTAGTTATCAAATAAGAACCAAAGATTTTATAAGTTCTAAGCATCTCAAGATTTCTATTTTTGAGACCAACTCAAGAACTTTGCACAATATTATAATTTGAAACTTGCTCATAACATGTGGTTAGTGGTAGTGGTTACTTACATTAAATTAATTATTTATTTGAGTACGTAGTGAGAAATTGCTTATGTTATGGCTAATTTTTATTGGAAATATTATCAAAGTGTTGTATAGAAATTATTAGACTTGGAAGATATTCAAAACTAGGACGAAATACTGTGATGGTCTATCATTGTAGTGTCGATCATAAAGAAGATCAAGTATAAGGCATGAACAAGAAGATAAATAGTCAGTTGTTGAAAGGTATAAGCTATACTTTTAGGATTTTGAAAAAAAAAAGACTGGACAATTTTCGCAGGGCTATGAATTTAATTTGGGTGAAGCTAGATAATGAAAGAATAAGAAATAACTATATCTTGAATGGAGAGTGTGCTTTGAGGCTTCATCCGTCAGGTTTTTAGTCTTTCTTCTATTTGTCAGTTCTCTTATGCTGCTTAACTTTTAGGATCTAAGGTTTAAGTTTGATATATGCATAAAAAAGTTCTTTTTGGTGTGACTAGACTAGTAACAGTCATAGGCATATTTCTGGATGGTGACACGATGCTACGGTGCTCTCTACGAGCTTAAGTAAAAAGGATCTATATATTAATATGATTTTGAGATTTTAATTAAGATGTGATATGTTTAGAGTACGGAGGGTTCAGAAACTTGAGTTTGTCTCGTAGTGGATTAAGAATTACTGTACATTGAGGCTATATAACTATTAGGTTAGAGGATCCGTTCTATTTTTATATTTGGTTGGCGAACTATATTTTAGACTTGAAACACGAAAACAATCGCTTGTGGAAGAATGACTGAAGGACATGATAGAGTTTGCTTTAAGCTTTAATTTGTTATTCTAGATTTTGATATAAGGAGTCATGACCTGAGTCTGTAATTAGATGTACCAGCATAATTAGGATAGGCTACTTTTTGTTACAGACTTTCAATGGGCTAATGTTTCCTTGATTTTACTTTAACGGCTATATTTATTGTTTTTTTAGCTTAGAAGGATTTGTGTGGTGGCTATGTTTGGTACTAAATATTAGGCTGAAATTTTAAGTAATCACCTTGGTGAGTGAATTATAGTATGAGAATGGTAAGAAAACTAGTTTTAGGATTTGATCTAGTAGGTTTGATATAAGGAGTAAAAGAACTCAAGTCAGTAATCTACGAAGTGTATAAAGGTGTGAGTATAATATATGGGAGTTGTAGATGAATAGGTGAATGAAGGTTAAGGTGTAAAGATGAAACCTTAAGAGTTACAAAACTAAGATGGTGTGCCCCGAGGTGGTATTATTACAAAATAAGATGCTAAGCTTATTTATTATGGGAGTCTAAATTAGTATTCGAGAGTTCCAATAAGTGGGAAAATACTAAGTATATCTTTATGATGTTCTTAAAAGTCGAGTTGAGATGTGATAGAACTAAGATTAAATAACTTTTTGCATCTTCAGGGCGACGATACTGACGTAGCTAAGTCATGAAGTCGAAGAACATGCTTAGATCATATTATGAATGTTAAATGTATTTGGTTTAAGACCGAATGATTATGTAACAAAGATAATATATGTTGAAGGTAGCCATAAATTTCTCATTAGGAATTATATACACGTGAATAATACTTATACCTAAATATATTTAGTATGTCTAGAAAGTAATGTTATTTTGGCTATGACTAGAGAGAAGATGATTGGTGAAAAGAGATTAGAGAACAACACCCTAAGAACAAGGTGTCATAAGTATCTAGTCTTAAAGGGCAGGTCATTAGAGTTATAAAAGGATTACAAAGAGGTCAATGGCCAAGATCATACTATGTAGGGGAGATGCCGTAGGTAATTTCAAATTTATACGTTCTAAAAGGTCTATGATATGTGGAATATAGTAGTACCAAACCTACATAGAGTTTTGATTATCTTAAGAATAATGTGAGAGGTCGTATAGTGATAAGAGAGAAAGGATATTATGTTAGACAAAGTAATGATTCGAAGAACCTACTCTAGACAATTAAAGGAGAATATATGAAAGACTAAATACTCCCTCTTATGGAAACTATATGTATACTTGTTCTTTCTAAACTTAATGAGCACTGGAAGAATGTAAGTTAGGCTTGAATCGTGTGTTATTGAATTAACCTCCTTGCTAGAGTATATTGTTTAGATTTGTATCTTGTGTGCCTCCTTGTCGAAACATGTATGTGTTGACCCTTCTAGTTATTAAATTCTTGTGATAGTATAGACTAAAGGTGTGAATCCCTCATTACATGTGTATACTTGTTTGGTGTAGTTGTGGGAGTTTCTGTGAGGACCATATGGTTATTATTAAGGTACTAGTAGAGTCTTGTAGGGGGATAGCTTGCAATAATAAGGAACTCTGGCAAAAATTCTGAAAACTTGGGGGTTAGTGAAGATATTAGGCCACAACTCTCATTAGAGGACGAATAATCTTAAGAGGGGGATAATGTAATACTCCGTAAATTCGGGTCAGGTTGAATCCATTAAGATAGGCGTAAAGCCCATATGTGTTCACTCTCTAATTATGGCTAAAGTAATTTTCAACACTCAAAGGTTATGTTTGGAAGTATTATGAGTGTTTGGAAGTGGAATGGAATGAATTGGAAAATAATTAGAATGATTGGGGTGAAATCAGTAACGAGCGTCGCAGCGATCAGAAGTTGACCGTTGCAACGGTGCAAATAAATTCCTTAGATAGCGACGACTGGTGCAATGATCAAATATTGACCGTTGCGATGGGCAACACTGAAGATAAAATATTAAGTATGAAAATTAGGGATTTTAAAAGCAATCCTACACTTTCTTTGGACGACTGAGAGAGAAAAACAAACACCAAACTCTAGCACAAAGTTTCTCTCTTGCTCTCATCCTTCTACATTAATGTATGATCATTCCTATGATTATTAATCAGTTCTAGCATTAATTTGATGACTCTTAACATGATTAAACCTTGGAAATTCATAAAGTCTTGCTTGAATCTTCTTCTTGGACAAGAAACCTCCAGAATTCGAAATTCAAGACTTGGATATCAAAAGGTAATACCTTCATCCTACACTTGAATATAGTTATGTAATTGGTATTTAGAGACTATAAGTTACTGAATTATAGTTTGAAAAAATATGATGGGTTTGATAGAAAAGCATGAACAATTATATGTTTGGGTTGTTGATTGTGGATTGTCGGCCTAGGGTTGTTGTTATCTTATGGGTAACAAAGACGGTTGTTAGTTGTATCATCATGAGATTTTAGAATCATCTAGAAGCAAGAGGATGGGTTGTTGGGTGTAGAAACTCCATTAATGAGAGCTTGTGGAGCTTCATGCCCATCAAGTGTTTGATAAAATGCCTAGATGACCAAATCATGAGTATTATTACTAATATTGAATACCTTTGACCTATATTGCTATAGATTAAAGTCAAAATTGGTGACGAACATTGTAGTACACGCAGAAGAGCGGGATTTGAGGTATGTCTCTTTTCGAACATACTTTCTATCTTGTAAAAAATATTTCTTTGGGAAGGCTCATATGCGTGAGGGACAAGCCCTCGTTGAACCTTAGGTGTATCATACTATATATATGTATTCGTGATATTTTTTCCTATCAAAGGATGGTTGAAACTGATTTACAAAGCTTTGGACGTTGAACATGATTTACCCCTATAAGGGACATTTTAAACTTGATTTTGAAAGCTTGGATAATTCATGTGTTTTTCCCTATGACCATATTTTGTTGAAGTTAAAACTTATTTAATAACTTAAATATGGTTTCTAAATCTATTAATGACTTGATATATCCCTATTAATGGGATGATGAACGTAATTCATAATGAATTATTCGGCTTCAATGCCATGATATGAGATTCTGCTTCGATGTCATGATTTGTGATTCGACTTCCATGCCTTAATTTGAGATTCGTCTTCCATTCCATGATTTTTTATTCGGCTAATATGCCATGACTTATATTTTTTTGTGTTTGGGCCTATATGGGCAGGTTGTGCTAGTCAAGAGGACGATTAGCTGTTATGGATCCTAACATATCGTTGTTGAGCATTGTTTTATCAGGACAGAGGATGATTGACTTCTGCGGCATGTATCCAAGTGCATCTATTGTTGTGCTAGTCTAGAGGATAATTAGCCTCCATAGGAAAATAGCCCTGATGTATCTATTGTTGTGTTAGTCCAGAGGACAATTGACCTCCGAGTCGTGTAGCTCGGTGCATCTATTGTTGTGCTAGTCCAGAGGACAATTATCCTCTATGGGAAAATAGCCCCAGTACATCGAATTGTTTTTCGCCCGTAAGTTGGCATGTGCTGATCTTTTGGTTGCTTGTGAGTGACTTATTGATGATCTTGAGTTCATGATTGAAAAGACTTAACATGATGAACGATATAGTAAGTTAAAATTGATATATTGCTATGTTATTGGCTTTTACTGGTGATGTTATTAAGGTTATAATATTACTCCATCTTTTGGATTTAGAACTATTTTTGAAAGAGTTGAAGGTAGCGAGAACCACTTAAGGATTTAAAGTTTCAGCATTGACGTATACTGGATATTCATGAGATGCTATCATTTGTTTTGAACTATTCCTCAATATTTTTTTTCAATTACACTTATTACTTATATATTTTGTTATATTTACTATTGTCCCGGAGACACTCACTAAGTAGCCAGTAATCAGGCATACCATTGTTGTTTTTATGGTATGTTAGGTGAAGAAGAGTAGGTTCATGATAGACGTACGGAGTATGAGAACTTGCTTCTTTCAAGACTTATTGGTGAGCCCACACCCTTATTCGTGGGACACCCCATCTATCTAGTTTTATTGTTTCAGTTTCCGGGCTACGTTCCAAAGTTAGACTATTATTTATATCTTTTAGAATCTCCATAGATAGTTGTCATATTTATGGGTAGATGTGAAAAGTCTCATATGACTTATTGGGCGTTTGCCACATTTTACTACTGGTTATTTATATTAGTCTTCCGTTGATTACTTTTATAAATGTGCTCATGATTTCATTTAGGTATTTATGACCTATATAAATTAATAATGAAAGTTTATCGAAAGAAATTATATGTTTATTGATTTTATAATGTGCTTTTGGTGTTGTTCATATCATCGGATGCTTGTTGCGTCTAGGATGGATTTTGGGGCGTGATATCAACTTCGATATCCTTCACTACTTTTGGGTCTGTTGGTTAAAAATTCACCATTAGGTATTGAAAATCTTTCTTGACCTCTTCTTCATTGGAATCCAACTCAAAACTACTATCCACGACCCTTTGATATTGAGGATCACATGCCTCAATTTTTGCATTTAATTCGGCCTCCAATTCTCGGATATCAATTTCACGTAGCTCCACTTCTTGACTTTGCTCAACATGAATTTTTAGAAATTCTTCCATCATCCATGAAATGTCTTCACAATGATCCTCATAGACTCCAAGTTGTTGAGATTAATTCTAGGAGTGGCCAGTGGGCCGGGCTCGGGTCTGGCGGGCCGGGTCTGGCGGTGTCGGGGTCGGGGCGGGACGGGAGAAGGGGCGGGGTCGGGTCTGGCGGGCTCTGGCGGGGTCGGGTCTGGCGGGACTGGAGCAAGTCCCGTCCCGATCCCGATCCCGTCGGGCTCGGGTCGGGGCGGGCTCGGGGCGGGGTCGGGCTCGGGATACGGCGGGTTTTTTTTTTTTTTTTTTTTTTTTTTAAAATAACATATGTATAAAAAAAACTCAATAAACAAAACAAGATAGTGTAATAAAAACATCCCAAGGCTGTTTTTGTGCCTCTTATATTATTTAATAGACATATGATTTTTTTGTAATACAAATACAATTGTCTAAAATCTAAATTGCAACTTTGTGGTGTTGTCCAAAAGTTACAAATTACATAATAAAATTACAATTAAAAAAATTACATTCTCAAAAAAACCTGTTCTAATTGCTTGATGATTTCATGTGGTTCTTCGGTTGGAATTGGTATTTGTTGGTCAAATTGATCCACGTCGCTTCCACTACCTTCGGTTAAGATTTCGTTGTAGTTTTCATCATCTTCTTCGTTGATCTCCGGTTGACCGCACCTTCTCCGCTCCGCTCGTATCCAATCTCTCGAATAATACGCAATTTCCAAGCCGTCTCCGGCTAATGAGTGTCCGTGGTCTCCTATTTGATATCTCGCTGCAGAAAAAGCGCTTTCGACGCAGTTGACGACGCTTGAATGTTCAAAACATCTCGAGCCATCATTGAAAGTGTCGGAAAGGTCTTCTCATTCCCCCTCCAAGTATTTCAAAGCAAGTCTTCATGTCCATCTTCATTGATAACTTCTTGATACGGTACAGAACCCTGCAAAACAAAAATATCCAACTCGCTAATTTGGTTAGTAGTAGAGGTACGACCGCACATTCTATTTTTGAGGCTTTCAATACTAGCCGCAGAACAAGCATGTCTTTTGTGAGGTTGTATTGAAGATGAAGAAGATGGTATGGAAGTCGGTAAGTTACTAGCATTTTCTTGTTGATAAAATCTATATATATTTTTGCATTGGTGTTCTACGCTAGACAATACTTCTTCTTTAGTTTGTTCAATAGGTGGTGGGTGATTTAGATTTTTGGGACTTGGAGGTGGTAGTACTTCTATACAATCGTAAATAGTTTCAATTAGTGATTTAGTACCGTCTATTTTAATAGTAGGATTTAATACAGAACCAATAATATAAATAGAGGGAATAGGAATAAAATATTTTTTTATTTTGACAAACATTTTTTAATAGTCGCCTTATAATTTGGTTTTTCCATATATTCACTAAGTAATAAAAATATTAGAGCTATATAAAACAACATAGTTGAAATAGTAGGATAATATATACCGGAAAATTCTTTTGTTGCTTGAAAAAATTTCTCTAAAAATACAATAAGTTCGGAAATTTTTTCCCAATCACTATCTAAAATCATATCAGCTGGCTTTTTATTATGAGAGTTAAAAAATAAAGTTATAGGTAATTTATAGTCATAAGCAACAAGTAGTTGCTCGTATAAAGAATTCCACCTAGTGGATACTTCTTGTGGAATTTTTCTAAAAGGTAGTCCACAATCATGACAAATTTTTTTATATTCTTTTCTACGTTGTACTTTATTACTTTTAAAAATAAAGTTTATAGCAAATTGTATTTTACTAAGAATGTCTTCAAAAAGTGATAGACCATCTTTTACAATTAAGTTATATATATGGCACGCGCATTTTATATGAAAATGGTCTGGAAAAGGCGGAGTTAAACTATTTTTTAAAATTGTAATTGCGTAATTGTTACTAGAAGCGTTATCTAATGTAATAGTCATAATTTTATCGGTAATTCCGTAATAATCGCACACTTGATAAATATTTTTCGCAATAAAAGTACCAAAGTGTGCCTATCATCTATATATCTATACGCTAAAATACGTTTTTGCATAGACCATTTATAATCTATCCAATGACAAGTTACAAGTTAAATAATCATGGCCGTTAGTACTACGACCTATATCGTACGTGATGGATACTTTGCCATTAAAATGATATAATGAAAAACGTAAATATTGTTGATATTCATGCGCGAATTTAAATACATCTCTCTTAACAGTTGATCTAGGAAAACCGTTAAAAGCAGGATTATATATATCTCTAATGTAATGAATAAAACCGGGAGATGAAGGAAATGAAAAAGGCAAACCCTCCACAAAGCAACTAATTTTGATATTGCTTCCCTATCTCTATGTTTATTGTATTTAGGGCCTACAATTCCCCCCGTCATAGGGTTAATTTGACCTTGTACTTGGTCCGGGACAATATTAGTATGTGAACCTTGTCCTGATGGAGCGGGCATTTGCGCACCCGGTTTTGAAGCCCGGTATTGGGCATACCTAGTGGATGAGCACTTACTACGTGTCTAATTAAACCCCCCGTCCCACCGTGACCTTTTCCAGTTTTAAATTTTAAAACATTTTTACAAATTTTACATATGGCTACTTGATTCTCTACGTCCCTATCAAAAAATGTCCATGCATCGATTTTAATGGTCGTTTTTTGGACCTCGTCTCATACTAGGGGGAATAGGAGGTATTTCAGTTGAAGGTGCACTAGTGGGTGTGTTGTCATCAACATTAGTGGGTATATCATCTAGATCATCGTCTAAATTAAAGTCTTCTTGAGTTCCAGAAAATAGCTCCTGGTCTAAATCTAATGGTATTGTAGGAAAATGTTGAGTATCAACAAAATTATCATGTGTAGGAATAAGATGACTAGAAGAAGTACCCTTGCCCTGGTTGCCCCTACTAGAAGAAGCACCCTTACCTTTACCCTTAAACATACTTTTTAATCCTTCCATTTTAATTATGATAATAAATAATTAAAGACAATAAAATTAAGTGCGCTAAATAAAAATATAAAATAAACAGACAATAATAATTTAATGAAGGAACGAATGTACCAAACGCCGACGTAACGTCGACGTGTAATCGAGAGGTTGAAAATTGAAACTTTGCTCGATGGAAGATCCTCAAGCTAGTTGCCAACTTCACTACCAATTCCCAAATGAATAAATAAAATTGAATATTTAGCAAACAATGTAGAATTGTAGAGAGATATATTGAGAAATTAGAGAGATTGTAGGAAGATTTGTGAGAAAGATGAAGAGAAAATGAGTTATTTATAGTTGAAAAATTGGGTTAAAGTGTAAATATAATAACTTATGGGTTAAAAATAAATATTAAGGGGTAGGGGGTTGGGGGGGGGGGGGGGGCTAAAATGGCCGTTGGCCAACGGCCATAATCTAAAATGGCCGTTGGTGCAACGGCCATTTTTGCAAAGGGCGGGGTCGGGGTCGGTGTCGGGGCGGGCTCGGGTCTCGCGGGCCTGGGGCGGGCTCGGGTCTCGCGGGACGAGACCTCGTCCCGTCTCGAGTTCGAGTCCCGCCCCCGTAATTTTTTTTTTTTTTTTTTGGCGGGGTCGGGGCGGGACCGGGGCGGGCTCGGGACGGGCTCGGGTCGGGGTCGGGCTGTCCCGGCCCACTGGCCAGCCCTAATTAATTCATAAGCCAATATTGGCTCACAATTTTCACTTTGTCAAGTTTTTCTTCATGGTGAGAGTCGTTCGAAGCTTGTAAAAATCCACCCATGATGCAATCCATGTCTTGACTACTTTCAACACCCTCAAGTTGGTGAGCATTATGAGTCTCAACCAATGATTTCATTTGATCCTCTAAGGTGTGAACAGTTTTGTCATTGCAATTAATTGCTTTACTCAAGTCATTAAATGATTGACTCAAATCATTAAGTGGTTGCCTCAAGTCCTCAAGTTCTAAGTTCAACTTTTCCTCATTTTTCAAGAATGGTCTCCAACATGAGCATTATCTTCTCATTTTGAGCATTTGAAACTTCTTCCACTTTCATATCCCTATCATCATCAAAATCAAAAGTAAAATCATCGTAGTGGGGGTTCGGCGAAGGGATGGACAAATAAACACAATTAGCCCAATAACCATTTTGACCACCACACTTATCACAAATACTCCACTCATAGGTTTGAGATTGTGCACACAATCCACCGCCGGAAGAATTCAAATACTTTTGCCAAGAATGTGGTCCTCCACAACAAGGACAAGGGTCATCAAGGTATGAACAACTACCTCTGACCAATTTTCACTATATGATGCCATTTACAAGAAAATAAGAAAAGGTAAACAAGGTCAAAAAAAGATAACTACACAAATATTCACAAGTTTGGACCAAAGCAAGTAAGCTTAAATCTCAAACTAACCCAAATATGCCAAATTGTTCTCCGGCAACGGCGCCAAAATTGATAATGTCCAAATTCACTCCTCAAGTGAGAACGTGTACACGACCGTATGCGATATAATTACCCAACTATGAGTCGAGGTCGAATCCACAGGGAATAATATACTAGGTGATCAAGCAAGTAAGGAATTTTCACTTCCTACACTAAGCCAAACACTTGATAATATTTTTGAGTTTGAGAAAATAACAACTAATGCGAAAATGTAAACTAACCTAGAAAGCACGTAAAATGATCAATGACCACAAATATGGATACAAGAGAAATTGCTCTCAAGTAACGATCCAATGTATTTCAGGATTTTACAACTAAGAGTGACTTTATGTTACTAGATAACAATTTCTGAGATCTCATAGATAGTCTTCCAACCAAATCAATGAATTTCATTCTAAGCTCTTCCAAGCCTTAGAGTGTGTAGCTAAGCACCATCAATTTAACAACAAGTTAACTTTTCTATTCCTAGCTCAAGTTATTAGATGGAGTTTAAAGCCCCTAATCCTTACTATTTACTCTTTTCCTAACATTTACTTTCTTTTCCAAGAAAAATAAAGATATTTTGGACATTAAAGCTTGAAGAATACATAAAAGAACATTAACCCACTTTATTTAGAAATAAAAATTATTAAATACATAAGCGTAATAAGAGATTCAATCAAAACTTTAACAATATATATTTCCATAAGTTTCAAGTGATGGAATAAAATACTATAAACTTAAATAGTCAATAAATAGCAAGGACCTGAAGAAATGAGTAAAGGAATAAGATACTTCTCACCAAGGTCTCCAAATCTTCAATTCCCAAGTGTGGGTGCAAAAGCCGTAGCTCTCCAAGCTTGTAAGAATGGCCAAAGATGTGAGAAATTTCCCCCAAACCTTGCTTTTGTAGATTCTCAATTTTCTCCATTCAAATGACGAAAATAACCTTAATATACAGATTTTTCAGATTGCATTTTTAACCACTTTTCTCAATTTCTTCAATTTGGCTTCTTTTTTACTTGGTTTCTTCTCGATAACGTCTCAATCATATAAACCTATAAAATTGAAGTAAGCCATAGTAAATGCACTATTTTTTACAATCAAACAGAACAAAAATTTAAGGTTAAAGAAGAGATAAGTTGGTAAAATACTAACTTATCAACGGAATGTCAAGATCTCTTCTCGGAGTTGGAGCATGCGAACTGGCGGGAAGAACCTCTTAAGGAATGCCTCCACCAACTCGGTCCATGTAGTGATAGACTCAGAAGGTAAGTCATCCAACCAAATAATGGCCTCCCCCGTTAGAGAGAAGGGGGAGATCCTTAGCTTCACGACTTTCTCGGACACGTTGGGATAACGAAAGGTGAAACACACATTGTTGAAGTTCCTCAAGTGCCTATTCGAGTCATCAAATGTTGATCTCCCGAATAGACCCTTGTTGTTGAGAATATAGAGAATGGTGGAGGTTACATGAAAACTTGCATTCCCCGAAATTTAGAGTGGCCAGATGTCATTAGCAAATGTGGCCATCTCTACGTTTCTCTCATCATCGGACAACTCTGCCATAGCACCTACACCACAAAAACAATAAGTACACATAAATTTAGAAATAAAGCTTTAGCAAAGTAATAACACTACAAAATAGGAAATTTCAAGACCATATTCCCCGGCAACTGCACCAAACTTTGATCTCGCCCAAATTACACCATTAAAGTATAATACGGTCGTTGTTAAATATAGTAATCCAACTAGGTTGGGGTTAAATACCACAAGGAATATGATTAGAAGTTAATCCTAGTTGCGTTGTATTATTGCTTTACTAAGTACTTTACTTCTATGGTAATCAAGTTTGTTTGATTAATTATTTGTTTTAAACTATCCAATTTGCAAATTCGATTAATAATTGATATTTCAAATAAGTTGTAATGCTAGGATTGTGACTTAATGCATGGAAGTGGTATTGGGTTATGCTAAGATTGGGTGTAATAAGTGTGGTATGGGCAATGGGAACTACTCTTTAGGTGGAGATTTCTCAATTGATCCACCTAATTTCACTTTAGGTTTTCTCAAGCTCTAAAGTGTGGAATATATGAACACCCATTATATACCCTTAGTTGATTCCCTTCTAATTAAAGTTGAGAATCACTAAATGAGGTTTAAAGCCCCAAGTCCTAATTAATATACCCCTTTCCTAGACTCTAGCCTCCTTTTTAAGTTTGACTAGAGACAATAGGCATTAAAGGGGTGTTTTCAACCATCCCTTGATCATTAATCATGAGATGTAATTAAATACCACATTTTCACACCCATTTCATGTTTATAAATTACCTCAACTACACATTCCATATTTTGGGTCATAACCCAAACCTAGATTGTAGCCACTCATGTTAAACAAGAAATAAAATACAAAGCAATAAATGAGATAAGACATGATGAACATAAAAAAAAATACAATGATTTTTATATTAATGATGGAGATTGTCTTCTACAAATGGAATATCAACAAAGATTCTTGAAATAAATGAACTAGAGATGAATAATGTTTGTTGTCTACTCAAGACAACACATAAAGTGTGATATATAAAAAAGTAAGTGTCTTATCACAAAACCTTATGTACATATATATAGGGACCCAAATTTCAGACTTTACAAAATTACATAAATGCCACCGTCTGACCACTCTGCGACTGTAGAAGAAGATTGCAGAACACATATGTGGTCCATAAAGTAGACTTATGGTTCGTAGAGTGGGTCTTGGTCTAGAATGTCTGGAACTATGGTAAGAAGTGTGGTCCGCACAACTGAACTACAGTCCATAGAAGCTCTTTTAAACTCTGCAATCTGAGCTGAATTTGAGTTGGAGTAGTGGTTCACAGACCGAAATATGGTCAGCAGAAAAGAAGTACAGACCACAGTTTGGGTCGCACTTCGGGGCTCCAGAGTCTTCAATTCACTATTGAAATCTGCGAGGTTGTCTACCCTTCTACGGTCCGCAGTTTAGTTTTGCGGCCCGTAGAAACTGTCTTCTCAATACTTTTTTCCTTTTTAGCACTTTTGTCCACGTTTTAGTACATTTCTTCATTTTTGGTGTCCCAAGGCAAAAATCCTACAAAAACTGAAATTACATAATTAATCTATACTACGAATACATAAAGGATAACAATCATCTATGAAATTGATATCAAATATGTCGTAATTTCTCATAAGGGTTCCTTTTTGCCTTGGATTAAGTGTTGAGGTGATTTGCCCTAATTGAGTCTCTAATTTCTTGATAGATGTGGAATGAGATGTCACAAGGTTGTTGAGATCTTTCATGTTAGAATTGGATTTGTCTTGGTTCTTCAAGACCCTTGACAACATTTCCTCAAGTTTGGACACCTGACCTCTTTAATTCTAAACAAATAATCTGCCACTTAGTTCTCACAATCTTTCTGAGGGCAAGAGGGCCCGTCAGTTTGGAGGTTATGGTGGTGTTACGCCTAGGGTTTGAGGTTAATCAAGGAGGGGTTATCACCCCCAGTCTAGCATGCTCATTTATACCGTTATGCCAGCATTCAATGTTGATTATTCTGGGCACAATACTTTCAGTTCGGGCCGGACTTCTTATGATACATCTTCCAGTCCTTCATGCCATGGAGGACATTCTAGGTTTTTAGGTTATTCTTATCAATCTATAACCCTTAGAGCATGTTATGAGTGTGGCGACCTTGGGCACTTTGTGAGAGATTGTCCAGGATCAGGTGTAGTAGTTTGCATTAGGGTTCTTAGGTTTCGACACTTGGGTATACACAGCCGCCTACTAGGGGATGCCCATAGAGTGGTAGAGGTGGTTCTCATTTAGTCAAAGATGGTTCCTATTTTGACAGAGATAGAGGTCGTGGAGGTTCCCTGTGTGATGATTATTGTGCCCAGTGTTATGTTTTTTTGGTAGGCTAGAGGCACAGGCTTCAGATGCAGCATTTATTATTCTATTTTGTCATCGGCCGTCTACATTTGTATTTGGTCCAGGCTCTACCTATTCTTATGTGTCTACATACTTTTCTTTGTGTCTAGATATGTTATTTGAGTCGCTTGATTTTCCTGTACATATTTCTACTCTTGTTGGGGATTCCATAGTGGTAGAGTAGGTATATCGATCTCGTGTAGTTACTTTGATAGGTTATTATACTCAGGAGAATCTAAAGGTTCAAGATATTGTGGATATTGATGTTATACTTGGGATGGATTGGTCATCTCTGTACCACGCGATGTTGGATTGTCATGCCAAGACAGTTACGTCAGTTAAGTCGGGCATTCCTAGACTGGAATGGAGAGGCTCTCTTAATCACACTCTAAAGAAAGTGATATCATTTCTTAAGACTCGACGATTAGTAGAAAAGGGGTGCTTAGCTTACTTGGAGCATATCTGGGATACTAGCGGGGGAGACTCATTCACTTAAGTCTACTCCGGTGGTGAGTGAGTTTTCTGAGGTACTTTTGACGGAAATACCAGGTCTTCCACCTGATTGTGATATTGATTTTTGTATTAATTTAGAGCAAGTCACTCAATCCATTTCTATTCCGCCATATCAGATGGCACGAACTGAGTTGAAGGAGCAATTGAGGGATTTTTTTAGCAAGGGGTTCATTAGACTGAGTATATCTCCTTAGGGTGATCCGGTACTGTTTGTGAAGAATATCATGGATCTATTCGTATGTGTATCGACTATCGGGAATTGAACAAGGTAACTATTAAGAAGTATCTCATACCTCGTGTTGATGATCTATTTGATCCACTTTAGTGTGCTTTGGTTTTTTCTAAGATTGACTTGAGGTCCGGTTATTATCAGTAAAAGATTAGGCGGAAGATATCCCTAAGATGACTTTCTGAATGCGTTATTGCCATTACTAGTTCTTGGTGATGTCATTTGCGTTGACTAATGCCCCAACAACCTTTATGAATTTGATGAACATGGTGTTTCAGACGTATTTGGATTCTTTTTTTATTGTGATCACTGACGACATCTTGATATACTCTTATAGTAGGGAAGAGCACGAGCGGCATCTATGGATGGTGCTTAGAATTCTGAAAGAGAAGAAGCTTTATGCCAAGTTTTCGAAGTATGAGTTTTGACTTAGTTTGATGGCGTTCTTAGAACATGTAGTGTCCAAAGAAGGTATTATGATACATTCCAAGAAGATTGAGGCAGTTCAGGATTGGATCAGACCGACTTCGATTATCGAGATTCAGAGTTTCATAGGCCTCGCATGTTATTATTGACATTTTGTGGAGGGTTTTCATGTATTTCAGCCCCATTGACCAGATAGACCCAAAATGAAGCAACATTTCAGTGGTCCGATGATATAACGACCCTCCAGGTCATTTTGAACTTTTGCGCATATTTTCTCAAAAATACCCTTCATCCATCTTCATCTTGGTATTTAAGACTTGCGTGGATGGTTGACACAGTTCCCGAGGCAAACGTGTGAGATTCGGATAGACTAGCAAAATTAAAAGTTTTAAGTTAAGGAAACGAAGATATTTGACCAAACTCAACATCAGAGATAAATGCATCTTTTTGAAGTTTCGTCGATTCCATTAGGTCCGGAATGTGATTTTTGCCTTAGTCAAGTTGTTGGTTCGGGTCCCGAGGTGTTCGGGTGCATTTTTA
Organism: Anisodus tanguticus; assembly: GCA_034509755.1. Lineage (NCBI taxonomy): Eukaryota > Viridiplantae > Streptophyta > Magnoliopsida > Solanales > Solanaceae > Anisodus > Anisodus tanguticus. The sequence goes on from CM067542.1 coordinate 39,181,837, forward strand.
GTCATTGCTTGAGAAACTAGTACTTTGAAAAATTGGAATTGACCTCGGTCAACATCAGTTAAACACAATCTTTTTTGGTTTTGAGTGCACGAGCAGGTCCAGAACGTATTTTATGACTAAAATGCATATTTAGTTTGTGTTTAGAAGGTTTCGGATGAGTTTCGAGTGTCGGATCGTGAAATGGGAGAAACTAGATTTTTTTGGTAAAGCAATTATAGGTTTCCTTTATCACGATTAGGGGGAGACTGCAATTGCGTAGGTCTGGGTCGCGTGGGATCGTGATCGCGGCCAGCTGGCTCGCAATCACGTGGAAAGGGATCTGGGCCGGGTCCGGATCGTGCTTCGCGATCGCTGCAGGTGGACCTCGCGACCACGAAGGGTAAAAATTCACTTGGATAAAATTTAAATTCTAGATCGATCTCATTTTTTCTAAATTAATTTAGGAGCTCGGAATTATCTAATATCAAGTGCATTCTTCAAATTCGATTTTGGGGTAAGATTCTAACCTTAATTGAAGTATTTCTCATGTTTCCATCCATTAATTAGTGATTTCTTCCATGATTTAGATTGAAAAATAAGGATTGTAATTGAAAATTGGTTTAGAGTAAATGATCAAATTGAAGGTCCAATTGTGATTAGATTTCAATAATTCTGGGATTATTATTATTTAGACTATGGGGATGTATTTATGTTAAAATTACAATTTTGATCTTCGGGTCTCGGGATTGGATTTGGGTTGATTTTTTGGATCCGAAATATTAATATAGCAATATGGGTGCTTAAGGGTTCGTATTCCTACATAGATAACGTATTTGAATAGATTGGGCTCGTTCAGAAACACAAAGGAACGCAAGCTGAGACTTACTAGACTTTTCATGAAATGTTTATGTTGGCTAATCTAATTAAGGGGTGTAATGGGGAGATTGGGAGTCTCGTACTCGTGATATGATGAGCACTTGTGCAGGTATTGGTGAATTTTTATGGGTAATTAATGAAAAATGAAATAATCTTGTGAAGGGGATGCATGTGAGCCTACGAGCATTGGAGGTAGTGTTAAATCTACTGGTTTGGTAGGATTGTTGATTATGTGGGCTTATGATAGCCATGTTCGATTAACACTTGTGAATATTGATTCATTGTGCATTCATCATTCCATATCTCGTCTAAATCATGAAAAAGAAATTATACTTGACATTGAATTGCTATTAAGCATTTGCATGGTGTACGCATATCCTTTTCATACATCCATTATATTATTGGCATATGATTGAAGAGACACAAGGAATGGTCCGTAGAGGATTGGATATGATACATGATTGGTGTAATGATGACATAATAGCCTATCAGTTGGATACTCGATTTGATCTGGAAGATCTGGAATTTCGGGTGAATATATGGACCTCATGGGTTCCCCATAGGTCATGTGAAACCTACCGCATGAGCGTGTGTATATTGGTGCATATTGATTATTGCATTGTATTTCATTTGCATTTCATACCATATATACTTGATTATGTTGTGCTTGTGTGACTTTTATATGAATAGTGGTAAAGAACCAAGCTTTATGACTCGAATGAAATGTGGAGTTTCAATTATTAATTTCTTAAGTGTTATAAATTGTATAATTGGTCACTAACGAAGTATGAAGATGAGTATCGAAAGGATCAGTCCTCATCATCACTTTAATTTTAGGTCGATCAACAATGCTGCTGAGTACACGTGTTTTTCCGTACTCACTCTACACTTGTTGCACCTTTTTGTTTGCAGGTAATGATCCAAATTCTAGTAGAGGATGAGATGTAGCTAATCACTGCGGCACTTCTTGGAGTTTAGGGTGAGTTGTTGGCTATTCCGCGGCACCAGACTCCAATTCTATTTTATTATTCCATATTTATTTTTCGAACACTCTTTGTAGTATTTCAGACTTGTATTTCGGGTTTAGTAGATCTTGTACTTGTGACTTCCAAGTATTGGGGAGATGTATGACCTAGACTTATTTATATTACGAAATAATTATTAAACTTATAATAAACTTACGGATTGTTTTCCTCTTAATTTCTGCTTTAATTTATGATTGTAAGACTTAGATCTTATTTGGGTTCGCCAATGGGTTTGGATAGGTGCCCTCACAACACATTGTGATTTTGGGTCGTGACAGATGAGTGTGAGGCGAGCTTTCAAAATCTCAAGACTTTATTACCGCTCCGATTTTGACTTTTTCTGAGGAGGGAGAGGGTTTTAGCGTATATTGTGATGCTTCTCGGGTTGTTCTTTGTTGTATATTGATGCAGAAAGTGAAGGTGATAGTTTATGCTTCGAGTCAGTTGAAGATTCACGAGAAGAACTACTCCACTCATGAGTTGGAGTTGGTGGCAGTAGTGTTCACATCGAAGATTTGGAGGCATTACTTCTATGGTGTGCATTGTGATGTGTTAACGGATCAAAAGAAACTCAAAAGGAGTGCTTTAGTTAAAGAATCAAGTATTCTTTTCCGGAAACTGACACAAGAGACTGATTAACGAAACCGAAAAGTATCTTTTACAGAATTTATGATCAACAGTATACTTCTTCCACTGGTACAATCATATCCCTACACATTTAAATTACTTGGTTTTTTGGTCCTTTCATACTTTAGCGAGATCTTTACATAACAACACGTAGTGAACTTATCTACATGGAAGCTATTTCACTAGTAATAGAGACACCAAATGGAAGCTAAGGTACTAATACAAAGTCTAGACGCCCGTATCCACGATGTCAATTAGACTGGGGAAAAAGAAAGGTAATGCTTATATGTTCAAGCAGCAGCTACTTGATTAACATGTTTGGCTTCAAGCATCTTCTCATATTCCTCGATCGATCTAAAGAGCTCTGAGAAATTTCCCTTTCCAAAGCCTCCACAACCGCCCTTCTGATAAACTTGTCCATTTTCATCTTTGAGCATGCAACCGATTCTCTGAATTATTTCAATAAATATTGTTGGCCTGCGAAAAGCAATTAGACTAATTGTCAGACTATCTTACTTGATACACAAAAGTTGCAAAAGTACAGTGGTTACAACATAGGTCAGCAACAAAGAAAAGTTTTACGGGACGCCATGTTTGGTTCTCTTCACCATCTTCGTAGCTTTTCTAGGCATCGGTATAAATTCTTTTAGTACATCTCATAGACTACAAGCTTTCCTGAACCTTTAGACAGTTACTAGAATAAGGTTTCTGACATGAAAACAAAGTTCTTGTTCTTTTTTTTTCTTTTCCTGTTCTTTTATTTTCCACTGTAAAGCGAACAAGCCCAGCCAATTCCTTGTATTATTCCTAACAACTGAATTAAGCTACATGATGATACATGCTAATTCCAAACGTTATTACTCTATGTGAGCCAGTCCCTGAGTCGTTTTCCCCATCCCTTAACAAACTTATTAATACCTTTCAAAAGTTTTTTCTTTCTCCTGAAAATAGCCATAAGTTAAGAGTTCCTTCTGCCTCTCAACATTGTTTTTGTTTTATCTCAAAGCACATAGGCAGCTAGAAGAATCATTCTCACCTGTGGATCTCTTAAGAGTGGAAGATTCAAGACTGTCACAAAACGAATTTTAGTCAGCAGACTGAAAGAAAGCTGAGCTTAATAGGGTAGTGCTTATGGTGTTTCATGCACAAGCATGTCCCAATTGTTGAATAATAATTCAAAGTTCGACCTATTCCTTTTGTTTGTGAGAGCAGTTCCTTTTTCTTCATAATTTGTTAGTCAAAATAAAAAATAAATTAGGTGCTTAATTGTGCTAGTAGTTGAGGATTTTTCTGAATTTTCCTTTGAATATAAGCATATAAATAGGCATGTTCACTTTATTGTTTTCTATGGCAATGCCAAGTTATTTATAGCTTTGTCTCCCCTCTCTTAACCTTTGTTCCTATTATTCATATTCTATTTAAATTATTAACATAATGAAGATGAAAAATCTGTAGGTTGACAACTGGGGCTTCATCAATTCAGAAGGTTCCTAATTGTCTGCAAAGAAAATCTAAACGGCTATACTAGGCAATCCTCATCTGGTTGTAGTCTATGTTACTCGGACTTTCCTAAAATGTCGCTGGGTGCGTGCAGATCCTTCAAAAGTAGTACATTTTTGGAGGATCCGACATGGTTGCGGCAACACCTTCGAAGAGTCCGAACAACATAGGTTGTAGTCACTTGTGGTCCTAATGCAACAATATAGATAGCTTCAAGGAGGTGCATTTTCCACTTGATAAGAACAGGACCGTATTGTTGTGTTAGAGCAGAAAATGAGTTTTGTAAAATCGCATCAATAACTCTTTCAGCTGTTCATGATTACCCCACCCTAAGTTAGGTGTGAGGCCACATGAATAAAGCAGCCATGAAGCAAGAAATGGGGAAAAACCAAAGTGGTGCAAACATTCCTAAGTTACTGCACACTGAATAACAATGAAAGAGATTATATATACTACCACCTTCAGTTTCAAGGGTATTTTCACATAATTTCTTCTTCAAGAAATCAACTTGAGATTGGCAGGAAGAATGTGTTCATCATGGAAATGTGATTTACTGTTCCTGATATGCTGGGAAACTAATGCAAAGATCTATCAGAGTTTAACCCAACACCATCACAAAACTGCTGCATTCATTATATGACTCCTAAGGAACGTTTTTTTGAGAATTTCTCCTAAGGAACTTATTGACTGGATTAACCGACCTTCGTCCAAAATAGAGAAGCTGAGCACCTAACCCCCACCTCAAGAACAAATAGGTAAATCACAACGAGGATGGTCAAATTAATAGTCCTTGGTACTTCCATCAAGGACACTCTTTTAGGAATTCAAATATTAGTTAGGTTGTGGTGGGGGTGGGGGTGGAGGGGTTGCGCTCAGCTTACGTTTCAGAGATATCCTTACCATATTTCTTAATGATTCAATATCCACCAACTCCTAAGGCCCTAATTCTTTCCCCTTGACCTAAACATATATGAACTTACTATCCTGCGGACACTAGACTCTCGACACTTTCTACAGCAAGACTCAATTTCTCATGTCCAAGTTAGAATACTTCTTGTCATCTTTTTCCCTAAATGATAGAGTACTTCCAAAGAATATCCATTCTTCAATACCTCTCCAGCCAATATTTTGGTGCTCAACGAAAATTTCTATCGGCTTTCAAGCAACAAACTCACTAATCTTGAAATTCGATCTTCAAATTATGCTTAGTAGTCACGATAAGAAACCAGCATTCCCAGAAACAATCTAGGATTAGATATAAAATAATACACTAATTGGTGTATTAAGTTGTACCAGGATTAAGCTATACATGATTCAAAATTACAACCAAACATTGGATAAGGTTATACCAAATTATTTACCATGATTATTTTCCTTATACATCATACCAAACAACCCCTTTAATGGATAACACTAACAATGTAAACTTAATAACCACAGGCAGGTACTTTTATAGTAGACGTAGATTAATAACCAGACAAAAGAGTATGCAAACCTACAACAACCAGCTAACCTTGTGTGAAAAGTTTATTTAACTGTCAGTATCTATAACTTAAGGGGTCGTTTGGTTTGAAAACAAATTATGCTGGGATAAGTTATGCTAGGATTAGTTATGTTGGGATTAATTATGTTGGGATTAGTTTTCCTTGAATTATTTCTTATTGACTGTTTGGTATGTTGTATTAAAAGTAACATACATTGCATAATATCTAAAAAGAAGAAGTTTCTTTACAATCATGGGATAATTATTCCACTCTATGGCAGGTATAAGTTATCCCAATACTATTTTTATTCCTGGGATAACTTATCCCAGGATTAGTAGCCAAACAACGGATAAGGAATTGTTATATTTTTGCTTATCCTTCGTACCAAACGACCCCTAAGAAAATAATAATTCAATAAGATTCAAGGTAAAGAGCGATAAGATACCTGTCTCCCACAGGCTTGGTGAATATTTGAAGCAAAGTACCCTGATCATCCCTATCCACCAAGATTCCCAATTCTTCACACTCCTGGATTTGTTCGTCTCTGAGTGCTTCCCCTGCCCTACTCTTCAAATTCTTATAATAAGTAGGCGGAGGCGAAGGCATGAATTCAAATCCTCCGACTCCACTCCTTTTCCTCATTTCCTTCAAAGTCCTGAAAATATCCTCCGTAACCAAAGCTAAATGTTGCACTCCTGCCCCTTCATTATGCTCTAAATAAGTCTGAATTTGACTCTTCCTTTTGGTTCCATACACTGGCTCATTCAACGGAAGCAGCACTGTTTCATCATTGTTTGCCAATACCACTGAGTTCAACCCGCTCTCAGCAGTCCCAACATCTTCAGCTGTGAACTCAGCGAATTCATGAAACCCCGTAAAGCGCTTGATATAATCCACTACAGGACCCAACTCTGGCACATTCCCAACGGCGTGGTCCAGCCGACGAATCCCGTAATCCAGTTCCTTGAAGGATGCTGTTTCATCCATGGCCTCGAAACCTGTTGAGAATATTAATAAATAATTAAAAGTGTTCATCTCAAAATATTTACGTTTTTAGATAAGGCGGTTCAAATGAATTAAAATAGGAACAATTTCTTACCACCACTCATGAAAATAAACATTTTCACTAACTTGGTTTAAGAGAAAAATCAGGCATAACGTGTTCCGGGCATAAATATATGAATGAACAAACATAAATAAATAAACGAATGTGATTGATAAGTCGATCTTTTAAAGCAAACATAAATAAATAAAAGTGTTCCATAAATGGATTCACTAAACAAACTAACTCTCACTATCACTCATCAGCAGAAAAAAAAAAGTACTTTAACATACTGGATTGTTATAGACAACAACCTACCCAGTGTAATCTCACAAATGGGTCTGTGGAGGGTATGTACGCAGACCTTACCACTACCTTTGTAGGGTAATCCCACAAGTGAATTGTTATAGACGGACAATACAAAATGATTTTTACAAGATAACTGCACATAATCATTCATAAGTAGATTTATAACTTAAAATTCATTTAGTTAAATACTCTCCTTTTGCTTCAATTTATATGACATAATTTACTTAAGCGTAGAGGTTTATATGACATAATTTGATTAGGTACGGAGTTCTAAGATAGAAATACTGACTTTTCAAACTTGTGTCGAAAACATATCAAAGATATTTGTGTTGTTATAAAAAGAAAAGTTCAAAATCAAATTGTTCCTAAATATTAAAAGATACATATTTTTTTTGAAACAAACTAAAAGAATAGTGTGTCAAGATAAATCGGATAGACGGAATAACAAATAAGTTAACTGAAGTATTTTAACAAGTCACGAGTTAAAATAAGTTAGAATGCACTGACAATAAATATACATTATATAAAACACACGTGGTATATAAGTTAAATTCCATATCTAATATAGTACTATCCGAAAGTTTTTGCCTATTATAACGAATGATTGTTATTAACCTATAACAATATTGACATTTTAATAATATTTCGATAAAAAGATGCATAAAACCTAATTTTTCATTTTAAATTATCAAATCAAAAGCTTAATCACACTTTATATAACGAAAAAAAATCTTTTTAATAATAAAAATATATATTCATATAATATTTTTACATAAATAGTGTATTAAAGTATCAAAATATTTGGTCAAAATCTCTAGATCTATTATTAATAATCTTATAGATAATATTTATATAAAGATGATTAACCACTATATTACCAAAAAATAAGATAGTTATTATGGAGGAGTAATTTTACAAAGAACGTATTGTTATAAAGATGATTGTTATATAGGTAAAACGTTGTTATTGAGAGATAAAATATAACATAAAAAATTAATTTATAAAAAACTTAGTTGTTATAGAGAGGTGTTTTAGATGCCTAATTGGTTTGACTACATTCTTTCATTTATAGTCAATCCCATAAAAATAACAATTTTATTTAATACTCTCCGTCCGTCCCCCCAATTTTATGACAAGGTATTTGACTGAGCACTAAGTTTACTTTTAAAATTTATGATCTAAAATAAGACATAAAAAATTATCTTGGTATTAAAACATTTCATTAAATATAAAAAGATGTCATTTTTATCTACTTAAAAAAAGTCACATAAATAAAGGTGGGAAATAACAATTTAACTTTAAATTATTTATTTTATTCTTAATAATAGTAGAATTTATAATCACATAAATATTTACTTATTTTTAAATATTTCAAAAATCTTTCTTCCATTCTTAAACTCATCACCACCACATAAATTAGTAAGAAGGAGTTTTCTCCAAATTCCATATCTAATTTAGTTTACTAGAGTAATAGAAGTGAGAGAGCACGGTTAGGTGCGTGTAGAGTATCAGAAAAAGATACATTACGTAATTCACTAACCAGGGAGGAAAACGAGGCTGTCCGCATCTTTAAGATAGCTTACAAACCGCAAAACGACGTCACCGTACAGGTGAACTTCAGCCACAGCCACGTGTCCCCCAATCGTAACAGGTTCAAACCGTGGTTTCGCCCCACGGGCAACACTTGCTGAGAACGCCGTGTAGGCATTCTCCACTTCCAACGCAAATGCACAGACTCCGAGCCCGTGCTTTGCCGTGAAATCCCTGTGAGTAGAGGTAGAAAAACTCGGGATGGCTGCAGATGACGGCGTTGAAATTGACGGCGAATAAGGAGCAGTGAAGAGGAAGTTGAGCCCACCGATAACGGGACGGAGGAGGTAAGAAGCGTGAACGGAGTTACCGGTTGATAGGTCGGATTTAGCTGTAATTGGAATGCCGAGAGACCAAGAGAAACGGCGAGATGTATTGGTAGCATCGCCGCACCAAAATTCAATGTGATGGAAGCGTTTAACGGAGAAGAAATCGGAACGGGGATTGGCACGGATGAAATTTTTGAATCCCACTAGCTTGAAGGTACCGCCAGTGGTAAGCTCCGGCGAGTCATTGGCGGCGGAGGTGGAGGTGGAGGTGGTGGTGAGAGTTTGTTTGCCCATGGCTTATTTGTGTGATTTTAGGTACAATGGTATTTTATTTTAGACTAGAGAATTCAGCAACTTTAATTTCTGTACTGTTTCTGTTTGTGTCAGAAATGTTAAGGTGAACTTGTTCCAAACTGGTGCATTTGAAGGGAAGGATTTTGGTATAGGAATGAAGATGGAGTTGACACGTGTACAAGAATGGTTACATACGTCTCTTCCAATTATTTTTATGTTTTTGAATTTAATTCAGAGAAGAAATGCAATCTGATTTTGACTTTACGCGGAAAAAAATGTAGTAAAAAGATGCTTAATTAGATGTGTGCATCCAAATTCAAATTATCATATAATGTGATAAAGATTGAATGCAACTCTTGTACGTGATTATTGGTGAGTACTTTTTTTCGCTTTCTTTCTTTGGTTTAATCTTCAAAAAATTTAAGTCTTGACAAATCGAAAATTCTATTTTTTCTTTTTTCATTGTAGAATTTTATATAATGAATATAAATAAAATTATTAGTAGTAGATAATGTGACATATAGTCAATGTAATTATTCTTACATCTTTGAAACGGAATATAACTATATATGTAAGAAAATATTATCTTAAAAATAATATTTCCTCCGTCTCAAAAAATTGGCTTAGTTTAATTTGGCACAAAGTTTAAGAAATAAAGAAAGACTTTTGAAATGTGTGATCCAAAACAAATCTTAGATATTTGTGTGGTTGTAAATGATCTCATAAAGTTAAATTGCTTCTAAATATATAAATGAACCAATCTTTTTTAGACAAACTAATAAGGAAAGTAGGTCAATCTTTTTGGAACAGAATGAGTAATTAATTTTGAACCTATAATTTCAAAAGCGTAACCTAATAGTTGAAAATGTGTAATACTTATTAGCGAATATTCTCCGAATATTCAAAGTATATTTTGTAATTATGATAGATGTATATTTAAGGTAACTTAGGATTCTTATTGTATTAGGAATCAACCACTTAAGGTAAGTTAGGATTCTTACTGTATTAGGAATCAACCACTGTACAACTATATATATTGTGATTAATGAAAGGTATCCCTAAGGGAGATTATTCCAATCTTACATGGTATCAAGAGTCAAACCCTATACTCTACTCCCAAAGCCGCCGACCACCACCCTATCTCCTCTTCCTTCTCGGTCGACGACCACCATGTCTTCCCCCACTAATTCTGGTTCCTCCACTGACACTTTTGACAACCCCCCACCACGCTCATCATCTTCTTTTCATCCGGCTTTCGCCGTTACCAACATCAAGAACTCTATCCCTATAATTCTTGACTAAGAAGACTGTCAATATTCCATGTGGACAAAACTGTTCTATATTCATGTGTGTGCGTACAACGTGCTCGATCATATTGATGACTCTGTTCCTCGTCCCACCGACATTGCCAACTCGACATGACGTCGCCTTGACGCCATCGTCAAACAGTGGATATACGACACCATCTTAAAAGATTTATTGTGCAATATCATGAAAACAGGTGCTACGGCACGTGACCTTTGGGTACGGTGGGAAGAAATATTTCAGGATAATAAAAATACTCGAGCCGTGTATTTGGAAGAGCAATTCAACAATACGCGTCTCGAGAATTTTAACAACATGTCTGAATATTGCAAATAACTTAAACTCATAGCCGACCAACTTTCCAACGTTGGGACATCTGTTTCTGAAATCAAGATAGTACTTCAATTAGTTGTTGGTTTACCGAAAGGTGAATACGATACACTTGCAACGATGATTCAACAGGCCGACCCACTACCAAGTTTTACCAAGGCACGTTCACAACTATTGTTGGAAGAAACCCGCCGTGCTAAACAAGAGGAGCACAATCAAAAGGCGTTAGCTGTTAACGGCATGACACCATCGGCGGCCAACACCACCCCGCTACCACCGTAAGACCACCAGCAGCAGCAGTCCCGCGGCGGAGGGCGTAGCGGCAGAGGCCGCGTCAATAATGACAAATGAAAGGGTCGTGGCAAGGGCCATCGAAACCAGCAACCAGGCCCAAACCCTGCTCCCTACTTCCAGTGGGCTGGACCACAACCCTGGCCCAATACCGGGAACTGGGCCTCGCCTGCATGCCCTTACCCAATAGCAAAGGCCCAGTTCTAGCAGGCTGTTTGGTCACCCGGTCTTTTGGGCTCCACCCCAGCCAACAGGCACGCCCACAAAGCCTCGGTCCAGCATCACCCGCAAGGTAGCAGCCTATCCCCGAACGATTTGGGTCAGGCCTTTAGCACCGTGAACCTTCAACAACCCGACGATAATTGGTACATGGACACCGGAGCCACATCTCACCTCACCCGGTCATCATGTAACTTATCCCAAATGATTCGGTTATAGTGTCCTCAATTTATTACTGTTGGAAATGGTCATCGCATTCCAATTGAAGGTTACGGTAACACACATACCAAACATCCCCACCCGTCTTTCTCCCTAAATCATGTCCTTTACACACCCAACATCATTAAAAATTTAATCTCTGTTAGAAAATTCTTACCATTTTCTGTGCGGATCTTTTCATCATCTAACAACCCTGAAGAGGGTAGGAATATAGATGACATATTAACATATTCATATCTAGGTTTAACAAATAATAGGCATGTAGTATGGAAGCAGGTATGATTAACTCAAAATTTATTTTTTAAATAAAAGTCTATAACCTTCTATCAACATTTAACATCATAATTGCAGAGATGTATACTTATCAAGTTTATAATTAGAAACACATAGTCTGAAAACATACCTCTTAGCAGAATTTTAAGATCACTGGAGATACTCAACCCACCCTGGCTCTGCCTCCCTTTTTTCCTCTCTGGTGACGAGATAAATGGCCTAGGTGCTGGAAGTTGTTCGACAAACTCTTTCTTAAATTTTCTTTTAAGAGATGGTGTTTTATGGACTAATATGGTTCTTAAGTATAAGCTTTCAAAGTATTTATCTTCTGGTATTATGATATTAATCTTGATATTGGCTATAGACTAGAAGGGTTTTTAGCTAGATATGAGAGAGTGTTTTAAAGATTGAAGTTGTTGTATTTTAAAGATAAATTAGAGAGCAAAAAGGAAGAACAACAATTTCTAGGAGTAGTAAACTACGCCTCAGACCATATAAATGATTTACCACTTTTGAGAAAACCATTACAGGAACTAACTAGAAAAAATATAAAATTTGAATGGAAGGAAGAACATACTAAACCAATAAATAAAATCAAGGAAAAAGTGAAATCCTCATTGTAACATCTGAAATGATCTTGGAAAATACAACAACTTCAATCTTTAAAACACTGTCTCATGTCTAGCTAAAAACCCTTCTAGTCTATAGCCAATATCAAGATTAATATCATAATACCAGAAGATAAATACTTTGAAAGCTTATACTTAAGAACCATATTAGTCCATAAAACACCATCTCTTAAAAGAAAATTTAAGAAAGAGTTTGTCGAGCAACTTCCAGCACCTAGGCCATTTATCCCGTCACCAGAGAGGGGAAAAGGGAGGCAGAGCCAGTGTGGGTTGAGTATTTCCGGTGATCTTAAAATTCTGCTAAGAGGTATATTTTCAGACTATGTGTTTCTAATTATAAACTTTATAAGTATACATCTCTGCAATTATGATGTTAAATGTTGATAGAAGGTTATAGACTTTTATTTAAAAAATGAATTTTGTGTTAATAATACATGCTTCCGTACTATATGCCTATTATTTGTTAAACATACATATTAATATGTTAATATGCCATCTATATTTCTACCCTCTTCAGGGTTGTTAGATGATGAAAAGATCCGCACAGAATATGTCTAGCTAAAAACCCTTCTAGTCTATAGTCATTATCAAGATTAATATCATAATACCAGAAGATAAATACTTTGAAAGCTTATACTTAAGAACCATATTAGTCCATAAAACACCATCTCTTAAAACAAAATTTAAGAAAGAGTCTGTCGAGCAACTCCCAGCACCTAGGCCATTTATCCCGTCACCAGAGAGGAAAAAAGGGAGGTAGAGCCAGGGTGGGTTGAGTATCTCCGGTGATCTTAAAATTCTGCTAAGAGGTATGTTTTCAGACTATGTGTTTCTAATTATAAACTTGATAAGTATACATATCTGCAATTATGATGTTAAATGTTGATAGAAGGTTATAGACTTTTATTTAAAAAATAAATTTTGAGTTAATAATACCTGCTTCCATACTACATGCCTATTATTTGTTAAACCTAGATATGAATATGTTAATATGTCATCTATATTCCTACCTTCTTCAGGGTTGTTAGATGATTAAAAGATCCGCACAGAAAATGGTATCAGGGCCTGTAAATGGAATAAGTTATAAACAATGAAAACCCGAGAAGAATTTGCCCAAGCCAGAGCATTAAATAAAAGGATGCTCATGCTAAAAAGGATAAGACACCAATTATTACAAAGACAAAATCACACTGAAACATTAGTAAAATACTATAGTGATTTAGTAGAATTAAAGAAACTAGGACTAGCAATAAAGAAACTGAAAAATTATGAGAAAATAAAAGAAGAGGTTGACTTAGCAGCGATAAGTTCTAATTTAGACGATGTTATAAGAAACTATAGAGTATTGATAGATCTCAGCACTGAATTAGTCAGAATAAACCAAGAAATAACAGTTCGAAAAGAAGAACTACGAATGACAATAGAACACTATGGATGAAAATAGACTGATAGAACAACAAAATAAATTAGAAGAACTTAGAATGATAGCAGAAAAATCCCTTACATATAATAGAGATATAAACCAACATATAATAAGTTGCAGAATAAGTATAGATCTAATAAATGAAAAAGATAAAAGCTTACAAGAAAATGCTAAAGAAGTTTATGAACATGAAAGTACTATTAAGGAATTAAAAAATAAAATAGCATTAAAAGACGAAGAGTTAAGACAGAAGGAAGAAGAAAATATGAAACTTCTAGAAAATAAATTAAGAGAAATAATCAGAAAGGATAATGAATTAAAGGATCTAAATGATATAATAAAAGAACAATATAAGTACATCAACTTATTAAAATATGGATAAAGGAAAGGAAATAGTAGAAGACTCTAAAGAAACATATTATCAGATGAATACATATGAAGGAGGGTCAACACAAAAATTAAGCTTTAAGCCAGAAACATATCAGAAGATACAAGATGAAAAAGAAGAATTATCCATAAAGAAAATATTTAAAACAAAATGGTTTGAAAGAAATAAAGAAATAAGGTACATAGCACACAAGCATGAAAATATAATAGATACAATGAGTGTAAATGGAAGAACGAAAATAAACATGATAACAGAGAAGTAATAAAAAGAGAGTTATCAAAACTATCAACTAGGGAAGCTAAAAAATATAGAAATATATACTTTGGAGGAGTAGAATTTACTATAAAAGCATACTTTCAGAAAAAACATAGATACACCTATACAAATATACATATTAGATGATATGATATTAGGAAATCTACAAGATGCTTTAATATCAGTAGTAAAAGGAAATTTAATATATCAAAAATTAAAATTTATGGTACAACCAGACTTTAGTAAATCATTAAAAGATGAACACAAAGACTTAGCCTTAACACTATATTATAAATTAGATGGAATAACAATGTCACTAGGAAGTAAAGTCATAAGTATTGAAACAAAAATGATATATGCACTAACTGGAAACCACCATGTAAAGAAACAACATGAAATGAATATATTAGTACCAAGAATGTACCAAGAAATATTAGAACAAATAGAACATAAAGAAAATTCCAAAATAACCATACCAGAAGAAATATATATGGATTTTAATACAAGAACCCTTACACCATCCAAAAGACTAATACCAAAAATAGAGGGACTAGATTAAGTATTATGAGAGAACCAACAATGTCACGACAAACTAATGTTATACAACCTAGAATACTAGATTTAATAAATATAAACACAAATAGATTAAAAATTAAAGTAATAATATTTAAAGGAATGATAACAACAGATTGTATAGCTGAAGTAAACACTGGAGCTATAAAAAGTTTTATACATATAAGTAAAATTGATGAAAATAATTGTGATTTAATAGACCCACAAACTTATAATTATCCTGAAAATGAAAGAGAAATAATAATTACCAAAAGTATTAATTTAAGATTCAAAATCCAAGATTTAGAGTATAAGATAAATATAGGAGTAATAGAATATGATAGTTTTAATGAACTACTTCTAGGAAGTGACTTTTTAACCATGATAAATTATAAGATAAATAATAACAGAATTGAAATAAATGACCACGGAAAAACAAGATTCATAAACAAAGTATGAATATACAAAAAGAGATAATAGAGAAAAAATTGAAATTAAAATCAATAAGAACAGCTTTATCAGAAGAAATATTCTCACAACTTAAATACTTAAAATACAAGGCAAAAGAAATAAAACTAGAAGAAAAGATACAACAGTTAGAACAACAATGTGAAAAGTTTGATAAAATATGGATAGATATGGGAAATAGATGGAGGAAAAGAATTAATAATCCTGACTAACCCTAACGAAAACATTATTGCATTATGGGAGGAAATAGTAGTAATGGAGAAAAAAATGAAGAATACATTAGTATTAATGGATGAAATAAAAGAAAACCAAACTAAAATGCAAGAAATAATAAGAGAAGAATTAACAAAATTATGGAATGTATCTGAGATACCAACATTTAAAATAATATTGGAAAAACTAAACATATTAGTAGAAGAAAAAAGTAAAGATAAAGGTAAACAAGTAGAAGAAGGTGAACCTGGTACGAGCAAAGAAAACACTATAATTAGCACTACAACTCAACAACCAGAAATAGTATCAATATATGCTTGGAGAAGGAGTAAAGAACCAATAATGGTAGATATTAGTAAAATAAAACCAAGACTGTCAAAGAAAGTAGAAAAAATATTAGATAGCCTAGCAATATTGAGTAAGAAAAGACAATTTTAAATGGAAAATCAAGAACCTAGTGTACATACGTTTTTAAGAAACCATGGAAAAAATATACTGGAAAGAGAACGATACAAGTATGAACCAATGAAAAGAAAAGAAAAAACCACACCAGACAATAATTCAAAAAGTGAAAACATGTACTTAAAAGACGTAGAGAAAACAACCAACGAGTATTTAAATTTAAAATTAGATAAACAAGAACGAAAATTATGTGAATTAGAAACAGAAAATACCAAATTAAAAACACACAATAATGAGGAATGGTACAACAAATATAAAAAATACAAACACAAATTTAAGGATACAAAGAGAATTAAAAGAAATCAAAGTAGAACTGAAACAAACAAAAGAGGAATTGAAAGATGTGAAATAAGAATTAACTGATGTAAAACAAGAATTAGGAGAATTAAAAGATGAAATAAAAATCCTAAGAGAAGAGATAAAAAGGTTAAAATAAAAAAAGAAAGTAAGAAATAATAGAACAAGTGAAGAAACTACATCTAGTAGTGAAAAGACTGAGAGCGATACTAACGAAGACAACAACATTGAATTATAAACCAAGAGGTAACGTAGCAGAATTCATAGAAGCGGAAGAAGACTCAGAGATAGTAAAGGAAAATAACTAGATAATAGTAGCCTTACAAAAAATGAAAAGTGTAAATGCAATCATAGAAGAAGAACCCGAAAGTGATCTAGAGGATGAATATAATAATCCTATAGAAACAGAAATAGAAACTGATGATATAATAAATGAATATGCTAATGATTACCCAGAAGAAGAATTAGTAGATCCCAACCTGGAAATAATAAATAGAAGACAAACTAGATTACCAAATCATATACCAGTAGGACAACAAGCTGAATTTAAAGAATTTGTAGGATCAATGGCACAAGGCGTAAATTACAATGGATATTTCTTAGACTTAGACAATGTTTATGATGAACAAAAAATAGGAAGAAGAATAAATGATTGAAATCTTGGAATGTATATAGCATTAATGAACTCCACACAAACAGAAAACCTAGAATATATGTATGACTTGATATCTAAAACATTAATCGGAAAAGTGGCTTATTGGATAGAATCCATAGCATACCAATTAAGAGGAGAAGTATTTAGTCATGCATGAGATTAGAAATCTATGCTAATAATATTTGATATTATACTAAAAAGAGAATTTTTAGGA
Organism: Anisodus tanguticus; assembly: GCA_034509755.1. NCBI lineage: Eukaryota > Viridiplantae > Streptophyta > Magnoliopsida > Solanales > Solanaceae > Anisodus > Anisodus tanguticus. The sequence continues at coordinate 39,199,025 of CM067542.1, forward strand.
GAAAATGGTTGGTAGCACGAGAAAACGTACTCGCAGAAAGAAAAACTGAGATAATAATGAATCTAAATAACATGAAATGTTGTAAAATTAATAAATTACCATAATACACAATAAGTTTTAGTAAGTTCTTTTATGAAGCAATATTCTTGCCAGAAAAAGGTTTAATAGACCAACAACTTTATTATGACCACCTACCTATACCTTATAACACAGAAATATCAAAGGAATACACCCAACTAGAACCAAGAGAAAATACATTAGGAGAAATAATAAGAGTACTAAGAGCATATCTAATGCAAAAAATGTGAAGAATATAGGATGCAACAAAAGATTTAAAAAGATAAGAAAATAGGATTAAGAGAAGTATGTGGATTTACAGAAAGAAGACTAGTATTCGGATGTGAGGATAATAAAAGAGAAAAGAAATATAAGAAAGGTCTTAAAAAGAAATACCAACACAAAAGATATAAAAGATATAATAATTACAGTAGACAAAACCAACAACCTTATTACAAACCTTATAGAAAAAAAAGATTTAAAAGGTATAGAAATACCCCTGAAACCAGGAAAAAATTAAGCATAAGAGAAAATTTAGGAAAAGAAAATATGTAAAACCAATTGAAGAAGAAAAACTTAAAGAATGTAAATGTTGGAATTTCAATGAAAAAGGACATTATGCTAATAAATCCCAAAACTAAAGAAAAAAGGTGTAAAATATATAGACACGACACAATTTATAATGAGTATACAACAAATAAAAGAAGAAAATAATAATTGGCACGAATATGAAGATTTTTATGTCAGTCAAACTGATGAAGAAAGTGAATCAGAAAATATTAATTTCATTAACCAAAACTCAGAAAGTGAAAATAGTTCTAACTAAATGAAGTCGCAAGAAGAAAGAAAGTTACTAAAAGAAAGAGATTACTAGATACATTATGAAAGGTATGTTCGCAATAAGTTTATTACAACTACTAATGCAATAGGAAATAGATACTATAGTGATAGGTACAATAAGATTACAAAGAGCCTTAGCAGAATAGGAGAAAGTGATAAGATGGAAGAAATTACTAGAAGAAGTAAAATAAATGGAACAAGATGAAGAGCTTCAACAAAGATTAAGAGAAATTGATTTAGAACTAAATAATAATTAGATAGTAGCAATCTACATAGAAGCTCATATAGAATACAAACCTAATAAAATGATAAAACAAAAGATTTTTATTGACAGTGGAGCAGACTTTTGTCTAGCAAAGAAAGAAGTATTAGAACCACACAGATGAAAAATATCTAAAACACATAGAACAAAAGTATCAGGTTTTAACGAACAAACAAAAGAATTAGATATAGTAGCAGAAAACATGAGAATAGTATTAGGAAAGACAATATTTAGACTACCAGTTATATACCAACTAAATGATCTGAAACAACAAGTATTGTTAGGAAACAATTTCCTAGACTATTTTAAAATGCAAGTAATAAATAACAATACTTTCAGCCTACAAACACCATGTAATAAATGGATAATACTAAAGAGAATATTACCAATACATACACTAAGAATATGTAATATAAGATCGGATAGGAATAATAACCTACAGTTATTAAGAAAAAAATACTTCAATATACTAAAAATAAATTTTGGAGAAAATCCGATGCAACTATGGGAAAAAGAAAAAATATATGCTGAAATCAAACTAATAAATTTTAGCGATATAGTTAGATCTAAGCCTATTAGATATAGCCCAACAGATCAAAAAGAATTTAAAACCCAACTAAAAGAGTTATTAGAATTAAAATTGATACAAGAAAGTAAAAACTCACATAGTAGCCCAGCCTTTTTAGTTAGAAAACATAGTGAACAAAAGAGAGGAAAGGCTAGAATGGTGATTGACTATAGAGAGCTAAACAAGAAAACTGTATTTGATGGATATTTTTTACCATACAAAAGAAACCTTATTAATAGATTAGGGAATAAAAAATGGTTCAGTAAATTTGATTATAAAAGTGGATTTTGCAATAAAACTAAAAAATGAATCAAAAGCTTTAACTGCATTAGTGCCCCTCAAGGACACTACGAATGGAATGTACTACCATTTGGATTAAAAAATGCACCACAAATATTTCAAAGAAGAATGGACCAAGTGTTCAGAAAACTAACAGAATACTGTATAGTATATGTTGATGACATATTAATATATTGTGATGGTTTGGAAAATCATATAAAACATCTAGAAGAATTTATAAAAAATGTGAAACAACATGAAATATTATTATCTGAAAAGAAATCTGAAATCTTCAAAAATAGTATAGAATATTTGGGATACATAATAGATAATGAAGAATTACAATTACAGGAACACATTGTAACAAAAATAAAAAAAAATTAAGATAAATTAGAGAGCAAAAAGGAAGTACAACAATTTCTAGGAGTAGTAAACTACGCCTCAGACCATATAAAGGATTTTTTTTAACTTTTGAGAAAACCATTACAGGGACTAACTAGAAAAAAATATAACTTTTGAATGGAAGGAAGAACATACTAAAGCAGTAAATAAAATCAAGGAAAAAGTGAAAGCCTTGCGAAAACATAGAATACCAACAGAACTGGATCAACTAGAACTTTTTACTGATGCCAGTGATATAGGATGGGGAGCAGTCCTCATAGCATATGATAAAGAAGATATAGATAAAGAAAAACCACTAATTTGTGGATATGGAGGCGGAACATGGAAGCATAATGAGAAAAATTACCATATTAACGAGAAGGAACTATTAGTAGTAAAATTTGGAATAAAGAGATTCCATTATCACCTATTACCAGTAAAATTCGTCGTTAGAACAGATAACACCCAAGTAAGAGCCTTCATTACAAATAAAATAGACCCTTTGCCAGAACTAAATAAGAGAAGAAAATGGCAATCATTCTTTTATTGTTATGATTTTATTGTCAAAAATATATCTGGGACTAAGAATATTCTAGCTGATTTTCTTAGCAGGTACAACGATGTCAACCAGCAGTGATAAATTCGAAGAATATATTACCAATATTACAGGAATCATCAAACAAAACCAAAAAATTATTACAACCAAAATGGAAGAAAATATACACTTGCTAGAACAGATGACAGAAGCCTTTAAAGACTTCAAAACCCTACAAACCTTGAAATCTTCCCAAACCCCTACAGAAAAACCAAAGACTTTCACATCTAAACTTGCAGCCATGCCAACCACTATACCATCACCCATAACAGCATCGTCTTTAACGGCAGTAACAATGTGCAACAAAGTGAAATTCTCACCTAAGTATATTATAGCTTACGAGCAAATTAACAAATTTTATGATTATAAATCAAACCCACATAATTTAAGAAGTGCAAAATTAAGCAAATACCCAAGGTTTTTATGCAATGAAAAATCAAACCCTGATATAGTTCTTAAACTCTTTACTTACGGATTTATAGATAAAATACTAGTAGATGAAACCTTTTATAATATTGCTAAATTACCCAATGTTTTAGTAGAATCTGATAGGTTAATGGTGGAATCATTCAGAAGAGGTATCTACGGTATACAATTGTTCGACGCCTCGACAGACTTAACAGGAAAACCTATCATTATATGCCAACTATTTAAAACAGGAAGGAATAGCAATATAAGTAGAGATGACAAAGACCTGAAAATGAAAATACCATGTACTATAGAAAGGTTTCAAAAATGGCTCAGTGCCAAAAGAGTCATAGGACTATCAACCCTGAAGTCAAAAATTGAAGATATGCTAAGAGCAGGCAAAGCCAGTATTATTGGAAACTCCAAAAGAGGAGAAACCGAAGAAATTATAACACTATACTACAACAACGAGGTACTCTCACAAGACACCACACACCTTACCAACATGCATGATAGAATCACTAAGATGGAGCATAAACACTCCGATGAGACAATAGAATAGTACAAACTCTTAATAGGCTAGAGGAAAAGGCATGTTATAAGAATAAAGGAGGATACTACGCAGGTTACTATGAAAAAAGAAGGATCACCTAATCCTTTTTGAATGAAACGGCCCAATGTAGTTTAAACTACAGAAAGCCACAATGTAATAAATTAATATGGCCCAATGTAGTCCAAACTACAGTAAAGCCATGTATTATCATACTACTAAAAAGATACCATTCCTATTCTATAGGAGTATCAAAAAATTAAAACGATATCGTTCCTATTGTATAGGAGTATCGTCGAAGAAAAAAAATCATCTTTTAGTGAAAAGAATACAGACAAAAGATGCCTATATGCAAAGAAGACACCTGTAAAGATGCATGTGGAAGAAAGCAAAAGCCGCCTGACCCACGAGGAATCAAAGACAGAAGATGACAAGCCAACAAACGTTGAAAAGAATGGCAGCAATGACAAACAACTTTAAGACAAGTATGAAAGGACAAGAGACAAAGCACTGTTTGCTTTAGGACTTCTGTAACAATAATGTATCGACTTTATTACTTTTTCAACATGCCAATAGTGAAAGGCAACCGAGGTTATCTATATAAAGAGCCTCATTGTAACATCTGAAATGATCTTGGAAAATACAACATCTTCAATCTTTAAAACTCTCTCTCATGTCTAGCTAAAAACCCTTCTAGTCTATAGCCAATATCAAGATTAATATCATAATACCAGAAGATAAATACTTTGAAAGAGTCTGTCGAGCAACTCCCAGCACCTAGGCCATTTATCCCATCACCAGAGAGGAAAAAAGGGAGGCAGAGTCAGGGTGGGTTGAGTATCTCCGGTGATCTTAAAATTCTGCTAAGAGGTATATTTTCATACTATGTGTTTCTAATTATAAACTTGATGCCTATTATTTGTTAAACCTACATATGAATATGTTAATATGCCATCTATATTCCTACCCTCTTCACTCGCAATAATTATGTGTCTGTCGAATTTGACCTTTTTGGTTTTTCTGTGAAAGATCTCAATACGGGGAAAATTCTTATGCTCTGTAATAGTGTGGGAGACCTCTACCCCTTCACTCAATTTTCCGCTGTCAGAACTCATTCACCTATCTCCCTTGTTGCTATCTCTCCGTCAACTTGGCATAACAGACTCGGACACCCAGGAGATCCTGTTTTTAATATTCTTAGGACTAATAAGTGTATTCAATGTAATAATGGGAAACTTGCCCAACACCATTTTTCTTGCCCGCTTGGGAAACATACTCGTATTCCATTTATGTCATCTAACAGTGTTACTTTTTCTCCATTTGATATTGTTCATGCTGATTTGTGGACATCTCCGGTTGTCAGTTCCTTGGGTCACAAATTCTATCTAGTATTATTAGATGATTTTTCACACTTTGTATGGATCTACCTACTAAAGTTCAAATCTGAAGTGTTTGCCAAGTTCCTTGAATTTCAAAAATTCATTAAAATACAGTTTGAAAAATCTATAAAATCTTTTCAATGTGATAATGGACATGAATTTAATAATTCAGCATTTCACAATTTCTGCTATATACAAGGCATGGTTTTCCATTTTTCCTGTCCCTACACTTCCTCCCAAAACGGCAAAGCTGAAAGAATCATCCGTACTATCAATAACATGGTGCGTACCCTTCTCTTTCATGCCAGTCTTCCACCGTCATTCTGGGTCTACGCTATCAAAATGGTGGAATACCTCCTTAATATTTTACCAACCAGCACTCTCCAAAACAAGACCCCAACCGAAATCTTATACCGTAAGTTCCCTTCCTATGACCAACTATGCATCTTCGGTTGCCTATGCTACCCCGACCTATCCTCCACTGCATCTCACAAACTAGCCCCACACACCACGCCATGTGTATTCATCAGTTTCTCACCTAATCATCGAGGTTACTTGTGCTATGACATAACCACTCGTAAGATCATCATCTCACGTCACGTCACATTCGACGAGGCGAACTATCCATTTTCAAACCTTCGAAAATAAAAAAACCACGGATTACACATTTCTCGATGAGTCTCATTTGTCTCCTCTAATCCAGTCGATGTGTCTCCGGTAGTTTCCTGTTCCGACGAAGACTGCACCAGCAGCTCCGTCACTAACAATGTCCGGTGTTATCGCCAACCAAACACCCCCTATCTCTCGGTCGAACTCCCCACTGCTCGACCCCTTCACTGCTCGACCAGCCATCGACCCGAGACCAACCACCACCCCTCCAGAAATAGCAAGTCAGCAGCCCCATATCATAGTACAACCACTGCTACCTCCAAAACCCGTAACCCAGGAGCCCCAAACCCCAGTCCAAACACTGCTTCCTATCCACTGCATGGAGACTCGTGCCCAACACGGGATCTTAAAACCCAAGGTTCACTTCAATCTCTCCACAAAAACCTTATCACCCATTCCAAAAAATCCAAAACTAGCCAAACTAGACCCTAATTGGAATGCGGCCATTTGCGAGGAATTTAATACTTAACCAAGCAGAACACTTGGGAGTTGGTACTTAGACCAGACGGTGTGAATGTAATCCGGTGTATGTAGCTATATCGTCACAAGTTCAGAGACAGCGGTGACTTAGAGTGGTATAAGGCAAAACTGGTTGCTAATGGCACTAATCAGCAGCAGGGTATTGATTGTGGTGAGACATTCATTCCGGTTGTTAAACCGGCCACTATTCGGACTGTTCTCAGTATTGCTATGGGCATGCATTGGCCGATTCATCAGCTTGATGTCAAGAATGTATTTCTTCATGGGGATTTGAAAGAAACTGTGTTTATGCATCAGCCCCCTGGCTTTGTTCATCCGGCAGTCCCGCAGTTCGTATGTCGTCTCAGAAAGTCATTGTATGGCTTGAAACAGGCACCCCACGCTTGGTATGATCGCTTTGTCAGGTATCTTATGCAGATCGGTTTTATATGTAGCAGGTGTGATAACTCTCTCTTCACTTTTCATCGAGGTAGCAACACTGCTTATTTGCTATTATATGTGGATGACATTGTTCTTACTGCCTCATCTGACGGTTTGAAGAATGAAATCATTGCTCTACTCAAAACTGAATTTGCTATGACCGACTTGGGCAAGCTGAGTTATTTCTTGGGTATATCAGTGACCAGATCAACGAAGAAGAAGACGAAAACTACAACAAAATCTTATCTGAATGTGGTAGAAGCGACGTGGATCAATTTGACCAACAATTACCAATTCCAACCGAAGAACCACAGGAAATTATCAAGAAACTAGAACAGGTTTTTTTCAGAATGTAATTTTTTAATTGCAATTTTATTATGTAATTTGCAACTTTTGGACAACACCACAAAGTTGCAATTTCGACAATTGTATTTGTATTACAAACAAATCATATGTCTATTAAATAATAAGGCACAAAAACAGCATTGAGATGTTTTTATTACACTCTCTTGTCTTGTTCAATTATTGAGTTTTTTATACATATGTTATTAAAAAAAAGGAAAAACCGCCCGGATCCCGAACCCGATCCCGCCCCCGACCCGATCCCACCGGGATCGGGATTAGGGCGGGACTTAGGCAAATCCCACCAAACCCGATCCCGCCTGACCCGACCCGCCCCAATCCCGCCCTCTTCACCTGTCCCGCCCCAACCGACCCCGCCAAACCCAGCCCGCCAGTCTCGAGCCTGGCCCATTGGCCAGCTATACTCAAAACTGAATTTGTTATGACTGACTTGGACAAGCTGAGTTATTTCTAGGGTATATCAGTGACCAGATCTGCAGCTACTATGTTTTTTAGCGTAAATATGCAGAAGAGATAGTGTACAGGGCTAAGATGGCAAATTGTAAAATTATGCCAACTCCGGTTGACTTGAAATCCAAGCTCAGTACCAATGAGGGTGCGCCAGTTTCTGATCCCACTCTATATTGGAGTCTTACAGGTGCCTTCAGTATCTTACATTCACTAGGCCTAACATTGCATATGCCGTTCAGCAGGTGTGTCTGTTTATGCACGACCCTCGAGAGTCCCATTTTGCGGCCCTCAAACATATTATTAGATACGTTAAGGGCACACTAGACTTTGGACTACATCTCTACCCCTCTGCCCCAACCAAGTTACTCTCCTACATGGATGCAGATTGGGCAGGATGCCTGGACACATGTCGCTCCACCTCAGAGTACTGTGTATTTCTTGGGGATAATCTTATTTCATGGTCCGCCAAGCGGCAGGCCACGCTATCCCGTTCGAGTGCTGAAGTAAAGTAATACGGAGTTGCTAATGTCGTTACTGAGATCTGTTGGCTCTGAAATCTTCTTTTGAAGCTCTAGTGTCCACTGTGAAAGGCGTATATAGTCTATTGTTACAACATATCTGCCATCTATATGTCTCACAATCCGATCCAATATCAGCGGACTAAGCATATTGAGATGGATATTCACTTTGTGTGAGAGAAGGTTGCCCTTGGTCAGGTCAAAGTATTACACGTGCCTTCCTCCTATCAGTATGCAGATATTTTCACAAATGGACTACCGAGACAGCTCTTCACCGACTTCCGATCCAGCCTTAGCGTTCGACTTCCTCCCGCTCCGACTGAGGGGTAGTATTGGCGAATATTCTCCGAATATTCACAGTATATTTTGTAATTATGATAGATGTATATTTAAGGTAACTTATGATTCTTATTGTATTAGGAATCAACCACTTAAGGTAAGTTAGGATTCTTACTGTATTAGGAATCAACCTCTGTACAACTATATATATTGTGATTAATAAAAGGAATCCCTAAGGGAGATTATTCCAATCTTACAATACTGATGGAGCATCAAGACGCAGTCCTGGGAAGAGTTCATATGGTTTATGTTTAAAGAATTCATAGGGGAATCTACTCTATACAGAAGCTGAGGAGATAGGGATTACAACAAACACAGATGCCGAGGTGATAGCAATTTTAGAAGCTATGAAGTTTTGTAGAGACAATGGAATAGATAACATCATAGTCCAAACTAATTCAGAAATGGTATACAAAATCCTAGCAGAAGATGGAAACCATCATCGGGCATTGCAATATGGATTGAGGAAATAATAGAATTGAGCATCAATATGAATGTTACTTTTAGTCACATTTTAAGGGAAGGGAACAAATTAGCTGATGGTTTGGCCAATCAGGCTCTAGGTGAAGGTTCAGTACATTGCCAGGACTTTCAAGGATTAGAGATTCCTCAAATGCATCAAACTAACCAACCGGAGAACGACACCTCCTACCATACAACACCTCAAACAGTGCCATCTCAATGCTAGAATGATAGTTGTTGTTGGAAGAAAATTCATCTAAATGTAGAAATTGATCTCAATGACCACCAAAATCAATCACACATGCCCGCAACATATCCTCAAGGACCTGGATAGTTTGCTTGGACTGATCATCCGTCTAAGAGTGAAATGTTGTGCTAAGATCCACCCGAGTACCCAACTCATTCTACATAGATTTCCAAAAGTGGGATTAAAATATGTGCCACGATCCAAAATGATAGAAATGGGCCCCCATGTAATCAAACTATATCCCGAATGTAGATTCTAGCCAACTTCTCTGAATTATAAGTAGTTTGAACTGGTACAAAGTGACCCGACTTCGTCAATCGATCACAATCACCCAAATAATGTCAAATTTTCCCATAGTTTATGGTAACCCTACCACAAAGTCCAAAAAAATTCACTTCCATTTCCGCTCAGGTATAAGCATCCTCTGAGTAAGTCCACAAGGCTTTTAGTGCTTATACTTCACTTATTGATAATTCAAATACAGAGACACAAACTCCACAATGTCCCTCTTCATACTACATCACCAATAGTGATGTTTCAAATCCTAATACATCTTTGTAGCTTCGGGATGGATAGAATACCTTGAACTATCAGCCTCCTCCAAGATCAACTTAATCAAATCCCTATCTCGAAGAACAAATGAGACCCTTAATTCGAAACACACTCTCATCATCAAGAATTGCCTCTTTGGCCTTTCCTTTCAATACTTTGGCCCGAATTTTTCACAACTTAGTATCATCAAATTGTGGAGCCCTAATTTTTTCCAATAAAGAAGACATCACCTTCACACAAGCTAGAACCTTGCTAGGATTGAAAATATCAAGTCTCACCAACCTATTTTCCAAAGTCTGCACCTCCATAGCCAAAGGTCGCTCCCTAACCTATAAACATGCTAGGCTACCCGTACTCACCGCCTCTCGACTCAAGGCATCCTCCACTATATTGGCCTTTCCTGGATGATAGAAAATCGACATGTCATAATCCTTAAGCATCTCTAACCACCTCTGTTGCCTCAAATTAAGATCTCTTTCATTGAAAATGTGTTGAAGGATCTTATAATATGTAAATACTTCACAATGAACACCAGAAAGATAATGTCTCCAAATATTCAAAGCAAATACCACAACCGCCAACTCCAAGTCATGAGTGGGGTAGTTTTTCTCATGAATCTTCAATTGCATAGGCTATAATTTTTCCTTTTTGCATTAAAACACAACTAAGGCCAATCCGTGAAACATCACAATACATAGTAAATCCCTCTCCCTCTATGGGACGAGTCAAAATTGAAGTTGTAGTCAATAAAGTCTTGAGCTTTTGGAAGCTCACGTCATATTCTTCCGACCACTGGAAAGGTACATTCTTCTGAGTTAATCTGGTCAAGGGATATACAATAGACAAAAAAACCCTCCACAAAACGCCGATAATAACCAGTGAGGCCCACAAAGCTCTGAATCTTTGTAACTGAAGTAAGTCTAACCCAATCATGGACCGCCTCCATGCATTAAGTCACAACCCTTGCTTTCCAACTTATTTGATATATTAATTGTTAATCGAAGTGATTAATTGAATAGTTAAAACAAATAATCAAACAAACAATTTGGTTACCCTAAGAGTAAATCACTTAGTAAATGAATATGAGTTATTTCTCATCATATTCCTTGTGGGATTCGACCCCAACCTAGTTCAGTTACTATATTTGATAACGATCGCGTTATACCATTTTATGGCGTAACTTGGGCGAGATCAAATTTTGGCACCGTTTCCAGGGAATACGATAGTGAAATTTCCTATTTGTAGAGTTATTACTTTGCTAAAGCTTTATTTCTAAATTTACATGTACTTGTAGTTTTGTGGTGTTAGATGTTAGGACGGAGTTGTCCGATGATGAGGGAAACGTAAAGATGGTCACATTTGCTAATGCAATCCGGCCACCCAAAATTTTGAGAAATGCTAGTTTCCACATAACCTTCACCATGCTACATATGCTTAACAACAAGGGTCTATTTGGGGGATCAGCCTCAGATGACCCGAATAGGCACTTAAGGAACTTCAGTGAGGTGTGCTTCGCCTTTCATCATCCCAGCGTGTCTGAGGAAGCCATAAAGTTAAGTCTTTTCCCCTTCTATCTAACGGGGGAGGCAACTATTTAGTTGGATAACTTATCTTCCTAGTCCATCACTACATAGACCGAGGTGGTGGAGGCATTACTTGAGAGGTTCTTCCCGCTGGCTCCCTGCTCCAACTCCGAGACTAGATCTTGACGTTCCATTAATTGCCGGGTGAGGCCTTTTATGAAGAATGGATAAGGTTCAAAAAGAAGCTCAATCAATATTACAACCATGGGTTGAGCGATGACATATTGCTCCAAACATTCTATTGGGCGCTTGATTCGGTCAATAAGTTAGTGGCCAACAATATAACGAAAGGTTCCTTGATGGACAATTCATTTACCATGGTGAGTGAGCTTCTTGATAAGCTAACAAAGATTTACATTGAGAAGGAAGAAGAGAGGTGGCACAATTAGTGACCCAAATGGTAGTCCTTACTAAACATGTGATGGAGAAAAGGACCAAGAAAGTAAGTGTAGTAATGAGCATGGTCTAAAGCAAGGTGCAACCGAGATGGTTCCCTATGATCATGAAGGGTACAATGAGCAAGAAGAAGATGTGAATTTTGCGAACAACGTGCATGGGGGGTTTCTTCCCTAATTACCAAGGATCAAGCCAACCATGACGATCTAGTAATCAAGGCGGGAATCAAGGTTGGAAATATGACCAAGATGGCCCAAATTGGAGAGAGAGGACTGAAAGATGGTGGAGAGATAATAACAACAATAGGTACCAAAATTGTTGCTACAACCCTTATGTTCTACCTAGAGGGTAACCATACCAATAACCTACCCAACCTCATCCTTATGAAAATCGTGAGTCTACTAGCGATCCCGCTAGTTCAAACACCTTTCCACTCCTTGTGGAAAGATAATTTGGTATCCTCTCATTCAACATCTATCAATAAGTTAGAGAGTCAATTGGGATAAATTACCTCAACACTCAACCCAAGGCTAAAGGGGACCTTTCATAGTGATACAGTGATGAATCCAAAAAATAAAAGGGGAGAGGTGTCTCATTGTCTAGCAATTTCCACAAGGAGTGGAAAGGTGTTGGGAGAGCCAAAGATACTAAGAAAATGTTAATGAAAAGTAGAAGATGATTGAAGATGAAGAGGGGAATGACAAAGAAGAGGAGACTCTGAAAGCCTTAAAGCCTATTCCAAGGCCTAGGCCTCCTCTCCCTTTCCCCAAAGATTTCCTAAAAGGATTGAAGATGGAAAATTCAACAAGTTCTTGGAGATGCTAAAACAACTATCGGTTAACATTTCCCTTGTTGAAGCCTTGAAACAAATGCCGAGGTATGCCAAATTTATGAAGGATTTGATAACAAAAAGAGAATGGTGAGTTTTGAGATGGTGGATGTTATGCACCAATGTAGCACCATAATTTCCAGTCCATTGTGAAGAACCAAGAGGATCCTGGTGCTTTCACCATTCTGTTCACCATTGGAGTGTACTAATTTGCAAAGGCCCTTTGTGACCTTGGAACAAGCATCAATTTGATGTCGTTCACTATTTTCAAGAAGTTCAGTTTGGAAAATCCCGAACCTTCAAGTATGTTGTTTCTCATGGCGGATAGGACGGTAAAGAGACTAATAGGGATCATATATGATGTCCTTGTGAAGGTTGATAAGTTTATTTTCCCCACTGACTTCATGGTATTGGATTGTGCAGTTCACTATGAAGTTCCATTAATCTTGGGATGACTATTCTTTGTGGTAGGAACAACAATTTGTGATGTGGAGAGTGGAGAATTGAAGTTCCGTATGAATGATGAAGAATTTACCTTTCATGTATGCAAATCCATGAAGCAATCTATGTATATGGGGGTGAGTTTGGTGATTGATGATGAGGTAGAGTTGAAGGGGATTTGATGGCGGTGTTGTTAAATCATGATGATGAGGTAGTTGATGGGATTTCGGAGACCATGGTTGCACTTGAGGGATAAGGCCCCTATTCTTATGCTCCTAGGCGATTGGCCTTGGACTTGGAAAATCGTGGAGTCCCTCATCTCAAGCCTTCTATTGAGGAACCGCCAATTCTTGAGCTTAAGCCAGTTCTAAGTCATTTGGAGTATATATTCCTTGGGCCAAATGACTCTTTGCTGGTTATTATCTCATCAAAGCTCAATGAAAGCTAAGTGGAAGCTCTATTGTTCATCTTGAGAACTTACAAAAGGGCAATTAGATTGACTATTATAGACATCCGAGTCCTTTGAAAGTTGCTTGGATAATCTCTCCCAAGTGTTGAAAAGATGTGAAGAGACCAACTTGATCTTGAATTGGGAGAAATGTCATTTCATAGTCACAGAAGATTAGTCCTTGGTCATAAAATTTCCAAGGAAGGTATTGAAGTGGATAAGGCCAAAATTGAAGTGATAGCCAAGTTGGCTCCTCCAACAACCGTCAAGGGTATTCAAAGTTTCTTAAGGCACGTGGGATTTTATAGAAGGTTTATCAAGGACTTCTCTAAGATTACTAGCCCAATATGCAAGCTCCTAAAGAAAGATTCTAAGTTTTAGTTCAATGAAGCATGCCTCAAAGCATTGAGGAGTTAAAAGAAAAGTTGGTCTCGACCCCAAATATAGTTACTCCAAATTGGAATTCTCCATTTGAGTTGATGTGTGATGTGAGTGGCGTAGAAATTTGAGCCATGCTAGGTCAAAGACATGGCAAAATTCTTCACCCGATCTACTGTGCAAGTAGATCGCTCAACGAAGCTCAAAGGAATTACACGATTATGGAGCAAGAGTTGTTAGCCATCATCTTTGCGTTTAAGAAGTTCCGGTCCTACCTATGGGGTTCCAAGGTGGTAATATACTCTGATCATGCATCCCTCCCATACTTAATGGCAAAGAAGAATGCGAAGCCACGCTTGATTAGGTGGCTACTCCTTCTACAAGAGTTTGATTTTGAGATAAAAGATCGGAAGGGTTGTAAGAACCAACTGGAAGAACATTTGTCAATAATTGAAGAGGTTGGAAGGACAAAGAATGAATTAGAGATCAATGATGCTTTCCGAATGAGCAAGTCTTTGCATCATCTCAAGATCCCATCCCTTGGTATGCCGATTTCACAAACTATTTGGTAAGTGGAATCATGCCGGATGATCTAAATTCTCATCAAAAGAAGAAGTTCTTGAGAGACTCGATATTACTATTGGAATGAACCTTATCTCTTCTGAATTTATGCCAATAATATGATTCGAAGATGTGTGCCCAAAGTTGAAACCTTGCCTATCATAGAAACATGTCATACTTCATTGGGTGGGGGTCATCATGCTAGTCAACGCATGGCCTTCAAAATTCTTCAAAGTGGCTTTTATTAGCCATCAATCTACTAGGATTCACATGAGTTTGTAAAGCATTGTGACCAGTGTCAAATGGAAGGTAGTGTCTCTAGAAGGCATGAGTTGCCTATGTCTCCTATCTTTGAGGTGGAGTTATTTGACATTTGGGGAATAGACTTCATGGGGCCATATGTTAGTTCTTATGGCAACAAATATATCTTTGTGGTGGTTGCTTATGTGTTTAAGTGGGTTGAAGCCGTAGCCCTTCCAAATAATGAAGGGAAGAGTGTCACCGCGTTCCTCAAAAATAACATTCACTCGATTTGGGACCTTTAGAGCTATCATAAGTGATTGAGGTTCTCACTTTTCCAATACCGTGTTTGTTTTTCTTCTTAAGAAATATGGATTAAAGCATAAGGTGGCAACTCCTTACCACCCCCCAAATAAGTGGTCAAATCGAAGTGTCCAACCGGGAAATCAAGAGCATTTTCATAAAGACGGTGAATCTCATGAGGACGGATTGATCAAGAAAGCTAGATGACGCTTTGTGGGCGTATAGGATGGCATACAAGCCTCATATTGGTATGTCATTGTACAAGTTTGTATTTGGAAAAGCATGTCATATTCCGGTAGAGGTACAATACAAGACACTTTGGGCATTGAAGAAACTCAACATTGATTGGGAGAATGCTTCGCGGTTAAGGGTGGATCAACTCAACGAGATGGACGAGTTCCGTCTATAAGATTATGAAAGTTTCATTCTTTACAAGGAGATGATGAAGTTCCTCCATGACAAGAGAATTTTGAAGCAGGGATTTTCACTCGGGGACTTGGTCATGCTATACAATTCTAGACTTCAAGTTGTTCCCTAGGAAGTTAAAGTCGAGATGGTCCGATCCTTTCAAAGTGATGAAGGTATTCCCTTATGGAGCTATTGAATTGGAGATAAGAGTTGATTACCTCTTCAAGGGAAACGGCCAAAGAGTCAAGCATTATTTGGGAAGTGTATATGATCATAGGGTGAACACAATCATCACCCTCCATGAACCTTAAAGAAAACATGGTAACAATCGTCGTGCCGCGATGTTAAATCAAGTACTAATGTGAGGCAATCCAAATGTTTTTTTTTCTTGTTTTCTTGTTCACTTGTATGTTTTGATAGTTTGTTGAGTGTGTAGGATCTGGAAACACATACAAAAAGAGGAGGAAATATGGAAAGATGTGCAAACAAATTGAATGAAGAAGAGAGACCATTGTACGACCACTTCTATGGACCGCAAACATGATATGTGGACCACACAGTGGACCGTAGAACTCCACAGAAAGTTTTAAAAATGGAACTTAGAAAAAGGTGGAATTACAACCAAACTGCGGATCGCATTATTGAACTGCAAACCGCACTTTGGTCTGCAGAATTACACAGTGTACCTTGGAGTTTTTGGGCAAAATTAAAGAGAACGGGACCCTTTGTATGGACCATAGTCCGGTTCTGCGATTGCAAAATGGGTGCCACGTCAGCTAAGCCTAGGGCAAAGGTAAGGGGTCGCATTCCTGTTCTGCGGATCATAGATCGAAACTGCGACCTGATCCGCACCACAATTTGGGCACAAAAGGTATAAAAAGGGATTTTCAGCTCAATTTTTTCTCACTCTCTCTTTCTCCCTCGCATTACAAAACTCAAAAACTCCCTCTCCTCTTACCCATACACTCCATTTCACGCTATACTTACTTGCACAAGGTCTCCTTCACCTTACATGCACTCGCCATTATCTCTTAGTCGAGTAACATGTATGTTTCACCTCTCCTGTCTCTTCTTCTCACAATCATAGGTAAATAGAGGTGTTATTTGTGAACTTTAACTTGTGGGGCTGGGTTAATAATTGTGTGGTGTTTATGTGTGTCCCATGTAGCTTCTAGATGGTGTGATTATCCCTTGTCGCCCTATTTCCCTTTTTGATTCAAAATCGCAAAGAATGTGAATTTGTGCATACATGAATTTTGTGAAATTGATGATGTACGCATCATTTTTTTACCCCTGCGTCTGCACCCGGTCGAATCCCTGTGTGTTTAAAATTAAAACGCTAACTTCTATAGCTTATTTTTGGATTTGCCACCTAATTTTTTTTACGGTGAATTAGGGCACCTAAATTTTAGCATAAATGCTACAAAAATAAACTTCGATTTATGGTCTGCGAATTTATGAGATTCTAGGTAAGGGTTCTTTATTATCCTAAAGGGAAAGGAGTTAGACATCCTTTAAGATCTGCTAACTTGCGGTAATCCGGTCAAACTAAGGTTATTTATTATGCTAAAAATGCATGTTTAAAAGGTATGAAGTTTAAGGAAAGGATATTGCAAATAATTGATTTAAAAGATGCATTTTTGCCAAATTGCATGGCTTTGTTTATAAAAATACATATAAAATGGGTTTGTTAGCAAAAGTATGTATTGCATGGCATAACTTATAAAGTGTATGTAGGATTGAAAAAAGAGTGCATTTGTGAGACATGGCTTATAAGATGCATGTAGAATAAAAGTGCATACACTTATATAGCATCGTTTACAAGATGCATATGACTTGATTTTGATGAAAAGTATGTGTTTGCATGTAAAATTGATTTTTGATGAAAAATATACATTATACACATAAAGTGTGCATTTTGTATATATGTGAACTTGATTTTGAAAAGTTATGCATTTATTTTTAGAATACATGAAAGCATACATTTGTAAAGCATTATTTATAAAATACATGTAGAGTTGAGAAAGTATGCATTTTATATGGCATTATTTCATAAAAATAGATGTGAAGTTTATTCGTTTACAAAATACGTATTTGGCATTTTGATAATAGAAGAAGCAAATTTTTATTTGTAATGTGAAGAGATGATTTTATGGAAATCTTTCAATGTTACAAATCGGATAAAACGCAAACCTTATTTTTTTTAGGGGATCAAAAAGTGAATAAGAGATAGCCAAATTATTTTTTGAAAGAGATTAAAGCATGCATAACGAGCCTAAAAATAGAATAAAGTAACTAGCGGCTAAGTTTGGAACATACAAGATGACCCTAAACAAATAAAGCTAGCAATGGGTTTCCAATTCAAACGAGCCTAAGAAATAAACTAACGGCAGTTAAACTACCCTATTCATTCATCTATTCGCGGCCTAATTATTCTAACCATTCTAATGATAGTACAGAATTAAATAATTATTACAACCCGAATATTAATGAAAGACAGATTAGACAATAAATAAAGGCATCGACTAGGGCGGATGACGATATCATCGCACCCTATTTGTTTTGAAGTTCCGAGGCCGGAGAATGCAATGAACGCGAATGTGGTTCTTCGTTTTGGACAAAGTCATGATGAGTCTCATAACGAGACTCTTCGTTACTCCCGATGCATTTCATGTAAATAAAAGAAAAGAAAAGAAAAGAAGGATTAGTAGACAGAATGAAAATATAAACACATGAATATTCCTAATATATATATACACAAAATATACAACATTAAATGTACATAGGAATGCATACTCATGTCCGTATATTTTATATATCCTTAAGACATATCATTTTTCAGATTTGGCATGTTAAAGTAGCCGAAGAAAGAGCATGTGCTAACACATCCGGTTCCAAATTCAAACAGGAATAAAATAGGTAAGGAATACCAATGTATAAGTTATGTAAACAGACATGATAAATTCAGTTAAACCCATCCTAATCTCAAAGAAATATGACATTCGTAAAGTTAAACCAAACGCACATACTATTATATAAACATGGATAAACAGACTCTTTCCAAATTTGCACATATTAATCTAGAATATAACATATAAATATCGTCATTTAAATCAATTAAAGTATGTTATCATTGTTTGCTTTAATAGGCAGTAACCAAGCTAACAATCTACACAACATACAATAATTTGAGTATCAATAATCCACTAAGTGTCCTAAGAATATTTAATCAAGCCATAGTTCCTACCAAACACGTATTAATCTTACATTATCCGTATTGCACTTAATAATGAACCCAAGATACCTTACTAGAACTAATAACAGTAATTAGTTAACCAAAACATCGAAGCAATATCATCTATCGCATATCAACTCCAAATTGAGGGAAAAATATGAGGAATGAAATGGAATTTTTCAGATTGCAAAATTAAAGGCTAAAAGTAGTGCTTCGGAAATCTAAGAACAAAAGGGGTATTTTCGGATTTGGGAATTTAGAAACAAGAGGGATGATTCATTACCAAAATTAAGAACAAACAAACTTGAATTTATAATCTTCAAACCCAAACTGAAAATCTGAATTTTTTACCCGGTTTCGACCCGACCCGACCCTGCCCGGCCTGGAACCCAAAAAACAGTGGAAAAATAGAAAAAATTCAGATTCTTCAATACCAAAAAACAATAATTTCGACCTATATTTTCGAAATCCTTAAGATGAAGAACACGTGCAAAATAAAGAACAAATACCCTTAAGAAGATTTCGGATTTCCAAAACTTGAACCTAAATTTCGGACCTAAAAATTGACCAAAAATCCCCAAAAACTGACCAAAAAACGACGAACAAAGGGGGGTTTTTATAGATACCCCCCCCTAACATTCACCTCCCATACCCCCTTACAAAAAGAATTCAAATTTCAAACAAAGGGGGGGGGGAATCTGATTTTTGGGGCGATTTCTTGGGGTATGTGTTGCAGATTTTTGGGGGATGTGTTGGTGAGGTAATGAGTTCGGTGATGTCAGGGGGTTAGGGTTGGTGGTGGCGTCGGGTCTGCAGGTTTTATGGGAGGTGATGGGATTTCGGTGACCTGGGCGGGGGGGGGGGGGGGGGGAGCCGCAAGGGTGTGTTTGGGTTTTTTCTTTAGGGTTGTTAGTGTTAGAGTTAGTTTGGTTTTGGGGGGGGGGGGAATAAAGGAAATGGGTATTTCGGGTGGGCTTGGGGCGAGATGGCCGATTGGGTTTGGGCTTGGGGCGAGATGGCCGATTGGGTTTGGGCTTGGGGGTATTTCGGTTGGGCCTGGTCGGGTTTGGCCGACTAGGCCCTATATTTTTTTTTAAATTGGGTTTGTTTGAGGGTTGGGGATAAAAATGAGTATTGAGTTTAAAATATAAAAAGGGATTTAATAAAAATGGTTTGAAGAAATGTAAATTATTTAAAAATAAGATATAACGATGTGATAATAACAAAAACAATATTTGCGAGATGCTTAATGCTTATTAAAAAATAAAAATGTGGTGTCATTTTGCAAAAAAATAGAAATACATAGAATATTACGGTAAAAATTATGATTATAATTTTAAAAAGCAAATGATAATAAAATATGTGAATAATAATAATAATAAGTAATGATATTGAAAAATAGACAACGATATTAAAATAACTTTTTGAGGTGTCAAAATATTTAAAATTGCAAATAATTATCGAAAAAGAGTGGACAAAATTGGGTGTCAACAGATGCCCCTCTTTGGCCGAAAACGATGAAAGAGTTTTCAGATAAAGAAGTTAACTGAGTAGCCAATTTTGTCCTGATCATCGAGACTCGAAGGAAGATTTGGGATGCATGGGTAGAAATGTTATCCCGATGTGGAGAGAAGTTGCAAAAGATGGTGCAGATTCGAGAAATATTGCCCTAGTGTCGAGTTATGATGACATTGGTTGCAGGTATGGCAACATAATAGGAAAGAGCGGAACGACGTTCAAAGTAGATCGTTGACCAAATTGCCTCGGTTCGCCGTAAGAAATAGTTCCACGTTGTGCTGAAAGCTCCCGCCGATTCAAACTCCTGCGGACTAGAGCTAAGATAAAAATTAGTGCATAACTGTTGCATACAATGGGTATATGAGAATACGACTTTGTAAGTTGAAATGACGTCGTTGCCTAGACGTTGTACAGATGACGTCGTTGGTGAACGCCTGATTAAAATTAAAATACCCGCATTAGGAGGTGGGCACCTGATTTAAAATAAAATACCCATATTAGGAGGTAGGCGCCTGATTTAAAAATAAAATACCCGCATTAGGAGGTGGGCGCCTGTTTTAAAATAAAATACACGCATTAAGAAGTGGGCGCCTGATTTAAAATAAAATACCCGCATTAGGAGGTGGGCACTTGATTTAAAATAAAATACCCGCATTAGGAGGTGGGCGCCTGATTTAAAATAAAATACCAGCATTAGGAGGTGGGCGCCTGATTTGAATTAAAATACATGCATTAGGAGGTGGGCTCCTGATTTAAAATAAAATACCCGCATTAGGAGGTAGGTGCCTGATTTAAAATAACATACCCGCATTAGGAGGTGGGCGTCTGATTTAAAATAAAATAACCGCATTAGGAGGTGGGCGTCTGATTTAAAATAAAATAACCGCATTAGGAGGTGGACGCCTGATTTGAATTAAAATGCATGCATTAGGAGGTGGGCGAGTAATTTGAATTGAAATACCCGCATTAGGAGGTGGGAGCCTGATTTAAAATAAAATACACGCATTAGGAGGTGGACGCCTGAGTTAAATTAAAATACCCGCATTAGGAGGTGGGCGCCTGATTTAAATTAAATTACCCACATTAGGAGGTGGACGCCTGATTTGAATTAAAATACCCGCATTAGGAGGTGGGCGCCTGATTTGAATTAAAATACCCGCATTAGGAGTTGGGCACCTGATTTAAATTAAAATACCTGTATTAGGAGGTGGGCGCCTGATTTAAATTAAAATACCCACATTAGGAGGTGGACGCCTGATTTAAAATAAAATACATGTATTAGGAGGTGGGCGCCTGATTTAAATTAAAATATCGGCATTAGAAGGTGGGCGCCTGATTTAAACTAAAATACCGCCATTAGGAGGTGGGCGCCTGATTTGAATTAAAATACTTGCATTAGGAGGTGAGCGCATGATTTAAATTAAAATACCCGCATTAGGAGGTGGGCGCCTGATTTATGTCGTTGTATTGACGTAATGCAAAGTGTAACCCTAAGGTCGAACTGCTATGTCTTCAATCTAGATGAAAAGTTAATGTGTGGACATAGGCGATACAAAAGTTGAGTAGATGAGAATGCGACCCTGTAAGTCAAAATACTGTTCTTCTAATGGACATAATGCGGTTGGGACCCTGTAGGTCAACATGACATCTTTGTACAATCGCAAAACAGGAAAGTGATCCTTGTGGTGAGCTCCGATGCGGATTTGAACATAAATGTTGCGGCTTCCCACTTCTTTCAACCTGAAGAACATGTACTCAAATAAAATTTGTAAGTTTGGGGAGGGGCGGTTGATTCGCGTCGACTTTGTAGCTTTGGCCTTTGATACTCGCTCATCGCACTGGTTTGGACCTGTAACCCCGGTCTAGTTTCCAGTCTTGGCTAGCCGTTAATGAAAATATTTGAACATATTTTGTTTATAAGAGAGTATGCATATCAAATAAGATTTTTTGTCGAACTCTTATGAAAATATTTGTTGAAAATAATTTGCTTATAAGAAGACATGCATATTAATAAGAATTACTGTCGAACTCTCGAATAGTGACATGTAGTGAAACAGAGCAAACGTCTTGTCCAAAGTTTTTCTGACTGAAAGACTCAGTCGGTCAAACTTTTCATGTCTATAGGCGTCTTCTTTCAGTGAACTCTTAAAATTTTCCCCAGATTCTGATATGTGAGGATGCTGAACTTTCAACTAGACCAAGCCGAGTCTTGTGTGGGTCGCTTGCTTGTTCTATCAAGGCGATCAGACGGATGTACTTTGGTACATGCAAGATAAGGGGGGGAATTTTAATGGTGTGACCGAAACCGATATAGGCCACCTACGTATCCCAACAAGGGAATCAGGTCATAACGTAGTTCGTTACAAGCAAAAGGGGATTGTAAGGGTTTTTCTAAAAATGGGACCGATTATTTTAGTTCGTGTTACAAGCAAAAAATAAGATTTCGGGGAAATTTGTGCTCTAAAGAAACAAAACCCGACATGGGTTCTTTGCATATCCCGTCAAGGGAGCGCAACTTTTACAACATAGAAAATGCATTACATAGAAAAATCCTAAATGTAGTATATTTTCACTGCATCTGTGTTGATAGGTTTTGGCCATACTTCGCCATCCATTTCAGCTCGGATTAATGCTCCTCCAGTTAGTGCCCAGTGAACCATATAAGGCCATTGTCAGTTAGGTGTGAATTTTCCTTTAGCTTCATTTTGGTGCGGGAATATACGTTTTAGCATCAATTTCCCCGGTTTGAAAGTCCTTCGTTTTACTTTCTTGTTGAAAGCTTTGGCCATTCTGTTTTGATAAAGTTGCCCGTGACAGACTGTGTTCATCCGCTTTTCATCAATCATCATCAATTGCTCGTACCGATTCTGTATCCACTTTGCTTTGCTCAACTCGGCTTCTTGGATAATTCTCAAAGATGGTATTTCCACTTCTGTTAGTAACACAACTTCTGCTCCATAGACCAAAAGATACGGCGTTGCCCCAGTAGAAGTCCTGATTGTAGTGAGATAGCCCAAAAGTGCAAAGGGCAAATGCTCATGCCAGTGCTTATAATTATCAATCATCTTTCGCAGTATTCTTTTGATGTCTTGTTGGCTTCTTCGATTGCTCCTTTCATTTGAGGTCGGTATGGAGTGGAATTACGGTGAGTGATCTTAAACTTTTCACATACCTCATGCATCAGATTACTATTGAGATTGGCTTCATTATCTGTTATGATCGACTCAGGGATTCCAAATCGGCAAATGATGTTATTGCGGACAAAATCAACTACAACTTTATTTGTCATTGACTTGTGCGACGATACTTCTACCCATTTTGTGAAATAGTCAATTACCACTAGAATGAATCTGTGGCCATTGATATGGTAGGTTCAATAGAACCAATGACATCCATGCCCCAAGCTTCAAACGGCCAAGGAGAACTCGTCACATTGAGCTCGTTAGGAGGTACCCGGATAAAATCCCTATGGATCTGACACAGATAGCACTTTTGTACAAAGCGAATGCAATCTTTTTCCATGGTCATCCAAAAATACCCTGCTCTCATAATCTTCTTTGCTAAAGTGAAACCATTCATGTGAGGCCCGCACGTGCCTCCGTGTATCTCTTCAAATAACCTGCTTACCTCTCGGGCATCAACACATCTTAACAAACCTAGATCTAGAGTCCTTCGATAAAGGATTTCTCCGTTTATGAAGAAATGGTTTGCTAACCTCCAAAGTGTCTTCTTTTGTATGCTGGTTATGCCATCTGGATATTCGCCCACCTTGAGATACCTCTTAATGTCGTGGTACCAAGGCTTTCTATCCAACTCTTCATCTATGTGGAAACAATAGGCCGACTGATCCAACAAGTTTACCTTGATGGGATCAATGTAATTCTTATCCGGATGTTGAATCATTGAGGACAGAGTCGCCAGAGCATCAACAAATTCATTTTGAGTTCATGGGATATGCTTGAATTCTATCTCGCTGAACCTTTTGCACAATTCTTTCACGCAATGCAAGCAAGGAATTATCTTCACATTCTTGGTGGCCCATTCGCCTTGTACTTGATGAATCAATAAGTGTGAATCGCCGATATCCAATAATTCTTGTATGTTCATATCAATGGACATTCTAAGTCCAAGTATGCAAGCTTCATATTCCGCCATATTAGTGGTGCATGGGAATCGGAGCGTTGCCAAAATTGGGTAGTGTTGACCTAATTCTGAAATCAAAACTGCTCTGATACCAACTCCTTTGAAGTTTGCAGCTCCGTCGAAGAACATTGTCCAACCCGGGTATTCTTTTGAGATATCTTCTCCAACAAACAATACCTCCTCGTCCGAAAAATAAGTCCGGAGGGGCATATATTCTTCATCTACGGGGTTTTCAGCAAGATGGTCGGCTAGAGCTTGTCCTTTGATGGCCTTCTAGGTAATATATATGATATCGAACTCACTTAGCAAGATTTGCCATTTTGCTAGCTTCCCATTAGGCATGGGCTTCTGAAAGATGTATTTGAGCAGGTCCATTGTTGAGATGAGATAAGTGGTATATGCAGACATATAATATCTAAACTTTTGGGCAATCCATGTCAAGGCACAACAAGTGTGTTCCAGCAAAGTATACCGAGCTTCATAAGGTGTGAACTTCTTGCTCAAGTAGTATATATCTTGCTCATTCTTTTCTATTTTATCGTGTTGTCCCAACACGCATCCAAATGCGTTTCCTAACATAGATAGATATAACAACAAAGGTCTTCTGGGTTCTGGAGGCACCAAAATAGGTGGATTAGACAAGTACTCTTTGATTCTATCAAAAGCTTGCTGGCAATCCGTTGTTCACTTTGTAGCAGTGTCTTTCTTCAGTAGTTTGAATATTGGCTCACATATCACTGTTGATTGTGCTTTGAACCTGCTGATGTAATTGAGACGACCAAGGAAACTCATCACGTCCTTTCTACTCTTTGGATGAGGCAAGTCTTAAATAGCTTTTACCTTCGAGGGGTCCAATTCAATACCTCTTCTACTCACAATGAAACCTAATAGCTTCCCAACAGGGACACCAAATACACACTTTGCAGGATTTAACTTCAGATTGTACCGCCTCAGCCGGTCAAAGAACTTCTTCAAATCTGGCAAGTGATCTGAAGCCCTTCGCGACTTGATAATAACGTCATCTACGTAGACCTCGATTTCCTTGTGGATCATATCATGGAAAATAGTAGTAATGTCTCTCATATAGGTAGCACATGCGTTCTTGAATCCGAATGGCATTACCCGGTAATAGTATACTCCCCAACGTGTAGTGAATGCTGTTTTTTCTGCGTCTTCCTCATCCATCAAGATTTGGTGGTAACCAGCAAAGCAATCAACAAATGATTGTAATTCATGCTTCGTATAATTATCAATGAGTATGTGAATATTTGGGAGAGGGAAATCATCCTTCGGGCTAGCCTTGTTGAGATCCCGATAATCCATGCATACCTGTATTTTTCCATCTTTCTTTGGCACAGGTACGATGTTGGCTAACCAAGTGGGGTATCTTGTAACTCGAATGACCTTCGCATCGAATTATTTGAAAATTTCTTCCTTGACTTTCAAACTCAAATCAGGCTTGATTTTCCTTGGTTTTTGTTTCACCAGAGGGCAGGATGGATCAATAGGTAATCTATGCGAAACAATATATGTGCTCAGACCTGGCATATCATCATAAGACCAAGCAAACACGTCGATATATTGCCTCAAAAGATCCATCAGTTCTTTCTTTTGTGCGGTGCTCAGATGAACATTAATTCTTGTTTCCTTCATATACTTTGCATCTCCCAAATTTACTGCCTCTGTTTCATATAAATTTGGCTTTGGCTTATTCTCAAAATGCTCCAATTCTTCTGGTTGTGAGTCTTCCTCAAATTATTCGAAGTCATGTTCATTGTTTGGATTTTGTTTGCTTGTTTCATTACATGTCACATTTACATTATCGATAGATTTATTAGTTTGCAAGCTGAAAGAGAAAAGAAAATTATTAAACAAAATAAATTTTGAAATAGCAAAAGCAATGTGGATTTGTCATTTAAGCTTTCAAAAGGTGGAGGCAAAATACATTAAGATGCATAGATGCGATTCAGGCCTCAATCTGAATCGCATTGTTTCATAAAGTACTAATGCAATTTCTACCAAGCTTCCAGGAGAAACAGGGCCGGGGAACAGGTCCAATTTTTCAAAACATCTCGCTGTTCTGCATCCCAAATGGTTGGGTCTTCAGCATAATCATCCAGAATTACATTGCATTCCTCTTCTTCTTCTGCAATGAAAAGACTTTTGAGTCCTTCCATATGGTTATCTGCATCGTCTTCCTTTGATTCTTGAGCAGTGTATGCTTTGACAAATGACCGATTCAGAGGCAGAATAGGCCTTGTCAGGGGAATGCCTCTTTTCCTTCGACGATTGATTGACAAGACTTCTTCAGGAGTGGGTTCATATTCGAGACCAAAAGTATCCTTTTTACTGAGCAAATGAATCGGCTCTGCTATACCTTCCAAGTTCAATCTGAGGCCTTGACCAGGCTTAAAGTAATTCTTCAACATTTCCTGGGCCATCATTGTGAGAACTCGGGGTAATTTTAGTTTTTTAGCTTTTGAGGCACATACAATTTCTCTGATATGGTAAATAGACCCATCCAATATATCTACGCTTTCAACAACAAGGATTTGGCCTTCGGGACATATTGAATTGCTCTATTCTCTGTGTATCACGACCTCATGATGATTCCAGACAAACTTCAAGCTCTGGTGTAGGGTAGAAGGAACTACCCCAGCCACATGGATCCAAGGTCTTCCCATTAGCAAGTTATAGCCGGAATATATGTCTAACACTTGGAATTCCAAGACGAACTCTATGGGTCCTACTTGCAATGTCAAATCCATTTCTCCCATAATGCTCATTTGGGCTCCATCAAAGCCTTTAACCCTCACATGGCTTTCGCGAATCATTCCAATGCTAATTCCCAGGGCTCGGAGAGTTGCCACAGGACAGATGTTGACAGCTGAGCCTCCATCAATCAACACCCTAGAAATGAACTTGTTCATGTACTTTACAGTTATGTTCAACTCTTTGTTGTGCCCCAAGCCTTCAGGTGCCAATTCTTTGTCATGAAAAGAGACTTTATGGGCTTCTAAAATCTGTCCGACCAAGGCCGAGAGTTTCTCGCCAGTGGTCTCTCTCGGAACATAAGCTTCTTTGAGTACTTTTAATAAAGCACGTCTGTGGGTCGCGGAATTCATCAACAATGATAGCAGAGAAATTTGGGCTGGTGTTTTCTTCAACTGTTGTACAACGGAATATTCCTTAGTTGGCATTTTCCTCCAGAACACTTCCACTTCGGTCTCTGTTACGGCCTTTTTTGGATTGTCTTCCTTTTCTGGCGCTCCTCGCGCTACTTCTGCAGGGGCATAACATCACCCAGATCTTGTCATACCAGCGACGACAACCTCTACAATTTGTTTCTCTTTGCCCCTGCTCCTTTCCCCAGTCGACTAACTCCTAGGAATAATTTTGGTATCAAAAGACGGTGTTATGATCTGCGATTTCGGAGGAAGTACTTCCACTTCAAACGGTGCCCTCACTTGAACTGTAATTATAGGGGTAATAAAGGTCGATGATTCAACATTTTCCTCTCTCTGGACCGGCACAATAGTCCCTTCCAAACTGTTTTATTCATCAACAGTAATCATGTTTACATTGGCATTGTCATGATTTGGCAAAGGGTTATTGTTTACATTAGGGGAAGGTCCTTTCAGTTGGATGAGTCCTTCTTTGATAAACGCCTCGATCTTGTCTTTGAGGGCAAAGCAAACCCTAGTGTCATGTCCAGTGATTCTAGAGTGGTATGCACAATGCTTAGTCTCGTCGTATGATCCGGGAATAGGTTTGGCGATATGTCCTGCGATGGGTTGAAGTATTCCCGCGGTCCTCAATCTTTCGTACAACTGGGCTAGAGGTTCGGCTAAAAGTGTATATATTTTGACTGGCCTTCTTTCGTAATTTGTGCAGGGTCTGGAAGCATTTGGTGGATGGGCTCGTGGCTGAGGTGGATATGTGGGTTGATACTGTGGGGAATTCGGATAGGTAGGTGCTCGAGGTGGGCTATATATTGGCTGAGTATGGTAGATAGGGTAGGGAATAGGTGAGTGTTGACAATAAGGCTGAGGGTTTTGTGTGTTTTGACTATAGTAGGAGGGATGTGGATTTTGGGTGTTTTGGTTATACTAGGGAGGCTGGGATGATGGGATTTGGTAGGTTGGCATTTGGTTTGGCCTATGTTCCTAGACCATCATGACAGGGGATGCTCCGTCCCTCTTCTTCTTGATTGCTCCCCCAAATGAGTCCGACTGAATTGCCTTACTCGTTGCCTAAATGCTGCCAAGTTTGTGATTCTTCCTATTTTGATACCCTTTTTCTATGAAATCTCCCATCTTCACAACTTCAGAGAAACTCTGTCCTATGACGCTTATCATTCTTTCATGGTATGTTGCATCTTTTAAAGATTGCACAAAGAGAGTGGTCATCTCACTTTTCGCCATCGGGGGTTGCACCTTTGCTACTTCCGCCATCCACCTCATGGTGTATTCTCTGAAGGTCTCTGTAGATTTATTTTCTAACTTCATCAAATAAAATCTATCCAAGACTGTGTCGGTGTTAAACATGAATCTGTCCACAAAATCATGTGCCATTGCGCCTCAATTATGCCATTTTCGTGGATCTTGGCTTGTGTACCAGTCGAGCGTTTCTCCTGTCAAACTCCTTATGAACAACTTCATTATGATGGCCTGGTCTTTAACTACTCCAACCAGCTTGTCACAGTACTATCTTAAGTGAGCGCGAGGATTTTCCTTTCCATCAAATAAGTCAAATTTTGGCACCTTATATCCGACAGGAAACTGAACATCGGGATGCATGTAGAGACCTTCGTACTCGAGTCCTTCATGCCCCTTTCTTTTTTGGATGTTCTTGAATGCTTCTTTTAGGCTATGAATTTCTCTCGCCACACTTTCATCAGTCCTGATCCTTGCTTGCTTTTCCATCTCTTCATACTGGTCTATTTCCTGAGGAGGTATGTTTGGTATGGTAGAAGTAAAAGGCTGGGTTTCTGTCACATATATCGGTGGCACATACTGCTTGTTATGGTTAGCGATGTGTGTCATCGGTATTTGTTGGGTTGCTTGGTAATTTTGTGTGGGAGGGATATTTTGGACGAGTGGGGTAGTTTGGGTAAGTGTAGCTTGAGGCGCATATGGAGTTGTGAAGGATACTGGGTCATTTTGTAGCGGGCTTTGTTGTGGACTAGCTTGCGGGTTGATAGGATGTGGATTAGTGAGTTGCGGGTTGACGTGTTGCAGATTGGTTTTGCTTAGTAAGGGATTTTGGGGAAGGTTTTGGGGAAATGGCGGTTCAGGAGATGGAAAGGTTTGCGGTGCAGTTGCACTCGTCCCTTGTTTAGGGAGTGGAATATTGAGGCTGATGGACAAATTGGTAAGATTTCGGAGCCGCTCGATCTCAGTCTGCATGGTTGCCATTTGTTGCAACAATTGGGCGAGGTATTCATCTTGGACGGTAGTATTTCTCCTTTCTGATGTCTCTGGTTCACCTCCCGGAAGAGCGATAAGTCCCAGGCCAGTTTATTCGGATGCTCCTGAATCAGTCATTTTGATGGATGATCGTGTCTTTGATCTCGTGAAGTAAGGGTGTTCCTCCAGTTTCAGTCAACACGAATAAACTTTTGGGGAAATAAATCAGG
The DNA here is from genome assembly GCA_034509755.1 of Anisodus tanguticus. Lineage (NCBI taxonomy): Eukaryota > Viridiplantae > Streptophyta > Magnoliopsida > Solanales > Solanaceae > Anisodus > Anisodus tanguticus. The sequence goes on from CM067542.1 coordinate 39,228,965, forward strand.
CAAAAATAAACCTTCTTAAAAATGAAGCAAACTAAGTTAGTACAAGGCAAGTAATTATTGCTTTAAATAACATGTACAGAGTGGGAAGCGGTAAACAAGTAGCAAGCAGATTGTATGGAAATTAAATGCGCGTCCTAATATGCATGGGGCCTCTCTTATGCCAGAGGTGGGCCTAAATGCCAAATACGCGAGATGATGATAAATTGATCCAAGCCATTAAATTGTGATGATTTCTGTTGGAAATAAAGGTTGAATTCCACTGTAATAATAATGCATACATAAAATATTCTTATAACCAAGTTTAAATCTCGCTCTTGATCGTAGAGATGAAGATGAAGCCCTAACACTGCTAGGTCCAGCTCCTGCATCTTCTAGGTATTGCATTATGTTTTGCATGATGCCACATTTCAGGGGTAATGACTGTGTCTCTGAGCCGAATTTTTTTCCCCAAATTGTTGTGCCAATATCTTCAAAGCCTTGTTCGCCTTCGGGACTAAGGTCTTTAATTACCGTGATCTTCTCATAGCCATGCGTGATATTCTGGAGTACCTCCTGCCTAACTATCTCCAATATCCATTTTGTCAATGTCGTTCCATTCATCGAGAATTTTCCTAGGTCTGGGGATAATGAAATTCGGCCCGAACTGGATTTCAGAAACTCTCATATTTGCTCGGAGGGGAATTATTTGCTCTTGGCCAAACTGTCGGAGTACGCGGAATGGAGCATATGGTTGGAGGCCTTTCAACCCGATAAGATCAATATAATAAAGCTTGTTGCATCTTATATAGGCTTTCTTGGCGCTCGAGAGCAACGGGTATTTCCATTGGATCTGATCGCTAGTGCGGGATGCCAAAAACTCGTACCAATTATCAGTGCCGACTGGCGACACAACCTGTCGTAAAAGTTGACAATTCTATTTGACTCGCTGAAGCATATGTCTACCTTATCCGGGCGCTAATAAAAGTGTTCCATTGCCCACATCTGCAGGATAAGGTTGCAGCCTTCGAAGAAACTTATTTCACCTCTTTTACATTTCCCTAGAGCCCCAAATATCTCCGCTAAAATCATAGGGGCCAAAGTGAGTTGTGCGCTGTCTACTCCTTTGAAAAGTGCCCGTGCCACGGAACATATGCAAGTACCGATCTTTCTGTGCTCAAGTGGGAATATCAAAGTCCCTAGTAAAGGGACACCAAATGCAATAGGACGTCTAGCCTGCCAATGGTCGGGAGTGTAAGAGAATTCATTTTTGAACAGCTTGTAACCATGTCGACCGTCGTATCTCTCATAAAGATAATCCAAAGAGACCTAGTTATTTTCAAAGCACCGAAGTTCCTTAGTGTTCTTCAGCCCCAAGTAGCGGAGAAATTTCTTTCCGGACAGACCGTGAAAGATAATTTGTCCTCTACCTTGGTAAATTAAATTGGTGAAATAGTTGATCTCTTCCAAAGTAGGAGTCATCTCAAAATCTCTGAATTTAAAGACAACCCGATCTGGATCCCAAAAATGAATTAGTGCTCTAACCAAATGCTGATTAGGGGAGATATTGCACAATTAAATGAGGCAACCTAATCTCCTCCTAATTGTCATCTGGCTGCCAAGGTCGAAATTCGCCCACCATATTTTCAGCTTACTCGGAATCCCACTCACCATCCTGACTTGTGGCACAGATTCCATCTATAATACAAATATACAAAAACGAATATACATTTTCCAATTTCGACATGTCATGATTAGGCTTGGATTCGTCTATCATACCACACTATGCATAATACGCTGATTGGTCGTTGTGTTGTGAGACCCGTCGACAATTTTGGTGAATTTCTTAATTGCGGAGTCGATGCCAATGATCGACCCACCTATGGTGTATGCATGCATGCCTTAAAATAAAGGGTGGTATAGCGCTATCCTAAAAAATTTAAGATTTGATATACTAGACTCAAGGTTCCCGAGCGGATTTCTCGAGTGAGAAGGCTACGCGGCCACCGGATGGTCCGGACACTCCGCGCATACGCCAACTCTCCTAAAATTTGGTAATTTGAAAGAAATTTTTGTGGGTGCGGGAAACACACCTGTGTGTATGTTTGATAGTGTCAATTTTTTGAAGCGGAAGAATTATGAGCGGAATGCCAATTTAAGAAAAGCAGTAAAGAAAGTAGCAATTAAAGCAGTTAAACATACAAAGTTTCAAAAATGAAACAATTTTAAGCAGTAGATCAAATAAGGAGAAAAATAAAGTGCAATAATAATTAACCTGGATTTGCTATGGTTAAGAACCTGAATTTCCCCAGTGGAGTCGACATGTTGTGTGCGCCATTTTTTTTTTACCCCGGCTTCTGCACCCGGTCGAACCCCTATGCGTTTAAAATTAAAATGCTAGCTTCTAAAGCTTGTTTTTGGAGTCGCCACCTAATTTATTTTACGGTGAATTAGGACACCTAAATTTTAGCATAAATGCTACAAAAATAAAGTCCGATTATGGTCTGCGAATTTATGAGATTCTAGGTAAGGGTTCTTTATTATCCTAAAGGGAAGGAGTTAGACATCCTTTAAGATCTGCTAACTTGCGGTTATCCGGTCAAACTCAGGTTATATATTATGCTAAAAATGCATGTTTAAAAGGTATGAAGTTTAAGGAAAGGATATTGCAAATAATTGATTTAAAAGATGCATTTTTGCCAAATTGCATGGCTTTGTTTATAAAAATACATATAAAATGGGTTTGTTAGCAAAAGTATGTATTGCATGGCATAACTTATAAAGTCTATGTAGGATTGAAAAAAGAGTGCATTTGTGAGACATGGCTTATAAGATGCATGTAGAATAAAAGTGCATACACTTATATAGCATCGTTTACAAGATGCATGTGACTTGATTTTGATGAAAAGCATGTGTTTGCATGTAAAATTGATTTTTGATGAAAAATATACATTATACACATAAAGTGTGCATTTTGTATATATGTGAACTTGATTTTGAAAAGTTATGCATTTATTTTTAGAATACATGAAAGCATACATTTGTAAAGCATTATTTATAAAATACATGTAGAGTTGAGAAAGTATGCATTTTATATGGCATTATTTCATAAAAATAGATGTGAAGTTTATTCGTTTACAAAATACGTATTTGGCGTTTTGATAATAGAAGAAGCAAATTTTTATTTGTAATGTGAAGAGATGATTTTATGGAAATCTTTCAATGTTACAAATCGGATAAAACGCAAACTTTATTTTTTTTAGGGGATCAAAAAGTGAATAAGAGATAGCCAAATTATTTTTTGAAAGAGATTAAAGCATGCATAACGAGCCTAAAAATAGAATAAAGTAACTAGCGGCTAAGTTTGGAACATACAAGACGACCCTAAACAAATAAAGCTAGCAATGGGTTTCCAATTCAAACGAGCCTAAGAAATAAACTAACGGCAGTTAAACTACCCTATTCATTCATCTATTCGCGGCCTAATTATTCTAACCATTCTAATGATAGTACAGAATTAAATAATTATTACAACCCGAATAATAATGAAAGACAGATTAGACAATAAATAAAGGCATCGACTAGGGCGGATGACGATATCATCGCACCCTATTTGTTTTGAAGTTCCGAGACCGGAGAATGCAATGAACGCGAATGTGGTTCTTCGTTTTGGACAAAGTCATGATGAGTCTCATAACGAGACTCTTCGTTACTCCCGATGCATTTCATGTAAATAAAAGAAAAGAAAATAAAAGAAGGATTAGTAGACAGAACGAAAATATAAACACATGAACATTCCTAATATATATATATACACAAAATATACAACATTAAATGTACATAGGAATGCATACTCATGTCCGTATGTTTTATATATCCTTAAGACATATCATTTTTCAGATTTGGCACGTTAAAGTAGCCGAAGAAAGAGCATGTGCTAACACATCCGGTTCCAAATTCAAACAGGAATAAAAACTTAAACCAAATGCACATACTATTATATAAACATGGATAAACAGACTCTTTCCAAATTTGCACATATTAATCTAGAATATAACATATAAATATCGTCATTTAAATCAATTAAAGTATGTTATCATTGTTTGCTTTAATAGGCAGCAACCAAGCTAACAATCTACACAACATACAATAATTTGAGTATCAATAATCCACTAAGTGTCCTAAGAATATTTAATCAAGCCATAGTTCCTTCCAAACATGTATTAATCTTACATTATCCGTATTGCACTTAATAATGAACCCAAGATACCTTACTTGAACTAATAACAATAATTAGTTAACCAAAACATTGAAGCAATATCATCTATTGCATATCAACTCCAAATTAGAAATATCCCAACAACATGTATACAATTATGCAAACAAAATATCACATTATCATATTAATTAATCAAGACTACACTACTTAGCAAAATATCATACTAAAATCAAGCGCAAAACACACAATCAAATAGGCTTGAAGAAATGTAGAAGAATTGAAATGAGTCTAACCTTTTCCGGGTAGCAACCCGAGGCGTTGTTTTGAATCGTCGAATCCGCTCAAAAATGTTTAGAATTCTGATTTGTTTTGGATTTCAAATTCTGATTTTTCAACCCGAAAAACAGAATTGAATTTTGTTTCTGAAAATTCGAACCGACCCGGAACTGACTCGACAGTGACCCGACCCGGAATCAAAATCAAACCCAAATTGAGCGAAAAATATGAGGAATGAAATGGAATTTTCAGATTGAAAAATTAAAGGGTAAAAGTAGTGTTTCGAATTCGGAAATCTAAGAACAAAAGGGGTATTTTTCGGATTTGGGAATTAAGAAACAAGAGGGATGATTCATTACCAAAATTAAGAACAAACAAACTTGAATTTATAATCTTCAAACCCAAACTGAAAATCTGAATTTTTTGACCCGGTTTCAAACCGACCCGACCCGGACCCGAAAAACAGTTGAAAAATAGCAAAGTTTCAAATTGTTCAACACCAAAAACCAATAATTTCAACCTATACTTTTGAAATCCTTAAGATGAAGAACACATGCAAAAGAATGAACAAATACCCTTAAGAAGATTTTGAATTTTTGAAATCCGAAATCTTCTCAATAGTGAAGAACAACACAAACAAAATACAATACAACCTTTAAGAAAATTTTGGATTTCCAAAACTTGAACATATATTTCGGACCTAAAAATCGACCAAAAATCCCCAAAAACCGACAAACATAGGGGTTTTTTTATAGATACCCCCCCCCCCAACAAGGGCTGGCAATGGATCGGAGGTGGATCGGGTGGAGCTCAATCCGCCTCCACCCGCCAACTATCCATCCATCACCCTATTTTTTTTTCATCCACATCTGATCCACCCATCATCCACGGGTGAATCGGGTGCTTCACCGATGAAAATTATAGCACAATCAGTTTGATACTTTTGGTTTATTTTCCAGTTTTCATACTATCTTGCTTTTTATACTATCTTGCTTTTTATACTATCTTGATTTACCATTATAATTTGATCTTGATCCCATGGTAATATTCCTCAACCTATTATATTGCTAACAGTTATAGTCATATATAGAGTGATGTTCAACATAGAAAATGTCAATTATGTATAATGTAGTACAAAAATAACATTTTTGATACTATGAATCATCGTTATTGTCATGTTGAAATTGAAAAAGAATTTTCATTCACTTTCGAAAAATAAAGACAACTATTGGAAATAAACCAAGTACTAGTAACGACATGAGTCAGGGGTATGTTATCACTGAACTACACAAAAAATAACTATTTATAAATGGGTGGATGGATGGGTCGGGTGGTGGATTGGATGTATGTCCACCCGAATCCGACCCGATCCGTCACCCGATCCATCCGTCACCAGATTAAAATCCGTGTTTTATCGGTTTTTTGTCCATATAATCGGGTCGGGTGGATGGATATACATCGGGTTAGGGTTAAATTGCCAGCCCTACCCCCAACATTCACCCATACCCCTTACAAAAAGAATTCGAATTTCAAACAAAAGAGGGGGGAAATCTGATTTTTGGGGCAATTTCTTGGGGTATGTGTTGCGGATTTTTGGGAGATGTGTTGGTAAGGTGATGGGTTCAGCGATGTCAGGGGGTTGGGGTTGGTGGTGGCATCGGGTCGGCGGGTTTTAGGGGAGGTGACGGGATTTCGACGACCTGGGGAGGGAGCCGCAAGGGTGTGTTTGGGTTTTTTCTTTAGGGTTGTTAGTGTTATGGTTAGTTTGGTTTTGGGGGGGAATAAGGAAATGGGTATTTCGGGTGGGCTTGGGGCGAGATGGCTGATTGGGTTTGGGCTTGGGGGGATTTCGGTTGGGCCTGGTTAGGTTTGGCCAACTAGGCCCTACATTTTTAATAATTGGGTTTGTTTGAGGGTTGGGGATAAAAATGAGTATTGAGTTTAAAGTATAAAAAGGGATTTAATAAAAATGGTTTGAAGAAATGTAAATTATTTAAAAATAAGATATAACGATGTGATAATAACAAAAACTATATTTGCGAGATGCTTAATGCTTATTAAAAATAAAAATGTGGTGTCATTTTGCGAAAAAATAGAAATACATAGAATATTACGGTAAAAATTATGATTATAATTTTAAAAAGCAAATGATAATAAAAATAATAATAAATAATGATATTGAAAAATAGACGACGATATTAAAATTATTTTTTGAGGTGTCAAAATATTTAAAATTGCAAATAAATATCGGAAAATAGTGGACAAAATTGGGTGTCAACAGATGATATATAGGGGTTAGACTCGGGTTTAATTGCATTATTCTTGAATTAGAGTTTTTGGTTTGTGTGAGAAGTGTATGAATTGATTGTAATTGAAAAAATTGCCTATGCATGCTTAGGGTTGTTGGAATTGTCTAGATTGAAGTCGTAGGGAAGTTTGAGTACCTACGAGCATTAATTAAATGCATGTATTGGGTTATGTGCTTGAATGTTATGATGATATGGGGGTGGTAACACCGGGTTTTGAAAAAACAAGGTGAAATCCTTGAGAATACCCAAAATGCGCCAACTGAGCGCCCTTTTGCGAGTCGCATAATGGTTCTATGGACCGCAGAAGGGCACCTCAGTCCGCGGAAATACCCAGTGGAGGAACCTAATTGAAAGGAAATTTTGTGATGCCTTTTGCAGGCTACAGAATTATTCTGTGGACTGCACAATAGACCGTAGAATTTCCCAGTGATTAATATTTTTCTGGGCAAAAGTGTGATCGCGGTCTTTGGACCGTAGTTTGGATTTGCAACGTCACAAACCTAGATTGCGGCCCACAGACCAAGTCTGCGATCACTGAAGTTATTTCCAAGTTCTATATTTTTCCTTTCTTTTTCAATTTGTAGTATAACTTCTTTTTTGTTTTGCGTGTTTTATTCTTGCAATTACTTTATGAAAAACACAAAAATATTTTATTTTGCTTTTCATACCATATTCCAAGACTCATCACGTCTCTTTTTTACAAATATGGCTCCAAAGAAAACTCAAGCACAGAAGGGTATCAGTATTAATGAGCCGACACAATCGGCTAGATCATTGAGGCCCACTCCAGCCAAATTAATACCCCAGAGCCAAGGAAAGTAGACATTACAGACTCACAAAGCAACCGCCGGGTTGGGAAACAAAGGAAAATGCCTCAACAATATTGTCTCGAGTGATGAGGGGTCCCAAACCTCCCATGCAACAACGCATTCATCCTCCCAGTATGATGAGGGGGACTTTTCAAAGGAAAGTGCCCGAGCAGCTGAGTTAAGGCAGAAGAGGGCCGATGAGGTCAAACAGTTTGGTGTGAAATGGTCCAATGAGCTTTATCAAAAGAGTAAGAAGCGGACTATCATTGAAGAAAAGTGGATCTCGATGAACAGTTTGAGGGACCAATTCTCCAAAATTTGGGACTTGATAGTATTCCATAGACGGTGATGCTTTCTTGAACCATTACCACAATACAATGAGGAGTTAGTCTGTGAGTTCTATTCTTCATATGCCACCTCTGTGCCAAAGAAAACAAAAGGGCAACCCAAGGTGTTGCTTAAGGAGGTAGTTGTTCATGGGGTCATCGTTCCTTGTGGCAGCACCATCATCAACAACATAATTCATCTAGCCTTGAGTGGGATCACAATGAGTTTGCTAACAAAATCACGTGCTGGTTGGATGATGAGCGCCCTTAGACAGCGGTAATTGTGACAAATAAAACACCAAAATAGATTGTCGTAGGCAAAAAGATTTATAAGAACACTTTGAACACGGAGGCTAAGTTTTGGCTAAGCTTTGTGAGTAGTCATTTGCAGCCATCCTATAATGAAATGGACATCCGATTGGAGAAGATCATTCTTATTACTTGCATATTGAGCCGGGTCCATATTGATGTAGGAGATATGATTGAGAAGAAACTTGGCAAGAGAGCTCAACATGATAAGACCTCATTCACTTTCCCTTGTTTGATTACATAGTTGTTTCATTTAGCCAAGATTTCTGAATTTCCTTGGGTAGATAATATCGTCGACACCTTGTTCACATGTGATATTTTGAGGGTTCAGGCTGAGGAAAATCAAGAAAGAAAGAAAAAGAAGACCACAAATGGCTCAGTAGACACCTCTCCACTATTTTAGTTGGTTGATTTGGAGAGATCCGCATCTTAGCGAACAGAGACACAGGCCACCACTTCGGCCGACCCTACTTCATCTATTCCTTCTACAACCGGCATTTTTACACTAGAATGTACTTTCGCTCTAGCAGCCCTTACTCTTCCTGCACCTTAAGCTACTACGAGATTGGCTCCCATTCTATCAAGGGCCTGGATAGTGAGGATAGGCTAGATTTATGTGATTACTGATGCTCGGTCCTCTCGTCTTGAGGACTCAGTGTTGATTAGGAGTGTCTTAGTCCCGATCAAGGAAGCCTTGGATGTGGTGCAACAGAGGCAGAAAAAGCATGGTAATGCATTTGTCCTCTTGACAAGCCGGGTACAAAGGTTGGAACCCGATAGCGGCGGTGATGTCACATCACTTCAGGCAGACATAGCTAGCTTGAAGAAGGAAGTGGAGAACTTGAAGACTATTGAGAGCAATGACCTCTTGGGTATCCTGATACGACCATAGAGTGTATAGCCACAACAGATGAGTGAGCTCGGGTTGGAGGGCCAGATAGAGGGTGTTGGTGAGACTCTGGATGATTCTAAGAGGTAGGGAGAGGATGATGAGACAAATGAGGAAGGGCTTATAAGCCACGTGCTATAGTAGAGATAGTTGTGGAAGACTTGTTATTGACAGAGTAGGCAGTTCTTGATGCGGTGGTGGCATGGTATCATGAGGAGACCTCGATGATTGGTACTAGTGGAGTGGCCCCGGAGCCACAGATAGATGTTGATACTAGAGGTCCTACACCTCCGCCAGTTTTTGGTACCACTGCACAGGCTCCAGAGACTAGTCCACCACCACCACAAAGTGAGCCCGTGATGGGTGATACAGAGGCACCCATCACTGATCTACAGTCATAGGGTATTGATGCCCCAACAGAGGCCACGTCCGTGAGCCAGGCTTAGAATGGCGTTTAGTGTGCCTCAGGGACACCCTCAAACTTTTTGTCCTAGTCTTTACATTTTTTTATGCATTAAGTATAACAAATGTTTTTAAATTTGGGGTGGGGTACCTTGTATGTTTTTGGAAATGACTTGAAAAGCAGTTGTATATATGTATTTAGTTCGCATTTTGTTATGTTTAGTTCATGTTTTGTTCCCCTTAGTTTTTCTTCTCCTGGTTTTTTTCCAAGGGTGTATGTTAAGTAACCATGGCCAAGTGATAGAATAGTTTGACTTGTTTGGTGCTTGTATGTAGTTTCTAGTATGTGTAGCTCTTTTTTATTTTGGTGACACCCCTCGAAATTGGATTTTTAAAATGAGAGTAGCATGGCACTTTAAATGATTATTCTATAAAAGCATGCCTCATTTTGTGACTCTATGTCTACTTGTGTTTGAATCTCATGAGATGATAGCCTTGTGTTCGATAAAGAGTATAAAATGTAGCAGTTCTTGTAGTTCATGTGCATAGAGTGGTGAGGATTCGATTGCTATCTTGTGTTTGCTTGTATGATCTAGAACTTGGCTCGTTAGTTTGTCACTGTGAAACTAGAGTTGCTTGGTTGAGGTAATGATCTTAGGCCTTCATATGAGAGTGAATCTTCTTGATTAAAGACTTTTTTGACCTACTCATGAGTTGAGAGAACTAGTTGTCCCCTTTTGAGATTTTTAACCTTTTCTTTGGCTACCACATTACAAACCGAAACCCTTTTTAAAATGAACCATATTTTGAACCAAATCCCTCATTGAATGCATTAAAAGTGTTAGTTGAGGCCAAAAGCCTAAGTTGGGGGCGTGATACAAGAGAAAATAAGGGGAAAAGATTGTGATGTGAGTGGTTCTAAAAAGGAGAAAAGAAAAGAAAAGAAAAGAAGAAAATGAAATGCAAAAACAATAGAAAAGAAAGAGAAAATGAATCACAAAAAATGAAATAAAATTAGGGATACTTGAATAAAAAAGGTGGAAAAGGAAGTTGGAAAATAAAAGAAGAAGTTGAGCAATTGAATGAAACATATATAGAGCAAAAGGAGGGAAAAGTCACTTGTACTTAAATGAATATCCTACCCGTTCCTAAGCCTACATTACAAGCTTGAGAAAATCCTTAGAAATTCAAAAACGAGCACTCTTTGAGTAGTAGTGACTTAAAATAAAGGCAAGCCTATGACATGATACTTATGACACTTGACATTCCTTGTGAGTGTGAGTGATATTGTTTTGTCCACTATTTTGAAAAGAAATTTCTTGTGTGAGTATGAGACTTTCTTGTTGTGTGGGCACATTGAATTGCATGAACCTTGTGAAATGAAAGCTCTTCTAGTTGAATGTCTTGGCACATCTAGTCACTAGTAGCGTCTATACACCTATTGAGGCTTGATTTTCATGAGCTCATTGATTGTAAAAATGAACTCTTGAAACTTTGTTTTGAAAAATATGAGGGGATGTCGGTATTGTGAAACATATGCTTGTAGACTCGTAAGTAGAACCAACCATAGTCATCTTTGTTTTGTCATTAGTCGTAACTTAGTGATGTTTAGGTTGCTTGAGGACAAACATAGTTTACGTTGGGGGTGTTGATGTGCCAAAAAATTAGGGCATATTTGATACCAATTTCATGGATTATTATTGTCCTTTATGCATTCATAATATATGTTTCTTATGTAATTTCAGTTTTTGTAGGATGTTTTCCTCGGTATATCAAAGGCAAGGAAAAGTGCTGAAACGTGGACGAAAGTGCTGAAAAAAAGGAAAAAGTGCCGAGAAGACCACTTTTGCGGACCGCAAAATTAAATTGCGGACCGCAAAGGGGTAAGCAACCTCGCAGATTTCAATAGTGAATAGAAGACTTTGGAGCCCCGAAGTGTGACCCAATCTGTGGTCCACACTTTTGTTCTGCGGACCACAGTTCGGTATGCAAACCACTGTTCCACTTCAAGTTCAACTCAGATTGCGAAGTTCAAGGACACTTTTGCGGATCGTAGTTTAGTTCTGCGAATCGCACTTCCTACTGCAGTTTCAGACAGTCCAGATCAAGATCCACTTTGCGAACCCTAGGTCTTCTTTGCAGACCGCAGACCTCATCTGCAGTCGCAGAGTGGTTAGGTAGTCACATTTTTGTAATTTCGTCAAGTCTGAAATTTGAGTCCCTATATATATGTACCTAGAGTTTTGTGATGAAGACAACTTTTGATATCACTTTATGTCTTGTCTTTTCATTGAATGACACTTGAGGAGACAAAATAATATTCCTTTTACTATTCATATCTAGTTTATTCAATATAGTGGTTGCTATTTTATTCCAAGAATCTTATTTGATGTTCCACTTTGTAGAGACAAGTTTCATTTATCAATACAAAATCATTGTAAGCATTCTTTTAATATTTATCATGTCTTACTTCATTTATTGCTTAATATTTTATTTTTTGTTGTCCATGAGTGGCTATAATCTAGGTTGGGGTTGTGATAAAATAATGGAATGTGATAGTTGGGTAGTTTATAAATATGCAATGGGTGTAAAAAAGTGGCATTTAGTTATCCTTCAGGATTAGTGCTTAATGATGGTTGGAAACACCCCTTTTATACCTATTATCTCTAGTCAAACTTGAAAAATGAGACTAGAGTCTATGAAATGGGTATGTTAATTAGGACTTGGAGCTTTAAAACTCATTTAATGATTTCCATTTTTAATTAGAAAGGAATCAACTAAGGATAAATAATGAGTGTTCTCATATTCCACACTTTAGAGCTTGAGAAAGCCTAACGTGAAATTAGGTGGGTCAATTGAGAAATTCTCACCTAGAAAGTAGTTTTCATTGTCCATACCACAGTTATTACGCCCATCCTTAGCATGACTCAACATCACTTCCATGCATTAAGTCACAACCCTAGCTTCCCAATTTCTTTGATATATTAATTGATAATCAAAGATGTTAATTGAATAATTAAAACAAACAAACAATTTGTTACCCTAGGAGTAAAACACTTAGTAAATGAATGATACAAAATGAATAGGAGTTATTTCTCATCGTATTCCGTGTGGAATTCGACTCCAACCTAGTTGAGTTACTATATTTGACAACGACCACGTTATACCGTTTCATGGTGTAATTCGACTCCAATCTAGTTGAGTATCAAAAAATTGTGCCTGGATAATGAATTTCATAATTTATAAATAGGTTAAGGGGTCTTATGTCTAAAAATGAATTGATTACTTTATTGAAACGAAGACATAATTTGATGATCTTGTTGTCCAAAAAAATTTAAACATTACTTTACTGAGACTTTTTTATAAATTCAATGATCATTTAAAGAATTAACTCCGGCATGAACTACCATTCTTGCCCAAAAAAAGAAAAATATTGTTTGAGGAAACTGAGTCACATCACACATGGGTGCTACAATTTCGGATAACATGCAGCTAATGGCTTTGGCGGATGGTTTTCAAATTTCATTGCATTCAAGACGCAAATGCAATCAAATACTTATTTCAAATGCTTACCTTTTCCCCCAAAATATTAATCAAATCATGCCCAAATGTTCATAAAATATTTTTTAATTTTTTCATAATTGATTAGTAGAAATAATTTTTAATAAGATCTTTAAAAATGAGGAAAATGACTTCCATAATAAAAATAAAAATAAAAGTTTGATAAGTGACATTTCACGTTCATTGTCTCCTCCCATCCATCCAACGCCCCCAACTCCTCCTTGACCATCCAACGCCCCCGACTCCCCCTTGACCATCCAACCCCCGGCCCCCGTCACTCCCGAACTCCTACTCCCCACTCCATCCCAACCGTAGTATTTTACTAGATTACATATAAATGCTTTTGGGATAAAAAAAAATTCACTTACTTACCAAACACTAGAAAATAAGTAAAACTCACAATTTTTTCAAAAAAATATTTTTTAGAAAAACATTTTCATTCGTACAAAAGACTCTCTAGGTCTTTTACCAATAAATGTGTAAGTCTCTTTCACAATGACTGTGGCGTTAGCCATGGATAACCGTTCCCAAAAACGATTCAGTAGCCGTGGGTAAATCCTTCCAAAAAACGAATTAGTTGTCGTAGATAATCGTTCAAAACAAGAGTTGTTAAACTTAAAATATGAGTAATTTATTATGTTTATAATAGTTTTATCTACAGATATATGCATAAAAAATCCGAACTAAAAATAGTAGATTAAGTTAAAGTCGTTTTATATTTGTTGCTGGTAAGGTGAAAAATTTAGCATGTAAAATAGTATACTAAACGTGTAATGCATATCCAAGGAAATTTTAGTCCTTGACAGATATGGATAGCTTGGATAAACTTGGCAGGTAATACTACAACTAAACGCGTCTTCCTTATCCGAGGAAATATGTGTCCTTGAAACATGTCAATAGTTTCGGCCTTTGTTTCTATTTATTCATCTTCGTTTCTTATACTACTAATTTCCTGATACAATAGGGGCGTGATTGGTACAAAGGAAAATATTTTTTAATTTTTCTATGTTTGATTGGTTAAAAAAATTAAAATTTATTTTCTCTAAAAAAATAAGTTTCTTAGAAATGAGAAAAATAACTTTTCTAATTTAAGTAGGGAAAACAAATTTTATAAATGACATTTCATATTGATTGGCTCCTCCCACCCTACCCAACGCCACCCTCCACAGACCTCATCCCCACCCGCACCCACAACCCGTATTCTCTGCTTCATTTTCTTATTATTTGTCTAGATTATATATAAGTATTTTTGGTATATAATGTTTTACTTACTAAATATAAAAATAACTAAAATTTAAAAGCAATTATCTTTTAGAAAAACATTTTAAACTTTTTTTGATATTGTTGGTGGAAAACATTTTCCTTTGTACCAAACACACCCTAAATCAAGTACATTAAACATGGAATGAGTAACACTTTACAAAAAGCTATCGCTGGATTTCAAGGTGACAATATGAAAAGTAAGGCACCGCGTGGTGCTTCTCTTATGCAATGTTGTCCGCTCATTGTTATCGATAATGTAATTTTGTGACAGATTCGCACATTTTGGGGCAAAGCAAAATATTCTGAGTTATTCAAAGTGTTATGGCTTTGATTTGAGTCTTAAAGTATAATTAAATCTTAAAATTTAGATTAAATTGAACTTGAAATAATAATTGAATCTTGAAATATAATAAATTAAACTTTGAATTAAATTGAACTTTAATTAAATTAATCTTGAATTATAATTGAACCTTGAGTTTAATTTTGAGTGATAAAAATTAAAATAAGATTAATATTAAGTAAGTGTTGAATTTGCAATTCAAGAATATTAATAAGTGTTAAATTTGAAATAAAAAATAGTATTAAGTGGTGCATTTTGAATTTAAGATTAGTATTAAGCGTAAAAGTTTTGAAGATTAATAAAAAATTTATCAATACTTAATCTAATATTTAACTTAAATTAATAATTTATCCCCTAATTAATTACAAATACTCTTGGGATGCAAATTAAACATTAATTGAAGTCTACTTTAATTCTAATTAAATAAATTTGGGTTTTATATAAATAAATTTTCTTGGCATTTATTTTACTACTAGTTGGGGAGCGCCCGTGCTAAGCACGTGCCCAACGGTTCATTGCTAAAATGAATAAAATATTGATGAACCCAAAAAAAAATTAATTCCAGGAAATACTTTGTTATCTCAAAAGAAATATCACTATTTCATATGTAAAAATAATTTTAACTTTAAATTCTTATTTTATTCTAACTGAAATGATTTATAGCTGCATAAATATGTATGATGTGTTTTGAATGATATTTTCCAAATTCTACATAAATCTGTACAAGTTATGATAGTCTGAAAGTACTTGTCTTTAAATAAATCAACATGTAGAATAACAAATGGAATTTGATGTGATATGCTATCCTTACAGTTAAGCATATAAGTTAAGTTAGCTTTTTACAACACTTGGCTCGCAGAAAAATATATACAACGAAAAAGAAAAGTCCTGAGTTCTCTTCTGGTTTTTTAAATACATAATGTTTTTCTATTACCTTATATATCGACTATTAAGTGTTAACAAATATAAATAAACCATTCCCTCAGGCATGTTGACCTGCTGCCTGCTTATTCCCTTTTATTAGATAGTAGAAATCATGTTTTCACAAAACATTTGTGAAAGAAATAATTTCTTGATTATTTTCATTAATGAAAGAGTTTATATACAATTTACAATTTTCATAATAGGAAAAACATATTCATATTCTACTCCTAAAACTTTATTCTACTTGTACAATAATTATACAATTATGGCAAGTGTACAACTCTAATTTAATTATAACAAATCATAACCTAAAATAGACTACTAAATCGTGATATACACGGCATGCATATACCGTGTATATCACGGGATTTAACAGCCCATTATGCAACAATCTGCCCGTGATATACACAATGTATATACCGTGTATATCACGGGTATTTATCAATTTGCAAATTCTATAACGAGGCAATTGACTCATTTTAATGCGGTACTACTTACAAAGAACTGAGTTTAACGTTTTTCCGACTAAATATTAAGCCCAAACGATTTTTCGGGGCGGAGGTAAAGATGTGGGTTGATTCGCACAGGCCCACTTTGTAGGGTTGATGAGCAAAGCCCAAATTCATTTTTCAAACCAAATACACGCTAAATTTAGCCGAAGTCCTATTTATGAATGACTTGGCAGGTTATCATATTCTCTCCAAATTACGGAATCAATGGGTAATCAATACGACCGTTAAGTTGAATTAATAAATTTAGTTCAAAGTCTCAATATACACGGTATTCTATCCGTGCACTCATAGATATTACAAGATATTTAAAGGATAATTACTTTGCAAAACTAGTTGAAATTATAAGTTTATTCACAAATTAATTTAATGATGTTATTAAACGCTAAATAAGTCATTTCAAACAAAACCACTTTTAAACTCCTATTTTACAAACGAATTATACTTTTTTACTGCAAAATATTTTAAGTCTATCGATAGCCGCATTGCGGATTCCCCGAGATGCCTAACACCATCATAGGAGAATCACTTGAGACATTACCCTATTCTCGGATTTGCAAAAACAGTTTTTTAACAGCCTTCTTTAAAAACGGGTTTCCATTTTTTCCAAAAATGAATAATTAGATGACGATTCTATTTATTTCACAAATAACCAAATTATTGATGTGTTTTTAGTCGAGACTAAAAAAAAGGTCGTAGTAGGGAAAATATTTCCTCTACTTTTGATATGATTTCTGAAGAATTTTTTTATGCATGTTCTTTTTTCTTTTCTTTATTTTATTCTTCCTCTCGTGAAAATAAAAGTCAAATAAAACTTTAACTAAAATAAAATAGTAGATTGAAAAAGTAAATTTTGTTAGTTCTGAGGTGAATATGAGAAAGTTCTTCAACAAGAAGAGTATATTTGGGACCAAATTCAAATAAAACACAAATTTGTTCCATTTCTTATAGTTGAGGGACAAATTTAAGCCAATCCACTAACGATAATGGCATATTTAGGACCAAATTCAATAGATGACAAAATTATTCTATTTTTCATAGTGGAAAATAATTTTGACCTTTTTTCCATTTGATATTATGATAAAACTTTACTCCCTCCGTCATAATTACGTGAGGTGTTCGGCTTTCGAGAGTCAAACAAATTATTCTTTAATCATATTTTTTATATATTTTGAATTATTAATTATTATAACTTATCATACTTTTTAGATAGTTTTCAAATATGTAAAGTTTACTTCAAAACATGAAAAAAATTATGTCCAAATGTAAGATCAAAATTAACAAGTTTGAATCTAGAAAAATGAAAAGTATCACATAAATTGAGACAACGAATAATAAACATGAATTAATACCCTAATAATAATAATATAATTGATCTATTATTGATTAAATTATACTAATGGCGCAAAACATTGTTGCACTATCAATTTATACAACTTTACACTCTGTTTGGATGGTCGTTACTCATGGTTTCATAATGTACAATATCTTATTGTATTGTAGTGTATTAATGAATACAATGTTTGAATAAACGATATTATTTGTTGTGCTTTAATAATATTTTTATTATTTGTTTTGACTTGTATGATACTGTATAATAACTGTCGCGCCCCGTTTTAACCAAGGTCAAAGCGGAGTACAACATATTTGGTGATTCCTGGATTGGATTAAGGAGTCGCCACCTAATTATTTTACGGTGAATTAGGACACCTAAATATTAACTAATGCAGTAAAATAAATCCGGTTTTATGGTCTACGATTTTATGAGATTCTAGGTAAGGGTTCTTTATTATCCTAAAGGGAAGGGGTTAGGCATCCTTTAAGATCCGCTAACTTGCGGTTATCCAATCAAACTCAGATTAATTATTATACTAAGAAAAATGCATTTTTTAAAATTATAAAGTTAAAATGATGTTACAAGTATTTTGTATAAGTATGCATTTGTATGGTATTAAAGAAAAATACATGTAAAGTTGAAAAAGTATGCATTTGTGTAATGTATGTAAAATTTATTTTGGAAAAAAGGTGTGCATTATTTATAAAAGTACATGTAAAGTAATTCTGAATAAAAACATGCAGTTTTGACAATTGATAGAAAAAAATTTATTTATAATGCCAAAGAAGTAATTCTTTTTTTTGGAAATCATTTTGAGTTGCAAATCAGAAAAGACAAACCTATTTGTAAGATTAATAAAGCAAATAAAAGATGACCAAAGTTGTTTTAAAAATTTTGAATATGCATGACGGACCTAGAAATAAATAAACTAGCGGAGGATTTCTATGTTTGAACTAACCGAGCCTACAAGTAAATAAGCTAGTGACGGTTTTCCAGTTTTAGACAACCCTATTAATTAATTCTAAGTCTACCTATTCTAAGCATTTCAGTAAAAATTAACAAGTACAATAAATAATATTACAATACAGAACGAGATAAAGCTAAATTAAAGAAAGCAAAAACAACAAAATAAATAATCTCCGAAGAGTATTTGCCTTCGTTGACTTTGTTCCTTGCCAGCTGTAAAGAACAAACGGTTAGAAACAGTTGAATATAAATAACTTCAGATCCATATCCAAAACAGTAAATGTTTTTATTACGATGGGCTCAGACTTAAATTTTGAAAAGATCATTCCAATCACGTCGTAGCTGCGAACATATAACTCGTTGGTCATTTTAGTTGTCTCGCCTACTAAACATGTTGATCTCTCGGATGAAAAAAAGAAAAGATCATGAGGCACTCACAAGGACATCATCGAGAAGAAGAAGAAGCCAAGATTACTCTCGAATAAAGAAGGAAAGAGGGTTGTGACTCAAATGGATCGTTGAAAGACTGAGTCTAGGACTTGGTTGAAGACTTGCGGGGTAAATAAGTATGCGGGAGGAAGTAGCTCCAATCACGTCGTGGCTGCGAACATATAACTCGTTGGTCATTTTAGTTGCCTCGCCTACTAAACATGTTGATCTCTCGGATAAAAAAGATTTAATTTTCATCCTTGCCCAGAAGTTTTATTTCCGTCTTTCCAACTGTAGAGGCCTCAAAATCGATGGATGTTTTCATTGAATAGTGTAGTATCATGTTCAAATCAGTAAATTATACCAAAGCAGCAAGCCGAAATCGAGAGGCATTTTTCGAAGGGACGCGGCCTCAAATTCAATTTCATTGGCCCAAGTGTAGTATTCTGTTCAAGTCAGTAGAATTTTTAGAAATATTGCGGCTGTCCGAAGCAGTCTTAAAGAAATTGTTTTCAGCCGAGAAAACAGCAGTGATTGGGTTCCAAAAAATACCGCAGCAGTGGGCTTGAAAACACAGAAGCAGTGCGCTTGAAACACAGAAGTAGTGGGTTGTCCGAAACAGTCTTAAAGCAGTTGTTCTCAGCTAAGAAAACATCAGCAATTTGGGCTAAAATACAGCAGTGATAAACATCAAATATGTTCAAAAGTGCAGCAATAATTTGACCAGAATGCTGTAATAATTGGCTCAAAAGTGGCAACGATTAAGCCCTTTTAAAAGCTTTAGAAGCAGCAACTGTTTTGTCCCCCAGAAAGGGGCACCAAAGAGCAGCAACAATTGGTTCAAGATGCAGCAGCCATCTGGCTCAGAATTCAGCAATTTAATCCAAAAAATGTAGTAACCAACAGACCAAAAGATAGTGATAGCAAGACAAATGTAGCAATAGTTTTGAAGTCTCAAGTGGAAACAATAATTGGCCTTGCAGATGCAGGGATGATCTCAAATGCCAACAGTCATCTACTTTGCAGTGCACCAACAACAAGTAGCAACAGTCCAATGTAACAGACAAGTATATCCAGCGAGCCTAACAACCAAGCACAGCAGTAGATACAACAAGCTCAATGAAACATCACAATGTTATTTGATATTTTAAACTCCCCGGGGTTATGCAAAGAAATGAGGGGTGAAGAATGAGTATTCAAAGTTACTTATATTTTAACAAAACAATAAACTAACAGAACACTTGGTAGTTATTAGGGAGCAAAGATATCATCCAACTCAGTACTTAAAAAGGAAATGAATTTAGAGATTGACAATCAAGCTAAACCACGAAGTTGAGAGAGAAGAAATCAAATGGGCTACCACCATCCATATTGCGATGACGCAACAATATCAAAAGGTTTCTAGAACCTCAGGCATGGCAGGCTATCAGAAGAGGCTAAGCCCAAACCCAAATCATGCCTTGGCTTTCAGCCGACAAAGCAATACAATAGGAGAGTTCAGACAAGGCAACTATGAAAGAAAACATTCGGCAGTAAACATAGAATGCAGACATGGCCAATAATATAACACGCCACAAACTAGTTCAAATACGCACAAAATGTTAATACATATATCATTCAACAACTTAGTAAACAGGGCATGATATAAGATAACTTAAAAGATGATAATATGGATGCATTTTAACACTTAGGCAAAACAAATGTGTAGTTAGCTTGACAAACACGTAAAACTTAGAAAAATGAACAAGTGACCATTAAAAAGAAGTATTTCCAAAGGTGCATGGTATTTTCAATTAGACTAAGCATACATGGTCCTATTCATGCTACCTCACCTAGCATGATGACCTTTAAAGTAGAACAATGATCTTATCATATTAATCATGCCAAAATATAACTAATTTGTATCATGACTTCACTAAACAAATACTGAACAACATTTACAACTCATTATACTAAATGTAATACTAATCATGAACTAAACAGGTGCAAACACTATATGTATCACTCATAAAACATTTAACTAATCATAACTCTTTTAAATAGGTACTAACAACATATGCCTCATATAATAATCTGCACAAGTCTAATAATACAAATAAAGCATTTCTCAACCTTAATAGATAATTAAACAAGTCTAATAAACTTAATACACTTAGGCATAAAAACACGATAACATGAATAATCAGTATATAATCAACACAAAACACATAAAAATACAGAAAATAAATTGAGAGGAGTTTGTGTTTTACTAACCTTCTCCGGGCAGTGAACCGATCCGTCGTCTCGAATCGGCGAGTCCACTCGGAGGAGTATGTTTATGTGTTTGAAAAGAAAACGAGCTTGAGTGTTTCGGGGCGGTGTCGAGCCAGAAACGAGAGTAAAAGAAAAGATTTTCACAAAATCGAAACTTGTTCAAGAAAGGATTTTTTTTGCTCTAAAAACGAAAACTTTTTTGTGAAACCACCAGATAGGTCGATTCTTTGCTACAGCTTTAGAAAATGAGGGCTTTTGGTTCTCTGAAAATCTGAATCATTTTTCTCCTTTTCCTCCTCTCTTCAACAACCCACAAATGGTTCTATTTATAGCCCCAATCGAGACCCTAATGGATGAGGTTTGAATTTTGAATTCAAAACAAAGATTGAAAAATGTGACGGTCTCTTTTCATTTCGAAAACCGAGATGGTAATAAAGGGGTACGGGTTTATGCTCTTACCCACCGAGTTCTTGAAGGTGTTCTAGAGGTCCATTGTAGCATGCCTGGTTTGCAGGTCGATATGACTCGGACAAGCTATTCAAAGCTCTGGGGTTTTGCAAAAACGGAAAAAGGGAATTGTGCGATGTGCGGGCTCGACGGTCGAGGGGACATGATGGCATTGGTGTGGATGGTGTTTGTTCGGCGGATAAAGGGAGGCAACGGCGGTTTCGGACGAAGGACCGATGGTTTCTCGGGTTGGTGTTAGGTTTAGGGCGATTTGGGGTTTTTGGATGGAATGGGCGATGGGTTAATGGGGAGTGGGTATTGGGACTTTTTAGGAAATAAAGGGAATGGCCGGTTGGGCCAAAACATTTGGGCTCGGTTGGGTTTGTTGGGCCGACGGGTTGAGGTGTTTTGGGATGATTTAGGCTTGATAAGGAGGGTTGTGTATTGGGCCTCCTTTGGTTGATACTGTTTTGGGTGAGGAGAATAAAATGGGGAGTTGGTTAAAATATAAAAGGATTTATTATTACTAATGCTTTGAAGAGATTTAAATTATTTAAAATAAGATATAACGATATGATAATAATAAAACATAATATTTGCGAAATGTTTAAAATGTTCAAAACGAAAAATGCGATGTCGTTTTGCGAAAAATAGAATAGCATGGAATATTATGGTAAAATTATGATTATGATTTAAAAAGGCGAATGGTTGTAGAAAATACGAACAATAATAATGATAATAATAATAATAATATTGAGAATAATAATATATGTGTATATATATTTAAAATATTTTTTGAGGTGTCAAAAAATATCTAAAATTGCAAATAAATCGGAAAAGATGGGACAAAATTGGGTGTCAACAAATGCCCCTCTCTGTCGGAGACGATGAAAGAGTTTACGGACAAAGAAGTTGACTGAGTAGCCATTTTCGTCCATGATCATCAGAACTCGAAGAAAGATTAGGGATGCATGGGTAGAAATAGAATCCCGAGGGGGAGAGAAGTTGCAAAATATGGTGCAGATTCGAGAAATATTGCCCCAGTGTCGGGTTATGATGACACTGGTTGAAGGTGTGGCAACATATTGGCAAAGAGCGGAATGACGTTCGAAGTAGGCCGCTGACCAAAATTGCCTCGGTTCGCCGTAAGAGACAGTTCCACGTTGTGTTGAAAGCTCCCGCCGATTCAAACTCTTGCGGACTAGAGCTAAGATAAAAGTTAGTGCATAATTGTTGCATACAATAGGCATGTGAGAATATGACTTTGTAAGTTGAAATGACGTCGTTGCTTAAACGTTGTGCAGATGACGCCATTGGTGGGCGCCTGTTTAAAATAAAGTACCCGCATTAGAAGGTGGACATCTGATTGAAAAATAAAATACCCGCATTAGGAGGTGGGCGCCTGACTTAAATTAAAATACCCGCATTATGAGGTGGGCGTCTAATTTAAAATAAAATACACGCATTAGGAGGAGGGCGCCTGATTTAAAATAAAATACCCGCATTAGGAGGTGGGCGCCTAATTTTAAAAAAATACCTGCATTTGGAGGTGGGCGCCTGATTTAAAATAAAATACCCGTATTAGGAGGTGGGCGCCTGATTTAAATTAAAATACCCGCATTAGGAGGTGGGCGCCTGATTTAAAATAAAACACTCGCATTAGGAGGTGGGCGTCTGATTTAAAATAAAACACCTGCATTAGGAGGTAGGCGCCTGATTTAAAATAACACATCCGCATTAGAAGGTGGGCGCCTAATTTAAAATAATATACCCACATCATAAGGTGGGCGCCTGATTTAAAATAAAATACCCGCATTAGGATGTGGGCGCCTGATTTAAATTAAAATACCCGCATTAGAAGGTGGGCGCCTGATTTAAAAAAAAATAGTCGCATTAGAAGGTGGGCGCCTGATTTAAAATAAAATACCCGCATTAGGAAGTGGGCGCCTAATTTAAATTAAAATACCCGCATTAGAAGGTGGGCGACGGATTTATAATAAATTACCCGCATTAGGAGATGGGCGCCTGATTTAAATTAAAATACCCGCATTAGAAGGTGGGCGCCTGATTTGAATTAAAATACCCGCATTAGAAGGTAGGCGCCTGATTTAAATTAAAATAACCACATTAGGAGGTGGGCGCCTGATTTAAAATAAAATACCCGCATTAGGAGGTGGGCGCCTGATTTAAAATAAAATACCCGCATTAGGAGGTGGGCGCCTGACTTAAATTAAAATACCCGCATTAGAAGGTGGGCGCCTGATTTAAAATAAAATACCCGCATTAGGAGGTGGGAGCCTGACTTAAATTAAAATACCCGCATTAGGAGGTGGACGCCTGATTTAAAATAAAATACCCGCATTAGGAGGTGGGAGCCTGACTTAAATTAAAATACCCGCATTAGGAGGTGGGCGCCTGATTTAAAATAAAATACCCGCATTAGGAGGTGGGCGCCTGACTTAAATTAAAATACCCGCATTAGGAGGTGGGCGCCTTATTTAAAATAAAATACATGTATTAGGAGATGGGTGCCTGATTTAAAATAAAATACACGCATTAGGAGGTGGGCGCCTGATTTAAATTAAAATACCCGCATTAGAAGGTGGGTGCCTAATTTAAAATAAAATACCCACATTAGAAGGTGGGCGTCTGATTTAAAATAAAATACCGCATTAGGAGGTGGGCACCTGATTTAAATTAAAATACCCGCATTAGAAGGTGGGCGCCTGATTTAACAGAAAATACCCGCATTAGAAGGTGGGCGCCTGATTTAACAGAAAATACCCGCATTAATAGGTGGGCGCCTGATTTATGTCGTTGTATTGACGTAATGCAAAGTGTGACCCTAATGTCGAACTGCCGTGCCATGAAAAGTTAATGCGTGGACATAAGCGATGCAAACGTTGAGTAGATGAGACTGCGTCCCTGTAAGTCGAAATACCGTTCTTCGCATGGACATAACGCGGTTGGGAACCTGTAGGTCAGCATGACGTCTTTGTACAGTCTCCAAATAGGAATGTGATCCTTGTGGTGAGTTGCGATGCAGAGGTCCCTTATGAATTTGCACATAAATGTTGCAGCTTCCCTACTTCTTTCAACCTGAAGAACCTGTACTCAAATAAATTTATGAGTTTGGGGAGGGGGAGTTGATTCACGTTGACTTTGTAGCTTTGGCCTTGATACTTGCATGTCCTGCTGATTCGGACTTGTAGCCCCTCTCTGGTTCCTAGTCTGTCTAGCCGTTAATGAAAACATTTGAAAACAATTATTTTATATAAAAAAAAAAGCATGCGTATCAAAATAAAAAAAATCTGTCGAATTCTAATGAAAATGTTTGTTGAAAACAATTTGCTTATAAGAAGATATGCATATTAATAAGAATTACTGTCGAACTCTCGAATAGTGACATGCAGTGAAGCAGAGCAAACGTCTTGTCCAAAGTCCTCTTCTGACTAGAGATTTGGTTGGTCAACACTTTCCATGTCTATCGGCGTCTTCTCGCAGTGTTCCCTTAAAATTTTGCCCCAGTTTCTGATATGTGAGGATGTTGACTTTCAACTGTACCCAACCAAGTCTTGTGTGGGTTGCTTGCTTGTTCTATCAGGGCGATCAGACAGATGCGCTTTATTATACGCAATATAAAGGGGGGAAATTCTAATGGTGTGACCGAAGCCGGTATAGGCCTCCTACGTATCCCAACAAGGGAATCAGGTCATAACGTAGTTCGTTACAAGCAAAAGGGGATTGTAAGGATTTTCTAAAAAATGGGACCAAAGCCGATGTGGCCGCCTACGTATCCCGCCGAGGGAATCAAGTCATAACATAGTTCATGCTATAAGTAAAAAAAATGCGATTTTTGGGGAAATTTGTGCTCTAAAGAAACGGAACCCGACATGGTTTCTTTGCGTATCCCTCCAAGGGAGCGCAACTTTTACAACATAAGAAGTGCATTACATAGAAAAATCCTAAATGTAGTATCTTTTCACTGCATCTGCGTTGATAGCTTTTGGCCATACTTCGCTGTCCATTTCAGCTAGGATTAATGCTCCTCCAGTTAGCACCCGGTGAACCATATAAGGCCCTTGCCAGTTAGGTGCGAATTTTCCTTTAGCTTCATTTTGGTGCGGGAATATACGTTCTAGCACCAATTGCCCCGGTTTGAAAGTCCTTGGTTTTACTTTCCTGTTGAAAGATTTGGCCATTCTATTTTGATAAAGTTGCCCGTGACTGACTGCGTTCAATCGCTTTTCATCAATCAACATCAATTGTTCGTATCGATTTTGTATCCATTTTGCTTCGCTCAGCTCGACTTCTTGGATAATTCTCAAAGATGGTATTTCCACTTCTGTTGGTAACACAACTTCTGTTCCATAGACCAAAAGATACGGCGTTGCCCCAGTAGAAGTCTTGATTGTAGTGCGATAGCCCAAAAGTGCAAAGGGCAAACGCTCATGCCAGTGCTTGTAATTATCAATCATCTTTCGCAATACTCTTTTGATGTTCTTGTTGGCTGCTTCGACTGCTCCGTTCATTTGAGGTCGGTATGGAGTGGAATTGTGGTGAGTGATTTTAAACTTTTCGCATATCTCATGCATCAGATCACTGTTGAGATTGGCTCCATTATCTGTTATAATCGACTCAGGGATTCCAAACCGGCAAATGATATGCGCGCAATGGACAAAATCAACTACCACTTTTTTCGTCACTGACTTGTGGGACGATGCTTCCACCCACTTTGTGAAATAGTCAATTGCCACTAGAATGAATCTGTGTCCATTTGATGCAGCAGGTTCAATAGGACCAATGACATCCATGCCCCAAGCTGCAAACGGCTAAGGAGAACTCGTCACATTAAGCTCGTTAGGAGGTACCCGGATTAAATCCCTATGGATCTGACACTGATGGCACTTTTGCACAAAGCGAATGCAATCTGTTTCCATGGTCATCCAAAAATACCCTGCTCTCATAATCTTCTTTGCTAAAGTGAAACCATTCATGTAAGGCCCGCACGTGCCTCTGTGTATCTCTTTAACTAACTTGCTTGCTTCTCGGGCATCAATACATCTTAACAAACCTAGATCCAGAGTCCTTCAATAAAGGATTTCTCCGTTTAGGAAGAAATGGTTCGCTAACCTCTGAAGTGTCTTCTTTTGTGTGCTAGTTATGCTTTCTGGATATTCGCATGCCTTGAGATACCTCTTAATGTCGTGGTACCAGGGCTTTCCATCCAACTCTTCATCTATATGGAAACAAATAGGTCGGCTGATCCGATAAGTTCACCTTGATGGGATCAATGTAGTTCTTAACTGAATGTTGAATCATGGAAGACAGAGTCGCCAGAGCATCAACGAACTCATTTTGAGTTCGTGGGATATGCTTGAATTCTATCTCGCTAAACCTTTTGCACAATTCTTTCACACAATGTAGGTAAGACAATATCTTCACGTTCTTGGTGGCCCATTCGCCTTATACCTGATGAATCAATAAGTCTGAATCACCTATAACCAATAATTCTTGAATGTTCATATCAACGACCATTCTATGTTCGAGTATACAAGCTTCATATTCCGCCATATTGTTGGTGCATGGAAATCGGAGCTTCGCCGAAATTGGGTAGTGTTAACCTGATTCTGAAATCAAAACTGCTCCGATACCAACTCATTTGAAGTTTGCAGCTCCGTCGAAGAACATTCTCCAACCCAGGTACTCTTCGGAGATATCTTCCCCAACAAACGATACCTCCTCGTCCGGAAAATAAGTCCGGAAGGGCATATATTCTTCATCTATGGGGTTTTCAGCAAGATAGTCGGCTAGTGCTTGTCCTTTGATAGC
Organism: Anisodus tanguticus; assembly: GCA_034509755.1. Classification (NCBI taxonomy): domain Eukaryota; kingdom Viridiplantae; phylum Streptophyta; class Magnoliopsida; order Solanales; family Solanaceae; genus Anisodus; species Anisodus tanguticus. The sequence continues at coordinate 39,256,340 of CM067542.1, forward strand.
CTTTTGAGTAACATATATGATATCGAACTCACTTAACAAGATTTTCCACTTTGCTAGCTTCCCAGTGGCCATGGGCTTCTGAAATATGTATTTGAGCGGGTCCATTCTTGAGATAAGATAAGTGGTATATGCAGACAGATAATGTCTAAATTTTTGTGCAATCCATGTCAAGGCACAACAAGTGCGTTCCAGCAAAGTATACTGAGCTTCATAAAGTGTGAATTTCTTGCTCAAGTAGTATATAGCTTGCTCCTTCTTTCCTGTTTCATCGTGTTGCCCCAACACGCATCCAAACGCGTTTTTTAACACAGACAAATATAATAGCAAAGGCCTTCCTGGCTCTGGAGGCACCAAAACAGGTGGATTAGACAGATATTCTTTGATTCTATCAAAAGCTTGCTGGCAATCTGCTGTCCATTTAGTAGCAGCGTCTTTCTTCAGTAGCTTAAATATTGGTTCACATATTACTGTTGATTGTGTTATGAACCTGCTGATGTAATTGAGACGACCAAGGAAACTCATCACGTCCTTTCGACTCTTCGGGGGAGGCAAGTCTTGAATATCTTTTACCTTTGAGGGGCCCAATTCAATACTCCTTCTACTCACGATGAAACCTAACAGCTTCCCAGTAGGGACACCAAATGCACACTTTACAGGGTTTAATTTCAGGTTATACCGCCTCAGTCGGTCAAAAAACTTCTTCAAATCTGTCAAGTGATCTGAGGGCCTTCACGACTTGATAATAACGTCATCTACGTAGACCTCGATTTCTTTGTGGATCATATCATGAAAAATGGTAGTCATGGCCCTTATATAGGTGGCACCCGCGTTCTTGAGTCTGAACGGCATTACCCGGTAATAGTATACTCCCCAAGGTGTAGTGAATGCTATTTTTTCTGCGTCTTCTTCATCCATCAAGATTTTGTGGTAACCAGCAAAGCAATCAACAAATGACTGTAGATCATGCTTCGCACAGTTATCAATGAGTATGTGAATATTTGGGAGAGGGAAATCATCATTCGGGCTAGCCTTGTTGAGATCCCGATAATCCACGCACACCCGTATTTTCCCGTCTTTCTTTGGAACAGGTACAATGTTGGCCACCAAGTGGGGTATCTCGTGACTCGAATGACCTTTGCATCGAATTGCTTAGATACCTCTTCTTTGACCTTTAAACTCAAGTCAGGCTTGATTTTCCTTGGTTTTTGTTTCACCGGAGGGCAGGATGGATCAATAGGTAATTTATGCGAAACAATATATGTGCTCAGACCTGGCATATCGTCATAAGACCAAGCAAATATGTCGATATATTGCCTCAAAAGATCCGTCAGTTCTTTCCTTTGTGGGGTGCTCAGATGGATGCCGATTCTCATTTCTTTCACATATTTTGCATCTCCCAAATGTATTGCCTCAGTTTCATCTAATTTTGGCTTTGGCTTACTCTCAAAATTCTCCAATTCCTCTGTCAATTCTTCTGGCTGCGAGTCTTCCTCATACTTTTCGAAGTCCTGTTCATTGTTTGGATTTTGTTTGTTTGTTTCATTACATGTCACATTCACATTATCAACAGATTTATTAGTTTGCATGCTGAAAGAGAAAAGAAAATTAGTAAACAAAATAAATTTTGAAATAGCAAAAGCAATGTGGATTTGTCATTTAAGCTTTCAAAAGATGGAGGGAAAACACATTAAGATGCATAGATGCGATTCAGGCCTCAATCAGAATCGCATTATTTCATAAAGTACTAATGTAATTTCTACCAAGCTTCCCGGAGAAACAGGGCCGGGGCACAGGTCCAATTTTTTAAAACATCTCCATGTTCTGCATCCCAAATGGTTGGGTCTTCAGCAAAATCATCCAGAATTACATTGCATTCCGCTTCTTCTTCCGCAATGAAAAGACTTTTGAGTCCTTCTACGAGGTTGTCTGCATCATCTTCTTTTGACTCCTTAGCAGCGTATGCTTTGACAAATGACTGATTGTGCCTTTGATCTCATGAAGTAGGGGTCTTCCGCCAGTTTCAGTCAACACGAATCAACTTTTGGGGAAATAAATCAAGCAAAAATAAACCTTCTTAAAAAATGAAGCAAACTAAGTTGGTATAAGACGAGTAATTATTGCTTCAAATAATATGCACAGGGTGAAAAACAACAGAAAATAACAAGCAGATTGTATGGAAATTAAATGCGCGTCCTAATATACATGGGGCCTCTCTTATGAAAGAGGTGGGCCTAAACGCCAGATATGCGGGATTACAACAGATTGATCCAAGCTGTTAAACTGCAATGTTTTTGTCGGAAATGAGACAAAATGAATGTACATTTTCCAATTTTGGCATGTCATGATTAGGCTTGGATTTGTCTATCATTATCACGCTATACATAATATGCTGGTTGGTTGTTGGGTTGTGAGACCCGTCAACAATTTTGGTGGATTTCTTAATTGTGGAGTCGATACCCAGGATCGACCCACCTAAGGTGAATGCATGCATGACTTAAGATAAAGGGTAGTATAGCTCTATCCTAAAATTTCCAAGATTTGGCTGACTAGACTCAAGGTTCCCGAGCGACTACTCGAGTGAGAAGGCTACGCGACCACCGGATGGTCCGGACACTCCGCGCATACGCCAACTCTACTAAAATTTGGTAAATTGAAAGAAATTTTGCGGGTGCGCAAATCACACCTTGTGTGTATGTGTGATAGTGTCAATTTTCTGAAGTGGAAGAAATATGAGCGGAATACCAATTTAAGGAAAGCAGTAAGAGAATATAGCAATTAAAGCAGTTATGCATGCAAAATTTCACAGAGGAAATAAATCAAAGCATTAAATCAAATAAGGAGCAAAAAGTAAAGCGCAATAATAATTAACCTGGGTATGCTATGGTTAAGAACCTGAAGTGTTCCCCAGTGGAGTCGCCATGCTGTCGCGCCCCGTTTTAACCAAGGTCAAAGCGGAGTACAACATATTTGGTGATTCCCGGATTGGATTAAGGAGTCGCCACCTAATTATTTTACGGTGAATTAGGACACCTAAATATTAACTAATGCTGCAAAATAACTCTGGTTTTATAGTCTACGATTTTATGAGATTCTAGGTAAGGGTTCTTTATTATCCTAAAGGGAAGGGGTTAGGCATCCTTTAAGATCCGCTAATTTGCAGTTATCCGATCAAACTCAGGTTAATTATTATACTAAGAAAAATGCATTTTAAAAAATTATAAAGTTAAAATGATGTTGCATGTATTTTGTATAAGTATGCATTTGTATGGTATTAAAGAAAAATACATGTAAAGTTGAAAAAGTATGCATTTGTGTAATGTATGTAAAATTTATTTTGGAAAAAGGGTGGGCATTATTTATAAAAGTACATGTAAAGTAATTTTGAATAAAAGCATGCATTTTTGACAATTGATAGAAAAACATTTATTTATAATGCCAAAGAAGTAATTCTTTTTTTTGGAAATCATTTTGAGTTGCAAATCAGAAAAGACAAACTTATTTGTAAGATTAATAAAGCAAATAAAAGATGACCAAAGTTGTTTTAAAAATTTTGAATATGCATGACGGGCCTAGAAATAAATAAACTAGCGGAGGATTTCTATGTTTGAATTAACCGAGCCTACAAGTAAATAAACTAGTGACGGTTTTCCAGTTTTAGACAACCCTAATAATTAATTCTAAGTCTACCTATTCTAAGCATTTCAGTAAAATTTAACAAGTACAATAAATAATATTACAATACATAACGAGATAAAGCTGAATTAAAGAAAGCAAAAACAACAAAATAAATAATCTCCGAGGAGTATTTGCCTTCGTTGACTTTGTTCCTTGCCAGCTGTAAAGAACAAACGGTTAGAAACAGTTGAATATAAATAACTTCAAATTCATATCCAAAATAGTAAATGTTTTTATTACGGTGGGCTCAGACTTAAATTTTGAAAAGATCATTCCAATCACGTCGTAGCTGCGAACATATAACTCGTTGGTCATTTTAGTTGCCTCGCCTACTAAACATGTTGATCTCTCGGATAAAAAAAATTTAAGTTTTCATCCTTGCCCAGAAGTTTTATTTCCGTCTTTCCAACTGTAGAGGCCTCAAAATCGATGGATGTTTTCATCGACTAGTGTAGTATCATGTTCAAATCAGTAAATTATACCAAAGAAGCGAGCCGAAACCGAGAGGCATTTTCCGAAGGGACGCGGCCTCAAATTCAATTTCATTGGCCCAAGTGTAGTATTCTGTTCAAGTCAGTAGACTTTTCAGAAATATTACGGCTGTCCGAAGCAGTCTTAACGAAACTGTTTTTAGCAGAGAAAACAGCAGTGCTTGGGTTCCAAAAAATACCGCAGTAGTGGGCTTGAAAACACAGAAGCAGTGGGCTTGAAACACAGAAGTAGTGGGCTGTCCAAAACAGTCTTAAAGCAGCTGTTCTCAGCCAAGAAAACATCAGCAATTTGGGATAAAATACAACAGTGATAAACATCAAATATGCTCAAAAGTGCAGCAATAATTTGACCAGAATGCTGTAATAATTGGCTCAAAAGCGGCAACGATTAAGCCCTTTTAAAAGCTTCAGAAGCAGCAACTGTTTTGTCCCCCAGAAAGGGGCACCAAAGAGCAGCAACAATTGGTTCAAGATGCAGCAACCATCTGGCTCAGAATTCAGCAATTTAATCCAAAAAATGTAGTAATCAACAGACCAAAAGATAGCGATAGCAAGCCAAACGTAGCAGCAGTTTTGAAGTCTCAACTGGCAACAACAATTGGCGTTGCAGATGCGGGGATGATCTCAAAATGCCAACAGTCATCTACTTTGCAGTGCACCAACATCAAGTAGCAACAGTCCAATGTAACAGACAAGTATATCCAGCGAGCCTAACAACCAAGTACAGCAGTAGATACAATAAGCTCATTGAAGCATCACAAGGTTATTTGATAATTGAAACTCCCCGGGGTTATGCAAAGAAAGGAGGGGTGAAGAATGAGTATTCAAAATTACTTATATTTTAACAAAACAATAAACTAACAGAACACTTGGTAGTTATCAGAGAGCAAAGATATCATCCAACTCAGTACTTAAAAAGGAAATGAATTTAGAGATTGACAATCAAGCTAAACCACGAAGTTGAGAGAGAAGAAATCAAAGGGGCTACCACCATCCATATTCCGATGTCGCAACAAGATCAAAAAGGTTTCTAGAACCTCAGGCATGGCAGGCTATCAGAAGAGGCTAAGCCCAAACCCAAATCATGCCTTGGCTTTTCAGCTGACAAAGCAATACAATAGGAGAGTTCAGACAAGGCAACTATGAAAGAAAACATTCGGCAGTAAACATAGAATGCAGGCATGGCCAATAATATAACACGCCACAAACTAGTTCAAATACGCACAAAATGTTAATACAAATATCATTCAACAACTTAGTAAATAGGGCATGATATAAGATAACTTAAAAGATGATAATATAGATGTATTTTAACACTTAGGCAAAACAAATGTGTAGTTAGCTTGACAAACATGTAAAACTTAGAAAAATGAACAAGTGACCATTAAAAAGAAGTATTTCCAAAGGTGCATGGTATTTTCAATTAGACTAAGCATACATGGTCCTATTCATGCTACCTCACCTAGCATGATGACCTTTAAAGTAGAACAAGGATCTTATCATATTAAAATGCCAAAACATAACTAATTTGTATCATGACTTCACTAAACAAATACTGAACAACATTTACAATCCATTATACTAAATGTAATACTAATCATGAACTAAACAGGTGCAAACACTATATGTATCACTCATAAAACATTTAACTAATCATAACTCTTTTAAATAGGTACTAACAACATATGCATCATATAATAATATGCACAAGTCTAATAATACAAACAAAGCATTTCTCAACCTTAATAGATAATTAAACAAGTCTAATAAACTTAATACACTTAGGCATTAAAAGACGGCAACATGAATAATCAGTATATAATCAACACAAAATACATAAAAATACAGAAAATAAATTGAGAGGAGTTTGTGTTTTACTGACCTTCTCCGGGCAGTGAACCGATCCGTCGTCTCGAATCGGCGAGTCCACTCGGAGGAGTATGTTTATGTGTTTGAAAAGAAAACGAGCTTGAGTGTTTCGGGGCGGTGTCGAGCCAGAAACGAGAGTAAAAGAAAAGATTTTCACAAAATCGAAACTTGTTCAAGAAAGGATTTTTTTTTTGCTCTAAAAAAGAAAACTTTTTTGTGAAACCACCAGATAGGTCGATTCTTTGCTACAGCTTTAGAAAATGAGGGCTTTTGGTTCTCTGAAAATCTGAATCCTTTTTCTCCTTTTCCTCCTCTCTTCAACAACCCACAAAGGGTTCTATTTATAGCCCCAATCGAGACCCTAATGGATGAGGTTTGAATTTTGAATTCAAAACAAAGATTGAAAAATGTGACGGTCTCTTTTCATTTCGAAAACCGAGATGATAATAAAGGGGTACGGGTTTATGCTCTTACCCACCGAGTTCTTGAAGGTGTTCTAGAGGTCCATTGTAGCATGCATGCTTTGCAGGTCGATCTGACTCGGACGAGCTATTCAAAGCTCTGGGGTTTTGCAAAAAACGGAAAAAGAGAACTGTGCGATGTGCGGGCTCGACGGTCGAGGGGACATGGTGGCAGTGGTGTGGTGATGGTGTTTGTCCGGCGGGTAAAGGGAGGCGACGACGGTTTCGGACGAAGGACCGATGGTTTCTCTGGTTGGTTTTCGGTTTGGTGTTAGGTTTAGGGCGATTTGGGGTTTTTGGATGGAATGGGCGATGGGTTAATGGGGAGTGGGTATTGGGACTTTTTAGGGAATTAAGGGAATGGCCGGTTGGGCTGAAACATTTGGGCTCGATTAGGTTTGTTGGGCCGACGGGTTGAGGTGTTTTGGGATGATTTAGGCTTGGTAAGGTGGGTTGTGTATTGGGCCTCCTTTGGTTGATATTGTTTTGGGTGAGGAGAATAAAATGGGGAGTTAGTTAAAATATAAAAGGATTTATTATTAGAAATGCTTTGAAGAGATGTAAATTATTTAAAATAAGATATAACGATGTGATAATAATAAAACATAATATTTGTGAAATGTTTAAAATGTTCAAAACGAAAAATGCGATGTCGTTTTGCGAAAAATAGAATAGCATGGAATATTAGGGTAAAATTATGATCATGATTTAAAAAGGCGAATGGTTGTAGAAACTACGAACAATAATAATGATAATAATAATAATAATATTGAGAATACTAATATATGTGTATATATATGCCTATATGTATATTTATTAAAAAATATTTTTTGAGGTGTCAAAAAATATCTAAAATTGCAAATAAATCGGAAAAGATGAGACAAAATTGGGTGTCAACAATAACATATAAGTTTACTAAAATACCGTTAATCCTAAATTATAAACTAGTTTATATATATTAATAAATTAGAATCAAGAATAAAATAGAAATTTTTTAAAATAAGTAGGTGGTGGTTGGATGAGTGGGTGATGGGGTGGGTGGTGGGGTGATAGTGAGGGGTTGTGGGTGGTGGATGGTGATGGGTTGGAGTGGGGTGGGTGGTAGAGCGGTAGAATTGAGGGTTATAGTGGATAAATGAAATATAAAAATCATTAAAAAATTATATAATCACGTAACTTTTAGAACAATAAAAATAAAGATAGTATCAATAAAGCCATCTCATAAAATAACCATCCATCCAAACAGGGGGTAAACAAAAGACCATTCATCGACCTTCACCAACACATCTAACTAAACCCCTTCCTTCTCAAACAAACCACTACGATTTTTCCAGCATCTTCTTCTACCATGGCTACCAATGGAGCTCCTGTGGCAAGTCCCCCAATTTTAATTTAATACCCCATACAAATCACTTTCCCCACTAACACTCTAAATGAATTGTCTTCTTTCAGGGAGATGCAGATACAAAGACAAGTTTAGAGAAGATCAAACGACAATTGGCTTCTGGTTCTGGTAGGAATTTACTACAGGGTCCACTTCTCAAACGATCTGAAACTGTAAGTCATCCCCTTCTTTAAAGTATTGGTAAATTTTTCTAAAAAGGAAAGGGATATATGTGATTGGTATCATCGACCCCAACTTTGTTGTGATTGAGCTGATTTTACTGGATTGTATTCCTTTTACCCTCAGATCATGTGGGTCAATGGTGTAATTCGAATTTGAACTGCTCACTATGCTGTAACACTAATGTATATCTTAAAAGTTTTTTTTTTTTTTTTTTTTTTTTTTTTTTTTTGCTTTTTTGAAATGGTAAACGTTTTATTAATCAATATACCGAGATGGTACGAACAGTACAAAATAACATAAGTGCAGAACAAAAACTTCTGTGACATCATAACAGCTCCTATTGTCTGCCTCCTCACAAGTCCAAGAAATCAACATACTGATTCATGTTACCAATAGAACTACTATTACACCACAAGAAAAGATTATGTAAACACTTATTATTGATTCTTGAAATATGGTCTCTTTTCCCTTCAAAGCAAGCTCTTTTCCTTTCCAACCATAAGGTCCAAAAGACGCATATAGGCATATCTTAAAAGATTTTCCCAATGGACTATGTAAAGGTAAAATTATAGTGCGAAGTGAGCTGATTCCACAACTACAAATCAGCCTTGCCTGTAGTTTAATTTTTTAAAGTAAGTGCCGGATGGTATTTTGAAGCAGTTAAATACGAATAGAAGTGTAATAAATGTGCAAACATATAATGGAAAGTTTTGCAAATGAAAGTGCTTTAGGAACTTCGTTAAGGTTTATGCTTGATCTCAACACTCTTAATGGGGTAGGGGGGTAATTGGAGGAAGCAGTGGAGAAGGAAGAGCTCCTTATTTCCCAAACACTGGAAATGATGTTTATCTTCTTTAATTTGCACAAAATGAAATGGCTATCAGAGCTGCTTTTGTCATGAAAAAGTTACAGTTTGCTGGTTCCTGTGGTCATTTGGTGGACGGACGAAAAGAAACAATAGAATTTTTTAAGGCAGAAAAGGCAACATACATAGCCTTAAACACATAGGTAGTTTTCTGCTAGTTTTTTGGTGCAAGATGGATTTTGTTAACGATGTAGATACCATGTTAGATATGATCAAGGCCTACAATCTGTAAATTTTGGTGCACTATCTTATAAATTTCTTAATTACCCATCAAAGAAAAAACCGCCACATTGCTATAGGAAGACGCCTTTTATTTTCAATTTTAGGAGAGACAGGTCCTAGCAGTATTTTATCCACAATCTAGCATGCTTGGTTTATATTTGATTTCGAAGTTGATATGGAATTAGTTAAGATTGAGCAACAAGAAAATAACAAAGAAAACGTGTTACAATTGAATGAAAAAAGAAAGAGAAAAGGAAAGTCATATAAAGTTATATATAGGCTTAAGTTTTAGGTTGGGATTGCTCTACTGGAAGGCGTTCTTTTGTCATGCTTAACCCAAATTTAAGTGTTATCCCAATGTCCTAGTTTCTGCTTGAGGCTTCCTGATTTTAATGGCACACGAAAGTCACATAATTAATTATAATGTTCAATAATGATTATATCACACATAGATAAAGAGTATGCTGGGGCCTAGAAATGTGAAAATATGGTTGACTATAACTATGAGTTAGATCCCATTTGGCCAAATTTTCAAAATGTGCTTATTTTGGATTGACTTTCTCTCCCATGGAGTTTCAAAAGAAATACTTTGGGAGAGTAGTAGTTTGTGTTTGGTCAAATCAATCATTCAAGAAACACTTTCTCAGTATTACAGAAACAGTCCGCGCTTGCCAATCTTTTCAAAAAAGTGTTTTTGTGTGCAAATTACAAAAAAAAGGACATATAAAGGTTCACTTTACAATTAGTATTATTTAAATAGATAATTTTTTTAAAATATTTATTAGAATAGACTTTAATTAAGGTTTTCAAATTTAATTACTTAAAATGTAAGGAGAGTTTGAGAGATGAATGTGTTAAATTAAGAAGGGATATTTTGGTCATGTAAAATTTTGGTAAGGTTTTTTTCCCTAGAACTATAATTTTCTGTTAGCTTCCGAAAGACAAGTTTCAAACTTCTGTTTCCTTCTCGCCGCAGATAAACTGGTTCTGCTACTCTCAGAATTACTTTCATAAAAGTTTGGTGAAACACCTTAACTTTTCGAAATAAGTACTTTTTTTGTTTGAAAAATTAGCACTTCTAATTTCCAAGAAACATGGCTAAACAAGCTATTAATTTGGAATTTCGGATCTTATAAAGTTGTGCATCTCATACATAGATTCGTTACTTTTTGTCATGTAAATATGATTTATCTTCACCTATATCATATTGACAATAATTTGGAGCTCAATGGAGAAATTGGATATGGTACTGCATATCCATGATGAGATTCTCCTTTTATGGTTAAGGGAGTCTCTGATGTTTTTAGGCGCTGCAAGGTATCAGGGTGATCCTTTATCACCTTTACTCTTTTTATTTTTATAGAGGACATAAGAGCTCATGTGATAATCCATAGCATTTAGTTATCTTTAGCAGGTTTGAAGTTAAGAGAGGTGCTAGGAACTATGAACTACATAGACGAAAATAAGGTATTTATGCATGAGGTTTACGTGGTGCTAGAAAATTCTGGGTTCAGGAAGGTACAGATCCACGGGAACTAGATTCCATATATGTGTACCAAGGAATTATCTTCCTACCACATTGTTGAACTTGTTTATTTGGAGAAATGTTAAAGGCACCAAACTCTGAAACCAGTAATACTAAAAATTGAAAGAAAAGGGGAAGGTTGGAAGATGCAATATTCCTCAAAAGGTGGAAAGTCACTCTCATCAAGTTGACTCTGTCAAATATCTCAACATATTTTGTCTCCTGGTTCATTATTCACCTTAGTAAGAATACTGAAAATTAATGAGGGATTTCTTGGGGGAAGGTGGGTGAGAGTGAGAGAGAGGCAATATCATATGGTAGGATGAGACATAATAATAGCTTCGGTGGAGGGAGAAGGCTTAAGCATACATAGTTTAAGCACCTTCGATCAATCTTTATTAAATAAAAATATTTGTTTAAGATTTGTTTCCTTGAGGGATTAGGAAGGTGAAGGTGATACCGATAAAATGTGGATACTTATGGGTGCCTCCCGGAGAAAGTCATAACCTTGTACAAGACTAGCTTGTTTATTGGAATTATGAAGGGATGTATTGAATCTCAAGATGCGTTGGCATTACACTTGAGAAGAGCAAATGGATTCAATTTTACTTAGACATTGGGTATAGCGTATAGGATTGCAACTATTAAAGTTGAGTTCACTCGTTTACGTTTATGATCACAACAAATAAGGGCGCTACTGTAGTTGATGTTCTTAAAAGAGATGGAAGCCAGATGTCTTTAAAAGTTGTTTAGTAGACCGATTCTAGAGTATAAAGATGAGTCCACTCGTTTACATTTATGATCACAACAAATAAGAATGCTATTGTAGTTAATGTTAAGTTGTTGTCTTGTATAAAGAAATGGATCTTGGGCCTAACTCACCCCCAAAAGCTAGCTCATGAGGAGAGGATTGCCAAGTCCATATTGTACCCTTTAACCCGCCGATGTGGGACTCTTAACACCCCACCTCACGCCCAGGGCTGGACATCTGGTGCGTGGACAATTTTAATATGAGGGCCCAACATTGGAAACAATGAATTGGACGGGCCTGACTCTGATGCCATGTAAAGAATGGATCTTGGGCCTATCCAAGATCCATTCTTTACAGTTGCAACTTTTTTTTTGGGTCAAAGTAAATCTGATTAGGTTTACTCCACCTCTTATTCCTAATGTTTATTTGCTCAAAGTGGGATGAATTAATCTCAAAAATCCTACGAGTTTCTTTTCCCTAAACTAGGATAAATTTGTAAGAGCTGCCAAAAAATGCTAGTTCAAAGATTTTGTGGAATCTCACTTTTCCAATTTGGTTTTGTAGAATATTTGTTCTATGAGTGATATATAGCACCAAATTGGTTTAGTGCCCATATTGTCTAAAAGAGGAGTTTTTGACAAAATTAATAATTGACTGGTGTGATGGGTAAACCTCCGCGTAACAAGCTGTGTATTAACAAAGTAAAGAATCTTGTTTATCAAAAGAGAGAAATAGGTAAAGAATCTTCACAGAGACGTGATTCTCGTGGTTCACTTCTTCAATTCTCTCACACAACAGAAACTTATAATAAGAATATCCTTCATATGACCGAAGGAAGCTTTCAAAAAGCCTCTATTATTTGTGGTTCCACAATTTAAATTACTTCTCAATACACTGCCAGTTACTGGTTTTAGTTTTTTCCACTTGGGAGTGCCCTTAGAGCTTTATACAGAAGACTGCATTTCACTTATTGAGGAGATAATGTAGACCATGTGGCATCCTGCTGAGCTGTCGCTAAGTCAAGTCATAGTTATCTCTTTATTTAAGTGTTGCTTGATAAGGTCTTCAGACTTTTTAGTTTGCACAAAATTTGAGTTGAATTTGAAAAAGAATTAATTTGAAGTTGCAGTTGATAAAATAGTTTGTGGAAGTTGAGTTGCCTTTGAGTAGCTCTAATTTTAAGGAAAAAAGGTTTGATGAAAGATTTGTGAGTGGAAATTGGAAAATATTTGAAGTTTAAATACACCTTCAAACCACTATCTGAACTTGAAATAATTATTTCAAGTTGAAGGCAGATTCTTTTCCAAAACTTGTGAAACAAACTCCGACTTGCGAATAAAGTAAGAACATTTGGAAGTGAAGTTGTTAAACAAATGGGTCCTTAGTGTATTAGATGGATGTCAAATCTGTCATTCTATGTTGTTTAGTTTCAATTATGTGTTCGAAGTTTTAGAAACTTCCTGAATTTCCAATTGACAACTCTTTTGGCCTTTTGAACAGCTAAGGAAGTGGAACGAGAGATGGGTGATATTGGATCCAACAACTGGAAAAATGGAATACAAGTGTGTTTTGTTGGACTAGACATTTTCTTCTAGTTTCTAAATCTCAATCATAAGGTAGTTTCCCTTGTTCAAGTTTTCTTTCATTTGGTTTCTAGGGCTAGGAGGAATGAGCTGACAATCAAGGGTACCATAATATTCGATGCCAATAGCACGATATCCATATCTCCAGTAAACTTCCAGTAAGTTTATAACATAATTTTTTTGATGAGTAAAAATTGTGATTCTTCAAAACACCGGTTTATCTTCCTGATGACTAATACAATTTATTTCTTGTTCCCTGTATCCCTGTTTCAGTGGACTGCCAAAATATGATGGCTGCTGTTTTTGTATCCAACTTTGATTTTTGATAATCTTGTCCTATTTTCCCTGCTCCCCCCTCTCTCTGAGGTATAAATAGGGAATTTCAAGTTGTACACTTGTTTGGATACTTTTGTGTTGCTTCTTTTATTCTTAACCGTACTCAGATATTGGCACTCCACAAAAGAAGGACTACTTCCTATGCGCAGAAACCCCTGGTGCGGCTAAGGCTTGGGTATCTACGTTGCAGTAAGTTGCCAATGCTTTCTTTTTCTTTAATGCTGTGGAGACTACAATCCTCATGCTGTTCTATATTACCTCAATTGATAACGACACAATGCTCTTTAGTCGAAGATAGACCGTGCAAATACTAATCAGTTAGTTGTGCAAATATTGTTCAGATTACATATGATGTTTATCGTAGGTTTGTCTTGATGATTGTCTATTGAAAGAAACTCCTAGTGATTTCATCTTGCGCTGCATGAATGAATCATCCGTTTACCTCTCTGACTTCCTCTGAATCTGCTTCTACAAGTATCAATTTCTCCCTTTGGCTGACCATACAAATGTTTCAATCTAAAGGAACATTGCTTGTTTTGAAGTGTTTAATCTATTACTGTTGATGGTGGAAGGAGTAATATGTAGTTCTTTAGAATGTTATAAAGTAGTATTTGGTTGTTTTGTCAGAGCAAGGTGCAGTAATTAAAATACAAGGTAAAAAAGGGTCACATATACAAGACTTAAAAAGGGACCAAAGCCTCTGGAGAACTTTCCAGCTGCATAACTTCCATCAGATCACATGTTGATAGGTGGATAACTATTTTTCTAGGTTTTCATTTCCTTTTAATGTTTAATTTGCCATCTTGTTAAAAGTAAGATGCTACAATGATGTGGGTGAGCATCAATGATGAAACAACAACATCAACTTTGTTCTCTAGTGAATAAGAGGAGAGGGAAGGGAAAGGAGGCGAGATACATGACCGTGGCTGCTTGTATAGGTGTTCAGCTGCTTTGCTCTAGGGTTTCTACAAAATCCTTGCATGTTTCAAAAAAAGAAAAGAAAGTGGATTGTCCTTGGAAAATAATTTATAAAACATAAGTTTCACTAAAGCTCCCTGTTTCGTGTGGGTAGCAGCACATGAAGCTTGCTTTAACTAATGATAATATGCAAAGAATAGGCATTGTCATCTTCAGTATATATGTTTCATATGTGAAGAAGCAAATGACTCGATTAATCTTGAGAAAATGGCCAAATGGCCCTCCAACGTTTGACTGGATTAGCAACTACACACCTATTCTATACGAGGGTCTTATTACCCCTGAACATTTTAAAACCGAAATCATTACACCCTTAAAAAGCCACAACCACATCTGTGTTGACCGGTGAATCTCACGCTTTTGACACGTGTAAATTTTATTAAAATTTTTTTTTTCTAATTTTTTATTATTCTTTCCCCTTCTTTTAATTTATTATTATTTTATTATTTTTCTTTCCTTACTCTTTCTCTTGTTTTTTATCTTATTTACCTGCGTTAGTTACTGCTTCTTTTCAGGATGCGCTATCATGGCGTATTCGCTTTTGATACAAGCATTTTCATACTGCTTTAAATTTCTTGACCGGATTTGACTGTTTCTCCTGCTTTGTTTGTGCTTGTGCCTTGTCGTGTCTTGAGTCGAGGGTTTCTCGGAAACAACCGCTCTACCTACCAAGGTAGAGGTAAGGTCTACGTTCACTCTACCCTTTGTTACTCTTTCTCTTGTTTCCTTCTTCCCAGAGCGTCACCCACAAACTAGATCTTTTTTTCTCTCTTTCCTTTCTCTTTTTCATTTACCAAATCTTAAATTGTTATTGTAGGTATGGTAAAATCCAAATCAAAATATCATCTCAAGTTACTTTTGGTTTGATATTGTCAACTATGCCTCTTCTTCCTTTTACCAGATTACACCCAAAATCATTCTTCTTCAATTAGCAATCAATGGTTTTCTTACTTCCATCTTTTTCAATTAGAAAGATGAGAGTTATGTTATGAACAGAGAAGCGAGGTTCTTTCACCGTCAATGAACAGAGAAAAAATGGCAGAATGGAACTTGACGTCCTTCAATGGCCATTTCACCATCACTGAACAGAGAAGCAAGGTTCTCTTATTAAAAATATTAGTAAAAGTTATGCTTGAAAACTTTGTGCTGTAAAAAATGAATTTTCCAATGGAGATTAGATAAAACACTTTGCCACGTAAGCGTTTAGGGGTGCAATAATTTCAGTTTTAAAATGTCCAGGGGGGTAATAGGACCCCCGTGTAAAATAGGTGTGTAGTTGGTAATCCGGTCAAACGTTGGGGAGGCATTTGGCCATTTTCTCAAACTTACATTGCAAATATACTTGGCAAATTTGGATCATGTTTATAAATTTGGAGTTTAATAGGCCGTGCCTGGTAATCCACCGCAAGTAATTAGTAGTTGGAATGGACAGAAGATCTGGAAGATTCAAAGACAGTGCTAGTGGGATGTTATTCCCACTTGCATAATGTGGACATTATGGCTCAAGAGGAATAGCAGAAGTTTTTAAGGGAAAAAGAACTCAGTTCTCATGTGAAATTTTAGATGTTTAAAACATCTTTTCTTTGGTGTAAAAGGAATGTTGTTAATGACTTATACTCTTAATGAAACCTTCTGTATTCCTTATATATATAGAGAAGGAATCATCCCTCCTTTTGTACTTTTTAGTACTATCTCGGTACCTTTCATTTAAAAAGAAGTTACCATCAAACGCTAGGATAATGGAACTAAACAATATACAGAACATACATCATGAGCTTCTTTTACTTTTATTCCCTAAATTATGCTCATTTGGGTTAGGGAAACCAGTACCTTTTTCTGAGGGTGGTGGGTTTTGCCCTCCCTTGTTTAGACAGACTGACTTAATGACGTGTTCTCGTAGGCACTTCATTTCACATATGAGAGCCTCACTTTGTTTGCTATTTTTACTTATCTGCTGTTCTGTATATTGAATTACATGAACAATTCGACAGAAGAGCTTTTGATGTTATTTTCACAAGGCAGATTTTATGTCTCTTTATTTCTTTTTCCTCTTTTTTTCTCTTCCTATAATTTTGTACAGGATGTAGCAGATTGTTAATCTTAATTATGATAACATCTTCACTCTCTTATTCCTTGTTTCCCTCTTCCAACGTGTACAATCAGTGCAACACAGCTCGTCTTAAAGGCACACAAAGAGGCTGTGAACTCGTTAAGTGGAAATGGGTCAACAAAATTGGGAACAGTGGCCACTGTAGTTGCGGCAGCT
Organism: Anisodus tanguticus; assembly: GCA_034509755.1. Lineage (NCBI taxonomy): Eukaryota > Viridiplantae > Streptophyta > Magnoliopsida > Solanales > Solanaceae > Anisodus > Anisodus tanguticus. The sequence goes on from CM067542.1 coordinate 39,272,929, forward strand.
AATTCAACTGCTCTTGAGGCTTCGAAGGAAGTTGAGGCAGCGAAGCAGATTGCAATGAGAAACGCTTTAGGAGCAATGATGAACCGAACTCCTGATGGTCCAATGGATGACCTGTCAATAATGAAGGTAAGTAAGTTCTGCAATTTCCTTTTTTTCCCCTTTTCCTTTTAATCAGCAATGTCTGTTTATAAGTACACAACTGAATCAAGTGAAACACATGCTTTAATGTTGGGGAAATGACCGTTTCCTTCAAATCTTAAATTTCTGCTATGTTGTGTAGATGATTTTTCGTTTAGGGCCTTGGTTGGTTAAAAGCTAGGTAGGCACTAGCTGTTTGCAGTTCAGAAGTCCCTTTTCTTTTGATGTGACTGGTTACTGAGTGACTCCGCATCTTTCTTATGTTATATCTCCTATAAGTGGGTAGAGTTTTTAGGGGTCAGCTTTGAAACCTTGAAAATGAGGTTTGAACTAAATACAGCCCACTTGTTTTCTTCTTTGTCGGCAGATAATATAGAACAGCCTACTCGCTTTTCAAATTACTTCGAATCAATACCCTCAGTTGGCATCTTTATACCACATCATTCGTCTTACTTTGTTGCCAACAATGTGAATAATTGCATTGATTACTGAAGGTCACACTGAACTGGATTAGGGCTTGAATACACCACCAATCAGCTAACTTTGTGGGCTCTCTTTATGTGATTGTGGCATCGTCTTATTGAATAGCCTGGAGACTTGGTCTACCACTGAGATTTGCTGAGATTGTATTATCACTTAAATTTTATTACTCACATCATCAAGAATTCTTCATGCGCTAGAAACTCTATGAGGACCTGCAATCTCAAGTGTAGGGGACTTGAAACTCAATAAAGTGAAGAGGTAGAGACTCTTGGTGGAATGCTAAGCAAAGAATCCTGTTTTAATTCCCAAAATGGATTCTCTATGTTAAGGATTTGGATAATACACATTCACAGTTAGTCTACAACAAACTGAGTTGACAAATTTACAAAAGGCATTGCTTTATTGACTGTCTGCTGCAGGAGACACTGAGAGTTAAGGATGAAGAGTTGCAAAATCTTGCCAGGGAAATACGCGCAAGGGATTCGACGATAAAAGAGTTAGCAGATAAACTATCTGAAACCGCTGAAACCGCAGAGGCGGCTGCATCTGCAGCTCAAACTATGAATGAGCAAAGGAAAATTGCTTGTGCTGAGGTTGAGCGCTTGAAGGGAGATTCAAAAAAGCAACTGGAATCGTCAAAGTCGAAGGTACTAATACTATATCATTACCTGCAGTTATAAAATGTATATCGTTGATGATCAGCTATTAAATCGTATTCGAGTCATGTTCTTGAATTTTATATTTGTAGCTGAGGGAGTTTGAAGAGAAGTTTACAACCCTGCGTAAGGAAATGGATCAACTGATAAAGCAGAGAGATTCGGCAATTCAAGAAGCACATTTATGGCGTTCCGAGCTCGGAAAAGCTAGAGAGCAGGCAGTAATACTGGAAGGGGCTGTTGTTCGGGCGGAAGAGAAGGTCAGAGTGACGGAGGCTTATGCGGAAGCTAGAATAAGAGAAGCTACACAAAGAGAGTCTGCTATTGCAAAGGAGAAGCAAGAACTGCTGGCATATGTGAATATGTTGCAGGCACAATTAACAAGGTTTATTATATGTTCTGTATTGAAGATTTCAGACTAAATTTTTTTGCATAATCCTTTTGCCTTGCTCTGATTTCTTTGAACATATTACATAAAATTTCATCCATTTTACATTTAAGTAGGCTTCGAGCAGGAAGAAGGTTGGGGGGAGGGAATTTCAATCAAAAGCTAATCTTTGTAGGAAGAGTGTACCTTTTTAGAAAGAGTACCTTTAGAACACTACTTCTCTTTAGCTTGGCATTAGGAGCTTATAGAGTTTAAGTAGAGATACATCATAGACATAAAAGTGAAAGCTTCTGAATTAGTAACTAAGATTTGCGTTACCCAATGGAGGATGCATCTTCGAGCACACGTTTCTGTAAGTGCTGCTTTACAAGCTTAAACAATATTTTATCTTATTTGATAGCTTAGTAGCTTTTCACATCCACATGGTGAAAATCATGAGTTGAGTCATTATTCCTGAGCCATTGTACCCCCTCACTTTAATGCAGTGAGAGTGGTTAAGCGTTTGGGAGGGTGGGTGTTTCAAATGTAGGGTTTTCGAACTCTGCTTCATTCTCAGCTTTATCTTCTATATTATTGATATTGTTTTCCTTATTTGGCTTAGAGGTTAGAATTACTTGAGCAATTTTTTTTTTCTCTTGACAGGCAGCAGGTAGATATGAATCAAGTGTTTGAGAAGACCGAGTCTTGCTCAAGTAGTATTAATAACTTACCACACACCAAGCATGTGGATTTATCAGAAGAGAATGTGGACAAAGCATGTTTAAGTGTTTCTAGGGCCATCGATCCTGTGCCTCCAGAGAATGTAGTTGATCTAGCAGTAGATCTAACAAACCATCAACTGATGGGACACGGTGAGTGGAGTGATATTCAACCAACAGAGTCGAGAATCGCTGATGTAAGAGAGGTAGCATCTGGAACAGAAAGGAGCAGCTTAGACATACCAGTAGTCACATCACCTTCAAACACACATCAGGATCAAGGGCATAACTCTCATCAGCCTTAGCTTTTCTAATGCTATCAAAGGAGCCCCATACATCACATAGAATCAGATTATTTAATGTCAAATGTTCCCCAAGCAAACGCAACTTTTTGTTGGTCTTTAAGACCTTATTGAGTATTACACTTGTGATTATGGCCTGTCAGCGCGTTAATCTTTGTGCATAGCATCTCTCCTCTTTCGTTTTAAACTTTTTTATTCTTAAAGGATGAGGTAGCTGAATCTTTTGTGACGTTTGAAGAATCTAAATAAACATCAGTTGATTGTGGATATTCATACTAACAGTTTGTATCAGTCCTGGACTTGTGTGCAGTCTAGTGTATGACTGTTCCCAAATGTTTGCATCTTACTGTGTTAGAAAAGGTTTCAGCAGAAACTTGGCGTCTTGTCTTGAAGCCTAATACTATATAGAGCAGCAACAACAACACCATACCCAGTGAAATCTCACAACGTGGGGTCTGGAGAGGATAGAGTGTACGTAGACCTTACCTCTACCTTGGTAGGTAGAGCGGCTGTTTCCGAGAGACCCTCGGCTCAAGACAAAGCACAAGCACAAGCAAAGTAAGACAAACAAAGCGACTAAGCCATGATAACGAATTCTGAAAAAGAAGCAATAACTAATGCAGATAAATAAGATAAACAAAATACACATAGCAGCATAAATCAAACGACATGGGACTATAAAGTAATACTGTGCCTACTAGTATGATAGGCTAAGCGGGTCTACAATAATAACACTACAACTATCAGTTTGTAAGCGTAGGTAGGACTACGCTGGACTACCTACTACCCTTCTACCCTAATCCTTGTCCTCCATAACCCTTTATTTAAGGTCATGTCTTCAGTGAGTTGCACATGCGTCATATCTCGTCTAATCACCTCTCTCTAATACTTCTTCGGCCTACCTCTACCCCTCTTGTACCCGTCCATAGCCAACCTCTCACACCTCTGCACTGAGTCATTTGTGTCTCTCTTCTGCACGTGCCCGAACCATCTCAACCTCGCTTCCTGCATCTTATTCTCTACCGAGGCCACTCCCACTCTGTCCCGGATATCATCATTTCTAATTCTATCCCTCCTTGTATGCCCACACATCTATCTTAGCATCCTCATCTCCACAACTTTCATATTTTGGGTGTGCAAAGTCTTGACCGGTCAACACTCCGCCCCATACAACATAGTCGGTCTAACCACCACCCTATAGAACTTGCCTTTAAGTTTTGGTGGCACATTTTTATCGCACAAAACTCTAGATGTGAGCCTCCATTTCATCCACCCTGCCCCAATACGACGTGTGACATCGTCATCAATCTCTCCATTCCCTTGGATAATAGACTCGAGGTACTTGAAGCTTCATTTCTTTAGAATGACCTGAGTATCAAGCCTTACATCCACGCCCGTCTCAGGGTCGCTCCAGTTACTAAACTTGCACTCCAAGTATTTTGTCTTGGTCCTACTCAACCTGAACCCTTTGGACTTCAGAGTCTGTCTCCAAACCTCCAGCTTAGCGTTCACTCCACTGCGAGTCTCATCAATCAGGACTATGCCATCTGCGAATAACATACACTATGGCACCTCTCCTTAGATTTGTCGCGTCAGTCCATCCATCACCAAAGCAAATAGGAATGGGCTAAGAGATGATCCCTGGTGCAGCCCCATCATCACTAGGAAGTGCTCCGAGTCTCCTCCTACTGTCCGTACCCTGGTCTTGGCTCCATCATACATATCCTTGATTGCCCTAATGTATGCCACAGGTACACATATAACCTCCAAACATATCCATAGAACCTTCTTAGGGACTTTGTCTTATGCCTTCTCGAGGTCGATGGAAATCATATATAAGTCTCTCTTCCTCTCCCTATACTGCTCCACCAACCTCCTAATAAGATGAATGACTTCTGTAGTCGAATGCCCCGGCATGAATCCAAACTGGTTCTCGGAAATAGACACGCCTCTTCTTAGCCTCATCTCCACGACTCTTTCTCAAACTTTCATAGTGTGGCTTAGCAATTTGATACCCCTATAGTTGTTGCAACTCTGGATATCACATTTGTTCTTGTACAAAGGAATCATTGTACTCCACCTCCATTCTTAGGACATTCTCGTTGTCTTAAAAATGACGTTGAATAACTCCGTCAATCACTCCAAACCTGCCATGCCTGCGCTCTTCTAAAATTCAACAGGGATCTCATCAGGCCCGGTCGTTCATCCTTTGCGCATCCTGCGAACAGCACCCCGAACCTCCTCAACCCTAATGTTTCCACAATACCCAAAATCTCGATACCTACCAGATTGATCCAGATCCCCCAACACAATGTCTCTATATTCTTTTTCGTTCAAGAGTTTATAGAAGTAAGACTGTCACCTCTGCCTAATATGTGTGTCCTCCACCAGGACTTTATCGTCCTCGTCCTTGATGCACTTCACGTGATCCAAGTCTCGGGCCCTTCTCTTCCTCACCTTGGCTAGTCTATACAACTTCTTATCCCCATTTTGCCCTTCTAATTCCACATACAGACATTCAAAAGCCATCATTTTCGCCACTGTAACCACTAGTTTTGCCTCCTTCCTTGCCATCTTATACAATTCCCTATTCGTTCACTTCTCCACCTCATCCTTGCTTTCTATCAAATCCGCATACGCTATTTTTTTCGCTTCCACCTTTCCTTGAACTTTACCATTCCACCACCAGTCCCCTCGATGGCCACCAAAGCTACCTCGCGAGACCCCTAGCACTTCTCTAGCAACCTCCCGAATGCAACTGGCCGTCCTATCCCACATACCGGTCGCATCCCCATTACTACCCCAATCCCGCTTGGCCATCAACCTCTCCTCCATCTCATTTGCACTAGCTATGGTCAAACTCCCCCATTTGATTCTTAACCTGTCATCCACAACCTTCCTCTTCTTCTCTATCTTGATTTCCAAATCCATCACCAAAAGCTTATGTCGGGTTGTAAGATACTCTCTCGGAATAACCTTGTAGTCTTTACAAAGACCGTTGTCAACTTTCCTAAGGAGCAAAAAGTCTATCTGAGTCTTAGCTACTGAACTACGAAAAGTCACCAAATGCTCCTCCTTCTTCAGGAACCTCGAATTGGCTATCACCATCCCAAAAGCTCTAGTAAACTCCAAAAGCGAGACGCCTCCCCCGTTCCTGTCCCCGAGGCCAAAACTTCCATGCACGTCGTTATAACCCCTAGAAGTGTTCCGATATGTCCATTGAAATCTTCTCCTATAAATAACTTCTCAGTGGGTGGTATACCTCTAACCACTTCATCCAAATCTTCCCAAAAGAGCTTATTCTCCTCATCATTCAAGCCCGCCTGCTGTGCATACGCACTAATAATGTTCATAGTGAACCCTCCAACGACCAATTTAATCGCCATCATCCTGTCATTGACCCTCCTAACCTCTACCACCTGATCCCTTAGCTCGCTGTATACCAAAATGCCTACCCCATTCCTATACTTCGACCTACCCGAGAATCATAATTTATACCCGTCTACATCCTTAGCCTTATGTCCTACCCATTTGGTCTCCTGAACACATGCTATATTAATCCTCATCTTCTTAAGAATCTTAACTAGCTCTATGTACTTTCCTGTTAAAGTTCCAATGTTTCAAGACCCTATTCTCAACCTAGCATCTCTCTTACCCCACTTACCCACCCTAACCCTCGCCCCCGTCCCCGACTGAGAACATGACCCTAGTCTACCATCATTCACCAAAGTCACTAGAGCAAAAAATACTAGTCAGAGGATAACGTTAACACACACGGGAACCATACTAAAGCACAAGTTAACAAGAATCTAGAGGTAAGTCAGGCTACTACTGACCAAAATGATAAAGCAAAGGACAAGAAGAATAAATGAAAGACTGTAAAGTCAAGATTCAATAAAACGCAACACGCAAGAATTTAACTACAAGGATAAGAACAAGGACAAATATTGAGTACGGGCAACTGTAGGTACCAACTCCAGGCTGATAGAACCTGTTCATACGCCGGAGCACACTGTTTACTGCCTAAAATCACTGTTTCCTGCCAAAACTTTTGTATCCGGATGCTAGGCGGGAGAACGGATAGATAGAACCCAGATGTACGTCGTGGCAGATCTGGTGGTACCTGCAAAAATAGAGCAAAATTTTTTTTATTCACCGGAGCTCCGAACTTCGGCGTTAATGGGGTGGTGATGTTGGATCGGTGTGGTGACTGTTGGCTACTGGGTTTCACCAAAGCTTAGAGTTCCGGTGCGGAGGTGCAGCAGATCTGGGGGTGGAGGATGATGGTGACGACGGGGTTGGTGGGGTTGTTTGTCGGCGTTAATGGAGGGAGCCGCGAGGGGAAGGACACCGGCTTGGTGGCTTCTAGTCGGAGCTCCGGCGTTAAGCCCAAAGTACAAGACGTTCCTGAGGTCTGTATTTTCGAGCTGAAATTCAATTATTATAGAACTAACAATTGAACAACGGCTTCTTACACAGTAAAATTGTGGTTCGGCCAAAGGTCCAATTCTAGTTCATCCAAAATTGTGTTCTTATAGTACTATATAGAGCATTGTATTTAGGGATGACAACGGATCGGATCTGGACCGGATCCTACTAGATCCAGATCCCGCTCCGTTTTTCATACCTGAATCCAGATCCGGATCCAGATCCGTCGGGTCCATAAAAATCAGATCCAAATCCGGATCCATCGGATCCACGGATCGGATCCGGATCCACATGTAAAAAAAATTGTCTTGCTAAGAATGTAACCTTGCTAAGATTTTTTTTTAAACTGACAAACGATTTTTACTTATCTAACAGTTTACTGTGTTTTTATTTTGAAATGTTCATATGAGATGTTTTGTTCGTTGTCTCGTTTTGATTGTGAGCTATTAATTGAAAATGTTGGACAATGACAATAGTTGTGGAAAATGCTGACTAGTATTTCCACAATGCAGAACTTGCATGTGCTTGGAATCTTCACAAATGAAGTGAATATAATTTTAACTACTTGTCTATGGAGATGTTAGTCATTCACTAATATAACATTGATTTTATTATCGAAGTTACATCTTTATTTTTTGGTTTTTGAGTTAACGCGAGGATAAATTAAACTTGTTTTGAGAATTAAACTTGCAAGGATGTGCTTAACAATTTTAAGAAAATACTTATAAAATTACATTATAGGTTATGAATATATTTAATAAAAAGCGGATCCACGGGTCGGATCTGGACCGGATACGGATCTCAAATACAAGATCCAGATCCAGATCCGATCCGTCAGAAATGGATCCGGGTCCGAACCGGATCCGTCGGGTCCAAATTTTGAAGATCCATATCCTATAAAACGGATCTGGATCCACCGGATCCGGACCGGGTCCAGGATCTATTGCCATCTCTAATTGTATTCCAATGAAGAGAAACAACAAATAGATAACTTCTTGAAAAATATTTCTGTTCTTTTCTACAAAAGTTACAAAAATATAAACAAAAAGGACTGTCATATGGTTAAGCAATGGTGTGAATTTGATTTCGGACTCACTGACAGTTGTGTTTTTGCATGAGTTTGAGTTCTATGGATAGTATAAATCCTTTTCTTATTAGAACAAAGAAGTTGTACTCTACGTAGCCTTTAACTGAATGAGGGATTTCATTAGCTTTTCTGTGACAATGTTTGAACAGGAAATTTCATCATCTTTTGTTTTCCTTGCTATCCTAACAACTTTTGGGTCATATTGGTTCATTTTCATGCAATCTTTCTCGAGTCTGCATAGAAACGGGTAAAATCATGTTTTTACATATGCCGCGAACCATTTTCATGAGCCGCGACATCTATAGAGCTACTATCTATTACGGGAACCAATACCATTTGACTTCATAAGGTATTCTCACATTCAAACATGTATTCACAACTCAATTGAAAGTCAATTATTCTAACATCGCTATAAACTTTCCTTAATATATAGTATGTAAATAGCATTGTTGAAAAAAATTAGTATGTACATATGAAATAGATCAACACGACTCGAAAAAGATACAGGAATAGCACCTTGCCAAATATCCTCAGTCTCTAATAAGGAGACTTGTGATTGATAGCAAATATATTTATATATATTCCCCGTATATGTATGGTAGGTTCCAAAAATGCGTTATTTCGAACGTTCTGTAATTAATATTTGAGTGTAATTATGTAAAGTAGAGATCCCCATTCAATTGAGATTCATATTGTATACACTATATATATTGTATTAATGAAAAGACTCCAATCAAGGGAGATTAATACAATTCTACATGGTATCAAGAGCCAAACCCTAAAACACCTCTCTCTATTTCTTTCTCTTACTCGCCCCTCCTCTCTACCGGCGGCGACCACCCCCCACAAAAACCTTATTTTTTTCCCTCTCCCCTTGATCACCGAAAATGGCCCACTAATGGCTACTCCCACATCTCCCACGGGTTCCTCCTTCACCCCGTCGTCACACACAACCCCCCACCTTCTCTACTACCTCCTTCCATCCGGCGTTCGCCGTAACCAATATCAAGAACTTCATCCCTTTGGTTCTTGATCAAGAGGATGGACAATATTCATCATGGGTTGAACTATTTCACATTTATGCATGTGCATACAACGTGCTTGATCATATGGACGATATATACCCCAGTCTTATCGGTGTCGACGACTCGGCGTAGCGCCGGCTAGACGCAATTGTCAAGCAATGGATTTATGGCACCATATCCAAGAATTTTCTTCATACTATTATGAAAATAGGTGCTTCGGCGCGTGAGCTTTGGACAAGGTTGGAGGAAATTTTTCAGGATAGCAAACATACACGTGCCGTGTATCTTGAGGAACAATTCAATAACACGCGTCTTGAAAACTTTGCGAACATGTCCGACTATTGCAAACAATTATAATTAGTTGCCGATCAATTATCCAATGTGGGCACTCCGATTTCGGACACTAATATGGTATTGCAACTAATTAATGGTTTATCGAAAGGTGAATACGACACACTCGCAACGATGATACAACAGGTTGATCCCCTACTCAGCTTCAACAAGGCCAGGTCACAATTGCTTTTGGAAGAAACTAGACGTGCTAAATAAGATGAACACAACCAAAAGGCGTTGGTGCTTGATGCACCAGAGACCACCACTGCACCCGCCGGCCACACCGACAATGAACAGCCGCAGAGCAACCGCGAGGGCGGCAGAGGAAGAGGCTGCGGTGGTGGACGTGGTAGCAGAGGAAAAGGCTGAGGGGGAAGGCCCAATTCGGGAGGCCATCCATAACGGCATGCTTGGCACCCAGTCCAGTGGGCCAGCCCACTGCTTTGGCAGTTTTTAGGCAGTTGGGCCCGCCTCCTACCCCACGGCCGATGGGTCCATCTCATCAGGATCACGTCACGGAAGCCCAATAGCCCACTGCCTAATCCAGATTTCTCATGCCAATGGATTTGGCCCAGGCTTACAACACCATGAATTTACAGCAGCCCGACGATGATTGGTACATGGACACGGGCGCCACATCCTACCTCACTCAAAACTCTGGTAATAAGGGGAATCTTGCCCCAATTTTCTATTATTGTCCTTTAGGTAAACATGTTAGACTTCTGTTTATGTTTTCTTTAAGTGCTACTTTTTCTCCCTTTGACATTATTCATGCGGATTTATGGACATCTCCTATCGCTAGCAAACTCGGTCATAAATATTATTTGGTCTTGTTAGATGATTTCTCTCATTTTATTTGGGTCTATCTGCTCAAATTTAAGTCTCAAGTTTGCTCCATGTTTCTTGAATTTCGCACATATATTAAAACTAAATTTGAAAAGGACACCAAATCATTCTAATGTGACAATGATCGTGAGTTTAATAATTCTCTCTTTCATAAATTTTGTGCGGATAATGGCATGGTGTTTCGATTCTCGTGCCCCCATACCTGTTCCCAAAATGGTAAAATTGAAAGAATCCTACGTACTATTAACAATATGATTCATACATTGCTCATTCATGCTTCACTCCCACCAACTTTTTGGGTATACATATTAAAATTGGTAGAATACATACTTAACATATTACCTACCAGTACCCACCGTAATAGAACTCCGACAGAAATTCTATTCCGTCAAATCCCCACATATGGTCACATGCGCACTTTTAATTGTCTATGCTACCCTAATCTCGCCCTCACAACTTCTAACAAGTTAGCACATCAGACCACTCCTTGCATTTTCTTGGGTTTCCCGCCAAACCCCAAGGGATATTTATGCTTCGATCCGTCCACCAATGAAGTCCTTGTCTCTCGTCACATCACGTTTGAGGAAAAAGACTTCCCTTATTCCAACATCCGTCAGTTTCACATCCCCGACTATCGCTTTCTTGAAAATTCAGATAATTTCCCTCTCCTGCAAAACATAATACATGGACTTCCCGATTCGTCTCCACGATGACTGCCTCCGGCAGCCTCCCTGCCACTGCCTCACTCCCCGTCGGCCACCCCACTGTTCCTGAATCTAGCCGCTGCCCCAACCCAGCCTTCTGTTACCGTAACCCCATCCCACTGCCCCCTTCCGATAAACACAACCCTACCCAACGTTCCCGCCACCGACTTGACACCCCATATCCCACATTCACTGTCACCAGCCCTTATGCCCTACTGCCTAGATTCTACATCCCTGCCCTACACCATTGCCCCTATCCCCCCACACAGAATTGAAACCCGTGCCCAGCATGAGATTTTCAAACCAAAAGTCCACTTTAACCTATCCACTCATGCTATATCACCTATACCAAAAAACCCAAAACTAGCAAAACTTGACCCGAATTAGAATACGGTCATGCGTGAGGAATTTGATGCACTTACTACTCAACACACTTGGGATCTTGTACTGAGACCAGAGGGGGTGAATGTGATTTGTTATATGTGGCTCTTTTGTCACAAATTTAGAGATAGTGGCGAGCTTGAAGGTCATAAGTCCAGACTTGTGGAAAATGACACATGGCAGCATGAGGGTATTGATTGTGGTCATACCTTCAGTCCGGTAGTTAAACCGTCAACCATTCGCACTGTTCTGAGCATAGCTATGGGCAAGAACTGACCGATTTATCAAGTTGATGTAAAAAATGCATTCTTACAAGAGGATTTGAAAGAAACTGTTTACATGCACCAACCGCCTGGCTTTGTGCATCCAGAGGCTCCTCAGTATGTCTGTCGTCTCCGTAAGTCACTATATGGTTTGAAACAAGCCTAGGGCTTGATATGAGCGCTTTGTCACTTACATCATGCAGATTGGGTTCGTGTGCAGCAAAAGTGATAATTCACTTTTTATTTTTCATCGAAATAGTGACACTGCATACCTTTTGATATATATGGATGATATTATTTTGACTGCCTCTTCTGATGTGCTAAAAACACAAGATCATTACCCTGCTCAAATCTGAATTTGCTATGACAAACTTGGGGAAGTTGAGTTATTTTCTGGGGATTTCTATGACCAGATCTGCCGGTGATATGTTCCTATGTCAGCGTAAGTATGCCAAAGAAATTGTTTATAGGGATAAAATGGCAAACTGCAAGATCATGCCTACTCCAGTCGACTCAAAGTCGAAACTCAGTGCCGATGACGGGGATCCGGTGCTCGATCCCTCACTTTATAGGAGTCTCGCTGGTGCTCTTTAGTATCTTACATTCACCAGGCCTGAGTTTGCCTATGTTGTCAGCATGTGTATTTATTTATGCACGCCCCAGGGAGCCTCACTTTACAACTCTTAAACGTATCATTCGATACGTTAAGGGTACTATTGACTATGGATTACATCTCTATCCCTTTGCACCGACCAGACTGATATCATATACAGATGCTGATTGGGCAGGCTGTCTGGACACACATCGATCCACCTCTGGCTATTGTGTATTTTTTGGAGATAACCTCATCTCGTGGTCTGCCAAGCGACAAGCCACACTCTCCCGCTTGAGTGTAGAAGCAGAATATAGAGGCGTTGCGAACGTTGTAGCTGAGATATGTTGGCTCCGAAACGTCTTTCTGGAGCTTCATTTTTCCTTACGTAAGACGTCTATGGTTTACTGTGATAATATATATGCGGTCTACTTGTCTCATAACCCAGTTCAACATCAGCGAACCAAGCATGTTGAGATGGATATCCACTTTGTTCTGAGAAGGTTGCCATGGACCATGTTAGGGTGTTGCATGTTCCTTCTTCGTATCAGTACGCTAATATTTTCACTAAGGGGCTTCCTCGGCAGCTGTTCCTTGACTTCAGATCCGGTCTCCTCCCGCTCCGTCTGAGGGGGTGTGATAGCGAATATATTTATATATATTTTCCGTATATTCTGTAATTAATATTTGAGTGTAATTATGTAAAGTAGAGATCCTCATTCAATTGGGATTCATATTGTATACACTATATATATTGTACTAATGAGAAGATTCCAATCAAGGGAAATTAATATAATTCTACAATGATAACATCATGTCAATACCACGTACGTAAAATTCTGCTTACGCTACCGCTCGCCTTTTTTACCCACATCTGTAAATAATAGATGGATCTGTTGCTAAGTCAACTATTGATTTGAGCTCATCCCATTTATTCCCATCACTAAACAAGTACTCCTCCTGAATATTTGTGTTCCAAAAGCTTGAGCTTGATGATGTGAATGGAGATTGAGATGTTAGATTTTGTTGACTGATATAGAAATGAGGATTCCTTTCATCCATTTGATTGTCACGAATTGATGCATTATAATTTTCTTGTTGAAAAGACATATTTATAAAGCTGGTGGAATGGTCATCAGTACTGTTCTCAGATTCCAAGCTACATACTTTAGAACTTAAATCCCCATAGTTTAGTGAAATCACAGGATGCTTCACTTCTTGTGTGTATTTTTTGTAAGTGGAAGTCCTCTTGAATATTCTACATAGGGTCCAAACTTCCTGCAATTTATGATATATTAACTAATTAATACTTGATATAGAAGAGAACAAAGAATTACATCTGTTGATATTAATATGATATGGTACTTGGTGATTTATGCCTCGATCTTTTTGTTAAAGTTATAAGTACCAGTATCTCGTGTTGAATTTGGCGACCATATCATCTAAAACTTAAAATGTTGAAAGAAAATAAATGATCATGTCTGCTTTGGTAACTCATCTAAAAGTTAAACTATCAGAACTGCAGTTGTGAATAAGTGCAACATGTAACTCGAACTTGGGTGCGGGAACTCAATACAAGTGCATATTTAGAGCTTGAACTCTTAACCGTATAACTTTTGGGATTCGGGGATACAGATCTGAATGCGGATAGAGGTGCAGGGATATGATAATAAGTGTATATTATGACATATATAAAGTATATATTTCTCTTATTTAAAGTTATTGAACTAAAGCTAATAAAATTTAATTTTTTATAAGCACCTACTATTTCATTCATAAATAATCTCGTGTAATAGCATCGCATTCTCATACTTTATATATAATTATACACGCAACACACACAACACACACATATATATATATATATATATATATATGACATAACTTATAAAATCAAATCAAATGCCCAATTAGTATATACTTCGCTATTGTGGATGTAGTCAAAGCACCCAATTTGAGTAGACCAAATTCAGGATGGATTCTACACCCGCACCCACACCCATATTGTGTCGACACAGGTACAACAAGAATTTTAAAGAGTCCGTGCAACATAGAATGGAAGAACCAAAATTTAGAAAATATCATTTGAATCTTACCTAATAATATTCAGTAAAAGAAAGCAAGAAATCAATCAAGAACTTTACTTACATCAAAGAAGTTATTAATAAAATTAAAGCGCAAACTTACAGCTTCGTGAGTATTGGGCAGGTGGAGGTTGGAAATTGGTGGGAGGCGAAACTCATGCATCATCCAATCAGTTTTTGTGCCTTTCCCTGCACTTCCTCTATAATACACTAAGCATTTCTTCAGGCCAATAATGTTTGTAGTAGAATAAACAGACTTGTCTATCCCAGTTGCTTTCCAAAATCCACATCTTGTTACTCTGTTTGGCCTTACACTGTTCTTGTATTTTCTCCCCCTCATGCAGAAAAAATACCATTCTTTATCCCCCACTGTGCTCACCTCTGAAGAGAATCAAGTTAATTATATAGAATTTATACTGTTATTGATAATAAATATGTAAATAAAAGTATACTTTGTTTAATAGGTTAAACTTTTAGATGAGATAGTCACACAGTTCAACATATACTTTGAAGTGCAAACATTGTCAATTCACTTGCCCATTTCATATACTTTTATGCCTTAAGAATTTGTATTAAATGAGTCAATCACAATATGTATATTAGCACAATAAGATAGAGAGATGGTAGATTTTTCATTAATCCATAGAATTAGAATTTAAGGATAAATATCATGAAAATACTATTGCTTTTCTTTTCCTCCTTTTCTCATATTGGATATCCAGGAAATTGAACTACCCCAAGGCTGTCCTTTGGGGCAGAAGATAAAAAAGCACATCACAAATTTTAATTAATACTATATAAGAGTGACTGATGAATCATTATATTTAACATCAAACGGAGGGTTTATGTAATATAGAATGATAATAGTGTAAACGTTACTTCAATTGTTGTAAGTTAATTTAACCGAATATTGTAAAAATCTATACAATATTATAAGTGTATATAATTTAAAGTGCATATAATTGTAAATGGGCGAATCTACTATGTAAATTATGGTGCATGCGAACCCATTGTGTGCCCGTAAGACCAAGTAATTTATGTGATATAACAAAATAAAAGCTTCCCCTATCTTACATATTTTTTAGAATTGATAATATATTATATGTTGATACCTCTCCTTCGAAAAGAGTAAATAATGTGATTGGTTGAATGTTGAGTTATTCACTTAGAAAATTAGGAATTAATTTTCACTTAATCATATTCTAGATATCCTAAATCCGCCTATAACCCCTAAGTGGTAGTGTTGGATTAGCTAACTAGGTATCAAGAAAACTTTGTCAACGAAGAGAATGAAAGTCTGTGCTGTCTTGTCTAACAATTTTTATGGCTTCTACATTTCCAATTTGGAGCCTAGTTCTTGTTCTAAAATAGTTGCAGGCAAAGTCAACCAAAAACAGGTCCCAAATAAATCCAAATCTATCAATTACTATCACTTTCCTAATCAGTATATAAATTTCAATGTTTCACTGTGCCACCTGCTAACGTTTATCTCTGCATGAATAGAGAAGTTATCCAAATCCTCAAACCAACTTTTTTCTTTCATTTGGGTGTGAATCGGCGATAATCAATACTCTATTTTATTTTATGTGTCATTATTTTTTTTAATTTTTAATTCAAACACGTAACTGTTTATTTATATAATCAGTTTCATTTAAAAGTGGTTTCCACCTCATAATATTTATTACTAGTTACTTTCAGAAACAAACTCTAAGCTCGGCCAATTATTACCCATACGACATTTTTTTTTGAAGAGAAAATGGGGAGGAAATTACAATGCTGGAATTTGAACATTCGTCAACAAGGTGAAAGTTCAGGTAGTACCAATTGAGCTACTAGATCCCTACCTACAACGACACAATATGTCCTTGATTTTTTTAAATTTTTTTTGAAGCTTCTTTAGGGTACTTTTTAGAATGGTCATCACGTTTGCTACTTTTCCATAAACTGCTCATGAATTCAAATTAAGGTTCCCCTTTTCTTGTTGTTCTTTATGATGGAAAGTCGAAATTAAGAATCCTCAATGAGGACTCCAAATGAAACCTAAAGATAAAACAGTTCTTCAAGTATCTTCTTAATTTGTAATCCGTCTGTCTCAATTTGTATGACGTAATTTACTTTTTAGTTGGTCCAAAAAAATGACACATTTAATTTCGTTATTTGACAATAATTTAACTTTAGATTTTACCTTTTACGTTTAACGATATAATCTATAACAACACAAGTATCTTTGACTTATTTAAACCACAAGATTCAAAAGTCTTTCTTTATTTCTTAAACTCCGTGCCTAGTCAAACTAAATCATTTAAATTGGAACCGATGGAGTAATTTATATTACCTACTGTGTCAATTTGACATGTGCATGGTGGTGATATTACAAAAAAATGTAGTAGTACTACTAATTAGCTAATCATATGTAAAGAACTGATCATGAAGTCAAAGCTCAAAAACTTTTTTTTCCCGATTTCTTGTTAGGTTAACGATCTGCAAATTTCCTCTAAAAAACCTCATACTATTGAAGATATCTGTACACATTATATCTAGCTTTTTTTAATTGTTACTTCCAATGTGTTGTTCACATAATATCCAACAAAAAGACTACAGATGAATCCGAAAGATTATAACAAGCACTTGTCACCTTTCTTTCCGATTCATCATGTCTACAGATTAAGAATGTAAAAGAATCTGAGCTTCCCAACCTAAAATCTTAATTTAGGCAATAGGTTAAGTAGCTCAGGACCATTTAAACCCTTCGAAAACTCTTAACACTAACTAGTGAGTGACAGGAGGTTTAACATGGCTTTGACATACTAACGAGTGGGCCTGGATCATTATTAATTGCTCGATATGCTGAATATTCAGAGAGAAATATAGAAGCCGGAGGAAGGGGAGCCTTGGAGTAACTGGTAAAGTTGCTTCCATGTGATCAGGAGGTCACGGGTTCAAGTCAGGGAAACAGTCTGTTGCAGAAATGTAAGGTAAGATTGCGTATAATAGATCCTTGTGATCCGACCCTTCCTCGAACCCCGCGCATAGCGGGAGCTTAGTGCACCGGGCTGCCCTTTAAATATAGAAGTCGGAGCAGCCTCATTAGGTTGAGATTGAGAAAGTAGTTCAGAGCGAGAATATAAAGAGAAAAGTAGTTTGTGCTAATAGGTTCATTGGAATTAGGCTCTAATACTATGTGAAAGAATTTTAGCATCTAACCTAAAATCTTACGGCACCAGATGGAGTAGCCGACGACCATTTAAACAAACCCTTACGCAATGATTAGAGACAAATGCAGATTTTATATCAAACAACATACTCATGAGAATCCAACCCTCACAAAAAATTTACAAAGAGGGAGACAAAGGTGGAGCTAGTATTTGAAATTTCTGGGTTCGGGATTTTAGTCTTTTTAAATTACCGAGTTCTAAATTAATAATTTGTACATATTCAATGAATTGTTAATACAACTTGTTTGGATCAGAGTTACTGGTTCGACCAAACCCGTAGCTCATCTTCTATCTCCTCCCTGAGGAAAGAGGTAATTTAATTAAATTAGAGTGGGTATCCACAATTTTCTCTTTGTTTCCATGGAGACTTCAATATTAGCTAGATCATAAAGAAGATGTTTATACACTTACTTGGAAGATCCCATGGATCATATTTGTAGATGTCAATTTGTTTGATGAGTTCGATGTTGATTTTTTTGTTTTCCACTTTACGTCGTAAATAAAACCCAACAAGCTCTTCATCAGTTGGATGAAATCGAAATCCTGGAAGAATTACATCTTCATTGTTCTCTTTGGTAGTTATTTTTGCAGCTTCCATATCTTCCACTTCCATAATTTCACTCTTTTCTTGCCCTTTTTTCACTCTATTATTCATCTTACACTCAATTACGTGCATGGATATCATACATATTGTTTATAGATGACTATTGATTACCCAAAAAAAAATGAGATGAACTTAAACAAAGTAGAAGGAGAATGATATACAAGGATGGTATTGTTGCTTGGTCAACCTCATGGATGTTATTAGTATATATAGGTGTGTGTATATATATACATATATATATATATATATATATATATATATATATATATATATAAGAAAAACTAAACTTAGCAGAGAAGTCAAGAACGACTAATAGGTGACATTATGTTATATTTGACGGACAATGGAATTCCTAATGAGATCTGAGTGTATGGTCGGCTCAGGTTTAATTCGCAGTACGTCAATAAACGAAACTATGTAAGTAGTTTCCTTTGCAACTTTATCTTTTAACTGTAGGAATTCCAATTATTAATCTCATTGTTCCATAATAGTACAAGATTGTATTTGACTGAAGATGACGTTAAGATGTACACTTTTTTCTGGAAAACATTCAAATATGTCATCGAACTATCAGAAATTATCTTATTCATTTCACTCGTTAATAGTTAGGTATAAAACTGGCATCACCGTGACACATTTGGTTCATTTGTGCTACTAAGCATTAACTGAATTACTATTACTACCAAATTTTGCCACGTAACATTATCTAAACCGTTCATGACTTACAGGCCCCCACCCCTCTCACCCCCTTTTACGAGTGACATATGTGGGATATTTTATTAAGCTCAGCGGTATATTGAGCCTTTTTTCATTCCCTTATCACATCCTAACCACTATTAACATCCCAAAAACTTCACCAAGAAAAGACATACATACTCTTAATTTACACACTCATATGTACTTTCACACCCGACTACATTAGTGTACTCTCTTTTAAATCAGTTTTTTTTTCTTAAAGAAATTTTATGTGTTTTTTAAATCTTTTTAAAGAGCCATAAAATACGTGAATATTGTGAATAATGTAGTATAAGGTTAGATTCATAATCCAATTAAATAAGAGAGTATAATTTTTTCATGTAAATAATAATAATTTAAAAAGAGGTTTTTCTGTTTACTTGTTTAATTAGCCAATTAAGAAAAATTTATTATTTGCTTCCAATACTACCGTTATCATTAAATAACTAAATTAAGTAATAGTTGTCAAATTTAAATTTTCAAAATATATATAATAAAGTTTATTTAGTAAAATAAACTCCTTATAAATATTTTTTAAAGAGGGGGTGTCAAGTCAATATGGACCAAGTAAAATAAAAAGGGAGGAGTATGAAAGTTAATCTATGGCTTCTTGAAAATACAAAAGCTGATGTCATGTTATGAAAGGGTTATAAGATGCATTAATTACCAGAGAAACTGTAGGGAAGGTGAAAGAACAGTGAAATACTACAGAGCTTTTAGAATTAGGGCTCTATGGTCATCACAAGCAACTGTGGGAGTCCACTAGTGTGGGTATTGGCATTGACTTGGAAAGTGGAAAGTGGAAAGTGGAAAGTGGAAAGTGGAAAGTTAGAAGAAACCATTTAATTCAAACAAGAACATTTCAAAGACCTTAGAAAAGTGCACAAGTAAATAAAAATTTAAAATAAATAAAAAATGCCAATCAATAGGAGTAATGCGTCGGCCCCCATTGTGGACCAAATGATTGTCTTGCTTGGAATCTCAAATCAAAGACGATTTTTCTCTCCATTTAACTTTTCTCTTTTTGGTTAACTAGACATATATAGTAATTATAGGAGTTAATAGTCACAAAAAAATCTAGTTCACACCTCAACTATCAATTGTTTCATTTTCCTACCTGATGAGGTTTAGGGTTGTCATGTAGGAAATTGAAACAAAGGATAGTTGAAACGTGTTTTAATACATAGATGGTGATGGTTCAGGTAGAAAAATGGAACAACTGATAGTTAAGGTGTGAAAATTATGAAAAAGCGATAGTTTAGGTGTTTTTTTTACCATTATCTCGAATATATATAAAAAACACAATTTACATGCTAGTTGGAACATTCAAGCTCCTTGGTAGTTCACAAATATTGTCTACCGGATTATTACTCCTTCCATTCTAATTTACGTGACATTATTTCTTTTTAGTCAATCTAAAAAGAATGACATATTTCTATATTTAGTAATAATTTAACTTTAAATTTTTCATTTTACACTTACTGAAATGATTTATGACCACACAAATATCTATAGCTTGTTTAGGACCACAAATTTCAAAAGTATTTCTTTCATTCTTAAATTTTGTGCCCAGTCAAACACATTCACATAAATTGGGACAAAGGAAGCACTACATATCAGTATTTGCCGGTCTAAAGTACGTTGGTCCCCAAAAGGTTTAAAGTGCCAAACATAATGAAGTACGATGAGACCATTGACCAAGAAGAGCACCTGACAATCTTTGAAACCACCATTAGTGGACACGATTTGCACCAGCATGAGATCAAATCCATCATGGTGAAGAAATTTAACCAAACTCATAAGGGGAGAACCTTCTTAGTATACTCATTTGCCCAAAAATTTATTGACTCATTTGCTACTCTTGCAGATACTTTTATTAAAGCCCATATTGTTGCTCGGAAGATCACGATTCACAAAGAGGACATTTTCACTATAAAACAACGAGGAGATGAGTTGCTCCATAGTTTTATTGAAAGGTTCCAACAAAAAAGGATGATGTTGCTAACTATTCTAGAAGATTGGGCATGCTTTTATAGATGGGCTGAACTCGAATAGTTCGAATGCATCTAGAAAATTAAAGGAAAGACTGAGGGAATAAAACATGGAATGAGGTAAATTATAGGTACACAAACGAGATGATAATTGAGGACGACCTCAAACCTAACACCTGAATCAAAGTAAGGGGACGGCCTCAGGAGAGGCCCAAAAATGTTATGCCTTTTAGGCAAAGGTAATCGAGAGAGCGGTATGAGCCTTACATGACTTCCCTAGAATCCGGAAAATGAGCTAGGACGGGTAGAACTCGATATGACAAGGGCTAGCAAGAAAAGACCATATAGGCGACTGTCGGTGGAATCTGGTCCACCTAGTGTCGCAACGCGAAAGAGATATGGTCTAATTCCATTCGATGGGACATGGACCTATAGTGTAAATAGCACGCCATTCCTGGGCATGAGATCGAGGAGTATAAACACATTCGGTATAAAGTGGCTGATTTATTTCGAGGATACCTAAAGTAAACTAGAATGACTAAAGAAAAGGAGATGGTGGTCCACGGAGGCCATCGTGTTACACCCCGTAAGTTTTGCATTTCAGTGTATCATCGTCGTTATCCTTCGATTATCATTATATAACTGTGTCTATATAAATTTTCCAAGAATCAACCAGGTTTGCAAGAAGCCATATTATTTGAAATGAAATCAGGATGGAAAATACTCCCGACATAATCAACGAGGCCAATATAATATATCAATCTAAACAAGGATAAACACAAACTTTAGTCTTTAAGATTAGAGTTCCTTTTGAAGGGACGTTGTTACTATTATGTTTATTCATAGATCATGCAAAAAGAATGAAGAAGTGAGCCTTAACATACCTTTGTTTCTTCGACAATGATAGCTTACAATTCTCCAACCGCTCTTTGAACAATTCCTATGAATTAGAGACAATTCGGTCAATATTGAGTTGATAAACTAACAATGGTTTCATTATGACATTGTATCAAAAACTTGATGTGCTTTAATTCTCATATCTTTTGCTAATGGTCATTCAATATCGGAATAACATACTTAGCTCTTTCTAGCTTCCAAATAGCCTAGCAACCAAACCATAACATCCCCTTGCCAATTAAAGTGCTAACTCGTAGATTCTTCCCCCCAACATTTAACTAATACACGAATAAGCTTAAGCACAAGAAAAGGAGTGTTAATATTAGTTTGAACAACAAGTATGACCTTGTATCCCGTCTCCTTATTCCCAAGAACAACCCTCAAATGTATAACAACTTTATATAAGTATTCTCCTTTACTTAACCTAGATTTTGATGTGGGGTTTGTGATGTAATCACATTGAAACCTTAGAACTATGTTGGTTGGGTTAGGGAGAGAGTTAGGGAAATGTTTGGTCAAAAAATGGCCAAAAATGGCCTTACAATCATTTAAAACCGAAGCAAAAATGGATCGTACAATTTGACTTCCAAAATCACGGTGAGGGTCTAAATTTGACAATCCATACATAATTGTATAACCCGTACATTTTGGCCGTCAAATTGGGATTCTGTAGATTTCATCAAATTTACTTTTCTTCGACTCGTTTAACTTCTATACACTCTGTTACTTCCATAGATAACCTATAAACTCTCATTATCCTTTCATAAGGTCACCTATCTTCCTGGAATGACAGTACCAATCGGGAATGTGATAGAATGTAAAACTATGAGGCGTATATTTCGTGTTGAGACAAATTGGTATCAGAGCATGAGGCTCATGAGTAAAAAGATGATGTCTTGTAGAGTCTTGCAGCTCGGTACGTAGATATCCGTTCCTATCTTTAAGAGTCTATGGGACATTTAGGAAATTTTGCTTCTTTTATTCTTTCATGCATTCTCGAATTTATTAAATTATTAATCTCTTTTGTTTCTCTCTTTATAACAGACAGTGAGGACTCTCTTAGCCGTAGGAGGAGATCAGACACCCGCACCCACACCTACACCCGTAGCTAGAGGTGGTGTATGAGGCAACGGTAGAGGGCGAGTTAGAGGCAGAGCTTGAGTTACAACACCAGCTTGAGGCCGAGCACTTGCAGCAGCTCAGGCCCGTGTTAGGGAAGAGTCTACAGAGCCGGAGGTTATTTCGGAGGATGATCATGTTCTGATTGATAAGGATGTCCAAGATCAGGATGATGGGATAGAGCCAGCTCAGACACCCCCGGGTTTTATTGCTACACCGGTACTTTAGGACACTCTGGTTCGTATAATGAGCTTTCTTGAGACTATAGCTCTAGGTATTCTACCAGTCACTTCTGATGGATCACATACTAGGGTTGGAGGACAGACTTCTGATCATACGGATATGCTTGGATTTTAGACACCGGAGGTCTAGCCAACACCTGGTGGGGTACCTAATTTCATAGGTGTGATAATATCTGGTCTTGCTTTGCCTACAACTACCCAGCCCATAATTTTCGTGAAGGAATAGAAGATGTTTGAACAATTTAGGAAGTTGGATCCTCCTATATATGATGGAGACTCATAGGATGATTTTTATGAGTTATGATTAGCTATAATGAGAGGTTGCACAACCTCAGTTTAGTGGAGTCTCATGGAGTGAATTACACTACTTTTTAGATGATTGGACCTGCCAAGTAGAGGTGCAGGTCATATGTTGAGACTAGACCAGTAGGATCCACTCCTCTTACTTGGGTTTTATTTATTAGGGATTTCTTGAAGAAGTTTGTGCCTCACAGTGTTAGAGAGGGGAGGAGAGCTTAGTTTGAAGGGTTAATCCAGGGGCATATAACTATGAAAGAGCATACACGATTCCATGCTTTCTCTCGCTATGCTTTGATGATGCTTCCTAATGAGACTGAGAGGGTGAGAATGGTTGTCATATGTTCCACCTTCCAGTAGATTGTTGAGGAAGTTAGAGGCTGAGTTTATTAGGCGTGAGGATTATGATTAGCAAGGATTATGTTCCATCACTATTCATGTTTCTACTCCTGTTGGGAATTTGGTAGTGGAAGACCGGGTATATCTTGGTTGTGTAGTTATTTTGATGGGGTATGACACTTAGATAGACCTAAAATTTTTGGATATGGCAGATTTTGATGCTATTCTAGTTATGGATTGGTTATCCCCATATCACGTGATCTTGGAGTGCCATTCCAATATAGTTACTTTATCTATGCTGGGTATTCCTCGATTAGAATGGAAGAGTGCTCTTAGTCAATATCTGAAGAAAGTAATATCATTGCTTAAGGCTCAGAAGATGGTAGAAAAATGGTATCTCTCTTATTTGGCTTATATTCGGGATATGAGTGCGGAGAATCGTCCATTAGAGTTAGTTCTAGTAGTGAGAGAGTTTCCAGAGGTGTTTTCTACATATCTTCCTGGTGTTCCACCCGATCATGACATTGATTTCAATATTGATTTAGAGGTGGGCAGTCAACCTATTTCTATCCCGTCATATTGGATTGCACCGGCCGAGTTAAGAGAGTTGAAGGAGGAAATGTAAGATCTTTTGAGTAAGGGGTTTATTCAACCCAGTGTTTTTCTTTGGGGTGCTCCTGTGTTTATTGTGAAGAAGAAGGATGTACTATGCGTATGTGGATCAATTATCGGCAATTGAACAAGGTGACTATCAACAACAAGTATCTGATACCTCACATTAATGACTTATTTGATCAACTTCAGGGTGCTTCAATCTTTTCTAAGATTGATTTGAGGTCTCGTTACAATCAGTTGAAGATTAGGGCAGAGGATGTTCTTAAGACGACTTTCTGGACTCGTTATGGGCATTATGAGTTTTTGGTGATGTCATTTTGGTTGACGAATGCGCCTGCAACCTTTATGGAGTGAATGAATGGGGTGTTCAAGACTTTGATTCATTAGAGATTGTTTTCATTGATGATATTTTGATCTATTATCGGAGACAGGAGGAGCACGAGCAACAATTGAGGATTGTGCTTGATATTCCGAAGGAAAAGCAACTTTATGCCAAATTTAAAAGTGTGAGTTCTGACTCAGTTCGGTAGCTTTCTTGGGGCATGTGGTGACTAAGGATGGTATCATGGTAGATTCAAATAAGATTGAGGTGGTTCAGCATTGGTTTTGGCATGTTTCGGTCACCGAGGTTTAGAGTTTTATTGATCTTGTAGGTTATTATTGATATTTCATGGAGGGGTTTTCATCCATGCAGTACCATTGACTAGACTGACCCAGAAAGAGGTAGCATTTCAGTAGTACGAGGAGTGTAAGGCGAGCTTCCAAAAGGTCAAGGCTTTATTGACTACCGCTATGATTTTGACCTTACTAGTTGAGGGAAAGAGCTTTATGGTATATTGTGATGCTTCTGGGGTAGGTCTTGGGTGTCTGTTGATGCAAAAAGGGAAGGTGATAGATTATGCTTCAAGCCAATTGAAAGTGTATGAGAAGAATTATCACACTCATGACTTGGAGTTAGCAATAATTATATTTTCTTTAAAGATTTGGAGGCACTATCTCTATGGGGTGCATTGTGAGGTATTCACGGATCATCATAGTCTTAGTATATATTCAATAAGAGGGATCTCAATTTGAGGCAGCGTAGGTGGTTGGAGTTAAGGATTATGACTGACTATCTTGTATCACCCAACCAAGGCTAATGTGGTGGCGTATGCCTTGATGCGAAAGGTGGTGAGCATGGGTATTTTGGCTATGTTATATGTGGGAGAGCATCCTTAGGCAATGGATATTCAATCGTTGGAAAATCAGTTGTGAGGTTTGATATTTCAGAGCCCAGTAGGGTTTTAGCTTGTGTGGTGGCGTGGGGATGTAAAGAAGTCTGTGACCTTAAGTGTCCAACATGAGCCACAAGGTGATTTGCTAGGAATGCCGAAGATTTTCAATCATCCTATGGTGATATGCTTAATATGGAATGGAGTGTGGAGTAGAGTTGAAGAAAAGACTTGAAGATCCAATAAGTGCCATTAATTTTCGGCGTTTATGTAGGTCTTGGCCGAGACCATTTTCTTTTAGCTTACTTTTAATTCTTAGCTTAATTACTAGTTCTCCTTATAACTTAATTACTAGGTCATGTAATATGATTTGATGACTAAGTCGAGAACCATCTAGAAGGAGAAACTTCCAAGAAGGTAATTCATGAACTAGCTGGTTCATGCACTTATCTACATGGATGACACAAAAGGGTGGCCTAGGGAACATGAAGAGTTGGACGAGCATTCCCCCTTTTCCATTCGATCGAGATACATGCTAGACGGAGAATCTTTCAACATTTCCCAATGAGGTAATTCATGAACTAACTAGTTCATGCACTTATCTACATGGATGACACAAAATGGTGGCCTAGAGAACATGAAGAGTTGAGTCTTTTCCCTTTTCCCAAGCGGCCAAACCTCTCCCAGTTTCCTATTTCATCCTAGATGCATTGTATGTCTATCTTGTTACCTCTTCTAGAAGGGTTAGAACTAGTATAATTAGGAGATGTAGTTGATGAAACGAGATATTGAAGTTTTATGAAATATATTTGAGTTTACTTAAATTTGCTAAGTTTTCAACTTTTGTGTTGTTATCTTAGTTGGACCTTTTGTGGTACAACTCTTGGTCCTTTTATGGGACACTTCTTGATCTTTTTGTGGTCCCAATTCCGGTCCTTTTATGGTCCAAACCCTCAGTGTAAGTTTAGTTAGAAATTTTGTGATCTAATTATACCTAAGCCAAGGTTCTATCCGGTTACTTGTTACAAACACATTGATGGTCTTCTCGGCCTACATTACCTTACCCGTACATGAATTTGTTTATCAATTTTGAGCCCTATCCTTGTCCAAACTGCCTAATTCCTTTCACACCGATATACTCTAACATTTCCACAACTCACACCCAAAACCCCAACCAATTCCCCACCGTCCCGATCGCACCCCTATTCTTCCAACTTTACTGTCCTGACCAGTTTCCGCCACCTTACCACCACCCAACCACCAAACCACCAACATAACCTACAATGTGTGTAGTTCATCCCCTCCCAACGTCTTAGCCAAACACCCTTCAAATTCACCTACATACCCCCACCAAACACACACTGCCCGAAAACCCGCCAACCTCCATTTGACCCCCATTTTCATATCCACCCGGTCCCGATCCAACTCCACCCACCTAACCATACAATCCCCTCCTTAGATACATCAGTTTGGTATCAGAACAAGGATTTCCTGTCCCATGCCTTAATGCTATGGCTAACGTAAATGAAAAACTTCGGAGGACCATAAGTGACCTTTTTGCGGAACAAACGCATATCTTGAGAAGAGAATTTATGGGCCGTGTTGTGATTAATGATGCCAAGTCCGGGGAGGAGGTTGCACAAAATAACTCGAGGCATGAAAGAAAAGATGTCCAAGACAACCCGAGGTATGAAAGGGAAGATGACCGAAGTCTACGATTTGATCTTTCAACTTTTGAAGGAAATATGGACCCGGAAGAGTTTCTTGAATGGTTAAGGGCCATTGAAAGGATTTTTGAATACAAGCAATATGATGACCAAAAGTGTTTTAAGGTTGCTACATTGAAGTTGAAGGAATTCGCTTCTGTGTGGTATGAAAACCTCAAAACAAGCCGGAAGAGGAATGGGAAAACCAAGATTAAATATTGGGACAAACTAAAGAAATATTTGAAGAAGAAGTTCTTGCCAAGGGAGTATGAACAAGACCTATACTTCAAGCTCACCAAACTTCGTCAAGGAGTTCTTAAAGTTGAGGAATACGTTCGAGAGTTCAAGAAAGTCACCATGCTTTGTGACTTAGAAGAAAAGGAGGCTCAAAGGATTGCACGATTCATTTGAGGCTTGAACGTGGCCATTTAAGAGAAGCTCGAAGTTGTAACATACAACACATTTGAAGACGTATGTCACTTAGCACTCAATTTTGAAAAACAACAAAAGAAAGGTACCCCAAAATCCTGTTTAAAGCCCACTATTGTTAAAAAAAAAGGCAGTATCTCTTTCACTAACCCATTGTATAGCCAAGAAAGTGTAGAGAAAGATAAAGGAAAGAAAGTAGAGGTTACAAAAGGGGTAGATAGAAGTAGAAAAAAGGTGTTTTAAATGTAAAGGATTAGGACACTTTGCAAATGAATGTCCTAACCCTCGGGTAATGACTATCGAAAAGTATCAAGATTATGGGGATTCCTTTGTTATTGAGGAACCCGAAGTCAAGGAGGTCCTAGAGGAAGATGTTGATCTTGTGGAAGAGGGTGAAAGTTTAGTACTCCGACGTATGTTGAGTGTTCAACTTGAAGAACATGAGGAAACACAAAGAGAGAAACTATTTTACACTCGATGCAAGGTAAATGAAAAGGTACTTAATATGATCATTGATGGAGGAAGCGGTACCAATGCGGCTTTCATGGAAATGGTGGACAAATTGAAGTTGCTACCTGCAACCATCCTAAAACATATTCTCTCTAATGGTTGAACAAAGACAAAGGGCCAAAGGTAATTAAACAAGCTATTGTTAGTTTTTGGGTTGGTAAGTATGAAGATGAGATATGGTGTGACATCCTACCTCTGGATGCTTGTCATATTTTATTAGGTCGGACATGGCAATTTCATAGAAAAGTGCAACATGATAGAGAAAAGATTATCTATTCTTTTCAAAATGATGATAAGAAGATCCGGTTGATACCATTGTCACCCAGTGAGGTGAAGAAAATGAAGATCCAAAATGCCAAGAAACGTAAGGAAAAGTATGAGACCCTCTTGCTTAATGCATCAAAGATAAAAGATGAATTGATGAAGGGGAGTTCAATAGGTGCATTACTGCGCGAGGAGAAGAAGAGTCTTGTGGGAGATATGGTTGAAGATGGAGACTCAAAGGAACTCTTGAAGAAATCTAAAGATGTGATCCCAGATGATATTGCTCTCGGATTACCACCAATTAGAGCCTATAAATATCATCCGGAAGAGGCTAAGGAGTTGCAAGAACAAATGCAAGAATTACTAGACAAAGGCCTTGGCCGAGATAGCCTTAGTCCATGTATGGTACCCACCTTCTTGGTACCAATGAAAGATGGAACTTGGCACATGAGTATTGATAGCCGAGCGGTCAAAAACATCACCGTGAAGTACAAGTTTCCTATGGCAAGATTGGATGATCTTTGGGATGAATTGAGTGGGGACAAATTGTTCCCCAAGATAGATTTGAGGAGTGCCTACCATCAAATGAGGATACGAAAGGAAGGTGAATGGAAGATGGCTTCAAAAACCAAGTATGGCTTGCACGAATGGCTTGTGATGCCATTTGTATTGTGGAATTCTCCCAGCTCTTTCATGAGGCTCATACACGAGGTGCTACGACCATTCATAGGGTACATAGTATCATCCGAGGGCATTCATGTGAATCCATCCAAGGTGGAAACTATCCAGAGTTGGCCCGAGCCTACGAATGGAAGTGAGGTAAGAAGTTTCCATAGTTTGGCTCATCGTTTCATTCAAGATTGTTGTACCATTGCTACCCCTATCAATGAACTATTGAGAAATAGTGAGTTAAAATGGTCCCAAGGAGCAAAAAGAACTTTGGAAACCTTGAAGGGAAGGATATGTGAAGCACCGTCTCTAGACCTTGATAAGCTATTGAAATTGAGTGTGATGCTAGTGGAATTGGTGTTGCTGCCGTCTTGATTAAAGACAAAATATCCATTGCTTTCTCTAGTGGAAAATTTGGCGGTGCACGGCCCAATCATTCAACTTATGACAAAGGATTTTTTATTGTGAGATCCTTGGTCGAATGAGGACATTATTTGAAGTCAAATCCTTTGTATTGTATTTGGATCATTTGGTTTGTCCATACATAGATGACGAGAATTTGAGCGCAAATTCTATTAAAGAAGGGGAGTATGATGTAAAGAAGGTCGTGAGCTTAAGTATCCAACATGAGCCACGAGGTGATTTGTTAAGAGTGCCAAAGATTGCCGATCATCCTATAATGATATGCTTAATGTGGAATGGAGTGTGAAGTGGAGTTGAAGAAAAGACTTGAAGATCCAAGAAGTGCCATTAATTTTCGGCTTTTATGTAGGTCTTGGCCGAGACCATTTTCTTTTAGCCTACTTTTAATTCTTAGCTTAATTACTAGTTCTCCTTATAGCTTAATTACTAGGCCATGTAATAAGATTTGATGACTAAGACGAGAACCATCTAGAAGGAGAAGATTCCAAGAAGGCAATTCATGAACTAGCTAGTTCATGCACTTACCTACATGGATGACACAAAAGGGTGGCTTAGGGAACATGAAGAGTTGGCCGAGCATTCCCCCTTTTCCATTCGGTCGAGATACATGCTAGAAAGAGAGGCTTCCAATGTTTTCCAATGAGGTAATTCATGAACTAACTAGTTCATGCACTTATCTACATAGATGACACAAAAGGGTGGCCTACATAACATGAAGAGTTGGGTTTTTCCCTTCTCCCAAGCGGCTGAACCTCTCCCCCTTTCCCATTTCGGCCTAGATGTATTGTATGTCTATTCTTGTTACCTCTTATAGAAGGGTTAGAACTAGTATAAATAGGGGATGTAGTTGATGAAAAGAGACATTGAAGTTTTATGAAATATATTTGAGTTTACTCAAATTTTCTAAGTTTTTAACTTTTGTGTTGTTATCTTAGTCGGACCTATTGTGGTCCAACCGTTAGTCCTTTTGTGATCCAAACCTCCGTACTTTTGTGAGCCACCCCTTGGTACTTTTGTGGTCCAAACCCTTGGTGTAAGTCTAGTTAGAACTTTTGTGATCTAACTTTACCCAAGCCAAGGTTCTATCCGGTTACTTGTTACAAACACATTGAAGGTCTTCTCGGCCTACATTACCTTACCCGCACACGAATTTGTTTATAAATTGTGTACCCTATCCTTGTCCAAACTGCCTAATTCCTCTCACCCCAATACACTCCAACACTTTCCCAACTCACACCTAAAAGGTTGTCAACCGACTCCTCCTACAAACACCCGAAACCCCCAACCAATTCCCCACCATCCCGATCGCACCCCTATTCTGCCAACCTTACTGTCCTGACCAGTTTCTGCAACCTTACAACCACCCAACCACCAACATGTCTAATTCATCCCCACCAAATGCCTTAGCCCAATACCCTCTAAAATTAATCCCCCCACCACCAAACACACACTGCCCGGAAACTCGCCAACCTTGATTTGACCCCATTTTCGTATCCTCCCAGTCCCAATCTAACTCTGACCCACCTAACCATACAATAGATTTCTTATATACATCACTCGGTCTTCTTTATTGGACAAGATTAGGTCTCAGCAATTGATGATGTGAAGTTGTGTAGGATTTATGATAAGGTGTTGCGAGGAGAGGCTACAAAGGCTATTCTTGATGGCGATGGTATTTTGAGGATCAAGGGTCGAGTTTGTGTTTCTAGGGTGGGTGATTTGACTAGATTAATTATGGATGAGGCTCACAGTTTGATGTATTTTATTCATCCAGGGGCTACAAAGATGTATAGTGACTTGAAAAAACATCATTGGTGGTGTAGGATGAAGAGGGATGGTGGAGTTTGTGTCTCGGTGTTTGAATTTCCAGCAAGTGAAATATGATCATAAAAAACCTGGTGGGGTGATACAGAGGATGCCCATACTCGATTGGAAGTGGGAATAGATTGCTATGTACTACCTTTAATTAAGATAAGTTGGCTAAGATTTACATCCGGGAGATAGTTTAATTGCATGGGGTGCCAATTTCTATCATTTTGGACCGAGGCACGCAATTTACTTCTCATTTTTGGCGATCATTGCAAAAGGAGTTGGTTACTAGAGTGGAGCTCAGTATAGTCTTCCACCCCCAGACTGACGGTCAGTCTGAGCAGATTATTCATGTTCTTCACGATATGTTTCGAGCATGTGTGATTGACTTTGGTGGTCATTAGGAACAATTTCTACCCTTGGCGGAGTTTTCTTACAACAATAGTTATCACTCGAGTATTGAGATGACACCATTTGAGGCTTTGCATGGTAGAATGTGTCATTCTCTTACTGCATGGTTTGATGCTTTCGAGGTTAGACCATGGGGTACTGATTTTGTGATTCTTTGGAGAAGGTTAAGTTGATTCAAAATTGGCTTCTCACATCTTAGAGCAGACATAAGTGTATGCGAATTAAAAAGTCCATGATTTGGAGTTCATGGTTGGGGAGCGAGTTCTATTGATGGTTTAACCTATGAAGGGTGTGATGAGGTTTCAGAAAGAAGGGAAAGTTTAGCCCGAGGTATATTGGGCCTTTTGAGATCATTCACAGGGTTGGTGAGATAGCCTACGAGTTGGACTTTTACCTCCTGGGTTATTGAGTGTGCACCCTATATTTCATATGTCGATGCTGAAGTAGTACCATTCGGATGGTTCTCATGTGATTCGATAGGATTCAGTGATGCTTGATCAGAATTTAGCATATGAGGAGGAGCCTATAGCTATTTGAGATAGGCATGTGTCAAAGATAAGGTCGAAGGAATTAACTTCCGTGAAAGTGAAATAGAGGAATCACCCCACGGAGGAAGCTAGTTGTGAGACTGAGTCTAATATGTAGGTTAGGTACCCTCAGCTTTTTGAGAGTTCAGGATAGATTTCCTCAACTTGGCCTGCTTCACCGGTGTGAAATATTCTTTCAAGAATGCTTCCAAGAGTTCATCCCAAGTGCATATAGACCTGGGTGGAAGCTTGTTCAACCATTGAGATGCTTCCCCAAATAGTGAGAACGGGAACAATATCAGTCTTAATGCATCTCCTAACACACTCTTCTGTTTGGATAAGGTATAAATAATCAACACATTCTTCACATGAGTTTGTGGGTCTCATGATCAAGCCCATTGAACAACCCCATATTTGCCAACATCTGAAACATTAATGGTGTCATAGAGAAGGTTACTTCTAAAACAGCTGACGGGATGATTGCATTGGCATACCTAAATTTCGCTGGCACGGAAGCTTCCTCGATCCAAACTCCAAAAGGGTTGTGTGCAATATCGACCATCATACTGAAACACGAACAAACAAATTAATTGGTCTAAAGTTTGTACCACAAATAACAAACTAATACTAGTTTACCAATTGCTCCCTAGAAATGGTGCCAAATTATGATAATTCTCAATTGTACTCTCATACAAGAGTACAACGATCTTCATTGTAATTATTGGAAGTATTTCCGAGTCAAATTATATAGAGAGCAATTATATGAGGTTGTTAAGTCTAAGTTCATTTATCTATGCATAACACAATGCCAACTATCTTTATAAAGTGGTTTTGACTAATACTACAACTAAGAATTGTAATCTAATAAATAATAATGTGTAGTAAAGATAGGTTGCAATCAATAGACGAGAAACCTAGGGTTCCACCGCCTCTACGAATTCATTCAACTTCATTGATTCATGTGGATTAGTTATGAGCGACTAATTGTTAAGCTACATTTGTTCATACGCTAAGGTCTCCCAACATAGGCGTATTTTTACTTAAATCATATCCCTACTCGTTAAGCATGTAGTGGTGATTATTCCAACAAATCTTTGGGATGAGATAAATTATTCTTAGTGATCTCTATTAGTTTGACGCTTCAATTCCTTGGGTAGTCTAGCCAACCCGCTAGTTGATTCAAACCCTAGATATGTTCTTCTTTCCCAAGAAAGAGTGCAAGGCCACAACCAAAAGCGTGCGCAAGGCCACAACCAAGAGCGTGCACTCTCTTGATTATAAAAATAAGAACAAATTTAATTAGAATAATTAAAATGCTAACACTTTAACCACAAACGAATCAAGAAACTAAATGAAATACATAGATTTATCTTAAACCCTAGATAGGTGTTTAGCCGCTCATGATAGACTCACAAATAAATAAACAATAATAACTCATCATATTAATCATGAGAAGAAAATAAAGAGTTTAAAGGCGAACACGAGATTGGATTCCTCCGGACTTGTGTTGCTTCTCTCCACAATATTCTCTCAACAATCTTCTATTGTTTTTCCAAGAAAGAGATAATAAAAAATGAACTAAGTGTTGCTATTTATAATATATTACAAAATTATAATTTTTGGACAAAAATCTCCTTGGCTTGCCCAGCACTGCGATTTCGCAGTAAGTAGTGCTAAACACAATTTTTTTCTCTTAAACTTCGTAGAAGATATCGTACTAGTTTTCTCAATCTTCAACTCTCTGAAGTTTTTCTCTACATAGAATGCAACTTCGCACTAGCTACTGCAGGACACATTATGAATTTGTAGTGAATGCTGCCGAAACCATCCGACTTTGTAGTAAAGATCGTTGGACGCAACCAACTTACCGGTAAGTTACAAACGCAATATATTTGCTGTACCTTCCCATTTTGGTTCCAACTTCTCCTTTAAGCTCGTTTTCACTTCGTTTTCCATCATTTTCGGCCTCGAACTCTTCCATTATTCATAAAACCTGAAACGCAATAAAATCACATAAGATCGAATGTAAATAGCCATTAAAAACAATTAAACTTTAAGTAAATGATGTTGATTAAGTGGTAAAATCACCACTTATCACCTTATTCACCTGAACTGGCTCCTTCTTCGGAATATCCTGAAGGTATGGAGACACATCACTAGCATGGCCTTGAGCAACAACTGGTGCTCGACTTCTAGCTGGTACACTAGCACAAACTCTACCCCTACCTTACCCTTACCTCAAACCCTGCATCATCCACATGCAATAACCTTGATATTGGGTGTGGGTGTGGGTGTGGGCTCCTAATCTCCAGCCGCGATCGAACGAGTCTTCAACATCTATCAGAGAATAAATTAATGAAATTTAGAATTCAATAGAGTCAAGTATGCATGATAATGAATGAAAGATTAGAAGTTTCCTAAATGTCTTATAACATCTCAAAGATATGTATGGAGGTATTTGTATCCATCCGCAAGACTTTACTAGACATTACTCTTGTACTCATGAGATCGATGAACCTATGTCTCTAATACAAAATTGTCACCATCCACTAGTAGCTCACCCAAAACTCTCCGAATGGCCTCCTCAACGGCCTACGAAGTCTCAAGATCCACTCGTGCTAGGAATATATTCTATACACAAAAAGGGTGCAACAAGTGTAGTGTGAGTATGAGGAAACAACATGTACTCATCAGCTATTAGTCTGATACAAAGATTCAACCACTAACCATAAGTTCAAGATTCAAAATGACAAACCTCTAAGTGCATAGATTCGTTCAAGTAGTTAACTAGGCAAGATAATATGATTCAATAAGCAATTTAGACAAGTCAAACAAACAAGAAATCAATGATATGTTATGGTATGAAAATGCTAAGTAAATTCAAGGACTTTTTCCTCATCACCAATACACACACGTTCATATACTATGAATCATGACCCATTGGGGACTCACAAGGTTACACCTCATAGTTTTCTGACATGACACGCCATCGACTAACTAAGCTATCCCGAGAAGGTATGATACTTTATGGAAGGATATTGTTATATCCCGTAAATTCGCGCATTGAATATACCTTAAGTTAAGAATCCTAAGATAAGGAAGAACGTTCTATTTGTAAAATTAAGGAATGGTCGAGTTAAACCCGAAGAAATTATAAGAGTTTAAGAGAGCCGTTAAGCTCTTCGTGCTTGCAATCCTAACGTTGAGTGCGTCATGTCAAGCCGATGTAAGATGAGAAAAGTATAATGTTCATAAAAAGTATAAGGAAGACCTTGGGCCAAAGTTGGAAGCATATCCAAAAGATTCGTTTGAGGACCCAATTAATCAACTTAAGTTCTGATGACTCGAGCCCTGTTTAAAGGGCCATTTATAACATAAATTGATATTAAGAATATCTTTGGATGGTAATATGTCATTAAGATCAAAGAAAGTACATCTTGGCATAGTTTGACGAAGTTAGGAGGATACACTAAGTGTTTTAACCCACGGGTAAAAGAGTTGAAATGAAGAATGATTAAATTGTGTCAAGTAAACTATTCTTATTCCTATGTGAGTTCATTAAATGAGGGTTAATGCCTCTAGTTATTGTTACTTATGTCTACTAACCCTAACTTACCTTTCCAAGCAAATTTAGGTTTTTTTGACTTAAGTTAGCGTTTGCAACCATCAACAAATCTTGAAAGAATGAAAAATAAGTAAAACTAAAATCCATTTTGCATATAATTAATATCAAACACCCATCATTAGGTCCACAACCTTATTATGGAACTTAGCTACTCATAACGTTTACTACAAGACAAAACATATAAGAAGTCATTAAAACCTTACAATGAATAACAAAAGATGAAAATTTGTAATCTTGTGTCTTAAAAGCATCAAAACTATGGAGTATTCAAAGAACTATAATCATGTGTCAATGATATGAGAGATAGCAGTCTAAAAGAGCCTACATTAACTATTTATAGTACCCCAAAGTCGTGGAAAATAACTTGAGAGATCTGTCCTGATGTCCTATTTCACTGGATCAGACCGTAAACTGAGACCGTGAAAATATTCACAGTCCATGAATTCTTCAAGCCACCGTGAAACTAAAAGTTGTCTGACTGAATCTTCATTTCACGCTTCATTTTGACGGACCGTGAAACATTTCACGGTCCATGATTTGTTGCCGTGATTTTCTCTTTTGCTGAGAAGCTAAATGATGAGATGTTGTACTTTTGTTTCACGGTAAGTTTTACTGGTCATATAATAGTCTATGGTCCATCTTTCCTATCGTGAAATGGGTCCTTCAGCTATAATTCTCTTTTTTACATTTTTGGCTCCTTTTCACGTAATTCTTACGACTTGCACTTATCTGACCTTGAATACCTCAAACATGACATAAAACACATTGAAACGATACACTTTACTTGAAAAACAAGTAAAGCTTACCATAAAAGCCTCAAATGAGTCATAATTTTACGACACATCAGCACCTCCAACTTAAAGTCTTTGCTTGTCCTCAAGCAAGTAAAACGATACAGACTACTAACACAATAGCTTTGATATCACAAAGTAAGAATGTCTACAGTGGTTTTGGCAAGTAACTACTAGTACATACTTCTTATCAAAAGTGACTCCCTCTATATCCTCATTATTACAACTCAAAATTATTGCAACTCACGATGAAACTTCACTCAATGACATCATGTTATTAGAGGAACCATTGTGCACATGAATCACAATTTCCATAAAGTCAATCAATTTTAAAGAATCTACCAACCCTTATTCACTCGCATAGATCAAAGAAAGTCCCAAACACAATATATACAAGGAAAATTGGGACAAGAGACTAAAGAGGATAGAAAGCACTCACACTCACAAAGAACTTCACACACTACACATGCAAATGTCGTATGCATGCCCTTATTTTCAGTGCCTTTGATTTTGGAAAGTTCGGTTATGATCACACTTGGACTTTTTCCAGCTTGTAATATAGGCTTTGGGATGGGTAGGATATATATTTGGATAATAGTGACTCACCCTTCTTGAACACTACACTTCACTCACCTTTATTAGCCTTTCTTCTCCTTCTTTTTGATCCTACTACTTCAGTGTGGTTTATCGAACTACTTCATTTATTTCTCTTTTTGTGCAACGTTTTTAGCAATTGTTTTTCTTTTTTTTAGCTAGTTATTTACATCAACCACACCGACTCATGTACTAGGTAACTCACTTTCACCCCAAACTTAGGCTTTAGGCC
Source organism: Anisodus tanguticus (assembly GCA_034509755.1). Classification (NCBI taxonomy): domain Eukaryota; kingdom Viridiplantae; phylum Streptophyta; class Magnoliopsida; order Solanales; family Solanaceae; genus Anisodus; species Anisodus tanguticus. The sequence continues at coordinate 39,310,592 of CM067542.1, forward strand.
TCATTTTCTACATATTTCTCATATGACCCCCCAACTTAGGCTTTTAGCCTCTCTTTCATCATTTCAAAGTGTCAAGTAGGGAACAGGTGCAATAACGGTAATATTTCAAACAAAGGGTAGAAACTCATTAGCGGCTAGTCAAGAAATAGGTCTAAAGGCTTAGAATGGGTGACTAGGGATCATTTATGTAAACATGTTAGGCTCACTAAAGGAAAAAAGGCTCAAAAAAATACAAATAAAGCCTAGGATCATTTGAACAACCAATCTATGTTTAGAAATTGATCATGACTAACTAGGCATGTTCTAGATTGGAAGTACAGTAAGTAAACAAATTTTAACAACTCACAACACAATGTCATAAGGAATGTTCTGCTAATTTAATTTGACAACCAATTAAGTCTTCAACACACAAGGTAACCCAATACTCAGATTGTCATGAAAAGAACTATGAATATCAATTAAGCAACACCTTTTGAGTACACATCATAAATATTTGGAGAGAAGTATTTAGATTTCAAAACATTATACATGCCATAATTTACTCAAACCACCACCACCACATATGTCACAAATACTCTACTTTATTTAAATAACAACCTAAACATGCCAGGTTCAACAGAAATTAAACACCTTCAGGAAAAACACCATGGCAAAGAAAAGTCGAGGAGAGTAAAACTAACACATATATACACCAAAACCAAGGTATCCCACCCCCAACTGCAAAAACATGCATTTTCCCCAATCCAATAAAATAAGAATAGATGGTAGGAGCTTCCTAGAGCATGCTAGGCACTGTGATCATCAGTGTGAGCCACAACTGCATCCGCAACTGTATCAATGAGTATGGAAAGTGGGGCTGATTGGCTATGCTCAGGAAAATCTGGGTCTGGTCTAGTGAAAACCTCAAGTAATATAGGATGGCTTTGCATGAATTGCTCACCCAAATCTATGCTGGATGAGGCTCGTGTGAAGTGAGTATCTATCCGAGATGGCTTGATATTTTGTCTATACTGATCATCCTTATCAACTTCTAAATCCTCCTTATCATCATCATAACGTGGCCTCTTGCCCCTAGTCGGAGGTGGAGAATCATCACTTGTCAACCTCATGATCGGCACTACTACTGCCAAATTTATCACTTTATCAAGGGCAGGGTTTGTAGTTATTATCCCACCTCTCAACTGAAGCTCACCCACATCTTCCCTCGGCTGGGTCAAAGCACTCAGAAGTGATCCCATGTCAACAACAAGACTTTCTTTCTCTAGCTCTATCACTGGGCTCTCGATACCATCACTTAGAATTCAGATGTTAACGTGACACTACTAAAGACTCTTCTAATGGGTCCAGAGCCTTCTTGATTGCCTTGGCTACAAGGCCCCTTAAGTCTAGCAATAAGCTAGTCACCTGTCTATCTGCTCGGTCACCTTTGACGTAAGAGTCATGGAAATTCTGTTTGGAAAAAAGGATCAAAGTGTCGCTTAGAAAAGTGGTAGATGTGGAAGGAGCAACTGATGTAGTTGGTCCAACCGAAGATATAAGCATCACTATATTGGCTGGTGGTTTAGTGGTGGTCTCAACTACAGTAGTGACCTCAACAGGAGCAGTAGACTCACCATAAGTCTCATAAGTAGCCTCGGGTAGTGTCTCTCCTGGTCCTGATATACAGACTGAGACTGTGTCGGCATCAATGTAGGCACAGTAGTGAGCTGTGTGGCATGGAGAAGATCATCTTTTCTTTTTATCAGATCATAAACATGTCATAACTTAGTGTAGTGATTATGGAGGGAAAACTTCAGAATATTTGCTTTGCGGCATAATCTAGTGATGAGATACACGAAAACCAATGATGTATCTGAGTGTTTTGCCTACTGGCGGATCTCTTCCGCAATAAGTTTACCGATGTCAATCTAGTACTGAGACATAATGGACGCCACTAGAATTGCCCTATCATGAGTGAGCTGATTATCTGATTGAGTAGCATAGAATTTGTTGATGAAAATGCTGCAGCTGAACTTTTCCTCAACGATGAGGTCTGACTTCTTAGTTGTGGCCTTAGTATTGGTACACTAGTCAGGATCTCCCCATGCAATTAGTGCAGTGACCCATGGAAACTCCTTTTGTTGGTCTTCTTTTCCCCATCCAGTTTATAATCCAACTTGTCAGTGTTCTCCGGTGGTACATAATCTTTCCCAAAGTAGAAATGGTTGATTGCTCTACTAGATATGTCAATCTTTACCCATCTCATCTTAACCTTATTCAAACTTATCAGATTCTTTTCCTGTTCCACTGGCTTGAATCAGTTATTGATCTTGACTCTATAGTTAGTATAGAACTCTCAGACAATACTCACCAAGAGGAGCACTGATAAATTCCCATTTGTATAACTTGATTATGGATAGGATGTTTGGGAACTTATCCAACCGCTCGAAGCTAATCCTCTTTTCTTCATAGATGTTTCTCCTTGTCTGACCTCTAGTTTTGGTTGGTTCTATCCCTTTCTCATATATATCTGTCAACCCTTCCACAAAAAATATAATGGAGTTCTCATACCTTAACTTCATCCTCCGTTCATTTTGTCTCAACACCTTCTCACTATCTGGCTCTTCCTCAGTTTGTTATTCCAGGAGGTCAGAACTCTTCTACACTTCAGCACTAGAACTCTTAGTGGATGAGAGTGAATCCCTCTCATAATATTTGGGGGATTTTGAAGCATGTGCTTCATTTCTCCTTTTGGATACCCTTATTAGAGGAATATTATATTCTCTATTTTCATTTTCGGAGTCAGTTGGCGAGTCATGAACTCTCGTGTTTATCGGTGATTGACATGTGCCCCTGCCCCGTCCAATTTTTTCACCACCCGTTTTTACTGGATTTTTTGGAGGCATACTTGTGGAAGACAACACATAGTAAGCAAACAAAAAAACTATGTAAAGAAAATGCAAGCAAAGTGTTTTTGTGATTTTTTATAATGATTAGAAACAGGAAAATAAACAAAAGCTAAAAATGAAAAAGAAAATTGTTGGAGTTAAGTCAGTTAACTGACAGTCAGTGGCCATAAAATTATTTCACGGTCCATAAAACCTATCGTGAAATTGAAACAGTGAGGTTATCTTGCAGACATCATTTGACGGTAAGATTTCACGACCCGTGAAATATTTCACCGTACGTGAAACATATCATGAAATTGAAATAGTGAGAATTTTTATTGAGAGGACTTTCATGGTAAGAACTCACGGCTCGTGAAAAATTTCACATTCCGTAAATCCAACAATAAATGTCTGTATGCGGACCTGCTCCTTTCTTGTTGATTTTTTAAAAGTGTTTTGAACACATTCACAAAGTCGGTATGCAAAATTTCCACTTTTATCACATATGTTACTCACTCTCATAGATACCCTCACAAAAAATTGGGAGTTACTCAGACTTATCCCCCTTTTATCAAAAATTCTCTTAGAAACAATACATTAAACAATTGGTAAGCATAATGATCCAAGCGTAAATTCATTGATCAAAATTCCCTCCGACTCAATGGGGTTGCGATACACTCGTCCCTAGGGGTCCTATTCTATATAACACATACCAAATCCCAACCCCCACAATGACAATTCAACAAATGCGTACCAACATTGTATGAGTACAAGTATTCCTTTTGCAAGTCATAAACCCTTGATGCAAATTTCTCTACACACAATTAATGGCATGCAAAAATTGTATTCTTCACCATGTTAAACAATCTACCATTAGGGAGATAAGAGTTAAAGCATCAACTTACTTGCTAAGTGATGATTCCTCAAGAGAAAAATTAGCAGCGAACAAGAAGAAATGATGGCTCGGTGACCTAGGTTGGTGCGCGATGAGTGAAAAAAAATGGATGAAGTATGGTTTGAGAGAAAAAAATTGAGGGGGTTATTGTAGATGATTGAGATGGTTATGGGAGAGGAATGCCAGGAAATTAGTGTGTTTGAAGTTTGTAAGACGTGGGAAATGAAGTGGTCGGATAGGGTATTTAAATCGGTCTCATTTTACACCTTCACAGACCGTGAATAGGTTTTACAGACCCATTTCATGGTCACTTACCTGGTCTGCATGATGACGTGACCATTTGTACTGATGGTCCGTGAATTTATCCATGAAATTTTTCATGGACCGTCAATTGTAGCGTAAGTCAGTGGCAAAAAGTTGTAGAGCTCTCTGAATCTTCGCTTCATTCGACGACCAAATTTGCAGAGCTCTCTAAATCTTTTCTTCAATTCAAGATTCTTTCCATGTATAGTGAATATTTTGACGGTATATTTGACGGTCTATGGATTGAACTTCTGCCACCTACAGTTTTCCTTAGTAACTTCTCTAACTTCAGCCATTCTCCAATTCTATTAAATCCTAACAGACAAACAAACATCAAAACAATCCAAATAAATTAAATCATAAAACGTGAAATTGAACTTGGGTTTCCTCCCTAGTAGCTCTTCATTTTAACATCGCGACACGATGGTGTTACCGATGCAAATTATCCATTTTTAGACGGAGAAGATCAATAATTTTGTTCCCATCTGCGACAACAATGTAGTGTTTCACCCTTTGGCCATTAACTTTGAACGTACGAGTCCCATCATCGCACTTCAATTCAATAGCCCCATGTGGTGACACACTAACCACTATGAACAGTCTGCATCATCTGGACTTTTGTTTACCATCTGGACTTTTGTTTCTCCGGGTCGGGAATCCCGCTTCAATTTTTTTTGATAATGGTAATGCTTCATCTTTTCTATATATAACGTGACACTTTCATAGGCGTGGTATCCAAACTCATCAATCTCGTTCAGTTGAAACATCCAAAGTTTGGTTGCTTCCTCCAAATCCAGGTTCGGTTTCTTCAATGCCCACATGGCCTTATGTTCTAGCTCAACAGGAAAATGACAAGCCTTACCAAAAAAACAAATAGTAAGGTGAAGTCCCAATAGGAGTTTTGAAGGCCATCCTATACGCCCACAGAGCATCATTGAGTTTCCTAGACCAATCAGTTTGATTAGCATTGACTGTTTTGGCTAGAATACTCTTGATCTCCCAATTGGAGACTTCTACTTGGCCACTCATTAGAGGATGATACAAAGTAGCCACTCAGTGTTTTACTCCATATTTCTTGAGCAAACCTAAAAATGCCTTGTTAAAAAAGTGGGAACCCCTGTCGCTGATAATCTCCCTTGGCGTGCCAAAGCGAGTTATGGACATATAATCGATACTGCACATATCAAAGAGTTCCACCTCCATCATAAAATTCAAAGGCATCTCATGCCTCGTTGCATTTGTCCCAAGCCGTAGGCATTGGTAAAAAGATCTTGCCATCATATTTGCATCATGATATATGGTGGGCTAGTAGTACCCACATTCAAGAAATTTAGTTATTGTCCGTGTCACACCCCAACCTTGGGGGTGTGGCCGGCACCCAACACCGAAGGCTAGAGCAAACCAACTATCATTCATAGAACATTTAATATTAAACCTGAGTTGATAAGGACTTCATATAACCTTAACCAGACAGGAATGTACGACAACCTATAAGAAGAAGAGTCCTAACACAATATATACAGATAACCAAGGAGAACAAGGCCGCAAGAACTATACCACCAACTAATAAGAGGCCGACAAGGCCGTAACAAAATGTATACACCATAACACTAGCCTACAAACGTCTAGGAGTGCTATAATACAACAACACGTCAGGACTGGGCCTTTCCATACCTAAAATTCTAGGAATATGTACATCAATACCTATTGACTCGTGTAGTGAAACTCCGTAGAAGGGGAGTGCGATAACCAATAGCTGAAACAGGCACCCTACTAAGGAGGTACATCTCCCTATCTATTTGTACATGTGAGCATGAACACAGTGTCTCATACAGGGGCATCAGTACGAAATATGTACTAAATATGTATGGTAGGTAATTATTTTTTTGGGAACCACCCAATTCCAAAATCAGAACCTGGGTGGTATTTTAGTAATATGTAAAAAAATACATTAAAGAGAGCACATAAACCTAACCCTTTTGAAATATAAAACTAGACAGGCCCAGTTTAATGTATGGTATATATACAATAGTTCTAAAAAATTCTATATGATGCGTGACTTATGGGGGGTTGTAGTTTATAAGGGATTACTTTAAGATGATGCATGAATCCTATGAGCAGTTTAGTTTGAACACCTATCTTTAGTTGGTGTTAAACATCAACTAATGTACACATGTACTAATGCATTCCTAACCTATACATAGTATTCCTAATTCATGGTGGATCAAAGAAAAATTGAGTTTCTATTTGATTCCCGATTCATAAAGTTGGCATTCTCCATTTGTCTACATTCATGATTCCTTTTCCAAATGTGGGTAAGTCTTAAAAATTGTTGTAGGAGACTATGTCATTGTGTAAATGGCTGAGTTGACCAAGTTTGTCTGCTGCTTGATTAGCTTCCCTTAGACACTGTTTATTTGTATCTTGTGTTGTAGAATTACTCTTTGGATCCACTTGACAGTTTGAGATATGTTCCATGGGATTTTGATTTTACCTTGAATGGCTGTACCAAAAGACTTGAATCATCCTCAATAACTATCTTCCTATATCCTCTGTTAATACATATTTCCATTCCTTGTTGCAACACCTTAGCTTTAGCCCAATTACTTATCCCTTTGCCTAGGTTGATGTTGTATGCACTAATGCATTGGCCTTTGTCATTTCTGAGTGTTCCTCCTCATCCACAGTCCACTCCCCTACAACTACCATTACTATTAAGCTTTATATACCCTGCAGGTGGAGGATACGATCTCACTAGCTTGTAGCTCTTCCATATACACCTCTTATTCAGTTTCTTGCATAAACTGACCCATGTAGTCTCCTCTTTTACCTTTGGAAACTGAAATTTGACTGCTTAAGATATTTGAGTCATAATATTTCTTATGTGTGTTGTATGTTGAACAATATAGAGATAAACCTGATGTTGCATCTCACTTTCCAAATTTGCCAGCATATCACCCGTGGAAGCATTCCGTTTACCATATTGCATACTGGATTTTTAGCCTGCATATTCCAAACCTTTACCAGTGTTTGTCTCAAGGGAGTATTTTGAACTGTGTTGCGCAATGGATGCCAAAATGTGGACCATATCTCTTGAGCTATGTCACTCTATGCAAAATGGTGCTCCACTGTTTCACTTTTGTATGCTAAGAAACAATACCATATAGAGGGTCCATAGATGTTGCATCTTCCCAAATTTTCATCTGTTGAGATTATGTTTTTTAGCACTCTTCAAATGTGGAAATTAATTTTCAGAGCACACTTCTTGTTCCAGATTCTTTTATCATGTCATAATACAAGTAAATAGAAGATGTAACATCAGAGATAGGGGTATAGAGGTTAACTTGATACTCGGAAAAATCCTCTGAGGGCATTCCCTGCCACAATTTTGGATATATATGGATGTTTGTAAAAATTAAGCCACTCAATGGTGCCATACAATATAGTATCAATCCACTATGTGGGAAAAATCATATCATATCATAACGTACCCGGTCTCGAAAGGACTCAGTCGTACCCGTCCTTAATAGGACTCGGTAAAGTCAAACCAACTGCAGTTGTGTGCATATATAAGTGTCATACCCAGCCGACTATAACTCAACTCGGTAAGAAAATAGATACGTATGTATAAGTGCAATACAAGACCTCAAATACACCAAGATCAAATTCGGAGTAACCTATTTTAGTTACCCTCTAACTATTGTTATTGTCGATATGTTCTTTAATCTTAATACAATTATTTCAGGACATATAGAATTCGGTAGATTCTATGGACCAAGAGTACCCTAGAATTATGATCAATTTCGTCAACAAGGGCATATAGATATTCGTTTCATGAGATGAAGCTTCAATTAAAAGAAGTGTTTACGTCAAGTCATGCCAAGAAGAGAATGTTGCCCTACATACCTTGTCGATGAAGTTAATTACAGTTCACGGACCCTCACACGTACCATGGATGATTATCTACAGTATACGAAGGATTTGTATCAATATCAAGCTTATATCTTATAAGGAAATTCATTTATATATTTTGTCGAATAACTTAAGCACGTGAAGTTCTTGAGCTTATGCTAACATGAGATCTCATTCAACTAGAACCACCCTCTTCCAAAACACTTTTACTTAGCTTCACAATTCAACCAACAATATTCAACATTTGTATTTATACTTAATCTCAATCAACAACCCTAAACAACAAGGTAACATGATTTCATGCCATGTGAGGTGTTTCTTCAAGATTATACATACAATACTTCCATAATTAACAAGTTATCTTCACCAATAACTCAAGATAAGTTAAGAGGAACTAAAGGACATATAAGAGTGATGAAACGTTACCTTAACCAGCCAAGGAGTCTCCTACAACAAGCTTCAACTCAATCTCAAAGAAGCTCACAACTTTGCCAAGCCAACTAGAGAGAATTTCAAGGTGCTCCTGATCTTATATAGGGAAAATCACCTTCGATGCATATAGAAATGTTCCTCAATGATAGAGGATACTTTGGAGAGTATTTGGGAGGTGTTTGGAGCTCAAGGGGTCGAAATATTAAAATAACATAAATAAGCCATCCACACTGCCTCACTTATAGGGTTGCATATGCGATGAATATGCCAAAATGCCACCGTATATACAACCACATATGGTGGAAGTGAGGTGGGGGAATGGTGGACTTGATCTGTGTATGGATATACAAGGCAGAATGTCATCCGCGATGCAAAATTCTTAGCATATTGGTGAATCTTCATCAATCTTCATCGAGTTGTGTTTTCTTTAACCCTATTGACTTCCCACCTTCCGAAATTCTTCCTTAACGTCATTACATGCCATATGAACCCTCAGAAATGATCTCAAGTTCTCAAGACTCACATCGACTAATTACGCTCTCATTCACATGCGAAACTATAGGGCATAACATCATTTCCCCCTTAAGAACATTCGTCCTCAAATGTTAAATAATATTATAACTCCTAAGGTATTTGAAAATTTTGGCAAAGTCCCCTCCATAAATAGGACTATCTGAAACCTAATAAGTTGCTCAAACGCACAGCTAATGCCACAGAAGGCTACATAATAGCATAATAACATCCAATTAAATGCACATGACCGTTTATTTACGCAAGAATAAAAAAGGGTTAGCCCTAACTCACTTCAACTATCTCCTATTGTACTCTTAGTTGTGCCTTCCATATTTGACTCAACATTATCACCTAAACAAGAAATATCAATTAATTTCAATAGGTAGAATAGGAACAAGAGAATCGTATCACACGAATATCGATATAACCTGAAGTCTATACCAAATAAGGATATATGGTCCTCATATCCTCTTCGGCCTCCCATGTCATTTTATTCTACATTGTTATTTCTCCAAAGTACTTTAGCCGAAGTGACTTATTTGGTCCACAACTTACGAACTTAACAATCTAGGATAGCAATAGGGACTTCTTCATATGATAAGTCTTTGTGATTTGAACATCCTCAATAGGAGTAATGCGGGAGGGATCACCCAAGCATTTACAAAGTATGGTTACGTGAAACATAGGATGAACTGCTTCTAGTTCCGAGGGAAACTCAAGCTTATAATCTACTTGGTCGATTCTCTAAATAATCTAGTATGGTCCAACGTACCTAGGGCTAAGCTTGCCATTTTTTCCAAACCTCATTACACCTTTCATAGGCAACACCTTTAGGAACACCCAATCTTCCAAAGCCAATTCAAAGTCTCAATACCAGTTATCTGAATAGGACTTCTGTCGACTCTGAGCTGTCAACACTCACTCCTGAATTATTTTCACTTTCTCTATGGCTTATTATACCAAGTCTGGTCCTAATAACTTTGTTTTGCCAACATCGAACTCACCGATAGGAGACCTACATTTTCTTCCATATAGGTCTTTATATGGCGCCATCTTGATACTAGAATTGTAGTTGTTATTATAAGAGAATCATTAAGCGGTATGCAATCTTCCCAACATCCTTTGAAGTCTAAAACACAAGCTCACAACCTATCCTCAAGCGTTTGAATAGTCTGCTCGGTCTTCCTGTTTGTCTGTGGATGAAAAGCTATGTTAAGGCTAATCAGAGTAACCAAAGCTTTCTAAAAGGACCTCCGAAAGTTAGTTGTACACTAAGCACCTCTATTAGATATAATAGACACCAAAACTCCATGAAGTCAGACTATCTCTTTGATATAAAGCCTAGCATATTCCTCAGCTGAGTAGGTGGTTCAGATATATAGAAAATGAGCTGACTTCATAAGTCTATCCAAAATAACCCATATAGAATTGAACTTTCGACGAGAATTAGGTAATCCCGTAATGAAATCCATGTTGATTGTCTCCTATTTCCATGTTGGATTTTCAATATTTTGCAGCAATCCTCCCAGTTTCTGATGATCAACCTTAACTTGTTGGTGATCGGACACTGAGCGATGAATTCTGCAATATTCTTATTTATATTATGGCACCAGTATATCTGCCCAAGGTCATGATACATCTTAGTAAAACAAGGATGAATGGAGTACCGAAACTAGTGGATCTCGAACATAATCTTCCCTCTAAGTCCTCCAACATCGGGCACACATAACTGACCCTTATACATAAGAACCCATCTTTTGATAATTCGAACAACTGCTTCTTTTGAAAGGGAATGCCTTCTCAAATTTATACCAAGGTTGGATCATCAAATTGTCTTGCCTTTACTACTGCCACTAATGAAGATTCGACAGTGTTATGAACTATGGCACCCCCATCACCTGCATCTAGGAATCACACACTTAGAGTAGCTAATCGATATGAATCTTTGGTCATTTCTAACTTGTCAGCTCCCACATGTCTCAGACTGCCTATAGACTTTCGACTTAAGGTGTCAGCTACCTGATTTTCATTGTCGGGATGGTACAAGATATCCATGTCATACTCTTTCAGCAACTCAAGACACCTCTACTTCCTTAGATTCAATTCTTTCTGGCTGAATATATACTATAAGATCTTATGATCTATAAATATATCAACATGAACTCCATACAAGTAATGACGCTATATCTTCAGAGAAAATACAACAACCTCAAAGCATACATGATAAGCTCTTATGATCTATAAATATATCAACATGAACTCCATTCTGCTCGTGTTTCCTTAGTTGCCTCGAAGCATACATGATAAACTTGCCATAATGCAAAGAAACACATCCCAAACCAGCCGTGGAAGCATCACAGTATACAAAAGCATCACAATATACAACACAACCCTCTGACCCCTCAGGATGGGCTAGAACAGGTGTTGATGTTAACTTGCTCTTCAACTCCTTAAAACTCTTCTCGCAAGTATTTGACCATTGAAACTTATATGCCTTATGCATCAACTTGGTCAGTGGAGTGGCAATAGAAGATAAATTATCTACAAATCTCTGATAGTAACCTGCGAAGCCCAAGAAATTACGCACCTCAGGAGGAGTTGTGGCCTCGGCCAAATCTTTACTGCCTTGATCTTCTAACTATCCACTTTGATGGCTTCATTCAACACTATATGTCCCAGAAAAGATAGTGATTTTATCCAAAACTCATATACAATTAACGATCCTCAAGATCGTATAACACCGCTCACAAATAATTCACGTGTTTTACTTCTGATCGATAATATACCTAAATGTCATCAATAAACACTATTACAAAGATATCCAGAAATGCCCTAAACACTCGATTCATCCGATCAATAAAAGCCGCTGGTGCATTGGTTAAACCGAAGTACATAACTAGAAACTCATAGTGGCCATTCTGGTCCGGAAAGTTGTCTTCGGAATATCTTTCTTCTTAACTCTCAGCTGATGGTACCCAGATCTGAGATCAATCTTTTAGAAATACTTGGCGCCTTGCAATTGATCAAATATATCATTGATCCTGGGAAACAGGTATTTATTCTTAATATTCATATTGATCAGCTGAGGGTAATCAATACACATTCTCAAACAACCATGTTTCTTACGAATGAATAGCACTAGTGCGCCCCATCGTAAAGTACCGGTACTGATAAAACTCTTTTCTAATAAGTATTCCAACTGCGCTTTCAATTCCATTAGCACAGAAGAAGCCATTTAATATAGAGGAATAGATATAGACTGGGTATTTGGAAGCACGTTAATCACGAAATCAATTTCCCTTTCGGGAGAAATGCCAAGGAGTTCATCAGGAAATTAATTAATAATATGAACTAACTGAAGGGTTGGAGGATTTTCCTCTGCATCTTGCACTCACACTAAACGATAAATATATCCCTTCGAAATCATCTTTTGAGCCTAAAGGTAAGAAATAAAACTCCCTTAGGCATTGCAACATTGCCCTTCCATTCAATGACGGGCTCTCCTGGATATTAAAGCAAACATCATTCATCCAACAATCCACATTAGCATAGCAAGAAGCCACCCAATCCATACCCATAATAACTTCAAATTCCATAATTTCTAGTTCATTCAAGTCGGCTACCGTATAGCGATCATAAATTTTCACATGACAACTCCTATATACCCGCCTAACAATTACGGGTTCACCCACGGGCGTAGACACTTCAAACAACTTATGTAACAATTTGAGCTCATTTCCACACTTATCGGCAACAAAAAGTGTAATGTATGACAATGTAGATCCTAGATCTATCAGGTCATACACATCAAGGGAAAATATAGATAATATACTTGTAACGGGGATGACTCTCTGCCTGACAAGGCATAAATGCGTTTAGTGACCATCGCACCAAGATGTTGCACCTCTGCCTCTACCTATACCAGCCTATGTTTGTGTACCTTTCCTAGAAAGGCATACTGATGAAGAAGAAAATTCTACATACCCTATCGGCTGCGCCATACGACTCTCACCTCTCATTAGAAAAAACTGCATAATATGACCGAGCTATTCACACGAGTAACACATATCCAAACCCTGGCGATATTTCCAAAAATAAAACCTACCACATCAACCAAAATACGTCATTGGGGGTCTTACCTAACTAAAATATCCTCTATATTGTGGGCTTGATGCCTGTGAACTCTGACCCTGACTAGAATAAGTGGTCTGATCATGATTTTGGCCCTGCAATTACAGTGGTGCACTAGTGACCAGATAATATGGATTCCTTAAAATTATGGCCTAAACCCACCATGAAATTCTCCCGTATCACCTTCAGATCGGGCCTTTTTACGATGGCCCCTATCATGCTCTCAATCGGCCCGCTGCTGCCTCTTACGATCCTTTAAAATCTGTGCGTAGGCCTAAATGTGGGCGATGTCCATATTCAGATTTAAGGAAGTCGTGGTACACTCATTAACAAAATGTGGTCTATAACCACCCAAAAATCGATATACTCGGTCACTCATCTCAGATACAAATGTAAGAGCATACCTAGCGAAGGAGTTAAACTGCATATTATACTCTCGAACACTTGTATTACCCTATTCCAGACATAGAAACTTGTCTTTCCTAACTCGACGGAGCTCAATAGGAAAATAATATTGTAAGAATGCCTCAGAAAATTCTCTAAATTCGCCTGATGGGGCACGGGGTCCCCTAGACCGCTACCAGGTCTCATACTAGGTCACGATAACATCCCGTAATCTGTAAGAGGCAAACTCTACCGACTCAGAATCGGTGGCATGCATAACTAGAAAGATCTACTACATCTGATCTAAAGAGCTTTGAGGATCTGTATTTGGATCCGCCCTGTGAGTATCGGATGATACAAGTTAAAAAAATCTTGAACTCTCGTGATGACTGCTCAATCTGAAATACCAGGGGTCTGACGCTGGTCTTGAGAGGACACTAGTCGAGTTAATAACTGCACATGTCTAAATCTTGATCATGAGCAACCGGGGAGGAACTTGAGGTACATCAGCTCCTCTATGCCTCTCTGGAGGTGGTGGTGCTTCTCCAAAAGCCCGAGAATTAGCCTCGTCATGAGGCTCGTGCTGCTCTATATTAGCGGGTGGCACCCAACTGATGCCCTCCCCTGCGACCTCATCTAACCTCTGAGCAACTACCTAGCATCTAGTAGTAGTAGGCATCACTGAGAACATAACAAGATGAAGATTAGGAGTGAATACTTATGACTCATCTCTATTGCATGATCTAGATCATGAATAAAAGTAACTATCATAAATATCCAGTAGCCTATTATTTATAAATGTGGTACACAACACACTCATAACCAAGACTCTACTAGATATGACTTGCAGATTCCCTAGGATAGACCTACTCTAATACCATGTTTGTCACAGCACAACTATGGGGGGTGTGGCCGACACCAAGCACCCGAAGTCTCGAGCAAACCAACTATAGTACCTGGAACCTTTAATACAAAACTTAACAAGATAGGAATATACAACAAAATACAAGGAGAAGAGTCCCAACATAGTATATACAGATAACTAAGGATGACACGGCCGCAAGAAGAGTATCACCAACTAACAAGAGGCCGACAAGGCCATAACAAAATGTATACACCCTAACACTAGTCTATAAGCCTGTAGGAGTGTTATAATATAACAATAGGTAGGGACAGGGCCTGTCATACCCAAAATGATAGGAATATGTACATCAATACCTATTAACTCCTGTACTGCCGCTTCGGAGAAAGGGAGTGCGATAACCAACAGTTGAAACAGGCACATTACTGAGGAGGTACGTCGCCTTGTCTATTTGTACTTGCGGGCATGAATATTATGCCCCAGAAAGTGGTAACAGTATGAAAGATGTACCGAATATGTAAGGAAGGTATATGTAAGAGATAGTGGTACAGAAGTCAACTTGAAACTCGTAAAAAGCTTCTGAGGGCATACCCTGTCACAATTATGGATATATATACATGTTTGTAAAAATCAACCCACTTAATGGGGCCATACAATATAGTATCCAGCTGCTCTGTGGGGAAAATCATATCATTTCATAATGTACCTGGCCTCAAAAGGACTCGGTCGTACCCGTCCTTAATAGGACTCGGTAAAGTAAACCAACGGCAGTTGTTTGCACATATAAGTGTCATACCCGACCAACTATAGCAACTCGATAAGAAAATAGATACATATATATAAGTGAAATGCAAGACCTCAAATACACCAAGATCAAATTCGGAGTAATGTATTTTAGTTACCCTCCAACTATCGTTATTGTCGTTATATTCTTTAATCTTAGTACAATTATTTCGGAACATAAAGAATTCGAAAGATGCTATGGACCAAGAGTAACCTAGAATTATGATCAATTTCGTCAAGAAGGGCATATAGATATTCTTTTCACGAGATGAAGCTTCAATTAAAATAAGTGTTTACGCCAAGTCATGCAAAGAAGAGAATGTTGCCCTACATACCTTGTTGATGAAGTTAATTATGGTCCACGGAGCCTCGCACATGCCATGGATGATTATCTATAGTATACGAAGGATTTGGATTTGTGTCAATATTAAGCTTATATCTTATAAGGAAATTCATTTAGATGTTTTGTCGAACGAATTAAGGACATGAAGTTCTTGAGCTTATGCTAACATGGGATTTCATTCAACTAGCACCACCCTCTTCCAAAACTCTTTTACTTATCTTCACTATTCAACCAACAAGATTCAATACTTGTATTTATACTTAATCTCAATCAACAACTAAACAACAAGGTAACATGATTTCATGTCAGGTGAGGTGTTTCTTCAGATTATAATTACAATACTTCCTTAATTCACAAGTTATCTGCACCAATAACTCAAGCTAAGTTAAGAGGAACTAAAGGACATATAAGGGTGATGAAACCTTACCTTAACCAGCCAAGGAGTCTCCCTCAACAATCTTCAAATCAATCTCAATGAAGCTCACAACTTTGCCAAGCCAACTAGAGAGGATTTCAAGGTGCTCTTAATCTTTTAAAGGAAAAATCACCTTAGATGCATACAAAAATGTTCTCCAATTATGGAGGATATTTGGATAGTGTTCGGGAGGTGTTTGTAGCTCAAGGGGTCAAAATATTAGAATAACATAAGGTTGGCCAAAATTTGCTTAAATAAGCCATCCCTACCGCCTCACATATGCGGCTACATGTGCAGCGCATATGCCCATATACGGCCGGATATGCCACCCCATATGGTGGAAGTAAGGTGGGGGAATAGTGGCCTTGATCCGCGGCCAGATCCACGAGGCAAAATGGCATCTGCGATGTGAAATGCTTAGCGTATTGCTGAATCTTCATCAATCTTCATCGAGTAGTGCTTCATTAGGCCGTATTGACTTCCAATCTTTTTAAATCCTTCCTTAACGAACCCTCAAAAGTGATCTAAAATTCTCAAGACTCATGTCGGCTATTGACGCTATCATTCTTGTGCAAAACTACGGGGTGTAACAGTCCAGTTTCTACTATAATGACCCCCAACTAGTGAGTCATGAAACCCCTTCGAAATAGCCATTACCTCATATTCAGGAACACAACGCCGAATGATGTTATCAGCACATGTTCGGAATAATTAAGGCTCATCCCAATGGTAATAGCAACAGTCTCACAAGAACTTCTTCTGATAAGATTTGATTTTATCGTGAATGAGGCAGGTGACCAAGATGTTGGCAATATCAGCATACCAGGGGACTTTTGCCCAAGATAAGGCTAAATGTCTTTCATCTAGAAAAGCATCATCAATTTCATGCTCTTCCTTCGATCTACCGGCTTCTTCCATCTTAGAGATATGATCTGCGACTTGATTCTCTAAACTTTTTTTATCCTTGACTTCAAAGTCAAACTCTTGTAACAAGAGAACACATCAAATCAATCTTTGCTTGGCATATTTCTTGGCCATCAGGTATCTCAACACCGCAAGATCTGTGTACACCACCAACTTGGAACCCAACAAATATGCTTGGAAAGTGTTTAAAAGCATACAAAATAGTTAGTAAGTCTTGATCAGGCACCATGTAGTTCATTTGGGATGCATTAAGTGTTTTTCTAGCATAATAGATTGGATGCATGATCTTATTGTGCCTCTAACCAAGCACCGCTCCACTATCAAACCCACTAGCATCACACATTAGCTCAACGTGCAGTGACCTATCTAGAGATATAATAATAAGAGTTGAAATGGGTCTTTCCTATAGTTCTTCAAAATCCTTAAGGCATTTCTCATCAAATACGAACTTAACCTTATTTTCAAGAAGCTTGCATATCGAGTTGGCTATTTTCAAGAAGTCCTTAATGAAGCATCGATACAAATCGGCATGTCCCAAGAAGTTACGGACTCCCTTGATAGAAATAGGTGGAGGAAGCTTGGCAATAACATCAATCTTCATTTGATCAACCTCAATTCCTTTTTCATAGATCTTATGTCCAAGCACAATCTATTCCTTCACTATAAAATAACACTTCTCCCAAGTCAAAATAAGGTTGCTCTCCTCACACCGCTTTAACACTCGACGAAGATGGTCCAGACAATCATAAAAAAAATCTCTGACAACTGAGAAGTCAACCATGAAAACCTCTAAGAAATCATCAACCATATTAGAGAAGATAGTCTTCATACACCTTTGTAACGTAGTTGGAGCATTCCAAAGCCCAAATGACATTCGACTGAAAGGAAAAGTCCCATAGGGACAAGTGAATGTTGTCTTTTCCTGGTGTTATGGAGAAATATAAATTTGGTTGTATCCAGAGTATACATCCAGGAAGCAATAATAAGACCTTTCTACTAGTCGATCAAACATTTTATTAATAAAATGCATAGGAAAATGGTCTTTTCAAGTTACAATGTTGATATTTTGATAATCCATACACACTCTCTACCTAGTGACTGTTCTTATTGGAATAAGCTCATTCTTGGATGCTGTACTTTTTCGAAATACATTGCACCGGACTAACCCATGGGTTATTTACAATGGGGTAAACAACCCCATCATCCAACCACTTGATAATCTCTTTTTACCACCTTCTACATCAGTAGATTAAATCTTTATTCATGTGCCACGCTTGGTGAACTATCCTCTTCGAGTTGAATTTTATGTTCACAAATTTCAGAGGGAATCCCTCGAATATCAGCTATTGTCTACCTAATAGATCGCCTATACTCTCTCAAAAATTCAAGTACACTCTTCACTTAGCAATGCGGAATGAATAATGGGCAAAGTCTTATTCGGACTGAAAAACCCATACCTCAAATGAGATGGAAGTTGCTTTAGCTCAATTTTCGGTAGTTCAATAACAGATGGTTTGTCCAGAGGAGTCGCCCAATTATCTAGATATAGAGAAAGTTTCTTCGGTTGGTAAGAATAATATCCCAACCCTTCAAGTGAATTCACAGTGTCAACGTATCCCTCCATATCTTCGGCCTCAAAATTTACCAAGATAGCCATTAGTGTTTCCAAAGATATTTTTCTTCCATTTTGAATTTCACTGCTTCTTCAACCACATCTACAATGTCAATCACCAATATGCATTCATAAGCACTTGAAAATTTAATTTCCTTGCTTTCTTGAAAAGTCACTTCTTCATCATTCACTCGGAATCCAATCTCATTCTTTTCAGAATCCATGAGTTCCCTTACGGTAGCACGGAAAGGTCTTCCCAATAATATTGTAATTTCATTATCAACAGTACAATCAAGGATCACAAAAACTGCTAGAAGAAGGAAATCACCAACACGAACAAGTACATAAGCACACCAACCGACCTCTTTATCAATCTATTGGCCATTTGCAATCTCATACTAGTTGGCCTAGGCATCCCTAATCCCAATTACTTGTAGGTAGAAAGCGACATTAGGTTAATACTAGCCCCATTATCACAAAGATCTCTTGCAAAATCATGTTCACCAATAGTGGATAGAATAGTGAAGGCCCCCTGATCTTCCTTTGTTTGGACTTTGGTGGAAGAAATTATAGAACTAATACGGTGAGTGACATTCGTCGTATCATGTTTGATTGGCCATTTATTGGTCATCAAATCCTTCAAATACTTGGCAAAACCTAGCATCTCTTGGATGGAATCAAGGAATGGAATGTTCATGTAAAGCTGCTTTAATTGATCATAAAACATTTCACACTTAGCATCTTTGTTCTTCTTCACCAACCTTTGATGGAAGGGAGGTGAAGATTTAAAAGTTGTGTCAATGGTCTAAGTGCCCTTGTTACCTTACCTTTACCTTTTTCATTGCCCACTTCTTGAGCATTTGAATTATCTAGATCACGGTCAACTTCAACCACAATATGATCTTTACTTGGTATTTTTGTAACAACACTCGGCACTTCAGGTCGTGCCTCTTCTTTTTCCTCTATTGGCTCCAGTTCAATCACTTTCTTAGTTTCACTTTAAAGTAGTTTCCCACTCTGAGTGGTGATAGCATGACAATTGGTTAAGTCACATCCGTTGCTCTATGAATTTGGAACTGTGTGCTCGGGAGTTGACCTCTCTGCTTTAGATGTTGTTCTCAAGAAAGATCTCTCATTTGTGACTCAAGATTTTAAATAGAGGCAGTAAGAGAACCCACAACTTCAGTCAAGCCCTTTATCGACTTATCAGATTTTTTTTGGTTGGATAATACCCGCTCGAGCATACTCTCCACTCTAGAACTCCCTTGATCATTTTTTTTGAAAATAAATTATGCCCAAACGGACTTTTTATAAATAATCCAAATAAAAATTGTCTAAAACAAATAAAATGAAAAAGCAACAAAACAAAGGTAATAAAAGAAAATGGACCATGACCAAAACAATGTCCCAGTCCACAAATATCGTTTGGACGATCCAAATTAGGAAAGTCCATTTTGTGTCGATAGGGATAACATTTTCCCTAGATGCTCCTTGTTGTCGGTGTGATTTCAAAGCTCTTGGCAATGTCGATTCCATCGATTTTCTCCATAAAACTCCTTTAATGATGATATTCTTCCTGAATTTGAAGAAAGAGTCCTTGATTTGCTTTGTTTCAACTTCAAAAACTCATTCCTCCATGTTTGTAACACTACCTTGCTTAGTGAGTTTCCATTTTCATGGAAAATTATATATCTGTCTTTGTATCATCTCTCACCCTTCCTCGTTTATGCTTTTTCTTCTATGTTGCGAGCATATCTCCACTTGTGATGCTTTGTGCTCCTTTTCATTACTGCATTTGCTGGATTGTACATTTGTCCTCTTCTGGAAAGCTCCCTTCCTTTCTTATTATCTTTGTTCTTCTTCATTTTACCTGCATGCAACTCGTAAATATGGAACTTGTGATTTATCACTATTGCTGATTTTCCTATGTTTCACATCCATCTCCATAAAACTTTGACAATTGACTGGTCCTGCATTGAGTGCTTTAATTGTCATTGAATATGCTAATTTGTTCCCCTCCCTTAGTATATATGAAAAAAATATGTTGTATGCCTTCTGTTAAACCTTTAATTTCCTCAATGAGCTCTGCTATATTCCAAAGGAGTTTCCATTCATCAATCAAAATCCTTTGCACTATGAGCGAATCAGTTTGAAATATTACTTTGTCTATATGCTTGAGTTTACACCACTTGCTTGCTTCCAAAATTGCCATTGTTCTTGCTTCTGTGTTTGTTATGTACCCAATCTCCTCATCCTAAGCATGTATCAAATATCATCTTTCACCCTTAACACTAAAACCATATGACCCTCTCCCAAGATTATCATTCGATTCCTCATCTATATTGCACATAATCCAACCCCTTGGAGGAGGTTGCCAAATAAGCTTTGTAATCTTCAAATGAGGTCAGTAGCTTTCCAAAAGCAGAATAATATCCACCATCTATTAGGTATATTTTGAATAGATGAATTTCTATACTTGATCAGCTTTTTGGATAGTAGCAAAAAACTGGAAAATACATCTTCCTACTGATTTTTGGTCCCCATGTTTGTAAGCATTCCTTTTTTCCATAATTCTCATATAATTACAGCAGGTATAGCTTGAAATATTGGTTTGAGCCTATCATTAATAGGTTGTCTCTACCATTTCACTATAATCTGCTGTAATTGTAATCCCTCCATGTTTATACTTGTAAAATAAAAAAATAGGACCAAGTCATGTTAGCAGAAAAAGACTTAGCAAAAAGATGTTGAGTTGTCTCCTTCTTTGGACTTGAACATCACCAATATCTTGAAGCTAAGTTAATATTAATCCTTTTTAACACCTCATCAATTGGAAACTTAAACTTCTAACTCCATTGATCATTCCAAGAACCCTCACTAATTTTATGAGTTAGACAATTGACCCTTTAGTGGAATGTATGCATTGGAACACCGACTTCCGATGTTATTATTGTTATTTTAGTTCCCTTTGTTCAAACCACTATAGTAATTTCGCCCATATTGATTTTCTTGCCCTTGTTGTTGCGGCTTCCATTGACTTTGATTATAATAACCGAACCCCTTCTGCCTTTGATAACCCCCTTGAGAGTTGTTGACATAATTATCATATTCATATTGTTTCGGTGATCCCACTAAATATGGACCCTCTTGATTTTTATACATTCCCTTTGGTCGATTCTGCATCTCATCTACTACATTCACCTTTTTTGTGTTATCATCAGCAAACCTCTTAGTCAACAAGATAATATTGGTAGCATATTGTGTTGGTCCCTCTTTTGGTTCTCCTTCACTATAGAATTCAATAACGGATCCCCATATGTCACACCATCCGTACCACCCAAGGGCCATGCTTGATTTTGTTTAGTTAAACTATCAAGCAATCGGGTGATACGAGCTAAAGATTTATCCATAAAGCATCCACCGGCCGAATTGTTTTCCACTAATTGAGTTTAGAATCCAACCCCATATAGATTTTATCAATCAAGATATTTTTAGGAAAATCATGATTCGGCGATCGCATCAAATAAATCTTGAATCTCTCCCAAGCCTCATAAAGTTGTTCCCCCGGAAGTTGGTTGAATTAAAAGATCTTGTCTCGAAGGTCGGCTTTCTTACATGTAAGAAACCATTTCTTGGAAAATACATTCAGGAGCTCAGCCCACGTATGAATATAATTATGGGAGAACTTCTCGAACCATGCCCTTGATTCACCAGCCAAGGAATATTTGAAAACATGGAACCGGAGTGCATCTGGAGTGACAACATTCTGAGTGTGTGTCTGGCTCACACCTAGAAAACTTCTCAAGTGTTGATATGGTTCATCATCTGTAGAATTCAAGAAATAACCCTCGAGCCTAAGCAGTTGATACATAGCACTATCAATCTTGAAGTTTGCAGCAAACACATTTTCTTCTTCGTCGTCAATTTTTTGTGGAGGTGGAATTGCATTGCCTCCCCGACAAGCATTCGCTCCATGCCTTCTATTTCAACCGGTCATACTCACCTAGTTCACCATAAAAATCCAACAAAGTTTGATGGAATAGAAAAAGTCTTGAAGTAAAGAACACACTCTTTAGTAATTTCAAATTGTATTCCAAGGCAACGGTGCCAAAATTTGATATGCTCAAATTACATCTACTAAATGATGTAAAGCGAACGTTATCAAATATAGTAACCCAACTAGGTTGTGATCGAATCCCATATGGAATAAAGTGTGAAAAAAATACTATCATAGTGTATTACTTAATTTTTGTAAGAAGTGTAAACTTTAAGGGCACAATGAAGAAGGTTGTAGAACATTACATCCAGAATTAAGGGATGTAGTTTATGAGGAGATTGCATATGAAACTAAGTTAAGGTTGGATAAGTGAGTCCGAAAGACATCACCAGAAACTCAAAATGATCATACCTAGTCCGAAAGATTGTCTTCAGAATATCTTTCTCCTTTATTCTCACCTGGTGATACCCCAATATCAAATCAAACTTTGAAAAATACTTGGCACCCTACAATTGATCAAATAGACCGTCCATCATTGGGAGTGGATATTTATTTTTCATGGTTTCTTTATTCAGCTTCCTATAATCAATACATATCCTCCGAGAACCATCTTTCTTGCGAACGAACAATACTAGTGCGCCCATTGACAAAGTACTAGGTCAGATAAACCCTTTCCTAATAAATTCCTCATTTACTCCATTAACTCAGCAGGAGCCATTCTGTATAGAGGAATATATATCGGTTATGTATCTGGAAGTACATCAATGGTAAACTCGATCTCCCTCTCTGGAGGAATACCCCAAAGTTCATCTAGAAACACATCAGGAAACTCATTCACTATGGGAACAGACTGAATAGTCGGAGGCTCTGCATATCCATCTCTGACCCATACCAGATGGTAAATATAACCTTTAGTAATCATCTTCCTTGCATTTAAGTAGGAAATAAACCTTCCCTTAGGTGTAGCTGAATTACCCTTCTATTCCAAGGTTGGCTCGTCTGGAAAACTGAATCTAACAACCTTCGTTTGACAATCAACATTCGCATAACAAGAGGACAACCAATTCATGCCCATAATAATATCAAATTCAACCATTGGCAACTCAGCTAAGTCAGCAAAAGTAGGAGGGTCACAAACTGTCACTATACAATTCATGTAAACTTGTATTGCTACTATCATCTCACCAACTATCATAGCCACTTCATATGGCTTAGAAAACAATTTTGGTTAAAACCCAAACTTACTAACAACCAATGGAGTAACATAGAAGAAATAGGAACCAGGTTCTATCAATGCATATACATCATAAGTGAAGAAAAATAGTTTACCTATAATAATATTTGGAGATGACTTTACATCATGACAGCCTGATAAAGCATATATGTGGTTCTCAGCACCTCCTGAACCTGATGCTCCTCCTCTGACCCACCTCTACCTGCTGAGGTTTGTGGTCCACCACTTGGCAGATGAACACTTGACGAGGAAGTTGTTGTTGATCCCTTTGACTAAGCTATACCACATCTACCTCTGCTCGGACACTGGTGCATATAGTGGCCAGGACTCCCACACCAGTAACATACATTAGAAATTGATGACAATGTCCTGAATGCGTCCTACCACACTAGCCGCATACCGGTAATGGGGGCCTTATATGGCCCAAACCCTCCTATCTCTGAGAACCAGAAACCCTCGAACTCTGACCTGGTCTAGACTGCATACCTGTTATATCTAGGCTTCTGAAGTGAGATGGAGCACTACTAGCAAACTAAGGTGGACGTCTAGGAAATCACTGTTGGGAACTATACGATGCCTCTACAAAGAACCCCGATGATCTAGATCTCTTATTCATCTTCCTCTCTGTATCCCTATCGACTCGAAACTGGCGCTTACGATTCTCAACATTTTGAGAATATGCCTATATCTAGGAGATGTCCACATCCGTATTCAGGAAAGGTGTCATACACTCCCAATCAGATGTGGATCTAAACTTTCTACGAACCGGTGAACTCAAGCCCTCGTAGTATCCACAATATTCGGAGCATACCTAGCCATAGAATCAAATTGCAGACTGTAATCCCGAATGATCTTGACCATCTACTAGAGGTTTAAGAAGCGCTCTACCATGGCCTCTCATACTTCCAATGGAAAGTAATGATCAAGAAAAGCATATGTGAATTAAACTCATACGATTGGAGGTGCATCTGGAACTCTGGACCGCTCCCAAGCCTCGTACCAAAAAATAGCCAGATCTCGCAACCTGAAAGAGGCTAGCTCTATCGACTCCATCTCTGAAGCATGCATAACCCTCAATACTCATTGAATCTGATCAATAAAATCCTAAGGATCTACATTTTGATTTGTACCAGTGAATACGGGCGGACTCAATCTGAGGAACTTTTGAGTTTTGGAGCTCTATATGCCAACAGAAGACTCGGCACGTGCCGAAGCCCTTATTTGCCATTGCTGATAAGCTACAATCTGTGCCAATAATTGTATGACACTCGCTACACCGTAATCGAAGTATTCAGGTAGAGGAACTAGGGGGACCAAATTATGCGAAACTAGAGGTGATGTAGCCTGAAGAATTGGCGGTGATGTAGCTTGAGGAAGTGGGGTACCAATATCTCCTCTAACCTCATCATGCGGGGGTAGAACAGGTGATGCATGAGAATGCGACTCACCCTGTGCCTCATATTTATTACCCTTAGCTATGCAGGGCATTACTCGTATCTTCGCCCCTATCTGCACTGGCTCAACGGCTAGCGGTCGTCCTTCTAGTAACTGGCGTGTCTTAAAAGGGGATATAGCATGAATTAGACTCAAAATCATATAACCATACTCTATAGAATGATCTATGAGATGAAAGAATAGTAACCACCCCTAGATGACCGGTAGCCTCTCACTTATAAGTGTGGTGCTCAACACACCTATAAACAAGACTCTACTAGATACAACTCTTAGACTCCCTAGGAAAGACCTATTTTGATACAAAATTTGTCATACCCCAAATTGAGGGGTATGACGGGCACCCGATGCCCTGCTAGCCAAAGTGTACCACTCTGAAGCCCGAACTTCTAAATACATATAAATTTTGGCCGACAAGACCTTACTAGGATGTAACTTGAATAACAACACAATAAGTGGCTAACAAGGTCACAATCTGTAAAGCAAGAGTACAATCCATCTACTAAAGCTTAACAAGGGAAGATCAACCAAACATATGAGAAGAAAGGCCGACAAGGCCGTCAAGCAAGTCAACAAAAGGATAACCAGGCAGATAAGGCCATACAACACAAGTGAACGTACTACATAAGTCTACGAGCCTCTATGAGTAATTGAACTATCATATGGTCGGAACAGTGTCCCGACCTACCCATTATCTACATACATACATATGACATACTCAACACATGATAAAAAAGCTATGAAAAAGGTGAAGGTTACCAACTGATGGCTGAAACTCAGCAACTCCTACTGAGAAGGTCTATCAGAGCCCCTATTTGAACATGTGGCATGAAATGCAGCACCCTCGACAAAAGGGACATAAGTACGAAAGAAATTTACCGGTATGTAAAGCATGAATAAGAATATTAAAGTATAAAATGTAAAGCGGGATAAAACGAATAACCTGATGACCTGAAAACATGTATACCACTCAGAGAGAACTGTGAAACTCTTAAACTACTTTGAGACTATTATACATATATTATACTATGTGATATGCGATCCAATTATATCCTGGGGTGTTTGTATATATATATAATTGTGCTCTGGTTATAACCCGAGGTGTGTATACGCATACATAACTGCCCACCAATATTAATTCAGTGGTGTGGAATGTATATATAACTACCCACCACTATTAGTTTTGTGGTGTGTATTGTATACTATAGTAAAAATGGCATTTGGCCTTTAATAACTTATGCGACGCTTTTCTTTGTTTGAGAAGGATAAATGGTCAACACGCGACACTATACATTTGATAAGTTCCATCAAGAAGGAATGTAAACTCTACTAAACAACCAACAAATCCAAGGTAACAAGGTAAGATGTCGATACGGAAAAGTACTTTTGACAAAAGTCATGTAGGCATGGATTTAGTACACTTTAGGCAGTGATTCTTTTGGAAATCGATACATGTTTCTAGGATTCATGCTTAGAAAGAAAGTTTATCCTTACATACTTATATCGCTTAGTTAACAGTACTTCACAAACCCAAATACTTAACGGACACTTAAAAGGTTCAGGTCAAGATAGGATCAATAAACTAAGAATCGATTCACTATGATGATTTAACGAACACTTAAAAGGTGTGCTTTTCAAGTTATGGTTTTCATGGGTAGCAATATACTATCAACTCCCCTTTAACAACAAGAACAACAACAACAACAAGATCACAACTACATACTCCATAATCTCTACTAGCACACCTTTGAACTTTTAGTCATGAACATCTCAAAGTTCAGCCGAGAACAACCCAGTAGTCATATAACTCATTCATGGAGTTTAGCTTAACTATCACAAGTTGTCTTCACCAATACACCCAACTAAGCTTACAAGAAGTTAGAAACAATCAAAGGACAGTAAAATCTTTCATCCACACAACCAAGATGATCTGCACAACAAGCTCTTTTCCAAGCTCAATGCAATTCTCAACATCATCTAGCTAACTAGAGTGATTTTCAAGATGTTATAGATCATCCAAGCGAGATATCACTTCAAACTAGTGTAGGAATGTTCTTTGATGATGAAAGAGCCCTAGGAGAGTATTTGGAAGAGTTTATAATATTTTTGGGTCAAAAATGAAATAATACCAATAAGCCATCGAGCTTGGCTTTGCCTCTCATCTGCGGCTGGTTTTATGCCGTAGATCACCATTAGTGGTTGCATATCCCACCTTAGATGGTGGTAGTGAGGTGAGGAAATAGAGGCTTTAATCCGTGGCTTGATCCGCGAAATGGATCAGTTTCCATGGGGTGAAACGCTTAGTGTATCGTCTAATTTTCATCAAACATTGTCAAGATATGCTTTCTTTAATCCAATTGACTTCCAACCTTCTGTATACCTTATTAACAATCATTTAAGTCATACATGACCCTCGGGAAGAGTCTTGGGTCGCTGAAACTCAAATTAACTAATTATACTTTTGATCGCGCGTAGAACTACGAGGCGTAACAGTATCTCATGCATATTATATTTACGGATACATATGCGGGGTCCGAGGTAAAATGATTCTGGACGAAGTGATACGTTACATATGGGCCCGATTGGCTAGGGACAAGTATTGTGAACCTAAAATTGATGAAGTGATGTGATTTGAAGCCTAATATTGTCTAGGAACTGGAATGGAAATAATTCCAGGTGGTATATGGACCTCGTGAATCCCTTATGGGTCACGATATCTTGTATTAGAATGTGTGTGTATCGGTGATGGAAAGGCCTTGCATTTACATATCATATCATCTTATTAGCTCCTTGTTTGGATAACTTGCCTAAATTGCTTATTGAACCATACTTTCATGCTTACTTGACAACTTGAACGAACTTGTGGACTTAGAGACTTCTTACATCTGGGCTGAAACTTGTGATTACTGTTATTATCATTATATCGGACTAATAGCAGTTAAGTGTGGAAGTGGTATTAGGAAGACCAACCCTCGTCTACATTTTAACTACGGTTGGTCGACGATGCTACCGAGTATACATTATTTCTACGTACTCACGCTACAGTTGTTGCACTCTTTTGTGTGCAGATTATGTTCCTAGCACGAGGGATCTCGAGACTACGCCAGTCATTGAGAAGCCCATCCGGAGGATTCGGAGTGAGCTACTAGCATGATCTGTGACACCAGATTCTCCATTTATTTTTATTTTCTATATTTCCTATTCCTAGACCATATATGTATTCGGGTTGTATCCCATACTTGTATTTCTATTTAGCACGTTCTTGTACTAGTGACACTAGATTTTGAGAGTTGTCGTACTTATTTCGTATTTCTATATTATGAGACTTACTTAAGATTTTTAAATTGCTTGTTTATTTATTCCACGTTATTTTCTTAAACTCATGGGCTTCAATGGGTTGTGGTTGGCTAACTTATTTTGTGAGAGTTAGTGTCATCATGGCTTATTAAATTGGGTCGTGACAGTACAACTAAGATATATATATGTAAATAGAACTCTCACACTTTCAACCTATCTTCTCATAATTAGAAACTAGGGTTTAGACTGTGATTTAGAAGATTGCTCTACATATTGTGACAACCATCATTGACCATTAATTTCAGTCGCGATTTGTCCAAATCTTTCTCTTTTACTACCCAAAAAACCGCAAGTTTTTGTATTTACACAATCTCTAATGAGTTCAGATTAACGTGTTCCTCTATTCTGTCTGTTTATGGTACAAGATTGGACCCATCCCTCACCAGAGATATGTGTACCTATTGCCAAAAAGTCAAATATTTAAGTTTCCCACTTTGGATCAGTTTTCCCATTTAATATGACCCCAGATAGTGGCATAATCATTTGGGGTTAACAATGGTGCATACAAAAACATCCAAATAAGAGTCAACAAAAGCTGAAACATTTTTGCAAGTCAAGCACTACATCTCTCTTCAATGTATGAACTGGGTCAGGAAATTAAAGATGCTTTGACAGATAATATAGTTCAACCTTCTCTACATTTGGATTGGTTCTAGATATTGAAAGGAACCAGGCTACACTTTCTGTTAGGTGCTGAGAATGGGGATTTTTTTTTACTTTTTCTTCTAGAAATATTATTTAACTATATATAAAAGAAAAAAGTACAAATATACCCCTCAACATTGCTATTTAGAGCAGATATACCCAGTTAAAAAATAGTACATATATACCTCTAACGTTACAAAATAGTGCAAATATACCCTTTTTGCTGATGATTTTTTTTAGAAAAATCATTTGTTTTAATTAAAAAAATACCACGTGGCTTTAAAAAAAGTCTATCCATATTTTTGAGTAGACATATTTTTCGAAAGTCATATTGGTAAATTGTTTTACTGGTGGGGCGGGTCTGGTTCGTTTAAACAAATTGATAGACTTATTTTTTAAAAGTCACAGATATAATTTTTAAATAAAGCAGACCCGATACATCAGAAAATAAATTATCATGTGGTTTGAAAAAAATATGTCTGCTCAAGAAAACTAGGTAGACTTTTTTTTAAAGACACGTGATATTTTGTAACTAAAAATGAGCTAAATGATTTTTTTTTAAAAAAATCGTCAGCGAAAAGGTTATATTTGCACCATTTGTGTAACGACAGGGGTATATTTGCATCATTTTATAACGACAGGGGTATATTTGCATCACTTTATAACGACAGGGGTATATTTGCACCATTTTGTAATCGCATGGATATATATACACCACTTTTTAAATGAAGAATATAACTACTCTAAATCGCAAAGTTGAAAAATATATTTAGATTTTTCCCATATATATATATATAACACTAGAATAAGAAAGATGAAGACCCACCCACTCACCCTCGCTTTACCATTTAATTCTAATTTTCCTTTTCCAGTATGTGGACTACAATTTTTAGATTGCTTCTTGAAAATATTAAAATCAACAAATCATAAATTGAATTATTTAAACATTTGTAGTTTCATAGAAGTTTAATTTCAAAAAAGGAATATTCAACGTAAATTAAGGGCTATATCTAGAAAATACACCGAGGATTGAAAAAGTCAAATAAGAAGCTTCTTTAAGGAAGTGTCTATACTAAGGGTGGCCAGTGGGCCGGGCTCGGGTCTGGCGGGCCGGGTCTGGCGGGGTCGGGGTCGGGGCGGGACGATCCGGGGGGTCGGGATCGGGCCTAGCGGGCCTAGCGGGGTCGGGTGCGGGCGGGACTGCTCCGGTCCGTCCGATCCCGATCCCGTCGGTATCGGGGCGGGGCGGGGTCGGGTCGGGCTCGGGTCGGGGCGGGGCGGGCTCGGGTTTTCCTTTTTTTTTTTTTTTTAAATAACATATGTATAAAAAAAAACTCAATAAATAAAACAAGATAGTGTAATAAAAACATCCCAAGGCTGTTTTTGTGCCTCTTATATTATTTAATAGACATGATTTTTTTGTAATACAAATACAATTGTCTAAAATCTAAATTGCAACTTTATGGTGTTGTCCAAAAGTTGCAAATTACATAATAAAATTGCAATTAAAAAAATTACATTTTCAAAAAAATCTGTTCTAATTGCTTGATGATTTCATGTGGTTCTTCGGTTGGAATAGGTATTTGTTGGTCAAATTGATCCACGTCGCTTCCACTACCTTCGGTTAAGATTTCGTTGTAGTTTTCATCATCTTCTTCGTTGATCTCCGGTTGACCGCACCTTCTCCGCTCCGCTCGCATCCAATCTCTCGAATAATACCGCAATTTCCAAGTCGTCTCCGCCAATGAGTGTCTGTGGTCTCCTATTTGATATCTCGCACGCAGAAAAAGCGCTTTCCGACGCATTGACGACGCTTGAATGTTCAAAACATCTCGAGCCATCATTGAAAGTGTCGGAAAGGTCTTCTCATTCCCCCTCCGATGTATTTCAAAGCAAGTCTTCTTGTCCATCTTCATTGATAACTTCTTGATACGGTACGTAACCCCGCAAAACAAAAATATCCAACTCGCTAATTTGGTTAGTAGAGGTACGGCCGCACATTCTATTTCGAGGCTTTCAATACTAGCCGCAGAAACAACATGTCTTTTGTGAGGTTGTGTTGAAGATGAAGAAGATGGTATGGTAGCCGGTACGTTACTAGCATTTTCTTGTTGATAAAATCTATATATATTTTTGCGGTGGTGTTCTACGCTATTCAACACTTCTTCTTTAGTTTGTTCAATAGGTGGTGGGTGATTTAGATTTTTGGGACTTGGAGGTGGTAGTACTTCTATACAATCGTAAATAGTTTCAATTAGTGATTTAGTACCGTCTATTTTAATAGTAGGATTTAATACTGAGAACCAATAATATAAATAGAAGGAATAGGAATAAAATATTTTTTTATTTTGACAAACATTTTTTTAATATTTGCCTTATAAGTTTGGTTTTTCCATATATTCACTAAGTAATAAAAATATTAGAGTTATATAAAATAACATAGTTGAAATAGTAGGATAATATATACCGGAAAATTCTTTTGTTGCTTGAAAAAATTTCTCTAAAAATACAATAAGTTCGGAAATTTTTTCCCAATCACTATCTAAAATCATATCATTTGGCTTTTTATTATGAGAGTTAAAAAATAAAGTTATAGGTAATTTATAGTCATAAGCAACAAGTAGTTGCTCGTATAAAGAATTCCACCTAGTGGATACTTCTTGTGGAATTCTTCTAAAAGGTAGTCCACAATCATGACAAATTTTTTTATATTCTTTTCTACGTTGTACTTTATTACTTTTAAAAATAAAGTTTATAGCAAATTGTATTTTACTAAGAATGTCTTCAAAAAGTGATAGACCATCCTTTACAATTAAGTTATATATATGGCACGCGCATTTTATATGAAAATGGTCCGGAAAAGATGGAGCTAAACTATTTTTTAACATTGTAATTGCGTAATTGTTATTAGAAGCGTTATCTAATGTAATAGTCATAATTTTATCGGTAATTCCGTAATAATCGCACACTTGATAAATATTTTCTGCAATAAAAGTACCAAAGTGTGCCTATCATCTATATATCTATACGCTAAAATACGTTTTTGCATAGACCATTTATAATCTATCCAATGACAAGTTACGAGTTAAATAATCATGGCCGTTAGTACTACGACCTATATCGACGTGATAGATACTTTGCCATTAAAATGATATAATGAAAAACGTAAATATTGTTGATATTCATGCGCAAATTTAAATACATCTCTCTTAACAAGTTGACCTAGGAAAACCGTTAAAAGCAGGATTATATATATCTCTAATGTAATGAATAAAACCGGGAGATGAAGGAAATGAAAAAGGCAAACCCTCCACATGACAACTAATTTTGATATTGCTTCCCTATCTCTATGTTTGTTGTATTTAGAGCCTACAATTCCCCCCGTCATAGGGTTAATTTGACCCGTACTTGGTCCGGGACGATATCGGTATGTGAACCTTGTCCCGATGGAGCGGCCGTTTGCGCACCCGGTTTTGAAGCCTAGTATTGGGCATACCTAGCTGGATGAGCACTTACTACATGTCTAATTAAACCCCCCGTCCCACCGTGACCTTTTCCGTTTTAAATTTTAAAACATTTTTACAAATTTTACATATGGCTACTTGATTCTCTACGTCCCTATCAAAAAATGTCCATGCATCTGATTTTAATGGTCGTTTTTGGACCTCGTCTCATACTAGGGGGAATAGGAGGTATTTCAGTTGAAGGTGCACTAGTGGGCGTGTTGTCATCAATATTAGTGGGTGTATCGTCTAGATCATCGTCTAAATTAAAGTCTTCTTGAGTTCGAGAAAATAACTCCTCGTCTAAATCTAATGGTATTGTAGGAAAATGTTGAGTATCAACAAAATCATCTGTGTAGGAATAAGATGACTAGAAGAAGTACCCTTGCCCCGATTGCCCCTACTAGAAGAAGTCTTACCCTTACCCTTAAACATACCTCTAATTCCTTCCATTTTAATTATATGCTAACAAATAATTAAAGTAAATGAAATTAAGTGCGCTAAATAAAATAAACAGACAATAATAATTTAATGAAGGAACGAATGTACCAAACGCCGACGTAACGTCGACGTGTAATCGAGAGGTTGAAAATTGAAACTTTGCTCGATGGAAGATCCTCAAGCTAGTTGCCAACTTCACTCCCAATTCCCAAATGAATTAATAAAATTGAATATTTAGCAAACAATGTAGAGAGATATATTGAGAAATTAGAGAGATTGTAGGAAGATTTGTGAGAAAGATGAAGAGAAAATGAGTTATTTATAGTTGAAAAATTGGGTTAAAGTGTAAATATAATAACTTATGGGTTAAAAATAAATATTAAGGGGTAGGGGGGTTGGGGGAGGGGGGGGCCTAAAATGGCCGTTGGCCAACGGCCATAATCTAAAATGGCCGTTGGTGCAACGGCTATTTTTGCAAAGGTAAGGTCGGGGTCGGGGTCGGGGTCGGGACGGGCTCGGGGCGGGCTCGGGTCCGGCGGGCACTGGGGGCGGTCTCGGGTCCGGCGGGACGAGACATCGTCCCGTCCCGAGTTCGAGTCCCGCCCCGTTAATTTTTTTTTTTTTTTTTTTTTTTTAGAGCGGGGTCGGGTCGGGACCGGGGCGGGGTCGGGACGGGGTCGGGTCATCCCGGCCCACTGGCCAGCCCTAGTCTATACACAAATCTGACGTATTGACATTATTCACCATTTTTTGTCCATATTAGTTTGAGGATTACAAAACTATTACTTTGTCTCAATTTATATAATACATTTTTTTTAATCGTAAAAAAAATAATATATTTTAATATTTAAAAAAAATGTTTTAACTTGAATCTTTCTGTTGTACTCTTAATGAAATGGTTCACAATTTACACAAAATATGAAATGTTTTATATTATAAATTTCAAAAATCTTCATTTCTTTTTTTAAACTACGTGCTTAGTTAAACTATATCAAATAAATTGAGACAGAGAAAATAGCTAAATGAATGAGGTGTCATTTATATACCCGAAGGTGATGATTGGTTTGGAGTAAAGGAGAAATAATTTTCATATAAAATTTAATATTGTTAATACAATGTTTGGTTTCATTTTTCCTAATTTCCACATAAAATTAACATTATTTTATGACGGAATTAATTTAACTAAAAACTATTTCGGAGACTTACAGTTTGTCCTTGCAGAAACTAATCTTTTTGAAAGTATATGTATATCCTAGAGACAATCTGTGTTAGGACAAATGTATTTTATACACATTCGTATTATTATTAATGGAGATTAATATTTTGACATTTGCAATTATTGAATTATAAATTGATGTTTATAATATTATATAATATGCAGCCCTAGAGGTTACATTGTTATTAATAATGTGAGATATTAATATTATAATGTTACTCTTAAAATAGCCTCGACTAATGATCATCGAGAATGAGATATCGATGATATGTGATAAGTCGACATGTGGTCTGCATCACATCCTTAGAGGATGTAGTATGTCTCATATGCTACGAGTAATGGCTACTCGTGATGAACACATGGATACTTTGGTATACCCTGCTGATATACTGTTTGTTATACTTGTCTAAAGTATGATCAGCGTATGGGAGATAGAAGTCCTTAGACTTGACGTCAATGCGCACCTTGTCTACAAAGTAATATACTTTGATCATGTCCTAAGCTCAAATGCCTTATAAGTTGAGATACGACTTGTATTGGTACATTACGATGTGGATTAAAGGTGGTAGTTGAGCCAAGATTAGGATTCATTCCTCGAATATATATTCGAGAGAACACTCAACTTCTCAGTGATATTAGGTTGACTAAGTCATTGGCCAACGCAATAGACATATTTAAAATATGGTCTAGTTGTCAACTACTATAGATGAGATACAATGATTAAGCCATTTAGATAGACACTTGACAAATCCTAAGCTTGATCGGGTGTGTCGTGAATGAAAGTATTTTATCTTATCACATAGAGGTTAATTTTACTGGATTCGTGTAAACGTACTTCACATATTGAGTTTGTTTTGCGGCGCCGTCTAGGAGTTCCGCGTAGACCTTAATTTGATTAATGTCGGTATGTGAAGGCATGTAGGGTCACACTATGTCGATTGTCTTTTCGATCTAAGGATGTATTGAGAGAGTATTAAATATTCGATTTAGAACCGAGATATTTAAATGAATAATGATTGTTTTAATTAAGTCAAATTTGGATTTTGGATTTAATTAAGAATGTGCGGAAAATAAAATGAGACAGTGTAGGGCCACGTCAGCGTCGCGGTGCCCACACCATAGGGTCAAGGCGCCATGACCTAATCTGTCTCGAATTTTGGGCCAGGCCAAAGGTCAAACCCTAATCCGATTTGACCTAATTTTTCACCTATAAATACAGACCTACACTTCATTATTCATGACACTTGATTTTTATATCATTATTCTAAGTCTTAGAGACTCGGAATCAAAACACTCTCTCGAACCTCTGCCGGATTTCCTAGCTTTCCAAAGGAGGATTACATTGAAGTTTGGAGCTTGCAATCGAAAGGGAATTCACGTGCGCACCTACAGTTGATAAAGATTCCAGATATTTTAAACATGTAAGTACCATTCAAGTCTTATGTTTATGGTCTAAAATTATCCTATAGTCAATCAGTTCTACGGGTGTTGGGTTTGAAATAAGTTTTCAATATCCACTGCATACAAAACCCTACAGTGGTATCAAGAGCCAGGGTTGTTTTGTATGATTATAAGGTAATTAGTTAATAATAATATGGGTTAGAATTTATTTAAATCTGAAATTTATGTCGTTTAAAGCTTAAAAACCTAATATCTTAAAAGCATATCATCCTTGTATCCCAAACTATTAAACAATGATGTAATCGAGGAAGTCATTCCAATTTAACTTCTAAGTCAATGTGCGTAACCGGTTCATTGCGAACATGGTGCACTGAAGTGAAGAACGAGAAGGGATTGGATGATGGTCGATGAACGTATTGTTTGATAGTGAAGGGTAACGAAGATGAATCTGCAAATCTCACCCTGAACTATTTTTAGGGTTTCGAAAATCCGAATTTTGTGCTTCTGAGACAGAGGCGCCACGGCACCGAGGCTCCAATTAAAAAAATAATAATAATTTCGAAACAGTGAACAGTAATCGAACACTGTTCCGACGTTTTCAGATTTGCTCCAAGGGCTAAATTGCGATTTCAAAAACCGCCACAGCCCCGCCGGAACAGTGACTGCCGCCACTATTCACGCTAAACAGTGAACAGTACCGAACAATGTTCCAGCGTGAACAGTGGCGACAATCACTGTTCCGGCGTGAACAGTGGCGACAGTCACTGCTCGGCGTGAACAGTGGCGACAGTCACTGTTCCGGTGGGGCAGTGGGGGTTTCCGAAATTACAATTTAGCCCTTGGGGCATATCTGAAAATTTTAGAATTCTGAAATTGCAATTTAATCCCTGGAAAAGTTTTTAAAATCATCAGATTTGGTCCTTGGGGTAAATCTATAAATTTTAGAAAAGCAGATTTGGTCCCTTGGGCCAAATCTGTAATTAATTTTAAATTTTGGAAATTACAGACAGGTCGCTGAAATCTGAAAATATTTTCTGAAAATTAAAATTAGATTTTCTGAATTTAAAGGGGTTCAAAATTAAAATTTTAAATTCTTGAGGGACTAAACTATAAATTTTGAAAATATGGAACTTACAGAAATATCCTGAAAATCAGTTTTTATAATCAGAAAATGCTTAAGGGACTGTTTGGATTAGACTTAAATTTTAGAGTATAGACAAGTTAACCCATGATTATTATTAATTGTATATTATTGAATAATATACAAACTATATGCTAAGTGTTTAATGCTTTCATTTAATAATTAGCATAGTGTCCGCTATAACTGTCTGGGCATGCGACGCCAAGTATTTGATTAAAAATCTTATATCATGCATATTGGGTTGACGGTTCCCAACTATATGTGTCATTAGTTTTGCATGATATTGAGATGTCATAATGGATATGGCGTAAAAGAGTTGATCAAGTTAAAACCCTGAATTAAAATATTTTCCAAAATTTTAAAAAACAAGTCTAATTTAAAACGCGTCGTCTATTATAAGTGTTAGAGTGCAAAATCCTTTTTGGCGATACGAGTATTTATGCCAAAGCATTTGCTCTAAGTCTACGAGGACCCAGATTCTTTCATAGATGTGTTTTAAATGTAAAGGTAAATGATAAACTTTTGTGGGTATTTACACCAAAGTGTTTGCTCACAAATGTCAAATTTACTTCGATACATAAACGCAGTAGTGTAATGGGGTTGACTTGCTTAGACAAATCTTGGCGCCAAAGTATCGGACTAATCTAAGGACGCAAGATTAAATATAATATTTGATCAACCAAGAGTTGCAAATAAGTTTTGCAATTGGTTTAGAACCTACCAATATGTGTTATTAAAGTTATCAGCCAAAGCAAACGCGGAGATAGCATAGGCTTGGATCTTAGCCCATTATGACCTCAATTAATATAGGTTCATATTCTACCATGGGGTCGTAGAAGTATGTTAAAATAGTGGGAGCTAATTAAATAAAAGACCATGTTGATTAGCCTAAACGAATGTGTATAATAGAAAATAAATTGAGTTTGATTTCCAGTCTATCTAATTCTTCAGATTATCAAAGATGTCGAGCTTATCATTGAAAATGTTGATTGAAATCAACAAACTTATTGGACCTAACTACCTTGACTGGCTAAGAAATTTGCGAATAGTGCTGAGACAAGAGAAATTAGAATACGAGTTGGATACGATGTTCCCAACAATCCCTGCGACTGACTCTGTTGAATATGCCTCTTTTGATAAGAATGTTTACCAAAAACACCTAGGTGATTCCACTTCAGCACAGTGTGTGATGTTGTCTTCCATGTCTATGGAACTTGAGAGACAACATGAGAACATGGGTCCCAATGAGATGCTCGAACGCTTGAAGAGTCTCTATGACTCACAATCCATGACTATGAAATATAAGTTACTGATAGAACTTTCTAAGTGTAAGCTCAATGAAGGGGGCCAGGTCTCGCAGCATGTGTTGAAGATGATAGGGCTGATAGAAAGACTTGCTTCAATTGGAGCGAAGCTGCAAAAGAATGTCGCTACCACCCTCATCCTGAACTCTTTCCCTCGTTCCTTTGAAAACTTCATAGTGAATTACAATATAAATGGAACGAAGGAGAGTCTGCCGGAGCTGCACAACATGCTCAATACCTTTGAGTCTTCCACTTCCAAAGGCAAAGTTGTGCTCATAGTGAGCTCTACTAGCCGACCCAAGCCGAAAGGTAAGGAATGGCAGAAGAAAAAGGGCAAAGCAGTCGCTGCGCCCTCAGCTATGAAGTCTAAGGGAGGTGTGAAGAAGAAGAATGTGAATCCGGCTAAGGATGTATGCCTCAACTGTAATAAGAAGGGGCATTGGAAGAAGGACTGCACTGCACCAGGAGGGGGAAAAGCACCAGGTGCTTCTACCTCTGGTGGACAAGGTATGTACGTCATTGAAATAAATATGTCTGTAAATAACTCTCATTCCTGGGTATTGGATACCACTTGTGGCTCACACATTTGTACCAATGTGCAGGGGCTAACTGATAGTAGGAAGGTTGGACTAAGAGAGGTGGACCTACGCGTTGGAAATGGAGCACGAGTGGATGCTGAGCACGTAGGAACTTATAGATTAAATTTTCCTTCTAGCTATTGTCTAGTGTTAAATGATTGTTACTATGTACCCTCATTAATGAGGAATATCATTTCTATCCCTATTTTGGACATGGAGGGTTTTTCCTCATAAATTTATAAGGAACTGCACCTCTTGATAATGTTATATATGGAACTGCACCTCTTGTGGATGGATTATATACACTAAACTATAGTCGAGAAATATTCAATGTACAAAATAAATGAGCTAAGATAAGTAATAGAAACTCTACCTACCTATGACATTGTAGACTTGGTCATATCAATGAATCAAGGATAGCAAGGTTGAGGAAGTTAGACTACCTCGAATCATTTGACTTGGAGTGTTATGGTAACTGCGAATCTTTCTTAAGAGGAAAGATGACCAATAAGCCACTTTCTGGAAAAGGTGTGCGAGCCAAGGAGGTGCTTGAGTTGGTTCATACTGATGTATGTGGGTCATTTCGGCTCAAGCTAAAGGAGGTTTTCCATACTTCATCACTTTTACTAACTTCACAAGGTATGGATATGTGTATCTTGTAAGACATAAATCCGAGGCTCTTGAGAAGTTCAAAGAGTACAAGTCGGAAGTA
Organism: Anisodus tanguticus; assembly: GCA_034509755.1. Lineage (NCBI taxonomy): Eukaryota > Viridiplantae > Streptophyta > Magnoliopsida > Solanales > Solanaceae > Anisodus > Anisodus tanguticus. The sequence goes on from CM067542.1 coordinate 39,349,949, forward strand.
GAGAAGCAACTTGCAACAAGTATCAAGACCCTTCGATCGGATCGAGGAAGTGAATACTTGAGTAAGGATTTTCTAGATTACTTAAAGCTATGGAGTCCAATCAGAATGGACACCTCCTAGAACACCACAGATGAATGGTGTTGCCGAAAAGAGAAACTGAACCTTATTAGATATGCTTAGATCCATGATGAACTTCTCATCTCTACCGACATACCTTTAGGGACATGCTATACAAATCTCAATATATGTTCTGAACAGGGTTCCTTCCAAGTCAGTAGAAAAGACACCCTATGATATATGGTGTGGCAAGAAGCCATCTCTTAAACATATGAGACCCTGGGGGTGCCCTGCATATGTTCAGAAGATGATCACTGATAAGTTGGAATCCAAAAGTGAGAAATGTTACTTCGTGGGGTATCCAAAGGAAACTAAGGGATACTACTTCTATCTTCCTGGAGAATGTAAGGTCATTGTTTTCGGGAACACAACTTTCCTTGAAGAAGAATATGTCTACAAGGAACATAGTTGCACAGAGATAGAACTTGAAAAAAATCAAGAACCGCAAGATAACATAGATGTTGAATCCTTGCCGAATGACCAATGCAAGAATTCAGTGGGAGTATTTGGCGAAGATTGGGTACTTCAAGTACGCCCTTCGACCAGTGGGAGTGTTACGATAAACAATGCAAAAATGCAAGAACCTCCTACACAACCTTTGGGAGTAGATGCAATGGTTGCACCTCCTCCCATTCAGAAAATACATGAAAATGATATTTCTGAAAGCTTTCAAGTTAGTGGATTATCCAACATACAAGAACCCTCTCACAGTCAGAACATACCAAGCACTGAACTGTAAAACAATCAACTCCGTCCTGAAAAACTAAATCTACTTGTGGAAACACAATGAGATAGATATTCCTGATAACGATGAGCCTACAACCTATAGTGAAGCAATGTTGGACATTGATTCGAAGAGATGGAAATAAGCCATGAAATCCGAGATGGAATCTATGTACATCAATCAAGTGTGGAACTTGGTTGATTTGCCAGCTGGGGTTAAACCCATAGGATGAAAATGGGTCTTCAAGAAGAAGATCAATGCATTTGGAAATGTACAGACTTATAAAGCATGATTGGTGGCTAAAGGTTATAATCAACGGCCTGGGGTCAATTATGATGAAACCTTTTCACCTGTTGCTAAGATTAAGTCCATTCGAATTTTGCCTGCAATAGCTGCATATTATGACTATGACATTTGGCAGATGGATGTCAAAACTGCTTTTCTCAATGGTAATTAGGTTGAGGAGGTGTATATGAAACAACCTGAGGGTTTTTTGCTTGAGTCCAAACCAAATATTGTATACAAGCTACAAAAGTCTATTTATGGGCTTAAGCAAGCCTCGAGGAGTTGGAACATTTTCTTTGACAAGGCTATCAAGTCATTTGATTTTGTCAGAAGCAAAGAGGATCCCTGTGTTTATAGTAAACACAAAGACGGGAGTATTTCCTTCATTATTATTTATGTAGATGACATATTGATAATGAGAGACAATAAGACTCTCCTGCAGTCAGTCAATGAGTGATTGTCCAGTACCTTCATGATGAAGGATTTAGGTGAAACCTGTTACATTATGGGAATTAGGATCTATAGAGATAGACTTAATAGATTGTTGGGGCTGTCACAGTCAGTCTACATAGACAAAGTGCTTAGACATTTTTCTATGGAAAATTCCAAGAAAGGCGGTCTACCTATGGTACAATGCATCAATTTATCTAAGAAAGACAACCCTTCTAATACTATAGAACTTGAACGCATGGAGAGGATCCCATATGCTTCAGCTATAGGATCGATCATGTATGCCATGACCTGTACTAGGCCAGATGTGGCCTTTGCACTTAGAATGACTTGCAAATTCCAGCAGAATCCTGGGAAAGAACACTGGAAAGCAGTCAAGAGTATTCTTAAGTATCTTAGATGAAGTAAAGATTACTTCTTAGTCTATGTTGGGGAAAAAAGCTAGCTGCTACTAGGTACACTGATGCTAGCTTCCAAACGGACCTTGATGACTTCAAATCTCAGTCTGGGTACACGTTCATTTTCAATGGTGGAGCAGTGAGCTGGAAAAGTTCCAAACAAGCTACAACTGCTGATTCGACAACAGAAGCTGTGTACATTGCTGGATCAGAAGCAGGTAAAGAATTTGTCGCGATTTAAGAGTTCCTGAAGAAACTAAGGGTAGTTTCGAGTGCCAGTTATCCAATAACTATTTATTGTGACAACACTGGTGCGATTGCACAGGCTAAGGAAGCAAGATCAACAAACAGAAATAAGCATGTACTAAGGAAGTACCACATACTTAGAGAGATGGTGGAGACTGAAGAGATTAGATTAGACTATGTTCCCACAGACGATAATCTAGCTGACCCATTCACTAAACCATTAAGCTTTGTCAAGCATAATGGTCATTTTGAGAATATGAGCATTAGATATGTTGGAGATTGGCTCTAGGCCAAGTGGGTGATTGAAAGTATATGTATGTCCTAGAGACAATCTGTATTAGGACAAATGTACTTTATACACATTCATATTATTATTAATGGAGATTAATATTTTGGCATTTGCAATTATTGAATTATTAGTTGATTGCTTATAATATTCTATAATATGCATCCCTAGAGGTTACGTTGTTATTAATAATGTGAGATATTAATATTATACCTAACTCTTAAAATAGCCACGAATAATGATCATCGAGAATGTGATATCGATGATATGTGACAAATCGACATGTGGTCTGCATCACATCCTTAGAGGATGTAGTATGTCTCACATGCAACGAGTAATGACTACTCGTGATGGACACATGGATACTTTGGAAGTATTGGTATACCATGCTGATATACTGTTTGGTATACTTGTCTAAAGTATGATCAGCGTGTGGGAGATAGAAGTCCTTAGACTTGAGGTCAATGCGCACCTTGTCTAGAAAGTAATATACTTTGATCCTGTCCTAAGCTCAAATTCCTTACAGGTTGAGATAAGCCTTGTATTGGGTACATTACGATGTGGATTAAAGGTGACAGTTGAGCCAAGATTAGGATTCATTCCTCGAATGTATATTCGAGAGAACACTCAATTTCTCAGTGATATTAGGTTGACTTAGTCGTTGGCCAACGCAATAGACATATTTAGAATATGGTCTAGTTGTCAACTAATATAGATGAGATACAATGATTAAGCCATTTGGATAGACGCTTGACAAATCCTAAGCTTGATCGGGTGTGTCGTGAATGAAAGGATTTTATCTTACCACATAGAGGTTAAGTTTACTGGATTCGTGTAAACGTACATCACATATTGAGTTCGTCTTGCGGCGCCGTCTAGGAGTTCCGCGTAGACCTTAATTTGATTAATGTCGATATGTGAAGGACTATAGGGTCACACTATGTCGATTGTCTTTTCGATCTAAGGATGTATTGAGAGAGTATTAAATATTCGATTTAGAATCGAGATATTTAAATGAATAATGATTGTTTTAATTAAGTCAAAATTGGATTTTGGATTTAATTAAGAATGTGCGGAAAATAAAATGAGACAGTGTAGGGTCACTTCAGCGCCGCGGCGCCCACACCATAGGGCCACGGCGCTATGACCTAATCTGTCTCAAATTTTAGGCCAGGCTCAAGGTCAAACCCTAATCCGATTTGACCTAATTTTTCACCTATAAATACAGACCTACACTTCATTATTCATGACACTTGATTTTCATATTATTATTCTAAGTCCTAGAGACTCAGAATCAAAACACTCTCTCGAACCTCTGCCGGATTTCCTAGCTTTCCGAAGGAGGAATACATTGAAGCTTGGAGCTTGCAATCGAAAGGGCATTCACGTGCGCACCCACAGTTGATAAAGATTCCAGTTATTGTAAACATATAAGTACCATTCAAGTCTTATGTTTACAGTCTAAAATTATCCTATAGTAAAACAGTTCTACATTTGTTGGGTTAGAAACAAGTTTTTAATATCTGTTGCGTACAACAACCCAACAAAAACCCTACATTTTTGCACCACGACTTGGATTAAACTAGGATTACCCATCGATATGAACTTGAGGGTCTGTAACGTTCTGTACCAAGATGATACTCGCTCAAAGGTAATAGGGTATTTGAGACATGTTAACGGTTATACAAAACGACATGGGACTTAGTAGAAGCTTAGGGCTGGCAATTTCACCCTAACCCGATGGATATCCGATCCACCCGCCCCAATTATATGGATGAAAATCCGAATAAACATGGATGTAATCGGGTGACGGATTGGGTCAGATTCGGGTGGACATACATCCAACCCACCACCCGACCCACCCATCCACCCGTTATAAATTAATTAGTTTCAATTCACCCCTCTTGTAGATCTTTTAATATTTGATATAAATAATTGATAAACATGATTGCTAATTATATCTATCAATTTATGTATCTATTTTTACAAAATATAAACTTGTGGTCAACTTACATTTAAAATTTGAAATCTCAAATCATGCCTTTTTGGATGATTTGAAATTTCATCTCATGAGATGAAATTGCATGTCCAAACGTTTAATAAATGCTATTTTTAATTTGACTGAATCAGGTTAATCAAAATAACTTGAGTTAAGAAATATGTGGATCGCTAACTCGTCCAAATTTAAACAGATTGAACAAATTATATTTTTATCTGCTAATTATACCACTCTAAGTTTGATCAAGTAAAACGTACATTGAACAACATAAGAAAGGGAAAAACAAATGTTGATCGTTTTCACATAAAAATATGAACTCACGGTACTAGGAGGATTGATGATATTTATTTTATCTTAACAGTTGATATAATCAAATACAACTTTGTGGGTTTACCAGACTGCCATTCTCGAATTAATCTGTACAATTATCTACTTCCAATAAAATGAACAAAGTAAAGTTCATTTTTGTGAAATTTGAACTGACATATTTATTAACTGTCATAAATTACCTACAAGACTTGAGTATCGATCAATTTTCATAAGTCTTCATCGCTTCCATCCGCGAAGCACCCGATCCACCCGTAGATAATGGGTGGATCGGATGTGGATTTAAAAAAATAGGGTGATGGATGGGTCGGGTGGTGGATGGATCGTTGGCGGGTGGAGACGGATTGAGCTCCACCCGATCCACCTCCGATCCATTGCCAGCCCTATAGAAGCTATAGGGCGGCTTAAATTACTCAATACAGATAAAATATAACGTCCATGACCTGAAAAATAATCATGTGTCACATGGCATCACTTGGGGAAACTAGATAAATTCTAGTGTTGTCATGCTTGTCATGCCCCCAAACTGGGTTGGGGTGTGATTGATGCCCAACCTAGAGACAATTTGTATTAGGGCAAATGTACTTTATACACATTCGTATTATTATTAATGGAGATTAATATGTTGGCATATACAATTATTGAATTATTATTTGATTGTTTGTAATTATTCATTAATGTGCATCCTTTGAGCTTACGTTGTCATTAATAGAGTGAGATATTCATGATAGAGCGTAACTCTTAAAATAGCCTCGACTAATGATCATCAAGAATGGGATATCGATGATATGTGATAAGTCGACATGTGGTCTGCATCACATCCTTAGAAGATGTAGTATGTCTCACCTACTACGAGTAATGGCTACTCGTGATGGACAAATGGATACTTTGGAAGTATTGGTATACCCTGCTGATATACTGTCTGTTATACTTGTCTAAAGTATGATCAGCGTGTGGGAGATAGAAGTCCTTAGACTTGAGGTCAATACGCGCCTTGTCTACAAAGTAATGTACTTTGATCCCGTCCTAAGCTCAAATGCCTTATATGTTGAGATACGGCTTGTATTGGGTACATTACGATGTGGATTGAAAGTGGCAGTTGAGCCAAGATTAGGATTCATTCCTCGAATGTATATTCGAGAGAACACTTGGATTCTCAGTGATATTAGGTTGACTAAGTCATTGGCCAACACAATAGACGTATTTAGAATATGGTTTAGTTTTCAACTAGTATAGATGAGATACAATGATTAAGCCATTTGGATAGACACTTGAAAAATCCTAAGCTTGATCGGGTGTGTCGTGAATGAAAGGATTTTATCTTACCACATAAAGGTTAGGTTTACTGGATTCGCGTTCGTCTTCTGGCGCCGTCTAGGAGTTCCGCGTAGACCTTAATTTGATTAATGTCGATATGAGAAGGTCTGCAGGGTCACACTATGTCGATTGTCCATTTCGATCTAAGGATACATTGAGAGAGTAATTAAATGTTCGATTTGGAATCGATATATTTAAATGAATAATGATTATTTTAATTAAGTCAAGATTGGATTTTGGATTTAATTAAGAATGCACGAAAAATAAATCGAGACAGTGCAGGTGCACGTCGAGCGTCGCGGCGTCCATACCCTAGGGCCGCGGCGCCTCTGCATCGATTTTTGGGCCAGGCCATGGTCAAACCCTAATCCGGTTTTGACTTAATTTCCAACTATAAATAGAGGCATTCCCTTTCATTATTATACACTAATTTTCTGAAAAACATTCTAAGCCTTAGAGGCTTAGAATCAAATACTCTCTCGAACCTCTGCCGGATTCCTAGCATTCCGAAAGAGAAATACATTGAAGCTTGGAGCTTGCAATCGGAAGGGCAACCACGTGTGCACCTTATAGTAGATAAAGATTCCAGACAATACAACTTGTAAGTTCATGCTTTATGTTACAAGTTTAATTGTTGTATAACCATACCAGAAATGTTGTTGGGTAAGTAAGAAACAAAACTTTTAAACTTTCGTTGTGCCTTACTTATGTGCTTTGTATCCAACAAAATCCTACATAGATTGCCCCACCACTTTTGTTAATGTTACGTGTTCGATCATTTTTACTATAGTAAATTATAAAATCACAAATAAATGAGAATAATGAAATATGAAACTTTTTAGATATTTTATCTGTTCAGATTTCTGAAGGGGATTTTTTCAACTTCAATCCCAATCAAAAGTTGATTTTGAAGCCGCTAAACTTATATAAAAAGTTGAACTTCGACTATGGTGGTCCCCAAGTCGGCAATCTGTGCACCTGTAAGGTTTAATTGTTCACACTAAACACATAAACATCGATTATGCTTGACTTATCATGTAGTTTAAATAGTCACATTTCTGGTCAATCTTACTGACGTTTTTGCCCAATCTTTTCTTGGTTAGCTAGTTATTCAATTTGCAATACAACCCAAAGTTGAAGTTTATAGAGTAAAGAGCCTCCGTCAAAAGGACTTTGTATTGAAGCAGTGAAACACGGCAGAATTTTTACAGTAATATTCAGACTATATAAAAGAACAACACTTATCCTCACTACCAAACTATTTAAAATCGATTATACGAATCGTCTACATTCATTCATTATATTGGGCCCATGGCAATATTTTGCTTGTTGAGATGATTATATTACATCAATTGAATACGGAATAATGTTCATTTTTTTTGCACGGATTGTTCTTCAAACGTATTGGTCTTTAATTTTTTCTCTTCATATTTGTGATCTTTAATATTTGCCTCTGCTACTTGTTTAATGAAATATTCACACCTGCTTCGCAAGACATAATTTCTATAACATTTTTATCTTCGGAAACTGGACTTTTAACTTGCTCGGTATAAATTCTGTAGAAATTAAGTTATGCCGAATAAGTTTTGTAGTATTTTTCATATTATATTGAGTGTTAAATAATTTGTCTTCTCAGACATAATTTGTGTGGATGTTATGATACATATGTCATGTCGAAGTTAAACGTGAACTATGTCGAGCGAAATTTAAAAGTATGTTGTTTTTCAGATTATGTCGAGTGTTGAAAGTTTTGACTTGTCCGGCATAATTTATATAAATTTTATGATAATATGTCGAAGTTAAACGTAAACTATGCCTTGCAAAATTTAATTATGCCGCGCCGAAAATACTTAAGGTGAAAAATCAAAGACCACCCCAAAATAAGGCATTTGTGCTAACTAACCAACAATTAGACATGGATTTTCCCAACAGCTACCAATGTAAGTTGTTGCCAAAGCAGGTTGCAAGTAGGAATGGCAATGGGGCAGGGCGCGAGCGAGTTGAAATAATTTTTAAAAAAAAACGTTATGTGGGTGCGGCGCAGATGTGGGTTTAACTTTTTACAAAATATACCTTCAATATTTTCGTGGCGGTAATGAGTAAGAATATAAACACCAAAGCAGCTATTTGTAGATATGGATGGTTGAGAACAAGTTCTCTTTAAAAAAGATACATTTCCTTATATACCTGCAATATTTTTGTATGTAAGCAATTTTCTTGTTTAAGAAAATGTAAGCAGGCCAAATTATTAATATTGCTAGCATAATTTATGTACAGAAAGTGTGTGTAAACTTTAAAGTTTTGTTTATTCTTAGAGGTCATTTTTATTAGAAAAATATATTTTGTGTATTTGATATGAAAAAAAATCCCCAAAGAAAGGAAAATTATTTTCTACCTCTTGGGAGATGAAAGTGATTCCACGAAATATATTGAATCAAAATAAATATTAAAGCTTCATAATGTTTTACATATACTTGCGCGTAAATTTTAATTCTTTTATGACAAGTTCTGAAAATGTATATTTAACACATAATTCTCAATAATTTTTAAATTTATTGTGTTAATCAACGTATAACTTCTGCTCAAAGACACGTGAGTCAAGACTACTGATTGTCACAAAATTAACCAAACGAAAAGTCATTAATTCATCTCGACAACGGAGGTTTTCTTTTTGATAAAAGAAAATTCTTTGTGAGCTTAGAAGGGTAAATTAAATTAATACTATGACAGAAAATGAGAAAGAAGGTAAATTAAATTAATACTAAGACAGAAAATGAGAAAGAAATTTATGAGTTTCATATTTTAGTATCAAACTCAATTTAAAAAAGACGGGTTTATGCGGGGTGGGTTGAATACAACAAACATGCTATCTGGGACGGGTTGCATTTTTTGCGCGGATTCACCCCGCAACCGTCCCGCCACGCTTCCGATCCCTAGCTATAAGGGATATCATGATAACTTTATACTTCAATTTAGGTATTAATTACAAGTGATCCAAATGGGATTAACCGAGACTAAGTTTCCTTTGATAAAACACCTCTAAAAGACCAAAATAACTTTATTCATGTATGTTGATCTTATTAATTCCGTGTGTGACCTCGTTCACATTGTGTTGGGAATAAAATAGACTTTCAAAAATAATATTCACGGTTGTGGAACACTAAGTTATAATTAATTAGCAAGAATAAAGAGCAATGATGACATCGAATTTTTTTACGTAGAAACCCTTTTAAATAAGGGAAAAATCACGGGCCAAGAAGAATAACTGATATAACTATAGCAAGAAATTTTACACTGTGTAGTCACGAGTATAAATATTCCAAAGATCACTACACACTCAAAAGAAATAACCCTCTTTTGATTTTTTCACCTTACTACAATATCGCTCACACTCTATTTTTTCTTATAAACTACACTGCTTGTAAATACCTCGCACTGCTCTCTATGCTCTCAGATATATTTCTCTCTGAGTTTGGTGTGTATGAATGAGTGGTTGAATGCTTTTATTTATAGGAAAGATGGACATACCTTCAACCAATCAGAAAGAAGGAAATATTGCAATTTGCAATTGAAAATTGCACACAGACGAAAGAAGCAATTGCCCACCATAATACTTTGTTCCTTTTATTATTAAATGGGTATGGATCCCATCAATTTCCCCCTCTAGACCCATTCACTGCAAGGAGATAAGATCGGACTTCTAGTTCGAGTGAATGCCGACAAGTTTCTTGTATAGCTCGAACTTGTCTCTTGATACCACCTTGATCAACATATCTGAAGGCTTCTCAATTGTAGGAATCTTCTGGACTTGCATAGATCCGTCCTATCATTTTTCAAATTCAGTCATATCGCACGTCGATGTGTTTCGACCTTACATGGTACATGGAGTTATTGCTCAAGTCTATTGCACTCTGACTACACAATAGACAACATACTCCATTTGCTGCAATCCATAGAGACTCTTCTTAAGTTTGCAAACATGATTTTCTTTACCTTTTGCCTTGAAGCCCTCAGGTTGTTCCATATAAATATCTTCTTCTAAGTCACCATGAAGAAAAGCAGTCTTCACATCCATCTACTCAATCTCTAAATCAAGACTAGCAGTCAAATCAAGGATTGTACGAATGGAGGACATTTTCACAACGGGAGAAAATATTTCGTCAAAGTCGATACCTTCCTTTGACTAAATCCCTTAACGACCAATCTAGCTTTGTACCTGAGCTTTAAGCTGTGTTCTTCAACTTTGACTTTGAACACCCACTTGTTCTTCAAAGCTCTCAATCCTTTAGGCAATTTCACCGACTCATAAGTTTGGTTCTCATGCAGAGATTTCATCTCATCTTGCAGCTTCAATCCATAGATCCTTGTGCTCATCTTCCATGGCTTCCTCATAACATTCAGGTTCTCCCCCAGTGAGTAATACATATTCATTAGGAGAATAACGGGAAGAAGGAATGCGTTGTCTAGTAGACCTCCTGAGTGGAATATTTGACTCATCCACAACTTCATGAGTAGGAGCATCTACCTCATCAACAACGAGATTGTTATCAGCAACATCAATATGATGATCTGGAACGTGATTCTGGGCATCAGCGTCATAATTAAGACCACCAACGTCATCCACATTTGTATGAAAAACTTGATCAAAATTAACTAAATCATCAAAACTTGAAGATTTTAGCTTCTCTGCTTTGTCAATATCTTCAATGGTTTGATCATCCACAAAGAAAACACCACGACTTCTCACAACCTTCTTCTCAACTATGGTTTGATCCTCCACGAAGAAAACATCACGGTTTCTCACAACCTTCTTCTCAACTGGATCATATAACCTATAACTAAACTCATCAAGGCAATAACCAATGAAGATGCACAGCTTTGTCTTGGCAGCTAACTTTGACCTCTCATCTTTAGGCACATGTACAAAAGCTTTGCAACCAAACACTTTCAAATGGTCATAGGAAACATCCTTGCCATACCAAAATTTGTTTGGAACATCACTTTGCAAAGCAACATCAGGGGATAGGTTAATAACATGTGCAACAGTCAATAAAGTCTCACCCCAAAAAGAATTTGACAACTTTGCTTCAGAAAGCAAGCATCTATCTAATCAACAACGACATTGTTATCAGCATCATCAATATGATAATATGGAACATGATTCTAGGCATCAACGTCATCATTAAGACTACAAACATCATTCACATTTGTATGAGGAACTTGATCAAAATTAACTAAACTATCAGAACTTGAATAATTTAGCTTCCCCGCTTTGTCAATATCTTCAATGGTTCACCATATCACCACAAATAGATGTCGTAGGCGAGTAGAGATCACAATACTTTTTACCACGAGCCATAATAAAGAACCTTTTATGAGTTTCCACTTTCCGGCACCATTGGTACTGACATATCCTCATCATCCAGAACGCTAACAGAAATCAAATGTAAAAGAACATTGGGTGCATGCTTTACATTATTCAAAACTAGTTTAGTTCCAATACTAGTTTCCAAACAAATAGTTTCAATGCCAGCAACCCTAGATACAGTCTCATTACCCATACTCAAAGTTCCAAAATCACCTGGAGTATGGCATGAGAAAAAATCCTTTCTTAATGTCACGTAAGATGCGACACAAGTGTCCACAACCCAGCTTGACTCATCACAAGAAATATTTATAAGATTCGCATAAAGGACAGTAACAAGATCTTCAGTGGTGACGGTGGCTACATAATTTTTATCGCCATCTTCTTTCTTTTTCTCCTTGTCTCTGTTCTCCTTCTTCAATATCCGATAAAACTTCTTTGTGTGTCCATTCTTCCCACAATGATAGCATTCAATATCTTTAAGTCTGCTTCTGGATTTACTTCTATTATGTTCTCTATTTTGATAACCACGATTCTTGCTTCTCCCCCTAGAGGTAGTCAGCAAGACATCTGACGAGGAGGAACCCTTAGATTTTCTTCTCATCTCTTCATTTAAAACACTACTCTTAGCAAGATTCATAGTGATCACATCATCCGGAGCAGAATTTGATAATGAAGATCTAAAAATTTCACAAGAATCTTGTAAGGAACTAAGTAGAAATAAGCCTTGAATTTCTTCACCAAATTTAATGCTCATAGCCAATAACTGATTCATGATCCCCTGAAAGTTATTCAGATGATATGTCATCGGAGAACAATCATGGTATTTTAAACCCAACATCTGTTTTGTCAAGAACATCTTGTTGTTTTCACCTTCTGAGCATACAAACTTTCAAAGTGCTCCCATACAGTCTGAGCATGTGTCTCCCCAGAAATATGGTTTAACACATTATCTTCTACCCAATGTCTAATAAAGCCGCAGACCTGTCTGGGTATCAGATTCCACTCGTCATCTATTTTATCATCAGGCTTTTTAGTGGCAAAGACTGATTGATGAAACTTTTTGACATAGAGCAAATCTTCCATTTTGCTCTTTCTAATGCCATAATTAATGCCACTCAAAGTAACAATTCTACTAGTGTTGGCTTCCGTCATTTATCACAAATACATATACTATTTATTAGCAGAAGATTAAAGTAATTCTTTTATGATGTGGAAGTTCAGACAGTGCTGCAACCACAAATTATACTCAAACAGAACCTTGGCTCTGATACCACTTGCTCGGAATAAAATAAATCCGCAAAAAATAATATTCACGATATTAGTGATAATCGCAGAACACTAAGTTATGATTAATTAGCAAGAATAAAGAGCAATAATGACATTGAGAATTTTTATGTGAAAATATTTCTGAATAAGGGAAAAATTACGGACCAAGAGGAACAACTGATATCACTATAGCAAAGAACTTTACACTGTGTGATCATGAGTATAAATACACCAAAGACCACTACATACTCAAAAGAAATAACCCTTTTTTGATTTTCTAACCTTACTACAATATCGCTCACACTCTATTTTTTTCTTACAGACTACAATGCCTGTAAATACCTCACATTGCTCTCAAATATATTTCTCTGAGTTTGGTGTGTATGAATGCGATGTTGAATGCTTTTATTTATAGAAAAGTTGGTCAAACCTTTAACCAATCAAAAAGAAGTAAATATTGCAATTTATAATTGAAAATTGGACACAGCCGAAAGAAGCAATTGCCAGCCAAAAGTAGCAATTGCCCATACTAATTCTTTGCTCCTTTTATTATTAAATGGGTATGGGCCCCATCACATTGCTCGTCCCAAGCCCGGATAAAGGAGGAAGGTGCCGAGGGTCAATAGGAAATAACCTCTACAAAGGTATGGGTAAGGATGCGTACATCTTACCTTCCCCAGACCCACTTATGGGAGTACACTGAATTTGTCGTTGTTGTAAATATGTAAACAACACTTCATCAAATCTAAAACCAAACACGTGTTCCATATCTCATTTTCAATGTAACGAACCACACAGCAAACAAAGGGTATGCACCAAGTGATCATCGACACAACTTCGTGCGAGAACCAATTAACCAAACAGACACTAAATAGAATATTTAAGGATAAAGTGCCTCCAACAGAAGGAAAGGGGCAGAGCCGTCCGTGGAACGGTTGAGGCGCCGCCGCCGTACAGGTCCCCCAGATGGCGGGCGTCCGCCTCAGAATTTTTTATTTTTCTTTTATTGGTTTCATATATTTAGATATGTATTTAAAATGTCTCCAATTTTATCAGTAAGAGTTGTAGTCTAGTAGTTGAAGACTCCCTTTGAAAGTCCTTTTCTTGTGAGAGGTTGAGTGTTGGAATCTAATGAGCAACGAAAGACATTTTTTTAAAAAAAAAAAATCAGATTTGGCTCGTCCCAAACATTCGCCCCTCCCGCCCTCCCTCTTTAAAAAAAACCTGTTTTTTCCTTCTTTTTTTAATTTAAACACAAGATTGAATGCATTGTCTTTGATTTCAATTGAGAGTGAATTTCTAGACATTCTTGATTATGAAAGACTGTTTGATGACTTTACAGATAAAAATGCAAGGAGATCAATTTTTTATGCCTAATATAATGATAGTTTTTCTTTTCAATCTTTCATGTAATAACCTTAAGGTATCTATTTCGTAGCATTATTGTACTGAAATTGAAAACATTGAATCGAATATAATGTTTACTATACATTTATTTAATGTTTTGATCAATAATTTTTAGTATTGATTAATTAATTAATTTTAATTTTTCATGTGAATAAAAAATGACCTCTTTTTATTTCTTGCACCAATATAGAACGGCCCCGGAAAGGGGAGAAGGTGGATGGAGGAGGCAGATAGGCTAAAAGATAACAGTTGATAGATCCAATAATATCTCCCTTTTGTCAATTTGTTTTCACTTCAAAGACCTAATATTGGCCACAAATATGGATAAACTGGATCAGCTAATCTTAATATGAGAGCTAGTGGAGAATAATATAGCAAACTGGACATGTAACCTGTATAAAGCCTAGGCTGCTCACATAGTCCGTTGAATAGCAATGTAATCTAGAATGAAGTAGCCAGTACATCATACAAGCTACTTTCTTATTCTAGGACGGGAAATTCTCTATCTAATCACGCGCACACAAGAAATCTTCTACTCTATCTAAATCACACAAGAAATCAATAAAAGAACTAGAGTACACAATTTATTGCTGGACTGAATGTAAATTTCAAATTCCTGCTTGTCATAAATGTTAGCTTGACATTGATATAAAAGAATCTACATAGAAAGCAATTGTTAAGAAAAGGGATCTAGTTAACTTTACATTACCCTAGTTTGCCTCCGAGACTACTAAGTTCCCCCATTGCAGTAATGTACACCATTACTAACTGTGCCATTGTGTTTCATGTTTACTTGATTCAAGCCCCATATACGAATAGTATGATCATCACTTGCAGATGCCAACATATGAGGATCTACTGGGTTCCAGCTAACACAGTTTACTGTTCCAGAATGTCCAGCTAACGTCTCAACAAATTCTCCTGAGCTTTTGTGCCATATATAAACCTGAAAATATGGTATGGGTATACATGCAAGAGAAATTCTCAATATGATAAACGCATTGCAGCACATTAAATAGATAGAAGTCAAAGCAAGGATAATTTAGGCGTCACAGGTTCCACTAATGATGGAATGGAAAGAGACCATGGCAATTAGACTTGGATTTTAGAATTGATGCAGAATTAGGGTTTCAAAGTGAGCAGTGAAACAGAAGAAATAAGCATATTTTCCTAGAAGTTATTTCATACAGGATATAGTATCTCACACAACATTTCTGCAATTTGAGACCACTAACAGGAAGAAACAGCAAAAATACCTTGTTGACACTGAAATCTCTATTTGTACTTTTCAACAGCGAATTATACACAAAGGTTACATTCTAAGACAAGAAATGTTCCATTTGTTCCAATTTATCTGACATCATTTTATTTCAGGATATTTTATAATGCTACCCCATAATTATTCTATACAACTTTCACAACTTCCAAGATTTCAATTCAGTTTAGCTAATTAAATTTTATAGGTTGAAGTCATTTTTCTATTACTTCTTAACCATTTCACTAGAATTTTCTTCCACTGCCACTAATATAATAAAATCTTAAAACTCTATTTCCAATAAAACAGGATCATACAAATATGAAACGGATGGAGAAATACTGTTTGTCCTAAAATTTACATTGAAGAGCACGTGATGGAAATAAGGGACCAAACTTAACTCCTTTTCTTAATCTCATATTCAAAGGATCGATGGTGAAGATATGGGGGTCATGGATCCTCAGTGAAAGGCAAAGAAGTATATGGAATATGGGGTGGGTTAGGTTCTATCACTTGAAGGTCTTATAGTGTAAGTTTATTCGGCCTCATTTGTGGTCTTGGCTGAGACCGTGCACTACTTATTCATATTGACTTTATTTTCTATCCTACCTAGTGTTGTTAGGATGTCTTAAGAATGGTAGAACCCTTAGGTTGATTTCGGACACATTCATTACTTGTAATGAGAGCATGAAGGCCGAGGAGGGGAAATGCCAAGTTGGCGAAGACAAGGGAACCTAAACCGAGAAGCCAACATGGCAAGAACAAACAATGACATGGCTAACAAGATGGCACGGACAAGAACCTTCCAAGGTCAAGGTAGAATCGGTTAGGGGTATTGAAAGGGTGGTCGAATGACCAAGGCAAGAATGAAGTCTCCAAGGTCAACACAAGGGTGGGTCATCTCGGACATTGCAATGTAGATGTGAAGAGGATGAAGTTTTACCAAGTCTCAAAACTAAACCAAGTTCCTTTCACACGCCTTCACCAATGCCGAAGCCTCAACTTGTGCTCCAAGACCACAAGTCCTCTTCCATGTTCCCATTCGGCCGAGTAACTTGTGTCTCTTTAATTGCTTTCTAGAATGGTCCTCACCTCACTATAAATAGGACCTTTAGGATAAATGTAAAAATTAGTTTTTGAGTTTATATAAAAGACATCTTTAAGTGTTCAACTTGTGTGTTGAAGCTTGTCGATCCTTGTGTGGATCACACTCCTTCGGCGCAAATATAGACTAGGACTTGTGTGACCTAGCCTTTACCCAAGCTTGAAGAACACCCTTGGCGGTAAACGAAGGTTGATTCTTGTGTGAATCAACTTAGTCTAAGCCTTGGGAGCAACAAGGGCATAGATCACCCTCACTTGGCTTGTTCACGGGCTTTGCGACTAGCAACCCCGGTCTCGACCTTGTGACATTGATCATCCACTTCCTTGGAGTCGATACAGTAAAATCCCTGTATCTCTATCCTTGGACATTTCTACTTCATCGCACTAAGTCACTAAACAAATACACCACTAAACCCAATGCCACAACTCTCAAATAACCATCCACCTTAGTCCCCCACCGAAACCATACTGCCTCAAGATCCTTCCGCAACTTAACCTTCACCCAACCGCCAAGTTCCAAACATCTACTTGATCCTCAACTTATCAACTATCATCCCACAAAAGGCCTTAACCCGATTTCCACTATATCTTCCCAAAACCAATCCCAAACACTACACTACCCGCCCGTAACAACCAACCGAGTACCTCACTGTTTCAGGTTTGTTCTGTGGCCTTTCCACCACCAAACCACCAAGTCCCGAGCATATTCCTGACCCTTAACTCACCCGCAACAGCCCCTCAAAACACCATAAGCAGACTCCCACTACAATCACCGGAAACAACCTCCCATCTACCACCCACACGACCAACCCGAGAACCCAAAACGTCTCTCTTTGTGCTCTTTTTTCGGGTCAACCCGATTGTCCAGAACACCTGACCCACTTTCCCATCCAACCTGCTCCTTATATCCCTCAGATTGGTATCAGAGATTGAACGTCCCGTCCCACGCTTAGACGTCATGGCTCAAATGAGTGAAGAACTAAAATAAGGCTTGCAAGAAATGGTTGCGGAACAAGTAGGAAAAGTGTTTGCCAATCGTGCAAACATTAAGGATGTAGAATCCGGGGAAGAGGTTGATCAACACAACCCCATACCCATTGAAGATGATGTCCACGAGAATCCTAGAATAAAAAAAAGAGGCGACCACACCTTACGGTTCGACCTCCCGACTTTTGAGGGAAACCTGGATCCCGAAGAATTCTTGGAGTGGTTGAGGGCCATTGAAAGTCTCTTTGAATTCAAAGGTTACGATGATCATCAACGTTACAAGATAGCCACATTGAAGCTTAAATCTTTTGCTTCGGTATGGTATGAGAACTTGAAGGCAAGACGGAAAAGAAATCACAAGTCCAAGATCGATTCTTGGGACAAGTTGAAAAGCATCTAAGAAGAAAGTTTTTGCCACGTGACTATGAGCAAGAGTTGTACCTTAGGCTCACCAAGCTTCGGCAAGGTGTCCTTAGGGTCAAAGAATACATAAGAGAGTTTGAGAAGGCCACCATGCTATGTGACTTGGAAGAGAAAGAACCGCAACGAATAGCACGATTCATTGGCGGATAACTTAGACAATTCAAGAAAAAGTGGAAGTGTCTACTTATTCCACTTTTGAAGATGTGTGTCATTTGGCACAAAGGTTTGAGAGGCAACAAAAGAAGGTCGCTCCAAGACCTTACTCTAAACCTGCCCTTGCAAAAGATAAGGCCACTACGTCCTACACCAATCCTTTACTTAAACGAGAAGACACGAACAAAGATAAGGGATGGTAGTAATTGTCAATGATAGGAGAGAAATGAGGTAAAAGATGTTTCAAGTGCCAAGGATTTGGACATTTTTCCCGAGAATGTTCCAACCAAAGAACCATGACCCTCGAGGAATATAAAGAGAGCGGAAACGCTTTCATTATTGAAGAAGCCGAGAAGAAAGAGGACCAAGAAGAAGATGAAACTCTTGCGGAGAAAGGGATTAGTCTAGTCCTTCAACATGTGATTAGTGGACAAGTGGAAGAACTTGACGAGAACCAAAGAGAACAGATCTTCTACACACGGTGCAAGGTCCAAGACAAGGTTAGTAGCGTGATAATTGATGGCGGCAATTGCGCAAATATGGTGGCCCATTGGGTAGTAAACAAGTTACAATTGCCAACCCGCACACTTGATACACTATATAATCTCCAATGGGTAAATCAAGCCAATCGGCTAAAAATTTCCACCCAAGCCTTTGTCAAGTTCCAGATTGGTGGATACGAAGATGAGATTTGGTGCGATGCTCTGCCGATGGTTGCATGCCACATTTTACTCGGTAGGCCATGGCAATATGACCGGAAGACCACGCATGATGGTAATCACACAAGGGAGGATGATGAAATGGAGCTTCTCAGGGACAATACATCCAGAATCATAACAAAGGATAATGAACATTCTTGATTTATTTTCAAGAGGTTCGTTGTATCTTCGGCAAACCAATGAGTACAAAGGGCAAGAGAAGAAGAACAATGACCGAGGGCACCTTGGTTGCGAATTGCAAAGTACCGTATTAATTCCAAGGCAAGAGGAAGAATATGAGGTATCCATTCTCAATCACTTGGTCTACCACCTCATTATGAAATGCATCTCTCCATGGCTAAGGTTGAATGTGGGAGGAATCTCAAGAATCAACTTGAAAGGGGATTTTCTATCGGTAAAGGTCCAAGGAAAAATTGAGCATAGAGAAAACTTCAAGGACCTATGTGGCGACTACGGAGGTCTTAATCGAGGAGGTAAGTTGTGTGTTGCCCCGACTACCACCATACAAGTTCTTATTGATGATTTGGGCCAAGATAGGCAACACGCGGATCGTGGCCAAGAAAAGAGGTCAGGTGTCCAACTTAATACTTGGGGAGACAATACCTTGGTTAAATGGGAAGCTTACTTAAAGGAGGGACCTATCAAGCTGCTAGCAAAGCTCTGGAAAATCTCGAGCAAGGAAAAACGTCCGCACATCACGAGTCATGCGAAAGGACCCAAGTGTTTGAACGCTTCGAATTTGAGGACACATTCATTAGGATATTAGGATGTCTTAAGAATGGTAGAACCCTTAGGTTGATTTCGGACACATTCATTACTTGTAATGAGAGCATGAAGGCCGAGGAGGGGCAATGCCATGTTGGCGAAGACAAGGGAACCTAAATCGAGAAGCCAACATGGCAAGAAAAAACAATGACATGGCTAACAAGATGGCACGGACAAGAACCTTCCAAGGTCAAGGTAGAATTGGTTAGGGGAATTGAAAGGGTGGCCAAATGACCAAGGCAAGAATGAAGTCTCCAAGGTCATGAAAACACAAGGGTCATCTCAGACAATGCAATGTAGATGTGAAGAGGATGAAGTTTTACCAAGTCTCAAAACTAAACCAAGTTCCTTTCACATGCCTTCACCAATGCCGAAGCCTCAATTTGTGCTCCAAGACCACAAGTCCTCTTCCATGTTCCCATTCGGTCGAGTAACTTGTGTCCCTTTAATTGCTTTCTAGAATGGTCCTCACCTCACTATAAATAGGACCCTTAGGATAAATGTAAAAATCAGTTTTTGAGTTTTTAAGTGTTCAACTTGTGTGTTGAAGCTTGCAGATCCTTGTGTGGATCACACTCCTTCGACGCAAGTATAGACTAGGACTTGTGTGACCTAGCCTTTACCCAAGCTTGAAGAACACCCTTGGCGGTAAACGAAGGTTGATTCTTGTGTGAATCAACTTAGTCTAAGCCTTGGGAGCAACAAGGGCATAGATCACCCTCACTTGGCTTGTTCACGGGCTTTGCGACTAGCAACCCCGGTCTCGACCTTGTGACATTGATCATCCACTTCCTTGGAGTCGATACAGTAAAATCCCTGTATCTCTATCCTTGGACATTTCTACTTCATCGCACTAAGTCACTAAACAAATACACCACTAAACCCAATGCCACAACTCTCAAATAACCATCCACCTTAGTCCCCCACCGAAACCATACTGCCTCAAGATCCTTCCGCAACTTAACCTTCACCCAACCGCCAAGTTCCAAACATCTACTTGATCCTCAACTTATCAACTATCATCCCACAAAAGGCCTTAACCCGATTTCCACTATATCTTCCCAAAACCAATCCCAAACACTACACTACCCGCCCGTAACAACCAACCGAGTACCTCACTGTTTCAGGTTTGTTCTGTGGCCTTTCCACCACCAAACCACCAAGTCCCGTGCATATTCCTGACCCTTAACTCACCCGCAACAGCCCCTCAAAACGCCATAAGCAGACTCCCACTACAATCACCCGAAACAGCTTCCCATCTTCCACCCACACGACCAACCCGAGAACCCAAAATGTCTCTCTTTGTGCTCCCTTTTCGGGTCAACCCGATTGTCTACAACACCTGACCCACTTACCCATCCAACCCGCTCCTTATATCCATCTGCACGCCTAACAAGTTTGATTGTTGTTCCCACACAATACCTTCTATTAGGTTTCCACAAAGACAGATCTCATTTTCAAATAGGCATTTTCCTATTTTATTCCTCAAGGAAAAAAAAAGTATCAAAGCACAAATTAGATCATTTTCATCTTGGGACCTTTTTACTTTTTTTTTTTTTTTGAAATGTGGAAGTTAGAATTAATGTAATAGCATACATGTCTCAGGTATTATAGACGAGTACTTTTTTTTCCGGGTGATCGGGTAAATCTATAGTTTTCATTCACTCAGCATACAGAGGATGCAAAATGAACAATTACCGCTCTGATATGCAAACTAGAAATTTGATATTAGAACATAAGGTAGGTCATGGTGAGTAAATTTATACTCATAACAACAACTTAGAAATACGTCACAAGTATATCACAAGATATAGATTATACTGGCAATGATTATGTTTCTTGATCAACAAAGAGGAGTACCTGTGAGTCCTCACTTCCACTGGCAATGAATGCTTGATCCAGTCCGCCGAAGCAAGACCTTAAAACGAAGCGCGAACGTTTATGCCCATTATATTTGGATATGAGTTTTACAGTTCCCTCTATATCCCACAGATGGATTTCTTGATTCAAAAGGCTCACCAGTAAATACTTATTGTCCGTGGACAATACAAATGAAGTTATTGTTTGATCCTCCTGAATTACTTTCTCTGCTTTTGATTCCCATCCGAATAATAGTATCATATTATCTTTACAAACAGAGACAACATGCTTCCCATCACTAGTTATCCCCAAGTCTGATATTCTAATAGTCCGACGGCCTTTCCAACACTCCAACTCTTTCCCTTGCAGATCCCACATGCTAATGCTTTTGTCTGTAACACCACATAATATCCTTTTGCCATCAGGAGCCCATCCACACGAGATCAAACCAAGACCATTTTTCTCATAAATATGTATACATTCGCCAGATTCAACATCCCACCGTCTGACAACTTCCTCTACGCCACAGGTGAGAAGTTGATGATCATCAGGGCTCCATGACATATAGGAGACAGGTTTTTGGTGACCAGAAAACCGGTGCTTCACGCAGAACAAACCATCCAACTTCACCTACAAAGAACAGAAAGCTCAAAAAGATCAATAGACTTTATCAAAATCCTCTCCTAATAAGTTCCGATTTTAAATAATACTATCACAATTCCAGAAAGCTTTTTTCTTATACCCAGTGATTCATGCCTGAAGCCAAAAGCAGCTCCCGGAAAAAATAAAATCAGTTCTTTCAAACCTCTTCCAAGCATGAAACAATACAAGGAGAAGAATGATCCTTGCACATCGTACATGTCAAAAAAACTAACTCCATTATATCCATAAAAACACCAATAAGAACGGATGAACGCACCACATACAAACCAAAAAGAGCCATAACAAGTACCAACTACCAACTACAAGAGAGCTGCTGGAATGTTGGAATAACACTGCTGGAAATGTTAGACAGAAAAAATGGTGGCAAACAATACCTGCCCGCGTGTGGCGGACTGTGTGGTAGGAAAGAAACAAAGAAACACAAGATAGTTTGAAGGAACCTACAACCTTTTTCTTTGGAACCTACAACTCAGTAAGGAAAATTAAGATGAACTGTCTGCTCTTCTTCTATTTTTGGTGTAAGAACTCCTAGATAATGCTGAATCTTTAATAGAAATTATAGAATCCTTGTAAGAAGAGCAAGGAGCTCCTTTTTGCTTTCTTTTGGAATGTATATATGATCCGCATATCCTTTGTGCAACTGATATATGACATATGTTACCTTTCTCAACAAAAAAAAATACCAACTCTTTTTATGAGTACATAGATTAGTGCTGATTTCCACGTACAAGGCTGGATATCTTTAAACAGTAACAGTATTATAGCTTGGCCAGTGATGAGATTTTATAAATGTATATAAATATGGAAAAAGGATAAAAATTGAATATTCATACTACTTGGGTTCTTTTTTCTCTCTTTTTTTAGACGATCAAGTTGCACTAACATTACTTCAAATCTATGTTTCAAGAAAGAATAAAACACAAAGAAATAATCTGTCACTTCACCAGAAAAAGATTAAGCCCAGATACACTTGTAGGTTTCTCTATTCAAATGACCAAATAGAAGACACCCTTACAATATCTGCGTGAGCCTCAGATTGACGAATAATCAAGCATGAATAGTTTTACTAGATTATTTCCTCAAGCTTAGGAGTCTCTTAACTGTACTCAGATCAAGAAGAAGTTATTCACACTAGTGAAGAAGATTGTGACTGTAATTATGTATTGTTTTCATATTTAGGGTATTTGTGTTACTAGATCCTCAAGCTTAGGAGTCTCTTAACTGTACTTAGATCAGGAAGAAGTTATTCCCATTAGTGAAGAAGATTGTGACTGTAATTATGTATTGTTTTTCATATTTAGGGTACTTGTGAACTATATTTTATCCCCATAGCTTAAGCAAATAATCAGGTAAAAGATATTTCCCAAAACTTGTACTGCTCTTATATTTTCACTGTCCTCCAATATTAATTCTTCAATAGAAATGTAAAAGCCCATAGTACACCAGCATGGTAATACACAAAGGAGGAAACGAAATTCAGCTGAAAGCAATGTGATTAATGATCTAATTATATATCAACAGAGGATATGACAAGCAATCTTCAAGAGGACTTGAACTTACCCCCCATATAATCACCAAACAATCAGCAGCTGATGAGGCCAAGTATTTTCCATCATGGGAGAACTGTAAGAACCATACTTCATCACTGTGATCTTGTAATATCTGGTGCATTAAATCAATGAAGAAACAATTAAACATCCAAGTGTTAACAAAATTATATCCGCAGAAATAAACTCGAGTTACTCCACATATCAGTGAAAGTTCAGAAATAATAATAAGCATGGAAAACGATGTTCTTTTTTTTTTGGATGATGAAGAACGAAGAAATTGGTTATCGGAAAAGCAGATGTTGATGCATATACCTAGTAAATAAGAGCAAAGGAAAAGTCAATGAAGTTCAATGTTAACAAGAATGTAAAATTTTCTTGACTTTGTATCCACCTCCCCCTCTCTCCTAGCAGTTCAATCACTGTGTGGTTGGTCACATCGGTTTGTCTAATACCCCTACATAAAGAGGAAGGGGGGGGAGGGGGCGATGGGTTGAATATATCTTACTTTTCTTTGGTGAAGGTAAATAATTTTATTGATATTGGAAGATAACCTATGTATACAAGCATTATATCAAAGAGCGGAGAACCTACATCAAAACATGATGCTCTACAAAAACCACTCTATCATCAATACAAATAGGGACTCATGGGTGCACCAAAAGATGCACCAAAAGAAACTAAAAACATGAGGATGTACCTCAAAGTGTACAATCTCGACCCCTTCAAACGCTCTCCTATTTCTCCCTTTCAAAATCACCCACACAAGGGCTAAAGGGGCAACATCACATCCCATTCCCTAGGTTATGATGTAAAAATTCCTGTGAGCTAAAGGTTCCAATTTAATCCTCGAAGTGATAAGCTCGGAATTCCAAAGATGGTCGATCAACCTATGATAATGTGCTTATTATGACATGGAAAATGGAATGGAATTGGACTTGTTACGTGAAGATTCAAGAACAATGTTTATATTCAGCTTTGTATGTAGGTCTTGGCCGAAGACCATGTTTGTTTTCTTCGGCTTAGGACATAGTATGTTATGTAATAACTACCTTATGACACAATTATTAGGCCATGTAAAGGTTGACAAGGACGAGAGTCTTCCAAAGGGATGACTAGGCCGTGAGTCGGAGGACAAGTCGGCAAGCACAAGAATGATCTAGAAGTTAAGGCTCCCTAGAAGGAAATTCATGAACCAACTAGCTCATGAACTTAGCTACTTGAAGCCATCAAAGTCGTCCAAGGGGAAAATCAACAGGTGGCCAAATGGATCATCAAACAAGTACAAAGAATGGAAGCTTAAAACCACATTCCAAGGAGATGAGATTTTTGGAAGAACCAAGTTCATGCATTCTTCTTCATGGAACCACAAAAGGGGTGTGAAAAGATTAGATTCATCTTTGTCCCCAAGTAAAGCCAAACACCTTTCCATTGTTACCATTTAGGCAGAAATACCCTTGTCCCCAAGTTAACCCAAACCCATTCCCACTAGGCCGAAATTGTCATGTAGTTTGTGTCCTTTAGTTTGCCTTCTAGAAAAGTCCATGTTGTACTATAAATAAGACCCTTAGGATATGTAAATATTTAGAGTTTGTTGATATATAAAAGTTGAGTTTTACTCAAAAGCTTGTGTATTCAACTTGTGTGTTGTATAATGTTGGTCCTTGTGTGGGCCTTTGGTTCTTGTGTGAGCCAAACCCCTTGGTGTAAGTTGAAGCTAGGACTACGTGACCTAGTTAAACCCAAGCTAAGGTTTTCCTTCGGTGTAAGTCTTGGTTAGGACTGTGTGACCTAATCAAAACCCAAGCTTAAGGAACCCCCTTGGTTGTAAGGGAACGTTCGAACTGTGTGATCCAACCTAACCTAAGCCTAGGGTCTATCTTAAGGTTTCCGGCCACCCTTACTTGGTTTGTATTTGCGCTTGTACTTAGCAACCCCGGTCAAGTCCTTGTGAAATTGGTCACCTTCGTCTTGGTGTCGACTCAGGCAGTAGAACCCCCGTGTCTCTATCCTTGACATATCATCCGCATCTCACTTAAACCATAACAACCGAACCAACACTTAACCAAATCAACCATCCTTCACTCGAGCTTGCATCTTGCAACTCGTGTTCAATCCTTAACCCACCCACTATATACTGACCATCCTCAACCCCCACAGTACTTCATAGACACCTCCTCCAAAGGTTGTTAACCGAAACCACCTATATACAACCGTCCAAGTCCAACAACACCAAACAATTCACTAAACCAACCTTTGTCGGAACCTCACTGTTTCAGTTCTGATCTGTGACCTTGCCACCATCAAAACACCAAGTCCCAAACATCACCCTGACACTTAACCCACCCGTGACAACCGCACAAAACGCCTAAGTCCGTTTCCAAACAACACTACCCGAAACAGCCACCAAACACCACCCCATCCGGCCAAACTGAGAACCCCATCTTTGTCATCCAATTTCGGGTCAACCCGAATATCACCCACACCCGACCCACTTAACAAACATTACCCCTTCTTACTTGCATCAGATTGATATCAGAGAGAGGTCATCCCGTCACACGCTTTGGCGCTATGGCTCAAATAAACAAAGAAGACCTAATGAGGATCGTAAAAGACGTGTTTGCGAAACATGTGCGAGTCTTGAAAGAAGATTTTTCGAGGCATGCCATGAATAAAAATGTCAAGTCAAGGGTTGTGCAAAACAGTCCAAGACTTGAAAAGAAAGATGTCCCAAAGTCCCATGTAAGGCCCTACGTGAAGCACACTAATGATAAGGCAAAGGGCGGTACCTCTTTCACAAATCCCTTGTATAACCGCAGAAGAGTAAAGAAAGATACAAGGGTAGAAAAGGATAGTACTTCCTTTACTAACCCTTTGTATAATCACAAGGGTAGTAAAGTTACAAAAGGGAAAGATAAGAAAAGAAAAAAATGCTTCCAATGTCAAAAGGTAGGACACTTTGTAAGTGAATGTCCTACTTCTCGGGACGTGCTTAGAGAGGAATATCGAGAGTGTGGGTTTTCCTTGGCTATTATGGAACCCATACTACTTGAAGAACAAGAAGAGACCGAGGCTCCCTTACGTGATGCCCAAAAGATAGAGGAAGAATCTAAGAAGGGGAGTTCTATAGACACCGACTTCAAGGAACTCTAGGAGGACATATGTCCTGAATGATCTTGCATCCAAAGCACCACCAATGGAAGATGGTGAACTTGCTCTTGATTTATTTTCAAGAAGTTCATTACCTACGCACCAAGACTATGGATGCGATCCGGAAGAAACTAAGGACTTGCTAGGCCAAGAACAAGAATTGTTCGGCAGAAGCTATGACCGAAAGGGCCTTAACCCCTACCCAACCCCCGCATTGTTGATGCCAAGAGAGGATGGGACTTGGCATGCATGTTACTGAGAGGTTGATAACCTCGCCATGAAATGCACAATTCCTATGCCGAACTCGAAGGATCTTTTGAATGAATTTGCAATCGAACCACCACCGATGGAAAGCATTGAACATGCTCTTGGTTTATTTCAAAGGAGGCCATTAACCAATCATCAAGCTTACGGATACCACCCGGAGGAGACTAAAGAATCGCTCGTCCAAGAGGACCTTTGTCCACATACGGTACCTATCTTGTTGGTGCCAAAAAGAAATGAAATTTGGCACGTGTACATTGATGGCCGAGTGACTTACAGCATCATTTTGAAGTGCAAGTCTCCGATGCCGAGAATAGAAGACAATTTAGGTGAGTTGGGTGGAGCCTAATTACTTTCCAAAGTGTCTTATAAGGGCGGCTCCCAACTAACGAAGATCCAAAGTGGGGTGAAATGAATAATGGTCGTCAAGAGCCAACAAGGTGGGTGTGAATGGCTTGTGTTGTCACTCGAAGTTTGTGGTGAACTAAACTATTCCATAAGTCTCATGCAAGGGATATGCTTAACCCAAGAACACAAGGCATTACCCGAGAACCTTTGTGTTAAACCACCCGAAGTTGACCAAAGTTGGTTCGAGACTACAAGTGTTATTTGAGACTATGGTTTGGCTTGTTCCTATTATTATATATTCCGAGGCCATGGTTCCTTCACCACCCCTATCCCAATCATGGAGGTACTATTTAAGGTTGAAGATGAGGTTTGGGAAGTTGCTACCGGTCTAATTCAAGAGCAAGAATCCACGGCTTCCTCTAATGGAAGATTGGGTGATACGCGGCTTCTCTATTCTACTTCCACCCGGAATTTTATATGATGCAAATGAAGTCGAGTCCAAGATATGATAAGGGGACAGCATGCTGCCAAACTTCCACAAAACTCAAAAACGACGAGTCTGATATAATGTCGGATACATTTTCACGAAAGCTTGTGAGGTTGACCATGCTTGAACATGAAACTAGTGGGATATGCATTGTCACCATCTTGGTTCAAGACAAGGGAACCGTCGGTTCCTTTAGGGGAAAATTCAGTGGTACATGGTTCGATTATGTCCCTCACGGTAAGGACTATGATATGGTGGGATCCGTGATCCAATATGGGGATCATATGAAGTCAAAACCATTTGCCTTGTATGCAGATCCATATTTGGCAAGTTTCGAGGAAGGCGCCCACAAGATAAAGTTTTCGGACTTATCTAATGGTGGAAGTATTAGATCAACACTTGTTGAAAAATTATTACCCCATTTAGACGGCACGAATTCGAGGACAAATTCTTTTGAAAAAGGCGAGTATGATGTAAAAATCCCCGTGAGCTCAAGGTTCCAATTTAATCCTCGAAGTGATAAGCTCGGAATTCCGTCGATCAACCTATGATAATGTGCTTATTATGGCATGGAAAATGCAATGGAATTGGAGTTGTTACGTGAAGATTCAAGAACATGTCTATATTCGGCTTTGTAGGTAGGTCTTGGCCGAAGACCATGTTTGTTTTCTTTTAGCTTGCCTTTATTTCTAACCTTAGCTTTTAGCTCTTAGCTTAGGACATAGTATGCCATGTAATAACTATCTTAGGACACAATTAATAGGCCATGTAAAGGGTGACAAGGCCGAGTGTCTTAAAAGAAGATTACTAAGACAAAAAGTCTTCCAAAGGGATGACTAGCCCGTGAGTTGTAGGACAAGTTGGCAAGGACAAGAATGATCTAGAAGTTAAGGCTCCCTAGAAGGCAATTCATGAAACAACTAGCTCATGAACTGAGCTACTTGAAGCCATCAAAGTCGTCCAAGGGGAAAATCAAGAGGTCGCCAAATGGATTATCAAACAAGTACAAAAAATGGAAGCTTAAAACCACATTCCAAGGAGATGAGATTTTTGGAAGAACCAAGTTCATGCATTCTTCTTCATGGGAACCACAAAAGGGGTGTGAAAAGATTAGATTCATCTTTGTCCCCAAGTAAAGCCAAACCCCTTTCCATTGTTCCCATATAGGCCGAAATACCCTTGTCCCCAAGTTAACCCAAACCCATTCCCATTTGTTCCCACTAGGCCGAAATTGTCATGTAGTTTGTGTCCTTTAGTTTTCCTTCTAGAATAGTCCATGTTGTACTATAAATAGGACCCTTAGGATATGTAAATATTCAAAGTTTGTTGATATATAAAAGTTGAGTTTTACTCAAAAGCTTGTGTATTCATCTTGTGTGTTGTATACATTAGTTGGTCCTTGTGTGGGCCTTTGGTTCTTGTGTGAGCCAACCCCCCCCCCCCCCCGCCCTAGTGTAAGTTGAAGGTAGGAATGTGACCTTATTAAACCCAAGCTAAGGTTTCCCTTCGGTGTAAGTCTTGGTTAGAACTGTGTAACCTAATCAAAACCCAAGCTTAAGGAACCCCCTTGGTTGCAAGCGAACGTTGGAAGTGTGTGATCCAATCTAGCCTAAGCCTAGGCTCTATCCACCCTTACTTGGTTTGTATTCGGGCTTGTACTTAGCAACCCTGGTCAAGTCCTTGTGAAATTGGTCACCTTCATCTTGGTGTCGACCCAACACCAAGTCCCGAACATCACCATGACCCTCAACCCACCCGTGACAACCCCACAAAAATGCCTGTCCGTTTCCAAGCACCACTACCCGAAATAGCCACCAAACACCACCCCATCTGGGTAAACCAAGAACCCCATCTTTGGCATCCAATTTCGGGTCAACCCGAATATCACCCACACCCAGCCTACTTACCAAACATCACCCTTTCTTACTTGCATCAAGTTTTCTCTTTTTCTTTTCTAAAAACCCAATTTTACAACTCCCCTCTACTATGCGTGCCATCGTTTGGCATTACCCACTGTACTCTGAACCAATTTGATAGTCTATTACAAAGATGTTACCATATGATAATGGAAGAGGGATGACTTACATCTTCCACACACCTAAACATAAAACACCAACTACCATGTGTAATTCCTCTTATTTGGGCTATTGGTTGTCAAAGATGACTTTGCTAGCCATGGAAAATAACACTTGTTAGTAACCTGGGTATCCTCACTAACAAATGTGGAAATATCATCTCCTCCCTCAACAACAGTTACTAGTAGTAAGATTTAACAAAGAACATCCCACCTCTCGTTGTGCCCCATCTCCACAAATTCTGAAACGTGCGCAAGACACTGTTCTTATAAATTCGTTTCGCTGGGCCTTGGAATACCAACATCTCCTAATCATGCAAGTTCCTTCTAAAACACAGATCATATACAACTCGCCCTCTTGTACTCATCAAACCCAGTGCACGGTCATCTTCGTCCGACTCGAAACTCTGCATATATTAGGGAATCTATTACTCAACATATTTTGTCTGCACTACTTGAGGTCCCAAAAGCTTATTCTTCTACTATCACCTTTAACTCGAAAGGCTCTTGGCCACTAGTCTTCCTTGCCTTTTTTGATGTTTCTCAATAAACCGCATTTGAATGGAAGCATGAGGTTTCTTGTCCTCCACCCTCCCTCTACTGTGCCTATTTTTGTACTCTCACCCCCTTTATAATGATTGCTCCTCCAAACCAAATCTCCAAAATCATTGCAGATCTTGAAAATCATGAGGCCTTTCGCTCCAAGTCTCTCATTTTCACGATTATAGTTTCCCAACTAACCAAGTGAAATTCTTAGACCCATCCACAACATCTGAAACGAAACTTCTCTGGAGTCTTAAGTTTTCAAGTCGCTCACTACTCACTGCGGCCTAATTCACGATATACATTAAGTAGGGATGCTTGAAAATATACTCTTAACAAGCATTTTCCTTCCCCTTTTTGAAGTTTACCTTTTTTTTATAACCGCGGTGTCCGGATATCAGCCACCACCCACCGCAATAGGTACCAGGTAACTCTGTCCATCAAAGCTAGGACAGATGGAAAGAAATCACCTAGTATTTTTGTCTCTTCTTGAACGTGAACTTGAACCTGAGACCTCATGGTTTTTAACCCGCTTCATTGACCACTAGGCCACACCCTTGGGTGCTGAAGTGCACCTCTTTTGCCAACCTGCAAATCATCTCTCAACTCCATTCAATCACTGATTTCCACACTACGATAACCTTTCAAGGCAACAATGGAAATCTACTGAAGTGCTTAGCTAAGAAGCTACTAGAATAAGTTCTGACCAAGTCTTGAACATCAAGCCACTGAGAAAGTTTAAGATGAAGTATCTAGAGCTAAGTTGCCGAGACTCATCACTTTTTGTGCCGCACCCGTGTCGACAAGACATGGATGCGGGTGTGGGATCTATACTGGATCTAGTCAATCAATTTTGAGTACTTTGACCAAAATCGATAGAGAAATTTGAGACAGATACAATGATTTCTGAAATCAAAACAAAAGCTAGGGTAAAATCATAATTTAGGTATATATCTTTTTATCCTTAAAAGAAACATCAACAACAACATATACACAGACATTACCCATACCTTGGGAGGTAGAGAGGTTGTTTCTGGTAGACCCACAAGAACAAGCGATTCAAGGCATTATAAAAAGTCAATGACAAAATATTATAGAAAGCATGACAAAGCTAACTGAATAGAGGAGTCGTAACTACCACAAAATAATACCACAAGCATGATAATATCTTTTATCCTTGAAATATATTTGCATTAAAAAGCCAGCAACCAGAAGGTGCTTTGAAGATATTTATAGGTCAACATCACTGTTGAATGTGCAATGAACTCAAGAAGTCTATCATAGCCTCTATATTATTTGCAATAGCCATGTTACACCAAAAAAAACAATAAGGAGATGCATGTGTTCTTAATAATAATTACATATTCAAACTTGCTCTAAAAAATTTGTGCATTTCTTTCCTTCCAAATAGTCCATCACCATAATGTAGGTGTATTTTTTTCAACTCTTTTAGATATTTGAATTATTTTAGCCAAATCCCCACACCGGTATTCATACCTGGATTTGTACCCTCAAGTTTTAAATTTTAGATCATGAGGATCCGACATCTAGAAGTGCATCCTTACGCCCGCACCTAAGTTCGAGCAACTTTGATCTAGAGCGGATAGTTATCCCGACCTTAAACTTCTTTCTGTAATCTTGACTCAGCATTTTCTTGATTATAGTTTCCCAACTCACCAAGGGAAATTCTTGAACCCATCCACAACAACCGAAAGGAAACTTCTCTGGAGTCTCAAGTTTTTAAGTCACTCACTGCAGGAAATTAGTGACATACTCTTAACTAGTATTTCCTTCCCCTTTTTGAGGTGTAGCTCTTTTGTCACCCCGCAAGTCATTTCTGAACTATTTTTTTTCAATCACCAAGTTCAACACTGCGATACCCTTTCAAGGCAATAATGGTATATCTACTAAAATGCTCAACTACAAAGCTACTTGAATAAGTTTTGACCAAGTCTAGATCATCAAGCCACTTTGACACATAATGATGGCTCCCAAG
Source organism: Anisodus tanguticus (assembly GCA_034509755.1). NCBI lineage: Eukaryota > Viridiplantae > Streptophyta > Magnoliopsida > Solanales > Solanaceae > Anisodus > Anisodus tanguticus. Next base: position 39,382,477 of record CM067542.1, read on the forward strand.
TGCTACAGCAAAAGCTCTAAAACCCTTCATATACAATTTTAAGACACCTTTGACAGGACATAACTTTGACATATAGAGCACGTTAAAGAATTGTCTTTCACTTAAACGACACAAGGGTCAACTCAACCAGCGGTTTGACGCTTTCGACTACCAGAGTGAATTCTACATTACTCAAACAGTGATAGAATTTCCTAAGTAACAATCCTTTAAATTAACATAGTATGAAACATAAGTATTAGCTTGATCAATACTTGCCATCATGAACTTTATCATCTGTACATATGAAACCAAAACACAAATGGATCGAAGTATTAGGGGATGTTTTTTAGATAAAGGTAACTGAAGTGTTAGGGGATTATAAGGAGCATTAAACATTTCTAACAATAAGTACTGGAATGATAAAGCTTGAACAGGTTGAAAGTATCAAGAGTACTGCAATCTAACCTGCAAAGTTTGAGATGGAATTTGATCTCTTCCGCACTGATGATCAGTGAGCAAAGACATCTCACCTACCAAAGAGTTGTGAAACCTACAAGAATCTAGTTGCAAGTCAAGAGCCTGTTCGACGAGATGTACCAATCTTTGTTCAGGAATTATGACTGTCGGGGGAAGCAGTTTTTGCAGTTCCTCTAGCAGCTTTGTTCGTGACTTTGCTCTCACAACATCTTGACCTGACATCCCAGCAAAAACCCGCTGTGGAGGTGATAAAATGCACAAAGAAAGCTCACAGACTCTATCATTGTTTATGCAAAGAGGTCCAATCTCAGTCCTCAATGTCTTTAAAGCATCCATGACATTGTTTCCATCCAACAGTTCAAAAAACTTCTGTTCCAATATCACAAATGATGCCATTTTAACAATATTTTCATCCATTAGACCAATTTTATGTAATGTGACTACACTTTCATCCCATTTACCATCAAGTATTTGCTGCATAAATAACTTTACTACAGAAGATTGCATAGGTATCCCAGATTCTTCTTCTAGACGTGCCCCAGCTTTGTTATAGCCAAGAGAATATAATGCCTCTGCTATGATTCGCACAAATTCAACTTTCTTAACAACCCCTTTCGTACAAACGACCTCATCATCCCCTTGACAAACCAGAGGGCGAGCCATCAAGTCATTCAGTGAGCAACTTGCAGGATCTCTGAGAAATGTACTCTTTGAAAGATCTCCTGGTTTTCCAGAGGATACTTTCACACGTTTGAATGGTGGTTCATCATCCTCTGCACCTCCCATAAATATATACCTCAGCCCATATATAACAACAGGGGGGAAACAGAACTAAAAGTTGAAATTGCAATCTAAGACCTTCAATGATGAAAACCAGCACCCTACACAACACCACAAAGGGAAATAAAATTAAAATATTAAAGATATAACAGCCAAAATTGAAAGACGGACCAAGGCAGAGGATTTGAAGCCTAAAAACTTCCAAAATAAGAATGACAATAGAGTGACAGATGAATCATAAAACCTATGATTAACCACCACATAGATTAGTGCCTATGCCGTACACAAATTATACAACAACAACACACCCAGTGAAATTCATAGTGGGGCCTGGGGAGGGTAGAGCGTGCCTATGCCGTACACAAATTATCTTCAACTATTATATACTAGTTACTCGGGATAGATTATCAATATAATCACATGTGCTGTCAATTCAGAGATAAAACAGCCTTCTCACCCTACCACCACAAAACAGAAATTTTTGAATTACGGAGAATCACTAAATAAAATTCAAGTAAAAGACACAATCAAGTTTTCTTGGGAAGTGATACAAGAACCTGGAGTTGCATCTATTACAAAATGAATTTTCTAGATAAAATCAAACCAAGAGAGTGTCGCCTTTGTATATGCAAAACTACAGAAATGGATCCACAAACGAGGTTAAGAGCATGGGACTCTTAATTGAACAAGAGTGTGAGAGTGAGACACGGGAAGGGAGCCAGAATATTTTCATGAAAACAGGAGCCTGACTTAAAAGCTGAATCGACAGATAGCCTAAATCGGACAATCAGATTCAGTACAAATTATTTTTCTGGATATAATAATATGACTTCAAATCTTGTTTGTTTCCTTAATCAGTATTGTTGAGTTACAAGCCATATGATCTCAGAGAAATACAGTATAAATATAAATGCAAATAAAAAAAAACCTTCAATTCTACCTAAAAGAGACAATGCGTAGTGGCATAAACCATATGTTAGCCATGTAGACACATAAGCATACATTAGTCATGTGTGGCTATTAATATTTCCTTCTCCTCCTCCTCCTCTATATCTTCTTGGTATGGGTAATCAATGTCAAAGGTTATGGTAAATATTAATGCACAATTCCTGCCATATGCTAAGCTCTTGGTGTTGCAAGTCTAACACAAGAAAGCGTTCAAAGTACATTAGTCACTATCAACCTGATAGTTCCATCTATAATTGCCTGGCCACTTAGAAGAGCTTAACCCACCAATGCAAATGACTTGAGGCTACAAATACTAATAGTGAAGCTGGAGTTATCAACACAATCTCACACTATTAGAGGATAAATCCTCGCAAGAGTTGACAACAAAAACAATCAGTCTCCTGCAATGCTATATATACCTCAAGTGATACCTACTTCCAATACAAAAATCAGCGTCCATTGAAATAGCTTTAAGTAACAAACTTCTTGTAGCAACATATGACCACGACAGTGATAAGCCGTTAGACCCTTTAGCGTAATTGACCTTATTTGCGCGCACCTCGACTAATCTGTCACCTCCACCACCAACAACAGGTACGTACCTGATAACTCTGTCCACCAAGGCTAGGACACGTGGGAAGAAATCACCTAGTGTTTTTTTGTTTGGGATTTGACCCCGAGACCTCATGGTTCTCAATCCACTTCATTGACCACTAGGCCATCCACACCCTTGGGTGATTACTTTCTAAATTTCCAATTGATCACAAAGAATATGATTGAAAAGAAGACGGAATCAATCAACAATACCGGATTTCCAAACTAGTTGGAGTCGACTATATGAATCCTCTATATCCATTTTCAGGCCCATTTCGTTCCTACTTAGATAATTCGTTTATTTTAAAGAAAAATTAGGGGTTCTCTATATCTCAAACACTGACCTACACGTCTCTAACACGAAAATCCCGTCCAACAACAAGTTTTTACTTCATTAAAAAGGGGCAAAACTTGGTAGATTCTGTGTTCATTGAGGGATTCACATCATGTCACCACATTCCTAATGTTCAACACATGCATATAAACAATATAACTAAATTGCAGTGATTAGCCAAAGCCCCCAATCAAAATTAACTAAATTGCACTCAATCCTTAAATAGCATCAAATAAATCAATAAATACATATAAGGATTATTAATTCAGGTGTGGCAACTTGCAATCCAACTCCTAAAAGCCTCATTTCTATAAAAAGTAAAAGACAAAAAAAGGCATCAAATAGATGTGCATAGAATCTGCAGTACCCTGAGGTTTTCAGATCAAAATGAATGGATAAACGCAAAAGGAAGAGATAATAATAGTATTTTATTTTTTCTTCAAAATTGACACAAAATGAAGTATGATATGTAGAAATTGGGGTCTTGGTTAGTGGCGGTTCGGTGGAGGGGTAGATGTGAAGAGGTGGAGAAACTACAAAGGGTTCGGTTTGTATTTATGTCCTTTGTGGATCAAAAGGAAATCATATCTTGCGTGCTCTAGGACACCTTGAAGAGAAAGGCTAATCTGAAGGATAGGTTTGGTAAGTGTGATAAGGCAATATTCAGGGATTAAATTTATATTTGGGATTATATTATCTCACCTTCGAGATAGAATAAATTAGTTTTAAAATTATAATCTAGATAATTTAATTTGCAAATTAAATTAGGTAAAATGTTAGTACTAATGAGTAACCACTACAACAATAATAATTCATCTAGTGAAATCTCATGGGGAGGGTAGAATGTATGTAGGCCCTACATCTACCTTGGAAGATGGAAAAGTTGTTTCTGGTAGACTCTTGGCATAAGGATAAGCAATTCAACGCAGTATAAAAAGTCATGAAAAAATATTATAAAAAACATGATAAAGATGTCTGAGAAAGAGGAGTTGTAACTATCACAAATTAATATGATAATCGAAGTAGAAGAAACAATAGATAGTTGCAGAAATCGAATGACACGAAACTACAAGAATAGTTTTACGACTACTAGTAAGAAAGCGGAAGGATGACAACACTCAACTACCTACTAACCTTCTACCCTAATTTGTGTCATTCATACTCTCTTATTTAAGACCATGTCCTCGGTAAGCTGGACATGCGTCATCTCCTGTCTAATCACCTCTCTCCAATACTTCTTCAGCCTTCCTCTATCTCTCATCTTACACCTCCGCACTAGGGCATTTATACATCTCCTCTGCACATTTCTAAACCATCTTAGTCTTGCTTCCCACATTTTATCCTCCATAGAGGCCACCCCCACATTGTCCCGAGTATCTTCATTTCTAATCATATCTCTCCTAGTATTCCCACACATCCAACGCAACATCCTCATTTATGCAACTTTCATATTTTAAACGTGAGAGTTCTTGAGTGGTCAACCCTCTGCCCCATACAACATAGTTGGTCTAATCACTACTCTGTAGAACTTGCCTTTAAGTTTTGGTGACACCTTCTTGTCACACAAGACTCCGGATTCGAGCCTCCATTTCATCCACCCCACACCAATACGATGTGTGACGTCATTGTCAATCTCTCCATTTTCTTGGATAATAGACCCAAGATACTTGAAACTTCTTTTCTTTTGAATTGCCTGAGTACCAAGCCTCGCTTTCACATCAACCCCATGTGTTACGCTACTGAACTTACACTCTAAGTATTTTGTCTTGGTCTAACGAGTAACCACTAAATCAATAAAATAGATTTTTTATACATATAATTTTCATCTAATTATAATTAATTGATATGACGAGAGGGTGACGATGATATGTTTATGATGACTATGTTGCTCTATTGAACATCATTATGTTTCCTATTGTGTAAAGCCTTTTGGGTATGGTTTCTAACGTTGCAGACCATTTATATTTGGACATTCCTACAAAACGTTATATCTATTTTATTAAAGTATTGTTGACAGAGAAAAATGTTTGGATGTCATAATACAAAAGTCTTGACCGCACATCAATCCAGGCCTTGCATTGGAGAAAAGTGTGGAGGGTACAAGGAAAAGTATGGAGGCAAAATGCCAAAAAAATGCTGCATCATATGCCGACAATGACATAAAACACGTAACACACATAAATATTGAGTCTACTTCACATAACCTATCATTTTTGCTTAATTCTTATCTAACACATAACCTATTCAGAACAAGAAAAGTTAACTGTAGTGGTAGATTGGGTATATCAGTCTTGTGTAGTATTATTGATGCGATACGATACCCAAGCGGATTTAAAGGACTTAGATATGGTAGATTTTGATGTTATCCTTGGGATGAATTGGTTATCTCTTTACTACGCGAGATTGGACTGTCATGCTAAGACAGTTACATTAGCTATACTGGGAATTCCTAGAGTAGAGTGGAGAGGTGCTCTTAGTCACACTCTGAAGAAGGTGATATTGTTTCTTAGGGATTCGTGATAAGATGATTTTCTTGGCACAAATTCGGGATACTAGATGGGAGACTCCTACGCCAGAGTCTATTTTAGTGGTGAGTATTCTGAGGTATTTTCGATGGGCCTACCGGTTCTTCCACTTAATCGTAATATTGATTTTTGTATTGAATTGTAGCCGGGCACTCAACCCATTTTTATTCTTCCATATCATATGATACCGAACGAGTTGAAGGAGTTAAAGAAACAATTACAGGATTTGTTTAGCAATGGGTTGATTAGACCGAGTGTATCTCTTTGGGGTTCTCCGTTGCTATTTTTGAAGAAAATGAATAGATATATGCGTATGTGTATCGACTATTGGCAGTTGAACAATGTGACTATCAAGAACAATTATCCAATACCTCGCATTGATGATTTATTTGATCAGCTTTAGGGTGCTTCAACTTTGTCTAAGACTGACTTGAGGTGCGGTTATCATCGGTTGAAGTTTAGGGCAGAGGATATTCTTAAGACAACTTTTAAGACACGTTATGGACATTATAAGTTCTTGGTAATGTCCTTTGGGTTGAGCAATGCCCCAACAACCTTTATGAACTTAATGAATGGGGTATTCAGACTGTACTTGGATTCCTTTGTTATTGTTTCATCAACGACATCTTTATATACTATCGAAATAGGGAGGAGCACGATCAACATTTAATGATTGTTCTTGAATTCTGAAGGAGAAAATTTTTATGTCAAGTTTTATAAGTATGAGTTTTATATTAGTTCGGTGGCATTCTTAAGTCATGTAGTGTCCAAGGAAAATATTATGGTTGGTACCATGAAGCTTTAGGCAATTCGAGATTGGGTAAGACTCACTTTGATTATCGAAATTTTAGAGTTTCATAGGCCTCGTGGGTTACTATTGGCAATTTGTGGAGGGCTTCTCATCCATTGCATCCTTATTGACTAGATTGACCCAAGAAGAAGTGGCTTTTCAGAGGTCCGATGAATATGATGTGAGCTTTCGAAAGATCAAGACTTTATTGACTACTGCTCCGATTTTGACTTTACCCGTAGAGGGAGAGGGATTTATCGTGTATTGTGATGTTTCTCAGATTGGTCTTGGCTGTGTATTGATGTAGAAAGGGAAGGTTATAGATTATGCTTCGAGACATTTGAAGGTTTACGAGAAGAACTACTCCACTCATGACTTGGAATTGGTGGCAGTAATGCTTGCATTGAAGATTTGGAGGCACTACCTCTATGGTGTCCCTTATGAGGTGTTCACGGATCATTGTAGTCTCTTGTATATATTCAATTAGAGAGAACTCAATTTGAGGTAGCGGAGATGGCTGGAGTTGCTCAAGGACTATGACATGAATATCCTTTATCATCTGGGCAAGGCTAATGTGGTGAGGATGCCTTGAGTCGGATGACGGTGAGTATGGGTAGTCAGGCTTTATTACAGGCAGGAGAGTATCCCTCGGCTATGGATGTTCAGTCATTGGCCAATAACTTTGTGACACTTGATATTTCTTAATCTTGTAGGGTTTTGACTTATGCGGAGGCGAGGTCTTCCTTATTGGAGTAAATTCGGGCTCAATAGTTTGATAATGAGAAATTATGTAATATTCAGGACAAAGTGTTGCAATGTCACGACCTAAATCACGGGTTATGACGGCACCTACACTATCCCCCTGATAGGTGAACTATTTCCAATTTCATTTGATTAATTTAAAGAAAAATAAAGGCAGAATAATTAAGAATTCATATGAGAACTGAACTTTCCATAAAAAATGCTTAAAACACCAATTACAAAACATTACATTTCCCAAAACCTAGTCTGACTCATACAAGAGCGACTATAATTTGAACAACTTAAAGAACTAAACATCAATATATGTCTTGGAATAGTAAGAATAAAATAATAATGTAGAGGGTGACCAGGGCAACTGATAGGACATGTAGCTCACCCTGAAACCTCTAAAGATCGCCCCCGGAGTCAGAATAGGAACAATGTCTGTATCTGCATCCAAATAAAAGATACATCAAGTGTAGTATGAGTAAACAATGTACCCTCGTAGGCATCATAGGCCGACAATGACAGAAAATACGTAACACATATAAATATTGAGTTTACTTCGCATAACCTATCATTTCTGCTTAATTATTATCTAACACATAACTTATTCAGAACAAGAAAAGTTGACGGAACACACAAATCAAGAAGATCAGTTACATCACAATTTAATCACATTGGATTCAACGGAGGATACATATGAGTTTATATCCCGTTGTCATGAAGCTTGCACAACCTGGATTGATGGAGTCCCATAGAGTTAAATACATTGCATTTCAATGATTGGCCTTGCCAGGTAGTGGTGGAGCGATTATACTTATAGTAGGTCAACTATACTTTCATGGGCTCAGTTTGCTTAGGTGTTTCTAGACAAGTTTGTCAACCATAGTGAGAGTTAGTGCAAGAGGGATGACTTTAAGGCTCTACAGTAGGAGGGTATGTCGGTTATCGAGTTTGAGACCAGGTTTCACGCCTTGTCTATGCACACATTGATGATACTTCCCACCGAGGCTGATAGAGTGAGAAGTTTTATCAAGGGGTTGCTCATTCTGATTCATATGAAGCTTTCTTAGGCTGTCACCACTGGGTTTCATTTCAGGAGGTGATGGACTCATCCAAAGACATAGAGAAGATTCATGTGAGGGGTTGAGCAATGTGAGGGTTAGGGGGACCGTCATTTTGGTGGTTATGGTAGTGCTCTGCTTATCAGCCAAGGTTTATTTGGGGAGGGGTTATCACCCTCAGTCTAGCAAATCTATTCATACTGCTATGTCACCATCCGAGATTGATTATTCTGAGCATATGTACTTTTAGTTCAGGATAAACTTCTCATGGCTCATCTTTTAGACCTTCAAGCCATGGAAGACATCCGGTCATTCAGGTTCTTTTCATCATCCCACACCTCATAAGGGTTGTTTTTAGTGTGGTGACGTTGGAAATTTCATGAGGGATTGCCCAGACATGGTGGCTCACACCAGAGCTATTAGGTTTTAAAATTTAGTTCTTCACAACCACCTATTAGGGGAGGTGCATAGAGTGGTAGAGATGGTTTTAATTCAGGCATAGGTTGTTGCCATTCTGGCCAAGGTGGTGGTCGTGGAGGTTCACAGTATGAGGTCAATTATGCCTAGTGTTATGATTTTCTGGGTAGGCAATATGCAGAGGCTTCAGATGCGGCTATCACATGTATTATTCTTGTTTTTCGTCGGTCAGCTACGGAATTATTTAATCCAGGCTCTACCTAATTTTATGTGTCCACATACTTTGATTCATGTCTAGATATGCTACATGAGTCGCTTGATTTTCTTGTACATGTTTCTACTCTTGTTGGGGATTCGGTAGTGGTAGATTGGGTATATCAGTCTTGTGTAGTATTATTGATGCGATACGATACTCAAGCGGATTTAAAGGACTTAGATATGGTAGATTTTGATGTTATCCTTGGGATGAATTGGTTATTTCATTACCACGCGAGTTTGGACTGTCATCCTAAGATATTTACATGAGCTATACTAGGAATTCCTAGAGTAGAGAGGAGAGGTGCTTTTAGTCACACTCTGAAGAAGGTGATATCATTTCATAGGGATCCGTGATAGGATGTTTTTCTTGGCACATGTTCTGGATACTAGAGCGGAGACTCCTACGCATGAGTCTATTTTGGTGGTGAGTATTCTGAGGTATTTTTGATGGCCCTACCGATTCTTCCACTCGATCATAATATTGATTTTTGTATTGACTTGGAGCCGGGCACTCAACCTATTTTTATTCTGCCATATCAGATGATACCGAATGAGTTGAAGGAGTTAAAGAAACAATTAAAGGATTTGTTTAGCAATGGGTTGATTAGACCGAGTGTATCTCTTTGGGGAGCTCCGTTGATATTTTTGAAGAAAATGGATAGATCTATGCGTATGTGTATGGACTATAGGCAGTTGAACAATGTGACCATCAGGAACAAGTATCCAATACCTTGCATTAATGATTTATTTGATCAACTTTAGGGTGCTTCAACTTTCTCTAAGATTGACTTGAGGTGTGGTTATCATCGGTTGAAGTTTATGGCGGAGGATATTCTTAAGACAACTTTTAAGACACGTTATGGACATTATGAGTTCTTAGTGATGTCCTTTAGGTTGAGCAATGCCCCAACAACCTTTATGTACATAATGAATAAGGTATTCAGACTGTATTTGGATTCCTTTGTTATTGTTTTCATCAACGACGTCTTTAAATACTCTCGTAATAGGGAGAAGCACGATCAACATTTAAGGATTGTTATTGAATTCTGAAGGATAAAACGTTTTATGCCAAGTTTTATAAGTATGAGTGTTATATTAGTTCGGTGGCATTCTTAAGTCATGTAGTGTCCAAGGAAAATATTGTGGTAAGTACCAAGAAGATTTAGGCAGTTCGAGATTGGGTCAGACTCACTTTGATTATCGAAATTTAGAGTTTCATAGGCTTTGTGGGTTACTATCAAAAATTTGTGGATGGGCTCTCATCTATTGCATCCTCATTGACTAGATTAATACAAGAAGAAGTGGCTTTTCAGAGGTCCGATGAGTGTGAGGTGAGATTTCGATAGCTCAAGACTTTATTAAGTACTGCTCCGATTTTGACTTTACCTGTGGAGTGAGAGGGCTTTATCGTGTATTGTGATACTTCTCAGATTGATGTTGGTTGTGTATTGATGTAGAAAAGGAAGGTTATAGCTTATGTTTCATGATATTTATGGTTTACGAGAAGAACTACTCCACTCATGACTTGGAATTGGCGGCGGTAATTTTTGCATTGAAGATTTAAAGGAACTACCTTTACGGTGTCTCTTATGAGGTGTTCACGGAACATTATAGTCTCCAGTATATATTCAATTAGAGAGATCTCAATTTGAGGCAGCGGAGATGGCTGGAGTTGCTCAAGGACTATGACATGAATAACCTTTATCATCTGGGCAAGGCTAATGTGGTGGTAGATGCCTTGAGTTGGATGACAGTGAGTATGGGTTGTCTAGCTTCGTTACAGGCGGGAGAGCATCCCTTGGATATAGATGTTCAGTCATTGGCAAACAACTTTGTGACACTTGATATTTCTGAATCTTGTAGGGTTTTGACTTATGCGGAGGCGAGGTCTTCCTTATTGGAGTAGATTCGGGCTCAACAGCTTGATAATGAGAAATTATGTAAGATTCAGGACAAAGTGTTGCAATGTCACGACCTAAATCACGGGTCATGACGACACCTACACTATCCCCCGATAGGTGAACCATCCCCAATTTCATTTAATTAATTTAAATGAAAATAAAGGCAGAATAATTAAGAAATCATATTTGAACTGAACTTTCCATAAAAATGCTTAAAACACGAATTACAAAACATTACATTTCCCAAAATGTGGACTAACTCGTACGAGAGAGAATATAATTTGAACAACTTAAAGAACTAAACATCAATATCTTTCTTGGAATAGTAAGAACAAAATAATAATGTAGAGGGTGACCAGGGCAACTGGTAGGACATGTAGCTCACCCTGAAACCTCCAAAGATCGCCCCGGAGTTAGAACGGGAAAAATGTATGTATCTGCATCCAAATAAAAGATGCATCAAGTGTAGTATGAGTACACTACGTACCCTCATAGGCATCATAGGCCGACAATGACAGAAAACACGTAACACGTATAAATATTGAGTCTACTTCGCATAACCTATCATTTCTGCTTAATTCTTATCTAACACATAACCTATTCAGAACAAGAAAAGTTGACGGAACATACAAATCAAGAAGATCAGTTACATCACAATTTAATCACGTTGGATTCAAGGGAGGATACATATGAGTTGATAGCCAGTTGTCATGAAAGCTTGCACAATCTGGATTGATGGAGTCACATATAGTTGACTACACTGTGTTTCAATGATTGGCCTTTCCAAGCATTGGTGGAGCGATTATACTTATAGTAGGTCAACTAGGTCACCTCTACTTTCTTGGGCTCAGTTTGCTTAGGTGTTTCTGGACAAGTTTGTCAACCATAGTGAGAGGGAGTGTAAGAGGGATGACTTTGAGGCTCTACAGTAGGAGGGTATGCCCGTTATCGAATTTGAGACCAGGTTTCATGCCTTGTCTAGGCACACATTGATGATATTTCCCACCGAGGCTAAGAGAGTGAGAAAGTTTATCAAGGGGTTGATCATTCTGATTCGTATGAGGCTTTCTTTGGTTGTCACCACTGGGGTTTCATTTCAGGAGGTGATGGACTCATCCAAAGACATAGAGAAGATTCATGTGAGGGGTTTGAGCAATGTGAGGGTGACAGAGACCGTCATTTTGGTGGTTATGGTAGTGCTCTGCTTACAAGCCAGGTTTATTTGGGGAGGGGTTATCACCCCCAATCTAGGAAATCTATTCATACTGCTACGTCACCATCCGAGATTGATTATTTTGAGCATATGTACTTTCAGTTCAGGACATACTTCTCATGACTCAATTTTTAGACCTTCAAGCCATGGAAGACATCCGGTCATTCAGGTTCTTTTCATTATCCCACACCTCATAAGGGTTGTTTTTAGTGTGGTGACATTGGAAATTTCATGAGGGATTGCCCAGACATGGTGGTTCACCCCAGAGTTCTCAGGTTTTGAAATTTAGTTTTGCACAACCACCTGCTATGGGAGGTGCATAGATTGGTAGATGTGGTTTTCATTTAGGCATAAGTTGTTGCCATTCTGGCCAAGGTGGTGGTCGTGGAGGTTCACAGTATGAGGTCGATTGTGCCTAGTGTTATGCTTTTCCGGGTAGGCAATAGGCAGAGGCTTCAGATACGGCTATCACATGTATTATTCTTGTTTTCCATTGGTCGGTTACGGTATTATTTGATCCAGGCTCTACCTATTCTTATGTGTCCACATACTTTGATTCAAGTCTGGATATGTTACTTGAGTCACTTGATTTTCTTGTACATGTTTCTACTCTTGTTGGGGATTCGATAGTGGTAGATTGGGTATATCAGTCTTGTGTAGTATTATTGATGCGATACGATACTCAAGCGGATTTAAATGACTTAGATATGGTAGATTTTGATGTTATCCTTGGGATGAATTAGTTATCTCTTTACCACGCGAGTTTTGACTGTCATGCTAAGATAGTTACATTAGCTATACCGGGAATTCCTAGAGTAGAGTGGAGAGGTGCTCTTAATCACACTCTAAAGAGGGTTATATTGTTTCTTAGGGATCCGTGATAGAATGTTTTTCTTGGCACATATTCTGGATACTAGAGCGGAGAGTCCTACGCTTGAGTCTATTTTGGTGGTGAGTATTCTGAGGTATTTTCGATGGGCCTACCGATTCTTCCACTCGATCGTAATATTGATTTTTGTATTAACTTGGAGTCGGGCACTCAACCCATTTGTATTTTGCCATATCGGATGATACCGAACGAGTTGAAGGAGTTAAAGAAACAATTACAGCATTTGTTGTGCAATGGGTTTATTAGACTGAGTGTATCTCTTTGGGGAGCTCCGTTGCTATTTTTGAAGAAAATGGATAGTTCTATACGTATGTGTATCAACTATAGGCAGTTGAACAATGTGACCATCAGGAACAAGTATCCAATACCTTGTATTAATGATTTATTTGATCAGCTTTAGGGTGCTCCAACTTTCTCTAAGATTGACTTGAGGTGCGGTTATAATCAGTTGAAGTATATGACGAAGGATATTCTTAAGACAATATTTAAGACACGTTATGGACATTATGAGTTTTTGGTGATGTCCTTTGGGTTGAGCAATTCCCCAACAGCCTTTATGGACATAATGGACGGGGTATTCAGACTGTACTTAGATTCCTTTGTTATTGTTTTCATCAACGACATCTTTATATACTATCGTAATAGGGAGGAACACGATCAACATTTAAGGATTTATCTTGAATTCTGAAGAAGAAAATGTTTTATGCCATGTTTTATAAGTATGAGTGTTATATTAGTTCGGTGGCATTCTTAAGTCATGTAGTGTCCAAGGAAAATATTATGGTAGGTACCAAGAAGATTTAAGTAGTTCGATATTGGGTCAGACGCACTTTGATTAACAAAATTTAGAGTTTCATAGGCCTTGTGGGTTACTATCAAAAATTTGTGGAGGGGTTCTCATCCATTGCATCCTTATTGACTAGATTGACCCAAGAAGAAATGGCTTTTCAGAGGTCCGATGGGTGAGATTTCGAAAGCTTAAGAATTTATTAACTACTGCTTCGATTTTGACATTACCCGTGGAGGGAGAGGGCTTTATCGTGTATTGTGATGCTTCTCAGATTGATCTTAGACGTGTCTTGATGTAGAAAGGGAAGGTCATCGCTTATGCTTCGAGGCATTTAAAGGTTTACGAGAAGAACTACTCCACTCATGACTTGGAATTGGCGGCGGTAATTTTTGCATTGAAGATTTGGAGGCACTACCTCTATGGTGTCTCTTATGTGGTGTTTACGGATCATTGTAGTCTCCAGTATATATTCAATCAGAGAGATCTCAATTTGAGGCAACGGAGATGGCTGGAGTTGCTCAAGGACTATGATATGAATATCCTTTATCATCTAGGCAAGGCTAATGTGGTGGTAGATGCCTTGAGTCGGATGACGGTGAGTATGGGTAGTCTAGCTTCGTTATAGGCGGGAGAGTATCCCTTGGCTATGGATGTTCATTCATTAGCCAACAACTTTGTGACACTTGATATTTCTGAATCTTGTAGGGTTTTGACTTATGTGGAGGCAAGGTCTTCCTTATTGGAGCAGATTTGGCTCAACAGTTTGATAATGAGAAATTATGTAAGATTCTGGAAAAAGTGTTGCAATGTCACGACCTAAATCACGGGTCATGACGGCACCTACACTATCCCCCGATAGGTGAACCATCCCCAATTTCACTTAATTAATTTAAAGAAAAATAAAGGCAAAATAATTAAGAATTCATATTAGAACTGAACTTTCCATAAAAAATACTTAAAACACCAATTACAAAACATTACATTTCTCAAAACCTGGTATGACTCGTACAAGAGCGACTATAATTTGAACAACTTAAAGAACTAAACATCAATATCTTTCTTGGAATAGTAAGAACAAAATAATAATGTAGAGGGAGACCATGGTAACTAATAGGACATGTAGCTCACCCTGAAACATCCAAAGATCGCCCCGGAGTCAGAATGGGAACAAATTCTGTATCTTCATCTAAATAAAAGATACAACAAGTGTAGTATGAGTACACAACGTACCCTCGTAGGCATCATAGGCTGACAATGACAGAAAACGCGTAACACGTATAAATATTGAGTCATCTTCGCATAACCTATCATTTCTGCTTAATTCTTATCTAACACATAACCTATTCAGAACCTGGAAAGTTGACGGAACACACAAATCAAGAAGATCAGTTACATCACAATTTAATCACATTGGATTCAACACAGTTCAAACTTAGACAATTCCTCATAGATTCATCCTAAGTCCATTAGACTCTAAATCACCTTAAACTCCCTTCTTTATCACATTAATAAGCAACTACTTAACCTTTCCTTAAGTACGAGCACAAAGGTGAAGTCTTTTCATCAATTCAATTACAAATAAGTCATCTAGGCACATAAACAATAAGGATGAAATGAGTACAATGATATACGCCGATGCAATGTGGTGCAATGCAACTAGCCATTTCCAAACTTGGTATATATATGATATTGTACGTCACCACATAGCTATGACCCATGGGGGACTCTGTGAGTCCATATACCACTCACAACCAACTGACATGATCCATCAGACTTATAGAGCATCAAATCACGGACTAATTTGTCGAGTCATTTCATATCATATCATCTAAGTATCAGTATCGTCTCATATCAAACTCATTTACCTTTATTTTCCGGTCTCATCATACCCAACAATATTCCATAACTGACCCATCTCAGTATCAATGATAATATGAATGTATGAATGCAAATGATAAATAAGACAAGTAATCGTGGTAGCATGAGATGAAAGTCATGCTTTTAAGAGATGAATAACCACAAGCTTTTATGGCATCAATATCACAACAACTCCCAATAATCAGTCTTTCAGGTTAAAAGACATAGAGTGATGAGATAAATCAATGCACACACCAAAT
The DNA here is from genome assembly GCA_034509755.1 of Anisodus tanguticus. Classification (NCBI taxonomy): domain Eukaryota; kingdom Viridiplantae; phylum Streptophyta; class Magnoliopsida; order Solanales; family Solanaceae; genus Anisodus; species Anisodus tanguticus. Next base: position 39,398,297 of record CM067542.1, read on the forward strand.
AAGAGTTCAAATATGCTTATCGTAGCCCACATAACAGCTGATGGAACCAACCTAAGTGTGATCACCCCCAACACAATACACTAGTACCCACCTAAGTGCTCATCACAGTTACTAAGGTAGGATCCCAGCATGCCCAATACCCCTCATTGATTATAAGCATTACATGCATCTATCAGAGTCTAAAAGAGAAAACTGTAGCCTACCTCATGGCCGAGCATGTGCCATGAACACAATCCCATGCCAAGGCCTTGCCTTTTCATAGTGCCTCCAAACGATCGTAGTCTAATATTATAGATTCTACGTTAACACATAATTCTAAACACAACCGTAAAGATAAGTCTTTTTAAGGAATTCAAATTGAAACTTTAGTTTAGAAAAGTGTTATACAAGGTCTAAATAGTTATATCCTTAAGTTTAATAGAAAACTAATCACATAGAGGCCTTCAATTGCCCTAATTACTAAAAACATCCCCAAATTGGAAGAACCCTAATTTTCACTTATAAATCATGGAATTGAAATAGAAATTCAAACTTAAAACTCAGTTTTCCCCAAGCATTATAAGCCTAAGACAGAAGAATCAACACGTAAAGCCTAGTTCTTGGCATTAATTTCATAAAATAATATCTCTTAAAAATTTGGGGTCAAACCCTAGGTTTCCTACCCATAAAACATCCACAATCTACTACTTAATGAAATTGAACATGGGTAATTAATGAAAACAATGTGAGAATCTTACCCTAAGATGAAATGGTTGGAATCCCCTTGAATCTCCCCAAAACTAAGCCTAGACTTGAAAGATGTGAGAAATGAACACTAAATTAGGACTTGGGCATTTTATTGATTCTGAAAACAATGATTCTTCTTGTGCGGACTTTCATCGCAGAAGCAACCTCACTTCTGCGGAACAATGACCGTAGAAGCGGTCCTAACTTATCTGCCACAATTGCACAGTAGTAGCCGAGGTTCGTAGATGCGGCCTCGCACGTGCGTCAAGGATTCTTTAGAAACGGCCCTTGCCAATCCCTTATTCCCTCGCTTATGCTGACCAACTTCCACAGAAGTGAGTCTGAGATGCGGTATAATCCTGCAAAAGCGGTTACACTAGCAACAACCGTTACATAAATAATGAAATTTCCATTCCAACACCCGAAACTCACCTGAGACCTCCAGGTACAAACCAAATATGCTACCTGGGTGTAAATGACGCTACAAACTTGCTCGCGCACTCAGAATGCCTATCTGACAGTGTTAAGACTCATTTTTCTACAAAACACTCTCAACTTTTCTAAATTTCACAATTAGCAAATGAGGACTCAAAACACACCCGAACGCCTCGGGAAGCAAACCAAAGACTCAACAAAGTCATAAATGATGTTCCAGACCTACCGAAAGCAACAACACTAGGAAACTAACCCATTTACCCAAAAGTCAACTTTTAGTCAACTCTTTCCATTTTAAAACTTAAGAAACTTCTAACTTTTGATTTTCCTTCCAAAACCTATACCATTTACCTCAGAAAATGTGCCAACCATACCCACAAGTCATAAACATCAATAAGAGGCTACAAAAAAGGTATTTGGTCTAAACAAGATAAGAAGCCTAAAATGACCGAACGAGTCATTACATCAGATACCAATTAATCAATCGTTCCTCCTCGAACGATAAAAAGGGAAGTGTGAAATCCGACTAGTAATTAAGGAATCTCTGTTATAACCTCATGAAAGCCTCCATAGATAAGAATATACCGATAGTACCTCTTGTTCACTTTATCAGTGAAAAACACCTTTAACTTAGCTCAAAGACCTAAATTTCCATTTCTTCATAACTGAAATTCCTTCCACAGTTAATTCTCCAACGTAAGAACTAACTCCGCTCGAATTTAATAATTTTATTATAACCATACCTCAATATGCGTCTGATTGATTCCACAAATACCACCTTAATCACCACAATCCTTTAGCTGTAGCCACAACCTATTGTCCAACCTATACCAATAAAATCATCTGATTTAACTGAATCCTCACATTCCAAGGCCGTCCTTTGTACCAAGATTCCCTAGAAACACTTAGGAATACGCCATATTCCCAAATCATGACTTCCTTTTGCTAGAAAAGAATCCCCGCATTATCTAAGAAAACTCTAAGCAATTTCATTCAAAAATTGATCTTATTCAAAGATGATTATTCCACTTTCAATTCTGTTAGTTTCTTTTCGACGAGCTAAAGCTATCGAGTCAAACCCATCACCCAATTCTTCTCATGTCTTTAAATCGCCATACTATATGCATACCTACTAATTACTTTGCCGTTCCAAATCCATAGAAGATCCACTTACCACTCTAGAAACCTTTTATAACCAATTGTACCTCCTTAGTACCTTGCCAAGTACTGGTGTAAACAATTAGAATTATCTGAATAGTTGCGATCAATAAAATATCATCAATCCTACTTGTAAACTTTGATGAGGCCAGGTAACGTTTCCATACTTCAATTCTGAATGGAAATTCATCAAATCTATGTCCGTGATTTACTAGGGTACCCATAAGTCCTTTTGGTATTATAATCCCACGCCACCCAACCTTAATATCAATCTCTTTTCTCATGAATATCAATCATGTGTCGTCACCTTCGACTCTATAAGCTAAATTCTATCCAAGTCGTCTACTTAGTACTTAAGAACCATACCTTATGACTAAAGCCTTCGTGATTCTCAACTCACACTTGATACATAAACCTGATATAACTCCTTGAACTCTAAATCTATCAAGTTCTCTTTGTGCATTACTTTAACTCGCTCACAACTCCGAACACTTGATGCCTTGTCCACGACACCTCAACCATTGAATCTCTAATAGTAATACCTCGCTACACCTTTAACAATTTTAAAAGTATCAAATCTTGCAATCTACGCATGTTACTGCACTCTAAACTCCTAAGCCTTGATAATTGAAATACCCACTCATGCTATCTAGTCGATAACACTTTGATACAATCTACTATAACAAACATAACCCTACCTCAAAAATATAATTTTAACTTTCAAACGTAAAATATTCTTAAGATTCCCTCTTATTAATCCACTATAGACCATTTATTCAAGAATGTCATGACATTATCCATCTTGATACAATGCAAGCCACCTACCCATCAATCTCATCACTACTGTCACTTAAAATTTGCCTCCCACCATACCTGACCCAAGGAATTCCGTTGCCTCGAATTAAAATCCTCCCCTTTTCCGAAGATGTTCCTTACTCTTTTCAAATTAGATCCACCATGCATTTATCTGAATTCTTCAATTTCCACATTTTATTCAAAATCATGTTCACCACTATCGACCGATCATCACTCAAACCCGCTCAAGAGTGTACTGTAATATCATAACCCTTGCAAAATAGTTGATCCAATCCTGAAGATATTAGTATGCCACCCACTCAGCCAACTGAGAGTTTCCCTTATCTCACTCGCACTTCAAAACTGAAAATTTCTCTAAATCCGACGCATCATATGCATAATCATTTAGAAAGTTTCTCCACTAGAAAGGTACCGAACAACTTTGGTCATTCCAACAAAATCAATTATTACCAGAGCAATAACCCAAACCACCACTGAGCTGGTTCATAATCTGTAGGTCGACCGTTAATTACCGAACATACAACCCTGCTAATGTTCTCATACATCTTTATTGAAGTGCCCTTGTCATACTCCCTAAACTGAAGAGTCCTTATTCCATATTTGTTTCATGGGCTTACTGGCCGAACATTGATACCCATGTGTTCTATAGTGAACTCACCACTTTTGGTTTCAATCGGTATTCTTGATCCTTAACTTGACTTTCGAAAAGCTCTTTACAACTTGAATTAGTTCAAACCATCATCGATATATTACAATAAATGTCCCCATAGAACGTGACCTCATTCGAGGGTCCTTAGATGATACTTGCTTGTGAAAACTACCCCTTACTTTATTTTGCCGAACTAGAACATATCTAACAACCCGTGCAATTATTCCTCTCATTCGGTCAACTCCACAAAGTCACGCTAATAGTAATCGTAGAATCTTCTCAAGTATTAACCTTTATGAACCAGACCCACCAACCTTATTCAAGAACTAGATGCAACATCAGGTAACCCTTAGTAATGAAACTTCATACTTGTCCATCGCTAGAGTAGTTCCTATTAATCCATCACTGTCTCCCATTTGCCTATGTGATAGACAAACACACAAACTCATACATGATCCCTTACATCTACTCTACATTAAGAAATTATAATATAACCTACAAATAAATGAGCTCTTAGTTTTAAACGATCCCCTTTTATCACTAACCTCAAAACACCAATGACCCTACGAATGCATCCTTTACTGAAGGATCACAACTTCCCATTTTATTAAATTGTACTTGTCACAAGTAAGCTTGCCTCCTGACCTATAACAGATAGCCATTTCCTGAAAGAGTCTCTAAGCCACTAGTACTTACTCTACCACTACACTTCTGCCAAGTCAAAGCCCAACTTAACCTTCACAACTTCATACAACATCCACCCTCGCACATCTTGTAACCTTATCCTGATGAGCACGTCATATATTATTTGCCTTACTATAGCAAAGATTGATCAATCCAAATCCTCCTTCTTATGCCTATGTCCCATAGGACAGTGAAGTAATCTTACCATTATACCATGAGAAGTCTTACTCCCTCACACCATATCATAAAAGGGTTACCTTTCAAGTCTCTATTCTCCACTCTTATTCACAGTCCTAACATGGGCATTGTACTCTTGTCAAATTAGACAACCTTTCCTAAGATTACACTTGCCTTCATAAACCTACATCTATATCTTGTCATTGCTGAATCGTTGACTTACCACTTTTACACTCGTGCCACAAAACCATCATAATAAACTTACCGATGTTGTAATATTCCACCCCAAGCACACCTTAAGCAAACTATTCTTTTTTAAGTCATAGTTCCACTCTATTGACTTCCAAGCAATTAACTATTGAAGACATAGTGATCATGCAGTTTCTTCTGCAATTATCATTCCCACTTTCCAAGGATATAACTGAACTAAGGAGTCTCAATCACAACCCCACTCAATTGAACCTTCAAATCATAGTTGAAAAATGGGAAGATATGTGACTTGATGGAAGGATAATAAGAGTTTATTGGTTGTCTCTGGAAGTATTAGAGTGTAGAAGTTAAATAGATCAAAGAAAATACATTTTGACAAAAATCTACAGAATGTCATTTTCACGGCTCAAAAGGACGAACCGTACAAATATGACGGACCATCAAAATAGTCCCCACCGTATTTTTGGAGGCAGATCGGACGATTCGAATTGATGAACCGTAAAAAATTATATGGACTGTCAAATTGGACCGTCAATTTGGTCGGCGACCGACTTTGTTTTGGGTTAAAATGATTTAAGGCCTTTTTTTTAATCTATTTTCAACCAAACTAACTCTCTCCCTAACCCTACCAACCTATTTTCATGGTTTCAAAAGTGATTTCAAGGGTATTACACCATAATTTACATCCAAAAGCTAGGAAAAGTGAAGGAGAATGCTTCTATAAAGTTGTTGTGCATTTGAGAGTTGTTCTTGGAACTAAATGAGATTGGATTCAAGATTATATTTTTTGTGTAAGGTAAGATTTACACTCCCTTACTTTTTCTTATGCTTATTCATGTGTTAATTAAGCGATTTGGGGAAGAATCTATGAGTTAGTACCTTAATTAACAAAATGATGTTTGGGTTTGTTGTTGGGCTGTTTGGAGGTTGTTTATATGACAGGTTATCACTGAAATTTGTGGGATGTAACTTGATTATGTTGTAGATGTTGTTGTTGAGGTAGTCTAAAGTCTTGATTTCGATAATGGAACTATAACCTAGAAAAATGAATGGCTAGAAATCATGTAAATGTTGTTCTTGTTGATGTTAACTTATGTTGGGCTGATTTTGTAAGATTTAAACTATGGAATGGAGTCATAAATACATGGATATCATGGTGGTGATAAGTATGGTGACAATGAAGAATTGTTGTGATAGAATATATTAAACTTGGACTATGATTGATCAGAAACATCTCTAATACATAGGATATTATTCCAAGAGCGGCCGGAGAATTGTAAGCTAGCATTGTAATGGAAACAAAGGTATGTAAGAATCACTTCCTTCTTTATAGCATGACCGATGATTTCTCGATATTGAAATTATTATTATGAAATGAAATCCTATAAAGACTCTACTCTTATGTCCTTAAGGATATACTTGTGATTCTTCCCTAAATGTGTTGTTGTGTGTTATCATCCATCGTCGAGAATAAATACTCATTCCAAGGTACTCTTTTGATGTAAATAAAATTTGGCTCCTTATTATTTTATGAAATCTAAGCTAATAATGTGATCCATGGTTCTTATGGAGTCTTTTCAAAGAGTAATAGGTGATGTGTTAACCTTCATAAGGGAGTCGGAGGTGTAACGACCTTAAGTCACTCTGACGAGTCCAAATGAGTATTCGGTAATCCCTAAGAGGTCATCATATATGTATATATATATATATCGCCCTCAGAGGTACCTATGATATTATATACGCAATTATAAAGATATGAGATTAATGATATTGCCCCTAGATGCCTATGGTGCTACTCACGCATATTTATATAGATATGATATTAATAGTAATGCCCTCACAGAGGCCTATGGCGTTATATACACGGTTATATTTCATTTTGCATATTATGGCCCCTAAAGGCACTCAAAGTACATGTTATATTTCCATTACTCTATCTTATAGTTATGCATTCAGTTGTAGTTTCACTTACGCATTATCTACAGTGTTGTACTTATTTACAGTTTCAGCCTTATATATTTAGTACATCTTTCGTACAGATGTCCCTTTCTAAGGCACTATGTTTCATGCCTACAGGTACATATAGAGATGCAAATGATTCTTCATAGTAGGTGACTTGACTTCGCTAAAGGTTGTCACGCTACTTTCTTCCGGAGCTATCTAGAGACTTGATAGGTTATGATGGGTGTGCATATGTATATAGTTGGGTACTATCTCGAGCAGTTGTTATTGGTATAATCTCAAGCGGCTTGTAGACAGTCGTGTTGTATATTATGATCTTGTGTGTGGCTTTGTTGGCCTCTTCAGTAGACTTATTGTGTTCATGTCAGTTTTGTCGACCTTGTTGTATATATATGTATAGGTTGGGCCTTTTCTGCGTGCAAGTGATTATGTTCTTGATTCAAAGAGTCAATTATCAGAGGCCCTGTCGGCCTATGAGTTATTGAGTATGTCACATGTATCAAGGTTGGTATGCTCGGGCCTTAGGGCACCGGGTGCGGCCACACACCCCATGGTTGGGGTGTGACAAACTTGGTATCAAAGCAGATCAGTCCTAGGGATGTTTACAAACCGTGTCTAGTATAGTCTTGCTTATAGGTGTGTTGCGCCCCACACTTATAAAAATGAGGCTACAGGGCTTTTAGGATGTTGTTTTTCTTGAAATCTAGATCGTGCGTTATAAGCGATGTTGTAAGTAATTATATTCATATCTTTTCACTTTGGTTCTCTTTTTCAGTAATGCCAAAATCAAATGAAAGTACCGTTAGCAGGAATTTGGTCAGAAATGCGGGGAAGGTACCAGCCAATTACCACCTATTAATATGGATTCGAGGAATATAAGGACAGCAGAAGGAAATGTGAGTTATTCTATGGAAGAAGATCTGTCTATGGAAGAAGATCTGTCTTATCTGAGGCCCTAAAAGAATTGCCTTTCCGAGTAGCATCAATTCTAGTAGTGTTGCTAGATTATAGGAGGGCCCACACAATATCGAAATTATCTGCACAATAGTCATTTTTGATCGGGTTATATGTGAGTGGTACCATATACACTACAATACCCCCAGTTATTATTCCAGAATAGGGTCATGTTCAGATGCCCCCACATGTTAGGCCTTTTGAGAGATCAAGAAGCCCATTATCATATAAGTCAGTTAATTAGTGTTCTCCAATAACGAGTAGAGGTGAGGAAGAAGTAACCAATAAGAAGATCGTACGGTTTGAAATGGAAATAGGTAATCAAAGATTTATATTGTGAGACGTGTCAGATCGAAGCTCCCAAGTAGAATTCAGGCAACCATAAGGAGATGTTGGAAGTAGTAGACCATGTTGTCAGCAACGTCGAAAAAGGTATGATGGAGTATGTTTATCCAATATCGAGTTATGTTATGGATGTGGAGCCTTGGGCCATAGGGACAGATAATGCCCCGAGGTATTTTAGTTGTTGTACCATTAGTGTGGACAAGTGCATTATGGGCAATGTCTGGGTGAGGTTGAAAAGTGTTATTGGTGTAGAAGTAGAAGTCATAGAGTATATAAATGCCCGATATTAAGTCAAGGACAATAGCACGTCCCGAAATTAATGTATATAAGAAGGGGATTATGGTTAGGTGGGTCAGAGTTGGATTGGGATCGGGTGGATACCAAAATGGGGGTCAAAAGGAGGTTGGCAGGTTTCTGGTCAGTGTGTCTTTGGTGGGGAGGGTGCCGGTGAATTTGGAGGGTGTTGCACTATGGCGTTTGGAGGGGATGAACTAGAAATGTTATAGGTTATTTTCAATGAATGAAAATAATTAAGGAGATTATTTCTTTCATGGTATCAAGAGACTAGGTCTAACAAAAAATTTCTCTACCAAATTTTGTGCCCTTTCTCGGCCAAAACCCCCCTCGGGTTTCTTGTCCAAATTTCGTCTTCCGCTCTAAAAAATCTCTCTTACTATTCCCAAATTTCCCATCCTTCTTTGTTCTTTCAATATATCTAAGAACAATTTTCATCCTACCCTCATGGTTTCTAACGTCAAGAACAGTATCCCTATTGTACTTGAGATGGAAAATGTCCAATATGCGACGTGGACAGAATTGTTTCAAATTCAAGCTATCTCTCATCAAGTTATCCATCACATAATTCCTCCCGCTATACCTCTTTCCGCGGAGGATCCTCAGTTATGGATTACTCTTGATGCTACCGTTCTCCAGTGGATTTATTCCACTATTTCAGTTGACCTCTTACATACGATTATTGAGCCGGATACCACGGATATGGCTACCTGAAATAGATTTGGTGACATATTCCAAGATAACCAACATTCACGTGTTGTCACACTCGAGTAGGAATTCTCTCTAGTTCACATGGAGGAATTTCCAAACGTCTCTGCATATTGCAAGAAACTCAAGGAGTTGGCGGACCAACTTCGTAACATTGGCACACATGTGACAAATAATCTTCTGGTTCTACAACTGGTTGTTGGTCTTTCTGAGGCCTATAATGGCATTGGGACTCTCCTTCGTCAAAGCAACCCACTTCCCGCTTTTTATCAAGCCCGCTCCATGCTTACTTTGGAAGAAGCCGATTTGGCTAAAAAGGCGGCTACCGGAGCAAGCCCCATCGTCCTAATGACGTCCTCCACAAATTCTTTAGGTTTTGTTGATAATTCGGGCCAAAACCATACTCATGGTGGTGGCAAAAATAATCGTAAGAATAATAACAAAAACTGCGGCGGTTCCGATGGTGGTTCCGGTGGGCAGCAAGCAGGCAGTGGCCCCCATCCAGTGAATAGTAGCACACCATATTATTGGTCCCACCAGTGGGGCCCATGACAGTGGGGCTGGGGCAATGGGCCGTGGGCCAGCAGCCTCTACTTTCCAGCAGCTCCCGGCAGCCAGTGGGCTGGCCAGCCTTTCAGGCCGAACAATCGCGAGTCACGCCCACCAGCCACCGGCCCAAGAACGCCGGCCCAACAAGCTACGGCCCAGTTCAGCCCAGTCCTGGAATACTTGGGCCCCGACCTCCGCAAGCTCACCACGCAGCATGCCCCACCCAGACCGATATCGAGGTCGCGATGCACACATTGGGTTTGACTCAACCGGACCCAAATTGGTATATGGACACCGATGCCACTACCCACATGACTTCCGATTAAGGTACTCTTTCATCTTATTCCAATTTGAGCAACCCTCGGGGTATAATTGTTGGTAATGACAACTCTATTCCAATTTAGGGTTATGGTAAGAAAGCGTTGTCTCCCCCCCAATCCATCCCTTATCTTGAAAAATACTTTACATGCCCCCAAATTGATTAAAAACTTAGTGTCTATCCGAAAGTTCACCACTGACAATTCCGTTTCTGTTGAATTTGATCCTTTTGGTTTTTCTGTGAAGGATTTCAAGATGGGGAGTCATCTCATGATGTGTGATAGTAGGGGGATCTTTATCCTATCACGCCCGGTTTCAGTCCATCGAGTCAAGTTTTGCCATCAGCCTTTGCAGCCATTTCTCCTTCCTTGTGGCATGCTCGCCTTGGTCATCCGGGATCCTCTATTTTATCAGTTTTAGATAAAAATAGTTTTATTTCTTGTAAGGGTACGAGTCGTACTCCAATTTGTCAATCTTGTTCGTTAGGAAAAATTGTTAAGCTGCCATTTGTAGACTCAAATTCTCATACTTCAATGCCATTTGATATTATTCATAGCGACCTATGGACGTCTCCTGTTCTCAGTTCGTTGGGTCATCGATATTATGTTCTCTTTTTAGATGATTATTCTAAAATTTTGTGGACGTTTCCAATTGCAAATAAATCTCAAGTGTTTTCAATCTTCATAAAATTTAGAGCGTTCATTCGTACCCAATTTGAAAGAGAAATAAAAAATATTCAATATGATAATGAGAAAGAGTATGACAATAGGGTGTTTCGGGAGTTCTGTGCTAATAATGGGATCAATTTTCATTTTTCTTGTCCTCATACATCTTCGCAAAATGGGAAAGCCGAATGCAAAATTCGTTCCATACATAACATTTTCCGCACGCTCTTAATTCATGCTTCCATACCCCCATATTTTTGGCATCATGCTCTACAAATGGCCACATATTTGCTAAACATAATTTCGTCAAAAGGTCTGACATATTCTTCCCCCATCCAAATTTTATATAATATGAATCCTTCTTATTCTTATCTTCGGGTTTTTGGGTGCTTGTGTTATCCGTTATTCCCGTCCACCACAATTAACAAACTTCAGGCCAGGTCCACTCCGTGTGTGTTTTTGGGTTATCCATCTAATCATCGTGGTTACAAATGCTTTGATTTATCCTCCAAGAAAATCATCATTAATCGCCATGTAATTTTTGATGAAACTCAATTTCCCTTTACTAAAGTTCATACTCCCGAGCCTAGTTCGTATAATTTTTTGGATGATGGTATATCCCCATTTATTACTCACCATTTTTTAGACATATCCCGCACCCAAAATTCTCTAGCGGGCCCACTGCCCGCACTATCCCATCACAGTTTCCAGTTACTAGATCAGTCCCAGCTATTGGGCCAGTCCAGCCCAATTCTGGAACTGGTCTAGTGGCTGCTCCAGATTGCCGATTTGGGCCAGCAGGCCCACTGCCTGCTGGCCAGTCCATCCCAAGCCCAGCAAATACCCAAAATTCACTCAATTCTTCCTCGAGTCATAGACCGGTCACTCGTAGTCAGCGGGGTATTTTTACATGTAAAAGACAATTTAATTTACATTTTAATGTCTCTAAATCCCCCTTGCCCCGTAATCCTGTGTCTACTCACCATTTTTCAGACATATTTAGAAATAATCCCCTTGATTATTTTCATTCATTGAAAGGTTTATATACAAGTTACAAAATAGGAGAATCCTATTCCTATTCTATTCCTAAAACCTTATTCTATACATTTATGGTAATACACTAATTATGAGAATACACTACTAATTATATTACAACATTACCTAAACTAGGATACTAAATATTTACCATAAAATATACTACTTATGGGGAAGAATCAGAGACATTAAATATACAATATACACATGTATATTGTATATTTAACTCCTTATACGTATTTTTTTAAAGGAAACTCAACTTTATTTTTAAATAAAAGGATTTATCAAAACCATTTTAAATAATATTCCATGAATTTATATATGATTTTGAACTCATTTTAAGCAAACGAACAACAAATCATACTTTAAAACTCGAAGGTCAACTGCATTCTGTAGATTCTTAATATTGGGGTGCCTAACACCTTCCCCGAGGAATCACTTGAACCCTTACCGAAACTCTAGTTTAAAAAAGGATTTACCTCTAATTTGACTAAACCATTTTAACTTGGTTTTCCTAATTTCCCTTATAAATTAAGTGGCGTCTCTAAAACAAACGAAAATCCAAAAGAGTCCACAATTATGAAATAGCTTTTATGGCTCGCATAAAAGTGAATCGTATCATTAGGTTCTTGAGGGCTTCCCTTTCTAGAGTAAATTTTCGTATTTGGGGTGTGAAGTGCGACCTAGGGCTTTTAAAACATCTTTTCTGGTGTGCTATTGCGCAACTGGCATGTTGATGCAACAATGGCAGTGACACTTCCTTTCATTCGCGATCGCGCAACTGACCACGCAGACTGCAAGTGTCCAGTAAAATTGGCATAACTTTTTGTACAAAGATTTGTTTGGCCTGATCCTTATATGAAAGAAAGCTATTTCAATTGGTTGGCACTTTCATTTTTACGTTTTCTCAAATATCCAATGTACTGTCACGTATACTGGCTAGAAGTCAAACCAATAGTAAACTTAGTTGATTCTATCAAATCTTATGCACCTCACTATTCGTATTGATTTCAAAATGACTATTTTTACCCAAATTCACCTTGATAGGACTTTTTACAGCTAACATGACACATTAATACTCATTTAACACATTCATACCTAACCTGAATTTACAGAGTGTTACATTATTGTAACACCTCGTACCTTCGAAGTAAGTCATGTTCATGATTCAGGAGTTTAGGAAACCAAGAAGGGGAGTGTGAAGTTAAAAATCTGTTTTAGTTCTGTAACCTCTAATTTATGCCAGGTTTATGCGGACCATAGAATAGAGTATGGATAGTAGAATCATACCGTACAAATCACCATAAAAAATCAATGAAATATGATGGCGTATACGAACAATATAAAATTATACGGATCATACATTTAGACCGTAGGTAAGACCTCGGCTTTTGGTAATCACTGAAATTTGTAATTTGATGATGGTCACTTTATATAGACGATACAATATTGTACGGACCATACTTCCAGACGTATAAATTATACGGATTGTACAATATGGCGATAGAATGCCCGACGAACTGAACATTATATATTCGCAAAATCAGTTTTCATCCTTTTCAATCCCTAGTACGAAGGTTCTCTCCTCCATCATTCTCATACACCAAGGTAAGCCTATTCCATGTATTCCAAGTGGATTCTAACGTATACACATGAATTCTAAGTAGAAATACATTGTTTTCTAACATAGGGTTTCCATGAAAACCCATCTCACGGAATTAAAATTTAGACTTTGGGTTTCTTCTTCAAAGTTCATATTCTTATTATAAGTTTTGAGGTGATTAAGGTATATAGAGCTTCTATCCACGTGTGGGAACATTATTATTCTTCCCCATGACATATACAATCCATGAAGCACGAATTTCCTCAGACTCAGGGATTTACTCTAATTCATGATAACCCTATATACACGTACAATTATACATACATACATACATATATATATACACGTACAATTATACATACATATATATATATATATATATATACATACATATATATATATATATATATATATATATATATACATACATATATATATATATACATGTATATATATATATACCATTGCTTATATCATGTTTCCGTTTATTGTATTCATGATATCTCGTTGTGATTGTCATGAACCTGTCCGTAATCCATGAACACATATATTGAATTCCATGAGTTCTAAAATACAAGTCATGAAGCATTATTACTCATCCTTGAAATTATACATATTTTCATACAAGTTACATTATGTATTTATATTCATGATAAATTATATTTACAAATCATGCTTACAAATTATACTTACGAAATCCATGGGCTTACAAGCCATATATATTCATGTCCATGTTTAGGGAGTTGCATAGATTACCGAGAAGGTTTAATACCTAAAACTACATATTCCAACATAGGATAAGGATCGTTCTGCCTAGTTAGGGCGATTCCTTCATGTTATCCATTGTAGGTTATTGGATCCATTCATATCATGTTGATGTCTCATACCCTAACAAGGTACGAGATGGCTTAGCTGATCGGGAAGAGATTAGGCGCTACATAATAGCATGGTGGTTTTATGTCAGTTATACTAAAGCTTTCTCACTGAAAATGATTTACCATTTTTATTTTTATTATGTATATTAATGTGATATATTATACATTCCCATGCTCAAGTTACAGTTATAGTTTCACTTTCATGTGCCTACATATTATTTGAGTTGTTTGACATACATTACAATTCAAATGTACGTACGTTCCTTTTTTCCTGGGTCTTGCACTTCACGGTGTAGGTATGCAGTTTCAGGATAACGGATTTGTACATTAGAACTTCATCTATATCAGTTATTGGTGAGCCCCATTTCATTGGGGGTGTCAGATTAGTTATTTTCATAATTATGTTTTACAGTAGAGTACATCAGGGCCTTGTCTTGGTAAATAATTTTGCAATCAAACTCACGTTCAGAGGTTTCATAGACTAGACTAGTTTAGCATCTCATGTCAGTATTGTTTTTAGACTTATCATAATTTTAGATATTTTCATAATATATTTTCAGACTATATTTTAGTATTTAGTTTTACATGTTTCAAATCAGTATTCTTCATGCTTTTGATGCCTATGTTGATTCAGCAAGCCATGTGATTTGCTCAGTCACATGCAGACAAGCGCCGAGTGTCATGTTTTACCAGTCCATAGTTTGGGGCATTACAAAACTTGGTATCATAACCTAGGTTCAAGTGTCTTAAGGAGTCCATGGAACTGTGTCCAATGGGGTCACATTTATGTGTGTGAGGCGCCCACACTTGTAAATAGTTGACCACCAAGACATCTAGGATTGTTTCAGTTCTTTCATACTCTAGATCATATAATTAGAGTTATATCTTTATGACATCCTTCTAACTAATGCGAATTGCGTATTTCAAAAACTGCCTGCTAAAAGGAAATCAACTACAAGCAAGATGGATGCTACCAATGCGGCTCATGAGGAGGATACTCAAGCTCAGGGATCCAACTCGGGTACAACACCCCCACCTGATATTAGAGGGCCTGCGGAGGTTCGTGTTCCAGTTCCGCTGCCCTGTTCTACTAACTAGTATGTTAGGGGAGCTGTTCAGTTGCTCACCCAGATTATGGCTACACTTTAGGGAACGACTACAAGTATAAGAGCTAGTAGAGAGTCATCTAGTTTCAGGACTCGGGAATTTCTGCGTATGGACACTCCAGTGCTCACAGGGTCTAGCAAGACAGAGGACCGAAGAATTTCGTTGACGTGTTTCAGAATATCTTTCATGTTATGCATGCTACTGAGATAGAGGCAGTAGAGTTGGGAGCTTATCAGTTGCAAAACGTTGCTCATATTTGGTATGAGTCGTGGGAACAGTCCCGAGGGGAAGATGCGTCTTCTGCAACTTGGGATGAATTTGCAGATTCCTTCATAGAACACTTCAGTCTGTATCCAAGGGGTACATTTACCATCTAGTCCGGGTTAGGGATGTAGATACCCAGACCCCAACTCTTCAGTCTATACCAGTTGTAAATGAGTTTCAAGAAGATCTTCCCGGAGTCCCTTCCGGTAGGGATATCGGCTTTGGAATTGATTTACTTCCTAGCACTAAGCCGATATCTATTCCGCCATATAAAATGGCTCCAACAGAATTAAAAATATTAAAACACCAGTTGAAAGATCTCATTGATAAGGGATTTATTAGACCAAGTGTCTCACCTTGGGGTGCACCTGTCTTGTTTGTTCAAAATAATGATGGATCTTTGCATAGATTGACTACTAGCAATTGAACAAGGTCACCATTAAGAATAAATATTCTCTTTCCAGAATCGATGACTTATTCAATCAACTTCAGGGTGCCCAATGTTATTCCAAGATTGACCTCAGATCAGGGTACCATCATCTTAAGGTTAAGGAAGTTGACATTCTGAAAACTACCTTCAGAACTCGCTATTGTCATTTCAAATTTTTTGTCATGTCGTTAGGATTGACGAATGCCCAAGATGCTTTCATGGATATTATGAACATGGTCTTCAAACCTTATCTAGACCTTTTGTCATCATTTTTATTGATGACATTCTATATTATTCCCGTACTGAGGCAGATTATGTAGAACATCTCAGAACTGCAAGATTTATGCGAAGTTTTCCAAGTGTGAATTTTGGCTAATGTCAATAATGTTCTTATGCCATGTGACTTCATGCAATGGCGTCCAAGTTTATTTTCAGAAAATATATGCTATAAAGAATTAGCCCAGACCTACCTAAGTCTCTGAGATAAGAAGTTTATTGGGTCTGGCAGACTATTACAGGTGCTTTGTAAAAGGTTTTTCTTCTATCTCAGCTCCATTAACTTGATTTACTCAAAAGAAAGTCAACATTCAGTGGTCAAATGCTTGATATCTATGGGTAATTGGGATGATCACTTGCCTCTCATTGATTTTTTTTTTTATAATATTAGTTACCATGCTAGTATCAAGATGCCACCATTTGAAGCTCTGTATGGGCGAAGGTGTAGATTGTCAATTGGTTGGTTCGAAGTTGATGAAGCAGAATTAGGGTCGGACTTGGTCCAGAAGGCTATGGAGAAAGTCAAGTTAATTCAAGAGCATTTGCTCGAGGCCTACACATCATGGTGTAGGTACAAAGTTTTCAGGATGACAAATCTGCATGTTAGGACTTTATCTATATCAGCTATTGGTGAGCCCCATTTTGTTTAGCGTGTCAGCTTGGTTATTTTCATGATTATGTTTTATAGTAGAGTTATGTCAAGGCCTTGTCCTGGTAAACAGTTTTACAGTTAGACTAACATTCCAGACGTTTCATAGACTAGACTAGTTTAGCATGTCATGTTAGTATTGTTTTCAAACTTATCATAATTTTAGATATTTACATAATATATTTTCAAAATATATTTCAGTATTTAGTTTACATATTTTAAATTAGTATTGTGCATGTTTTTTATACCCATGTTGATTCAGCAAGCCATGTGGTTTTCTTGGTCACATACAGGCAGGAACTGAGTGATGTGTTTCACCCAGGCCATGGTTCGGGGCATTACATTTATCCCCCTTTCAGGAACAATCATCCTCAAATTATTGTTATGGCTTAAGATTTTCACAAACCTCCAAATTTTCAAAAATTTTGCCAGAGTTCCTTTGTTTGATGAGCTATGCCAATATAAAACTTAGTTAACAACCTAAACATAACCATATGGTCCTCCCAAGGACTTCCACAACTATGAAAAACAAGCCTAAACACGAAATGAGGAATTTATACCTTTAGTCTACACATTCACAAAAATAAATTGATAACCAAAAGGTTCAACACATACCTGGAATAGGAAATAAGTGAGAGTATCTCTTTTTCATGTCCTCCTTCGCATCCCAAGTTGATTCTTTGATATTATGATTTAACCATAGGACTTTAACCGAAGCTACATCTTTCGGGCTCAATCTCCTAACTTGTTGATCTAAGATTTGCACAGGTTCTTCTTCATAACACAACCCTTCGTTGACCTCGATCTCTTTATGAGTTAAGATGCAAGAAGGATCAGGTTTATACAACCTCAACATCAAATGTAAAACACACGATACACCATCGACATCTCATATGGTAACTTCAACTCATAAGCCACCTTCCCAATTCTCCTTACAATTTCATAAGGGACAAAAAACAAGGGCCCGCCTTACCCTTTCTACAAACCTCATTACTCTCTTCATTGGTGACACCTTCAAGAATACCTTGTCACCAACAACAAATTCTAGCTCACGGTGCCTCATATCTGTATAAGACTTTTAACGAATCTGAGTTGTATTGAGTCATTGTACAATGAGATTCACCTTCTCTATTACTTCGTGAATTCAATCAGGACCCAATAGTTCCACTTCCGTAGGTTCAAACCATCCAATTGGTAATATACAATGCCTCTCATAAAGTGCTTCATAAGGAGTCAACTGAATACTCGCATGATAACTGTTGTTCTAAGTAAACTCTACGAGAGCTAGATATCCATCCCAACTACCTCTAATTTCAATCACACAATCTCTCAACATGTCTTCTAGAGCTTGTATAGTTCTTTATTCCTGCCCATCCATCTTAGGATAGAAGGCTGTGCTCAAATTTGCATGAGTTCCCGAACCCTCTTGGAATGATTCCCAGAAGTGAGCAGTGAATTGCCTACCTCTGTCAGATATGATGGATGTTGGAATCCCATGTAATCTTACTATCTCCTTCAAATATAACTTAGCGTAGTGATAAAGTTTAGAAGTTTAACCAATTCTAAGAGTTCCCATTCTTAATAAAAAATCTATGGCTTTGTCATGCCTAAAGCGTGTTCTGGAAACCCCTATGAATCACTCATGGATTATCAGCACTTTTAATACCTTATACTAGTATAAATCCTTTAAATAACATCATTTAAGTTCAAAGATCATACTTTTATGTGATTTTCCAAAGTCTCTTTCAATTTCTCTTTCTTTGGTTTTCAAGAATCTATGGGTTTGAAGGATGAACTAGTATTAATTGGTGTTAGATTGGTGTAGTAATGATAAAAATTGATCAAGAACTTACCTTAGTTAAGAGAGGGACCTCGGAGAAGGTTATGATCTTGATGGATTCCCTTTCTAAAGCATATTTTCATATTTGGGATGTGAAGTATGACCTGGGCTTTTAAAATATCTTTTTATGCGCTATCACACAAATGGCATGTTAATCATGCAACTGATTACACAGTAATAGCAGTGGTACTACCTTTTATGCGCTATTTCACAACCGGTCATGCAGACTGCATAGTGTTTAGTAAAATAGGCATAACATTTTCTATAAAGATCTATTTGGCCTGATTCTTATATGGATGGAAAGGTATTACAAAGGGATACAACTTTCATATTTTATGTTTTCTCAAATTCCCAATGGATTGTCACGTATACCGGCAGGAAGTCAACCCTATTGCAAACTTAGTTGATTCTATCAAATTTTATACACCTCACTATACCTCTTGATTTCAAAATGACTATTTTCACCCATGACACATTAATACTCATTTAACACATTCATACCTAACCCAAATTTATGAAGTGTTACAATTATATGGTAGGAGATGTCGATCTCTGGTTGGTTAGTTTGATATTTTTTAGCTTAAGTCATGGGGTACAAATTTATTGTGAGAGTCGTTGGACAAGGTTAAGTTGATTCAGAATAGGCTTCTCACGGCATAGAGTAGGCAAAAGAGTTACGCAGATCGGAAGGTTCGTGATTTGGAGTTCATGTTTGAGGAGCGAGTTTTGTTGAAGGTTTCACCCACTAAAGGTGTGATGAGGTTTGAGAATAAGGGCAAGTTGAGCCCGAGCATATTAGGCTATTTGAGATTGTACAATGTATTGGCAATGTAGCTTATGACAATGCTATTCCACCTGGGTTGTTGGGAGTTCACCTTGTGTTTTATATTTGACTGTCGAAGAAGTACCATTAGGATGATTCTCATGTGATTAAATGAGATTCGGTGTTACTTGATAAGAATATGGATTTTGGGGAGGAACGGGTAGCCATCTTTGATAGGCAAGTTTGGAAGTTGAGATTAAACAAAATTGTTTTAGTAAAGGTTCAATGGAAACATTTGAGCTTTTAGACTCTTTATCCTTAAAAAACTCTCCCCATAGCTTTAAAATGGTATTCCTGACTTGCAGGGATGGGTGGCGCGGTTCCAGTGGCAACCAGGTGAGTATCGGAGAACAATTTATGAAATTTGAAGTTTCTAAGTTAAGTAAATGAGAAAGTTTGACCCCAGTCAACATCGGGGGTTAATGAGGTCTAATGAGAGTTTCATGTATTCTATTAGGTGTAAAATGTGATTTATGACATAGTCGAGCTGTTTGTCAAGTTTTGAAGGGTTCAGGTGTGATTTGGGTCATTGGTTGAGAAACTAGTTATGTTTAAGATTTGGAGTTGGCCACGGTCAACATCAATTCAAGACGACCTCTTTTGGGTATTTTGAGTGTGCGAGTAGTTTTGGAGCCTGTTTTATCATTGCAATGCATATTTGGGTTGTGTCTGAGATATTCTGGATGAGTTTCGAGTGTTGAATCAATGTTTGGACAAGATTGGGATTTATGGTTTCTGGTGCCAGGTGCCTATAATGAGTCGTAGAGTCATTTTGACTATTTTACTTAGAAAACTCTAAATTTCCCAATAAGCCTTTACTTGTGTATTTATGACTTGCGGGTATGGGTGGCACGGTTCCTGAGGTAACCGGGCGAGTTCCAGATCCTTTTTGGTAAGTTTAGAAATCCTTAAGTTAAGAGAATAGAAAGGGTTGACTCATAGTTTACTTTTGGGTAAACACAACTTTTTTGTGATTTTGTCGATTCCATTAGGTCCAAAATGACATTTATGACTTAGTCGAACCTTTTATTTGGTTCTCGAGGCCATTGAGTGCATTTTGGGTGGTTGGTTGAGAAATAGGAAAATTAGAACTTGAGAGATGACTTTGGTCAAACACGGGTTGATGAGACCTTTTACGGGAATTCTGAGTGTGCGAGTAGTTCCGAAATGTGTTTTATGATGGAAATGCATCTTTAGTTTGTGTCCATAGGGTTCTGAATAATTTTTGAGTGTTGGTTCAAGAATTTGGGAAACCAAAATTTTTGGCTTCAGCTGTCATCTGGTTTCCTTAATCGTGATCGCGATGAGGGTCTCGCGACCGCGATGAAGGAAGGTGAAGCGGGTCAAGATAGCGGTGGGCTATGTCGCGATCGTGCAAGGGAAAAGCTGGGTCATGTTTGGGTTATGCTTCACGATCGCAGTAGGTGGGCCTCGCAATCGCGAAGGCCATTTTAACATCTGGGAAGATTAAAAACCCACTTCGAACTTCATTCTTCATTTATTCATTTTAAGATCTAGAGACCTCGGTTTTGGGTGATGCTATAGGCAAAATTCAAGTTTCTTCTTTGGGGTAAGTTCTAATCACAATCTTAGTCTTTTCCATTGATTTATTCCATTAATTTAGGCTTTAATCCATGTTTCTTGAGTAGGAGATTGGGGGCTTTTTCTTAGAACTAGGGTTTAATTAATTTTATGAAATTGAAGGCTCAAATGTGATTAGAACTTCATGATTTTTAGAACATCGACTACATGGACTATGAGTAAGATCATTTTGTATTCAATTTCCCGTTTTGCCTTTATGGGCCCGGGGTTTTCTTTTTGGGTTAGCTTGGTGATTCTAATTTAATATAGTAATATGGGTGTCTTTGGATTCGTATGACCATATGGAGTATTATTTTGACCTTGTTGAACTCGTATTCACGATAAATTACCATTTTGACCCTTCAAATTTAAGGATGGGGTTCAGATTGACCTTTAGAGACCCAAATAATTTCATATAGAAAAGTGAGTATCTTTAGACTTATATTCTTATATAGATATCGTATTTGAATAGATTGGGCACGCTCAGAGGCTCAAAGGAAATGGAAGGCGCTTGAGTGACTCTTCGGATTAAGGTAAGTTGAGACTTACTAGACCTTAATGTAGTGTTATGTATTAGTTAACTTAATTAAGGGGTATAATAGGGATTCGAGGGTCCTATACTAGTGAGGTGACGAGCATTTGTGCGGGTATCGGTGTACTTAAAAGGTAATTAAATGGTAAAGTATGATATACATGACAAAGATTATGTGTTTAGCCTTCAGGCCGTGAGAGTGATGCATAAATCCACTTAGGTTGGTATGTCTTCTACTTATTTGGCTATGTTAGCCATGTGTGATAGATTATGTGATTATTACTTATCATGCGTTCATCATTCTACATCGTGTCTAAATCTTAGAAAGGAATTTGTAATGCTAAATGCATTGATTTATGCTTTTTCATGGTGTACACATATCAATTTCATTCATTTATATTGTTATTGACATTAGACTTGTAAGATACTGCAAAGGGGCCCTGAAGGCCAGATACTGGATATGGTACATGGTGTGAGTGATGATTAATAATGATGCTACAGTCACAGAGCTGGGACCCGATGGAAAGATGTTTTTGGGTGGGTATATGGACCTCATGAGTCCTCTGTGGGTCATGTGAAACCTACTGCAAGAGAGTGTGCAGAGAGTGGGTACATATGGCCATTGCATTACATATATATCATTTGCAATTTATCTCATTTTACAATTGTTGATGTGTATTTTATGCCATGTGTGCTTGTTGATGTAAAAATGTGGACTTTATGATCATTTCGCTCATAATGGAAGAAATAGTGAACCTTTATAACATAATATTGATGAAAGACTAAATGATGGAACTTTATGGGACTAGACGCTTTGAATGGGTTTAGGTTGGATCCGGTAGTAGTATTTTGGCTTCACCTTTAATAAAGTTGGAAACATTAGAATGACCTTGATAATAATGAGGATCTTAGTGGACAATTGAACTGTAGGGCTTCACTTATAGAGTTTGATGTTTGAATTAATTATTCCTTAGTTAACTAACTAAGTAAAGAAGTATCAAAGAGTACCAACCCTGGCAACCTCTATAGTTAGGGTCAGTCGACGATGCTTCTAGGTACATATGTTTCCCGTACTCACTCTACACTTGTTGCACCTTTTGTGTGCTAGTACTGATCCAGATCCTAGTGGAGCTTAGACACGGCATATTTGGAGAGCATATCAAGAGTCTAGGGTGAGCTGCAGATTCTTCCCCAAGAACTGGAACTTCTCTATCTTACCTTTTAATTTCTATCTTATGTTTTCCAGATAGTATGAAGTACTAAGTTTCAGACTTTGTATTCTATTTAGTAGTTTATGTACTCATGACAACCAGATTTTGGGGGATGTTTCTAGTTTCATGTATTAAGTATTTTGAGACTGTCAGCACTTTTGGTTATCTTTTACTTTTCCGCATATATTATTATTTATTCTATCTAGAATGTATAGGGTTCGTGTACGGGTTTAGGGTAGGTGCCCTCATGACACAAATAGGATTTTGGGTCATGAAAAATTAGTATCAGAGCACTAGGTTCATTGGTCTCATGAGTACAAGAGCGATGTCTAGTAGACTCTTGCAGATCGGTACATACACGTCCGTATCTATCTTCGAGAGGCTATAGGACATTTAAGAAAGTTAGTTTCTTTCATTCTTTCATGCATCTTTGACTTTGTTGAATTCTAAATCTCTTTTGATTCACTCTTTCTAACAGCTAGTGAGGACTCACTCAGATGCAAGAGGAGATTAGGCACCCACACCTATACATGCACTGGTTGATAGAGGTGGTGCACGAGGCAGGGGTGGGGGGTGGGGGGTGAGGTAGAGGCAGACCTTGAGTTACAACACAAGCCCGAGGACGAGCACCTGCAGTTACTCAGGCCCGTGTTAAGGCAGAGTCTCTAGAGTTGGAGGTTATTCCGGAGGATGATCAGGTTTTGATTGATGAGGATGACCAGGGACAAGCAGATGTGGTAGAGCTAGCTCAGGCGCCCTCACATTTTATTGCTACATCAGTACTTCAGGACACTCTACTTGGTATGATGATCTTTCTTGAGATTATAACTCAGGGTATTCTACCGGTCAATTCTAATAGATCACAGACTACGGTTGGAGGACAGACTCCTGATCATATGTCTATTCTTGGATTTCAGATACTAGGGGTTCAACCAACACCTGTTGGGGTTATTTGTTTATTAGGCATGATAGTGTCTGGTCTTGCTTCACCTATAGCTACACAACCTACGATGTCCGTGGAGGAACAAAAGATATTTGAGCAGTTCAAGAAGTTGGATCCTCCTAAATATGATGGAGACCCAGAGGATGATGCTTATAAGTTCTTGATTAGTTGTCACGAGAGGTTAGACAACCTCGGTTTAATAGAGTCTCATGGAGTGGATTACACTATATTTTAGATGATTGGGCCAGCCAAGTAGTGGTGAAGGTCATATGTTGAGACTAGACTAGTAGGGTCCCCTCCTCTTACTTGGGTTTCATTCACTCAAGCCTTCTTGGAGAAGTTTGTGCCTTGTAGTGTTAGAGAGAAGAGGAGAGCTCTGTTTGAGGGGTTACGATGGGGTGTATGATAGTGACAGAGTATGAGACATTATTCCATGCTTTGTCTTGCCATGATTTGATGATTCTTCCTTATGAGACTGAGAGGGTGAAGAGGTTTACCAATGGATTGATTTATCCTCTTCAATTGATTGCAGCACAAATGGCTCAAATATTTTTATCAAATCTTTTTCCTCTTGTAAAAAGTATATTTTACTCCGTCTGTGACTCGAGGACTTTGAATAATTAAATAAAATTATTGAAGGGTAAAATTAGGTCTCAACAATTACGTACAAAAATACAGGGTGTAACAGATAAGTCCTTTTTAGGAATTCTGAGTGTGCGAGCAGGTCCGGAACGTATTTTATGATGAAAATGCATGTTTGGTTACTGTCCATAGGGTTCTAAATGATTTCTGAGTGTTGGTTCAAGAATTTGGAAAAACTAGAATTTCTGTCTTCAGCTGTCATCTAGTTTCCTTCATCGCGATCGCGATGAAGGAAGGTGAAGCGGGTCGCGATCGCGGTAGGCTAGGTCACGATAGTGTAAGGGGGAAGTTGGGCTGGGTCTGGGTTGTGATTCACGATCACGGAAGGTGGGCCTCGCGATCGCGAAGGCCATTTTGACGCATGGGCAGATTAAGAACCCACTTTGAACTTCATTCTTCATTTATTCATTTTAAGAGCTAGAGACATCGGTTTTGGGAGATTCAAAGTGGAAAATTCAAGTTTCTTCTTTGGGGTAAGTTCTAAAACACAATCTTAGTCTTTTTCAATGATTTATTCCATTAATTTAGGCTTTTATTCATGATTCTTGAGTAGGAGATTTGGGGGGTTTCCTTAGAACTAGGGTGTAATTTGTTTTATGAAATTGAAGGCATAAATGTGATTAGAACTTCATGATTTTTAGGATATGGACTACATGGACTATGGGTAAGATTATTTTGTATTCAATTTCCATTTTTCCCTTGTGCCCCCGAGGTTCTCTTTTTGGGTTAGCTTGGGGAATATAATTTAATTTAGTAAGATGTGTGTCTTTGGATTCGTATGACCGTATAGAATATTATTTTGACCTTGTTGAATTCGTATTCACGATAAAATACTGTTTTGACCCTCGAGATTTGGGGATGGGGTTTGGATTGACCTTTGGAGACCCGAATCCTTTCATATAGCAAAGTTCATTAAACTCATATTCTCATCTAGACCGTATTTGAATAGACTGGACATGTTGTGAGGCTCAAAGGAAAGGGAATGTGCTTGAGTGACTCTTCGTCTTTGGATTCAGGAAAGTTGAGACTTACTAGACCTTAATGTAGTGTTATGTGTTGGTTAACTTAATTAAATGGTGTAATAGGGATTTGAGGTTCCCGTACTCGTGAGGTGACGAGCACCTGTGTGGGTACCGGTGTACTTAAAGGGTAATTAAATGGTAAAGTATGATATATGTGTATAGCCTTCGGTCCGTGAGCGTGGTGCATAATTCCACTTAGGTTGGTATGTTTGTTGCTTATTTGAGCTATGTTAGCCATGTGTGATAGATTATTTGATTATGACTTATCATGCATTCATCACTCTACACCTCATCTAAATCTTGAAAAGGAATTTGTAATGCTAAATGAATTGATTTATGCTTTTTCATGGTGTACACATATCCATTTCAATTCATTCATATTATTATTGACATTGGACTTGTGAGATATTGAAAAGGGGCCCTGAAGGACAGATACTGGATATGGTACATGGTAAGAGTGATGCTTGATGATGATACTACAGTCACAGAGCTGGGACCCTATGAAAACTGATTCCGGGTGGGTATATGGACCTTATGATTCCTTCATGGGTTAAGTAAAATCTAATACAGGAGCGTGTGTATACCAAGTACATATGGTCATTGCATTGCACACATATCTTTTGCATTGCATCTCATTTTACAATTGTTGATGTGTATTTTATGACATTTGTGCTCGTTGATGTAAAGATGTGGACTTTATGATCATTTTTCTCATAATAGAAGAAATAGTGAATCTTTATAATTAATCTTTATGAAAGGCTAAACGATGGAACTTTACGGGACTAGACGCCCTGAACGGGGTTTAGGTTGGATCCGGTAGTAGTATTTTGGCTTTACTTTTAATAAAGTTAAAAACTTTAGAATGAACTTGATAATAGTGATGATCTTAGTGGATAATTGAACTGTAGGGCTTCACTTATAGAGTTGGATGTTCGAATTGATTATGTCTTAGTTAACTAACTAAGTAGAGAAGAATTGGAAAGTACCAATCCTTGCCACCGCTATAGCTAGGTTCGATCGACGATACTACTGGGTACACGTTCTTTCCATACTCACTCTACACTTGCTACACCTTCAGTGTGCAGGTACTGATTCATACCCGAGTGGAGCTTAGACGTGGCGTATTTGGAGAGATTATCAGGAGTCCAGGGTGAGCTGCAGATTCTTCCCCAACATTGGAACTCCTCTATCTTTTTTTATATTTTTTGTCTTATGTTTTACAGATACTATGATGCACTACATTTCAGACAAAGTATTTTATTTAGTAGCTCATGTACTCATGACAACCTGATTTTGGGAGATGTTTCTAATTTCATGTATTAAGTATTTTAAGACCTTGACAGTATTTTCGGTTGTCTTTTACTTTATCACATATATTATTATTTATTCTAACTGGAAGCACAAATAGGATTTTGGGTTGTGACATCGCCCTTCTTCGCTATCGCAAGAAAGGTGTCGCGATCCCATAGCTTGGTGGGGGCTGTCTATCATGATTGCGCGGGTGTCCTTTGAGATCGCAAAGTGTGTCTGGGTCGGCAGTCATTAAGATCGCGATAGTGAAGGAGGAGGTTTCAGGGGTCTGCGATCGGGATGAAGAGTTCACCTCGTAGAATTATTTCTTCCAAAACAAATCTAAACTTCATAATTTCACATATTGAGCTAAAGATCTCGATTTTGGGTGATTTCAGGGACAATCTTTATGTCGAGACTCGGGATAAGTTTTGAATCTCAAATTTAGTATTTCCTCGTGATTTCATCAGTTATTTATAAATTCCATCCATGATTTGATCTTAGAAACTGGTGTTTTCCATGGAAATGGATTTTCAAGTAAAATATGAAATTGAATCCCAATTCGTAATCAGATTTCGGTGATTTTTCAGATTCTTAATAATTAGACCATGGGTAAGCCAAATTTTCAATAAAATTTCAGTTTTGCTCTTGGGTGATTTTTTTGGACCCAAATTAACTACAACAATATGGGTGTCTACTGACTCATTTTCTTACGAATAGCGCTTATTTGACAGATTGGGATCATTTTGAAGCTTTATAAAAAGGAAAGGTGAAATCTTTAGATTCATGTCACGTTTGTTCGACATTCGATGTATGTTTAGACTTTAGACTTCGTTGAGGGACGTTTTTCTAAACTAAAGACTAAAAAATGAAATAGATAACGGGTAACGGTGAAATATGGGGGTCTCGTACCCATTGTGAGACGGGCACTGGTACGAGTACCAGTGTTACGAACGAAAAAGCATATTACAATGTAGTTATGGATAGTAGTTTGAGAATGCCAAAGCATATGGGCATGAGGTGTTAAATTGTTGACTTGATTGCTTATTTGTGATCATCTCATCTGATTGAACTCATATATACTACTAGAAAATATGAAATTAGCTACGGAATTTGTCGGTAATCCCCAGATAATCCGTCGCTAAATAGCTCCTAACAAATTATTTTTTGTTATAATTCATCGCTAATCCGTAGCTAAACTGAATTAGCATGGTATTTTTGTTTTTTAGCTACGAAATTTCTAGTAGTTATATAATATACTTGTGTAATTGAATCAAATGAGTGATTCATATATATTTTGTGGATATGATTCTTGGCACGGACATTCATACATATAATTGCTCTTGTCCATTCATTTTGGTGAGAATGAGGTATTTAGATCGAGTTGTATGTCGTAACAGGTATTTGAATCGGGTCGCACGCCACAACAGGTATTGGATAGGGTTGCACGTCGCAATAGATAAATGAATCGGGTTGCGCGCTGCAACGAATATGTGGACCTCGTGAGTCCCTCATGGGTCACGAACTCCCAAAGATTATCGAGGAGTGTCGTGTGTAATATACGGCTAGTGAAAGAATTGGGTAAAAAGGGAATTTTGAAATTAAATTATTTCTAATTATAGAAAGACGACATTCTTTTTTAAACATATTTAAAAGAAAAGTGTGTCATATAAATAGGGATGGAAGGAGTATTTATTTTTTCATTTATGATGTTTTAGAAACTGACAGAGGTATATATAACCTCTTTATTTATCATTTTCGAAATCAATCCTACCCAACGTTTTTTCTCGTTTAATGTTTACCTTTTTCCCTTCTACCTTTTATCTTTGCCATTCTCATCGTAAACTTTCCATGGAGGAAACTGCTATTGTTCTCATTGACAAATTGTAGTTTTGTTAAGCTACTTGGCTAAATACATATTTCAACAATTTTAAATGTGTGCTTTTGGTCTCTCCACAAATGAAATTTTAATTCACAAATCTAAGGATTATTTTGTCGTTTATATCACATGACTATCATGTATTACATGCAATAATTTCCTTGAGACATTTGTTTTCAGGTCTGCTCCTCTTTTTTGTTTTAAGAAGAAATTTAAGAAAGTTGTACTGATCAGGGGATATAAACTCGTAATCATTTGGTACCTGGTTAGGAGCTAAGTTATTTATGTATTAAATCTTGCATAGGTAATACCATGTTTGGTAGCATTCTTTTTCTATGTATAAAATTTAACATACATAATACGATGTTTGATTTATAATTTAGAAACCTGCATAACACATGTAAATTATGATGGAATGATCTATGTATTATTTAATGCCGTATAGAAGATGGAATACTAATACATGAATAACTAAATCATGTTTAACTAATCTTTGCATGAAATAATACTTACATAGATTCCTTCATAATTAATCGTTACATTTCTAATACCTGCATAATTCAAACTAGCTATCAAACGACCCCTAATTGTTTAGGGGTCTTATGGTGAAAGGAAAAAAACCGCTTGCAGCAGCAGACTACTTTTACTCCACGTTGAAAAATATGTTATGAAATCTGTAGAATTGTATAACTTGAGGATCTTGAATTATTTCAACTTTGTATGTCTATCACGCATGCAAGGATCCCATCACCTCATAAAGAATTAACATCTAAATTTAATTCAGGACTTTTAAACCTTTTATACCTTTTTACTAAACTTTAGTACTGTTATTTCCAAGCTGGAAAATCATCTGAAGTTGTGCACAAGACAACGTGATAACAGAGCGTGCTGTAATGAGAAAACCACGTGTAGTATGTGTAAAGTAGCAAGTTTCCGTGAGTTCTCCTCATGCATGCTTATGCATAAGGTCTCGTGAAGAATGAATGGCTCATTAGTCATTAGCTCTTCTGTCTCGCACTATCTTTTCCTCTTTTCACTTTCATCCCGGGTCAAGTTTATCTATATGAGGTCGTTCGGTAGTGTATAAGAATAACGCCGAATAAAGTGTGTTAGTAATGCTGGATTAGTTATGCTGATATTAGTTAGGTAGAAATTATTTTTTATTTACTGTTTTGATATGGATGGAATATAATGAAATAGAGCTACTTTGAGGTTCCCTCTGAAATGAGGGATGTAAGAGAGATTTGGTGTATTAAAAATAACGTACATTGCATAATTTCTAAAACAAATTGATTCTTTACAAAATACCCTCCATACTATACAATGTGAGGGATTTTCAAGGACAATTGTGTCTTTAATCATGCTTATGCATGTATTAAGAATTTTTGCATTGTTAATATCATACTTTGCTATGTATTAGTTATGCATACGATAATACCAAATAAGATATATAACTAATATACCTAATATACCTAATAGGTATTAGTAATTATATACAAAATTAATGCATACATTTTTTTCTCTAATGCATAATATCAGCGAGGGCCCCTATATGTTATATTACAACAAGTGGCATATGCCGGATTTTGTGCAAGCAGTAAATCCATTATTAATGTAATTTAACCCTACATTATAAGTGAGTTAGAGCCTGACACTGACGGTTTTAAGTCTTTACTTTCTCTCCCAAATTGATATTTACATTCCACACCGGTGTTAGCTCATTGTATATATATACACATTGTTTAATTTTTGAAAAAGAAATGTAATTTAGGCACATATATATAGGAAATTATTTTGTAAAGCGAATTCGGATGACACCCCTTACAAAAGCGTCTCTTCCACTTGTTGCAACCAAATTCCAAAAAGAAACGGAATCTTTTAAGATTCGAAAATCAAGTCAGAGACTACTGCACGTCTTGATAAAGCAAATATACAAAAAATACCACTAACAAGGTAGTGGTGGAACTAGAAGAGATTTTTATGCAAATCCCATTCGGGTTCCAAGCTATAAATAGGTGAAGTTAACCATATCTTGCATCAGCTTGAGTTTGCTTAAACGTGTATAGACTCATCTCTTGAAGCTAGTAAAAGTTCAAGAAAATCCTCTACTACCAATATGGTTGTTATCTTGAGTGCCAGCAATACGAAGGTATCACTTGGTTACCCCAAGTTCTGGGCTACGGAAGCTAAGTTGGGATCCACTATATGTATCTGTAGAGGATGTGAAGCCGATGATGATGACGATGATGATGATGCATCAAAAATAGCACCAGCAGCATGATGTTATAATGTTAGTTTCTACAACATATGTATACTAATATATATAGCTAGGTTTTTGCTCATGTTGCTCTAAAGGGAACAAGGTTAACATCATATCTAAGAGAGAGACGTACGGTGAATTGAATTACGTCTATAGATTATAAAAGGGGTGTCAATGTACTTGCTGGAGTAATATAATAAGTCATATGGTCTAAGTTTTTTAATAAAGAATTGGAGTGAAGGAAGAGAGCAGTGCATGAGAGATAGCTTCAGGTTTTCTACTTAATATACATGTGTGTCACACTTTGTACATGACATTAATAAATGATGGAGTACTATTTAAGCGGTAAACCCCTATGTTGTACTGTTTTTTTTTCTTTTTTCCTTGTGATAGGAGTGACAAAATTGCTTCTCATGATATTTTACATTTTTCGTTATAAATATGCAATCATGAAAGTAGCATTCATACTCATTGGAGGTATGCTTCACTTCGGTAGCTAAGATCTGTTGGACTAATATTTACTCGTACGAGGATCCAAAATGTTTTGGGAGTCTGTAATTTAATTTCTAGTTTCTAACTTCTTTTCGAATTGTCATATATTATGAGCATTACCAAATTGTTATATCTATTTAAAAATGTTTCGACGACGTATGTACGTATAACTCTTGCTGAAGAGGGTAACTGATTCCACACCCAGCCGATGTCGAATTACATACGCCCTTAACTCAATTGAAGAGAGTGACTACTTCCACATTGTTTTCCTCTTTAAGTTAGCTTTGCCATTTATTTTTCTTTTAATTATAATAATCTTCCTCTTTGTGATGGCTTCCCGATAACTCAGTTGTAGACCGCCAACAATCATTATCACTGATTTCAGTTGTTTGAAAAAAAAATGTGAGTTCGTACGTATTGTAATTAGTTAACATTGAAGTTTTGAATGTGAATCTCTGGGTATTGTGTTGCTCTCAAACGCACATGCAAGTACACGTGGTCGACAAATAATAAAGGATTTTGAAGTCCACATATCGTACCCACATGAACTTGTACTTTTCTACTGTTTATCAATTTCAAACTCGTTCGTAACTATTCAAGAGAATAAAAATCAAGGTGTTTTGTGAAACTATGACTGAAAGAAATAACTAACACTTGGATATTTTTGTAACTGAGACAACTGAGATTAAAACTGTAAGATTTATCAGATGATGATAGAATCCAGGGTCATGGCTTTCGACAATCCAGTTAGTCTTCCGATAGTTCTACCTATTTCGATTTCCTAGGTTACTAGTTGTCGGGTTGATTTTAACTTTATGATATTCTTTCGAACTACTCACAAGCCTGTAGATGTTACTATAACGCCTATATTTCTATGGTCGCCAGAGGTAATAAGAACACATATATATCTCCGTATCCAACTAAGTAGGGCTAAAGGGTATATTATTATTCTCAGTAGAGAAACGTATAAATACGAACAAACTCTATTTATTTTTATTATATACGTGAATTTCCTCTTTCAAGTCCAACTCACGCACCACAGATAGTGCTCAACTAATTCGTCAATTAATCAAACAATTAGCCTCAAGAATAAATAAGCAACCCAATAATGAAAATCTAATTATGCAAAAACTATCATTAAACTAACTTTTATGTCTTTGTCATAATCTTAGAAAAGAGAAGTTTAGCTACTAATGAACTGAAGAACAAAAAAAGAATTTATGAGAAAACTACGGTTCTATGAATAAAAGTAAAGTACATGCAACAAGAATGAGAGAAGGTGGCTTACTAGTCTAAGAATAATGTCCAACCCACCTCTCAAATGAAATAAAACATCTATATATAGTCTAGGGTAAAAATATAAAACAAGGAAATCAAATTCCAATCAAATTGGAAAATCTGCCCGACAACTCGTGTTAGAATCGTGTCGCGTGTGCGACACATGTTTCTTCTGATATTTCTGATTTTAGATCCTGCGAGGTAATTTTTCCGCATCAAGCCCGCAACGCAGCTGCAGCGTGGGCTGCTTCAATTTTTTCAGCTTTTCTTCTAAGTGTTATGCGCATCCTCTCATCACCTCATGCTCATGCAAATATCTCCAAAATCAACCAAAATGCTAGGTTATCATTCATTTGTCCTCGTTGTACCTACACACATGAAACATATCAACATAAACCCGAATACGATAATTTCATCATGATTTAGGCGATTAAAATGCTAAGTATAATAGGTAAAGTGACACAAAACATAGATATTTGTGCCAAATATCACCACCTCCAACTTAGACTTTGTTCGTGCTCGAGCAAACACTTACTCCTATCAACCTACAACCACACCATGCAAACTGGTCTACTCGGGCTTCGGCTAATATGACTCTAAAAATCATTTCAAAACAAACATTGAGCTGATTCTAACAATATTCATGCCAATCAAGATTTTCACATTTCGAAGACCACAAACTTTTTCAATCAATGACTTATTTTCAAAAAGATCATTCTACTTCACGACACCACTCGATGCAAAACAATTATGCTACCTAATCAAGAAACCAACATTTCACCAATCGCTAGTCAACTATGTGCCCTCACCACAAGAAAGTTGTCCATATATCACACAAGTTAATCAAATTTTTATTTCAATGGACATGAATTCAACAATACGCTCACTTTCCCAAAGAAAATCACATGCTAAATACGACGAACCATAGGCTTGCCCGTAGTGTAACTGCTTCACTAATATATGTGTATCGAGCCTAAGATCAAGTAGGACTTAACGGGTTGTAACGTAGGCTAACAGACGGGAAGGGAATATTTTAGCTAAAATAGTGACTAACCTCCCTAAGCACTTTAATACTTACAACACTTAGCAAATTTTCCTTTCCTTCATCAACCAACTCCAACACCAACCAATACATATTTCACCCAAATTCACCCAATTTATTTAAACGCCACGTTTAATATCGCAAATTAGAATGGAAACATTTATTCTAATATTTTTTTCTTTTTTTTCTTTATTAACTTTCCAACTAACAAGCATAATTTTTTTTTCTTGGTGCACTCATAGACTTTACTCAATTTCATCAACAAACATCCCCCTTTTTTAGTTTTAAATCCCGCTCCCAACCTATTATTTTTTTATTAAAGTGCTCACGGAGTATTTAGATCAAATTTAGGCTAATTAGAACAAAAGGGATGAGTTTATGGACTGCTATCAAAGAAAAAAGCTAAAGGCTCAACGTGCTAACTAAGATCATATATACATATTGGTGGGAAAAGTTGGAATTTTTAGGCTAACAAAGAAATGCCTCTATCACATCCTAAATTACAACACACTTCATTTCATTTTACGAACACACAGGGCAAGTTCTAGACATAAATACCAAGCATGGATTATAAAACAAATAAGCTCACACACACATGGCACATAATCAACGCAAGAAGAATCCATATTGTCTCTCGAAATAAGCAACACATACCAACAATGCTAAATGAGTCATACATGAGTCAACACAATTCAAGAAAGGTTATTTATTTTTCAAGGCATGTTTTCAATTTAAAATCAAGAATCACTCATATCGTCATTTTACCTAACCCAAGCACCTAGCATTCAAATGGTCTAACAAGTTGGACTAATTTTTCCTCAAGACGGTCATCATTCATCCATCATCGGGAAATGCCTATCCTATGAAGAAAAGGAAGATAAATCCTAATGGATACTTCATGCCACTACCAAAGATCCTATAAAACTAAAAAAAATCTTTTTGAGTTTTTGTGAGTTTCACTATTTTTTCTTTAATTTTTACTACTAAACTACTCTAAAAAAATTAAGGCAAATAAAAATCCTAAGGTATGCATATCTTCTAATCGAGACATACCTCCCACCCCACACTTATTTTATGCAATGTCTCCAATACGTATAAAATTAAAAAGCAAAGGTATGGTGAGCGATACTCCTTGAGGCCTATTATGTCCTAATAATCCTCCAACTCAGGGCCCACATCAGCCAGGACCTCATCATCTTTATCCTCAGGGGCTCGGGACTCTACTTCATCTCCTACCGCCCTATCAGCCTCCATGAGATCAATGGAGTTTATGTCTTCATCATCGGGCATCACGCTATTATCCTCAAGAATGGCCTAGGAGTGTACAGTATGAGGGGATTTGACAAAGACACTAGAGAAGTCCAAATCAAATCTCTCACTAGCTGTAACAGTCATTTTGTAGAGCTGGATCAATAGTGTGGATTGCGTCGACCTCTTATCAGATGGCGTCAGATTATATTTAGTGTTTTGCTCAGGAGCCTTGACATTGGTGATGTCAAGCAGGTTATTCGGTGCGATTACCCTATCAGAGGGCTAGGCTAGATCATTATTGATCATCGTCACAAATTTTGTAAGCATGTTACCATAACTCAATTTTTTGGACCTGTTCTGGCGTACTCTTTTGATTTCTCCAATCATCAAATGCCAAAGGTTGATGGGCTGCCCCGTCATAAAATAATATACCATACAAACCATCTAATTTGATATATAGTGTAGTGGTCAAGAGGTATGATCTGGTAATTGATTAGCCTCAACCATACATGCGCCTCCTTCGTGAAATTTCTCATTCTCATACTCTTGTGCTATCTGTATTTGTTAGGGCATCGAGCCCAAATGACCTTAAAATAAGCTCCACAAAGAGTCTCCCTTATGGCCTTAAAATTCGGTCGGTTGATGAAGTCTTGCAACGGCTTAATATGGTGGTCATATACCCCAAGAACTCCATATAAAGTGGATACATGCCGAGGCAACCACCTTCCCCAAATAAGCACCATCCTCTGTTCTGCCTCTGACCCGAACAACCTGTAATTGTCATAGAGTTTTAAGACCATGTCAATATTTGTTGGCCCTAGATTATCAAAAACCGACCTCCAACCTATAGCCATTATCTTGTCAAACACGACGGGGAACTAGCTTCTCAAAGTATCTAGATTGATGGATGGCTCATACACATAACCCTTTGACAAATCAAACTTGTTTGTATCATTCCTCCCCTTCCTCTGCATTCATAAGCTTAGGGCGAGGCCTCGAAGTGGAAGCCCAAGGAACATGTACAGTCAGATTCTTGCATCCGGACTATGATTTATTGAATTTCTTTGCTGAGGTTTTGTGGAGCTGCCCCTTTTTGTGCCTTGGGAGGAGGTGGCGACAACTTTCCCTTTTTAGCTCAGGTTCACCATTTTCCTGCAAAACAACTCAAATACATGAGTTCAATTCAAAAAAATCAAAGGGGTCGTGACATGACCCCACACTTGTTTTAAACTGCAGGTGAACCAACCACACACTTGTTTCACACTAATTTAAAAAAACAAAATTAAGAAGCTAACTAATCTAATCAAAGCAAGAAAGTTCATGTTTTAGGACTTAGGGTGAATTTTCCCCTCATTCAAATTTCATCAATCTTCTAAATTTTTGGCCCAAATAAGTTCCCTAAGGGTTCGTGTACTCATTTAATAGTACAATGCTACTCAAGACTTCACAATGGCACACTAACTTTGGTTCAAATATTTTTACAAACACCTTATGGGCATAGGATCATCCTAGTTGTTCTGACAATAATGGAGGGTGGTAAACCACTCCCCATTGTTCTAGGAATCATCTCCTATCCTTCAACAACAAATGAAACCAATTACCAACAAGCAGTACCAAAACCCCGCCCTAAATTGCACAAACCCAAAACCCTAGGTATTCCAACCCATAAAACTCCAAAAGTAGCGAATAAGATGGAGGAATTCTTACCTTAATGATGTTAATGGATCATGTTAATGACGTTATTTCGGTGAATAGAGTTGAAGCAGGGTTTGGGGAAACGGAGTCCGAGAAAGAGAAGTGTAATGTTTGGAATAGAGTGGGTCGGCTGCACCTTAATTTTTTTAACAAGTGTATATACTTTTTGAACTGGGCATGATCTGCTTTAGACCCGCATTGCGGGTCCATCACAAATTTTTCCTCCCTTTGGAACTTTTACGCTAAGTGCTTTGGACCTACATCGCGGTCATAACACGGGTTTTTCCTCCTATAGATTTTTTCATGGACCCCGTGCTGCAGATGCGTCGCGAGTCCATCGTAATATTTACAGCCTATGGGAATTTTTGTCTGAGTGCGTTGAGTCTACATTGCGAACCCAACACGGGTTGTGTTCTGCTAGAATTTTTCTCTATGCGCGTTGCATGTGACATCTAACAAACTTGGAGCGTGTTTTTGATATTTTCATCTTTCTTTGCCTTCCCGCTCCTTGCCTAGTGCTGCAACACGAACAAATGTGACACGATAATAAAAAAGTTGGGTTGCCTCTTAACAAGCACCTTATTTAAGGTAATGGCACGATATATTTTTGTATTTTCATTTTTTTCACTATCATACTATTACAAACTCAGGTTGCCTCCCAACAACTACTTGATTTAATATTGTGACATCACACAAGATCTCTCAAGCCTCTTCTAGATCAACAGTGGTCCTCTCGCGTTCGATGACCTCTCTAAAGTAGTGTTTCACTCTCTGTCCATTCACCAAAAACGTTTTGTTAGAATCTAGCGGCTTTTGCTCAACTGCTCTGTGTGTTGTCACCCGAACTATCTTTAATGGCCCAAACCACTTACTCTTCAATTTCCTGCTAAACAACTTTATCCAGGAATTAAACAACAAAGCTAACTGCCCATGCTCAAACTCACAATATTGAATGCGCTTATCGTGTGTTCTCCTTTTCCGCTTTTTGTACATTTGTACGTTCTCACATACACGATAGCAAAATTCCTCCAACTCATGCAGCTGCAATATCCTCTTTTCACCAACCTTTACCAAGTCCAAGTTTAGCTTATTTATCGCCTTATACGCTCTTTGCTCAAGTTCAACCCGCAGATGGCACACTTTACCGACAACTAGCTTGTATGGAGACGTGCCAATGGAAGTTTTATAGGTTGTTCTATAGTCCCACATAGCATTATCAAGCTTCAGAGACCAATCATTTCTACTAACGCTTACAGTCTTCTCTAGGATTCTCTTGATCTCTCAATTTGACACATCCAGTTGACCACTCGTCTGAACATGATAAGTGGTTGCCACCTTGTATGTTCATGTGAGACTTTTAGTTTGAAACTAATCACCTAGTTTAAATACCTGCTTGTTAATATGGAGCTCGAATCTGAATATATAAGTGTTAACATACTATGTAGTACTCTGATGTTTAGGTACAATTTAATATCATTTTAAGTGGTTTCCATGATAGTTTAAGATGACATGTCTATTCATTATGTATGAGTAAAAGTTATGTGGTAATTACTTGTTCAAATATCTGCCTAGTTCTATAATGTTGGATTAATCACTTGTCTAGTGACTTAAGGGATAGGTGAAATAAAGGGGTCAGTTTAAATATAGTTATTGTTCCAAAAACTGTGAGATGAATCAGCCTTAGCTAACTAGGTTTTTCTAACAATAGCCATGTCCAAATTCATCTCACTTGATTAAGATGTTAAGAGTAATGGTCAATTAAATATTGAATCTCTTTAAATATAAGAATTAGCAGGGTCTCTGTTACACCTCATGTTTTCATGCATAATTGTCACAAAACATGGGTCCGAAGGTGGTAGGACCCCTCCAAGAGGTTTACGGATGTATTGAGTAAGTTTCGAAAAGATTTAAGACTTATCAGATCAACAAAAATAGGTTTCAATGAAAGTTCGGTTATGCGTCATTTTCTAAAGCACTCTGCTAATAGCAGAGCACAACTTGTGACTTGTAGGAAGTGTCTACGCGATCCAGAAGTGTCGCAGGAATTGACAAACAATTTTAGGGCTCAGGACATGTCCTGCGAGAGGAAGGAAGGTCCTGCGAGTCACAGGACCTGTCTCGGGACAGGTTGGTGGCCACTTTTCTCTCTCCTATATATATGTCCCCAACTTGAATTAAACCTAATTTCACTTCATTTTATAGCCCTAAGCATCTCTAATACTCTATCTAAGGGATTCTAAGATAGCTAAGGTGAAATCAAAGTAAATTACGTAATTCCAACGTAGAGAATCCCGTGATCATCTCCTTCCTTATTCTAACGGTTTTTGAGGAAGCTTGGTGGTGAAGTAAGCTTGGAATTGGAGTGTTTCTTGTGGTTTAAGGTATGTTTCACTTCTTCCATCGTATTTTGAAGATTATGCAAGTGTTTAAGGATTGATTGTTGAAGAAATTGTATAGAACGTGAACTTGTAAACTTAAAGCTAGGATAACTTGTTGTTGGGCTATTTTGTTGAAGTTGTGGAAGTAGTGAATTAATGTTGTATGTGTTAAGGAGGTTTAAGGAATCAGTTTTAGGATATTTTAGTGTTGTTGTAGGTATAAATTAAGCTAGGAAGATTTTACAAACGTTATGCACGCAAGTTGCTCGGCGAAATGTCTAAATGAATCTTCTTATACCCTATGAATCCATTATTAATACGAATCATTCATACGTTGTAGATAGTCATTCGTAGGGCATGCCAGGACTCATGGGACCCATATAACTTCAACGTCAAGGTATGTAGGGCTTACTTTTCTCCATTTTGGCATGATCATATTAATAATTATAACTACAAACATTTCGTAATAAGAACTCTATTCCTAGTTGTTAAGAAGACACTTGTGGCCTATTCTGTTACTTGATGTGTAATTATTAGTCCTTCATTAAGAATGCGTATCATTCTTGATGATATAATCTTCATATGGATTAAACAAGGTTCATTCATGTCATGCTAAAGAGCTAAAGGTAATAAGGATAGTCGGGGGTGTAACGTGCTTACATTACCCCGAAGAGTTAATGAGTATGTCATATTCTTCAGATGGTCCTTATATATATATGTTATGTATTTATACTACCCTCAGATGCCTATGGCATTATATACGTATCTTATACAGATATGATATTGATATATTGCCCACAGAGGCCTACGATGTTATATACGCGATATCAATATATAGGATGTTGCCCGCAGAGTCCTACGACGTTATATACATGATTATATCATATATATATATATACATTATGTTCTATTGTGACACTTATGAGACTTATTGTTGCCTTGTTTACATTTTATTATGCCCTACATATTCAGTATATTCTTTCGTACTGACGTCCTCATTGTTGGGGCGCTATGTTTCATGCCCGCAGGTGCAGGTAGACAGATTAACGCACCTCTAGCGTAGGTTGTATAGCTCAACAGTTGATCATTGCACTCTCATTCTTCCAGAGTTGCTATGTAGAGAGTGGTAGGCTACTGTTTATATTTTATAGTTATTTTGTGTATGTTGGGGCCCTATCCCGACCTGCTGACGAATGATAGTATTATTAGAGTCTTGCAGATTAGTGGTCTTTATATAGTTGGTTTGTACGGCCTTGTCGGCCTTTATGCTATCTATTGGTACTCTTGTTAGGGCCTTATAATCCATGTTATATGTATATATATGTTGGATGGTTGCCTTATGTTACAGGTTGTTCAGTTCAGACTTCTATCCTATTGTCATTCTAAAGCCTTGTCGGCCCAGACGATTATGATAAATAGGTGGTTTGCTCAGGCCGTTCAAGTGTCGGGTGATAGATACTCCACTCCCCAAGGTTGGGGTATGATAGTCTCCTATAGTTGTGTTTAAGTAAGTCATGTCAACCTATTTGCGATCTGTTTAGAACCATGCCCCTATGACCTAGTCCTAGCCCTTCCAAGATGTCCTTGTGTGCTAAGTGGTATAATGTCTATCTAGTATCCTAAATATTTGCTTTTATTTTTAGTTTGGTCAACCTACAATTAGTTTATGCCCTCATATGAAGTTTTTTCCTCTTTCTCAATATGATTAGACTCAATAAATGGCACGACCTTTTTTGGGTGTCGTGATGTCACTACCCCTTTTAAGGTGTCACACCCCAAACTAGGAGGTGTGGCCGGCACCCCATGCCATGCTGGCCCAAGCATACCACTCTGATAACCAGGTTTTGTATGAGTAGAACTTCTGGTCGATAAGGTCGTACTAGGATATAACACAAACAACAATGCTATGGGATGTACGACAAGGTCATAATCTATAAGACAAGATGCAATACAGTCTCTGAAGGTGAACAAAAAGGGATCAACCCAACATATGTACAAAACAAAACCGAAGGTTGAAACACAAGTTAACAAAAGATAACCTGGCGGATAAGGCCATACATCAACAACTGTCATATTAGAGAAGTTTGTGAGCCTCTACGAGTACATATACTATCATATGGCCAGGACCCCGACCTACCCACTATGTACATCACTATGCAAAACATACTTAATATCTAACCAGGAAGCTCCGAGAAAGACGAAGCTTACTCACTGATGGCTGAACTCGACAACTCATACTTAGGTGGCCTAGCAGAGCTTCTATTCGAACCTGCGGCACGGACACACAACACCCTCAACAAAAGGGATGTCAATATAAAAGAAATGTACTGATATGTAAAACATGAATAGAAATATGAAAATATATGTTGTAAAGGAAAGAATAAAAACAATCTGATACTCTGATAACCAGTATACCACATAGGTAAACAATGAAACTCTGAAATTGTACTAAACTCTGTGTGTAGCAACTGTGGTTTGTAATCTGCCCTCGGCTCATAACTCGAGGTGTAATATGTCACTTCCCTCAGATATACTCTAGGGTGTATGTATGGATGCACATATAAGTGCCTCACCCGGCCGACTATAGCGTGGCGTGGTGTGTATAATGTACATGTACAACCTCCCACCAGCTGGTTGCAACGGTGGTGTAAATACTGTATATATATATATATATATATATAACTACCCACCGATATAGGTTCGGTAGGGTGGATACTTTATTGTGATAATAATGGAACTTGTGGCCTTTTTGGAACTCAGAACCCTTTGGCTTTAATTTAGAACTACTCTTGGTCGACATGACGATTAAGTCTTTGGAATGCTCCCTTTCATAGGATAATGATATACGGATGGCAATCAGTAAACCAAAAATATGGAATACAATAATAAAATGAGGATTATTCTGAACAAGGAGTAATCGATATACAAATAGAATGAAGCTTTCGACATTTCTTTTTGAAAATGATAAATACATTGAATTTCGTACTTTTGAAAGAAGGGGATAGACTTACATACATATGTCTCTTAGTTAACAATGTCTCGCGAGCCCCCGGATGCTTTATGAGTGGTTATCTACACAATATAGAGATTTCGGATTAAGATATGATCGACAACTAAGAATTAATTTGCTAGCACAATTCAACGAACACCTAGAATGCATATTTCTTTAGGTATCATGTTCATGGATACCATCCATGCTATCGATTCCCCTTCAACACCACACCAATAACACCAACAACAACCATAACACCAATAACCATAACAACAACAATAACACAACAACATCAACAATAACAAGATTCTCATACATAATCCATAACTCTGTGTGCTCATATCTCCAATAACAACAACCAAAACAACAACAAGATACTCTCCATGATTTCTAGCACCATGTCTTTCAAACTACAAGCTATGATCATCTCCAAGAAACTCAAGGAACAACCAAGGTTCATAAAAGTTCTTTCATAGAGTTTAACTCAACTACCACAAGTTTTTGTTATCCATAATCTCAACAAAGCTAAGAGAAGATTAAGACTATTAATAGCACTAGTATCTTACCTTATATCAGCTAAGAGAGCTTGCACCATAAAATCCTTTCCAACCACCAAGAGAATCCTTAGTCCATCTTGCTTCTAAGAGAATTTCCAAGCTTTGTGGTGATGATCTATGGAGGATTTGCCTTTGAATTAATGTGGGATGGATCCTTGATGACCTAAGAATCCTAAGGAGGTTTTTGAGAGTGTTTGTGAAATATTTGGGTCAAAGTGGAGATAAAATGAGGTGACCACCACCTCAAAGCTATTTATAGCACTTTCACTGCCCCTGATATGCTGCCATTTCTGTGTTGTAGAACACCATCTGCGGGCATAGAACCCAATGCAAAAATAAGG
This sequence comes from Anisodus tanguticus, assembly GCA_034509755.1. Lineage (NCBI taxonomy): Eukaryota > Viridiplantae > Streptophyta > Magnoliopsida > Solanales > Solanaceae > Anisodus > Anisodus tanguticus. The sequence continues at coordinate 39,441,235 of CM067542.1, forward strand.
ACAGTTAGGAGGAAAAAATGAGGGTTTGTTCTATGGCCTGATCCGAGGCAGAATTCTTAGCGTATAGCCTTATCTTTGTCAAACTTTGTCGAGAGGTACTTTCTTTAATCCAATTGCCTTCCAACCTTCCGTATGAATCTAATACACTCACATAAGTCATACATTGCCCTCGGGAAGGGTCTCGGGTTACTGGAGCTCAAATCGACTAACTATATGTTTAATTGCACGAAGAATTGCAGGGTGCAACATCCTTCCCCCCTTAAGAACATTCGTCCTCGAATGTTGATGGACCTAGCTAAGAGTCTCTAACTCTTTTGGATTCGATAGAATTTTGGTAGAGTTTCCTCTATAAATAGGACTATCCCAAAACTTGCCAAGCAGCCAGAACTAACACAAAGGCACACAGGGCCACATACTATATCTTTGGCCTCACACGACCATCATTGTATCAATAATATAAGAATTAGCCATAACTCACCTTATACATATCCATCTAGTGTTTGGCCTGCTCCGTTTCCACTTTGGGTGTCGTGATCGCCTGAATAAGGTATATAAAATGCGAATTAAGGCTACTATGTCGCAAGAGAAGGAAAAATTGTGTCACACAATGTTAACAAGAACTTGTGGTTTGGAATAAGTAAGGATACTTAGATTTCATATATGTTTTGGCCTCCTAAGTCCTCCCAAGTCGTCTATTATATATTGTTATTCCTCTATAGCACCTTAACAGAGGCGACTTCCTTAGTTCTCAAATTCCGAACATGGCGATCTAGAATGGCTACCAGAGTCTCTTCATAAGATAATATCTTAGTGATCTACACATCCTCCATGGGAGTAATGCGGGAGGGATCTCCTATGCACTTACGCAATATTGGTACATGGAATATCTAGTGAACTGATTCCAATTCTGAGGGTAGTTCAGGTTCATATGCCACCCAGCCTATCCTGCGAATGATTTTATACGGCTCAATGTATCTAGGGCTAAGTTTTCCTTTCTTGCCAAACCCCATAACCCCTTTTATTGGCGAAACTTTTAGGAATACTCAATCATCAATCTGAATTCCCAATTGGGATGTCGAATATCTGAATAAGATTTATGTCGACTCTGGGTGGTCAATAAGAGCTCTTGGATTAGCTTTACCTTTTCCATTGCTTGCTAGACCAAATCAGGACCTAGTAATCTGACTTTACTTACTTCAAACCAGCCAATCGGGGATCTACATTTTCGTCCATACAAGGCCTCATACAAGGCCATCTTGATACTGGAAATGATACCTATTATTTTAAGTAAACTCGATAAGGGGCAAATGATCATCCCAACTACCTTTGAAATCCAATACATAAGCCTATAGCATATCCACGAGCGTCTGGATTGTGCGCTCGACCTGATCGTCGGTCTATGGATGAAAGGATTTGCTAAGGTTCACTTGGGTTCCTAAACCTTTCTGAAATGACCTCCAAAAGTGAGCCGTAAACTGACCACCCCTATCAGATATGATGGAGACCGAAATACTATGCAGCCAAACTATTTCTTTAATATATAGCTTGGCATAATCCTCAAGCAATAAAGTAGTGTGGACAGGTGGAAAATGGGTGGGTTTCATAAGCATGTCGATGATAACCCGAATGGAATTGAATTTTTGATAAGAATGGGGCAAACTGGTGATAAAATCCATATTGATCATTTCCCGTTTCTAAGTCGGGATTTCAATATTCTGAATTAAGCCCATTTGCTTCTAATGCTCGATCTTAACTTGCTGACAATTCGGGAATTGAGCTATAAATGTTGTGATATCTTTTTTATGTCATTCCACCAGTAAACCTGTCGGAGATCATGATACATCTTTGTCGAATCAGGATGAATAGAATACCCGGACTGGTGGATTTCAACCATAATTTGCGCCCGGAGTCCTCCTACAGCTAATACACATAGTAGACCTTGGTATCTAAGGACTCCATCTCTTGTAAGTTCCAATATCGGCTTCTTTTGTAGGGGAATCCCCTCTTTCGTTCGAACCAATTTGGGGTCATCAAGTTGTCTTGCCTTCACCTCTGCTATTAAGGATGATTCTATGGTATTCTGGACCACCGCACCTCTGTCATCCATATCCAATAGTCACACGTTCAAGCTAGCTAGGCGATGCAATTCTTTAGTTATCTCCAACTTGTTGGCTTCAATACCATTCAAACTCCCCATAGACTTGCGGGTTAAGGCGTCAGCAATGACATTTGCCTTGCCGGAGTGGTATAAAATATCATCATAATCCTTTAATAGCTTAAGCAACCTTCTTTGCCTTAAATTCAACTTTTTTACAAGAATATATATTGTAAAATCTTATGGTCCATATATCTGTCCACATGAATGTCATTCAGATAATGACGCCATATTTTTAGGGCAAAGATCACCGCTGCCCACTCAAGGTCATGAGTCGGGTTGTTTAACTCATGCTTTCTTAACTGCCTTGAAGCGTATGTTATAACCTTCCAGTGCTGCATCATAACACATCCTAGGCCAACTCTGGAGGCATCACAATAAATCATGTATCCATCACTACCTCTTGGTAGATCCAATATATGTGCGGATGTCAAGGCACTACACCTCCTATCATCTCCTCATGTAGAGGTAGAACAGGTGATACGTGGGAGTGCGACTCTCCATGGGATTCAACTCTATCAAATTGTATGGGGGAGCATTACTAGTACAATCACCCCTATCTGCACCGGCTCGATAACTAGCAGTAGCTCTCGTAGTAACTGCATGACTGAAAAAGAAATAGAGCATGAATTAGACTCAATATCATATAACTCGTCTCTATAGCACGATCTATATTGTGTAATAACAGTAACAGTCCCTAGATTCTTAGAATCCTCTTACTTATAAGTGTGGTGCACAATACACTCATTAACAAGACTCTACTAGACACATATCATAGACTTTCTAGGATTGGCATGCTCTGATACCAAGTTTTTCACACTCCAAACTAAGGGGGGTCGACACCCAGTTCCATGGTGGCCTGAGTATACCACTCTGATAACTAGGATTCTATACGAGTAGAACTTCCGGCCAATAAGGTCGTACTAGGATACAACATAATGGACAATGCTATGGGAGGGCCGAAAAGGTCACAATCTATAAGACAAGATGCAATACAATATCTGAAGGTGAACAAGAAGGTATAAACCCAACATATGTACAAAATAAGACTGATAAGGTCGCAACACAATTCAACAAAAGATAACCTGGCCGACAATTCCATACATCAACAATGTATATACTAGACAAGTCTGTGAGCCGCTACGAGTATATGTACTATCATATGGCCGGGACAAGGCCATATGATACCCACTATGTACATCACTATGCAAATATACTCAATATCTGACCAGGAAGCTTGAAAAAGATGAAGCTAATTCACTAACGGCTAAACTCAACAGCTCTTCCTGAGGTTGCCTAGCAGAGCCCCTATCAGAACCTACGGCATGAACACACAACGCGGGCGTCAGTACGAATGAAATATACCGGTATGTAAAGAATGATTAACAATATGAAAAAATAAGATATAAAGGAAAGCATAAAAGCAAGATGATACTCTGATAACAGTATGTCATATAGGGCGAACAATGAAACTCTGAAACTATACTGAACTTTGCATGTAGTAACTGTGGTTTGTATTATTCCCTCAGCTTATAACCCGAGGTGTAATACGTCACTTCCCTTTGGTATACTCTAGGTGTATGTATGGATGAACATGTAAGTGCCTAGCCCGGCCGACTATAGTGCGGCACGGCGTGTATAATGTACATGTACAACTTCCCACCAGCTGGTAGATATGATGGTGTAAATACTGTATATATATATATATATATAACTGCCCACTGGCATAGGTTCGGTGGGGTGGATATTGTCCTGTGATAACAATGGCACTTGTGGCCTTTTCGAAACTCAGAACCCTTTGGCTTTACTTTGGATTGACTCTTGGTCGACTCGACAATTAACTATTTGGAACGCTCCCTTTCGGAGGCTTATGATATACAGATGACAATCAGTAATCTAGAAATATGGAATACAACAATAACAAGAGGACTATTCTCAACACAGAGTAATCCATATACGAATAGAATGAAGCTTTGTACGTTTCTTTTTAAAAATGATAAACAATTTGGATTTCATGCTTTTGAAAGAAGGCAATAGCCTTACATGCATGCGTCGCTTAGTTAACAATGTATTGCGAACCCCGAGATGCTTTATGAGTGGTTATCTATACAAAATAGTGATTTTCGATTAAGATACGATCGACAACTAAGAATTAATTTGCTAGCACAATTCAACGAACACCTAGAGTGAATATTCCTTTAGTTATCATATTCATGGCTACCACCCATGCTATCGATTCCCCTTCAACACCACACCAATAACACCAACAACAACCACAACACCAATAACCATAACAATAACAATAACACAACAATATCATCAACCACAAGATCCTCATACATAATCCATAATTCCTAGTGCTCATATATCCAATAACAACAACAACCAAAACAACAACAAGATAGACTCCATGATTTCTAGCATCATATCTTTCAAGCTACAAGCTATGATCATCTCCAAGTTAACTCAAGGAACAACCAAGGTTCATAAAAGTTCTTCATGGAGTTTTAACTCAACTACCACAAGTTTCCTTTATCCTTAATCTCAACAAATCTATAAGAAGCTTAATACTATTAATAGCATCAATATCTTACCTTAAATCAGCCAAGAGATCTTGCACCATAAACTTCTTTCCAAGCACCCAGAGGATCCTTACTCCATCTTGCTTCCAAGAGAATTTCCAAGTTTTGTAGTGATGATCTATGGAGGGTTTTCCCTTGAATTGATGTGGGATGGCTCCTTAATGACCTAAGAACCCTAAGGAGATCTTTGAGAGTGTTTGGGAAATATTTGGGTCGAAGTGGAGATGAAATGAGGTGACCACCGCTTCAAAGCTATTTATAGAACTTCCACTGCCCCTGATATGTGACCAGTTCTGTGACATATAACCCAATACAGATAGGGGCAGTGAGGAAGAGAAAATAAGGGTTTGATCCATGGACTGATCCGCGAATAAAATTTATATAAGTTATATGGGGTAATAAAATTTATAAACGATACGAAATCATTATCTACTTTATATGGGGTAATAAAATTTATAAACGGTATTCTTAAGATGGCGGAACTGTGTATGTAACCTATAAAAATAAATGATGTTTCTATAGAAACTCTGTCATTTTCAATTGACACACTGGTTTTGGAATCAATTTCGATTTTAGTTTTATTAGATGCCGCTAATCTTTCACGAATTTTTCTGGTACTATACATGTTTTTATCAAATTTAAATATGCTCCTGTGTCAAAAAGTGCAATTGTTTGAATTTTAAAGTTGTCTGAGAATTTAAGGGTTATTTTTATTACGTATCTTTTGATGTGATTTGTCTTAAGACACTTAGAAAGTCTTCTGAGATTTCTTCTAGGCTTTTTATCCGGTTCTCATCTTCCGGCTCTGCGGGGTTTTCTGAATCTGATTCTTTAGAATTGGAATTATGAGAATCGGAGTTTTGTGGTATAATTTTTGAAAGGATTAATTTTATTAATTTAGAATCTCGTTTTTTTCTTTTAATTCTTTTATTTATATTTTTACTTGTTTAATACTTCTTTGTAATTATCAGGTTGTTATTTCTTTGCTCGTTTTTTTCTTGATCTTTAATTAATACACATATGCGTTTTCTTTTATCAGAATTTTTAGATGAACTAGTTGTGACTAATTCATTTACTTGAATGAGTTTATTATTTTTTTTTTATCTAAGATTGGTATTCCTTCTTAAAATCCATAATTACTAATGAAGAAGGAATACCATTCTTAAATAAAAAAAAATATATACTCCTTCAATTAAATGAATTAGTCACACAACTAGTTAATCTAAAATTCTGATAAAAGAAAACGCATGTATATTAACTAAAAATCAAGAAAAATAGAAAAAAGCGAGCAAAGAAATAACAAATCGAGAATTACAAAGAAGTATTAAACAAGTAAAAACATAATTAAAAGAAAAACAAAAACGAGATTCTAAATTAGTAAAAGTAATCCTTTTAAAAACTATACCACAAAACTCCAATTCTCATAATTCCAATTCTAAAGAATCAGATTCAGAAAACCCCGTAGAGCTGAAAGACATGAACCGGATAAAAAGCCTAGAAAAAATCCCAAAAGACTTTCTAAGTGTCTTAAGACAAATCACATCAAAAAGATACCTAATAAAAATAACCCTTAAATTCTCATACAACTTTAAAATTCAAACAATTGCACTTTTTGACACTGGGACAGATTTAAATTTTGATAAAAAAAAAGGTATAGTACCAGAAAATGCAGAGAAAAACTCGTGAAAGATTAGCGGCAGCTAATAAAACTAAAATCGAAATTGATTCCAAAACTAGTGCGTCAATTGAAAATGACGGAGTTTCTATAAAAACATCATTTGTTTTAATAGGTGACATACACAGTTTCGTCATCTTAGGAACACCGTTTATAAATCTTATCACCCGATATAAAGTAGATAACGAATTCATATCTTTTAAATTCAATGAAAAGCAACTAATATTCCATTTTATAACAAAACAAAAAACAAGAAATCTCAACCTAATAAGAGCATGTTCAATACACAATGATAGTATAAATGCAAATATACAAGGAAAACCAAACAATCTACAAGAACTGAAAAAAATCTTTTAAAAAATTAAACACACAATTAGAAATACCCGAAGTTAAAGAAAAAATATCTAAACTCCAAAATTCTTTTGAAACTGAAGTATGTTCTGATATTCCGAATGCTTTTTGGTGTAGAAAGCAACATGTCGTAGATCTTCCTTGTGAAAAAGATTTTGACGAAAGAAAAATTCCAACAAAAGTCAGACTGATCCAAATGAATAGTGATCTGGAACAACATTGCAAAAAAGAAATTCAAGATCTTGAAAAGAAAAAACTAATTTCCAAATCAAGATCCCCTTGGAGTTGTGCTTTTTATGTAAACAAAAATTCTTAAATAGAAAGAAGAACTCCTAGATTAGTAATAAACAACAAACCCTTAAATACAACCATAAAATAGATTAGATACCCAATTTCGAATAAAAAAGATTTATTACAAAAATTACATTCTGCTTTGATATTCTCAAAATTTGATATGAAATCAGGTTTTTGGCAAATCCAAATTTCTGCAAAAAATCGTTACAAAATTGTCTTTACGGTCCCCTTTGGACAATATGAGTGGAATGTAATGCCTTTTGGTCTTAAAAATGCCCCTTCATAATTCTAGCGAATAATGAATGATATCTTCAATGATAATTAAAATTATGTATAGTTTACATTGATGATGTTTTATCTTCTCAAATTCAGTGGAAGAACATTTCAAACATCTTAAAACTTTCTTTTATGTTACAAAGAAAAATGGTTTGGGTATTTGCAAATAAAAAATGAGTCTATTTCAGATTAAGATCATATTTATAGGACATATATATCACAGGGGAAAATCACCCCTATAGAAAGATCCTTAGAATTCGCAAATAAATTTCCAGATAAAATCCTTGATAAAACTCAATTACAGATATTCTTAGAAGCCTAAACTATGTTTTAGATTTCAGTCCAGTGATTAATAAGATGACAAAACTACTCCATGATAGACTAAAGAAAAACCCCGCTCCATGGACTAGTAACCATACTATTTGTGTCCAGAAAATTAATAAGAAAGTGCTGGAAATTCCGTGTCTTCATATATCAGACCCTCATCTACCTAAGATAGTAGAGACATACGCCTCTAACATAGGATATGGAGGGATCTTGAAACAAAAATTATAAGGAAAAGACTGTATAGTCGAGTATACTTCTGCCCATTGGAATGATACCCAGAAAAATTATTCTACCATTAAAAAGGAAATTTTAAGCATCGTCTAATGCATACAAAAATTTCAAAGTCATTTACTAAATCAAAAAAAATTACTCAGAATTGAATGCAAAAGTGCTAAAGAGGTTTTACAAAAAGATGTTCAAAACCTTGCATCAAAACAGATTTTTGCACGATGGCAAGCGATTCTTAGCATTTTTTATTTCGATATTGAATATATTAAAGGAGAAACAAATTCTATCCCAGATTTCTTAACCCGTGAATTCCTCCAAAACAGAGGAAATGCTTATGAAAACCCTCTAAGCAAAGAAAATTCCTGCTAAAAGCCTTTTACTCCTTGACAAATCTTCAAAACTACAAAAGGCGTTGATACAATTACAGATTCATAAACATTGGATCATCCAGAGTTCAAGAGAGGATAAATTTTCTCTCAAAGTTTTAAAAAATTAGAGAAAGAAGAATTTTCAAAAACTCTTTATCAAAAACATTTTCAAATTCCCAGCTTGTAGTACTACAAGTTGACATAAAATCAATTTCTAAATTTTTATCCACAAATATTTGGACAAAGATAGTTTTTACAAAATCATAAGATATTTTAAAAATCCAAATTATCCAATCTTTTAAACCTTTTCTAAAAATCCCTTTATAAACTTACCGATGAAGAAAATATTTATGCCCCTAAAACACCAGATTCCATCTGTTGTGAGTTTTCACATGGTTCGTAGATTATTCAGAGAATAAAATTAACATTCTGAATAAGGTTCAAAATTAGATAGTGGGACAACTATAAAATACCAGCAAGTCTATCCCCATACAAAGTCCAGGAATGGTTAAATACTTGGAAGCCCATCCATGAATAGGTACCACTACAAACACCGGAGCACACCCGGTTTCTTTCCCAGAAATCTCAAATGGCCTCAATACTTGCAGCGGCCAAAAATCCAGAAGAAATGCAAGCAATAATTCTAAAGTTTGCACCTTCTTCATCAAAACAAGACTCTTCATCAGAAGAAGAACCAGAAATTGGTATTGAAGACAACACAATTTTTGGCAACAGTGAATTCTGAAAAGATCGCCAAAAGTAGACAAAATACCCGAAATAAAGTTCAAACAAAATTCTGACCGAAATGCCCAGAAAAAGATACTTTTGAAAAGGAAACAGTGAAAGTAAAAGATTCCGGCAATATTTTGAGAAAATGCTAAAAGACGATGATGTCATGGATGACGTCATTCTCCACTAGTCATGAATAGTTAGATTCTTTTTTATTTACTAAAATGTCATGTAAAACTCCTATAAAAGGAGACCCCCTCCCCTCCATTTAGAATAAACTTTTTATTTCATAAGATTTAAGATTCTAGAGAGAAGAAAGCTAGATAAATCCAAATCCCCTCATATGAAATTCCTCTCCTCCAAAATTCCCAAATTCCTTGTAAACTCTCATGATAGATCTCCTTGAAAATATTCAAGTTTAAATCTTTCTAAGTTTTAATATTTTGAATAAATATGATTATGGAAGTTAATTGTAAACTGTAGAGTCTAGATAAATGTAAGATTAACTTACATTTATGTAGAGATGGCAATGGATCTTGGACCCGGTCCGAATCCGGTGGATCCAGATCCATTTTTATAGGATATGGATCTTCAAAATTTGGGCCCGACGGATCCGAATCGGACCCATATCCGTTTCTGACGGATCGGATCTGGATATGGATCTTGTATTTGAGATCCGTATCCGATCCAGATCCAATCCGTGGATCCGATTTTATTAAATATATCCATAACCTAGTCCTATAATGTAATTTTATAAGTATTTTCTAAAAAAAATTCATAATTTATGTATTGGGTAAAGGGTTGAACCAGGATAAGGCGCAAGTCACACAGCCATGTAATTTGTCTTTGAAGTTTCATTTCTTTTACATATATGCTCTCTGCAGTTTTCCATATTTTCATTTCTATAAAAAGAAAAAATTATCACTCTTCTTTAAATTTCCCTTTCTTGAATCTGCTAGCGGTAAGCTTTAAGTATATGTCTCTCATTTGTTTGATTAGCAAAAAAACTGGGACTTTTGATATATGACTGACATTGTTTTATGTTGTTTAATGAAGTCAATCAGTAGAACTACAAGTGGAGCATCACTAAAGCCTCCAAAAATTAGCTCAAAGTTGTAACCTGTTTGCATCACTAATGAAATCAATCGTCTTTATTTTCTTGTGATGCTAAAACTTTGTTCAGTATTTTGGAAGAATGGTGTCATGTTTGTGTAGGTTGATTGAATGAACTCAATCATTTTTTTCAATCAGATTGCGTTTCATTTTGTTATAAAAGTTTCAACATGTGGGAATATTATTCAAGCAAAAAAAAATTACACGTAGATCCAGATTCGATCCGTGGATCCGGTGGATCCGATGGATTCGAATTTGGATCTGATTTTTATGGATCCGATGGATCTGGATCCGGATCTGGACCAAGTATGAAAAATGGAACTGGATCTAGTAGGATCCGGTCCAGATTTGATCCGTTGCCATCCCTACATTTATGGGTCTAACTGCCTACACACTTACAATTTATCCTTTACAAGATATGTTTGTAAGGAAGATTCTTGCATTTCACAAAGTAAGATTAACTTACAAATTTAGGGTATTTTGAATAAAACCCTAAATAATACCCCAACATACCTATTCATGAACAGGTACCATTACAAACACCGGAGCACACCTAGTTTCTTTCCCAGAAATCCCAAATGGCCTTAATGCTTGCAGTGGCCAAAATCCAGAAGAAATGCAATCAATAATTCTGAAGTTTGCACCGTCTTCATCGAAACAAAGTTCTTCATCAGAAGAAGAAGAACCAAAAATTTATGTTGAAGACAATGCAGTTTTTGGCAACAGTGAATTCTGAAAAGATCGCCAAAAGAATACAAATACTCTGAATAAAATTCAGACAAAATTTCGACAGAAATATCCACAAAAAGATACTTTCAAAAATGAAACAGTGAAAGTAAAAGATTCCAACAATAATTCGAGAAAATGCCAAAAAACAATGATGTCATGGATGACGTCATTCTCCACTGGTCATGAATAGTTAGATTCTTTTTTATTTACTAAAATGCCACGTAAAACTCCTATAAAATATGATCCTCTCCCCTCCATTTAGAATAAGTTTTTTCTTTCATAAGATTTCAGATTCTAGAGAGAAGGTAGATAAATTCCAATTTCCCTCAAATGAATTTCCTCTCATCCAAAATACCTCTGATACCAGAAGAATTCTTTACTGTTTTGAGACAAATCACATCAAAAAAATACCTAATACAAATAATCCTTAAAATTTTAGACAATTTTAAAATAAAAACAATTGCTCTTTTTTACACGAGCAGATTTAAATTGCATAAAAACAGGATTAATACCCGAAAAAACCCATGAAATACTAGCAGCAACTAATAATACTAAATTAGAGATTAAATCCAAAACCAGTGCGTCAATTATAAATGATGGAGTTTCTATCGCAACATCATTTATTTTAGTAAAAGACATACACAATTCCATCATCTTGGGAACACCGTTTATAAATCTTATCACCCGACATAAGGTAGATAACAATTTCATATCTTTTAAATTCAATAAAAAGAAATTAAAATTCCATTTTTTAACAAAAC